>CM072537.1:82500-1491000 GCA_036898165.1 Silybum marianum | reverse complement strand
GCTTAGAAACCATGTTTCATAAGTAAAAGTGGAGTGTTGGGTGTTGATTTGTGAATCAGAGATGAAGAAAACTTGACAGCAGCTTAAGTGGGTTACCAAGTGAGTTATAACTCCCGGAACAACCCATGCCAGGTGCTGTTTGGCTTAAGTGGGTTACCATGTGAGATATAACCAACGTTGGCTTAGGTGGGTTACCAAGTGAGTTATAACCCACGACACAACCCACGTTGGGCACTGTTTGGCTTAGGTGGGTTACCAAGTGAGTTATAACCAGCGCTGGCTTATGTGGGTTACCAAGTGAGTTATAACCCACGAGACAACCTACGCCGGGCACTGTTTGGCACACCTTTGCCTGCTTCGTTTACCGCATCGAGCCAAGGCTTGGACCTTTGAATTAGGGGTTTATCTTAAGTCTATAGTAGTAGACTTTTGGGGGTATTGCATTGGGTTAACACCCGTTTTATGTTGGTGAATTTAGGCTTTGGAGATTTTAACCGGTTGAGCTTCGGACAAGGTGTGTCCAATCCAGGTGAGTTCCCTATCCCTTAAAAATGCAGTGTGGTGTATTTCAAATGCTTACTTGTTGATTAAGGTCTTTTCATTATTTCCTTTATATGCAAAATTACCATGATCACTTTTATAAGCTTTGGGGTCGATATGTACACTATCTGTTTTAATTGGAGGTTGTGGCAAGGTCCTATTTATTACATCCTAGACCACTAAGGGTTTGTGGTTGTATGGATTTGCTCATAATGGATTGGTGTGTCACTAGGGGTGTGCGATGGTGTTTACCTTGCCATATTTCTCCAATACGTATTTTGTTCCCACTTAGTGAATGGGTTAAATTGTTTGGGTATACCATTGCATGTTTTAATGATTTATAAACTGCTAAAAATGTTACTGTTTTTATGGGAATTCACTAGGCCTATTGGTCTAATCTTCTCTTTTCAAAATAAAATATTTTCACACAGGTATGTTGCGGAGAAAAGAGATAGGGGAAATGGCAGAATGTAGAGAGGTCTCTAAAGAGCTTAGTTTTCGCGTTAGTTTAGTTATTTATTCAGCTGTTGACAATTGGCCTTTCGCTGCGTATATTTAATTTGGTTGAGACTTGTAATGAATTAATCCATAGTTGGTTAATCTATTTAGATGGTTGAACTTGATTTATATCCTTGGTTGGTTTTAGTTTTTGGGATGTTACAAATACAGTACTCATTATGTGTTACATATATATAGGTGCAACAATTAAAGGAGAACTTATGGAATCAAAATTTTGGTTTTCGACATGCCTACAATTATTTAAACTATGAGAACTTATCATAAAAAACTCTTAGATTATAGAAGTTGTGATTTGGCTATGGTTTCAATTTATTTAAGTTTTCAGAAAATGTTAATAGCCTTCTAAACGAGAAGCTCTTCCTAATTTTATCTCTCTTAAAAAGTGTTTTCAAAAATAAAATCTATAACAAGTAATTATATTGGCTTCAACTTAAATCAATACACATATATGAACTCATCTTAATATTTAGACCATGTATGTTATACTTCATCCTCGTTTAATATTAAAACCCATAAAGATAACATTAAATTTATCTTGTGTGGATGCGCTTTGAACTTGAGTTTTGCTTTAAAGTTGTGACTTATGCTCCTTACCAAATTTCCTTGCATTTTGTCCTATATACTTCAAACCAATGTCAACATAGCTTGAGTCATAAGATTGGTTTGTTTTATAATTGCAAGTCTAAAGGATATACATGTAATTGAGGCTCCCACATCTAGCGTCCCATGCTAGCTTGTTCAAAAAAAAAATATCCACTACTTTTTATGGCAAATACATATTTATTTATTTTTGAACAACAAGAAGGCAATAATATTAGATGACATATATATGGTTGTAATTTCAAATTTATTATTTTATAAAGATAAAATCTTAAAAGACAAACATGCAATTTAGGGCCCCATAACTATTGTACCGGTTTTACTAGCTACCAATATATCTGCATGTAGTTCTAATCACAATGTGTTGATTGGTTGTAAAAATTATTAAGAAATAATTACCTTTCATTATAATAATTTCTAACCATATGGATCTCGAATTCTAATATGATAAAATAACTTTTAGAAAATTGCAATTAATCCCCTAAAATTTTAGAATTGAGTAAATTACGTTTTTTGTTCCGATGGTTTTGTTAAAAATTGAGGATTTCGTTCCTATGATTTTGAAATTTTGATTTTCGTTTCTGAGACCAAAAACTACTTTTAAATATGAATTGAATGATTAAAATATAAATGAACTGTAAATCATATGGACGAAAAAAACAATAAACTTTAAATTATAAGGACGAAAAAGATGATGAATTATAAACCATAGAATGAAAATCCGTAATTTCAAAACCACAAATTCGAAAAAAGACATTTTCAACAAACCATAAGAACTAAAAACATAATTTACTCTTTAAAATTAAGATTTATGACTTATATTCTTAATTACTGAGATTTGTTTAAATTTTATTGAATTTTTGGTTTTTGGCCGTGACTACAATTATTTAAATTTTCAGAATTTACCAAAAAAGACTTCTAGATTATCGAAGTTGTGATTTGGTCCTATATCAATTACTTAAGTTTATTTAAATTGTTAATAGGCTTCTACTTGAAAACTGCTTCTACAAATCTAAATTTGTGTTTGTTTAAAAATGTTTTTGAAAACAGTAGTGTGGCACATCCGTTGATAACTTGATTTTTCATATAGCTGTTATGCAACGAACATGTTAATATAAAACCCTTTCTAAATAACCTTATTGGCCGGGTGGATATTTGCAGTTATGCATATTAGCATTTTTTTTGGTTGAAATAAATAATTATAATACAAGTATATGCCTTCATGTTTTACTCCCAACAGTGGTCTATGAATTGTTCCAATATATTAATGACCTTTACTATTGACCACTTACCTAAGTACACATGACAGGTCCTAATAATTATACAGTTTACTAAATTATTTTTTATTAATCTTAACTTCCGTTTAATAATAAATCGATGGATGATAAAGGTTTGGATGACCATTTGTAGATTCATAACTTTTGTATGACTGGTTGTTAGCTTGGTTGATTTTGTTGTTGCTTGATTGGTCGTGTTTGGTTTTAATTGTGTCGCTTTAGTCTAGTTTTGGTTTTCTTCGAAGTATTTTAGCCTTTTTCGTCGGGTGTAGGCTCATTTTCTTCTTCTTGTAATATTCCTAAAATATTTGTTATCGTTTTGTGACAAATATACATCACAAGTGTTCATTATATAATAATAAAGCCAAAAGAGAAAAACAAGTAATTAATTAGGCCCCTACAAGTCTACAACTAGTGTCCCCAGTTTTATCAGGTACAACTCGAAATTTTTCGCTCATTAATTTGTTGATAACAAGTTCTTATCGGTTATCATAATATGTGTATCCACTACGGTAATTCTTAAGCTACAATTTATAAAGCACATCAGCCGTAAAAGTTTTTTTTAACGGAACTGTAGAAGTTATTTACAGGCTATTATCCATTACAATAAGTTACCCAATCTTTTAAGTATCACATCCACATAAATGTTATATTTTAATCAAATAACAATAAAACTGTAATTAAATGTTATTAATTCCCTGTTATTTATTACCAAATAACATATTAATTAACATAAATAATTATTATAAATTAAAATAAATAAACCAAATAAAATATTTTATTCTAATTTATAGTATGCTTTTTTTAAAGATTTTTTAAGTGATTTTTAACGTTTGATACCATTTCACTGTACACATTTAATTTAGAGTAAAGTAGACTTTTGGTTTTATGGTCTGACACACAATAACAACTCTAAGTCTTTTTTTAGAATTAATTACAGTTTTAGACATTGTGGTTGCCATTTTGTTTCGGATTTAATCTCTTCCATTACCATTTTATCTCAGATTTGGTCCATCTGACTAACTATGTTAAAAAACCACAACTAAGTTGAGGACAGATTGGTCTTTTTACCTTTTCTTATCTTTTATCTTCTTTTGTTGAGGACGTACGGTATGGTACGGTATTACCGAGATACACAATTTCGAATACCACGTACCAACCAAGTTTAGCTAGTTGATACGGTATTACCGAGGTACATAATTTCTAATACCACGTACCAACCAAGTTTAGCTAGTTGGTACGGTACTATCTCTAATTATATGTGTATAATCGTCTCATCATTTCATATCCCTAAATCCGCTTCCTCTCTTTATAGAAATTTCTACAGAAATGTTCATAGGAAATATGTTTTATTGTTGAACATTTCTTTATGATTAGATAATCCTAGGGCGTATTAGCCATTAACCCAAACAACTTTGATAGTACTTGATGCGGGATTGGCGTGGAGGATCGGGCCCTGATGTTTTTGGAATGATTGGGCCACCAAACAGGGTCGCGCTTAAACAACCATAACTTTCATTTCGGGTGTCCGTTTCGGGCCGACGACCACGCAATTTGAAGCTACTTCCTAGGAGCATGCCGTGTTTAGGCCCAAAAGGGCCTAACGGACTTTTGAACCCCGAAAAATCTGTTTAAGTAGGTTTTTTAGACATTTTAATGTTTTTTTTCTCGTTTTGGGCTTCTTTTGTTGGGCTTTTCTGTTTGGCCCATTGTCTTTATCAGACCCGTTTTGTTTTGGCCTTCATATTTAAACGCTTCTTGTGTAATCTGGATGGTCACTTCTGAATTTTAGAAACTTTTGATTTTTCTCCCAAATTTTGAGTTCTTACGAATTCGCTATTTGAAGCCTAGGATCGGTATTCGTTGAATCAACGATCTCTAGAAGAGATTATTCATGGGGTATTCGTAGAATCAACATGATAATCTGACTTTTCATTTTATCTGCTGCATTAGTATCGGGGATAATAACATTCTAAGGACAATGATTATTCATGTTCTATAGATGTGTCGCACTATGTCTCTTTATATTACACTATAGTCTAACGGAACGTCCTGGGAGGCAAGGGGTGGTTGCATAGAGTGTGATAAAACATTGAAGATAATGATAGCTTTCTCTTTCGGTTATTATAACAAATATTTAACACTGATTCGAACCCCAAATTTTTTTTATACAAATATAGACAACATTAGCTATTTGCACTGATACTAGTGTTGGATGGTTGTGGGTTGTGGGAGCACGTGCTTACGGTAAGCAGCTAAAGCCCACATTGGGAATATATTCCTGTATAATGCATAGTGCAACAGACAGTTTTGCTTGAAAACTCCAGATGTTTCCTGCAACAATCAAATAGTTTTATAGTGATTAGTAAATGCAGGAACCTACCAACTATTATTACTTTGTTAGCATTTCATCTTTGATTGAAATCATCTTGCTTATAATATTTCATTCCTGTTGGGACCTTTCTTGAAATTCATAGACATACATATGTTCATACTACAATGTCCTTGTCATTTAATTATGACAAATGCATAAACCAACTACAACCTATCTTTTTTATGAACCTGAAAAATTAGCTTAGACATATATGTTTATACTAACTTTTAGCCTTCTCAGATTGATTTAATTGAACTTACTTTCCTATCTGCCTTAATTACCTGTTGGGGGAAATCACCATTTTTCATCTGGGAGTTGATCAACAATTTAGCTGCTTTGTGTAAAGGTGTAGGGTCTCTTTCCGCCTGTACAATTACATATATACGTTCATTTAAAATTAAATAATGTATATATACAATGTGATTTCAAATATAAGAAATGAACCTGTTGAGTATGTATCAACCCCATCATAGCCCATGCGGTTTGTATCAAGTTGGATCGGCCTCCTTCTAGAGGCACATATTTCTGTTTATCAAGTAACAAAGGAGAAGAATCAATGAAAGACCAGTGAGCTATAAAAATCAAAAATTGTGTTATTCTATTGTTACTAATTTTGTAGACTGTCTTTGTTGACGTATTACCTTTTCTGTGCAGGATCGGTAGCTTTCTCCCCAACCACCATCCTCCTGTTGTGTTTTCAGCAGAAAATTGACAGCCTTACCGACTGCTTGACAATTTTCATATGTCTTACCGACTGTTGTCAGTCCTCCAAGAGCAAACCAGGTAGCGTATGTAAAACAGACACCCCAGTCTCCATACCTATATAATACCCATTTGTTAATTATGTTGGCAATATAATTAAGTAGCTAGAGTTTTTTCATTCCAACAGTTTTAGAAACTGTTATTATATATGATGCTAGCTGAATGGAGAAACTAACCATGAACCATCTGGCATCTGCATTTTCTCAAGGTATTCACCTGCACTAGTAAGGAGACCATCTATTTCTTTACTCCTATGTTCAGGGTATGATTTCTTAAACAATGTCAAGGCCTGTATTACTGATGATGTGCATTCAATGTACCTGATCAACACTTAATTTGATCAGATATGATTTAATATTATGTGGGACCCACATCATATGTGGTCCACAAAGTGTTCCTTTAAATAGAGGGTGTTCTTGTATGATCTCTCCCCTTATAAAGTAACTGTCAACAGGAGAATATATGTAAATAGTTAAATGTGTCTGAGCTTTACTCATGCTCAATGACGATGTCAACAAAGAACTCTGTAGGATTGAGAATCTGAAATGGAACATAAATTAAATAAGTAAAGGTACCTACGATATCGGTAAAGTGCATTTTGTAAGAAAGAACTATTTTCATGATCTAGTTAATTACCTCCAACCATTTTGATGATCTTGCTGGTTCCCATGCTGGTAGCCCACCATTTATGCTCTATATATGTCACCATTAATTTAGATAATAAGAAAAAAGTTTGTCACCATTCATATAGGTAATTAGTTAGATTCTTGATTAACTATATTAGCTTCTTACTCAACTCTAAGGTTTTATTTGCTTAATATTCTCTCTAGTGTTTAAGTTTATGGTTACCCGCATGGAAAGTATTACGTTAACAGCATTGTTAAGTTGCTCAGTCTCCATCTTCTTGCCAACAATTTCTGGTGGCATCATTGAAAATAGGAGGCAACACTGCAGATATATAGTAAGTAGAGAATGAGAGTTCAACTTTTCCTTGCATGTTTATGTGCATTTTAAAGAATTTATACAAATACCTTCAATCCGTCAGCAGTAGAATCCGAAACTTGCCATCCATGGTCTTGATCTGAAAAGGTCCATGACCCTTTAGAAATATGGCGATGCATGCTTTTAAAGTCACCAGAAGGATTGTCCTTTACCTATAGAAGAGTTGAAGGATATTAACTTTTTATAGTTCAACTAGTAATTCTTCAAGAAATTCATCCTAGTTATAATTTGGATACCTGTGAGGCTTTAATGAAATCATGTCCTTTCTTCAGGGTAGAGCCAATCTCGTGGGTAAGATCAGTAGCCAGCAGAGCTTGGATGCCCAAACTTGCATCCCATCCCTGACTGCCAAAAGTCTGGTTTTTAACACCACCCATGAAGTTTTCAGTAAACTTAATTAAAATACTTTTAGTATTTTAAAGTGTATAATGAAAATATGTGCTTTTTGGATTCGTTTTTTTGTGTGACCTGCATTTTCATTCCATCTTCAGCAATCCAGATATAATCAGGGATTCGGGCAAGGTGCTTTTTAAAGCAGACCCCATTTGGATCCTCAACCCAGCATGCAAGCATACACAGTGCCTGCAAGTTTATACGTAGGAGGCATAATGAAAGTGAAAATCCTTAAATACTTCATTTCTCATTCCTATAATTGGTGCTTGTTAATCTTTTAGAGAATGTTTATGTGATCTTTTTTATTTTTCTATACCTTCACCACTGAACCAATGGTGATATATCGGCTATTCTCATCTTCATAGTGGATATGTTTCATGGTTGTTTCAAGTGCTTTCTCGCGCAATTTGTTAAATGGCCAGTGAGTTAGGAGAGGCTCGGTGAATATGTAGAGGCTATCCCACATTAAATCTTGTAGTAAAGAATGTGGGTAGTATAGGTCCTCCTAAGACAATAAAAATTGGCTTAATAATTAGACAAATAATAATTAGGGAAGTGGATATATAAGAATGTAGAAATCTATGCGAATAATTGACCTTTGCACACAAATGTCTTGTACTCTTCCAGTTGATCTCATTGTAGGGTTGTACATATAGTTCATCCCTAAGTTGTAAAACCAGAGGAGTGATTGGACCTACAAATCTTTTGCCGTATAGATACGACATTGGCATGTATACCAGCCTACAGTAACACCACATTTTCGCTGCATTTCGACAATCGAGACTGTTAAGTACGTGTGAATATGTTATATGTCAATTAAAGAATTGATGTTGGAGAGGTAAAGCTGACCTGGATGCATGGGAAGGGAGGAAGGAAGGATCCAGAACTCTGGGGGCATTGGGTTGTTTCCTGCCCACTCACAAACACCAAGTACCTAATTAAACAAACAATTCTGTATATATAAGTGCTTTATTTTAATAAAATATAAGTTAAACCAATAAGAACAGTAGTGATGAAGTCTTTTCTTTAATTTGTTTTTAGATGGGAAATTATTCTGGTTAAAATAATTTCAAATGTCTTACTGAAAGCCATGTTTTCCCCCAAGAGGGAATGCCTGTCGCACCGCCATGATCTAGAATCCATTTTCGAGCTTTGGTGCATGCACCATTAAAACCACCATCAGGTCCTTCTCCTAGAAGACGCATACAAATGTAACTGAGTGTGGTGCCAAACATTGTGCTATCACCTTCAATGTGAAATCCCCACCCACCATCTTCGTTCTGTAAATCATTCAAAATGACAGTTAATTATATGTCAAATTGTCCATTATCTATAGTTGTTATAACTTATAAGTAGTACCTGATGACAGTATAAGTAGCGAAGAATTTCTTTTCTGTATCCTGCTGGGAAAACACTGTTAAGATGGCCTGTGATATACAAGCATATAACCTGCATTTGGTTCATATTAGCTAGTGTCATCTTGTTAATAGTATCGGGGGGTTAATTAGCATCCATGAATTAGCTTGAAAAAGTATGTCAATTATGAGTAAATAATTCAAAAAGTTACCAATGGCTGGATGAAATACATTGGACCAGCATTTTCAGCTGGCCAGTGGCCATCTTCAGCTTGCAAGGCTGCAAATAAATGAACAGACCTCCTCAATGTGGTGGTAACTTTGTCATAAGAAATCTCTTCACCATCTTCTATCTTCACCTGGGGTATGCTCTGTTTAAACTGCTTCTCTCTTAAAAACTACATATACATGATATTTCATCATGTTCCAGTGAAAATGGTTTAATTTGCAGATCCAATATTATCTGAGGAAGGAAAGAAAGAAGGAATTAACCTGCATGCGCCAAAGGACATCACTAGATGGCTTAACTTGATGTCGATTGTTCCAGAAATGAAGACGGGCTTTTTCAACCTCATCACGCTCTTCTGGAGTTCCATAGTTAGGATCAAACTCCCATGTTTGCCTTCCAACAAAATCGTTTGTGCTATAAAGATAAAGGTATGGATTATTACCCCCATCTGCTATCCTCAACCTCCACATCTTATGGATTAATTAATTCAATAGAAACTCAAAGCTTGCATACACACATTACTCTCTAAAGAAGTAGTTAATTAATAATTATAGCTGTTATGGTGCAGTGTGTGAAGTGTGAAGGATTACCTGTTGAGCTTAAATTTGGTGTTTGGAAGGAGAAGAGGAATAGATAATGCAATAAAATTTATAGAATTATTTAGATGCCACTTGTTATTAAAACTTTCGTTCTCATGAGTTATTAGCATTTCTTTTCACAGCATATATGCTTAAACAATTTTAATGTCGGTGTGTTAATTTTAACGTTCAGATGCCAAAAGGAATTTAGAGTAAGTATACAAAGATAGTTATGTGATAGATTTTATGCAAAATATGGATTGGATTCCTCCAAGTATTTTTTCTCGTTATAAATTAGTTTCGTTAAAAGAAATTTGGTTTAAATCAGATTATGTTGGACATAATTGGTCGCGATCAAGGAAGCTATGGTGATGGATTAATTCAACAATATTAGAATAATAAATGCTAGCTGTGGTTGAGTTTACCATTTTCACAAGTCGATCATGCAAATATTTTTAAATGGATTTTTTCTAAATTTAAAATAAAAGTCTAACATCAACATTCACAAAATAGCTGATTGGAGAGAGATTTCTTTTATTTGAAAATCATTTTTTTTATTGAATAATTCATTTAGCCTCGTTCTTTAATCATGTATTCATTTCAAATATATTATTAAATATTTAGACAGGTTCCGATTAAATAAAATTAAATATATTCATCATAATCAACCAATGACTTGTGACGTACAACAATTTTCAGGAAACAATTAGATTTAGGTATTTAACATTCTAAAAACCATATATAAATATAAGAAAAAAATGTTATTTAATATATATTAGGTATTTATATACAAATTGATAATAGATTGGATCAAGATTAAATAAAAGATGACCTCAAACAAGATAGGGGTTAAGGTAGGCCAGTGAGACGATGAAGGATAAGTTTCATTGTCAAGAGGGAAACAACCCGGATCATCAACTAAGGTCCCTAAATGATTACTTAGCGATAAAGTAGGTAGGGGTGCAGAGACAACCATGAGGTTTGTTTAGAAGCAGTCGACCTCTTGAAAGAGTGCGTAATAACTCATTGATCGAGCATTCTTTACATTTCAATTGGCACCGGCAATCTTGTGTTCTCTTAATTATTTATTAAAATCCTTGTCCTCTCATGAACATCCTCGAAGGCAAGGGTCGTTGCATAGAGCGTGATAAAACATTGAATAGCTTTCTCTTTCGATTATTATAACAAATTTTTAACTGATTTGAACACTAGTTTTTTTAATACATGTACATGCATCAATAGCTATTTGCACTGATACTAGTGCTAGATGGTTGTGGGTTGTGGAAGCACATGCTTACGGTAAACGACTAAGGCCCACATATAAATTTTAAGAGATTGCTTAAATTTACATTAAGCCTATATGGTAACAAAATTTTGGCTTTTCATCATGCCTATTTAAATTACGAGAATTTATCATAAAAAACTCCTAGATTATAAAAGTTGTGATTTGGCTACGGTTTTAATTTATTTAAGTTTTCAGAAAATGTTAATAGCCTTCTAAACGAGAAGCTCTTCCTAATTTTATCTTTGTTAAAAAGTGTTTTAAAAATAAAATCTATAACAAGTAATTTGAAAACACATAATATTGGCTTCAACTTAAATCAATATACATATATGAACTCAACTTAATATTTAGACCATGTATGTTATACTTCATCCTCGTTTAATATCAAAACCCTTAAAGATAACATTAAATTTATCTTGTGTGGATGCCCTTTGAACTCGAGTTTTGCTTTAAAGTTGTGACTTATGCTCCTTACCGATTTTCCTTGCATTTTGTCCTATATACTTTAAACCAATGTCGACATAGCTCGAGTCATAAAATTGGTTTGTTTTATAATTGCAAGTCTAAAGGATAGACACGTAATTGAGGCTCCCACATCTAGCGTCCCATGCTAGCTTGTTCAAAAAAATATCCACTACTTTTTATGACAAATACATATTTATTTATTTTTGAACGGCAAGAAGGCAATAATATTAGATGATATATATGCGGTTGTAATTTCAAATTTATTATTTTATAAAGATAAAATCTTAAAAGACGTTTTGCAATTTAGGGCCCCATAACTATTGTACCGGTTTTACTAGCTACCAATATATCTACATGCAGTTCTAATCATAATGTATTGATTGGTTGTAAAAATTATTAAGAAATAATTACCTTTCATTATAATAATTTCTAACCATATGGATCTCGAATTCTAATATGATAAAATAACTTTTAGAAAATTGCAATTAATCCCCTAAAATTTTAGAATTGAGTAAATTACGTTTTCGTTCTGATGGTTTGTTAAAAACTGAGGATTTCGTTCCTATGATTTTGAAATTTTGATTTTCGTTTCTGAGGCCAAAACACTACTTTCAAGTATGAATTGAATGATTAAAATATAAATGAATTGTAAATTATATGGACGAAAAAAACAATAAACTTTAAACTATAAGGACGAAAAAGGTGATGAATTATAAACCATAGAATGAAAATCGTAATTTCAAAACAACAAATACGAAAATAGACATTTTCAACAAACCATACGGACTAAAAACATAATTTACTCTTTAAAATTAAGATTTATGACTTTATCTCGTGAATTTATATTCTTAATTATTGAGATTTGTTTAAATGTTATTGAATTTTTGGTTTTTGGCCGTAACTATAATTATTTAAATTTTCAGAATTTACCAAAAAAGACTTCTAGAATATCGAAGTTGTGATTTGGTCCAATATCAATTACTTAAGTTTTTATAAATTTTTAATAGGCTTCTACTTGAAAACTGCTTCTACAAATCTAAATTTGTATTTGTTTAAAAATGTTTTTGAAAACAATAATAGTGTGGCACATCCGTTGATAACTTGATTTTCATGTAGCTGTTATCCAACGAACATGTTAACAGTATTTATAAAACCCTTTCTAAATAACCTTATTGGCCGGGTGGATATTTGCAGTTATGCATATTAGCATTTTTTTGGGTGAAATAAATAATTATAATACAAGTATATGCCTTCATGTTTTACTCCCAACAGTGGTCTATGAACTGTTCCAATATATTAATGCCTTTACTATTGACCACTTACCTAAGTACACATGACATGTCCTAATAATTATATATACAATTTATTAAATTATTTTTTATTAATTTTAACGTCGGTCTAATAATAAATCAATCGATGATAAAGATTTGGATGACCATTTTGTAGATTCATAATTTTTGTATGATTGGTTTTTTTTTTGAACGACAAGTTAGTAGTTAGTGATTCGAACCCACAGTGACATCCAAATAGTATGCGGGACCTTAATCTTCGTCTTAGGGGATAAATCCCACTCCTTTAATGCCCCAGAAGAAAAACCTCCACGAGGAGGCTCGAACTTGAGACCTCCTGCATGTGGTAACAACCTCCTGACCAACTCTGCTAGGCAGATGGTGGCGACTGGTTGTTAGCTTTAATTGGTTGATTATGTTGTTGCTTGGTTGGTCGTGTTTGGTTTTCATTGTGTCGCTTTAGTCTAGCTAGTTTCGGTTTTCTTCGAAGTATTTTAGCCTTTTTCGTCGGGTGTAGGCTCATTTTCTTCTTCTTGTAGGATTCCTAAAATATTTGTTATCCTTTTGTGACAAATATACATCACATGTGTTCATTATATAATAATATAATAAAGCCAATAGAAAAAAACAAGCAATTAATGAGGGCCCTACAACTAGTGTCCCTAGTTTTATCAAGTATAACTCGAAATTCTTCGCTCATTAATTTGTTAAATAACAAGTTTTTATCGGTTATCATAATACGTGTATCCACTGCAGTAATTCCTATGCTACAATTTATAAAGCACATCAGCCGTAAAAGTATTTTTTTAAAACGGAACTATAAAAGTTATTTAAAAGCTATTATCCATATCACATCCACGCAAAAGTTATATTTTAATCAAATAACAATAAAACTGTAATTAAATATTATATTTTAATAAATAACAATAAAACTGTAATTAAATATTATATTTTAATCAAATAACAATAAAACTGTAATTAAATATTATATTTTAATAAATAACAATAAAACTGTAATTAAATATTATATTTTAATCAAATAACAATAAAACTGTAATTAAATGTTATTAATTACTTTTATTTATTACCAAATAACATATTAATTAACATAAATAATTATTATAAATTAAAATAAATAAACCAAATAAAATATTTTATTCTAATTTATAGTATGCTTTTTTTTAAAGATAATGAATATACTTTTTAAGTAATTTTTAACGTTTGGTACCATTTTACTGTACACCTATTTAAGTTAGAGTAAATAGACTATTGGTTATATGGTCGACTTTGACTAACAACTCTAGTCTTTTTTTTAGAATTAATTACAGTTTTAGTCATTGTGGTTGTCATTTTGTTTCGGATTTAATCTCTTCCGTTACCATTTTATCTCAGATTTGGTCCATCTGACTAACTCCGTTAAAAAACCACAACCAGATAATCCTAAGGCGTATTAGCCTTTAACCCAAACAACTTTGATAGTACTTGATGCGGGCTTGGGCGTGGAGGATCGGGCCCTGATGTTTTTGTAAGCTTATGATCGGGCCACCAAACAGGGTCGCGCTTAAACAGCCATAACTTTCACCCCGGGTGTCCGTTTCGGGCTGACGACCAGGCGATTCGAAGCTACTTCCGAGGAGCACGCCGTGGTTAGGCTCCCGTCGGACTTTTGAACCCCGAAAAAGCTGCTTAAGTGGGTTTTTAGACATTTTAGTGTTTTTTTCTCGTTTTGGGCTTCTTTTGTTGGACTTTTCTGTTTGGCCCATTGTCTTTTTCAGGCCCGTTTTGTTTTGGCCTTCATATTTAAACGCTTCTTGTGTAATCTGGATGGTCACTTCTGAATTTTAGAAAGTTTTGATTTTTCTCCCAAATTTTGAGTTCTTACGAATTCGCTATTTGAAGCCTAGGATCGGTATTCGTTGAATCAATGATTCCTAGAAAAGATTATTCATCGGTATTTATAGAATCAACGTGATAATATGACTTTTCATTTTATACGTTGCATCAGTACTTGGGGCTAATAACATTATAAAGACAATGATTATTCATGTTCTATAGATTTGTTGCACTATGTCTCCTTATATTACACTACTTTCTAACGGAACGTCCTGGGAGGCAAGGATGGTTGCATAGAGTGTGATAAAACATTGAAGATAATGATAGATTTCTTTTTCGGTTATTATAACAAATATTTAACACTGATTCGAACACCAGTTTTTTTGGATACAAGTATAGACAACATTAGCTATTTGCACTGATACTAGTGTTGGAGGGTTGTGGGAGCACATGCTTACGGTAAGCAGCTAAAGCCCACATTGGGAATATATTCCTGTATAATGCATAGTGCAACAGACAGCTTTGCTTGAAAACTCCAGATGTTTCCTACAACAATCAAATAGTTTTATAGTGATTAGTAAATGCCGGAACCTACCAAATATTATTACTTTGTTAGCATTTCATCTTTGATTGAAATCATCATGACCTTATTGGAAATTCATAGACATACATATGTTCATACTACAATGTCCTTGTCATTTAATTATGACAAATGCATAAACCAACTACAACCTATCTTTTTTATGAACCTGAAAAATTAGCTTAGACATATATGTTTATACTAACTTTTAGCCTTCTCAGATTGATTTAATTGAACTTACTTTCCTATCTGCCTTAACTACCTGTTGGGGGAAATCACCATTTTTCATCTGGGAGTTGATCAACAATTTAGCTGCTTTGTGTAAAGGTGTAGGGTCTCTTTCCGCCTGTACAATTACATATATACGTTTATTTAAAAATAAATAATGTATATATACAATGTGATTTCAAGATAAGAAATGGACCTGTTGAGTATGTATCAACCCCATCATAGCCCATGCAGTTTGTATCAAGTTGGATCGGCCTCCTTCTAGAGGCACATATTTCTGCTTATAAAGTAATTAAGGAGAAGAATGCAAGACCGGTGAGCATTGCTAAAAAGTTATATATACAGTCTGCTAGGCCAAAATGGAAATTGTTTTATTCTATTATTAATGTTGAGTACTTGTTTTTTGAAGTATTACCTTTTCTGTGCAGGATCGGTAGCTTTCTCCCCAACCACCATCCTCCAGCTGTGTTTTCAGCAGAAAGTTGACAGCTTTACCGACTGCTTGACCATTTTCATATGTCTTACCGATTGTTGCCAGTCCTCCAAGAGCAAATCAAGTAGCGTATGTAAAACAGACACCCCAGTCTCCATACCTATATAATACCCATTTGTTAATTATGTTGGCAATATAATTAAGTAGCTAGAGTTTTTTCATTCCAACAGTTTTAGAAACTGTTATTATATATGATGCTAGCTGAATGGAGAAACTAACCATGAACCATCTGGCATCTGCATTTTCTCAAGGTATTCACCTGCACTAATAAGGAGACCATCTATTTCTTTACTCCTATGTTCAGGGTATGACTTCTTAAACAATGTCAAGGCCTGTATTACTGATGATGTGCATTCAATGTACCTGATCAACAACTTAATTTGGTCAGTTTCATGATGTTACAATTTATAAAGCAATTGTCAATTGGAGAAGATATGGAAATAGTAAACTGTGTCCGAATTTTACTCGTGCTCAACGACGATGTCAACAAAGAACTCTGTAGGGTTGAGAATCTGAAATGGAACATAAATTTAATAAGTAAAGGTATCTACGGGTAAAGTGCATTTTGTAAGAAAGAACTATTTTCATGATCTAGTAAATTACCTCCAACCATTTTGATGATCTTGCTGGTTCCCATGCTGGTAGCCCACCATTTATGCTCTATATATGTCACCATCAATTTAAATGATAATAAAAAAGTTTGCCACCATTCATACAGGTAATTAGTTAGATTCTTGATTAACTATATTAGCATCTTACACAACTCTAAGGTTTTATTTAATTTGCTTAATATTCTCTCTCGTGTTTATGTTTATGCATGGTTACCCGCATGGAAAGTATTACGTTAACAGCATTGTTAAGTTGCTCAGTCTCCATCTTCTTGCCAACAATTTCTGGCGGCATCATTGACAATAAGAGGCAACACTGCAGATATATAGTAAGTAGAGAATGAGAGTTCAACTTTTCCTTGCATGTTTATGTGCTTTTTATATAAAGAATTTATACAAATACCTTCAATCCGTCAGCAGTAGAATCCGAAACTTGCCATCCATGGTCTTGATCTGAAAAGGTCCATGACCCTTCAGAAATATGGCGATGCATGCTTTTAAAATCACCTGAAGGATTATCCTTAACCTACATAAGAGTAAATTAATCAAGAAGGAACCCAATCCGTTACTACAACAAAATTGGCTTTATAGGATGCCACCAATAAATAAGCATTCTAATAGACCACTTTATACGACACAAATTACAGGATCAAAAAATAAAAAGTCCTATCTAAATGTGTGGTAATAAGTTTATATGACGCTTTTGGACAGCGTAACAAATTTATTATGACATTTTAGATTTTAAAAAAATGTCGCATTAGCTAGTTTATAGAACACTTTTTGATAAAATGTCCTATAAACCCATCTTTCTATAAAAACATTTTTTTCAAATTGTGTCCTATAAGTCACTAATATGACCTTTTTTTTAATATAAATGTCCTAATAAACTTGTTACGACACCCAAAAACGCTTAGGACAGCGTCTTTAGATGAGACGTTTTATTTTTTTGTCCTATAATTTGTGTCCTATAAAGTGGTTTATTAAGACGTTTATTTATTGATGACTTTCTATAAATCCAATTTTATTGTAGTGCATACAAGAAACTCGGGTTTATCTTTAATTAGTAATTCAAGACATGCATCATAATTTTGAATGTGGAGACCTGTGAGGCTTTGATGAAATCATGTCCTTTCTTCAGGGTAGAGCCAATCTCGTGGGTAAGATCAGTAGCCAGCAGAGCTTGGATGCCCAAACTTGCATCCCATCCCTGACTGCCAAAAGTCTGGTTTTTAACAACACCCATGAAGTTTTCAGTAAACTTAAAGATACTTTTAGTATTTTAAAGTGTATAATGAAAATATGTGCTTTTTGGATTGGTTTTTCTTGTATGACCACCTGCATTTTCATTCCATCTTCAGCAACCCAAATATAATCCGGGATTCGGGCAAGGTGCTTTTTAAAGCACACCCCATTTGGATCCTCAACCCAACATGCAAGCATACACAGTGCCTGCACAGTTTGTTTTTCGGAGACATATTTACGTTAATAAAGGTGAATTCATTTCTCATTCCTATAATTGGTACTTGTATGATTGTTTTTATATTTCTATACCTTCACCACTGAACCAATGGTGATATATCGGCTATTCTCGTCTTCATAATGGATATGTTTCATCGTTGTTTTGAGTGCTTTCTCGCGCAATTTGTTAAATGGCCATCGAGTGAGGAGAGGCTCAGTGAAAATGTAGAGGCTATCCCATATTAAATCTTGTAATAAAGGATGAGGGTAGTATAGGTCCTCCTGAGACAATAATTTAATTATTTGGCTTATAAGAACTGGATAGATGTGTAGAAATCAAGAAAAGAAGAAGCAAGTAATTCACCTTTGCACAAAAATGTCTTATACTCTTCCAGTTGATTTCATTGTAGGGTTGTACATATAGTTCATCCCTAAGTTGTAAAACCAGAGGAGTGATTGGACCTACAAATCTTTTGCCGTATAGATACGACATTGGCATGTATACCAGCCTACAGTAACACCACATTTTCGCTGCATTTCGACAATCGAGACTGTTAAGTACGTGTGAATATGTTATATGTCAATTAAAGAATTGATGTTGGAGAGGTAAGCTGACCTGGATGCATAGGAAGGGAGGAAGGAAGGATCCAGAACTCTGGAGGCATTGGGTTGTTTCCTGCCCACTCACAAACACCAAGTACCTAATTAAACAAACAACTCTGTATATATAAGTGCTTTATTTTAATAAAATATAAGTTAAACCAATAAGAACAGTAGTGATGAAGTCTTTTCTTTAATTTGTTTTTAGGTGGGAAATTATTCTGGTTAAAATAATTTCAAATGTCTTACTGAAAGCCATGTTTTTCCCCAAGAGGGAATGCCTGTCGCACCGCCATGATCTAGAATCCATTTTCGAGCTTTGGTGCATGCACCATTCAAACCACCATCAGGTCCTTCTCCTAGAAGACGCATACAAATGTAACTGAGGGTGGTGCAAAACATTGTGCTATCACCTTCAATGTGAAATCCCCACCCACCATCTTCGTTCTGTAAATCCCAAATTAAAAACGTATGATCAAAGGGTACTTGTTGGATGCAGTACAAAAAGAGAATTTATAAATATTAATTACTACCTGATGACAGTATAAGTATCGAAGAATTTCTTTTCTGTATTCTGCTGGGAAAAGACTGTTAAGATGGCCAGTGATATACAGGCATATAACCTGCATTTTGTAGATATGAAGGTAGTTAATTAGTGTGATCAGCATGTAATCGATATATATATATATATGAGATGCTTATTTAATTAACCATCAGTAAAATGAAAAACAGTCATACCAATGGCTGCATGAAATACAAGGGACCAGCATTTTCAGCTGGCCAGTGTCCATCTTCAGCCTGCAAGGCTGCAAATAAGTGAACAGACCTCCTCAATGTGGTGGTAGCTTTGTCATAAGAAATCTCTTCACCATCCTCTATCTTCACCTGGGGTATCGTCTGTTTAAACCCCTTCTTTCTTAAAAACTGCATATATATATACATATATATTCACGTTTCAGTGAAAATTGGTTTAATTTGCGATTTGCCTATCCAAATATAACGGTATTGAGGAAGGGAAGAGGAATTAACCTGTATGCGCCAAAGGACATCACTAGATGGCTTAACTTGATGTCGATGATTCCAGAAATGAAGACGGGCTTTTTCAACTTCATCATGCTCTTCCGGAGTTCCATAGTTAGGATCAAACTCCCATGTTTGTCTTCCAACGAAATTGTTTGTGCTGTAAAGATATGGATTATCACCCCCATCTGCTATCCTCAACCTCCACATTTTTCTCTTCCAAATTAGATATTGCTACGACTGCTGCAATATATGAATCAATTATTCATATATTTTCTCAAGTTATTAAAAAAATACTAATACATGTAAATGACTATCAACAGAAGTAAAAAAAACATGCATATATATTGAAAAACAATATCGTAAAATGTTAATATATTAAACTCATCTTAGTTATCATTTAGACCCATGTATGTTATATTTTGTCCCGTTTCATATCAAAACCCGTAAACCTAACTTAAAAATATAAATTATACCTTGCGTTGATGCGCCTTGAACTCGAGATTTGATTTTAAATTGTATGACTTAGGCTCCTTTTTAATTTCCTTGCATTATCTGTGTTTTATACTCTAAACTAATTTTGACGTGTATATAGCTCGAGTTCTAAAATTGGTTTGTTTTATAATGAAAAGTCTAAAGGATAAACATGCCATCCTAGCTACTGTGTCATAAAAATGTCCGTTATTTTTTTGTGGCATATAGCCATATATCATGTCATAATTTAACATTTATTAGTTTATAAAGATGAAGCTTGAAAGTCAAACATGCAATTTAGTGCCTCATTAACTAGTATACTGATATTATTAGCTACCACACCACCAAAAAAATACTTTCAACCAGAAAAATAGGTCTAATGGTTCGGTCTAATCTGAAAAATAGGTAAATCGTTCGGTTCGATCTGGTATGTGGCTTGAAGATTTGTTTGAGCGGTCTGGACCAAGCCAACCACCAAAAAAATGTATTTATTTTTAATGTCGTAGGTTTTACTTTTATGGTCCAGTTATAAAAAATTCGTGAAAGACGTTATGTATTTTTATTTTTCATTTTCATTTTTAAATTGGCAAAATTCTGAAATCGTTCAAAAATCAAATTACAAACCGTAGTTCGCCTTACTCAATGTGTGTCCAAATTTTCAACTTTTAGTGGTAGATTTGTTTAACTTTTTTTCATTTGTTCAATGTCTTTTTGTAATTTTAGAGATATGCGTTTTTTATAACTATGTATACGATTTTCTAATAGTGCAATATTGATAAAAAAAATCATTTTAGATATAGATATCATTTTTTTAGTTTAAAACTCATAAGAGCCTCAAATCGCCTAAACGGGTCAGACTAGACCCTTTTTTGTGGTCCGGTTTGATTGATTTAGTCATTTGCTTCCAAACCGATCGGTTTGAAAATTTTCTAAACTGCCATAGCGGTTTGATTTGTGGTTGTAGAGGTTAAATCGCCCAAACCGGATCGCAAACATCTCTAAGGCACATGTTCAGTGTCTACAAGAAATAGGGGTTCATTTTTTTTAATATTTAGTAGTAGTTAAAAAATTAGCAAATAAGAAATACATAATTTTTTTAGTATCTAATAGGACTCAAAAAACAAAATATGTATTAATTAATTACATTCGATAAAAAAATATAAAAAGAAATTAATTGATTTTTCATTTTATAATATTGTTTATTATTTCTCTAAGTCTGTTTATCTATAGTATCAAGTCAAACTATTTGCCTAGAAAATGTTGACATAAACTCTATCATTCATCTCCCAATAACTCTTGATTATTCGATCTGCATGAATTATATGTTTGTATTAAAATATAATAAATCTGTTGTTATTAACTAAAAAAACTCCTACCATTGAAATTTAAGATGAGACGGTACAACTTGTATCTATATTTAAGATTTTAAAATTACTTTTATTATCTCATACATTAACTCCTTATTAGCTAAAATTGAGTGAATGAATTTTAAATACTCTCGTATCTCTAAAACAAGAACAAAATCTCAAGTTATAACTAACATGGGCTTTGGATTTTTAAAATTGATGGTTTCGAAAAAGTTTGTTTAACCCTAAAAATTTAAAACGGTGATGAAAAACATTAACATTAGGTGAGATGGAAACTCAACTGGTTTATACTGATTTATAAAGAGTGTTACTCGGATAGTGATCATTGTGATATCAAATAATGTTCATCTATATATTAAAGATATATTGTAAGATGCTTTTGATGGTGTAACGGATTAATAATGTTATGTAAAAATGATATGATAGATGATGTTAACCTAGAAATAATTATTGATTGGTTTTGTGTCAAGGAATAATCAGAACAATTTATATAAATTATTATTATTTTTTAAATTCAATGTTATTTTTATGATAAAACAATATACTAAAGATTTTTTGTAAAGTCCAATTCTCGACCATCTTGTGTTTGATGGGAACTTGTCCATGCCATATTCAATTATTCGTTACATTAAAAGATATCTTTACGCGTGGGATATTAAATTAAAAATTAGTTTTAAAAAATTAATTTTAAAACACAAGTAGATTTAGTATTGTTCATTTTAATGTATTTGACATTTTTGTATGTTGTTTGTTGTTTGCTGTTGTATGTAGAATATAAAAAAATTGGTTTACTTATCATTCTATTATAGGAAGGAAAAAAAACTAAGGGCTATTTACCAAACTTATTCAAGTAAGTTTTTACGGTTTTACCGGTAAAATTCAAGACTACCGTTTACTTACCGGATAAGATTTTAGTCTACCAAAATGATATTGTATGCAACAATTTACCCGGTAAACATTAACCATGGTAAGAGCCGTCGCCCATACTTGCCGGGTAAGACTCCCAATCATTGCATTTGTTTACCGCTCTTACCGGGTAAAATTCTTGGTTCTTGCCATATTCATCCGGTAAGATAATCTGACTTGGTAAGCACTTACCCGTCCGTTTAGGTAAACGGCCCCAAATATGATCGAGCTTGTTTATTATTTTTTAAGAACTAACATTTCGCATATGTGATTTTGTATAAAAGTTATAAATTATATTATTTTGTATAACTTGAATAATTCAAAATTGGTTTATGATTAGAATATTCTAAATTTAAAATAAAGATATAATGTTTTGGTTTTATTAATGTAATTTTGCATAAATATAATGATAGAGTATTAATAGAAATAATAAATTTTTCTATGTTAAAATGTGTTTATTAGTTGTTTGTATATTAGTTCTAATTACGAATTCAAGAAACTTTAAAAAGTTAATGTTATAATAACATCTAGTAAATGAACTAGTGAATGATCTTTTTATGTTTATTATCTAATAATATATTTTAAAGAATTTCTTGACAAATGTTTTAGAATATTAGCATTTCTTACGAGACGTCAAGCCTTGAGCTCTCAAGAGACATAGTGAGCAACTAAGAGCGTCCACGGTGGTTGTATTTTCAAAACTTTTTTTGTTATATTTTATTTACATATCAATATCACCTTAATGAAGTAATAATTTTCATAAAATTCTAAACAAGAGATTTTTATAAAAACCTTACTTTTTTTTACTTTTAGTTTATATATAAAATATAACTTTATTCATAGATTATTGAATAACTTTAATATATGTATGTATTATAAAGTTATAAAAAATTCAAATATAATTTATTAATTTTTTATAATTAATTTCAATTTGTTAATTTATATATTTTGTTAACATGTTTAAAAAACAATTAAAATATAAACATAATTTTATACTACAATTTAAAAAATTTAAAAAATATCAAATTTTATAAATAACAAATAATAATATAAATCACCGTAATCTTAATTGACCAAATATGTTCAACCAAGTCGAATCAGAGTTAATAATATAATGAAATAATTAAAAAACTTGTATAAAATTTTACAATAAATGAAAAATAAAGCAAAATTAAATAATTATTTTGTATTTTTTTTGTATCATTTTTAATTTATATGTTTTATAGATTTATTAAATAAAATAATTAAAAAAATAGAAAAGGAAAGGAAACTATGGAAAAACCCGAGTTCTTGTTCAAACACGTGATTTCTAATAACATGTTACTAGACAAGAATCTATGTCCTACAATAGAAATTTTTGTAAAAACTTTAGAAAGAACCTCAAAGAAAACCTTTATTGTTGATGCTCTAACAATTGTATTGTGAGCAACTTTCAAAAAACTGAAATTTTGAATTCAACTTCAATTCATGAAATCTTCTATATATATTTTCATTTTTCTAACTTAAAAAAATTTCAGCTTCAATAATATGTATATAGAGGGGCATAATCAAATGAAAACTGTGTATTTTGTGATAAACGTGAGATTCAATATGAACCACGATATTTAAGGATGTTACTTAAATAAGGTAAAATGGTAATTTAGTCATTTTTTTTAAAAGCAAAATGGTGAGAACCGGGAGCTTCAGCATTGCCATCACCCCCTAGAGCACACCCAATCGAAATTTGTAGTCATTTTATTTATGACAACTCATTAAAAAAAATTAATTAATTTTTTTAAAGGAAATATTTAATTGATTTTAATTACCTAATACATATTTTCTTTTTAATATATTATGGATCAAAGTGTATCATAGTGAAAATGTTCACATTGTACCACAACGTGTATCAGTGTGTACTTTCGTTGTTTTATGAAGTATATCATAGTGTGCATTTTTTGTTATTTTCCTTATTTTACAAAGGATATCACAATGTGTATTTTTGTTATTTTCCTTGTTTTACAAAGGATATCACAATGTGTATTTGTTATTTTACTAATGTAGCACAATGTGCATCTTGTATTAATATCTAGGTATCACAATGAACATCGTTTATATGTATATATTTTTAATAATATTTTTTAGGTATCACAGTATGCATCTTGTGTTTATATAAAGATTGTCGTAATAAAGTTCACCGAAATAAGGTTGGCCTGAGAGAGAAAAGAGAATAGATGGCAGAGGAGAGAGGAGAGAAAAGACTTTTAAAATCCCTAAAAGGCCCTTAATTAATGTTTTAAGTTAAAATTACTAATTTCCTAATTTAACTATTGATTTGTGTTTGAGATTGTTATCACAAATTACTAAGTTCTCTCTTGAATAACCCCTATATATATAGGGGCGGATTCAAATAAGAACTCAAATTTGGTTGTGAACATGACAACAAATGAGAGTGCGACACGTGTCTCATTCAAAGAAATATTCAGACTGAATATAGTATATATTCAGTCTGAATATGGTATATATTCAGTTGGAATACACAAAAAAATGTTCAGACTGAATATATTCAGTCTGAATATTTCTTTGTATATTTAGTCCAAATAATCTATATTCAGACACGTGTCGTGCTCTCATTTGTTCTCACGTTCACAATCAAATTTGAGTTCGCATTTTAACTTTCCTCTCTCTCTCTCTCTCTCTCTATATATATATATATATATAGGAAGAGGTTCAAATGAAAACTTTGTAAATTTAAAGGAACAAATGCACTTATTTAGGACCATATATGATGTGGGTCCCACCAATAAAAAATCATATCTGATTTTCAATAGTGGGCCCCATTGAATCAGATATGATTTTTTAATTGGTGGGACCCACATCATATGTGGTCCCAAATGAGTCTCTTTGTTCCTTTAAACTGGGGGTGTTCTCATTTGAACCCTCCCCTATATATATATATATATATATATATATATATAGGAGGGATAATGCATGAACACTCTTTTTTTTAAAGGAACAAATGAACATTTTGTGGACCATATATGATGTGGGTCTCATATGTTAAAAATCATATCTGATTCAATTAGGCCCACCATTAATATGTGGGACCCACATTATATGTGGTCCACAAAATGTTTATTTGTTCCTTTAAATTTACAAAGTTATCATTTGAACCTTCCCCCCCCCTCTCTCTCTCTATATATATGTGTGTGTGTTTGACTTGTTCATTAGTTCAATTTCATTCTATTAGTGTTATCTTGATTATTCATTGTGATTCAGATTTTAGGGTGAATATGTGATGCAAATGCACAGGTCAAGACATCATTAGGTCAAGTTAGCGTTAGCGTTAACAGGTTAATGAGACCCTTAAATAAACACAAAACTTTGCTCCAGAGTCGATTCCATAAAATAAAAACTATACCAAAGATGGTTATATTTTGATACAATTTCCCGTTCACTTAATAGGAGCAAACTCAAAGATGACAAATGAAATACATATATAATAACCGGATAAAGAAATTGAAACTGAAACCTATAGAAAGCAGGTTATGAATCAAATAACAATTTGTGACGCAAACTTGCAAAGCTAACTCTAAGGAAGACCATGTACTTACTAACCTCTTACCCTAGTGAGATTCAGGTGGCGTTTGTTTTTTAAGAGGTACTGAAGTCTGAAGTCAGTTCTGAAATGGTTACGAAACATCTAAAAGAATCAGACATAAATAATGATTAAGAGAGCTTAAAATGGAAAAACAAACAAGGCCTGAATGTTATCAAACAAATTATTATACCTTCCTTCTACCCTTTACATTGTTACCTTACCTGGCGGCCGTTTAGTTGTTAAAAAATGTTGCAAGACTTATACGTCGTGTACAAGAAGTTGTACCCTCCCCCACTTTTGCTTTCTACTCCACAGATGGAGTCGGTGGTGCAACAATGGGTATAGGAATAGGAAGAGTTTATGAACATTGGGAATGACAAGGCTAGTTGAAGACATGTGTAGCCTTTTAATTTTGGTCCAAGTTCCTATGTAACTCTAAATATATTTTTGTTTTTATTAGATGTTTAATTATATTATATTGAAAAATAAATAAGTTTTTTTAAGTATATATAATACAAGTATAACAAGTGAAACAAATAAACTTACACAAGTTCTTCATCTTTGGTGAGGTTTAAATCATGACCGCCTCACATACAGCTAGGATAACAGTTTTTTGATAATAAAATTTTATTTGGTTAAAGAACATAATCAATAATTTTTAGTAACGCTTACCTCAACCAAATCTCTTATCAGAGTCAAACCTTTAATCCTAATTAGCAGTTATCTAACTTAATTTGGTAAATAGCCCCTAATTAAGCCTTTCTACGTGTTTTTCTCTCTAATTACTATGATATGAAGTGCGACATGTGTGAGATCAGGGGATAATGCTAAAAAAGGCGAAAAACCCATGCAAACCATTAGATTCAAATGAACCATCACATATGGTTAAAAAAATGGTTATAACCACTTTTTAAAAAATAAAAATATCACTCGCCATCTTTTAAACTGAAAGTTGATGAAATATAACTAAAATTGGAGCGAAACAAATTTCAATAAAAACACAATTTAGTATTATCTATAATTTGACATCTGTTGTAGGATAAATGTGCCATCGTCTAATGGATATGACGATATAGATAGAGATAAACATATTAGAGATAGATTAGAACTGATATCTTTCATAGTTATCTACTTGTAACATATCCCTATTTAAAGGGCTTATGATTAATGAGAATTACAGATCTCTTCTCTCTCGTTCTTGTTGTTCTATTTTACTTTCTACTTTAACACGTTATCAGCACGTTGCTACGCTAAAAGATAATTTGGTCTAGCTGTGAAGCTACAATTTTTATAGTATCATTGTCAATCTAAGGTACGTTTTTATGCTTATATTTCATTATTATTGTCATTGTTGTCCGCCGGTAAACAACAATGTAGGCCATTCCCCGACGTTGAATGACTTGTTTCCAGTTACTTCAATTCAAGTAAGCATCTCTTATGTCTTGATCTTTATATTTATGAACGCGATATGGTGTTTATTGCTTGCATTATTGTTTCATTCATTGTTACATTTGTCATAAATTATAATAAGCTTTTTATTAGTTTTTTTTTTATATGTGAGTATTTTAAGAACATGCTAAAAGTAAAAACGCATATTACGAATGGATCTATACAATACTTTTTATTATTATTTTATTATTGATATCAATCGGATTTATAATTATTTAATTTTTTATTTAAATAATCAAACAAATAGAAATTAGAAAAAGAAAAACGATTATTTATGAATTTTATTGTGCTTTCAAAGTACATATTGAATTATATGATTTTGTTTTTATTTTCGTAAGAGGAAAGTAAATACAAAAAAATTGATCTTTTTCTACATCACAAGAGTTGTTGAAAAAAAAAGGTTAATTTTTACTTTATCGATAAACAAATTTATAATAAATTGTTTTTTTTTTTGGAGTTTTTTTTAATTGACTCATTGATTTATATTGAATTTATCAATTAATTTTTATTCATATGCTTTTAATCTAAATCAGACCAATTAATTTGTGATTTATTTATTTATCTTTATTAGACGCACTTAATTAGCTTTATTTAATCAGATTTATTAGACCTATTTTTAAGGGTAGTTTAAATAACGAACTAGATTACTAGTGAATTTGATTTTGGCTCTAACTCATTTAATTTTAATTGTGTTAATATAATTCTGTTATAGTTTTATGTATATTATTTGTTATCTATTAGTTTAGTTTTGAATCACAATGCTTTTATTTTATTTGGGTATGATGACGTTTGTGGATATGATAATATTTATCATTCTAAAGTTTTATTATTGTTTATTAATACTTATCCAGTTAGTTTACACTATTTGTATGATCAATTTAAATGTTTATCTTAATATTTATATATTCAAATATATATCTTGATTATGAGTCTCTACTCATTATATTCGATTTTGTAATTAATTTTTGGAAGTTAGACTTCCAACCTTAATACATTTTGGTCTTTTGCCAAAAGCCCCCAAATCAAAATAACATGAAAATATTGAAATATTTATTATGATTATGAGTTCCTACTCATTATTTTAAATCTTAAATAATAAATGGAAGTTACACTTCCAACCCCCATGTGTTTTGGTCTTCTACCAAAAGGTCTCAAAATACTATTAAGATGTTAAAAGTAAAAAATTCAACTTTATGTCAAAACCAATATTTATTTTGCTTAATGGCAAAATCTCTCAAAATTATTAATGTTATTCATGTATTTCATGAAACGAAATAATTGCATAACACCGAAAGATTTTGTCAAACGGGTGTAAATAACCCTAAGGTTGAAGGGACTTAAGTAATCCACACGATTCCCCTCCTACCTGAAATCCAAAAGTGTTTTTGCGATCTATTTTCGAATATTGAAATATTGATGAAGTATTATCAACAAAATTTAAAAAATACAAAAAATCCAATAATATCATTGATCTCGTGGGTTTTTTAAGGTTCTCTCTTAACCTTATGTACTATAACGATTAAGGGTGAGATTAGGAGAAACTAAACCCTGAAAAACCTTCCCTGAAAAACTCGTGCAAAACGCTATATTGAAATGATCTAATAAATATATGGTTAAAAAGGTGACTGACAACCTTTCTTTTTAAAGAAAAGTTATGTAATCGTTTATAGAATTCTTTAATAGTTTATAGGTAAAGGAGATGAGTTTATAATAACGAAAACTTTAAATGATCATGATAGAGTTGTAAACCAATCACGCAAAAGCTTTTGTTTTTTGCTTAAAACTATTCATGTGTCGCAAATTAAAGAAACAGATTCAATTTGAGTATTAGAATGTTGAACTCGTTGTAATATTATTATTTTTAATCTGTGAAACTGTGACTGATGCAACCCAACTCTATTTTGCATTTGAAAATTTTGTAAAGAAATCTTTTTAATATCAAAACCATAAATATGATTTAAATATAAAAACCATACCTTACTTTGATGCAACTTGAAGTTGAGTCTTGTGTGGCCTAAACTCCTTACCAGGTTTCCTTGAGTTTTGATCGGGTGGTAATTAAAATTTGGTTCGTTTTATAATGACCAAAGTCTAAAGGCTAGACGTGCAACTTAGGCCCTCACATCGTCCTGGGTTTTTACTACCCTCCAAGAAAATCTCCGCTTTTTGTTTGTGACAACTCTGTATTAGATGGCATGAATATGTTTGTAACTGAACACTTGTTCTTTTCACACGGGGAAAAGTTAAGAATAATCCAACAAATTTTCTCATTTTGAATAATTATGTTCTTAAACTAGATTTTTCTAATTAAAAAATGACTGGACTTTCTCATTTTAAATTATTAAGCCCGTGAGCTTTTTTTTGAATAAATAAACCAACAACACTTTAATAAGTTAGTTATATACATCATTTTTTAACACAAAAAGTTACTTGTAACTAGCTACAAAAAATTTAAAGTGAAAAAAAAACAGTTTAGCCGTTCTCAGACCTTACACCATTAAACTTTTGCACACAATGACATTGCTTCCCTTCGCCATCCTCATCCCCATCAATGGATGGCATTAGGTGTTTAAGGGTATGAATGACATAGAATTTTAGACTGGTAAAACCGATACTACAACAAAATCGGGTTTATTGGACGTCATCAATGAATAAACGTCCTAATAGACCACTTTATAGGACACTTGTTATAAAAGCAAAAAACAAAGTGTCATATCTAAAGGTGTAGTATAATAAGTTTATAAGACACTTTTTGGGGTTCATAACAACTTTTTATGACATTTTTAATAAAAAGAAGTCACAATAGCTATTTTATAGGACAATTTTTAGAAAGTGTCCTACAAACCCATCTTTTTATACAACATAGCTAACATGAACGTAGATCAATCAAATCCATTTCTATGTTGCGATTTGGCCCAATCAGTTTATCCATTTATTATTCATTTAGGTTGCGAGATAATGATAAAGAAGGGCGAGGGATGATCTATAAAAAAGGGGGTTTATAAATGGTTCGGTTTTTTTACAAAATTGTCATAATAAACTTGTCACGACGCCCCAAAGAGTCCTATAAACATAATACAACATCTTTTGATAAGACGTTTTATTTTTTGTATTATAATTTATATCTTATAAAGTAGTATATTATGACGTTTATTTATTGGTGGCGTCCCATAAATTCAATTTTGTTGTAGTGTGATTTAGGGTTTTTTTAGAGTAAATTACATTTTCCGTCACTCTGGTTTGTTAAAAATTGTAATTTTCCTTCCTGTGGTTTAGAAATTAGAGTTTAACATTTTCTCTCTATGATTTGAAATTTGTTGCTATTTTCGTTCTTATGATTTATATTTTATTGTTGTTTTGGTCCCTTGTTGTTAAAGGTAGGATTAGTCCAGGGACAAAAACAGTAACAATTGTAAACCATAGGGACGAAAATAACAATTTCTAAACCACAAAAACAAAAAATAAAAATATTAATAAACACAAGAATGAAAATCATAATTTACTCTATTTTTTATTGAAAAATCTTCATAGCCGTTTAGAAATAACTTTTTTTGATTTAAAAATGTTAATCAATGTTTCTAAAAGTTCTATGATTTATTTATTAAAAAAAATTGTTCAAAAACTTAATCAATAAAATAAAATAAAATATTTTATTAATTTAAAAAAGTTAGAGACTTAATTATTCAAAATAAAAAAATTCGTTTATTTTAACTAAACTTTTCCCTTTCATGTGTACGGATTAAACATAAAAGATAGACACGCAACAGCAACCCATAGTGGTCTCGGTTTTACCTTTCATAATTCATACCGCTCCAAATCTTTGTATGTCCATGTCATATTCCGTGAATCACTTTGTTATCGAAAATGAGTCTATTTCATTAAATAATGACCGTCTTCATGGGGGAAAAGAAACTAGTTTCAACAAATTAATGAAAAATGAAACAATTTTTATAGAGAAAGTTGTATTAAAAAACAACTTTGGATTAATTATATTTTTAGGGACCAACTTTCAAAATCATAATTTTAGGATCTAAATTTTATGATATCGATATATTTTTTTCATTTTTCCAGGTTTTGTCAAAAAAGTCCGACATCGCAAACAAAAGTTGACTTGTGGTGTTTGATTTAAGAGTATCCACAATATTGTGGTTTTTCACCATGCTTTTTCACAATTTTTTTTCTTACGCATTATTGTCACCTTAACAACCTAAAAACGTCTACATACATTCAATATGTGAAAAACCTTACTTAAGCTTTTTCACAGTTTTTTCAAACTTTTCAAGGTCCCATCATTTCTCTAGATAGGTAAGTTGGTATATATTTATAGTAACAATCTATGAAAAATAATCTCAAAAAATATTAAAATGTATAAAAGTTTGGGTTATCAAGAAATCCGTAGAATTTCTATAAAAATTTGGGTTTTTAAAAAATACTTAAATACTGTATAAAAGTATGAAAAAAAAATTAAAAAAAAATGATAAGTTTAAAAAGATGTACGGTTAAAAATAAAAATTTGGTCATTGAGAAATCTATAAAAATATATCCAATAAAAATTTGAAAAAAAATAATATTGAAAAATAAAAAGTGAGTTATTAGAGTAAATTACAAATTTAGTTCATGTGGTTTGGTGAAATATTGGATTGGATCCCTTAAAAGAAATAATTACACACATGGTTACTATGATTTCATTTTTGTTATGGATTAGGTCCCTCAATTAATAGTTGGTTAAAATCTTCCATATTCATGTTTTTGTTATGTTATGAAACTTTTAATTGTTTAAGGACTTGTTTTGCCAATTTCTAAATCTCAAGAAACTATCTCTCCTTCCAATCTCTTTCTAGATTGCAATGAACAACAACAAACCCAAAAAGTCAAAAACCACATCCAAATTTATACAAAAACAAATATTCAAATCTAGAAAAACAATTGAAGAACAAAATCAATACAAACCTATTTTTAAAGAACAAAATCAATACAAACCCATTTTTAAAAAACAAAATAACAATACAAAACATATTATAATATTATAAAGATTAGATCTGAAACACATTATACTTGAGTTTTGACCCGGTAAACTTGCTAATAATCCCTTGGGTTGAAAAAAGTTCGAATTTTTGACCCATAACCTCGTCAGATTCGTCCTCTTGTTGGGTTTTAGAGCATCTCCAACAGCTTCTCTAAAATAGAGAAAAATCCATTTTTTTGTCTAAACTTCTCCAACAACATCTCTATATCATTCTTCAAAATAAAGATTTTGGGAAAATCTCTAAATATAGAGATTTCTCTATATCTCTAAAAGAATGAGAGAAAAATATTATTTTAATGATTTCCCACCAAAACAACCAACATAATTTAAAAAAAAATTAAAAATTAAAATAATAAATTTATTGAATATTTTAATAATATAAATTTTTAATAGATTTTTTAAAATAGAGAAGTTGTTGAAGTTAGAAAATAATAATTTTAGAGATTTTAACTCTACATTCTTTGTTTTTAAAAATAAATTTAGAAAAACTCATAGAGATGGTCCACACACTTGATGAAAAAAAAAAGTGTTTAGTGTAGTGTTTATAGGCTTGAAATTGATTGGTGGATGTGGACAAAACCTTGAAGATTTTATTTCTTATTGTTTTTCAAGGTAAAAGCCTTCATTTCCAAATCAAATATTTTCTCAATTTGTTTTTCCTTTTTCTTCCCCAAAATTAAGGTTTTGTGTAAATTCTAAAATCTTTCTCCAAAATGGCAAAACATTGCTTTTAGGTTCACTTTCCCTCTCAAAAAATTAGATTATAATTTTTTTTAGTAATATTGTTATTTTGTTCTTTAAAAATGGCTTTGCATTCATTTTGTTTTTCAATTGTTTTTTCTAGGTTTAAATATTTATTTTTGTTTAATTTTGGATGTGATTTTTGATTTTTTGGGTTTTTTTTGTTGTTTATTGTAAGAAGTTGGAGGAAGAGAAAGCTTCTTGTGATTTAGAAATTGGCAAAATAGGTTTTTAAAGCAATTAAAAGTTTCATACTATAACAAAAACATGAGTATGTCTTTAAGTTAACCGAGATTTTAACCGGTTGTTAAATGAGGGCCTGATCCGTAACAAAAATGAAACCACAGTGGCCATGTCTATAATTATTTCTTTTAAGGGACCCAATCCAAAATTTCACCAAACCATAGGGACAAAATTTGTAATTCAATCTATTAAAAAATATGTAAAGTTTGTATAAAAATCTCAAATTTGAGATATTTGATTTGAATATATAAAATATATAACTAATTTAATGTTTTTATTAATATATAATAAAATTTAAATATGAAAACTGTACATATATTAATAAATAAAATTGATTAATACGAGGCTTTTATAAAATTTAATAAAATTAAAATTGATTAAATACGAAAAACAGAACAAAATTAACGTCATTTTATAGACTTTTTTATATTATAAATAATTGTCTAATAAATCTTACCAACGACATAAAAAAAGTCATCGAAACGTAATGCCTAAGGGTGTGTTTTTATTCGGACAAAATATACATAATAAAATTATAGAATAGGACAAGATAAAACAATTGTTTAACAAAATATATCATTAGAAAATTTTCGTCAAGACGATTAAAATGATACCAAATTAAAAAGTTTATTTGGTTTTTAATTTTTAATTTATATATTTTCTATATTATTTTATTATTAATAATATTTAATAAATTACATAATTTAATCCAAATATAAATATCATATTTTGAAGATAATAAGGTGAATTTAAAAAGCATTAAATTTAATAGATAAAAAAATTTAAAAATAAATAAAATGTAAAAAAGAAAGACGTATTTGATGTTTTATAAGAATTTTTTTATTTTGAAGCTAATCAGACTATATTGGTAAAACATAAGTTATCTTCTACTGTTCGTGTTTGTTCCATAAACGTGGAACAATCATTCATATGTTATGTGATGTTATGTTATATTATGTTATGCTAATCAGACTATATTGATAAAATATATTATGTGTTTGTTTCAGTAGAATCTTCTCCTTTGTCTATAATAAGTTCAAGTCATATGTCATGAGTTTGATTTATAATTAAAAAGTTGTTATAGAAAAAGACTGCGATTTAGGTCCTCAATACCAGCACTAGTTTTAGGTCTCGTACACTTATAAATGACATCTCTCATATTTGATAGGAACATGTCCATGTCACGTTCATTTTGTTAAATTAACGTTTTATGTATTTTGTTGACAGTCTGTCATGTTCATAGTTCAATATTCAACTAATTTGAAATTTTTATTTTGGTAAAAAACTAAATTGTGTGGATGGAAGATTATCCTAAGGATCCGTTTGGTTTGCATGATTGTTTTTTAGAGATTTGGATTTCATGAAGAGATTTGGATTTGAAGAGATTTGGATTTGAAGAGATTTGGATTGGAATGAATTTAAAATCATTGGTGTGTTTGTTTGTAGGATTTGGAATGGAATTAGATTCCGTTATTTATAAATAATTCATAAAAAAAAATTAAATTACATCTTTATTAATCAATTATTACAAAACAAATGTTTTTAACATTTTTTAAAAAACCTTATTTCATACAATCCTACGAAATCTCGTGAAATCCCGAACATTCCTTAAGGATTTCAATTGAACCCTAGGATTTCAACTCCGGACAATCCAACAAACCAAACTTATGATTGGAATGGATTCGAAATCTAAGGAAGATGGGGATAGAAATTCATTCCCTCAGAAAGATTGGACACCCAATATCCCCCTGACCCCATTGTCATTTCTATTAGGATCCATGTATTTGTTTTGCGGTCGCTGTCACCATCACTATGTATCACAATGCGATGAGGCACTTGTGTTGGTACCGCTACACTAACCATATAAGTAAAAACTGGAGGTTTTTATAAAAACTACCATCAGAGAGACTTCTTATAAGACACTCACATCCTTTGGGTTGAGTTTTTTTTACAAAAACCTTGGTTCTTACATTAAACTTTCTGTGAAATGACATAACTCGTATTCTCACACGATCTTTCGTATATGTGTGTGTGTATGACATTTAATAAATTTCTTTATAGAATTTTTATGTTTTAAAAATATATATAACCTACAAAAGGAGATTTTATATATAACCTACGAGAATGCGAGAACAATCCTCAGCCAATCATTTTGTACATGAAATTTTTTCCATGTACAAAATCATATGTGATTTTCTACTAGCATAAAAATGACACACGCGACTTTTCCTGTGGCTAAGTCACGGAAAACATCGCGGCTTTAATCCTATATGATTTTGTACGTAAATCATATGTGATTTTGTACATGAATCATATGTGATTTTGTACATGAAAAATTTCATATACAAAATGATTGGCTGAAGATTGTCCTTGCATTCTTGTAAATTGTTATCGTCCTCGCATGAACCTCTTTCTATATATATTATACATATATAATGTTGAAACCAGATAAAGGTGACATCAAAAAACCAGAAATTCCAGAACACAAAAGAAATTAAACAACTCGTTTTTGCCACCATTGTCTATGAAGAAAGAGTACAAAGAAATCAAGAATATGTGTACCACCAATAAACAAAAAATTCAACAGTTTGAAACAAAAATATACCTTCACTAATTCACAAATTCTAAAGAATTCCCATCAAGGGAACTGGAAAGAACCTCCAATTTCATTAGCACCAGCAGGTGGATTGATAGCAACCCAAAGAAGCGAAATCGTGATCGCAATCAGACCCGACCACACAAACACAATGGTCGGTGTCCTCCCTCTTCGTCCCATGAGACCTTTTGCAAACGGATATAAATGGGTCAGCACCCAGAAGCTAAAAAACACACCACCCAACAGCCGGCTCCACTGTGGTATCGCGCTATAGATCGTTCGGCTAACCCCAACCGCTATCGCTATCAGATTCGTCATCATAATCACAATTGGCGGAATCATTAAAGATGTCCATTTGATGATGTAAAGATCGGCGAACTCATCGTCTTCTTCACCGCCGGATTTTGATGTTAGAGTGAACGAGATTTCAATTCCGGCAACCACTTTCAAAAGACCTTGAAGAACGGCGGCAAGATGAGCGCTGGTGCCGCCAATGAGCCAAAACTGTTCGTTTCTCCACCATTCTTCTAGCTCGATACCCGACCATTTAATCTCGAGAATAGCAAGCATGCATAGTGTTAAGGTGATGGCAAGAAGGTATGCAAGGAAGGTGACATCGAGGCTCTGAACGATGAACTGACCGGAAAAGAGAGAAAGAGCGGGAAGAAAACAGTAAACGATAAGGAAGATAGAGGTAAAAGGGTATATTCCGACGTTAAGATAAGCAATCCTCTGAAGGAACTTCATTTTCGAACTAGCTAAAAGAGCGTTATTTTTTGAGAAAAAGATTTCGACTGAGCCAGTAGCCCACCGGAGCACCTGATGGAGCCGGTCGGTCAGATTGATGGGTGCGGTTCCACGGAAAGCGTCTCTTTTGGTCACGCAATAAATCGACCGCCATCCCCTATTATGCATACGGTATCCCGTAACCACATCTTCAGTCACGGATCCGTAAATCCATCCAACTCTATTCCCCCATTCGGTTTTATCTTCATACCAACACGAGATCACACTGATCGCTTCAGCAACAGTAGATGCGTCAAGAAGTTCTCTCGGAATCGTAAGTGCACCTGGCGGTCGACCGTTTTTAACCGCCGGGTGGTCAGCAAGCGGCCGACCTTGGTACTCAGCTATCGGAATCGTATCTATCAATAAACTCGAATTTCCAAATCTTTTAGGGAACAAAGAAAGAGTCATATCTTCTTCTTCGGAATCTCCCATTCTCATAGCTCGGTTTTCCTCAGGTGCAGATGCCACCGAGCTTTTCTTACGACGAGCAAAACAACAACTGCAAAATCCCGAATGGTATTCTTTCGATCGAGGTGGGTCGAACCCGTATAGCGCGGTTCTACGAAAGAGGGTTCCGGTTCCAACGTAAACCGGACCTTGAAGACCATCAAGAGCCCGCATGTTCCCATCGAAGAAAACCGTGTTGTGATTAGCGTAACGATCAGAAGGATCGATCCCTTCGAACCGTTGCGGGAACTGAACGAAACAGATCCGGTCTCCACCTCTGTCCATCATAAAACACATTCCTTCTCTTATAGCTTGAGAGTTATATATATAATGATCACAATCAAGATTGAGCATAAACGGTCCGTTCGACATGATAGCCGAGGCTCTAACGAGCGCATTCATGGCTCCAGCCTTCTTGTTATGGTCATAGCCGGGCCGTTTTTCACGAGAAACATAAACCAGAAGAGGAAGTCGAATATCAACTTCGCTAAAATCAAGAGGGTTCACCTCACCATCCGTTCCATTTAGTGGTTCATCGCTCGGTGGTTTCAACATCACCTGGATTTCACAAAAACAAACATAAACCCCAAACCCTAAATCCTAAACTTCAAGATTTAAATGAAATCATTCCAACATAAAAGCATACCTGTATAATGCCGGCATGGTCACCTTTGGAATGTTCCGGAGAAGCCATCATCCAGGTTCCAGGCCAATGAGTAGCATCAGCCATCCATGTGGCTTTAGGGACCTTAACCGGTTGCAAAAGTTCATCACCACCGGTCTCTTTTTGAAGCTTCATGGCTTTAATTTCTTCTCTAGCATTATAAGCATCAGATCGACGACGAATGGAATCAGGTAGACCATTAATCCGAACCTTAAACTCATCGTACTCGCGCTTAACTCGTCTACGATCCTTAACAAAGTCCTGTTTCACCTTATTCTTAAACGGGTCCCTTTTCAAATTGAAATAAGACTCGGGATTCCTTGGCTCGATATCATGTTTCCGACAAAACGGGACCCACAAATTGGCAAAACTTGCAGCTTCTGCCATGGCCTCGAAGGTTAAAAGAGCACCACCATCATCAGAAACATAACAAGATAGCTTATCAACGGGATAATCAGCAGCAAGAATCGATAAAATGGTGTTTGCAGTAACAAGCGGTGGTTCTTTATCCGGATCAGCAGTAGAAACAAAGACATCCACCCCGGGAAGATCAGACTTTCCGGAAGGATTTTGAGGACTTGGGGTTTCGAACTTTTCTTTCAGAACATTTAGGTCAGTTGCACGGTTAACCGGTGCTAGCTTGGGAAGTTGGTCAAGCAGCCACGAGAATGCAAACCAAATCTCGCAAACGATCGACATAAACCAGAGCCAAATCGCATCGTTATTAGGGTGAGTGATTCTCCAATGAAGAAACAATCCAAGAACCACCATCCGAATCAAAGCTAAGAGCCTGCATAAAGTTATAAACAACATACCAAAAAGACATAAGTTCATAACTCAGTTATATAAATCTATTAAAAATACGATTAAGGTCATCCATGTAGATAGTTACATACCGATAAGGACTTATAATAGCCGCAGGTATCTTCAATTTACGAGTAAGTGGTCGCCACGGCTTATTCAGAAGCTCTAGTTGTTCAGCTCCAGTTCTCTCATTATTGCTTATTCCATCATCTTTAGGCCAAAACGCGTTCCCATAACCATAAGTCCCATTTGTCTCAAATAACCAACGGTTATGATCAAATTCCCCTGTTTGGCTCCTAACCAAAGCCGATTTGTTGGTTGATTTCATCATAGACAACCTCCTCTCCATCTTTGAAGACGTCCTCCTCTCCATTTTAGAATTCGGAATATTAGACGGCAAAGATAACGGCTGCCGTGGGTCGATACTATTCTGATCAAGATCCGTTTGTTTATAAGGCTCTTTACACCCTGGGCAGATCCCATCACCGGTTTTCACAGCATCAATATAACAATCTCGACAAATCTTGAAATCACATTCACAAGGAAGGATATCCACACCCCTTTCGTCGCTCATAACCATTCCGTCACACCCAGGGATCTTACACGAAGACCCTTTAGCACCAGCCATCTGAGGATGGTTAGTTTCGGAATCAATCACTTTATCCATCAAATGGGCACGCGTTACACTGTTAAACCCGCCGGTAAAAAGTGAATTTGAGACGTATTGTTCTTCAACCCTTTGAGATATCGAAGGATCCATGGGTTGATTATCGGGTGTAGGAGGTATGTGGACTGTATAGTTCATAAACTCACCACTGCCAATTTCACTATCAAGATCTTCTCTTGAATAGTTGACATATCGACCTGAAGAAGTCCTTCTAGCAAAAGTCACTTGTGGAGGAATCGGACCCCTGCCCTGTTGTAGTTCTACAGATTTGGGTGATCTTGAAGACATGATTTTACCGAATTTTTGTGAACGAAGTTGTAACCTAAATATTCCAAGAAATCAATCCACTGATCACCTAACAGAAAGAAGAAAACCATTAAACAAAGATAAAGATCAAAAACTCATAATAAAACCATGTTCTGATCATATACATGTATATAAACATCATCCATTGACACCCCCCCCCCCTTTCTCTTTTTCTTCAGGCTAAAAGCATGAAAGATGGCTAGATTGATCAAAAGCACAAAATCCATGAACCAACATCATTCTCTCACCATCTAACCCCTTTTTTTCTCTCTTTTTAAACAAGTTATACGTTCTAAAAGCAACACAGTTAATCCACTGTAAAGCACATTAACAGTTGATAAATTAAGATAAACGAAAAGGAAAAGTACCTAAATTGATATCAAAGAATCATCCATGGAAGAAAACCCCCAATATTTTTCTCTCACTAAGCAGAGCAAGCAGATGAACAAAAACTCATAGATTTGTTCTTCATATATACGACTTGGTGCTACTAACTCAAGACAAATATTATATTTATTTATGTATTTAAAATCCATATAATAAAAACAAATTCATAGAAACAATGAAGCCGCTTCCACAAGAGCGTGTGAAGAAACATTCAAACCAACCACACTGAAATATTATGTTTGGACATCTTCCATATTACAACTGTAATTTGTATGGAAGACCTAAATCAACACTACAAAAAATATCAATATTTTAATTTAATTTAATTACTAAATTAAAATAAATAGTCGCAATCAATGAAAGAAAACATTCATTTCAAATGCAAATATCACAAACTTGTTGAAAGAGAAAATTTCGCCATTGAAGCTTAAATGATGGTTTAAATGTTCAACGAAAGAGACAGCAAGTATAAGACACCATTAAAACTCAGTTAGAAATCAAAAATCGAAGCCTGGTCATACAACCGCCGGCTCCGGCTTTCCATTTGTAAGAAGAAAAAACCCTAAATAGTACGGACAAACAGGTGTAGGAGAGAGAGAGTGGGAGAGATTTTAGCAGATTTAAGTTACTTACCTGTGCAAAAACGAAGATTAAAAAATTCAATTGTTTTTTTATAGGGATAATGTTGACAGATCTTGTCCGGATTATAATGAGATAGAATCAAAGATCTTAGGATGAATCGCCGGAAGAATCTGAAAATGTTTGTGTTGCCGGAACACTCGCCGGATGTAGTGAATGTGTGTAGTGTGTAGTGTGTGAGAGAGAAGAAGAAGAAGCTTGAAGGCATGAAAATGGCGAAATTTGGGGGAAGTAGGAAGAAAGAAGGGTAGTTTTGGAAATTGGTGTGGGCCCAACCCTTGCTATTCTACGCGGATGCGTATCTTTGGTACCTATTTGTGAATTTTAATTTTTTTACTTTTTTTATCTTTATATTATAAAAATCTTTATATTATAAATAAATATTTCGACAAAAAATTTGATTATCGATGATGCTAAAGTCTTGTTTGTTTTTTTATTTTAAGTTCTTAATCGCTACTTATGTCTGATTCGTTTAGACGTTTTATAACCATTTCAAAATTAAAATCAGATTTCAGATTTCAGCACCTCTTAAAAAACAAACGTCATCTGATTAATTGTTGATACATTATATGTGTTCAAAGATACCAATATAAAAAGATTAATTTTTTGCTTAATCAATCAATAAGACTAAGAGGAGTTTAAAATCGAATTAAATACTTGTCTTGTATTTTTAAAAAAATACAGATGAATTTAAATTATTTTAAAAAGATTTTTTAAAATAAAAAATTATCTTTCAATAAAAATTGAAGATTTTGTTTTCTGTTTCTTTAACTATTTTTTGTATTACCTTCTAAAATAATGAAAACAAGAGAAAACTTGAAACTTAAAAAAATCCTTTGGATTTTAATGTATAAAGATATTTTTATATTAATGTATTTGAATAATTTTAATTATATGATATTTTAGTAATATAATATTATATTTAATATTTTAAAATATGTAAAAAATCGGTTAAAGATGTTATTATATTGATTGAAGATTAAAAAAATATTATTAATAAACAGTGAATTTTGGAAAAAGCATTGAAATGGCAATAGTACCCTTAATCTGACGTTATCCCAAACATACCTCCCGCAGACAAAACGACAGGACAGTACACGTAAATCCCGAAACTACCCTCATGAAAAACATTTGAAATTATTTCGGGGAGAAAAAAAGGAAAAAGAAAAAGAAATAAACAACGGGCAAAAAACGGATGAGAAAGCATTGTCTGTGGGTCCCTCACGGCCCACGCGTTTAAAAAATCTCCCTTTTCCCACTTCAAAGTATTTCCTTTTTTTTTCTCCGGCACTGTGCCGGCACCCTTTTTTGCAAAATAATAATAATGGTTTTATTTTGTTTTATTTTATTTTATAAACTAAATAAAAGAAATTGGGAATTGGGTAGTTTGAAATTATATTGCTCTTCAATATTTATTAAAAAAAATTAGTTGCAACCAATGAAATATGAAATTTAATTAAACTTAATTAAACCCGATAAAACAGTATCATACCAATTTATATAAGTATATTTGTGTGATGTATATTATATTATTATATAGTAGCCTTGCCCTTGATGCACGTTGCTTTGGACAACAAGGGCATGGATTTAAAGTTGTGGAGAAGTGCCAGAGACAACTGACCGTGCTTGGTGACTTGTATAGCTACAAAACGTATTTGGGATAGGTTCCGTCAATGGTGGGACATCAGCATTGATTTGGAAGACTTGATTCGGAAATTATGGGCAATCGAGGGGTGATAACTGATATCTCTTCACCTTGTCGGAAACAAATTTTGCAGTTATGCATTTGGTCCAATTGCTTCCTGATTCGGAGTCGTTGTAATAGCATAATCTTCTCAACAACAAAAAACACATCGGTTCCTATTGAGATTCTATTCATCGAGATTCATATATGAGTTTTCGAGTGGGTATCAAGACGTCTCAAAAAAGGATCCATTTTGTGGGAACTATGGTTTGAAAAACTAATTCAACCTTCCAACAAGTTAAGTGATTCATAGTCTTTATGACCACATCGTGTTTACATTTTGTTAATATGGCTTTTTTAAAAACCAAGGCTATTCCCTTCGCTTTGTTTTTTCTTTTCTTTTTTTGTATGTTTACATCTCCCTATTGCATCTCGCAATAGGTTTTGATATATATTTGTACCGTTTGGTTTTAGTTTTCATTTTATGTATTTAAAAGATACTGAAATGATTTGGTTGGTTTAATTTGATACGTTACCTTATAATCAATCATTCAGTGTAGAAATTTTAAATTAAACTTATATTGTTTTGTTTTACAGTTTCAAGTTTCAAACAAGCAATGTTGACTTAATCGAACATTTATATATTATTTAAATAAATATTAACAATGAGTATATAATTAAGTTGGTTAAGAACGTTAGATTATTTATAAAATTGACGTATTTTGTGTTATATTTTCTTTTTATATTCTATTGTCTTTTCTAATGAAATAATTGAGTGGTGTGTTTTTTTTTAAACAACGAAATTGTTCAACGTTTTTTTAAACATAAACGGCTATATGTATATATGTGAACATTAATAAATCTTGATCGTGTGTTTTTATTATGTTCAAAAAATGGAAGAGGGAAGAAAAATCAAATCTAACCCACATTGACTTTGTATCGGTTTGATTTAAATTTAATAAACCTAAATTTATCGTCTTGGTCGAGATTTTACAGCTCAAATTTGAGCAACCAAACCATGCATCATCATCTTGACTTTGTCGTAAAATAAACTACTACCTGATAGTCTTAAAAAAATATTACGGATTTTAACTAATCTTCGTATATATGTATATTTGTAAATTATAATCATATTATGTTATCAGTTTTTTGACTCGCTGCAATGTAATAATCACAATATTAGAGTTAACATCTAATCTTAAAAAAAAATTCCACCTAATAATCAAACCTATTTAAAGTAACCTTTGAAAAGATAAGATCGATGATAACCTTTTGACATAATCAATCAATATATGCATAATTTACAAGTTTTATGCATAATGATAATTGATGTGTTGACCATACTTATTTAATTTGGAATTATTTTTTGTTAGTGTAGATTGATAGGTAAGATTTTTAGTATAAAATTCTTAATTAAATATTTCATATGTGAAATAATTTGTTAGCGGATTTCAAATAACTTAACATTTTAGTATCAATCACTACAAAACATTGTGTTTTAATCGTTGGAATAATCTGTTAGCGAAAACCACCAACTACAAATTACTGGTGGCCAACTTTTTAGGATTCGTCGGTCATCCCTCGATAAAGTTACCTTTTTCTGGCAGTGCATATGTTAATATCGACGTTAACATATTCTAACATACCTTATAATCACATAGGGAAAGGTTTTTTTGAGAAGTAATAAATGATCCTAATCCTACGACTTCAACTATGAAGCACTGGATAAATCCTCGCATGGATATGCGGAAGATAAATGGTAGTTTCATAACTTTTTACAAATAGACGGCAAACGGGTTCATATGTGAATCATACGGAACTACCCACTTTATTTTTCGAATAGTCACAAATTTTGACCAATAAAAGTCATAGTTATTAATCAGTCAAATTCCATCTTGATCGTCCGATTGTCTGATATCACTTCTTTACTTCTCAAATATTTATCATTTCTCAAGGTAATGTTTACTCACATATAAATACATATATTAATGTATGTTAATATGTTAATTTATATAATCCTTAGTTAGCAAAGTGTTTCATGTGTTTTCACAGACTTTTGATTTCCTTCCCTCACAAAGAGACGGAGGAGGAGGAGGAGTAGGAGGAGGAGGAGAAAGAGAAAGAAAGGTCGAGTGAAAAACCCTAAGTAAATAGAAAATCGGAAAACCGCGAAGTTTTCTCGAGATACACAGGATTTTGGTCATCACTATATTTCTGCGTTATTTCTACACCATATTTCCCACCACATTTTGGTTCGTCGTCATGGAGATAAACAGGTTCTTGGTCATCACAGTGGAGGATCGATTACACGGGTAAGATTTCTCAAAGACCATCGTCCCAAACCCTCCACTGAAAATCTCCGACATTCAAGGGGAAGATATTACACGCAAAAACCATCGTCCCCAACCTGTTGTAATGGTGGTATCTTCGACCAAACCTTACCATTTCCTATCTATTATGTAATTTACACAAGGACCATCTCATGTGCAACCTAAAAACCTCCACCCACCAGAGACGACGAATGACGGTGACCCATTTCACGGGGACGATGATGGTGATCGTCGACCAAACCTTCGTTCACATCTCTGTTCTCCAACACCGTCCCTTTTCTCCATCTTCGTCTTCTTCCTTTCCCTCTATTTTCTCCGACCAAACAGCTAGGTGAGATGTCTCTCTGTGAGAAGGGGATAAAGAGGGAAACATGGTTGGACCATTTTACTCCGGATCCTAACAAAACTTTTTAACAATATTAGTGACTAAGTACAGTTTTCAAAGCAAAATTCAAACCTAGGGGATGACATCTTGATTTATTAAAGTTTAGGTTCCACTTTCAAAGAAATCACTAAACCTTAGGGAACGAAAGTGAAGTATACTCTATTTTGTATATGTAATAAAATATTATTTATCTCTCATAAAAATTAACATTAACATTTTTTATTGATGAGAATATAATTAGAAATTGTTTTCCTTTCCTGATAACTATTATTGGAAAGTGTTTAAATTTAAAGAATTTCACATTTTTATCATGCCTTCTCTATTTTGAAGAATTGTTAAGAGCAAAAGTTTGTACAAAATCATTTTTTTTATTTTAAAATTCTTTTGCTGATTAGCATATCTAATAGATTTTCTAATTTTTTTTTCTAAAAAAAGAGTGAAAAATCAAAATCTTAAAAAATATATATGTAAATGGAATAGATTCTCCATTTTAGATTATTATATCAATTTTATTTTTAAAATATTATATACAATTAATAAATTATAGGTAATTTTTTCTCTATCATATACATTTAATTTAAAAAAATTATTGATAAAAATAACAAAATATTATTTCTCATTTTCAAATAATTACTTTTAAAAAATTCTTTATATTTTGAGAATTTTACTCTCTCGTGTTTTCAAAAAGATTTTAAAAAATTTGTTGGAAATATTTTTCGTAAAATATGTGTTTTCCCTATTTAAATATCGGTTGAAGATATTTTTAGATTCTATTTTTTTATTTATTGTTTGTGATTTTAATTTGATTTGATTTGATTTTTGAAACAAATAAATTGGTTATCACCTACTAAACAACAAGAATAAATATTTGTATTTCCGTTGATTGTATGTTCCTAAATCGGTTTAATGTCTTAAAAACAATAATTAAAATGAGATAATCATTTTATAAAAGTTAAAAATAATGAGATAATTTTAGGTGCGGAAGCGCCGAATGTGGGGAGTGAGTGACGGAGGGATGTACACGTGTCAAATCAGAATCATTGTTCCTTCCCCAATCTAAAGGCCGTTATTAGGCATGGGAATTGTGTCCGACCCGTCCCAGTCGGGGATGGGGATTCCCCGCTAAATCGGGGATGGGGACGGGGACGGGGACGGGGACGGGGAAGGGTAGCATACTCCCCGCCCCGCTCCGTACCCGTTGTATATTAATTAATAAATTATATATATTATTTAGTTTAACTAAATTGGTAATTCACTTCATATTTTCTTAACTAGGTTTAGAATCCAAATTTTTTTATTCATTTTTGATGTTAGTGTGTATTATTTTCGATGTCAAGTCAAAGCATAAATACGCTTATGTTTTGTATATTACTGCATATGGTTTTATATTACTCGTTATATGTTTTGGTACGTGTGACGTCAATTATTTTTTGGATTAAATTGAATTTCTTTTAGTTTTAGACTATTAATTATTATATGTTTTTATTAAACTAAAATTCTTTTGATTTTATGTTTATTGAAAATATGATAAATTTAACGTGTGTGGTCTCTTGCGTATTTGATTTAAAATAGCTTATATAAATGGGGAAAAAATCCCCGTTTCCCCGTTGGGGATCCCCGTTCCCCGTTGGGGATGGGGATGGGGATATGATTTTAATTCCGACGGGGATGGGGATGGGGATATGATTTTAATTCCGACGGGGATGGGGATGGGGACGGGGATGAAGTTAAGGAATCGGGGACGGGGATGGAGATCGAGGTCCCCACCCCATACCCGCCCCATTACCATCCCTAGCCGTTATGCCCATGCGCGTGGTATCCAATGTTTTAAAACCCGGGTTTCAAGTTGACCCGGTGTGATGATCGGGTTCCGGGTTAACTGGTTCAACCGGTTTCAATAATTTTGTTGTATTTTTTTTCATTTTCTTATGTACACATGTAAAAACAAATTTCATCTTTAATTAAACTTTCTAATAAGTTGAAAATCAATAATCTTGACAATTTGGCGTCAATTTCTATCCATATAAATATACAATATTTCTGTTTTGGCATCAAATACAAGAGTTTGTAAACCATATTTTTGAAGGAAATAAGGTACTTCTTTATGATTACTAGACATAACAATTTTAGTTGATGAATTATGTTTTGGAGTTATTTGAGCAACACAAAGATAAATTTGATTATATTCATGATTTTCCAAACATATATTAGTTTTCTACACATTTACACAAGATTTCCCAAACAAATTTACCTGTGGAGAACTAGAGATCGAGAGCTGAGGGAGATGAGATGAGATAGATGGTTGAGCAAGATCGATTTCTTGAGATGGCTGAGCAAGATCAATGGGAGCAGATGAGTCACGAGATCGATTTCTTGAGTTTTTTTGGTCGGCTCGTTTCTTAGCGTTTTAGGGTTTGGGTCTTTGGGAGCAGACGTCCATTTGGATTTAGGAGCAGAAAGAGAACTTTTTTTGTTTTTAAGTTTTTTAAACTTTAGTAAAAACCGGGTTTTGAAAACGGGTTTGAGACCGGTTCAGCCGGGAAAATCAAGAAACCCGGCCGCGTTGTACCGGGCCGGTTAGAGGCTTTAACCCGGTGATTATTAACCCGGTGAGTAGACTGGGTCCCGGTCCGACCGGTTCGACCGGCCGGGTTGACCCGGGTTTAAAACACCGGTGGTATCCACCGCCCTCTTTATTTTCTTTTGTTTAATGTTTGCCAATTCAAAATCTTTTTTAATAGATGAGTTACCTCTTTTTTTTCTTACTGTTTATTCGGTTAGTTATGTAAAAAAATATCTAAATTCTTGTTCACTTTTAATTTTATGTGTACTTACATATTATGCTTTAAAAAAATTGATCTGTCGTACTTTAGTGCATCCCAATATCCCATTAGCATTGACACTTAATTATAATTGATTCAAGGGTTCAGATATTTTATTACATTTCTCACCATAAAAAAAATGTCTTATTCGATAAGTTTTTAGGGTAGTTCTATACATAAAGTTAAGTCCCTGCCAATTAAAATATGTTTCTTCCATCTATAAAAAATATTTCAAACACAAATCTTTTCAATTTATATAGACAAATTAATCACCAAAGGGCCTCTGGCCTAGCAGTACCGGGGTTTTTATATCATCCTCAAGGTCTCGGGTTCGAGCCTTGGGAGTGGTGGTTTTCCTAAAAATGGTGGAGGAGTGGGTCCGAATCACTAACTACTAACTACTAACTTGTCGTTCAAAAAAAAAATATAGACAAATTAATCTACAATAATAACTTTATTTATATATGACTTACTTGAAAACCAACCAAAACTCCTTCATCTTAGGCATTGTTTGGCAAAAATAAGCTAACTTATAAGTTGTCTTATAAGCTAGCTTATTTTCTGAGCAATCGTTTGGATGCACATAAGCTAGCTTATAAGTCAGCTTATAAGCTAATCTACAAGATACTTGGAGTAGCTTATGAGGAATTTTTTGACACTTTTTTCAATTATACCTCTAACTAATATTATTTATTTATTTTCAACATCCCCTTTTTGGTCATTTCACATGCTCATAAGCTAGTTTTTGCCAAACATAACTTATTCATCAGCTAGCTTATCAGCTACCAGCTAGCTTATAAGTCATCAGCTAGCTTATCAGTCATACGCTAGCTTATCAGTCATAAGCTAACTTATCAGCTAGTTTGCCAAACATAGATTAAACATAAATTTGTTTCATTATTTCAGTTTAATAGATTTATTATATTTAAACTACAATTTTGGTCCCTGAGGTTTACACTTTTATCCAAAAATGGTTCCTAGACTTCAATAACTACAATGAACATCCCTACTATTTGCATTTTGCTTTGAAAGTAGTTCCTGATCGTTAATCCTGTTAATTTTTTCTGTTATGTTAAAGGCATTTTATTCTTTTTACCTTTACAAGGATACGCTACACCATTTTGTTTAAACTATAAGGGACCAAATTGTAATTTATTCCAATTTAGATTAATAGAACACACACACACACAGATATATATATATATATATATATATATATATGTAAACAGTCACACAACTCACACAGGAAATAAATTGTCAGAGACAAATCATCGAGAACCAAATTGTCGGAGATCAAATCGTTGGCAACCACCTGTTCATCGTTGGACTCTGTGTATGTTTTTAAGGATATGAGGAAACCAAAATCGAGACATGCTCCATGGGTATGAGGAAACCAAAATCGAGATCCGGTTCCCTATTGAACCAATATAAAAATATTGTTCATAAAATACATGTGGAAAAAAAACGTTTGTTTCATTATATGAATTTTGTTTCGTATGTGATATTGAATCAACATTTTCTTTCACATGGAATAGTTTTTTTTTTCAATAAACACAAGCATATGTAAAACCATATTTTAAATCTTACTATTTGATAAAAAAAAATTATATTAATTTCCACGAATTTCTACTCTTTAAAGAATTTCTAAATGAAACAGCATCATATTATATATACTTTAAAAAAAACCTATTAACAAGAAAAAATGAATAATTAATTGTTGGGGGGAGTGGACGTACTAACGCATACGTGTATATTCTGAACATTCTTTTTCTAATTTTATATCATTATCTTTTATATTTAGTACCAACTTTTTATGTATTTTATCATCGAATTTGAAATTAGAGTCAAGTTATTAGGTACATATATTAGAGAAGATGCAAAGCATGTGTAGTTCCAGATTCCATTGCTCCATGGATGTATATCGGTAAATAAAACTTAAATTCTCATCAGAAAAATCCAAATTTACGGATTATTTTATTAAATAAATGAATGTTTATGTTGTATTTAAACATATCTTGATTTATAGGTATCTAGTAATAAGTTACAGATTTAAATTTTAGAAGTTTTTAAGAACATTGATAAACATTTCATAAATGATTATCTGTGTCCTTCATCTTATGGACTACATGAGTGAGTCACTGTATTTACCGTCTTTCATATTTCAAATTTTGGTTAGATGCTTATGTGAATAAATCACCATATTAATTGTTTTTTTGTTGGTTCTTTCTGAAAAAACCTAAGAGGTTCGTGACTGACCCTGTGTTCAACACATGAGTTAGCGTTACTGCGTATTTAGTGGCATTATCACGTGCGGCAAGTGTTTCTGCCTCATCCCCACCCCGGTGGCTATAGTGGAGCAGAAATGACTTATCTATTTAGTAGCTGAACCAAAGAGAAAGTAAGCCCTGTCGCTATCACTACGGCCTTTCACTTTAACCGGGCATAGGCCCTCTTTTTTGAGTTGCATGTAGACGTGCATAAACCTAAAAGCACATATTTTCAAAGATGAATAACTGAACTCAATTTCAACATCTCAAAAAATGAAGACGATAAACATGGACTGCATGCACATATGTATATAATCATGAAGATCTAATTTGACCATCCCCTTCATCGTGAAACTCTAACTCCAGCCTTCCCACACCCTTTCTTTGGCACCACCACCACCACCTCTGCCTCTTCTCAGTCCTCCATCCCAACTAATATCACTACTTCTGCAAAGAGATGAAACCCAATTTTTTTATACGGTGACAACATATAAAATTTTAGTCGCCTTAATTAATATAAAGTATCAATTTAAGACGTTATCAACATATATTAGATTGTTTGGTTAAATTAAGCGAAAATGAAATATTTAATGTGATTGTGATAATACATGAATGATTATAACACTTCAAGAAAAGAATACCTTATTTTAAGATTTGAGATCTTGTAAGATCAGACTGTTTTTATGAGACTTGCGAGACTATTTATTTACACTTGAAATTTCACAATAAAACGTTGTGAAAATTTAAAAAAAAATTTATCTTCACAATGTTTTTCTGTGAAATCTCAAATGTAAATATGTGGTTTCACGGGTCTTATAAAAAACAGGTTGCTCTCACATAAACTCAACTCTATCTTAAAAAATAGTTTCTTTTAACTGTTATCTCATAACTTTAATTTTTAATGTCATGAAGTATTTTCGATTTGATGATTTTACATATTTATATATGAATATCCTGGCTTTATTGATTATGATTTTTTTAAATCCAAAATGAAATGTAAAGTTTCAACATTTATTAAGTTAATTAACAATTTTAAGGATGTTTAAATTTGATTCAGTTAACATTTATTTAAAATAAAATAAATAAAAATAAAAATAATTTTATTTTCGTTCTTATGTTAAAAAATATAAATTTGTCATCGATCCATTTAAATAGAAATATATTAAATTTGGTTTTCTAAAATACCAATAGAAAAAAATAAATTTAATTGCCTTCATTTAAAAATGATTTTTTTTATGGAAATGAAAATCAAGAGTAGGAGAAGTTGAAAATACGAATGGATTTGTGTTTGGCAACTGGTGCTAGCTGGTTTTACATAACGTATTGGACTGGTGTTTCTTTTCATGGTGCCAAAAGACCAACCTTTTCCTAATAAAAAAATGTCCATATTTTTTATTAAAAAAAGTTTGATATTTTAATTTTAAACAAAACTCAATAACATATTTTTTTTATTAAAAAAAGGTTGATATTTTGATACATCCTCCGAAGCTAAAAACTGTGAATCATTTACTTAGTTATAATATATATATATATATATATATATATATAGGGTTAGGTTCAAATCTGAACTCAATTTTGGCTGTGAACGTGAGGACGAATCTCAGCCACACATATTCGGTTATGGTGGACGCGATCACGGAGGATTGACGCGATTCATGGGAGGGTGGAGATTATTAAAGAAGGGGAACCAGGTCAAAGTCGCATTTATTGACCGGATAAGTGGCTGAGATTCGTCCTCACGTTCACAACCAAAAATGAGTTCACATTTAAACTTTCCTATATATATATATATAAGTTTATATGGGAAGCAACGTTTTTTTTTGAATTGTTATCTTTTGTGATTAGGATCTCTAAAAAGGGAATCATGTTTATTTGACCCTTGATAAAGATTATATTAGTAATTTAAGAAATTTTGCACTTTTGTCACATGGAAGACCATCAAAGAGTAATTATAGATGTTTAACCTTTTACCATAAAAGCATACTCCCCTCCTTTTTCCCTTTTTTTTCTTTTTTCTTTTTTCATATAAGTTATAACTAAAGTATTCAATTTCATATTCTAAGTTTGTATCACCATATTTCTGTTTTAAATATTTGCATGGTACAAAGAATATTGTTCAATAGTTAGGAGTGCTCCTGCTACATGTGCATGTTAGTTAAGACTTGATGCAATGCTTTTAAAAGCATCTTTAACAATTTTTCTATTTTAGAGATTACATAATTTACTATATTATTAAAATATTATATTCAACTCCAACAGCTTTTCTATTTTAGATATTACAATCATTCACTATATTATTAAAATATCATATATTTCTAATAAAATATTATTTCTCTCACCTAAACATTTAACTTCAATATTTCTTATTGGTGGAAGATAATAAAATAATGCTTCTTTCTCAAGGTAATCATTTTTAGGGATATCTCCAAATTTGGAGATTTTTGTACCCTCTCTTCTACATTCTCTATTTTAGAGAAAGTTTTAGTGATGCTGTTGGAGCAAAAAATTGTTCAAAATCTCTATTTTCTTTATTTTACAGAAGCTGTTGGAGATGCTTTAAGTAAGCTATTTGAGCTCATCTTTTATCTATTTATTAGTAACACTAAATGTTCTAAAACCATCAAACTTATATTTTCCGTCTCATAACGATGCCACTGTAATATTTTGTTGCGTGCCATTGTTTTTCCAAAACTAAACTTCTGACAAAATTTTATAATGGTTTCTAGCCCGAAAAGAAGAGGCCATGAACCCCTTTTTTTTAGCAAAATATAACTCGTTATTCAGATTTTATTTTACAACTTTTGTGAGAAAAAAAATGAAGGAAAGCAACACTGCAACAGCCATAACCCTTTATACTTTTTTGGAAAGGGTTTCTAAACATTTGTCTAAACTAATTCCTAACAATTTAAAGACTGCTAAAGCATGCAACCCTGAGATAATTCCCCAATGGCCACAAGTTGTTTGCGTCTGGATTCGAACCTAGGGTAGATGGGTTATCTAGCCTTAACCAGTACGCCACAAGCCTTGTGGTTATAACCCTTTATACTTTATTTGCAAATGTGAATAACCAATCAACCATTCTATTATTTCTACAGCTTTCACCCGTATGGTCTAATGCTGTCCCGTTTGGATTATCTTGGCTAAATTAAAGCCTTCCTATAGTCCGTTGGTTTACACTGTTTAAACTAACCATCGGTATTTGATAGCTGTCAAGAGTTCTTTTGACTGATAGCAATTTTGTAATATTCCCGAATAACATGTTAAATTTGTTTGGTGTAATCGAAAAGATGAAGAAACTTTAAAAAAAATATTCAGCCAATCCTCAATATGAAAATGTAGTTATATAATTTTGATGTAATAGAGACAAGTTATCCAAGGAAGTTCATGATCACCAAATGCAGCACCAAATTGCACAGAACAAAATCCGCAAATGCACGCTCTGGAGGTAAATCCTGCCACAAAATCGATAAACAAATATCACGTGTAAAGATTGATATATGTAATACAAGTTCCAGAAAGACAACCCATAATCATCTAAGCAGGAAAGAAAAAAACCTAATGCTACTGTAAACTACAGGGTTCAGGGTTCAGGGTTCAGGGTTCAGGGTTCAGGGTTCAGGGTTCAGGGTTCAGGGTTCAGGGTTCAGGGTTCAGGGTTCAGGGTTCATGATCTCAATCAAAAACATTTTGAAGTACAGAGCCAAAGAGGAATGACAAACATACCTTGAATTCCTTGTTTTCTTTGTTTACTTGGATACGAAGACAAACTGTAACAAAAAAAGATAAAAAAGAAATGATTTTTATTTTCAAGACATAGCAACCGAAATTGAAACGAAACTTGGCGCCATGAATAATGTTTTTAAAACACAAATAAGCTTTACCAGCAAGAACGGCTGTCCCTACACAAGAAAGTACACCCGAGAGAAAAGAGTTGAACGGAAAAGATCCAACAATTGCCATGTAACCCACCTGGTAATTATAAGCAAAACATGATTTCAAATACCAAATCAAGATTAAAGGTAAATGATGATGTTTCTTGGTTATTTTTCTTCTAATTTATGAATCAAGACGCATAAGATGCATGAATATAAACAAAAGAACGTTATCTCCCATCTATCCCTCTTTGTGGCCAACACATAGGCATTGAGTCAGTGCACGCAAGCTGACCCAGATACCCACAGTTATCCAAAATAAAGCAGGCATCATGTCTCTTATGGGAGTTGAAAACACACAACCTAAAGGTTTATCACAGGGTATTATATCGATTATCATGAGAACGATATTAAAAGGGAAAGTAATACCGTTGCATATGACTTGATATTAGTATTATCTTCCCAAGCTTTAAACCAATATGAGACACTAAATTCAAGTGGATTAAACTTATGTTCTAAACACAATAAACTTCATTTGATATTTGATTAAATCGCAGTGTAAAAAATAAACCAAGAGATTGCTTGCATTCCTCCAATCTGCTGAAAGATTCAGCAGATTGGAACCGAATGAGTAGCAATTCACCCCAAAAAAACACATAAAAGCTCTTAATATCAACCACTCAAAATTCAAAAGAGTTAGGCAGTGAACCAAAATTAACCCTAAATCGAACAAAACACTACAAATAGTTCAATCAAACACTGAAAATCAACGACATTTTAACATCAAATCAGTCACTACAACTGATTCAAAGCAGAACGATCGATAAAATTGTAAACAACGGTTCATGATAAGATTATACAAGAAAATAACCAAATACCTGAATCAGAGCAGTAAAGACGGCAAACACCACGTACAGATCTATGAGCTACAATTACCATAGATCGTTAGATCAAGAAATAAAACACAGAAATTTACACCATTAGATGATAAATCAAGAAAAAGGGAACCTTAAGATTAGTGGGAGTGGCCGAATAAGCAGAACGTAGAGAGTGAAAAAGAGCGTGCGCGTCATCTTTCGTCGTCGCCGTCGACTTTCCCATTTCTTAATTGTCTCTCACACACACAAACTCCACGCTGTTAATGGTTTCACTGTGTTCACTGTACTCCTTCGACAATGGAGGTCAATTTGAAACCCTAATTAAAGGCGGTTGGCGACTTGTTGTTGGAAATCGTTAAGAGCATTTCTAACAAATTCTCCAAAATTTATTTAAAATGAAAACCAAAAGTCAAAATCTCAAAAAAAAATTACATTAATCTCCAACAGATTCTCCATTTTTAGAGAATTCAACACTGATTATAATATTAAAATATTATTCATCTCTCTAAATATTTATTTTCAAAGCTTCCTACGGTGCTATTATTAGGTAATCATTTTTGGAGTGATATTCATATTTGAAAAAAAAAACTATCATCTGTCCTACTTTCTCCATTTTGGAGATAGTTTTGAGAAAGTTGTTTAAGCAAAATAATGGCTCAAAATCACATTTTGGAGAAGCTCTTTTAGATGTTCTTAGTCATTGCTCCTAACAAATTTTATGATGCTTTTAGTACATATGATACTATATAACTGAACATTAATCATTGTTCTATGTTTGATATGATTTTTATGTGGAACATAAACACAATAGAATAATAGTGTTCTATCCTCATTCCTCACCTCATGGAACATCTGGAACAACCATATATATTACTGATATAATTTCTCTAACAAAGTTTTCCATAATGTTATCGAAAATATAGAAATCAACCACAAAAGGTGGTGCCTTAATGGTTTGAGTTTGGGCTCCAAAGGTCGAAAGTACGTAGAGGTCCCAAGTTCGAATTCAGGGAGAAGTAAAAACCCCCGAAGGTTCAAATGCGGTGACTCTGTACTACCTGTGAAGCGGGTGGTCATCCTGAGATTAGTCAGCTCGCATAGCAGATTGAATATCCAGGTTAATAAAAAAAATAGAAATCATTAATGCTATTTTTGACAAACTGGTTGATAAAGTAGTTTTTGACTCATAGTTGTTATACACACCTTATTTGTGTGTGTACTATTAATAAGTTATATATATATATATATATATATATATATTAAATAAAGTAAAAAATAAATAAAAATACGAAATATATCATTTCTCTCACACTTTATGATAAAAACCAAAGTTAGTGCATCTTCAACAACTATGTTAAAATGGAAAAAATATGAATTTTAATATTTTTGTTGCTCAAACTCCAACAACTATGCCATCTTGTATGTAAAAATAAAGAAGAGACGAAAGAGATTAAATTTAGAGAAATATCTAAAACTGTATATAAGAGGGAGAAAATAATATTTTAATTATATGCAATCAATTAGATAATTGAAGTAAATATATAGGAGAAAGAAACAATATTTTATTAAATGCATCGAATATTTTATTAATACAATCAATGATATAATATAATTGTTGTTAGAGTTAAATGTAAATTTTTTTGATACTCTAAAATACTTTATTGTTTAGAGCATCTCCAATAGATTCCCAAAAATTGACAAAATGGGAAAATAAGGATTTTAATCCCATATTTAGCTTCAACTGTTTCCTCAAAACTATCTCTAAAATGGAGAAAATGATAAAGATTTTTTTTTTCAAATATAAAGAACAACCTAAAAATGATTTATAAAGTGAGATCCGTAATAATTGAAAAAAACAAATAATTAGAGAGATGTATAATATTTTAATAGACGAATAAAATATTTTATTATTATAATTAATGTTGATTTTTTTAAAATAAAGAATTTATTAAAGATAGAATATAATTATTTTTAAAATTTTTAGTTTTAACTTTTTTTTTTCTTAAAGAAAATTTAGATGGTTTTTTTAAAAAAGAGAATGCTATAGCATAGGTCTCACAATACAAGGGTTCTGATAGAACTGCTCCAAAATATAAATATAAAAAAATAATATAATAATCATAGCAAAATTTTACAGGAGTCAGAAACGGCCCGTTAAGCACTCCTGAAAACGTCGTCGTACCATTTCTCTTCCACAACTACCCCTAAATATCATCATCACACACATCTCTTTCCCCGGAATTACGACGACCTCGCCGACGTTTCTTTTTCGTCAAGCAATCCCATATTCAACAATTTCTTTCACACACGAATTCCAACTCATCTTCTTCTTCTTCTTCTTCTTCAGATTTGGCCTTTTATTTCTTCTGCGTAGACGACGACTTAGTTAAGGATCCATCGATCCATTGATCATGTTCATCAAAATCCATCCAAATTTGGTGATTTCTGCTTGAGTTTATACAGTTCTTTTCTTGGTAAGTTCTTTGAATCGAACTAATGACTTTCTGTCTCCCGGATTCAAGGGTATTGGTTACGATCTTTAACAGATCGGTTCTGAATTGTTTTTCTTTGTGGTGTTTTAGAGTTTTCTGGTTGGGTTATGAGTTGATCCGTTACGAAAACTAGTAGATTGTATCAGATTTTCGAAAGTAAAGTCTGGATCAAAAAAATTATTTTAACCGTTGTTTTCTTTTCGTGTAACTGTTTGCTTTTGATTTGTTTGGGAGTTTGATTAACAAATACGTGTGTTAATTGTTGTCTAAAGATTTTTTTAGGGTTTAGAATATGAAATTTTATGAAATTTAGTCGGTTGTTGAATTTTTTTTAATCAATTTTTATTTTTTTTGTTTGTTTTGTTTATGTGCGTGGCTGTAAATTCTTGGATTACAACTTATTTGTGAGTTGGATCAACATATGTGTGGCTTTAATAAGTTTTAACAAAGGATGTATTGTATATATGTCCTCACTGATGTTGACATGCATGTTTATGTTTGCCTTCATAATATGATATTTATGAAACAGCTGTTTAATGTTATTCATTTGTGATTAGAAAATTCACTCTTCAGAGTTGCAAAATATGCAAAAACCACAAGCTGCATACAGAGACTTCCTAACTGCACCTTGAGAGAAGATTTGGTGCAATTGGATGTTCTTTGTGTAGAATGAGAGGCATAGTCAAACACACACAGGAAATAGGGACCGAGATCAAGTAGAAATGCGCTAAAAGAAACTGAATCGTTGCTCCAAATAGAGGCGGTACATGATTTTAACATTTATGTTTGATCAATTAGAGTGAGGATGGGTTCGAATCTTTTTTAGGAATGGTGTAATTGATATGGACGAAAAGTGCAGGCTATAATTATTCCCAGCAACTTCTATATCATTTGACAATATTTCGCTCATAAACTGGCTTTATGATGCAGATTATATGACTTAATGACTATATGCCTATTTAAAAACCTTTATGTTCTAAGTGGGATTTGTGGACTGTGGAGTAGGCTTATAAATGGTGGTGCTTTTGGTAGCAACATTTTTTTTGTTTAATTGAATGTGGAACATGGATATTGCATGTAGGTGAAATTATATATATATATATATATATAGATTCTTCATGGAAAAGAAATGGTGTTCAATAAATGTATTTTTACAAGTTTCTGACGAATGTTTTGTGTTTTAGTGTAGTACTCGTTAGAGCTGTAATTAGTTTATGATAGGATTAGGAATTTGTCGACCTCAAGCAATGGAATGGAAATGGCCGCATTATGCAGAAGTAAAGCTGGTTTTAATAAATGGTATGTTCTCTTAACTTTTAAAGTGACTATATCTCAATTTGTTCAAGTTAATGTTTTTTCTTCGGACCACCTTTTGTTTATAATAGTTAGGGTTCATCCATTACGATTACGTTCTATTTGTTAGTTATTACAAATCATTTAAATCATTTGTTAGTGCATAAAATGAGAAGCTCAAGCTTGTTATGTATATTTTCTAATTTTGAATCTTTTATTTGCAGGATTACTGTGTGGATACATACGTGTATTTCGATACCACATCTTTTATATTTGTTATGCTATTTACTGGGAGATCTAGCAAATTTATAACATGATAAATTGAAATCTTGCTACCAGCTTCTTTATAATGATTATTTTGATCTTCTTTCCTTTTCTTAGGTTCACGTCGTTATGCACTTCCCATTCCGCAAAGCTGTTCACCTATCCTGTTTTAGTAATTTTATAAGGAAGAATAATATTATGTTTTTGATTTTATTATATAGTTCCTATGTGTTCGGTTAAGGTGTAACACACACATAAGAAATAATATAGTATACGATGGCTATGTTAGGGTATATCAAATTGCCTTTATTGGAATGATATTATGTTAAAGTAAGTTGTATTTCTTCGTTTAAATATTGTTACATTGGCTTTTGGTTCTTTGAGCTTTTGAGTACTTCATTATATTATCATATTGCTTATTTAGTCAACGGTGATCTTTTTGATCCCATAATACTTCTGCAATAACTTAGGTTACGTTAACTCTAGCTTTATCATATATATATATATATAATATAATTACCATTCCTGTTCTGTTTTATTAATAGTTAAACCAAATGGCATAGTGACTCTCTCTTTATCTTAAATGAGTGATCATATATGAATTTTCATGGCCTAAAAAGAGTTTTACATACTTTTAACTTTCTGACATCTATTCTACACTTGTAAATATTTGCATATACTTTATTTATCATCTCATTGTGATTTAGAATAAACTGGATGCCAACTGATTGCTATTTTCTTTTTTATGCAGGACTTGCAATTTCTTCGCCACCTCCTTTTGAGTATCTCTCGTTACTCTTGATAGGTGACTTTTAGGTTAACTTGTGTAAATACTATTAAGCTCGTAGATAAATGGCGTCAAAATGGGTAAAAGTGACGGAAAGTGGTAGTAGAATCATCGTTGATTCAAAGAGGAAACGAGCATCTCAGCGCCAAGCTCAAATAGTTAGAGCTAGCAACAGGGCTTTAACTGTGAGGCCCGACCTTCTGAAAAAGGCTGGAAAAAGAAAGAGAGATGATGACTGCATTTCCAAATGCTGTTCTTCCTTTAGGAAAACTATACTTAAAAACTACTCGAATTTTACGAAAAGTGGTTTGCCACAACGCTTGCTTTTCTCTCAAGATGGTCAATGGACTGATTTTTCACAAGATGTTATCGATTTAGTTAAGGAGGACTTTTTGGCGAAAAAGGGAGCGACTGAAGTGAAGTTTAATGGGCGTCATCTAATGTTAGATATCTTACATATGATTGAAGTAGATTTGAAAACTGGTGTACAGAAACCTATAGCATGGATTGATGACAAAGGTAGCTGCTTTTTTCCTGAATCATCATATTCTTCTAGTTGTCATGAAAGTCATCAATGCAATAAGTCCGAATCAATGAAAGATTTAGAACTTGTTGAACAAGAGTCTTCAACGACTCCTGAAATTAGTTTGCATATCGAGATTGATCTAAATGGATCAAGTAGCAGTAACTTTGAGGAATGCGTTGAAGAGTCGAATGTTAAAAAGATCAAACGTGAACACAATTTATATAATAATACTACTCTAGACCCGGAAACCGTTGGAAATATGTTTATCAGGGGACTAAATCCAGCCCTGAAAGTTGAAATAATTGATATCAAGAAATGCTCTAGTGGTATTATGGAAACGAGATTAGAGCTTTTCCAAAAGCAGATTGAAATTACACAAAAGCTTCGTCCAAAGGCAAATGTGCAATATGCTTGGTTTGCATCTTCTACAGATGCACTATGGGCTTATGGGCTTGGAAATGATGGGCCGAAACTTGGAAAGTATGGGTATGGGGTCCACCTTACGGCCGTTGATTCTGCCCACAACAGGTATAAATAAATAAATAAGCTTTTTTTATGTTTCTTGTTTTCTTGAAATCACAAGCTTTTTTCTATGTATGTTATTTGTTAAAGATTATAGTTTTGTGGTCTGGTTACAGTGATACTATTTGTGATGTTGACGAAAAAGGAGTAAGATATATGGTGTTATGCCGTGTGATATTGGGAAATATGGAACTTGTTTTGCCTGGATCTAAACAATTTTGTCCGAGTGACGAGTGTTTTGACAGCGGAGTTGATAATCTGCAAAATCCAAATCATTATATTGTTTGGAACATGAATATGAATACCCATATCTATCCTGAATATGCAGTCAGTTTCAAGATGTCTCCAAGTACTGATGGTAAGTAATTTATAAATTCCCATTATTCATCTCTAGTTACCTTTATCTTCATCTTTTTACTATCGTAAATACTGGCATGTAAAGTTCAAAATTGTAGGGCTGTTCATAACTATTTATAACTATGTTCCTGATATAATGCAGGGAATCTGATTCTAGAGGGAAGTAGGGTTGATTTATCGAGGGTAACAACTCAAGATCCCCAGGGACCCATCCAGATAGATTTGTCTCCTAGTAAACTGGTGATTATGATCTAAAAAAATTCGTATTTTGAGATTAACATCTTTTTGTGGTTATTTTTGCTTATTCTATTCGTTTTCAGGGGATGAATGACCCCCAAATTCAAAGTGTGAAGGTTCCGAGTGTTGGATCAAGCACGTCTAGGGCTCCTAATTCCCCTTGGATGCCTTTTTCAAAGCTATTTGAAGCTATATCGGATAAAGTATCCCCTGAAGATATGAGACTAATTCGTGTCTTATATGAGTCTCTTAGGGTATGTTAAATAGTAATTTAACTGAACTGAACACATCCTTTATGTCTGAAATTGTCTTTTTATGCTTACCTTTGTTACTGATTTTATAGGGAAAGAAAACGAGCCGTGAAGAGTTTATTAGGAAGTTGAGATCAATAGTTGGGGATCAGATATTGAGGTCTACGATATCTAGTCTCCAGTCCAGAGCTTAAAAAGTCTCATTGTTGTTGCTTGGGTTAGTTCTCGTATCTTTTTTGCAACTGAGGAACACCCTGGTAACCGTTCATCTAGACAGTGTTTGCACATGTGCATATACAAGTAATTGAAGATGTTTCTTGGTTTTTATGCACATGTGCATACCGGACAAATTGCTTACAAATTACTTATATGCATATGTGCATATCGTTCAAATGATATTTACTGTTGTTACATTGGCGTCCTGTTTGCAGTATATTTGGCACGACAGCAGAAGTTAAAGAAGTGGGTGGAAGAAATTTGAGGTGGTGAAGAACTTCAAAGTCTTGAAGTCAGTTTGCCTTTTGAAAATCTGGGCTTTCATTTGTTCAGTTTAGATTGGTATTTTGCTTTTATTTCTGTTTAGATTAGGTTAAACTTGAATCTATTATATAAGGATTTACATACAATTCCCTTTTCTAGGCTTATTAAAAGTGCCATAGAGTATCAAGGTTTCAACCTTTCCAACTATCCCTCTGAAAAAAGCCATCTGTGTTTGCCATTTAGCTGCATTGTACTTGTTATGTTTAAACTTGCTGGAGCCAAAGAGCATTTTTGGAATTCTTACGTCCTAAAAAACTTGTTAAAACGTCTTATAAATCTGTTGTAACACTTTTAGATATGACGTTTTATAGTTTGGTCGTGTAAACTTTAAGTCCTATAAAATATGCTATAAACGTCCTAGCCCAATATGAAAAATGTAATAAGGGGGTATTTTGGTTCTTTATTTTTATTTTATTCCAATTTTGAAGCTATATTCGACCGAACAAAGATGAAGATTCCAATTCTTGTTTCCTACCAACAAAACGTATGATCAAATCTCATTCCAATTTTTTCAAAGTAAAATTTCTTTTACAAATTTCAATTTTACCAAATTCTATTATGCAAACTAAACGACTTCTAAGTTTTTTTTTTTGCATTTACAGAGAAAATGAAAATCTAATGCCACCTTCTGAGACGTCTGAATATAACATGGACTTGCATTTATAAAGGGGTAATTATAATATGGAAAAGTTACATATCATAAGGTCAAACTATCCTATGTCACAAATTTTAAATGCTAAAATTTGAACTTGCAGATATCATAATTAACATTTTCAGATCGAAATCGTGATTGTTAAATTACGAGATCTCAAATCGACGAAATTCTACATCGTCAAATTTTTAAAAATTACGTTAAAAAATAGATATATTGAAGAATAAAAACCTTATATTGCAATGCAAACCTATTTTTTATATATATTTTAAATCCAACCTTAAAACTAAAGGCTTAAATCCAACCTTAAAACCTTATAATTCCTACAAATTGCAAAATCATAGACTTTGTAGATGTATTTAAGGTTGGGTGCAAAATGACAACAAGCTAGGACTAAATAAGAAAACATGAAATCAAGTCATATATGGTTTTACACCACTTTAATGTGATCTTAATAGGTCGTATCAAAGGTCGCACATTTCTGATTTAGTATCGCATGTGATTGACTATAGTAAAATGGTGTTTTTACGTTTTCATAGAATGACTGTGTTTTGATTTAGTATCTCGCGCACACACACATAGACTTCTGATCATGTGAGACCAGACTGTTTCGTTAAGACTATGAGACCACTTTTTTACACTGGAAATTTCACAACAAAACACTGTGAAGGTTCAATTTGTTTTTTTTACCTTCACAATGTTTTAATGTGAAGTTTCAAGTGTAAAAATGTAGCCTCACGGCTCTCATGAAAACATGTCAATCTCACGTAAACCCAACCCTATATATATATATATATATGTCTGTGTAGGGGCGGGTTCAAATGAGAACTCAAATTTGGTTGTAACGTGAGGACAAATGAGAGTGCGACACGTGTCCCATTCAAAGAAATATTCAGATTGAATATAGTATATATTCAGTCTGAATAATGCCTATATTCAGACACGTGTCGCGCTCTCATTTGTCCTCACGTTCACAACCAAATTTGAGTTCTCATTTGAACTTTCCTCTGTCTGTATATATGTATCTATGTATGTGTGAAATCCGTAGGAGATGAAAGAGTGGTTTTATTGAGCAATTGATATTTTCAGTTTCCCAAATTTCCATGGGATCAATTAATTGATTGGTTATTTTGCGATCTTTGTAATTTATCAGACTATGCGATCTCTGTAACGAATATTGCCTTACCAAATTCCATTAATTGTATTATAATGGTCACGGTTCTTTTGTTATTTGGTTATCGTGTGCAAGTAGTTTTGGTTTCGATTCCAAGAGTCCAACTATAGCAATAATAAAGGAAACACGTAAAAAGCCCTTTACACCATTTTTGAGTTTTCGAACAAAAATATGCTTTTCAAAAGGTTGAATTTATACGCAATGGTAGTACCGATTTCTCATGTTCATACATGTTAGGTATCATTCGATTTAAAATACTATAATACCAACCTCATTAATATTCTTTAATTTTTTTGAATTATGGTCATATTTCTTTTATTTTTATAAATTACGGTCATACATAATATTTAATGAAAAGATGCATAACATGATGTGATGATGTGATATCTATTCAAGAAAAAAAGCAGAAATTCTATGATAAAAATCCAAACCCATATCAAAATACTAATCACTCAACATTTCCCAATTCCAAATAGATATTTTAAGGTTAATTTAAAACAAAGAGCTATAGTTAACACTCTCGTGATACCAAAAGCAACTATATGTTGACGGTAAACGCTATTTTAACTTATGTTAGTAATTGGTTTACCATCAATTATCTGTATATCGTCAAACAAACAATATTTGAAACACGCATCAATAGATGGTCTACAACATTTTTAACCTCATTAAACATAAATGAAATAAAAATAAAAAATTTGTTTATATTGTTGAATCTTATTTAATACAAAAGTGTATACCAAACATTTTGTCTTTGCAACCAATTGAAATAATGTCCCAATTATTTGAGATTGCTTCCTTTTTACCTTGACTTAGATGACAAAGAGAACCATTATGTTTCCTATATGATTGGACTATATATCCCATAAAAATTTGTGGGGTCTTTCTTTATCTACACAATGTCACTTCTACTTTTTCTTCTCTTTGAATTGGAAACAGAAATTGGGAATTGAGAAAAAGAGAAAAAGCATGAAGGAAAAATAAATGAGATAAGTGGTTAGTGAGAATGGAACAAAGTATATTGGATTAAAGAATGATATGATTAAACAAAAGGGAAATATGTTAATGGGTTCTTGTCAAAATCTGCTCATTCACTTGTTTCCAAAGATTTGTAGGGCACTAAATTTTAGCTATTCTTTGCTCAAAGTCATTGAAAAAGATTCAATATGTTTCCCAACTTTTGCCAAGCCTTAATTTGAAAAGATTAAATATTATGCTTTTTTCTGTTTATGATCAACTTAGATTGGCATAATCATCAAAAGCTATATTATTTTAATATGATGCTTCTTCTGTATTAGGATTAGAATTTGCTTTTTATATTTAAATTCAGATATATTCTTAGTATAGTCAGTTTGAACAATTCGTTCTTGATAATAACTTGCTTGATTCAAATTTAATGTTAATTGCTCACTTGATTCATTTGACTTTTGTAAGTAGCCTATGGATCGACTATGGCTTTGAGATCAAAAGGGTTTGATTGGAGGGGTTTAGGGTTTTTGGTTATTACTTTTTACTCTTAAACGTACATACTTTCTTTCTATTTTTGAATGTGTAAAATGTGAATTTATTTTATAGTTACAATGTTATATGGCAATTTCACCGGAATAGAAGTGAAAAAAGAAAAGAAAAGATTTAAGCTACTTTTGAGCACCATGTTCCGAGTCCCTAATCATAAGGAAAGATTGTTATATTGGTTTGAATATTGCTAAGATGAAAAGAGGAATAGTTTATATGTGCAATTACATAAAAAACGACCATGAGAATTTCCATTTCTTTTTTTAAAGGGGGAATTTTCCATTTCTAATAACACGCATAACTTGCACGCAAGAGGGAGAATTGATGCAGGTTGACTTATGATTGACGTCACTTTCAACAAATGGTACTAATTCAAATAAAATTAGAGACAAAACATGTTAGCTATTTTTATGGTGAAATCCTTGAAAACAACGATAAAAACACAACAAAGTGTCCATAAGAGTACAACATAAATGGATAAAATGCATTATCTGACACACGTATATAGAATATTGTCTACCTACCGGTCTTACCTTCCATTTCTTGTACTTTTACTTTCATTGCATTTCATTTCTTGGATATAAGAAAGAATTCGTGATGCTCAAGTGTTTTTTTTTTCTTCACAAGCCGCTACAACAAAATCGGATTCAATACGATAAAAAATGTTTAAGTGCCCTAATATATAGTTTTCGTATTACTTAAGCTTATAGAACCAAACAATTTTACATCTTAAGTAAACATGTTGCAATAAGTTTATACTTTGGAGGTGTTTAGTTCATCTATTTTCAAGGATTTGGAGTGAATAGTTCCTTTTACCAAATTCCAAATCCTATATTTGGTTAACATAATTAAAATGTAGGAATCCGACGAATTCCACAAATTAGTGAATTCATTCCTTGGCATAAGGGAAGGAATTGAATTCCATCTCTTTGCATTAAATTTCACTAACAACGCCCACCCTTCGCCCCAACCACGACCATTTTACTACTGTCATTGTCACGCCCCCACCACCACACCATTACTATCGTCGTCACAATCGCCGCGCACCCTACCTTACCCTACCCCATCCTGCCACTGGCCACCATGCCACTACTCTCGTCTCATAGTTGCTATCCCCAGCCCGTCACCCACCCCCGCCTGACGCCCCCACCCTGGCACCCAACCACCAAGCCATTACTGTTGTGGTCAAAGCTACGAACCCGCCACCCAACCCATCGGCCACCATGCCATGCTGTCACCGTCACAAGTACAACCACCCACCCCATCCACCGACCACCATGCCGTTATGATGTCGTCATTGCTACCACTCCACTCCCGAACACCCACCTACCCCACCAACCAACGTGTCACAACAACCACCCTACGTACCCACCCTAACACCAGGAGGGATGGTGCGGGGTAGGTAGGGATGAGGAAGAGTAGGGGGTCCATCCCCTCTACACCCACCCACATGGGTGCAGGAGCTGTGAGGTGGGTGGGGCCGAGGAAGTAGTTGTTACAATGGCAATAGTGGCATTGTGGTCGGTAGGATTGGGGCGTGTGTCGAGGGGACAACTATGATGACGAGAATAGTGGTCTAACGGTATTGGTGGTGGTACAAGTGTGTGGTTGGTTGCTGTAACCCTACCTCCTCCTTTACCGCCACCTACCACCAAGCCACTGTCGTCAACACAAGTTCACAACTGCTTCCCCCACCCTCCTCCAAATAAATATGGAGACTCCAAATCTTTTGATGGATTCTCATACCAACCAAAAGTTTTGTCAAATTTCATTCAAATTCCTTCCAAGTCAAAATTCCTTTGATGGATTCTCATTCCTTCAAATTCAATTATATGAACGAAACGTCCCTTAGCCTCTTCACGCTAGCTAGCATGTATACTGTTAGCTCGACATCAACTAGTGTGAATGGTTTTCATACTATATGGCCTCAAAAGCGATGATAAGGAGATAATTAAGCATATGATGGTTTTGATATTGTGTTTCCAATTTGATGACCTTTTATTGGTGATTTGGTTCTCAAATTTTTGCACATTTATTGATATGGAAATAATAATTATACAATTATCGTCCCTCTCTAACATAAATTTAGAGGCGTCATAATTACCACTAAATTCCGTCATCTCGAATAAAAAGGATTTTAAGTCGAAGTTCATAAAGTATTTTCTGTCTAATAAATTAATATAAATGTTTTGATTATTTAAACAAAACTTAAATGCGTAAATAAACGATGACAATAATTGATTGTTTTAAATGAATTATTATAAAAATAAATAAATAAATTACTCAACAAAAATGTCTTCATATACAAAAATATGATGTGTTCTTTTAGAATTATGTCTTGATAATTTGGAAGGGAAATATTTAGGTCACTTTTTTCAAAGAGAATTAAACATACCTTTTCATAGATATGATATTTTGCATTAAAGTAGTTTTTTATGAAGTATAAAATCAAGCATTAGATTTTCTACCTTATAAAGTAATATTTAAAATCAAATGTATTCGACAGGCTGGACTTTTTCAGGTACAAGAAATTCAGAGCAACCATACACACGAAGAGTTAAAGAAACCGAAGCATATACCTCTGTTAATGAGAGCGAAAATACAGAATAGTTTGAATGGGGTCAAGATTCAAGATGTAGAATGATGGGGGTGAATTCCCTGAGAAAGCATACATTTACATAAATCAAATGAGAACCCTGTATTTTTGAGAACCATGAAATCCAATTTCATCTATTGTTAAATACAATTTCGGTTTCCTTTAATTTCTCATCCCATTATACCTTTTCTTTGCTAATTCAATAACCGAGTGTTCACCACATCCAAATCGAAACACATATGTAGCATACTATATATGTACACATTGTTTCAATTGCGGATTAAAGAACAACAACAAAAGCAAGAGGTAACAAAAACGAAGAGCAACAAATAATTAATTTGAAGCAACATGAAGAACTCAATGAATTGTATAATGAATTTGAAGTTTGTAATTGTTATTATTATATTGTTTTACTTTGAGGAAATTTGTTAGTTAAAATAAATGCAGAAAAAAGCTCTGTTTTTTTGTAGTTGTTATCTTAATTCAAAGATAAACACACATACAGGAAAAGGGAAGAGATGGTTCAAACGAGAACACCTTCATTTTTAGAAAACCGAGAATACCATTTATTTACTATATTGAATTACATGTGATATTGTAGCCCATTGCGTGGGCGAACTTTGGCACGACGTTATCACGAGCCAAGTCGTCCGTATACCACCAGGTCCCTTCACGTATATTATCAGATGTAATTATCTTATAGTAAAAACATGTTATCGCGTTTTCGTAAAATAAAGATATTCTCGTTTGAATCTTCACATCTCTTTCTTCCTCACACTGTCACACACACTATATAAAATATAATATAATGCAACAAGTGGATTCAACTTTTGATTTTCTGTACGTAACTTGAAAACATATGTGGTATATCTGAGTTGATTCCTTTTAATAATCTAATAACCAATAATTGAAGGAAAAGGTAGTTTTGAAAAACGCTTAACATACAAAAAGTCTACCGTTCTACTATGTTCTTATATACTTTTGTTGAATGAACATTCTTTAATTCAATCATTTAAAATGATTGTTGATTGTAAACATATTATTATTTACCTAGTATGTACTAAGATTGTACTAAATATAATTGATGATGAAAACCTATAAAACTAATATTTCCTCCGTTTCAAAATAGACGCATGTTATTAAAAATGCAAAGAGTTTCAAAATAACATAATTATTATAACTTTTAATTAACTAAATGAAAAATATACCTTGTATAACAAAGAGAGAAATGAAGCTACAACAACCGTTGTGACGTGCCTTGACTCAAGGCTTGTGTCTAACGTCATGTTAAGTCTATGACATGTAATGTGCGTTTTTATGACATGATATCTGATTTTTGTTATCTTATTTAATCACTACAAAACAAATGATTTTTACTCGCAAAAATCACCCAGAGTCGATGATTACCTACAAATCACCCATAAAATACCAATTGTTCAGTAGAATCCGATTTTTTTCCGAGAAAACACCAATGGATCACTTAGAGAATCCTTGGGTAATCCTGATTTGAATTGTCCGCCAACTTTTGTGACGGTTTAATTTTGTGACCAATCACCCTTTAACAACAAATTTTCCAAGAAAAAGTCTGTAGGCAAAATTCTTTTATTTAGTAGTGAATGTTTTACTTATAAGTTTTTAATATATACCATAATTTAAATTGTTTATTCTCATTGATTTATTGAGTAATAACAGAAATCATATGTTTATATATATATATGTATATATATAATACAGTATGAGTAATAGTAGAAATCATATGTTTATATATATATAGGGATGGTATCCGTTGCAAACTTTCAAACTCACCATTATCCAATAGAAATAAGTCATGTGGATAACATTGTTTTAATATTTTATTAATTTTTTAATAGTTTATTAATTTATTGTGGGTATCATCGTCATTTTATAATTTAACCAATTTTAATTAATATTTATTAATTTCCTACCATGAACACACTTTCCGACGACTTCGTCACTTTGCTTATAATTAGGTTAAAATTGGAAAGTAACCGATCATAATTAAGGGTAATATTGAAACATAATTGTTTACTTTTGAAGTTGGATGCTTATTTTGTAACAAACTAAAATAAAAAATGAACACTTATTTTGGGACGGACAGACGAAGAGGTAATTAAGAGCGGAATTTGAAAGTAACGATTTGCTTTTAAAAGTGAACAATTATTTTATAACAAACTAATGTAGAAATATGAACACTTATTTTAAAATGAAAGTAGATGTAAAATCAGTGACCAAGAATTAGATCTTAAGGGTGCGTTTGGTACGCAGTCAGGACAGGACTGAACAAAACGGAACAAAACAGAACAGAACAGGACAGAACAACTGTTACACGTTTCGTAAAACATGATATGATGGGACATGACAGAACAGAACATAACATAATGACCAATTTACTCCTAGTGAGCTGTTTAGTGTTTTTTTACCAAATAACCCACACACACACACATATATATAGAGTGAGAGAAAAAGAGAGGAGAGAGAAGGGGAGAGAGAGAGAGAGGAGAGATAGAGGGAGGAGAGAGATAGGAGAGAGAAGGGTAGAGAGAGGGGGGAGGAGAGAGAGGGGGGGGGAGGAGAGAGAGGAGAGAGAGAGTGTGTGTGTGTTATATTAGAGGGTAAAATGGTCATTTATTCCTTGTTCCACTTAGTTGTAGGGGGTAGGATAGAACAACTTTGTTCCACATGTGTTCCACTTAGTCCAACATTTTATCACACCAAACATGGGACAAGCTTGTTCTGTTCTGTTCCATCCTGTAAAACCAACTCCAATGTCTTCACCTAGCAGAGCGTCATGTCACTACAAAACAAATGACTTTTACCCACAAAAATTACACACGGATCACCCAGAGAATCCCTGGGTAACTTGTCACTGATTTGAATTACCCATTAGCAATTTAGACACCAATTTTTGTGACGATTTTATGAGTGATCATTTTTTAGCGACAAATTTCCTAAGGAAAAATCCGTGGACAAAAGTCTTTCGTTTAGTAATGTGCCATAGGATCATTACACCTTTAATTTGCATGTAGATAACGAATGTCAAGTTACGCATTACAATACGACCATATATATATATACATATAACATTAAATAATGATCAAAACAATATCGTTAAGTTGTATGCACTACTCATGCATACATAGACAAGTATATAGAAGCATTTATATATAGTGCACTTTAGTTTGATTATGATTGATCCTTCTTCATAATCTTTTAATAAAGACATATTACTTTTAAGGGTCCTCTTAGTTAACAGTCGTTAAATGTCATCATTTGTAAAAAGTAAGTTCAAATTATGTTGCACATATGTTAGCTAGAGTGATATTCAACCCTCATGATCTTCAACCCTCATCGTACGAACCAAGATATTTACTCATCAATGCTAATCATAGAGTTATAAATCATTTCTTCTTTTATTAAATGAACTACATTGTATATGGTGTTATCAACCCTCTTTTAAGCATATGTAACAATTCAACTTGAGATTTCAATTACCCAAAAATCAAAGGTTCTGATTATAGGCTCAGATTTAGGGATACTTATGACCCGATTCTTGTCAAAAGGATCCACGAACCTTCATCAATGACTAGCAACAATATGTTTGTATGTTGATTACAACGAGTCAACAACTTGTGTGAGGATGCAGATATTTTTTATATCAAAGAAACCAATGTATTAACTAGCAACCGATCATAGCCAAGATTTTTACAAAAGATTCAGATGTTTGGATCAATCTTTTGGACTTAGCCTGGTCCTTGCTCATATAACTAGTCTTTCTTGGACCAATTTCGATCCTCACACCTATCTGTACATCTCCAACGTTTTATGAAACGTGTTTCACCTCTTGCAGCGATCAATTTTGACAAACGAGAATCACATATTATTATAAATAACAAAGTAAGGAAGAAAACCAAGAAATCAATAATTTAGGGATTATTCTTGTGATTGACAATAGATAAGCGTCTATTATGTTAATTTTGCTAAACCATCCATCAAAACAACCTGGCAAGAATATCAAAGTCAAAATCGAAATTAATTATCAGATCCGACCCGATACATTGTGTAAAGATTACTTGCAAGAATCAATTTCATGCCCTTCTTTTACATTTAAATATAAAGAAAAGTGTAAACATTAATCTCACTAAACAATACACTACAAAACAAATGGCTTTCACCTATAAAAATTACCCGGAGAAATTTCCATCGGTGATTACCCACGGATCACCAAGAAAATACCAGTGGTTCGGTAAAATTCGATGTTTTTCGAGAAAATACCAACGGATCACCCAGAGAATTTCTTAGTAATCTGTCATTAATTTGAATTATTCACCAGCAATTTACCTACCAAACTTTATACGGATTTATGAGGAATCACTCTTTAGTAACAGATTTTTCAGAGAAAAATCCGCAGACAAAAATATTTCGCTTATCAGTGAGATTAAGATAATAAACCATATATCTTTCAATTTATTACAAATCATATACAAACAAAACAAAACACACCCAAATCATAGGGTGTCCACACTGACAGGTAGAGGGTTGTTTTCTTCAAATCCTTTGACTTTGGGATGAGCTCGGTACCGAACCGGTATCGAAACCGGGTAGTACCGAAACCGAGAGTGGAAAAAATCAATACCAAATATCGAACAGATTAAAGAAATTTGGTACCGGGATTTTCGGGACTAGAACCGTTTGGTACCATTTTTTGGGACGATAACCGTTTTTCACCGTTGACCATTAAACACAATAACAAAAACCAAAATCACTTAAGCGGAAACCGGATTGGAGGAGCCGATTGTGCAAGAACCGGGTTTTGGATAAATTACGGAACCAATTTTGGAGAATTGCAATAACCGAAATATAAAGAATTGCAAGAAAAAATCGGTATTTGAGTGGAAAATACAAGAACCGAAAATTGTAATATATTTAGGAGGATTTTCTATAAAAAAAAAGGAAAAAGTTTGTTACTAATTCAAATAAAAAAATGACTTTTTAAATTATCCGGTTCGGTTCAGGATTTACCGGGACTAGTACCGGTACCGGTACCGAAAGTACCGAATCCCGAATATGGAAAATCTTGGTACCGAACACCGAACCGGTAACGAAATTCGGTACCAATACCAGTACCGGTTCGGTTTCGGGATTTCGGTCCGTATGCTCATTCCTACTTTGACTTATAGAAGTTTTAGCGATGCTAGCTTGAGAAATTAAAAAGTTTTTTTTATAACCATCGTATACCATCTTTTTTATAAGTGATTTATAAGATTTATATAAACATAAATTGGTTATTTTTGTAAATATACTATGTTTGGCAAAAATAAACTAACTTATAAGCTAACGTATTTATATGGTACACGTTTAACAAATCATAAGCTAATTTATAACCTAACGTATTGAAATGCAACTTGAAGTAGCGTTTTGGGAGTTTATTGTCATTTTTTTCAATTATAACCCTCATGAATATTAATTATTATTTATTACTAATTATAAATATGTCATTTTTATCATTTTACATCCTTATAAGTTAGTTTTTGTCAAACGTAATTTTTTCACCAGCTAACTTATCAGCCATCCGCTAATTTATTAATCACCCGCTAGCTTATCCACTAGTTTGCCAAACATAACTAAATTATAAATCTTTCAAATTATAAGCCACTTGTATTGTTTTAAAATAAGGAGCTCAGATTTGTCCAAAATGAAAATCCAGCTTGTTGCTCAACCCCACAAGTGTATGACTATGAGTCGGTCGTTTTAATCTTCAAAATCAGGCAGATTTAATAAAAATTGGTCATTGTAGTTTGTCGAAATTAAAACTTTTCGTCTTTATAATTTTAAAATTATAAAGTGGCTATCATGGTTTATAATAATACACGAATTTAATCCCTCTTTCTAACCACATTGAAAAAAATCCCATTAAATTAGGGTGTATTTTCATTCTTTTACCAATTTTTTTATGTTTTATCCGGTCAAGGTTTGTAGCGTACTGGTTAAGACTTGTGGGAGATGAGGTTAGATAACCCATCTACCCCAGGTTCGAATCCAGGCGCAAACAACTTGTGGCCACTGGGGAATTATCTCGTGGTCGTATGCTTCAAAGAAACATTAAAATTGTCGTAGATTAATGCAGCGAAACGACTGTGATATCGTTTTCCAAAAAAAAAGTAACAGGAACAAATATTGTAGTTAACTCTTTTTATGTTTTTCTGTCTTTTTATTTTTCTTTTTAATATTTTAATACTACATATGTATATTATTTTTAATTTAGACATTGAATAAATTTGATTAACCAATAAAATTTTAAACTAAAATATGAAATAGTGGGAGTACAAACTTAAATAAAACGCCAATTGGTTGGTATTTTGTAAAAAAAAACTATTGTTTTCTCTAATTCTGTTAAGTCTTTCAAATTGTAATTTAAAAGAATTTTTTCGATAGATTAATAAATAAATAGTTATTAATTACAGTATCAAGAGATTTATTTTTCTATTGATTATATTGTACATTTTGAGGATGATTATAACTTTAATTAATAATAAAAATCAAATAATGTTATTAATTAAAAATATTGATAAAATAGGTAATATCGTATTTTTTATTATTTTAAATGGCATGTATGTAGTTTTAGAATATTGTAAAGAAAAGAAAAAAAATACAAAGACAAAATAGTAATAAAAAAGGTAAACTACAAATTTTGATTGACAAAAAAACAAAAAAATAAGTAAAAATGTCCCTTGTTCTAATGGGATTTTTTTGATAACCGATAGGGGCTAAATTGAAACGTTTTTCAAACTATGATGATGATCTTATAATTTTAAAGTATAGAGTCGAAAAAAATGTTGTTTTCGAAAAACCATAAGGACTAAGTTTGTTGTTTACTTCTTAATAAATTAAATAATAGGGCATATAAATTAAGTATAGTTTAATTTTTCACTACTCGAGGCTTTAATTAATTGTTGACATTAATGCCACTCAAATTATTCATAAAATAATGTTGTGCGCATTAAATGAGATTAGAACATTAAAGTCAAATTGATACACATACCAAAATTGTCAGTCTTCCATGCATTTGGTTATGTGTACAGAAAGATTCATACTCAAATTCTTAATTTCTTATTGTACCTACTGCTTCCATTACTGTCGGGAACCTAATTATGAATTTATGATCAACTTCCCCATATTTTAATGAAAATAATAGCCTTAATTAGAGACAGATTAATATCATTTTATCTGTTAAACACATCATAAAAGCAACCTTAATTATGTTCGTTTTCATTTGATATATACTTTAATTTCTTTATATTGATGATGGTTAGAAAACCATTTTATGTTTAAATCTTGAAATCGATCTTGAAGGCATTAACTGATTAATCCATCTACTGATCATTTTTAGCATGCATCTTGTACGTCGAATGACGGATGAATCATCTTGCATATACTTCAAGTCATTTGCTGGAATGGATCTCAATATATGCAAAATATGTCTTGTTGTTAGGATTGCAACTCAGAATTGGTATCTTGAAATGCATTAAATTGCTGATACAAAACCATGATAAAAGTGAGCATGATGTAGCCTACAGTCTTTTGGTGCTAAATTTCTGAATCAAACTTAGGACAAAATTGCAATCTTTAATTACATGTTTTGATAAAAGGTTTAATTTTTGGGATGTCACTTATCATTACAAGTGATAACATAGTTGAAGATGCATTAGTCTTCAATGGTTCAAACCTATATATAACAAAAATATTTATCAAAATAATGGTGTTGGTGTTGTAGTTAGTATGAAATCCTATCAAATTAGCATAAGAAAAACATTAAAAAAAATTCATCAACCAGGTACGTAAAGAAAAGAAAACACACACATATATATAGGGAAATATTCAAATAAATAAAAAAACAAAATAATATAAGAAAAAATAACTCATATATATGTGAATCACTGGTATATGTAAACAACTGGTAAATAAGCAGGTAAGCAAATGTTATTCACATGTAGATCTTTAGATGAATCTTTTTTCGAGTTTATCAATGACGCACACATGTATCATACGTTACTATGTTTATTTGAATATCCCTATATAATGGTTTTTAGGTGTGAAATGTGATTTGATAACATATGATTTGGATATGAATTTGGTGGTTGATGTATACCATTTGATCGCTCCAAGTCTAGAATTTAACTTTTGATGTAGTTGGTGTGTATTTGTATTACTTTTTGATGTGTGGTTTCAAATTGCTTATTTCTCTTTTGTCGAGTGTCGACTAGGTACATGAAAATAAAAAAAATACCTCAAAAACGAGTAATCTCTAATTAAAAAAAAAACTTCAAATTTACTATAATTTGGATTTAAGCTGCTAAAATTTTACAAAAATATATTTTAAAACATAACTTCATAATAATTTCCCGAATTCCAAAATATATTTAACATTTCAAAATCTTTCAATTTGAATCATCTTCCTCAAATATAATATTCAATTCCCTTTTGTCAAGTTCCCAACATAGATGTCATATGGAAAACATTGAATTTATTTTTCAATTATATTCCTCAAATCAAGGTCATTTTTTTATTCACAATTATGAAGTTGTTGTATTACTAGAATAGTAGGTGATTAACACAAGATACATAGGGGTGAGTATGGAGCATTGTGTAATCAAGTACCAAATCAAGAATCTGGAAAGTTTGTTGAAATTAGGGTTTTTCGGGAAAAGGGGGCAACAACCATTGGTCTAACTTCAATGAAGAAAGGTTAGTAATTGAGTTATAGGTGAGGATGACAAAGTTTCACATGTTCAAAAGCTTGCACAAAAATTCCGATTTTAATACAACAAAGTGAAAATAAATAGGTGGTATGTACTTTTTTCTGAAAGATCCCAAAAATTGTACTAAAAGATCATAAGTTGTATGCTTCATTAATTGATATGTTATTGATGATTTATCATATAATACATGAATTTAAAGTTGCAACATGGGATTTTAATTATCATGTATACGTCTCTGATCATTTGAGCGAAAATTACATTTGAGCGAAAATTACATTTGAGGTTGGAATATCGCTTACTAAAAATGTGTATTTGAAGTTATTTACTCTTTTTGATAATTTGTATTTATTTCTTTTTAATTAACTTCATGTCATACAAGAAAGATTGCTTTTTTTTTCTTCCCGTTCCTTGACTAATTTTTTACATCTTTATATTTAGGTCACATAGGCAAATGAGACATGCCTCTTTTTCTAGCCAATACCACAAAATGACGCTCTTTAATTTCAAGTTTTACAGTTAACAAGTTAAGTGACATATTGTTAATTTGAATAGGATTTGGGCCTTGGACTACCTTAAGATATGTTGTTACAAACTTATAATGATTCATTACCGATTTATCTTCTTGTTTTCGTTTACTATTAATTTTTATTACATAATTCTTATCTTTATATGTAAAAAGTATTAAAAATGATAAAATTTCTTTTGATCATTCTACCAATGAATGTAATTATTTTTTTGTAGTAATAATACCATGATACATGATTTAAAAGAAATGTCCTATATATATATATCATTTATGCAATATGCATATTATAATTCATTTTCTGATGATAAAATTCTCAAAAATAAAATCTGAAATAATAAAAAAGAATAAAAAGGTTTATAGTTTTACAACTGTAAGTTAAACAAATATTTTAATAATTTATATGAATAAAGGTTTATTGTCATTTTCATAGAAGGGATGGAGTATGAGATATTCAATAGATAAAAAAGAAAAAAATAAGAAGAAAAGGAAAAGATGGTAAAGGAATCATTTCTATAACGTATTTACCTTTTTTTCCTTTCTCATCTTTTTATTTTTCTCTCCCTTTCTTCTTTTCCTACTCCCACGTCCACATAAAAGAAAAGCATCTCTCCCTCTCTCTCTCCCATCTCTCTCTCTCCCATATCTCTCTCTCATCTCTCTCTCTCTCTCTCTCTCTCTCTAGTCTCTTCAAGTGTCATTTTCTCACATATACTTCACATAAAAGATACAACCATTCACTTAATACTTTGTCATCTCTCTCTCTCTCTCTCTCTCTCTCTCTCTCTCTCTCTCTCTCTCTCTCTCTCTCTCTCTCTCTCTCTCTCTCTCTATACAACTACTCCCAATTCACCATTGATTAAACAAATCTCATCTCAAGAAATCTTGAAAGGAAAAACAGGAAACCTCCAACAACAACATCATCATCATCATCATCATCATATAGATCAGATAACAGAATCAAACCCATCGCTGTTTTAGTCTCACAAGACCACCATATCCAAGGTTTAATTAACCATGAAGATTGGAGCAAGAAAGAACAATTACCAGTGATATATATATATATATACACACACATCTTTGTTTTCCTTCTATCAAGTCAGTGGTTCAAGTTTGGCAAGTGAAATGGAGCTCTTTCCAGCACAACCAGACTTGTCTCTTCAAATCAGTCCACCAAACACCAAACCCACGTCAAAAACTTGGAGAACAACATCAACAACGACTGATCATCATCATCAAGATCACCATGATTTGGATTTGGGAAATTTGTGGAAAAGAGCCTTTAACTCACAACAACAACAACAACTACAACAGCAACAACAACAACAGCAACAGCAACAGCAACAGCAACAGCAACAGCAACAGCAACAACATGGTTCAGCAAGATCAAGACCTACAGAACCCTCTTTCGGGCTCTCCTTATCGAACCAGACGACTCACTCTAACTCTGACCTGACCCATTTCCACAATCTCATCTCCCAAAACATGACCAACAACGCAGCTACAAATAATATCTATCCCTACCAACATCACCAAAATCATAATCATCATCAGGGGGGATTTAGCAGCTCAGAGTTAGGTTTTTTGAGACCTATAAGAGGGATTCCTGTTTATTACCAGAATACCCCTCCTAATTTCCCTATATTAGCACACCCTCATCAAAAGAACCAGCCTTTGTTAGATAATTCTACTACTACCAGTACTAATTCTCTAATTCATGGCAATAATATTAATAATATTGTTCGATCAAGATTCTTGTCGTCGAGGTTCCCATCGAAACGCAGCATGAGAGCTCCAAGGATGCGTTGGACTACTACCCTTCATGCTCGCTTTGTTCATGCTGTTGAGCTTTTAGGTGGTCATGAAAGTATGTATTAATTTTCTACATCATCTCTTTAATTAATTATTTATTTATTTATCCTTGTAATTTACTGTTTTCCATCATAAAGAGGTGTTTGTTCTTATTACATTTTTGTATACTGATGATATTGTGTTTTTTTATGATTTTAGGAGCAACACCCAAGTCAGTTCTTGAGCTAATGGATGTGAAAGATCTCACCTTATCTCATGTTAAATCTCACTTGCAGGTTTTAACTTGCTCTCCATTTCTACAATCTTCAAATTCATACATTTATTTTTCTGTTTTCAAAAACATAATTGCTTTAATTTGCAAGATGCATTGTCTGTCTACTGTGTAAATATATATATAGTACTATACACAGTCAAGGCACCTTCATATATACTGAAATATTTAATATTTATATATCCAGATTCAGATTTCATTATTTTCTTTTTGACTTTAGCACCACAAGAAGGACTTTGCATTATTTGTAGAAACGTATTTATATATATTTTTTCCAAATAATTTTAAAGAATTACAATTTCCAATGCTTGTTTACCTGCAGAGAGGCATCTCTAATCCTTGGCCCTTGTTTCTCTCCTCCTATTAATACTAGATCTGATGCTTCTGCATATAACCATACCTATTCAGTTTACCTTTTTGCTTAGAAGCAAGAACCCTCCATGTATTTAGACATTCATCAATATAATACTCATACATTATATTATAATATTACATGTATATATAGGGTTGGGTTCACATGATACCAAACTGTTTTCATGAGACCCATGAGAACTCATTTTTACACTTAAAGCTTTACGACAAATCAAGGTAAAGGTAAAAAAAAAATCTGAACATTCACAGTGAAGTTTCAAGTATGAAAAATGGTTTCACGGGTCTCACGAAAACAGACTAGTCTCACGTGATTTCAAGTTTATGTGTGTATATATATATATATATATAGAGAGAGAGAGAGAGAGAGAGAGATGCATAGTAAGACAAAGCCCAAGGAATTGAAAACACAGTCATAGAGTCCAAGCTAAGACAAGTCTATACAGTGAGGGGTTGAATTGAATAATTTTTATCCTTTATTTCAGAGGGAAACTTGAGATATGAGAGAGTACAAAAAGGCCATCATTTGTCAATGATATGTTTGTATATGTGTTAGCTAGCATCACATGTGGTTTTCTGTCTAACCATGCATTACCCATATCAACCATGGTTAAGTCAGATGATCAGGTCTTACACTTGTACAGACATGCACCATATATATATACATTGTCAATGCATGGTCGCCTACTACCATCTATATGTACTCTTTTATCATTTACTCATGTTTGTACTTTTGATTTCACATATATGATGCATCATACATACACATTTATATTTTGTACCTTATTACAATATGGTGAAAGTAAGCTACAAAGGATATCTCTTGCATAAATACCAAATAGGCTTCATTAAAAATTAGTTCTTTCCATGTAATATAAATACATTCTATAAAAATTGTTAAAAGTACATGCATAACAACTTTTTTAGGTGCCTAAATAATATTGTTTATTCTACAAAAATATAATATTTGATTTGATATATCTATATATCTATATATATATATAGAGAGAGAGTTTAAAAAAAATTTATAATTAAAGCCCTAATGTATATCATCTAGGAAAAAAAATTGTGTACCATGAATATATTTATTTAAATATCATTTTTCATGTATTTATTTAATTATCATTTTTCATTTTGTATTTTTGTATTGCAGATGTATCGAACAGTAAAAACAACTGATCGCGTACCAGCTTCTTCAGGTTCATAAACTTTGTTACCTAACTTACCTTTGACTTCAGTTTTATTTCATAATGCTAGCATGTGATCAACTTGCAATTTCATTTATTAACTTGGGACCGATTTCTTTTTTTCACTATTCATTAGGACAATCAGATATTTATGAGAATGGGTCATCTGGGGATAATTCTGATGATATCATGTTTGACATTCGTAACCCAAGATCGAGAGAGTTATCAGCTGAACATGGAGGAAGGTCTAGTGTTCCTCAAGAAAAAGATTGTCAGTATGGTCTATGGAGCAATTCTTCAAGGTGAAAACTTTTTTTTTAACTGTTTATACTTCTGATTTATGATCTTTTAGGATATGTGAAGGAACTTTTTGTGATGAAATAAATGGTGCAATGCAAAACAATCTTTTTTATGCGGGCATAACAAAAAGCAATTAATGATGGTAAATTTTCAGCTTTAGCCTTTTCTAAAATACATGAAAAAAGCGAATATGTAACAGTACTTTTAACTGTATATCAAATTCCAGGAGAACCTTTCATTCATTGAATTACTTTTCTTTTGTGCCTTGCAGATGATGGCCATTAATGTTATTCATCTCTTTTACATATACATCATAATAAGGATTTCATGCTCATATCCCTAACAAATCTAAAGATATTTTCTCATAATCAGGACGCTTCACAGTAATTAATTACCTATATATGTGGGGGTCGATCGGTCCTTATTTTGAAAACTTATGAAATTGTGATAACTTTGATAATTATTGCATCATGTGCTATTTCATATTTTTTTTATCTAAGACTAGGATTTAGAATATCAATTAACATATATAATTTCACAATGCGAACGTTTTTGTCTGTTTATGAAATAAAAGTTACACGTAAAAAAGTTTCACATTGTGAACCACATACATATGAAGCGAATACATTGAATGCTAGCCTAATTAGATGAGAAAAAATCATGTAAAACAATAAGTTAAGATAAAAGTTCTCACGGTTATCATAATATACGGAGTTCTCAAATAATTAAGGCCCTATATACACACATTAATGTTGTACAAGTGAATAATGCATGTCGTTACCCGGAACATTCTGGACTTTTTGGGCTCTTTAGCTATGTCTTCTAATTCATGTTTGTCTCTAATCACAATTTAACGTATACACTTCTCACATTTTCATTATATTTGCTTCGTTCACTGTTAATTCATATCCTTAATTCAAGGAATAAGATAAAGATATTAATTAATATGTCCTCCATAATTATCTTGGTTCCAAGTGATTTGAAAAGAAGAATCAAAGTAAAAGAACTCTCTAATTACCATAATTACAATGAAGTTATTATAATTATGGTCTCCAATTCGAACATATCTCTTTCGCTTTGATTTTGTGGGCTTTTCATGGGCATTCTAAGTGGGACCTACTACTTGTGAAACTTAGTGTCAAAGCTAAGCCCTTTTGTGAAAATTTGGTGGATGCCAAATCTGCTCTCTTTCAACCTTCCTTTTTACCTTCCGTCTGTTTATCTTTCTCTGTGTGTGTGTGTGTGTGTTTGTAAAACAATTCACTTTCTTTAATTTCCTCTATTTAATTTTATCTTGGTGTTGCATGGGTAATGGCATTTCACATGGGTTGCGTTTTAGCTTTATCTATAACAAAAAAAGTAAAGTAAGAAACTAGCTATGAACAAGACAATGGAAGACATATATATATATATATATAAATATATATATATATAAATATATATATATAGCTTTCTTTATGAATCAGTTTGATTTCTGCATAGACTTCCCTCTGATTGAAATTATTCCTTTGTTAATATAATGATCTTTGTATCATCAGGGAAGCTTGGTTGCATGGAGAGCATAGAGATTCTGAAGGAAATACACCATTTCTTGAGGTAGATATATATGATTTTTTAAATTCTTGTTTTCGAATTAATAATATATATAGATCTCCTTTCACCACTTTTGATACATTCTATTACGTGATATCAGTAGCTTTATGCTTTGCATGGGAATAAATAAATATATTCCAAATTTCATGAGAATGTTATGTAAAGTGGGAAGTGGAGGGAGCAAAGAAAGATGATGGCTTTTGAAAAGCCTAGCTATATATATAGTCAAGTCACCAAAATATTTAAGGCTCAATTATATTATTTTACCTTTCTTTAAGCTTAATTAAAGCCAGAAACTCTTGAAGCAAATAAAGGTAAACTCGCTAAAGGCCTGCAACGTAGCTAGCTAACTCATACAGCCAATGCAAATATGATTCAGATTTCAAGGTATACAAATTAAACTAGCTAGAATAGGTACACATTTGAATGCATTAATTGAAGGGTGTCCACCTTCTTATTTTATATATTGATATATATGTATATGTATATATATATTTGGGTTCACATGAGATCAACATGTTTTCGTTTGACTACTTTTTTATACTTAAAACTTTATATATATATATATATAGGGGCAGGTTCATACGAGAACCCTAACTTTTTACGAGAACACAAGAAGCTTTTTTCATATACAAAATCATGTATGATTCATGTAGTGATTTTGATTCACATACAAAATCATATGTGATTTTCATGCTAGTACAAAATCACATGTGATTTTGTACATGTAAAACGCTGCTCGCGTTCTCGTAAAAAGATACCGTCCTCGCATGAACCTACGCCAATTTATATAATTAATGGATTTAAGGTTGAAATATATTGTATGGCAAGGCAATCTAAGAACTGCAAATTTTGATCAAAATATTACAAACTATAAGTGCATAGTACTTTTCTTTTAATTCAGTGGTTACGAATTTAGGAAATTTATAATATTTAGAGATTCCACAAATGAGCATATCACAACACGTTAATTTTGTATATCATCTGAAGTACCCTAGCTAGCTTTTCCTCAGAAATATTCTCTCATACATACATATATATATATATATATATTTACCTTCCCTCATGTAATTAAATTACACAAGCACATATAATGTATGCCTTTTTCTTGATAATAATCTTGATACAATTTCCATGACAAAATCTTTCAGAAGGAAATGAATTCAAAAGGTCTGAATTATGAGAGATTGTCAGAAGTGAGCTCATCAAGCCCCAAGAAGCCAAATCTGGAGTTCACCTTGGGAAGGCCACAGTGACACATGTGATGATGATCATGATGATGATGATATACATATATATATATGTGTATGTATATATATGGGGACTGTACTACTCATTTTGATATAATTGTGTTTTTGAATGGGAGCTAGTGAAAGAGAATCAGGTACCACTGCGAAATTCAGGAGAGAAAAAGAAAGTAAAGGAAAGAAAAGAAGGAAAAGAGAGCTAAAGAAAGACAAGGAGACAAGAAAGACAGAAAGCAACAAAAGGGTGGAGGGAGTTTGAAAAGCATGTCCTTCCTATCAAATTTGTGAGAGATTCATATATATATATATATATATATATCACCCTTTTAATAATATATAATTAACATTTTCATCATATATAATGTTTGTTCCTGGGTAAGAATTGAAGAAGATATGAATGAAAACCAGTTAAATTTTGTATCATCTGCTCTGAAGAGAGATGGGGAGAGAGAGAGAGAGAGATAGCTTTTATTTTGTTAAAAGGATGATGTGGTGATCATTGGTAATTGTATTAATGGAGGACTTTACATTTAGCATGAAAAAGGGTATATTTTTGCCAAATGTGTAAGAGAGCTATCTATATATGCATTCCCATGCATTGTCACATTGCTCATATATATATAAAAGGCAAGTGTAGAAAAAAGATGACATCTACTTGAAAGGAGAAGTAAAAAATGTAAAAACTTGACGCATCAAACAACATGATTAGAAGCATAAAACTGCAAAGAAATGATGCTTTAATTCTTAACTGTGCATTGATTTATATAAACTTGACAAAAACATCATATATGCAAAGTATGATGATGGAAATTCAATGTACAAAACTTAATTAGTGAAATACAAAATGGTAAGAAATAAATGTATTTTCAAGATGGACATCAAATATTTAATTTAGTGGTATTTGAAAATGGTATTTCGATTGTCACAAACTGACCTTCAACTCATTGTGGACAATAAAACAATAGATTGAAATTGTGTTTTTCAACTAATGACACATCCATCAACAGTGAACTAGTATCTCATGATTAATGTAATTTTGACCTATGATTGTCCATGTATATCTTGACCTATATAACCATCCATGTTTTTCTCATATATCTAGGATGTTTTAGATAATAATATCTACATGAAAATACTAGATACTATGTTACAAACCATCACTTCATTATTTTGTTATTAGTATAGTTTCTGAAACTCAAACATACGTTAATACAAGATTTTAATGGCTAAGGTTCAAGTCCCACAATTGTCAAATGTGTTGTTTTTTAGCTTAAATATTTTGATTTTTTCATATTACTATTATGTTTTTAAAAATATATGTAGATCCAAACTCAACCATAAGTCTTTTCTATGTAAAGATAAGAAAGCAACCAGAGATCTATACTAATTTTGAAAAAAAAAAAGAATAGATACTATTTTATAGTCAAATTATGACATCATTTGGAAAAAAAATTGAGTTCGTCTCTGGATACATCTTAGCTGATTGCAGAAATTTAAGAAACACTTTAATCGGAATTATAATTTATTTTATATGAATTTATAAAATCAACGTGTTATTGTTGTCTGTATAATATTTGACCGGTTTTAAAGACTGCCGATTTTGGCCCCCTTACAACCAAAGTTAGGTTATGTTTGTATCAAAGAGGTTTCTAGTACAAATCTCAAGTTTCAATAAACGTATTTCACTCTCCTTTTTTGGACAAACGAATGATTTGTTGCAGATTTTACAACTAGCACGAACAACTTTGATTTCATCATAATTTTAGTCGCTTTCTTAGTTTCATTCACACAGTAATCCATTCTTAACATAATATTCTACCAAACCCACATTAATATGAAGATTTAACATGGCTACCTCATACCTTGATTTGTTGTTAAACTCTTTGATCTTGATGTTATGTTGCTACTCCTTACTTCCAAGCACCCGCCAAAAATACTTGACGCCTTTTCAATTCGTAGTCCTCCACGGATCCATCACAAGATCCTAATTATCTCTCTTATTTTCGTTTGTGATTCCTTGTACAACATGTTACTATGAAATTAACTCACACGTCAAAAACTACTGATACTACAGATTAGTGCGAAAATATAGCACAATTACGATTTAATATGAACAGCTTAAGGTAACATTAATTTACCTAAACTACATATTAGAGCAAACTTGAATAGATCCTAATTACAGACAAGTTCCATGATCAACCAAAAAAACGGACGGTAACATACACTAATGCACAAGAAATTAACAAGTTGTTACAATGATTTATGAGCAAAAATACATACATTGCAAAGGAGTTTTCCCAACCAACCTAAGATGTCAAAGCATTTTTATTTTCTTGTTTTTTTGTAGCTGTAAATAAAGCAAGATGTATATTCCACACATGCTAAAGACTTTTAAAAGGGAATACTCTCTTGCAGTATTAAAAGTCAACTGTTTGAGATAATATTTGACCACAATCTGTAGACTATAATAGAATCTATTTAATCTTGCAAAGCTCAGAATTCCCTCTCAAAAATGAGCTGCAAATTTCTCTCAAGCTACTTTGTATCCAAGACTATAACACATTTAAGAGGAAATGGGATTTTTTTTCACAATTATATATGTTCTCTCAAGCTACTTTGTATATATACATATACTATATGCACATATTTTTTTTGACCATATATATATATATATATATATGACGAATTGCAAACCACTTGATATTAATTGTCACCCATATGGTGACAATTAAAAGTTTTTCATCATCGATTCCAACAAAAGAAAAGCCAAATACATATGGTTCATTATTCATATCATGAACTAGAATTTTGGTAGTAAAGGGACAACACACTGCCTTTGATTTAGATGAAGCCATAGAATTTTATCTTCACTTTTAAATTTGTTATTTATTGTTAGCTAGTACTACTTTTCATCAACAACAAAAAAATGTGTGTCATTGAATCTAATATTATTTGATAAATATGGGTACACATGAACTTTTTTTACCATCTCTATACCTCACCCTACTACTACTTGTGGTAAAAAATAAAAAAAACCCAATATTACTTTTGACTATATATCCTAGCTATATATATAGTTCTACAAAGTTACTATTGAGTCTAGCTATATGGCTACATACTAGGATGATTGGTCATAGATTTTGTGATAGAAGAAGGAAGTCCATTTATATATATATATATATATATATATATATATATTTTAAAGTACCATCAAAATTAATATTATGCTATATGGCTACTTTTAAGTTATGTTCTTGCGAAACCCATTTTACGAAAGTAAAGAAAGAAAAAAAAATTGAAAAATGTGAAGAAAAAAAAACTCATATTTTCAAAACTTTTTAGAAGAGAAACAAAGAAAATTAAAGTTTAGTTTTCTTCCAAAATTTTCATCTCAAAAGTGGGAGGAAAAAATAAGGAAAGGAAAAAACTAAAATTATTTAAAAACTAATAAAATTAAAAAATTACCCGATTTTTTATTTTAAATGACATATTGGTAAAATGTCATTTTTTTTATTTCTTTTCTTTCTATTTAAAAGATGAAAATTATTTTCTTATCTTTTATTTCATTCCATTTACTTCGCTTTCGATAACATAAAAAAATCTTTTCCTCTCATTTTTTGTAGTTTTCTTTTTTAATTTTTCATCTCTTTCTTTTCCCTTTTTTTCTCTCTAAATTATAGTATCTCCAAAGTCCAATAGGTATGCTATATTTTTTTTAAATAAAAAAAAATCAAAATCTCTAAAAAAAATTACTTTCAACTCCAAGAGCTATGTTATTTTAGAGATTATAGTATTTCTAATATTATTTAATTATTAAAATATTATTCTCTATCCTATTTTTTTTTATTTCGATGCTTCTTATTGGTGGAATAATTGTAATATTATTTATCTTTCTCACAAAAAATGAGTTTTTAGAGATTTCTCCAAAGTTGAAGATTTTTATTTTCTCTCTCATCTTTTTTATATTTTAGCATACAAGATATCATAACTTTTGAAGCAAAAAAGCTTTTAAAATCTCACTTTTATCTATTTTAGCATAACTCTTAGAAATGCTCTTTAATAACACAACGTAAAGAATTAAAAATATGTTTGTTTATTTTTTTCACCTTAGAAATAAAGTTTCATGTTTTCAAATAAATCATTGTAATTAGACATTTACGCTGTCTTTATTTTTCTTTGTGTCATAAATTACAAGAGAGAGTATGTATGATATTAACGAAAAGATTGAAAAGAAAACTAGGAAAAGAAGTAAAAATCACTTTTCCTTTTCTTGGCTTTTCCTACTTTCTTACAAATTGCCTTTCCTTTCCACTTTATACTTTGGATAGCTTTCCCTACTTTTCATCTATAAAACAAGAAAATAAAGATGAATTTATTTCCTTTGCTTTTTCAAGATTTACGGATGAATTTAATCACATCAAAGATCGGGCCATGCCATTACCCATATATGAATTCAAATTTCAAAACATATTACCCGTATCAATTATTTAATTATATCAATGATAAATCAATCCAACATTAGTATTTTGCATAAATAAAATAAAGTTACAATTAGCATAAGATTTTTAAGGAATTTTTAACAATTTATAGTCTGTTTACAATGAAATTTCTGAAGATTGAATCATGACTTTTTATTATGTACAAATGAATACCGTCTAATTTACTACTTTGTGGAAAGATGCTGAACTTTTGTATATATTTGAAAAGTATAACTCTAAATAGTTTTAGGGTTATTCAACAAAATAGGTATATATGTAAATGACACATCACAACTAGCCAATCTTTACCAAATTAACACAAAATAGAATAAAAAATTAGAATTTTGCAAAACTGCTTTGCATAAAAATTAAGCCAACAATCATAAATAAATAAAACTAACCAAAAAGGGTTTTGCAAAAGAAAGCAAAAAAATGAGGCGTTCGAAAAAGATGGCTATTTTGTGTTAACTTGCAAAAAACAAAATATCTTATAATGTGTTATATTCAAGTATGACTATTGTTTGTGAACATTCCCAAAATTTATAAATACCAAAAGAGTACCAATTTTGTCCGAATAAACCTCTTTTTTTGTTACTTGTCTTTATAAAGAACGTCATTACAAAGGTTGATTATACATACTCTAAAGTTGTTTTATCATAATGAATACAAAGTTAGGGAGCTTTAATTACGATCATAAACAACAAAGACGTGTCAATGGCGTGTAGCTCAGTTAATTAAGGGGCGATGAGATGTTTGCTCCAATAAGCTGTTGGTCTTGGATTCGATCCCAGGCCCCCTCGTAATCGTCTTGTCGTTGATTGAGTCAGATATGCCCCTCATATTGGGAATTGCCAGCTTGTGTGAGCCAGTTTGCGTATCCGAAAAATACATGTCTTGCTCTAATAAACAACAAAGACTTGGTCCAATGGAAGCTCTATATATTTTCACTAGGAAACCAAATCAAGAAGAAATTAATTAATATAAATGATGGGTTTTTATATATATATATATATATATATTGTGTGTATATATTATATGGGAAAATGGGATTTAATTAATTAATAAATGGGTGTATAGACAAGGAGAGGTAGGTTGCAACTGTAATGAAGCAGTGAATGTTAGGAAGTGTACAAAAGAGGTCAAGAATGTCAAATTATTTAAGAATGATTACACTATCATTCTTCATTTTAATCTTCCATGTGTCATCATCTGGATACAAGTTTTATTAGATCACTGTAGCCGTCAGATCTGTTGTTGTGGGTCCTACTCACTGATTTTTCAAAGCCAAGAAATTGACTAGTAACTGTTAGGGTTTTTGACACCTTGTTTTCATCCCCAAACACCTTTTAACTTTGGGTTTTGTTTTTTCCACCATCAAACATCCCCATCTCCATCTCCCTCTCATTATTTTTTTTACATATATTTAATTATTTATAAACTTATTATATATAAACGCATACCCATTAAGACAAATGATATTAAACCTTTAAATAAATACAAACTTTTTTGTTGAACCTTGTTCTTCTTGCTAGCTAGTTTCACACTTAATATCAAATAATTCTTTTTTTACTTTTTGATTTGATCCAAATATGATAAGCATGACTCATTTAAACAAGGTTTTTGTTTTTTAAACATTTTTTTGGATTAAAATAGTTTTGAGGATATAGAAAGAAAGTTGGGTGGATTTGACTTGCGAATAGAATTTACAGAAAGAACGGATTAAAATTAAATATAAATGAGTTGAAAAAAAAAGAATCTTAGAGAGAATATATTACGTGTGGACTAAATATATCTTTATATACTGTTAAATGGATTTATATCTACTTATTTTCTCATAATACACATCAATATAAAAACTATTTTTTTTAACAGCGGCAGTTTTAGTTTTTTTAGAACGGCAAGATTTTATTGAAACTAGCGAGAAGCTAGAAAAAAGGATTACATCCAGTTATCCATAATTACATTATCCAATCCTCTACATCTAATACGAAGCCAAGAGAACGAGAATTGAATCACTTTCGAAGCAAGGATGGGAATGGTTTTATTAGAACTAGTAAGTAGCTAGAAGAAACTTACAAAACGGAAATAGTATGGATGGGGTTATGGAGCCATCCCACCCAATTAATTTTAAATCTACGACTCCTATTATGAATCCAAAAATATGAATGAGTCACGATACTATCCCAAATCGTTGACTTTCTAGGTTTTGCACCATAATGTCGTGTATGTTACCGCATCCAAACACTTCGATTCTCCTTTCCTCAATCTAATTGATTATGTCCAAGTCTTCCAATCCTGGAGGTTACTAAAACCAGGAATATCGATGTTCCACCACCTTCCAATGTTCCTCCATATATCCTGCGCCATCTGACATTCAAAGAAAATATGATTCATCGATTTTATTTTTGACTCACAAATCGGGGAAAGAGAGGAATGCACGTCTATATATCTTTTAATCAAGTTATCCCTAGTTGGGATCTTGTTCAGCCCCAAACGCCAAACAAATACATTGACCTTGATGGGGACCAATTTATTCCAAGTAGTGGACGACTGATCAGATTCCAAAAATTTGGAATGTAAGAACTTTTGTGTTGACGCCACAGAGAACTCTCCCGAACCATATCCAGAGTCCATCACCATCTATCCCTGTGATTAGAAATACCAACTGTATTTAACAAGACACGAAGGGATTCCATCTGGGTCATTTCCACCCCACCTTTTGGCAACCTTCGTAAGAAAGAGTTCCAATCACCTACACTCACTCGGTCTTTAATCGTCAAGAGCGTAGATCCTCGGGAATTGAATCTTAAGAGAGGAGTTTCCTATCCACATCTCTTCCCAGAATAAAGTAGACCTCCTGTCGCCAATACATTTCTTACACATATCTAGCAGAATGATCCCCTTATCTTCCAGTTGTAAAACTGACTTCAGAATGCCAACCCACAGGGAATTGTTTTCCTTAGTGGTTAGTCAAGATCCAATCAAACCATTGTAACCATAAATGGATTTGATCACTTTAACCCAAATCGCATTATGCTCCTCCCGAAAACGCCAAATCCATTTGAACAAAAGGGCTCTATTTAGAGCAAATATATTTCCAATCCCAATTCCACCATCTTTGCGGCTCGCCAGACATTTTTTCCATTTTACCCACGTTATTTTCTTGTCTTCTCCGTCTCCTTCCGATGAAGAACCTATTCCGTATAGATTCCAATAATTTTTCAATCGTACTAGGCATTTTGAAAATTGACAAATAAAAATTGGATACATATAATGTAATATCCCACATTGGTTGGAAGGGAGAACAAAAGTTGTCTTATAAGGGATTTGGATACCTCATCTATCAGACGCATTTTAAAATCGTAAGTTTAGATGTGTGGACAAAGCGGACTATATCTGGTACGGTTTGCCTGTGATGATATAAATGGTATCAGAGCCCAGAACCGGATTGGTGTGCCGACGAGGACCCTAGACTCCCAAGGGGGTGGATTGTAAGATCTCACATTGGTTGGGGAGGAGAACAAAGGTTGGCTTAAAAGAAACTTGATACCTTCTCTATCGGACGCGTTTTAAAACTGTGAGTCTAAGTGTGTGGACAAATCAAACAATATATGGTACGATTGGTCTGCAATACTACAGATGGTATCAGAGCCGGGAACCGAACTAGTGCGCCAACGAGGACGCTTGGCTTCCAAGGGAATGGATTGTAATATTCTATATTGGTTGGGGAGAAGAACAAAAATTGTCTTATAAAAGACTTAAGATACTTTCTTTATCATACGCATTTTAAAACCGTAAATCAAAATACATGAACCAAATAAACAATATCCAAGTACGATAGATTTAGGATGCTACATGGAACATTACCATGTATTCTATAACATGTATAAGTAAGTTTATTTAGAACAAATGCAATCAAAAAGAAGGTAGGGTGGACCCCACTCCTTTTTGTAAATTTGATGTTGCCAGCTTTTATATGATAGATAATAATGACTTTTCATGCAAATTGAAAAATTAAAGTAGGAGTCCATGTTGTTTTTCTAAAAAGATAAGAATAAAGTATAAATGGTTTTCTTATCATATATTCAGCTTAATATCTAGCTTATGATATGATTATAAGTTTGGAGACTTCTGCAAAACACATTAACAGGTAAACGGTTTTCATTGAAGTAACTCTTACTTTATACTAGATATATAAACTTTATATGATTTGTTTAATTTATTTGTGAAAAAAATCAATTATAATTCATTGAAAACATCAATTTTAGTGTTAATTGAGTATTGAATATATACAAAGGTTTTAGTTATGTTTTTTCGGTGTAACTTGTATAAAATCGTACATTATAAAGTGGTGATGTCAAGAAGACCATAAGCCAATAAGATCATCCTTCTTCTCACCTTTTTCTAAATCACATTCCATACATACTTTGAAGGTTAAAATAATCAATTATATTATATTAAAAAAAAAACTAATTGCATAAGGTTTTCTATATTTTAATATTCATATGGATTTTGGATATGATGTCTAAAATATGTCTCAAAGCAACATTTCGGAATGTACTCGACAACTGTATAATACATTATCGTTTGTTTTCTTTTTCCATCCGAATGATTTTCTTTTTCACGACATAAATTATGTGAAAGTTACTCGTATTATTTAATTACCTTAAATTAGCAAACACAAAGAATGTTTGTGTTTCTTTTATTAAAATATATATTAGACGTTTATTAAATAATTACAAAAAAAAATATTTATAAAATCAAATGTAGTAATATTTAATAAAGAAAATAACATTATTGTCAAAAATTGGAAAGAAACTATTGTCAACTTCCTTACTTGTATAAATGCAACTAGATTATTGTTGATGAGTATCTCGACTAAATTTGCATGTCTAAATTACAAACTTCTGAGAAACAAAAGATATTGGAACTTTTAGGAGTTATTTTAACCACAAATTGAGAGACCCTTGTGAGGAATTTTGTTGGTGCAGTGATATTAGTTAAATGATCGACTCATTTTATGTAACTGGACTCATAATATATTTATATATATATATATGATTGGTAGTTGAACTATATCACGAGATAGGAGGTGTGAATTACACTTGTGTAACTAACTAGAAACTGAAGTCGATGGATAACACAATATATATATGGTGGGGGTGTCCGCTCCCCCTACAGGATCCAAGGAGAAGCACCCTGTCGTCAAGTCCTGAAAATTGTAACACATGTTATCTTGATAAATATAAAGGAAATATCAAATGTAATCAAAATTTATGTCATTTTTTGAATATGTTGAGTTGAATATCTTGACGTGGAAAATATGTTTGATCAAATAAAGTAATATTATATTAGGCGACATAAGGTACTACTAAAAAGAACTAATAATTTTATTTAAAGAAAAAGTTAAACCTTTTTGAAATTGATTACCATCTTTAATCCCAATTCACTTTATAAGCATAATATATATAACATGAGATAGGACGTAAATCACATGTTTAAAAAACATTTTGTCTAAAAAATCTTGACAATTATCAAAATCTAAACTTGCCTAATTAAAACCACGGGTGAAGATTCCATCATTCAATTGTTAACGGGCACAATAAACCAAATACATCTTATAATAATGGATTTACATATGCTTAATTTTTACTTTAACTAAATGTGACGTATTAGCTATTAGTGGAATTTACTGAGTAATTAATAAGTTATTCATGTATACTTATGATTTTCATTTAATTTTTTTGAAACCCAAATTATAACCCTAGTCTCCTAATTTTAACCCTAGTTTATATATTAAATCTTATTCTACACATATGTGTTCTAATTAAAATAGATAAATAAATATGAGTGTTAGTATGTCTTTTAATTAAAAAAATAAAATAATAGAGTATGGTGTAAATGGAAATTAGACCAGGGTGTAAAAGAAAAAACTTTTTTTTTAAAGAGAAAAAATTAAGATAATATCCATAGGATTTAAGTTTGGCAGGCATGTTTCTTGTTAGCTAGAGAGAGTGTGAGGAAGCAATAGGCACCACACGTTTGAATTTAACAAGAGACAAAAAGATACCATAATAAAACAATACACATTTAACCTAATGATATAATATTCTCTCTTGCATCAACGCATATTAAGCCTATATTCTCGCGGGAGCCATCTTTGATACATCTTTTTCATCATCTATATATACATCATATTATATATGTATATATATGTGTTTTGTTAAAATTTTGATTTTTTCTGATAAAAAGTTGGACCATTTCAAGATAAAGTCAATTCATAATATTTAAAGAGACTGAGAATAATGAATTGAATCTCATCAATATAAAATTATAAATACAAATAAAATTATTTAGTCAGATTCATAATCAATTCATTATTTCTCAAGTAAAACAGGTTATTTATTGTAGCTTTCAGAAATTCTATCATAAAATTTGTTTCTTGAAAAATCTTGATCGTTTATTCATGTAAGCAAATATCTAGCCCAAAAACACTAGAAGAGATTAATTAGTTGTAACAAGTTTAATTTATAGGTTTTATCTACTAATTTTTTTTCAACCTAGCATAGTAAATTATAAAATAACCATAAGGCTTATGGCGTACTGGTTAAGACTTGTGGGAGATGAGGCTAGATAACTCATCTTCCCCACGTTCGAATTCAGGCGCAAACAACTTGTGGCCACTGGGAAATTATCTCTGCTTGCTTTAGCAGTCTAAAAATTGTCGGGGATTAGTCTAGGCAAATGTCTAGGATACCTTTCCCCAAAAATATATATATAAAATGTTCCCTTAATAATCTTTTACAAAAACCTAACCCTGATTGATTAACAAAAATCCACACCGATGAAAAAATAACAGTAAAGGAAACCTAATTAATAAACTTTTTGTGAATGAAACAAGACGGAGGCTAATGGCACCCTTATCAAATAAAGTCATTTTCAAATGGATCAACATTAAAACCAACTTTTTATATTCTTAAACCTATAAAAATATAACAAATTCCGAACACATCCCTACTAAAGGGATGCCGTTAATTAGCCCTCCTTGGGTTCCTGTAATTTTGTCTTGTCAAGAAACTTCTCCCTATTAGGTGTTTTTAATACATATATATATATATATTGTATGTATCTATGCAGGAGGAAGGATGCATGTATGGATGCATGTGAGATGTATATATAGTGTAGGTGATGCATGTGTGCATACAGTTTGCATTATGGTCATGTCATTGTCTACAGAGCATGATGTGTTGGTATGTGTGTGCAAACACACCACAGAGTATGTGCGAGTAGATCGATGGAAAACAATCAATGATTTTGCAATCCATTGCTTCATGATTGACTCCTCGCTGACTGACCACAACTCATGTGTCCCCTCTGCACTGTGTTTTGACCTATTTCTATTTTAATTATTTCATTCATTCATTCATTCATTCTACAACTTTATTTTACTTTACTTCATTTCATTTCATATATATATATATATATATATATATATATGTTACGTTATTAAGTAAAATTTAATTTCTTGCAGCCTTTTGTTTTCTCAGTCTGTGGGTTCCAATGCCCCCATTCACATAAACTCTCTTTTATTCCCACTCTCTCTCTTTCTCTTTCTCTCTCTCTCTCTCTATATATATATATATATATACACATTATATTATATATGTTCACCCTTTTTTTTTATTTTCATGGAAAAAACAAAATTTATAAATAAAAATTTGGTTGATCTTTATTAATCAAGTCGTGTGCATAACAATGATATATATCGGTATTTATTGTTTGAAGTTGATGATTTTGTGACAGTTTTAAAAAGCAGTTGCTAGTACGTACACATTTTAGTTTAAACGGTTGTTCACCATTCCAACGTGTATTTAAAAGAGTATCCTAGAAACATACGTGTTATTGACGTTTTCCACACGATCTTTTTATTTATATTTTTATGTTTTAAATTTAATCAAATAGTTAAGAAGGAAGGATAGGATGTATTATAGTAGGTATAGTAGGGTGGTACCAATTAATTAATTAAGGAATAGGAATAGGAATAGAGGAATAGGAAGAATGGTTGGGCATTAAACATAGAGAGAGGTAGTTCTAGGAATGTGGGATATAAACATAAAAAGTGAAAATGACCATATCAACTTTTATTACCATTTTTTCTTCACCCTCTGGTCATGTCCTTTTCTCCCCAGCGATCAAGGGTCGCTTTTTTTTATTTTTATTTGATTTTTATGTTTTTGTTTATATTATTCAAACTAATAAAAAGATAAAAAATAAAATGGTGTTTGGGGAGTTTATATAAAAAAAAACTGAGTTATAAAATAAAAAAACTGAGTAGAAACGATCATCTACATGAAAAATACTATAAATATGGATAACATACTCTCTAAAACGACTGTCATGAGTAAAACTATTTTTTTAATTATATTATCATAAAAAATTGTTAAAGTTAAATGTTTAAAAAATATATTTCATTAAGTATAAGAATTTTAATAATTTATTATTTCCAGTTGTTCTTATTTAAATCACCATAAATCTTTGTCCCCCAAAATTTATACCAGAAAATTATTAAATGTTCGCAGAAACAAGCAATATATCGGAAACAATTTTGGGCTGGGCCTTTACTATGAGGGAGCCCAAAATATTAGGCCTTAACAAGTTTTCATGTAGAAATTACTCGGTAGTTGGTACAAAAATTTTGGATTTTTTATTTTACAAGATTATATTATTATGTATTGAACATTATTTTTAATATTTTTGAATAATTAAACAATTCCTCAAATTATGCTTTACTTGAGTAAGCAAGATAAAATACATTTTATTGGATTGATGTCTAATGAAGTTCCAATCACAACATGATATATTGGTATCAGAGCATCAAAGTAAATAATCCTTTAGGTCGTGTTCCACCTTGTAGCGAGCTTCTGTAACTTGTTCTCAACTTCGTGTACACCCTCTGGCTAGCTTCTAAAAGATGTTGAATTGTACTGCAATGCACTAATTTCCTATCTCAACTGTTTTCCATGATCAAATTTATGTTCATGGCATCATCACATGACAGTCCACCTTAAACATCTTGGGTTATATAACTATTTAAACAAGTTTGACCATGGTACATGTTAAAAGGGCTTATGAGACTGATACAACTTGTTTCACATCAGTCCGGTGATTCAAACATCAAAATGCAAAAAAAATTGCGATTCTTTAATATCTCAACTACAAGTAAGAACCATCAATAATTTTTCGGCTATACTACAACAAAAGAAGCTTGGTATTTCCTTGTTCGAAGATTCCCTGCACTGGGACTTTCTCATCAAGGCCAATTATGGTTGGTTTTTTCTAAGTAAATGTCAACAACCAAATCGGTCTATCTGTTCATTCATTGAGATACATGTCATCAATAAAGAACATGTGAACTTAGCTACACCAGATATTGTTGATGATACTACTAGGCAATTTAACACTACTTCAGTCGGGTATACTTGATGTTCTCATGCTCTAGCAGATAGGTTTGAGAATGTTCACAGACACTAAGGGCGGATGTACTATATGCAAATGGGGGACAAATGATCCCCAAAAGATTTCTATAAGAAAAACATTTACATTAACTATTTTATGTTTTTAGATAAAAGTAACTAACTTTGACACCTACCTCAAAATGTGTTTGACCCTGGTTCAAATTTCCAACTCAATAAAGAGAAATGGAAGCCATTCACAATCTCATTTAAGATTCCAACCCATTCGAATCCCATTTACTCAATTAATGACCTATCAATATCTCCAATTATAAATTATTTGTTGTTTAATTGTAAAATATTTTATTAATTCCCTAGAAAAATGGAAAGATTAAAAAAAGACTCACTAAAATTTGGAATAAATAATGGTGATAATGATTCTTGTAATATTCTTTGATGCCTAGGGAAGTTGTTTAGAATGATTTTTCTATCCATTGAACAAAGTATCATCCTTATTAAAGAGATAAAATAGGCCAAAATGTTTGATTAGAAACCATTTTTATTTGACTTTTATTATAGTTTATCTTAATTATGTTACTTAAAGTCGGACTTTAATTAACAAAATTGTTGGATCCACCACTGACAGACACCCGGTACCTCCCACTTTGAATGAAGTCATTATCGAGCTTATTAATTAAAATTTTAAATAAAATAAAAAATATATATTTTAAGAATAAACTATATTTTACTACAGTTTATCTTAATTATGTTACTTAAAGCCATACTCCAATTAACAAAATTGTTGAATCCGTCACTCACAGACACCCGGTACCTGCCCTCTTTTCTCTCTCTCTCTCTCTCACCGACTCTCACACATTGCCTGCTTTTCTTGTACTTCTCTTTCTTTTTACCTTGCTGCTGCCCTCCTAACGAATATGGTATCCCGATAGATTGGGCTTAAGTATTGGGATCCCAGATGCATATATATATATATATAGACACACACACACACACAAACAACCCACCTTACTCTGCTAGTTGAGTGTAATTACCATACAATTATATTTCATTTTGTATTAAATCATACAAGCCTCTTAATCATTCTGACCACTTAATTATTCTGTACCAAACCATTCAGCAACTGCCAAACAGGCTTTTAACTTATACCCAATGCTGAGATTGGAGAACTCTTAAGGAATGGCTGAGTGACACAAGGACCACAAGGAAAGTAACTGCATACTTGTTTTCCCTTGCCTTCTAAGCCAAAGAATCAGAATATCCTTTACTTAAACCTGAAGGATCACAAGAATAAAAGAACTAAAACTGTATCTTGATTGTTATTGATGTAATCCATTGCTACATAAAAGAATAAAGAACCCCCTACAGTAAGGGAAGCAGCAGATTTCTGAAATTAAATGAAACAAAAAGAGGGTTCAAATGGGTACACAATAATACCCATTATACCTCCCAACAAAATGTACATCAAAAGAAACCGCTAATCGAATCCTTGCCAACCTACTTTTACCTAAAAAATAACCAGTGAAAAAATGATCCTCCTGCTCAAGTCCTTAATACAAACTCGGCCCGAGAATCAATCACCACAGTGCCAATTGCCCCAATTAGAGGCCTGCACAAAGAATATATTTCTGTTTTTCATCTAACGAATATCGGTTAATTTGCTGCTTCCATGACTAAATATGGCTGATTGTAGTTTTTTTCTCTGTGTTGTTAGATCTTAGAATAGAAACCCCCCCAATTGAATCCAAGTTAGCATTTGTTTTGTATTCAAAAGAACCTGTGCTCTAACCCTGTAATTGATGGGCCTTTTACTTTAAGCCGTTTTGGGCAACTCTCTAGATGCGGTCGTTCCCTTATACCCTTTCCTGGTTTATAAAACCCGTGATCTCTTTGGTGTTCTCCATTTTTACTCACAGCTTCTTCGTTACCAAATTTCTTGTACTTTATGGAGATGGAAGTCATTCTTTCCTTTGACACACAGTCTTTGCCACTTATCAAATATCCAGGTGCTGAACTATGTCCACATCTTTCTGGCTCTACTTTCTTTAACCGCTTAAGCCCCTGTTAAAACACGTAATTCAGTTAATATCGGTCTACAAGTTAATTAGTTGACAAAAACAAAATAGACGTTAAACGAAACTGATCCACATTCATTACCTGATGTTCCAATTTAGAAGGGACGGAATTTGTTGCATTTTTGTGTTTTGACTTTAAGGATGAACGACGTTTAAACCTAAATATCTCCGAGTCAGAGTCGTCACTATAATGACATGTCGTTTTGACGTCCACGTGGATATTGGGTCGAGGAGATTCATCAATGATTGGTGAAGCTTCGTGATTCCTTGTACTAGAACTAGTATCATGCTGTAACTGTTTGAAACAAAGTTTAATCAGGTTAACATCTTTTAATTCTAGAAGCAAAGGAAGATTCTAGAACAACCGATTTGTTTAAACTTACATGGTCAAGAAAGAAACAAGTTTCAGCAGTATCCATGATCTCAGGAACAGATTGCTTCAAATTGCAGTTTGGATCGAAATCAATCTTGCAATAAAGATTGTATCCATCTTCTTTTTCAGTTATTGGGTACAATTTAGATAGCAGAATCATATCGCTTCCATTTGTAATTTGTTGTTCAACCTCATTTACAATATCTTTATCCTCCTCAAACATCCTGGAAACCACCTCCATATCTAAGAGTTCATCCCTTACCGAGAGTGTAAAGTTGCTTCCACAAGGCAAGTCAAGTGACTTAAACTCTGAACCAAATCAAAAGATACCAAAGTTAATAGAAAGGCTCGCGTAAAAAACTAATTTGGATAAAAAATAGAAAGTGATGTTCTAAATATTTAAATAATATACCATGGCGAAGACACACAGGATGTAAATAACAGTTGCAGTTGATATATACTGCATAACAGTCACGTTTGCAAACACTGCAAAGAATGGTTCCATGAGAATGTTGAGAAACACCCATGCACCCTCTTGATCTCATTAAGCACCAACGAGCACGATGTTGGAAGCGTATTAAATTCACAAACGAAGCTTTAATGCTAATTTGAGAAGCTAAATCTGTAGAAGAATGGTCCAAATCTTCATAATCCGATGAAAGAATCATCGCTTCTTTGCACAAAAGTTCCTCATGAGGAAGAAGAGGTGTCCGGTTAAGAAGTGCATAACGACGACTGGCTATTGATCCCATCAAGAACCAATCACCAATAGCAAAATTTACAGCCTCACCGCAATTAAAACCTACAACATACCAAATTCATAAAAATTAGCATTCTAAATCTTACAGATAAACAAAATCTTTTGGGAATTTTTAAATAAAAAAAAGAAGGAAAATAACATTTACCATGACTAAATCCTGCATGATATGCTCGCGGGAAAGTGACGACGTATTCCCCAGGCTTTTGCACAGCTTTATAAACTGGAACACCATATTGTGACAAAATATTAGGAGGAAATAACGTTGTCTTCCCTAAGAGAACATCAAAAGCACCATCTTCTCCTTCAGTTGATAAAATATCATGAGTGTACACCTTTTGCCTAACAACCTTTTCAAAATCCTTTGCAGCATGACCAGGAACACCATACCAAGTTTTTGCAGCTCCGCAATGATGGTAATTAATGCTGTGACAATTGAAATAAAAGGAGAATATAATGTGATGATGACATCAGCAAGCACATAGTGATAAAGATATGTGATATAAAAAAGTAATATAACAAATTACATACCTGTACAAGTAATGATCTTCTACATGCCAAGCGAACATACTGAATAGCATCCCTATGTAAAGCATTGGTTCAGTAACCCCCTGTAATCATACAAATATTGGCTAAGAAAACAGAGCATGCCAATTGTAAAATATACTAGAAATTAATGAAGAAAAAATGTATAAATACCGGAATTGTTGTTTCTAGCAGACGCAAGATCGATCTGGACAATCGTGCAACTTTCTGAAATCAGAAAAGTGAACAGCAAGATCTTAGTTTAACAGTAACATGCAGAATATGGAAACAAGTGATGCCAATCTAATAACTTGCTTGATTCACCTGAGTTATTATTTAACTTATCAGCATATATACCATACAATAAAGCAGATGAATTACAGCATTTGTTGGATAGGGAAAGAAATTGGCATTCAATAACATTTAATAATTTCTAGGAAGAGCAAGACCAAAAGAGAGCAACAAGCTAAATGAGAAAAAAAATCAAACCTTCAAATTCCAATTGCTATTTCCAAGTTGATCGTTGGGAGAAGATGAAAAAGCACTGCCGTCAACATCACATGCATACTCAACGCTTTCGGTCTTTCCACCAGCTATTTCTTGCCAAAATTCTTTTTCCATGTATGTAGCCGGAAGACATCCAGAACTATAATATCTACGAGCAAAAACCTTGTTTGCCATTTTCTCAAAATCACGGAACGTATAGTTTCTGATGAACAAAAAACACCATCAAGATTCTGAAAGAGCATATAGAAAAGTAAATTGACAATATACGGAAACCCACCTTCCACTCATGAAAAAAGTGACTTTATCATCAGTGTTCCACTCAGCAAGACGAAGAGGCTGCACTCTTGTAGTAAACCTGAAACCTGCTTTCTCTTTCATCAAAACCATGCCAGCAGGAACAGAGGCACTCAAAGGTGAAACAATTTTGCATATACCTGAAATTTTTTAAAGGATTCAAGTTAAAGAATTTACACACCATTCATGTAGTACAAGATCGAAACATAAAGTTAGAAAGTTCAGTTGAACAAAGTAATGGTACTATTAATTAATGAAGATGCAATAGCTACGGAGCAGCAACATGGAGAGATATAATCCCATTTTTGTCATGAGAACAAGAACAAGTAGCAGTATATATTTGGTATCATATACAATGTCACTCAAACAAACACACTCAGTCCTGTAGTTGATAGAATATATAAATTTCAAAAAAGATGTAGAGGTTGTCATTTGCAAATTACCAATTCAAGACAATGACTTAACATGCACGAACATATATAAATTAATGCCATAATTGATATCATAAACAACAAGAACAGATGGGTAATGGGAAGGAACTAAGCATTACTGTTTAACAAATACCACTTGATCGTTTGATGTATGACATATATGTAAAATTGCTAATTGAAGCAAACAACTGTTCTTATCAACATTTAATGAGTCATTACCATATCTTGAAGCTTCTGGGGCTATTTTCTGAAGATAAGCCAAAGGATCCTCAAACTCTTCCTTACTTGGAAAATATACTGGGCACTCTGGCATCTTATCTGTCCAATCGAGATCGGTAGTGTCAAACTTCTCAACCTTTTGCTTTGACATGGTATCTCTCCCATTCACAACACCACCAGATCGTGCATGTATATCAGGATTGCCGAATGATCTCACACCACATGATGCGGAATCTCTTAAAGCATCTCCGCCACTTCTAGTCATCAGGTTAGTCACACGTGCAGTGTCATTTAATGTGCGCGCTTTCATCCGCTGAAGCCTCTTATGCTTCAAAAATTCTAGCTTTGCATCTCTGGAGAAACAAATCCTTCCTTCCCCCTGGAAAAAACTACAATATAAGTCCGATATTCTAGTCCTTGATCATACATCAATGTGGATAGGGGTTCTCAATCATAAGGATTATCAACACAGGTCGCAATTCAAAGCTGCTGTGAACAAAAAGTATCTACAAATATTACACAGCAAAACCCTCATTTGTTTCAGAAAATTCCAAATATTATTTCGCAGGTAGCATACTTACATATGAACTATGATTATCATTCAATATCTTCATCATCAAGAATTTAGCTTGAATTGAATCTACCTCGACCCTTAAGTGTAATACCTTGGAGGTTACATTCAAATATACTTTTCTCCTTTACCTACTCAAGAAAAACATCTCTTTCAGTGTGTTAACTTGACAACGAATGCTGAACAAAGTGAAACTAATTGCACAAAGAAAACCCACAACAAATTACTTTGTAAACTCAACCAAGCTTTGGCCCACCAAATGAAATAGTTATAGACCAGCTCACGACCCAGCAGTTGATATGAACTTCGATATAGAATTACCATATATCTACTAAGTTCTCTTGTATGTTTCTCTAGAAAAGGCCATAGCTGTTAATTGAAATTTTACATCGCTCCTTCACTTAATTTCCATAAACAACTTCACCCTTTAGTGAAAACATAGAAGTATATCTTCCACAAAATTCAATAGGAACCAATGAATTCAAGTAATTGAATGTCAAGCAGCTCCATTAAAAAGGTTCTCAACAAATTCTTAACAGAAATCATATAGATGAAAAGTAAGTGAACAATATTATCGCTAAACAGATAAAACAGTCGAGAAATAAGAATAAATAAATAAACAAGTTATATAACTCTAAAATCATCCAACAAAAATTACGGTGCTAAATTGAGAGTTCCAAATTACAGAAGAAAAAAGTCAAAGTGCTGATTGAAATAACTTTTTGCATTTTTAATAATTTTCAGAACAAATAGCCGTGAAATTGATTGATAAGACTAAACAAATACCTTCAGGAAATTTTGATTCACAAAATTGAAAATATTCACACACAAAAATAACATAATGCCAGTGATTTTAGGAGACTCGTTATTCTCCCAGAATAAATACTCATATAGCAACACTTTTAAGAATATATTTAGAAAATTTTGATGACGTAATTTACCATCTCATTCCAAAGTTTGTCGCCGGGACCCTCCGTCTTCTCTCACTTCACCAAAACCATACAAACGAAATTGAAGAAGAAGAAACAAACGCAACAACAACAAATCTCCACCCTAGATCACGATCTCAGTCATTATATCCGGCACATTCCCTTAAAACAACCACCGAACGAAGAGATCGGAAGATTCAACCGGTTAAACTCTGTAATCTCGGAAAACCGCACAATGATAACACGAATAGTCCGTGTCCGTTTCTTAAATCGCACTTATCCAAAATAGCTCCTCCAGGACGAACTCCGGAAGGCAATACCGCCGAGAAAGACGTTTACCGGCGAAAAACGAACAGTTTTCCGGCCGTCTAGAGAGAGAAAGATTGGGAGAGAGAAAAACAGTAGATGAAATCCAGAAGGGAGGGTATGGCTTAGAAAACCGAAAAAGAAGAAAGAGATATAATTTAGTCGTGTTTCTTTTATAACTTATTTTTTGGTTAATTATAAATTATTTATTTATATTTATATTAATTAAAAAAGAAAAGGCAAAATGAGTGTGAACCATGAAGGAAAGTGGTGGTTAGGTTTGTTCAACCAAACGCACCCTTTGCCGCCTCAAAACGTGTCGTTTTGTAGCAGAATTGTGTTTTTCCCAAACTACCCTTGTATCAAGGCTTTTTCTTAACTTCCAAAAAAATTATTTTCAATAAATATTTTTTCTGAATCACTATTCATAAGTTAATTAATTAATTCAGGTTGAATTTTGATTTTTTAAATGAAGAACATTTAAGACAATTTAAAATAAAAAATAGTCCACTGAGAATAAAGTAATATATCATTTGATTTATGTATAATTATTGATAATCAATTATGTACCTCGATTTATATATTTTTTAAATTACATCAACAAATTATTAATTATCATGTTAATACTAACCATTTAGATTAGACATGTATTTTGGATCAAAAAGATTGTCGTAAAAGGCTTTGATTCTTTGTTAAAATTGTATTATTAAAATTTTAAGATGTTAAGAACAGATGAATTTAAATACAGTTATGTGTCACACAAATTATAAGGATCTTTATATGAAATGGTAAAAATTTAATGACTACGTAAACTTTAACGAAAGGTAGTTTTGTAAAAATAACTAAAGAATGGAAATCTTAAGCCATACATGGTCAGAGATGATAAAATGGATATATGAAATGATAAGTGTTGTGCATTGGCGATCGGATAATCATCTCACTCAGTCAGCTAACACGGTTGGCGGACATTCATATAGCTTTAATTGAAGTTCGATTGGTTAGTTGTAGGTAAAACAACTTTTGATTATCTAGATCTTATCTGAAGCAAAAAATATATGGTACCACCATGGAAATCTCTAGAAATGGAAATGTAGGCATATACGATGTCAATACAACGACACATGGCAACAAGATAGATGATCATGGGTCGGTTTCTAATGAAATAGCATATAACATTTTACTTCCCATAATTGCATCTCTATTAACAATAACATACAAGAAAAGAACCAGCAAAACATGTGTTAAATATTGTCAATGACATATTTTTGTTTAAATAAATGTTAATTATATAATTTAGATGTAAAATTTCGTAATGATAATGAATAAATATATGAAATTGTGTAAATTTATCTATCAATTCAACATTATACTCTTATAATCTTTAACATAAATAATTCAAACAAATTCAGATATTTATTTTTGAACGGTTGCGTTAGTGTTAGTGGTTATGTTAGTAACGAGTTAGACTCCAACCCCTGGGGCAGCGCAGGATCGAACACTCGCACCTCTACAGAGCCACATCACCTATGAGGAATAATACCTCCACCATTTTAGGGGAAACCACCACTCCCAAGGCTCGAACCCGAGACCTTAAGATTGTTGTAAAACTCTGGTACCACTAGGCCAGAGGCCCTTTGATAAATTCGGATATTTATTAGTTTACAAAAATAAACAGTCTTATTATTATGTTTTTAAACTTAGCATAAACTTCAATATATCTTAAAAACCAAAGATCATAGTTTTTTATAAACTTTATTGTTTTTAAATATTTAATCATAAAAATCAAGTTTTTTTATTTTTTTTAAATAGAATCAAAAGAAAATACATTCAATTTAATTAGAGTAATTTTCTTTTAGGGTTATTTCTTTTATAACCCTATTCTACTCTATTACCAGATAATAATACACACAAAAAATTAAAATAGATACATATACTTTAACTTAATTGGAGAAGATGATATAAAGCAGAGTGTTATAATAACACTATTTTAATACAATAATTATTTGCTTAAATTTAGGTGCGAAATATGTGGGTATCTTGAATCGTGTAAGTAGAGGCATGTAACAGCTGTACTTTGGAGTTTGGAGGTTGCCTCTAATCATTACTTTTTTCAACAGTCGCTGAAAACGACACTTTTTTCTTTTTCCAAGGGGTCCATGTGTAAATTCTACGTGTAAGTCGAAGTCGAAGTCGAAGACACTGTGTTTTTCTCGGCTCGGCTTTGCTTTTTGAAGGAGTCAATAATTTCAACGCGCTTTGGGCGGTCGTATTGTTTTGGCTTCGCTTGGCCCGGGTCAGCCGACTTCTTTTCCGTCTTTCACTTTTTCCAGAGCTAAGATTTTCTTAATCCAGAATGAACGTACTTTATCATGTGTAAACTATGCATACAAAACTTGTACGTTGCTCTGGTTTTGGAATTTCAGTTGTGGAAAAGGCTTTTTGATGGTATTGGTCTATGATGCTGAAATTAGGTCAACTGCAAAAGTAAGACAAAATATTTCCAAGTTTAAGATTGGTTGATTTTTATGATTATTGTACGGGTTCTTTTTTCCTTTTTATATTTAATATCCGTTAGAATTAATTTTTATAAAAAAAAATATATCATCACATGTGAATTAAACAAAAGATTTATTTATAAGACAAAATGACTTTTAATTTGAAAACTCTCTGAGTCTTGATAGTCCGTATATCATGTGTTATTATATATAATTTTCTTCATTTATAACTAGAATTTAATGTGGCGATTAACATATGTTTGTTTTATAATGTGTCTGTTTTATGTGTATTCAGATCACGATATTATTATTTTTAATGTGTTTATGAAGTAAAAAATACGCGTAAAAAAGTTTCATATTATGAATTTAATATATATGAAACAAATATATTGTAAAATAAATATATGTTAGTAAATACGTTAAACATTATACTTTAACGAAAAAAATCATGTAAAACAAAAGTAGAAGTTCTTATTGATTTTATAAATTTTAAAATTATTAAATTATTAAGCATTTCTAAAACACTATATAAGTTGCAAAATTTGATAGCATGAAACACTAGTTATTGAATTTAAATTAGTTGAACTTTTAAAATTTTAATATATGTAAATAATTTTTTTGAATTTAATTATGTGGTTCACTTTCTTTTATGAATGCAACTTGAGGTTGTTAAATCAAAGACACGGATTTTTTATAGAAACATCAAGGTAGTGATGGAACATTTGTTTCCTTGATAAAATGAAAAATGAAAATATGATACATATCAGTAATAGAGCGTCTTAATTTAACGTATTTTGTAACTTTTGAGGGAAGTGCTTAATATTTTTTCTTATACCATTATCTGGAGTTAAATGTACATTTCTATTATATGTTTCTTTGTTCATTTTTAATACAACCTATGAACTAGTATCGATAACAACAAGTAATTGTATCAAACTTAAGCGTTTTTGGCCTAGCAATACTGGTGACCAACCTTTTTAGGGATCAAAGGTTCCAACATCATCAAATGTGGGAATGTTTGCGAGTTTTATTTGACGTATATGAATATTATATACTTCAAAAAAAATCTTTAATATACAACAAATCAAGATGCTTGAAATAAGGAATGATATTCCTTTTTCTATCCATAAACGTTAATTCCAATTGTTATGAGATTGTTGTGAATCGTTTTAAAGAACAAACATACACTAAAACTGATTTCTAGTGTTTAAACAAACATTAGAATTGTATGGAAAAACGCCTTAAATGTTGATTAGGATAAAACAGAAAAGAACGAACAAAATGACTTAAAGAGCACGGTTGAACATCTATCACAAAGTTGTTTCAAAATCCTAAATAACTACCTAATGCTAGATCATAGTAGTATGAACCATATCAGGATTCAGGAGATGATATATACACACACACATATATGTATATATAAACATTTTTTAGATGCTCTATGTAAAAATGTAAAATGTTAAAAAGACAAATTACGATGTTGGTAGATTCACCAACATAGTCGCTTTATGTCATCCTTTCAAAAATCCTTAGGAGACAAGTATATACTAAATAAATGCTATATCACAAAAAAGTTTAGGGATTTGTCGGGCCTTAGATGACATATAATTATTCAATTCAAATTATGTTTAACTTCTGTTTGATTTTGTTTGGAAAGTGTTTTTGTCATGAAGTAATATTGCCCTTTGGATGTACAGTTGTTGAGAAACATTTCTTCATTCTTCCATCCGTTTACTCAACCTTTTATATTCTTTTCATTTGATTATATCAAAATATTTTTTAAAAAGGGTGAAAGTGGAACGTGTTGGTACTTGTTATGAAATTCAATATTTTTTTCAACTATCAGAAACCTTGAAAACTATATTACTCCCATTGGGTGTATTTTAGTTTTATCAAGTTTGAGTTTGCTCGAACTACTTAATCCGTTGACAAATTTTACAAATCGAGCTTGGATCATGTTTGAACAAAATCGAAAAACATAAATTCAAACATGTTCCATTGACAACTAGCGATTTAGCTTGGCTCCTACGGAGTCATATAAACTTGAAAAATATTAAAAGACTCAATAAATGCAATATTTTTTGGTCTAGGATCATACAAGTTGTGTACAATTCAGATTAGAACATTCGAATAAGATTACAATCTATAGCTCGTTAGAAAATAGATGATTAATTAAAAATAATTACATTTAATATCTCTTATAGTTTTATACAGATAAACTTAGACTCGGTAGTCCTGGTTAGGGTTGATTATAGTCAGTTCGCTTGATTCAAAGCATAAAATTTCAACCAAACCGATAACCTCAAAATAATTCAATTATTGATCTCAGCATACCCCACCAAGCCAATAAAATTACTTTGATTCAAATATTTGTTGGTTTATAACGATTTTTTTAACACGAAAACAAAACACATGTAACAATAAGTTTGTAAACAAAGGAGATTGGAGGGTGCGGGTTGCTGGACGGGGAGGGGGATGGACCTAGAATGAAGTCAGAAGCAACAAGCGAAAAAAATTTAATAAACACATAAACTTAAAATATGAAGGATGTGTGGTTTCGAGCCAATCTCCTTCCATTACATAGTATTCCTTTCAACCGGTTATATATATATATATATAAATGCAATATTGGAGAATATAACATAAATAAAAACCATTTCATTCAGCTGAAACGATCAGTTTGACTTACCAAAACTGTACACAACATCATATACCTCAAATTAACCACTTGGTTTGACCGATTTAATCAGTTAAATAATTTCTCAAATTAACCACTTGGTTTGACCGATTTAATCCACGTGGATCAAACCATGAACACCCCTAACCTTATAGGCTCGAATCAATCATTAAAATTCAACTCAATTAGGTTTTTTGCCGAACTAAAGCCCTTATAGTCTTGATCTCATATTTGCGATGGTGTCATGTTTGCCAAACTTTACCAACTTACAACCTCTTATGACTATTACACAAAAAAGGGGTTATATTAAAAATTATAAAGTATAGGGGCATTTATGTACTTACATAAAACTAGAAGGGTGGTAAGTAAAACTTTTCCATGAAACTAGAAGGGTGGTAAGTACTTACCATATATGTTGCTGATTTTGACTTTTAAGATGCTGATTTTGACTTTTAGGATGCGTTTGGTATGCAGTCAAGACAGAACAGCACGGAACAGAACAGAACAGGACTGGACAGAACAACTGTTACACGTTTGGTAAAACATGATATGACGGGACATGACAGAACAAAACAGAACAAAATGACCAATTTACCCCCAGTGAGCTGTTTAGTGTTTTTTTACCAAATAACCCCCCCCCCCCCACACACACACATATATATAGAGAGAGAGAGAGAAGGGGAGAGAGAGGGGGAGGAGAGAGAATGGGAGAGAAAGAGGGAGGAGAGAGAGGGAGAGGAGAGAGAGGGGGAGGAGAGAGAGGGGGAGGAGAGAGAGAGGGAGGGGAGAGAGAGAGGGAGGGGAGAGAGAGGAGGGAGGAGAGAGAGAGGAGGGAGAGGGAGAGAGAGGAGGGAGGAGGGAGGAGAGAGAGTGTCTGTATGTGTTAGGTTAGAAGATAAAATGGTCATTTAATCCTTGTTCCATTTAGTTCTAGGGGGTAGGATTGAACAACTTTGTTCCACATGTATTCCACTTAGTTCCACTCAATCCAACATTTTATCACACCAAACATGGGACAAATTTGTTCTGTTCTGTTCCATCCTGTTCACCGTACCAAACACTCCCTTACAAAACTTATTTTTGACCACCCATCCAAACAAAATTTCACATGCAAAAAATAAGTACAATTTTAACTCCCGTCGTTTAAAAAAAAGATATAACATGATTAAATAGTGTTTGATAAGATTAAATAAAAATCACAATGAACATGATCTCACATTTTTATAGCAAATTTATCCGAAAAAAACCTTTTAAATAAAAACATATTATTTTATTACCGTATTTTATTATCGATCAAGATTTAAATAATAAGCCATAAGCCAGTGTATTAGACGACTCCAGCTCGACACAAAGCCATTGATGCCAATTCGGCTTTTACTTACTTATTAATTTAATTTTTGTCGTTCATTTGAATAATAAATAAAAACATATATATATATATATGTATATATATATATATATATTCACACTTAGTAGTCACAAGTTTGAACTTGTTGACAGAATTTCCCACGTTGACTTGTCAATGTTTCTAGTTATGTGTAACCTTTCTAACCATTCAAACATAAGACTGTTTTATACAAATGTTTTTCTAGTTTTGACTTTTACAGTCAAATATTTACACCTTTCTTTATTAATATTAAATCATAAAACGTGGAGAGAGAAAATTGTTATCTTCTTATCTTCAAGAATGGTGAATATATATAATATAAAAAATAACTATAAATAAAATAAAAAATAATCTAACTATTTTAAGAAGTTGTTTTCTTCGATTTTCATTTAACTCATGTATAGATAAAATTGTTTATGTGAATTAATATGTAGGTATAGATTAGAGAGGTTTTTATTTAGAATGGTATTTTCATAAATAAAATAAACGTGTTTTTTCATTGAAAGGATAAGTTTGGAAAAACTTAATTTTCTACATAAAGTTCCTCCAAGAAGTTTATTGAATAAGTCAATGTCTATATCATTAAACCAATAAGAAACAATCATGTATAGTTGACCGAATAAGTCATGAGTCTCATTAAACTCATTAAACTTCTAACAAACATATTTTAAATGTATTGAACATAATTTAAATAGATTGTGTTCTTTATTTTGTTTACTGATCATCATATTTGAACAATCTTTTCCTGTAGCGGTCTTTAATTCACTCTCATCTTCAATGTCCTTTACATTGCAATTTTCAAATAAGTTGATGCTTTGTATCACTAATGAAATTAAAACACATCATATTTTCATTTATTTTAAATTTATTTAATTAATATTTACTTTTTCTCTCTGATTATATGTATGCATATAATTGATGGACATAAATGAGACGCGAAAATTTGAGACAAGTATTTTTTATCCGGAAAATGGTGGTACGATCGAGAGAGGATTTATGAATCCCCAAGCAGGGTACTGTGCACCAGCTAAATTTTGAGAGGTGCTTCAGAATATTAGAAAAATAAGAAACATCAACTTAAAAAAACCAAAAAAATCTTTCGAATTCAACCAAAAAACCAAATAAGTCTCTCAAAATCAACAAAAAGAAAATTAAAGTTCTCTCAAAATGGTAGAATTTGGTTTAAAGTACACCGAACACCTTTACAGATCTTTGATCCACCTTAAAAGTACACTCGTTTAATAAAAAATCTTGAATATGCTGTCATGTATGATGCTTTTAAAGTATGTACGTTGAAAAAAATAATTTTACTTCATAAAATAAGGGCAAAGTGCAAGAAATAATAACATACTTTCATAAATTTCTCTATTATAGCATTGTACTTTTAGTTTTTCTTATTACAGCAACATACCCATTATAGCATTGGGTAACCTTTTCTTTTAAATTTACCCACTATACTAGGTTTCTATGCCACCTCATTGTCCATGTAGGTTGTCTACATGTAATATATTGTTGATGTAACATTTCTTATTATAGCATTGTACTTTACATATTATTTAATAAATATATTAGACTAATTAAACTAAACTAAATTATTCATAAATATAAGAATATTAAGAAAATTTATAGGTGACAATTTATTTTCCTAATATTAAAAAGTGTTTAAAAATATATTTTTTAACTAAGAAAATAAGAATTATTACGTTTTTTTACAAATAAAATATTTATATGGAAAATAATATATCTACTTGTCTTAAGAAATTGAATGACATATCATTCAATAAATGTATTAAATTTATTAGATTATTTCTAAAATATTTATTAAAATGTAACAATATTAAGAAGATTTCTAAAACACAATTTATATCGTTAAATTTAAAAAAAAAGTACAAAATAAGTATTTTTTGAACTAGAAAAATTAAATCACAAGTTTTACGTTTTTTATAAATAAAATATTTATCTTCAAGAAAAATATCATATTTGTTAAAAAAATGTAACTCTAAAATATTTAATTACATACAATTTAGTAAGGGTGATTTTTGTTAAAAAGTGGTGATGTGAAAAAATTACTAAAAAATTGAGATAATTAAGAATAATATAAACTAGGTAAGATATGAATAATCAAAAGAGAAAATGAGAATTTTAAAAAAAAATTTACAAGAGATTTTATTTATTAATGTCATGTAATCATGATGACATGTTATCCATGTCATCTAATTTAAGTCATGTAAGCAAGAAAAAGTGGAGGTTAACTTGTTTAAAATGTAACAAATTATCCATTGCTATAATGTGTAAATTTTTTAAAGTACAATATTTTAATAAAAAATAATTTGAAAATACATTGCTGTAATAAATAAAACTGAAAGTAGAATGCTATAATAAAGAAATTTATAAAAATAGGTTGTTATTTCTTGAATTTTGTCCTAAAATCAATTACATATTTAGTTAATGCAACTTCACACCTTAATTATGAATGAAATATATCATAGATATCTTGTTTATACATATATTATGATTATGATGATATTAATATCTTTGGTTTAAAGTGGAATATGTATTCCATTAATTTAATTGTTTGGTATATTTAAAGTGTATAAATTAAATCTTTTTTTCCCCAAAAGTATGGGTTGTTTATGATCAAGTGTATTTAAAGAGGATAGAGAGTGGAAATGATTCCCGTTGCCATCTGTGAATTTATTGATTGCCTTTTCCACTTTTCTTATATAATGTGTGCCAGATATAGAGGGATTCTTGTCTCAATTTCTTTCCATTCAAATTCAATATTTAAATAAATAAAAAAACATGTTTCTTATATTTTTAATTATATATTTCTGTTACAAAAAGTTTATTAATTATGTATTTAATAGGGTTTTAATTAAATTAACTTATTAAGGAACTTAATTGGTAAATGTTTATCGGGTCATATATCTTATTGGATGAACATAACAGGAACAAAAAATATTATTTAGTAAAAGCGACAGCAGGAACCGAGAGTCTTACAGACTTACACGATAAGTAAGGGTGGCGACTCTTACCCAGTTAGTGCTTACTGAGAAAATTGTTTCGTAGATGACTTTTTGATGAACTATAATCCAACTAGTAAGGTAAATGAGAGTGTCGGGTATTACCGTTAAACGCCTACTGAGTAAGCATGCGGATAAATGGCCCCTAAGGCAAGTAAAACAATAATATAAAAAAAATAAACATGACCGTCTGTGGGGAGGGTGAGGAGGGCAGTCGGCCGGAGCCCAAAAAGGTTAGGGGACCAAATATTAATTTACTACTTAAAGAATGGATTTTGCGTCAAGAAATACTAGAAAAATGTTTTATATGAATTATTAACATATCATCCTCACCCCTCAACTACCACCGATGATTTATGACATTTGGTTACTCTTGATTTTAATTTGGGATAGATTATATCAGTATGTAAAGAAGAGAAGAGATAAAGTTAGAATTTTGTCCAAAAATATACAAATAAATTTACTTCTTTGTGATAAATGTTACATATAAATTACGGCTTCCTACTATTTATATGGCGTAACAAAAGCATTAATCCTAAATCCCTTGAAAAAGACATCTTTATTTATCCAAATCTTTCAGATATTGTCATTTCTCCTTAGTGGTCTAATTGAAGAAAATGTTGTTTCAACTAAAGCCCTTTATAAGAAATTATGCCGATAACGTTGAATTGACGCCACAAGGTAAAGTAACGAATGAATGAATATTAAAAAATACCCGAATTTTATGTCTTGGATAAAGACATAAGTTTTTTCATAGAAAGTTGAAATTGAACCCGTTTGGTCCTGAAACCTTGTTTTCATCTGATTCTTTGATAACGTTCATGATTTTCTCTGTGGAAGATGCTCTGTCCAATAACTTCCTACATTCAATTGACAATTTTAGATGATCTGTATATACAAAAATGAACTCTAGAGTCCTCATCATACACTAAGGCCTTGTTACGTTTTTTTATTTTAAGATCTTAATCACCATTTATGTCTGATTCGTTTAGACGTTTTATAGCCATTTCAGAACTGAAATCAGACTTCAGACTTCAGCACCTCTTAAAAACCAAACGTCACCTAAATATTATTTTTGTTCAACATAAATGTTTTGAGGGATCATAGTTTTAGACCGCCAGTTTAGTAAATAAAAAACTATAACATGCGTCAATAAATGAATGAATTAAAATCTTCACTCCACAAAATTAGCTTATAAAAACGTACTTATTGTGTTATATAACACTGTTTTTCTGAACATTTTATCTTTAAATGTTCATTCTTTCAAATAAAAGTTTTGTTTTATATATTTCCTTTTATAACAATCTTGAAAGATCAATCAAAATCACTTATTTTTTTGGAAAAATAAAGAAAAACATGATAAAAAGAAATCTTATCTTTTTGTGTAGAGAGATGAACACAAGAATCCATATTTTCTTGAAAAGAATCTTGAACAACATTCATTAATGTTTATGAAAACAATGTAAAGAAATACCACCAAACCCACCTCACAAAATTAAATAATAATATCATCTTATAATATTTTAATTTATTGTACCCCATTTTTGGTGTATGCTTTCTTGAATTCCAAATTGGATGTGCTCAAACAAGCCTATAAACTTTGACCCTCTTAAGTTGACAAAGTATTATGGATAGTGATGTTTCTCAAAGGCTGTTGAGGACCATGACTTCATATTAGAGAGCATCTTTTTTAAGTTTGAACAAGTCCAATTTCTTCATTTAATAATAAATAATAAAGGAAACTTAATCATTTTTAAAAAAAATAAAAAGAGATGGATGTATGGATATGTGATTTTGATTCTACTTGATGACATGTAGCTTAATATATGGGTTTTGTTTTTTGTAAATACTTTAATAAACTATAACATGTGGTTTAAATTTTGGGAAATATATAATATCTAATATAAGGGGTATGGCAAGTTTAAATTTATAGAAGTTAAGGGATGTTAGGGTTGGTTTTATATCAAGTTTTGTACGGATAAAGTAATCAGTATGGGTTAATTTAATTGTATGAATTAAGAGAGTTTTTTTATAGATGAAATAAACGTGTTTTTTAATTATGAGGTGAAACTTTGAAAAAAAACTTGGTTTTCTGCATAAAGTTTGTCCTAGAAATTTACTGAATAAGTCACTTTTTATATAACTAAGGGGCTGTTTGACAGTTACTGAATGATTTGGTGCAGAATGATTAAGAAACTCATATAATATAGTATAAAATGAAATATAATTGTTTGGTAATTCTTCATGATATAATTAGGGCTCTTAATAGTTAAGAAAGGTTCATGATACAAAATGATTCTAAGGATTTTGGAACCATTAAAAGACAAACTTATTTTTTGTTAAACATGATTCACCTCTTAGCGATTCAGAGAATGCATCTTAATGAAATTGTTAAGAAGTAAACAAAAAGTCATTTATAGTTGACCGGATAAGTCACGAGTTCATTAAACTCATTAAACTATTAACAAACAAACCTTTAATTTTCATAAAATGTTACTTATCCTTAATGATATGTTCATTTTAACACGAAAATTTGTTGAAAGGCATCCCACACCACCCACCTTGTTAAATTTTAGGATGTCTTTTCATATTTGAAACATTTCCCCTTTTAGAAACCTTTAAAATTACGTTTTAGTATTTGATCACTATCACTATCACAATTAAATTGATGATATCGATTTAGGTTCAAAAAATTAACATATCAGTTGGATTCAGTATTATCTGAATTGATACTCTAACCACAACGAAGAGAAACATCAAACAACCTCAAACAAAATAAAATGGACCCGAAATGAATTTATTTATTCATCAATACGACTCAGATGAATTTATATTTTGTGATGAACAAAAAGTTAGATCTAAGCAATCTAAGTTGACATAAAATCAAACAAAATGGTATTAAATAACCATAATGAAGATAAACAACCCAAAAAGATGTAAAATCCCAGAAGGGGAACTTAATCCGTCAAAGATGCAATTAAGAAAAGACTATATTCCTTATGTAGTTAAAGGAAACATGTTATAACTTTGAGAAAAAAAATAGGTATTATGACTTTGTAAATACCTTTTTTTATTAAATGTAACATCCAGGTTAACCGTATCAAAATATTGTCTGCGTTGTTCACAGTTGGACTCACGTTTTTAAAACTCGGCTGGTAAAGAATGTATCCAAACCTCATAAGAAGAACTGTTTTCCTATATCTTTTCGATATAGGATTTTATGTTAAAAGTTCTTGATTAAGATTTTTGTAGTAAACATCAAAATAGAGCTTTTAAAATTTGTTTCCCAAAATAAAAACCATTATTCTATCTTAATATAATTTGCACACTTATTATGCTTAACCTCATATCTTATTCTACTACTTTATTTTATTATTGTGCTTTCAGATTTCATAAGTTTTTACCTCTGATTATAGTGTAAAAATAGCTTATTGGAGAAATTGGGAAAATAATAAGTGGGCTTTAATGTAATATACTTATTATAGTGAGGCCCAAGTCCAATTAGAAAATGAATATACTTCATAAACTAAATCAAAGTTCGAAATTATTTATTTTTATAAAAATAGGATCTATTGGATTTTTATTACTTTTTCAATTTATAACATATTAGTTATATTGTTATTTATTGATATTTAATAGTACGTCATATTACAGTAAAAATTATTAATGATTTCATAGATTGCATCGACACAATTAGTGTATCACATCATATTGGGTCACTTATATTATGGATGAACACAGAAAGTACAGAGGATCTTACTTGATAAGAGCAAGGAACAAGAGTCTTACCAAGTAATAAAGGGACTCTTATCTGGTTAGTGCTTACCAGGTAAATTGTTGTATAAGATGCTATTTTGATGGCCTAGAACTTTGCCCGATAAAGCAAGTGCCAAATTGATAAGCTCTTACTGAGTAAGCGTTTGGATGAACAACCCTTTATACATAAATAAATAGAGAATAGTATCTTAATGAAACTCCATTTAAGACCTTAACTTCATCTTTTTTTGATGTGGGATTCATATTAACTTGCACATACATCAACTAATCGAAATTCCAACAAAACCCTGAAGTTTATAGCCACGCTAGCCTTCAATGACCCTAAAAAGAAACTTGAACCGATGGCTGACAAAGAGTAAATCCCTACCTTTATTTGGTCAACCATAGGTGTCTCGGCCAACTTATACACACCTGGATTGGTCCCCCATATCCCTAACAATGTGTTCTTTTTGGAAAGGGTATCCAGTATCCTAGGCATTTGACTAGACTAATCCCTCACAATTTTAAGACTGCTAAAGCATGCAACCCTAAGATAATTTCTCAGTGGCCACAAGTTGTTTGCGCCTGGATTCGAACATGTGGTAGATGGGTTATCTAGCCTCATCCCCACAAGCCTTGTAGTTCTAACAATGTGTTCTTGAAACTCATTTTATGAAGGAAAGAAAAGGAAAAGAAAAAGGAAAAGGAAAAGGGAGGGAAAACTAAGGAAAGTGAGAAAAAAAAATAGTGTTTTTGAAAATTTTTTAGGAGAGTAAAAAGAAGAAAAGAAAGAAAAATAAAGTTTAGTTTCTTTCCAAAACTTTCCTCTCAAATGTGGGAGAAAAGAGAAATAAAGAAAAATAAATGTTAGTTTCCTTCCAAAATTTTCCTCTCAAATGTGGGAGGAAAGGAAAAGAAAGAAAAATAAATGTTAGTTTCCTTCCAAAATTTTCCTCTCAAACGTGGAAGGAAAGGAAAAGAAAGAAAAATAAATGTTAGTTTCCTTCCAAAACTTTCCTCTCAAATATGGGAGGAAGGGGAAAGAAAGAAAAATAAATGTTAGTTTCCTTCCAAAACTTTCCTCTCAAATATGGGAGGAAAGGGAAAGAAAGAAAACTAAAATCATTTAAAAAATTAATAAAATTCTAAATGATATTATTTTAAAGGACATATATACTAAAAATGGTATTTTTCATTTCCTTTCTCTCTCTCCTCTTGAATAACATGAATATTATTCCTTCCTTCCTTCTACTTCATTTTCGAAAACACAAATAAATTATTTTCCTCTTTTTTCTTTTCCATCTATTTCTTTTCCTTTCTTTTCTCTTCAAATTCGGGAACACAATGTAAAGAATAGCCAAGAAAATCTTCAATGGCCTTTGAAAGGACTTGTACAGGTAATGTATGAGGGAGACTTTTAATGGCCCAAATATTATTGTCAGTTAAACTCACCACAACCTGTTATATTGATTTGTGCATCAGAAAGACAAATTTACGCAAAATTAATTTGTGCATCGAAAAACAATTTACTATGTGTTCACGGGTACAACACGTAGATAAACACATCACTACAACACGTAGCGACGAATCATAGCTTTATGCATCTTTCGAGGTATATGTATATATATATATATATACCACCCATGAAAGGATTAAAACTACATTCCAACGCTTTCTCTTATTGGGCATAAAGAATATAAGTATTATGCACGCTGTGTATACGACTTGTATCTTTCGTTTTCTTTCACTGTATCCTCTCTCTGTTCCGTTCAAGAACTGAATTTGACCGTATTTTTCCTGTTTCATAACAATGGCAGAACAAGATCATGATGAGCACATGAAGATTTTAAAATAAGCACAACTTTCTCACAAGGTACAACTCACCATAGACATAAATAAGGGAAATTGACCAAAATTAACTTTTTAGAACCAAAATCCTATTTTAGTCGATGTTTACGCAAATTCCTTACGCATTTGGTAGCCTATTTCCAGATTAACAAAAAGAAGAAAAAAAGTGCTTTATGCAAATGTGGATCCTTAATCAATCCGAGAGTAAAGATTTTTTTTAATCTGAAAATAGGCTTTAATGGGAATTCTTTTAAAAAAGTGGCTAAAATGTGAAGTTATCCGGGGAGATTGGCTATTTTGGTCAATTTCCACATGAATAATTTGATGATTAGAATTGGTGGGAGTTAAGAACCGTAAATATTTTGAGAATCGTGAGAACCAACTATTCATGAATTATTCATGTTGAATGAAATACCATGAATTTTCACTATTCATTATGAATATCTATCATCATATGAAACAAACAACAGATGAAGCCAAGGGGATTTTGTACTGAAAACAAGACTTATTCACGTACAAGAATGCAGTTCACATAAATACCTGGTCAGCCTTCTTGGTGGTTTGTCTGAACCCAAGGATCCATCATCTGAATCTAAAGTGTCGGCAATTTCCTTCACGCCCTGGAAAAGAATAATATCACATGAAAAGCAATATGTCATTTGAAGGACTGCAATCGTTCTATTTTGTGGGTCCGTTATCATGGCGGGCTGAAAATCCACAAATACATAGAATCATAGTATTGAGAATTAGCGATATATTATGAAAGAAGTAATTTGCGCAAGGGAAAAGCTTCATCAACGGTGTTGAGATGCTTAAAACGTACTAATCTTGACCCCAAACATTTGTTTATGGAAAATATTTTCATTTTGTATTTAGTTAACTGAATGTGAAAACTTGCAAAACGACATACATGGAAATAAATAGATAAAAGAGTTATGCATCTGCGAGAAAATTGTCATGGGTAGGTCAGGGGCGGACCCACATGGAAGGATATGGTGGCAAGGGGCACTGCTTCATGGTTCTGTCGTGGGGGGAATTACGTTTCTGAAGGGTGGCACTGTATTGTTTTGTTAGGTGCGACCATATAGTTTTTTAAACTGTAATGTTAGCACAAGACTTTAATGGCTAAGATGGTAAGTGCTCCTGTCTTTGTACAAAAGGCCCAGGTTCAAGTCTCATAGTTGTCAAATTTGTTGTTTTTTAGCTTATTTTAGTGTTCTTTTATATATCTTTTGTGTTTAAAAAAATATATGTAGACCGAACTCGTACATGGGTATTTAAGGACAAGGAACCAACCAACACATCTTTACTAATATTGTGAGAATAAATAGATATTTTTTATAGTCAAATTGTGCCACCCCTTGAAAAAAAACTGGGTCCGCCTCTGGGGGTAGGTTGATGCAAAACTAAACCACAAATTAAGAAATGGCAACATTTTCAATAAGTGGTACACCCAGGGTCGGCAAGGATCACTAGACACAATTTTTTTTAAAACGAGTTTTTTATGAAAGGTCATTCAATGATGAGAAAATAGAGAGTATGTGGCAAAACTCATTGTTGCACTTAATAAAAAAATGTTGAATTTATTTTGAAACAACACAGACAGCTTTATCCATACAGAACTTAATGAAAAACCAACCAAACAGCTCCTAAGGCATTTCATTTGTTTGCAGCATGCAAAAACATATGATACATTTCATCAGTAGGCATATACGGCAACTAATTGAATTAAATGTTTCATCTTTATAGAAACGAAATAGTGTAAAAGAGCAAGTAACCTCAAGATTTAGCATTCCTCCAGACGTGAGATAACCAGCAAAGGATTTGCCAGCAAGTCGGAATTGTTCCTGTTGCGATCATTGAAAAGAATTAAGCAATCATAATCAAAGTACAGTGCAGGTATTCAAGAGGTGGGAAAATATTCTGTTAAGATGCATATGATCCAACACAGTTATCAATAAAACATTCTAAGCCATTTACAGTTTAGCGACAAAAGATGTAGTCACAAGAATAAGCCATAAAGTAAATTTGATGCTGGTACAAAGGTTTTGCTCAAATTCACCTAATCAAAAAAGGTTTTGAATGAATATCATAATTGATAATACAACTAGAAGGTTTAGATTTTTTAAACTAAAATAAATTTGTGGGTTTCCAAAACTTGATCAGTTCATATGAAAAGGGTAATATGAGTTTCCAAAACCCCGTCAAGCTTCCATTCTTATTGTTCATAGGAGTAAAATAGGAATATTATAAAAACTGAGATTTTTTTATTCATTATTGATTTGTACATAATGCTTTAATACTTGTACTCTTGAAAAATTAAGAGTTTTCAAGAGGTAAAACCTAAATGCTTTATAATATAGAATAGATAGCGCAAGTTCAGTTTTGATGCAGGTTAGACGATGATACACGCCAACTGAATAGTGCTAGAAGAGAAGAAACAAAAAAAAAAATCGGTATCCATGATAAATTGATAGATTATATGGGTTAGAAGTCCACTCCATGGTGCATGACATTTACATCATATTATTTTTATGATAAATATGTAAGTCATGTAACCTGTGTCAACTTTCATCCTGTTGGCATGTAGCTCAATCATAGATATACGATTTATGAGATCTATCTAGCATGTATAACAATTTCATTTTCATTCTCACCAAAGCAGCATCAAACAGGCTGGTGAGTTTCCATTTTTTGGTGACAAAAATAGATCTGGTGTGAGTAGGGGTATGGTGAACCGATTATTTGTGATCTTTTAATTTTCCTTTTTCTTTTTGTTCTGATTTAGTGATGCAATTATGTAGTTGTATCACCTTCTTGTCCATAAATATGAAACAAACTAAAAGTAGCAGAAAAGAACAGTGGTCTCACCTGTGCCTTGCCAGAGATCTTATTTCCATCAGCTTTGTTGCAGAGGTACCACACTCCAAGGTTAGTTAGATCCTATTTACAGAAGAAAGAAAAACGTAAGTGTGCCAACAATAAAACAATTAAACCAATCACAATTGAAATAATTAACCGCTTAACATATGTGACTAGGTGAATCTTAACAAACCCCCAAGGTAATGAATGTTAAACAATAACTGAAACCGGCCATTGAAATGACCCACCTGTTCAACTCAGGTGTCATGGAAGCTCACAAATGGTGTGCACCCCGCTACACATCTCTCTCTCTCTATATATATGTGTGTGTGTGTGTGTGTGTGTGTATGTGTGTGGGTATGCGTGTACATCTGCCTATCTCTCAGGAAGACTGATTTATATGGACTAACATAAATGGAAGAGAAATGAAAAACAATCGCCTCATGAGTTGCCCAAGAGAATTATGGTCAGAATTCATAAATTAAAGGTTTAAAAACTAATAGCTGTAAAGACTCTTGAGATATATTCTTAACCCCGGACCCCACTAAGGGTTCAATAGAAAGATGACAATTAAGGATTTGGAAGGTGTTTTCACTGTTTATAGGTTTGTAATACCTTGTAGGGCTATCAAACTGCATCAATAACACTTCTGCTTTACAAACATGCATAACTCTATATATTTCTTTAAATATTCAAATCCAAGGTGTCATTAGGGCATGATGCATGCCATTTTCCGAACAGAAAATATAAGATAAATGCCAGATGGATCACATCCAGTTATAACACCTCTACTTTCGAGGGACAATATGCAATTAGATGAGTCAAAGCAAGTAAAAAGCTATAATTTTTTTCCTTTACAAAGACATGATTTGTGTGATAGGCAGTTTCACTTTAGCATTCTAAAACTAAATAGAAAAAGTATATATTTTCTTATCATTCAAGAAACGAAATTCTAGTAGGTTAGTAACGAGAGTTTTCAATTATATTAATATAAATTTCTTATATGCAAAAAACAAATAAAAGATTGTGATAAAAAAAAACAAAGCTACCTCAGTGTTTATATGAATACAAAAGCAAAGGGACAGAGATGAGATGAGTCTGAATTACAGTGGAAAAGGTAAAAGACATCAATTGAGGAAAAGAGAACCAGAAAGAACATACAGCAACTTATTAATTGAAGATGGGAGAAGCAGATTCAAGAGTTCAAAGACGAGAGAAAAATTAGAAAGATATCTGAGGGTGTCTGAATTAGGAGGCTAGAAATCATTGGCTGGAATCGTGGAGTTAGTAAGAGTACTCCTATAAGTATTGTCCACGGTTCCACCTTGTATTTATTGAATATCAAGCTTCAGGGAACCTAACAAACAACACGACTATTTTTTTCTTTTTAATATGACACCCGAGGGGAAGGGGGGGACCAGAGCTAAGTGAATATTGAAATAATCATCTTTTTTCAGATCATAGAAAGATATGATAGTTTTTTACCTGCTTTTCTTCCAATGTCATTATCTTGCCATTCTGCAGGGAAATGACAAGGTGTGTTAGAAGAAGTATAAAAGTAGGGGATACCAAGTTTTGATAGCTCATATAAGCAGATAAGTTCATAGTACGCAACAAAAGGAAAGGTATAATGTTTTCAGTTAACAATTAACATAACTTTCTAAGAAAAATAAAGGTAAGCCATCAACATAATATATCCTTCAGGGACACGTATATCAAATGAGGCGGTGTCTGCCATAAAATGCCACTGGAATGCCCTATCATAAAAGCTAAACAGTTCCACTGAAACAGCAGCACTAATCCAATAACCGATTTAATATATAAAACGTACATTTGAATAAATGGTGTATATGGGTTACATGTCGTCCGCATAAAAGTGTTAATATACTGAACAAAAACTGCAGTTCTCGAATAAATAATTTATCGACCCTTTTTCACATTCTCTGTCATTTGATTGTATTTGTTACTTTTCAATAATTTGACTAACATCTAAAACAAGGCAAACAAATGTACTTACCAGACCAGAAACCATTCTATTTAGTGAATCCAAGTCGTAGCCTATTTGGGAAAGATCATCACGGACATCAGTCACCTGTTTCACAAGTTCAACAAGTCAATTATACTTCTATGGTAAGCTAGACTTCCCTCATTGACCTACGCCATTGCTTTCAAATCTAATGATTCCGCCTCTCAAATGTACCTCACTTTTAATCAACTTTGATATTTCAACTTGCTGATCCAGTTTTCCATCCAAGTTCTCGATCCTCTGTGTCAAGTGTTTCTTGGCTGCCTGATTAGAGGAAAACACTTAAAGATGTAAGAGAAACATAGCTTTAGATGTAATCATGTAACATGGGATAACAACCAAGAACAGAATTTAAGAATCAAGTTTATAAAAGAAAAAAAATTCAGTTTAGGGAATAAGATGCCACAGCATTTGCAGACTGAATCATGTTCAATGATAATAGCAAATATGTACATGAGTATGTTTGTGCCTAACGTTTATCTTCGCTATATACATACATATATGCATGTTGTGTATGCGCACACACAAACACACACACGTGTATATGAGTGTATGCATGCATGCATGTATGTGTGTGTATGCGCCAATAATGGAACAGATACATGCATATATAGTTGTTGGAATTCCTTATGATATGCAACCAAAGCAAGTTCTTGCTGATGGAGAAAAAATTACCACAAATATTTGAAAACCTGAAGCAATTATACATATAAAGACAGAGTAGAAGCAAAGGAGTGCGAAGTCCTACATATATAGAACTGGTAGCCCAACAAAACTAGAGCACACTAGAGGAATATGCCGTCAACCATGCATAAATCTAATAACAAAGAATCTTAATCCTGCACATATATGGTTGGAAATCAGATTCCACTATTTCTTTATCATTGCTATTTTTTATTCCTAACGCCTAACATAGTACAATTTCCCATTTCGAGGAGAAATGCCTAAAATTAAAACAAATTCAAGGTAGGTAAGGTTACATTCAAAAAATCGATTTTATTATAATACTGGCAGGAAAGGGCAGATAACTATAGGAAATAAAATCTATTGGTTAACAGTCATCCATTTGGAAGCCATAATTCATAATGCTGAATTGAAGTTTCAAACACATGACTGAACACCTTGAATTAACTGCTCAAGGAAAATTTCAAAGTAAATCCCTATCCACAGAGGCACAGAGCATGGCTGACTTCCAAAAATACTACATTTTGCTTAAAAGACTAAAGAAAAATAAGAATTTTAGTCATAAGGTCTATGAAGGATAATCGAATTACAACTGCTTATGAAGGACTTCTCTGGACGAAGCATGTTGAGCATGATTAAAGGATGTGAATTAAAACAGTGTTAACAAAATTCCCTGAACACCTGCAGCTTAGAATTATCTTGGACACTGAAAATTGAGGTCAATAATACTTTCAGATCCTAAATGGGAAACCAGATCCAAAGCGATCAACACAGTTAAAAATTGTCAAAATCATCTTATCTAGTTATACCAAGATCCTTCATCACCTTCCCACAATTTTACATCAGGTTTAGTCTTCTTGTTTCATCGCCTCGGGGCCAATCTCCCTAAACTCTCTCCTTCCATTTTGAGTTTTTGTGTTTGGTTTCCATAATGATCATCCTTTTCCTGATCTCTCTTACTGACAAAACGGCATCTTCACTGGTCCTCAACTTCAGTTCCAGCGATGGATTTTTTGTTTCAGCACTCATCAAGTTTCATCACAGATCTTAACATCGATGCTGCTCTTTGCAGGTCACTCAGGCTTTTGTTGTCATTGTTTTCAGCCATTTGTTCAGTGTTGGTTGCAGTCTTTCGAAGGTTTTGTTTTCAGGTTTCAGTTCTGGTGGTGTAGGGGTAGGCGTTTGCTTATAGGTGTTTTTAATATTCTTTTGGATTTGCATAGTACTGGGTTGATTGCAAGGATCTTTTGGCAATTTCAGGGTGGCAAGTTGGTGGTGATGCCATGTTCCATGTGTGGTGAGTTGTACAGCATCGGTGGTGAGTTGTCAGCTTGGTTTTCCCAATTCGACTTTTATCAAATTTTGATTTTTCCAGTTTTGTTTGATATTTTGCTTTTAATATTGTTGGGTGTTTCAGTTTCGGAAGTTGTCACTAAAGTAATTTCTCAGTGGTGATATTTTCATTTTCAGGGTGATTTCTCAGGTGCAGGGATTTTCAGTGTTGACGGTATCAACATTTTCAATTGGGGTTGGATTAGTTTTAGCTTTAGTCGGTTCCTGTAGTTTCAGGAAGAAGGATATCTGTATATGCATCCTCTTCAATTTAACAAATTTTGACTCGGGCTTTACCTAAAGTCAATTCATCCCGCTCACATGCTCTATTTGCACATATGGTAAGCGCTCTGCTGCAGACATGATATGAATTGAGAACTTAAATATACCCCCTCCCTCACGTTGACAACCCTACACCTAGAACTTAATTTGTGTGATGAAAAATCAGGACAAATAGGTTATAAGTTGTGCAAACTGAAGAGTGTCATAACTGTTAAGACAATTTAATCACACAAAAGTCCTGCAACAACCCATATAGGATACTATCAATTACTCAGGGTGTCTGCTCAAAACCTCTACCAATATACCCTCCCAAAAGAACCAATAGAAGTGTAGAAGTAAGTCAAGGTTATGAGCAAACATATATGAAGAAAACATTATGACAGTGTTTGGTATTTTGCTTTTAATAGGGTGGGGATGCAGCTCAAATGGTAGGGTGCTCGCTTTGCATGCAAGAGGTACAAGGGTTCAATCCCCTGCATCTCCAATTTCATTTTTCACAGAAACAATCGTTCTACCCTTTGGGGTAGATGACAGGTTTGCATACATCTCATCCCCAGACCCAACTTCCGAGTGGGACGTGCTAAGTGTGTTGTGTTTGGTTTGGTTTGGTTTGGTTTGGTTTAGGAATAATGACGAGTGCTGAGAAATACAATCCTTCAGACCATAGCTAATTCATTAAGAAACTTTCATATGCATAATGAGGAAAAATACAGATAAAATAATAGAATACCCTTAATCTCTCTAATAGAAACTTACTGCAAGGGCATCTGACACTTGATCCAGATGCTTTGTCAAGTTTGAGACAGCAGTTGACATATTTTGCTTTGTCACATACATGAGATCTGAGAACGAAAACCCCTGAATATACATTAACAGAAAGAGAGTCAAGTTCTACACACTTCACAGCAACCCAAAACTACAAAATAAATTGTTCTGTTTTGAACAAGAACAAAACAATCCATTTTATCTTCATTTTCTATAGAACTTCTTTTGGCATGTGTGTGAGTGCAAGACATCAACTGCATTGGAGATAATTGAATATGCACGATAAATTCAAAACAAATTAAACCATTTAAGCCATTTTCGACGGAACGACAAAGACATATATGGTAGAATCGTAACCATAGAATACGACCCGAATCGAAATGCAAATTTTGGAGATCAAGAAAAGACAAACCTTCCACCACATGTATCCATAACCCACAGCTCCCAAGGCAGCAACTGGTACCACTAAAGATGTTACATTACCTGCATCAACATTAAGTTTGCAATTAAAGAAACTCGAATTGAGTTTTATCAACAAGCAATTGATGGTTGCCTCAATAGTGGTCCACCAAGGTATATGACATATATAATCAATTTTGATAGAAAATAAAGTATACGAAATGCATGGCAATATGAATCCTAAAGCAAACGACTTGAAATGCATTACAAATGCGGTGACTGAGGGGACATACCACTAGAACCACCATTCAGAACAGTGATCTGCCTTGACGAAGCCATCTGCCTAACTTCCATTGCTAGTCGACGAACCTGCAAATTTTGTTAGTGTGACAGATGATAAACATATACTCATGAATAAACACAATTAGTTCAACTTGGCAGTGCTGAAGTTTCAATATTTCTACTCAAGGTTTTAAAGTACGAAAACGTGAGGCGAGGAGAGGCATAAGCCTCGAGGCAGTCAGAGGCGTAAGTCTAGAGGCGGAAAATAAAAATAAATAAAGTAATATTATATATGTAATACTTAGCTGATAATAATATTTAGACTCATAATGTTGCTAATAAAGTCTTTAATTACTTTAATTTAGGTAATTAATTGTTATAGATTTTATTTTTTAATAAAAACAAGTTAGATAAACATTAAAAACCTCCCACATAAAGAGAAGCATTAAAAGCCTCCCACATAAAGAGCAACACAAATGTCTAAGAGTAGAAGAAAAGTCACTCCCAAAAACCGAAAAGTCCTTATGCACCTTCCAAGTCACATCTCACATCCCTAGCACATACTCTTGTTGTATAAAAACCAAAAAGTCACACAGCAGTAAGTTTTCTTCTTCAATGGCCATGCACAAGGACAAAGCAAGGAGTAGAGGTTTTCTTTTAATGGGTCATCAATCGATGAGTTAATTTACTTTGATTTGACAAAAAATTTAACCCTAAAGTCTTAGTACCACCTCAGCCCCGCCTTTACCGCCTCAGACCCGCCTCGGTAGTTCGAGGCGTACGACCCAACCAACCTAGCTGAGGCGCCGCCTCAGGTACGTTTTTTGACCGCCTCGCCTCGACCGTTTTTAGCAACCATGTTTCTACTAAATGTCTAGATCAAATAACGACTAAACCAATCATCGTCAAACTTTGAGCAAAAACCTCGCTAAGGATGTCATGACAAGTTTGGTTTAGCAAAATTCACAAAACAATGTAGCCTCATCTAAGAGCTTGCCAAAATTATGTAGGTATTTGCACCTCTTCTTAATGAATCCCATCATTTTTCTGATTTTATTATAGATACATGCTAGGCATGCCATCAAGGTTTTGCCTAGCTGTTTAAATTTCTCTTTGACAAAAAAAATGATGAATAAATAAGCTATGAGATATGTTGAACCCATCAGATTACTCTCCAAAAGTGCCATTTGACAAGTGAAACGAGCTTCCAACATATATCGAAGAGAATAGGTCAGTCATGTGGGACTCCAACACACACCCTCCGCGGAGACTAGACAAGCAGAAACATCCCACAGTTTGGAGTGCCAGGCATAATATACCGAAGATAATAGGTCCAAGTCTAGTTGAAGCATAAACAGCTTATTACGAGAGTAGTACCTGGGCAGCAATTGCATCCGAATGATCAATTTCACCTCCACTCCCCTGCTTTTCTTCATATCCTTTCACCAAAGCCTGCCCATTTTAAAAATCAAAACTCGTTTCCATGCATAAAATTCAATAATCAACTAAAATTGGAGTGTTTAACCTCGCATGTACATCAATTCTTATTAAAATTATTCAAATCTACATCATTGAATGTGCTTCAATGTTTTATGGAGAATGATAATAGCATAATTTTACCTGAAGTTCGCCTAGTACATCAGAAAGTTTACCATTCTTCATCATCAACGTACCAGTGTACCCTGCAAACACAACACGCCCATATTTACATCAATTCAATTTCAATCCCTCTCTCTGTCTCGTAAACGCAAACATATTAGGGATTGGAAGCTAAAAGATCTGATAAATACGGATTCAAGTATATATATACATATATGTACAGAATTGATATGCATATAAGTATGCAATCAAAAAAGAAACCTGCTCCGACTAAGATTATGATCTTAGAAAACCCCATTCCAGCTTGCATCGCCATGGCTGCGGTTGAAATCTGCAGAAACGAATAAAAATCGAAACCTTCGTTTTGGTCTGAAGACAGAGAGAGATTTGTTCCAAAAGCGACTACAATTACTCCGTAAGTGACAAACGCTGTCGTTTCATCGCTTGATAGGAAAGCCAAACACGAAATCAAACCTCCATCTTTAATCTAAATAAAATATTGCTGGTAAATATTTTTATAAAACATTAAAAAAAATCCAATTTTCTTTTGAGTAAATGACGTTTTTAGTCCCTGTGGTATGTTAAATTTGTTATTTTTCATTTCTGCATTTTTGAAATATTTTTTATAGCTTAAAAAAAAAAGGGTTCTCCTTATTATGATTTACAATTTATTATTATCTTTTATTATTATAGTTTACAATTTATTTTTGTTTTAGTTCTTCATATTTAAAAGTAAGAGGTAACGTTAAAAAAATAGTAATAAATTACAAATTACATGGATGAAAACCATAATTTTTTATTGCAATTTTTAATTATTAGAACTAAAACATAATTTACTAAAAAAATATGATGTCCTTTTTTTTCAAAATCATTATTCTAAATTATTAACTATAGTTATTATTCATATATTTTCTTTTGTTTTGGTTAGTAGGAGAGGCAGGCTTCGAACCTAAGTAGAAAAACTTTAACAGATTTACAGTATATCGAAATGAACATTTTAAGCTTTTAATAGATTAAACGTTTTTATCAAACCAGTTGTAAAATTAAATATCAGGAATTTTAAAATAAAACAAAGTATTGATTATTAGTCACATAACAAAACTATTGTTTTGGTCATTCGCCCAGGTCTTATTAAATTTGACCAATTTTGGGCTTTTAACCATATAATTGGCTAACAAATGGCCCAATCAGCAAAAAATATTTGGGCTTGTCCAAAAGAGCTAATTCTCTTTTCTTTTCTTTTTTTTTACTTACAATTATGTATATTTTTAAACACATAATTTATACACGACAAATATAATAAATAAACTTATATATATATATATGACCTTCTATGGCATTTTTTTCTAAATACGGAAGGTGTACCACCAGTCCCCATTTATCAATCAATCTTAATTTTTATCATAAACTCTGTTAAAAATCAACATTTTTATAAAAACAGTTAATAAAACTATGAGGTCGTTTATCAAGATTTAGCATGTGTTACTTATCTTACTGGATGAATATAGAATAGAGTGAAAATCTTACCTGGTAAGAGTCATAGCAAGAATCGAAAATCTTATCCGATAAGTGAAACACAAGACTTTTACTCAGTTATCGCTTAATAGGTAAAAGACGCTCACAAATAACACGTTCTGATAGAAAAGGATTTTACCTGATATATTAAGCGAGGGTGACGACTCTTACAAGTAAGCGTTTTATATTCGTGTCTTCTCATGTTTCTCCATCCATCAGTTATAACAATTAATAAAACTAAGAATATTGTTTGTAATTAAAAAAATTCAAATAAGTTTTTACACCAACAATAATGAACCAAATAAAATTCAAATAAGTCATGTGGCTAGCTTGTACTACGTCAAAAGTATTGTATGACCGACAAAATATCAATGCACGCGTATATAATTCCTCAACTGCACATGTGTTTAATTGTCCAATGCTTGAAACATGATTTACATTTCCAAAAACAAGTACATTATGTACGTGTTACAATATAATATTACTACAACACTCAAGAACGATTAAAGCAGCATCTATGATAGGAAGTTCATTTGTCGGGTTCTTTTAAATAAAAATTTGAAGTATAAATTCATAGAGAGGAAGATCAATACGCAAAATAAATATTCATCTGAAACATAAGAGATACGTACAAACTAGAACATTTGCTACCAAGTGGGCATGGCCCCTTCGTTTTAACCTCGAAATAGTATGTATTAACGTTTTAATTGGCATATTACAACATCCCAACATACTTTTTTTAAATGGAGATTTTGGAAACTTTCCGGTTCAAATAGATTCTCTAAAATCTTTTTTCATAATAATTAAAGAAAATACGAGAGAGTAAAATTCTTTAAATACGAAGAACTCTCTAAAAAATGATTGATTATGATACTTTGTTTTCCCACCAAAAATTAACATAATCGATGTTATGATCTCTAAAATGGAAATTTCATTGGAATTGGAATATGGTTTTTTTTATAAAATTTTGATTTATATTTTTTTAAAGAAAATGAGACTCTTATAATCAGCCTAAATTATTCATTCTAGGCCTTTTGTGAGAGATAAAAATCACCTTCCCTAAAATCATCATCTATTTCATTCATGTTCAACCAACAAGATCAAGTCAAATAAAAAACTTATTTTTATTTATTTAATTCATTTTACATTCTCTATTACATGTATTCATGTAACTGGTGAATATGGATGAGACGAGGGATTTTTATCCATTTGTGAGGTCACAAGTTTGGATAAAAAATTGTTGTCTCAAATTCACACGTCTCATCCCCATCCAACAAATAAAATGAAGACAAAGGGTTAGAACAAGATATACATAGGTATTACTCGTTTTGTCTAAAAGGTGCAATACTTTTTTTTATTAACCTGGATATCCAACCTGCCATGCAAGCCGATTAATCCCAGGACGACCACCCGCTTCGCGGGTAGCCCGAAGGCATCGCATTTGAACCTCCTTGGCCACAACGGATTTTTATTCATCACTGGATTCGAACTTATGACCTACATGTACTTATGACTCTTGGAGCACAAGCTCAACCGATTGAGGCACCACCCTTGTTATTTAAAAAATTGCAACATTTTTCTAAGATAAAAGTAATAATTTCAAGAGAAAACTAATATATTTCAAATGGTTCGACCAATTTTTTTAGTTATATTTTATATTTTACATATTGAGAAGAAAAAATATTTGCACTCAACAATTAGAACATCAAAAAATTAATTATTAGCAATTTCAATCGACCTTCAAAAACACTACTGTAAAGAGAACTTTTTACGAATCACATAAAGATTAAGGCTAGTTAGTGGAGGGTTTAAAATCGAACCAAAACTTATTTTGTATTTAAATAAAAACACATCATCCATTTAGCAACTGAACTATATAAAAAAAACCTTTATATTATCTTAAGAGAATCACAATCAAACTGACATACAAAACAATTAACAATATATATATATCTTGCATATAATCAAGCCAAAAGATGAAATATTATATATTATAAAGTAAACAAAAACATTCAAGTCAAATGGAAAGTTCCAAAATGATTCTAAAGTCAAAAGGGGGATTACGAAACACAAAAAACAAAGAAAGTCAATTCCCGAACCATTATCCTTGATGTTGACTGTCTTTTTAGTCTCCAAACCCTAAAAAAACGTCATCCAAAGGAACTTATCTGGTGCGCTCTTGACTACCCCTGTTACCATGCACCTTCATCCCCACCACCTTCTTCCATTGATTGATGTTGCAGACCCTCTTTTCTACCTACCAACCACCTCTCTTCATTACACTCTGACCCTTCATCAGAAACACCATAATCATGCCATGTAAATTGACATTTTTACCCTTTTAACCCTACCCAAACCCTACCCTACTTCCATTCCATACACACAATTAAACCACACTTAAGCTTGCACATCCATGGGGTTTTTAAGTTTTTTTTTTGACTAAAAATATAAACTAAAAAGCAAACCCATAATACTATATATATAATAGTCTCTTTTTTTTGGTTAATTAATAGAAGTTTAATTAACCTTTGAAGTTGGGCTGGAATGATCAACTTTCTTGCTGGTTGGTCTAGTAGTAGTTGGTTGTTCATCAAACCCACCACCATTTTCACCATCATCACCACACTGACTACCACCTGCACCACCACCACCACCGGTGGTGGTGTTATTTCCGGCAACCCCACCAAGGGCGGCGATGATTTGATGCACTGTACTTTGTATATGGTTGTTAACAGTGTTGGCACTTGAAAGGTTGAGTTTTGCGGTGGGTAAAGCGTTGGCTAACACTTGTAGTCCCACAGTTAGTAGACAGCCTCCTCCAGATTGATCAGTTGAGTTTCCGGTGGTGGTGGTGGAGCTGAGGTTTCCGGCAGGGTTTTGTCCTGCTGGAACGATAACAAACCCTAGAGGGAGGAGAGGGATGCATGATGGATCTTCACCATTCATGGTGAGTTTGATGGCATCCACATCCACTATTGAATAAGCTACAAGACTACCAGAATCATCAGTGCAACTTTCTTGCAGCACCAACTCAACATTCTGTGATGAATTGCTAGCCACCTGCTCCAAGATAGAAGAAAGAGTTGCTATATATTTTTTTTATCAAAATAAACACTAACTGGGTTTATATTATAGTCCTAGTAGACTCTATTTTTATAAGATTTAATTTATAAGACCAAAAAATAAAAAGTTTGATCTAAAGCGTTTGTGATAAGTTTAGTCTTTAATAAGATTTTAGGACACTTTTAATAGAAAGCTGTCATATTAGCAATTTTATAGAACACTATTTGAATATCCTATAAAAACAAGTGTCCTGTAAAAAGACAAGTTTATAAGACACTTTCTTATAAAATTGCTAATGTGACGTTTGTATTAAAACTTAAAAGTGTTCTAAAAAACTTGTTAAGACGTTCAAAAGCGTCATATCAACTTATTACAACGTCTTTAGATAAAACGCTTTATAAGATTGCCTATTAGGATGCTTAGTAATTAATTGGTAGAGTCCTATAAACCCAATTTTGTCGGAGTGAAATCTGCTAAATTTATCATAATTCCATAAAGGTGTTCCGAGATAAGCTTACATTAACACGAAGAAGAGAGATACAGTTTCCAGGATGAGAGCCATTTGCAATGTGAGCCACTTCTTGCAAAGGATTGCCATTTGAGAGCACATCAAGCTACAATTAATTATACATCATATAATTAATTAATAAACCAACAGGTAAATTATTAGAACAAATAAAATTGAATATTATATATATAATCTTAAAAACTTGATGTAATCAAAAACCTGAGATCGACGGCGTTCATCTCTCAAAAGATCGAAGACTTGATAGTGAGGATGAGGAAGCCAGGTTGTGGATACTGCGGTCAGGATCAAGCCATGGGGCTGACCTGGTTCAGTGACTTTCCTAGTAGTTATTCGCACCGTGTCCTCCACTGAGTCGGAAAGGGCGGTCCAAGATTGCCCACACGAGCCGGTGATGTTAACACAAAACATCCTCACCATCCTCTGAGCCAAATTCATCAAATTCTTTCTTGCTTCTGGTGATGGAATGGCTGTAAAACATATACAATATAATTATTCTCATTAGTAAATCAGTTAATTAAACAAGATACAAAATGTAAATTAGATTATATATTAGATGATGAGTTTAAATGTTTAATATATATATATATATATATGAAATTTTATGTTCATCAAAGTTTAGTACCTCCAATGTCAGATATATTTCGGGCCATAAGGCTTGCGAGCCTCTCACATTGGCGTTGTAAAACAGCTAGCCATCGTCGCGCTCCAAATGCCATCCCACTGCTGACATAATCAGCAAAGATCGTGTGAACCGGCTCATCCTCAGCCTCCGCATGTTCAACCCAAGTAACCTAATCCATAAAAAAGACTCAATAAGTATATAAAACCCTAAACCAAACCAAGCGAGCCCGGTATTTCCCACTCATAGGTGGGGTTTGGGAGGGGTAAATTGGTAATTAGATGTATACAGAACAGACCGACCTGATCTCTATCTTAAAAGTAGAGCAACTGTTTACGTGAAAACCCTCATCTAAGTTCACAAGTATATATACTACAAGATCAATATTGAAATGGTTTCCACTCACGTACCCTTGAATAGCCATTAGGCATATCTTGTATAATGCAGCCAGAGGGGCGACGCTTGTATCTAGTAAGCGAGGGCTGGTAAGTCTCGTGAAAGCTGTCTAACGGGAAATCAATGATAGCCCAAGTTCCATCTTCGCTATTTTGTGCACAATAACGAAGGAAATGAATTTCCCTCGTTGGCACAAGTGGCGATAGCATTTGCAGTTCAGCATACATCTGTTTGTAACAAAAAGATAAATCATATAATTCACTCCTCAAACTCATGAAATGATCAATCCACTGTTTTTGATCGATTAATTAAACACACACACATATCTATGTATATATGTATACGCACCAGGTGCAGCGAACCATTTGCGTTTCCATTAACACCAGAAGTGATCACTTGAAGGGTTTTTGCACGCGAGATGATCGAGGGAAACAACTCCATCCATTTATCCTAAAATAACCGAATTTGGGAAGATTAAAACCAAGAAATTAGTGAACACAATTTCCATTTCCAAACAAGAAAAACACAAATATAATCTTAGCATAAACAAGTGACATACTGCATCAAGAAAAGCATCAACCAGGGTGATACTGTTAATGATCACAACCGAGCTACTGCGAGAAGCTTCATATCTCAACTCATTCAGATCCGTTTTCCGGTTAATCATACATGGAAACATCTTGGCATGTTCATCAAGATTAAGCACTTCTTTGCCACCATCATTATTAACCCTGGTCCAAAGAGGTTCACCAAACCTACACATCTTAACAACTTCATCCATAAACGATAGCGCAAACTGGATTGCAATCGGCTTTTCGTCATCCATGATGATTAAGCCATTAGCAGCAGCAAAATTGGGACCTTGATTAGGTGCCATTAAAGGATTCATCTGCATCATTTCACTGCAATTTGGCATACCCTCTTGATCATTTGGTCTAGGATACATATTCATATCCAAATCCAGCTGATTAGAGGTCATTAATGTAGGAAGAGAACCCTGTCCTTGTGATTGCAAAGGATCACCCCCACAGAATTGACTAGCAATAATACACATACGATCCAACTGCAAAAAAAACACAATTAATTAATTCCGGTTTTAATTAGTTGCTAATAAAGCAATTGGAGAAATTAAAACCTTAAAACCACTCTAGATTATAATAAGGTACCTCCTCTTTAAGTCGAGCGTTTTCCATTCGAAGTTGTTGCTCATCAAACGACATCGTAGACCCTCCACAATTTGAGCAAACAAGCGCGTGTAGCGCATTCTGTAGACGACTGTTCTCAATTCTTAAATTCTCGTTATCATTCCTAAGAACGGCATTATCCGCTCGATCTTGTTGTGCCTATACGTAACAAAATTTAACCGTCGTATATTATATACCAAGTTCTTGATTTTGTTTTCCAGAGATCAGCAGTCTTCTTACTACTGACTTAAGGGTCTATAGAGATTAGTTAAGGTACGTGTAAGCTAATTTAGACTATCACAGTTATTAGATATATGAAAAAGAAAAGACCATGTCTATTCGACAAGTCGATGTAAAAGTAATAATGCACGATGTACAAGCAATAAATGCAGTAGGGCAGGTGAGGCACACAAAAGGTCAATAATACCACACAAAGCAATGGAGCCCATGAAGTGATGAGTCACAAATATTAGTATAGTAACAAGTAGTGAGTGAAGGAAGCTGATAATAACCCTAACCCTAAAAAGATATATATATATATATAAAAATATATATACTATATATATATATATATATATATATATATATATATATAAAGAGTGTGCTCCCCTTGGGAGGCTCATGTTGCAGGAGGAGTAGGGGTTGACCGTGCATCCCACCAGCGTATATTAATGGAATGCAGGTTGAAAGCAACCAATTTCAGTAAATGCATCTCTACACTCACCCAAGTGCATGGTTGTGGTTAACGTGCGCTTTCACCCAACCATGCCCAATTAAGTTTCACCATGCCCAAAACGAAATGTTACTGTTACATTTATTAGTTACAAACTATATATTTTAAAAGAAAAATGGAAAATTGGTGTTTGACTGTATGGTAATTATTATGTTTTAAAAATACAAAATCATCTTATAAAAAAATTTAAGCAAAAAACTTGATTAATTTGGGTATTTTTATTTTTTATAAAAGTGTTCCAATTTATTTTTAGCTAGCTTTTAAATCAAATAAAACAAATGTATTTGTCTTTAATGAAATTGAGCTTTTAAAACCCTGAAAAAAAAACACAATAAATGTTTGCCTTAAATGATTTTGGACTTTCAAATGTGAAAAGTAAAATCATTATAAAGACACATGCAACAAATATTCATCTACATACAATTTTTATCTTTTAATTGTAAATTATGGTATATTTGTGAATGTTTTCTTTAGGACTTAATTATGTGATTAATTACATGTGCTGGCTACCAAAAAGAAACCCCTTTGTAATAATTAAAAGACCAAAAATAAATTCCCAATGGATTTATTATAAAATTAGAAGCTTGATTCTATTTTTTTTTCTGTTGGTGTTTAATAAACTGTTTATGAATTAACTAAAAAAAGTTATATGATAACTGTTTGTCTTAAAACATTGATTTAATGATGTTTTCAGATTAAAAAAAAACTGTTTTTATTATTATTTTTTAAAACAAAAACATATACAATTTGTTATATTTGTTTTTGGGAAGTGTGTCTCAGGTTATGTCCGGACTAATCTCGACAAATTTTGACTGTAAAACATTAATCCTGATAAACTCAACGACCACAATTGTTATATACATCTCGATTCGCATCCTTCGAATCCTGGACAAATGTGATATTCCATCACATCTCCATGATCTCAACAACTACGCCACAACTCTTGTGGTTTTTGTTATGTTGTTTTGTTATCAAATAAAAATCAAAATACTTTAAAAATCAAAAAGAAAAATGCATTTTTTTTAAATATAAGCGTTTTCTATGATGCAACAAAAACAATTTTTCATTTTATATTAATATACAATCCTTACTTGCACGGTACACACACATCATCATCCTTCATACATACAGATGAATCAAAACACGTCTTCTTGAAATCTGTGCTGGTTTATATATGTACGTTTTACAGTTGGCATTAAATTTTAGGTTTAGCCATGAAAAAATTAGAACAATGTATTTTACACCCAAGCCAAGCCAAGTCAAGCCAAGCCAAGCCAAGCCAAACAAGCAAAGAGAGGAGAGGAAGAACATGTATATATAATGAATGCTAATGTGCGCACCTTCATTTGGGTACGGCGATTTTGGAACCAGAATTTGACTTGGCGTGGCTTAAGCCCAAGTTCTTGGCTTAATCTCATCCTTCTCTTATCATCTGGATGTGGGCATTCCTTAAACAACCTATATCCATAACCAACAATAAAAAAAAAAGTCAAACCTTTAAAAAGTTAGTAATTAAAATTGATGATATATACATACATATAATATATATATATAAGGTAATTAATTAATCACAATGTTCAAAAAATACTCATAAAATATAATTGTTTGGTAATTGTTCTGAATGATTAAGAAGGTCCATTATTCAAAAGGTTTTGAAACTATTAAGATGCATACTTATTTTTTTGTCAAATAGGATTAACTTCTTAACGATTCAGAGGTTATATCTTACTGAAACTGTAGAGAGTTAAAGAAACAACCCCTAAGATTAAAATAAAAAGTGAAAGATAGAGGCATATATACGATTCCATTTCTTGGATCTGGTGAGCAGTGTGTCTGTGATAACGCTTCTTCTTTGCAGGTGGTTGTAGTTGTTGATCAGCATCTTGTTCGTTTCCAGACAATCCTCCTTCGATTTGATCGCTTCCAGACCCCCCACTGTCCATCTCATCTTTCCCTGATCTCACCATGCTCTCCATCTCCTCTTTCTGCCAAATAATCACCAAAAATTCATTCAACATATACATATACATATATATATATATAGAGAGAGAGAGAGAGAGAGAGATTACTGGGATGATGGAAGAGAAATCGGTGAAAGGCATGAAGTTGAAGTTAGGAAAAATGGATTCAGATGAAATCCCACTTCCACCACCCATGCTTGACATCACTTGACAATCTCCGAACATCTTTCTTTCTACAAAATAAATAAATAAATAAATAAATAACCGAAAGATCGAAACCAGATGGTTTAATTTCTTTGAACTAAAAATATCAGAAAATCATCCGGCTAACATGCAAGTTAAAAATCGATTTTCAATCCAACAAAAAATGATGAAAAATATACACAAAAATGAAGACAACCACAATGAAACAGATTTAAGTTTTTTTTCAAACCATTTAAAGAAGAAAACAGTCAAAGGTTTTGTTTTCCAACCCAAAAACGACCATTAAAGTTGAAACATATATATATATATATGTATAAATATACATATGAGAGAGAGAGAGAGAGAGAGACTGATGAAGTTACCGGTGTGGGTGTAATTTCTGAGATGAAGGTGTTTCAAAGAGATAGATAGATATAATATTTTGTGGGTTGGGTTGGTGGTAAATGAGAACTTAAATACAGTGAGGGTGGAGGAAGAAGAAACCGATTGACTCCTCTTTGACCTATTTGGCTGTTTCACACACGTGCCACTGATTCATTCGATGATACATGCGTTTCTCATATCAAAGTCAGCTTAATTAAAATGTTCAAAGAAAAAAACCCCAATAAACATATTTTATTAATTGTATATGATTTTTATGTAAAATCATATTCATATGTTATCTTAATTTGTTCTTGTGTTTTCATATTTATTTTTATAATATATATATAATAAATTAAATTAATATGATGATAAGTAATTGGTCGCGTTTAGTCAAACCAATATTCTTTTAAGAGTATTTTTAATTGTTTGTGATATTTTTTCTTACGAAAATAATGTGAATAGTTACTTGGTTGCCAACTAATTATAATAGAAATTCAAACACATCAAATATAATATTTGGAGTATATTCTTTAGAGCATCTTCATATTTTTTTTATAATTTCTATAAGATATGGTAAAAAGTCAAAATTTGTATAAAGATATATTTCACTTTTTCAAACAATCAACTTTTTTAGTTTAAATATTTCAAACATTAATTATATTATTAAAATATTTTAATACACTTTTTTAACTTTATATAAAATAATAATAATTTAATCTAATAAAAAATAATAAAAAGTACTTTAAACAAATAATATAAATAATATGTTAGAACAAAATCTATATTTCTTTATTTTAGAGTATTTATTGATGATTTATGTATATTTTAAATCATATTCTTGTATTTATTAGTTGTTTATAAATTATATTTATAATTTTTTTTGTTACAATAACTTAATAAATTATATCATTATAATTGTAAAGGAAAGTTCAAATGGAAACTCAAAGTTGTTTGTGAACGTGAAGACAAATGAGAACACGACACGTGTCTGAACATAAATTATTCAGACTGAATATACAAAGAAATATTCAGACTGAATAAATAATATATTCAGTCTGAATATTTCTTTGGATGAGATACGTGTCGCACTTTTATTTGTCCTCACGTTCACAATCAAATTTGAGTTTTGATTTGAACCTGCCCCTATTATTAAACATAATTTATTTGCAATTTATATGGAGCGTGAAATTGTTGGAACCAACTATTATCATTAATCATTAATACTATATATATATATATCATTATGTACGTATTCTTTAATTATTTTTCATGTTATATGCTTGTGTGTCTTTTTTATTTACTATGTTGTAATATATATAAATATATAGGGACGAGTTCAAATGCAAATTCAAATTTGATTGCGAACATGAGGACAAAGAAGAGCGCGACACGCGCAGTGTTTCGTCCAGTCTGAATAATGAAGAACATTATCTAGAATTAGACCGAACGTTGTGTTATTCACACCGAATAATGTATGAATCACTACTAAAATTGAAGGCTTTCACCTACGGACATTTCCCTGGGAAATCCGTAGCTAAACGGCAATCCGTCACAAAACCGTCACGAAAGTTGGTGTCTAATTTGTTGGTGGGTAAATCAAATCAATGACAGATTACCCAGGAAATTCCAGGGTAATCCGTTGGTATAATATTGAAAACATCGGATTTCGTCGGAACCATTAGTATTTCCTGGATGATCCGTGGTAATCACCCAGGGAAATTTCCCTGTGTGTTTTTTTATGGGTGAAAGTCATTTTTTTGGTAGTGAATTTTACCTTCGTTATTTATGTTGAATGTCTTTCGTTATTCAGACTGAATGAAACACGTGTCGCGTCGTCATGTTCTCAACTAATGTTGAGTTCACATTTGAAAAATGAAATTTATCATGTATCACAAATTAATATAAATATATTCTATAATATAATATCTAAAAATTAGCTTAATACCAAGTAAGGTTTAAAATAATAGTAAAACATCAGTTTTGATGTTACATTTGCACAACATCAACCTAATGTAATAAATTTCTTATTTTATTTTTTCAAAATAATAATCATACTAATAGACAAACAAACATTGTTTACTATATATGCATGGTGTAAGTTATAAACATGTTTATCTTCGTTTATCCCAAACATTTATAAGAAAACATCTATAATCACTTGTACTTTATGGACCATTACATCTATAACTATAGATATATATGATATATACTAAAATAATTTTCACAGACTTACTTTTTATATTTTTCTCAACTTTTAAATCACAAATCAATGTCTCATAGATCTTAGCACCTTTTTTTTTGTTGCTTTAATTGGGGTTTTATTGCTAGGCAAGGGTTAATTTTATTGTTGTTGGGTTTTTTTCCTATCTTATTTGGTGTGCTCCTTGCCGATTTCATGGTTTCTTTTCTTTTTGTGGTGATTTGAATTTTTCATTTTCTTATCTTTTTTTTGGTAATAAATTCTTGATACCTTTAAAAAAGAATAGATATATTGTTTAAAATAACAATTCTTTTTGAAGGTCCACAAATTATTACAATCGTTTCATTTGTGTTCAAATTTTAAATATACACATATAAAGAGATAGAGAGAGGAAAATTTAAATACGAACTCAAATTTTAGTTGTGAACATAAGGATAAATAAAAGCGACACACGTGTCACATTCAGACTTTCAGAGTGAATAATCAGAGAAATATTCAGGCTGAATAAATATTATATTCAGTCTAAATATTTTTTTAATTATTCACTCTGAATATGACATGTGTCGCGCTTTCATTTGTTCTCACTTTCACAATCAAATTTGAGTTCTTATTTGAACCCGTCCATATATATATATAAATAAAAATTATTAGAGACATCTTTAAATACGAACTCTCTCAAGGTTACAAATTCGTGAAAATCAATATAAAAATAATTTTTTTCATTGTATTTTCATCAAAAGTTATAATTTAAGATGTTAGTTTACATATGTTTTTGTTCACATTATGAAAAAATTAGATGTGAAAAAAAAATTGGTTCACTTTTACATTATGAAAAGAATACACGTGAAACTTTCATATTATTAAACAAACATATATATGCGAAACGGTATCTTAAATCATAACATTTGATGAGGAAAACAATTATTTTTTACATTGGTTCTCACGACTGTATAACATTTGGGGGAGTTTGTATTTGAAGATTCTATAATATTAATTGTTATCTACACACACACACAGAGGGGTGAGTTCAAATGATACTTCAAATTTGATTGTGAACGTGAGAACAAATAAGAGCATGACACGTGTCTGAATATAGAATATTCAGACACATATCGCGCTCTCATATGTCCTCACGTTCATAACCACATTTGAGTTTGTATTTGAACTTTCCTATATATATATATTACCTAATATAATATTGAATATTTTATACATATATATATATATATATATTATAAAGAGGGATAATTATTTAGAAACTTTTTTAATAGTAAAAACTCGTGGAAACCAATATAAAAATAACTTTTCCCGGTAAATGTTAATTATTTAAGACTTTGTTTCACGTATGTTTGTGTTCATGTGGAAAAAAAAATATTAGATGTGGAAAAAAAAAGTTTTGTTTTACCATATGAATTTTGTTTCATATATGATAGTGAACTAATGTTTTTTTTTCCATATAAATACAAATATATATGAAACAATATCTTAAATCATAAGATCTAACAGAAAAAAATTATTTTATATTAACTTCATGATGGTTTAATCTTTAAAAAGTTTTTAAATGAAAAAATCTCTACATATAAATTAGGTCGGGCATAATAATATTTTTTTTATAAATATAAATTACTTTATAATTTAAATATTTATCGTGGATATGAGTATGTTGACCATGGGTAAAAATTGGGCCCACAAAACTAAATTGACTTGTTGATTCTACTATTGCACTTTCTAGTTTCTTATGTCTTAAAAAGTCAGCTTCAGTTATAAAAGTCAAATATCTTTGTATCGGACGAAGTTACTCAATTTAGTGTTATTTTTTAACCAATTTTCAACGTTTTCCTCTTTATTAGATGGATTAATACAATATTTAAATTCATATAAGTTTTTTCAAGGGAGTAAATAGGCATGAAAATGGGGTCGGAACTCCAATCTTCATCCCAACCTCTGGATTCCAATCTTTGTCTTCATTTCTGTTCACGTTTTCATCCCGTATTCAACGGGAAATGGGGATCCAACAGGAAATCGATGATTTTTTTTTTGATTGTATATAAGATATTGTAAATCAAATTAATGTGTTAAACATAACAATCGATTCATAATGGTTCATATTTAAAACTCACATAATTCTAAAATTTTGTTTTTATAGAATTTCAAATATTCATATATTAACAAAATTAGATCATAGATAATTGTTTAATCAAAAGTTTTTGACCCTGTTGTTTTTTTATTTAAAAAAAGTGAACAAAACGTATATAAGAATATATTATATTTTAAAATATTTTTTCTAAATCTAATTATTTATAAATATTTTTTTTAATAATAAATATATAATATATTTAACAAATGGTAACAGGACCGGTCGTGGACCATGTTACCCGATCCTAGACCGGGAAGGGTACGCCGGATTCCTAATGGGGAGAATCTCATTTCGTTTGTGTTTGAGTAAAATAATACCCGAGATTTTTTATTAGTTATTTTATTTTAAATGAAACGTCTTGGAAAAAAAAAGTAATCTACAAATTTTCATATTTAAATGTTGAAATCATTAAATATTTTTTATTAAATAAATCATTGTATTTACTGAAATCAAACAAATTAATCATTCTACTTTAAACTACTAATTAACAAAGTAAAATCTTGAGAAAGGTGTAAAAACCAATGTTTAATATGCTTAATGATGAAGTCTGTATATACTTTTAAAAGATAAATATACGGTTAAATATATAACTTCGAACTCAATATATTAGTTTTACTTAAAATATTAAACGTTGTTGGGGTTTTTCATTGATTTTTACCCATTACTTTACCATATTAACGGCATAATAGGTTAGAAAGCTCAATTTGATTGAGTAGTTGCAAAAACAAAATTGTAAAAAAATCTCCAACCATTTAATTGTTCGAAATATCAAAGTTCGTCGGGTGCTTTCAGCCTTTTTCTATCTTTTTATTTTTATTTAATTCTTCAAAACCATTTAGTAATTGATTTTGTATTGTTTTATCATACTTTTTGTACCAGTGTATTTAATCACATATGGCTAGAGACATCAATTTTGTATCAAGACAGACCAATCACTTCGTATACCAACTGTACCAATTTAATAATGGTACCAAGGGAGGACACAATTCATTAGATATGGTAAACGAACGATTTTTTTTGTGTTCATGTTCGTTCATTAAGAAAATTTGTTTGTTCATGTTCGTTTGTTAAGCTGTTACACGAATGAACATAAATGAAGACAAACGAACGAACATAAATGAAGATAAACAAACATAAATGAATATAAACGAACAAACACAAATATAGAAAAAGAAAAAATCACCATTACTTGTCGTTTTGTTCCTAAAAAGTAACATGACAAAATGAAAAACCGAGATGAAAAAGAAATTATAAAAAGTTGATTTAATTAATAATTTTACATATTAATACCATAATATATAAATATATTTATATATATATATATATATAAGCAAACATAAATGAACGAATGAGACCATTTTTCATGTCAGTTCATTTAACTTAATGAACAAAAAAATTTGTTCATGCTCGTTCGTTTATCAAATAAACGAACATAAACGAACTTCCCTGAACGGTTCTTTAAACGTTTGGTTCGTTTACAGCCCTACCAACAACTGCTCCAGCCCTCTTCCCCACCACTAGTTTCCTCCACCATACTACAGTAATAACGTTGTCATCGTGGCCCTCTTCTTCTTTCCTTCCCGAATTGGGGTTTCTTGCCTCTCCCCCTTATATTCCACCCACTTCATGAAACAACTCTGTCCGATTGTTGGTTGCATGTGATATAAAGCTTTGTGGAAGTCATTAGAAGAGAGTAACAAATTTTTTATAACCATTTGATCGTAGCAATTTTAGAATTCGAAGAACACATAATAAGAAGGTATTGACTTTTAGTGGGAATAAGGCAATGTTTGTACTTTAGTCTACTTCTTTATTGATATCATGGATCTGGTCCCGATGGAAAGAGGGGGGGGGGGGGTCCGTGAACACATATTACACATGGGGAGGACAGTGAGGCAAAGAAAGGGGGTCAATTTTTGTTTACATTACCAGATTTCTCAATGTCAGGTTTGAGCTCGAATGTTTTTCCAAAGTTTTAGTTCAAGCTTGATACTCGTTTACAAACTCGAACTCGAGATCAATTAGATCGTTTATTTGCTCAAATTCAGTGATATTTATACTTTAATTATATAATTTATAAACAAATAAATATGTTTGGCTTCAAAAGTGTACAATCAAAACACTTAACTCTTAAAGTTTAATCAAGTTTTTAACAAGTTAAGTCAGACATTGACGTAATAAAACTTAATTTATAAAGTTAGACAAACATTATTTTATACACGAGTTAAGTCAGATATTACACCTAGCCACCCAGGATTCGAATCCAGACGTTCTTAATAATTATGACCACTGAATTTATCAGAACTGATTATTACAGTCAAATTTTTTTTACCGAAATTAATCTAGGTTTTACCTTGGATACTCCTTACCAAAAAAATCAAAAGAAAATTGCATAAAATGTAAGAAGAAAAACAAATGATTTCCATAAAACCACGTGGACGAAAGTAGTAATTTATATCGAAAGGAAAACCCACCTACCAAGAACCAGAAACAACAATGGCTCTCCTCTTCTCCTCCCACAATCCATCACTCCTCTTCGATAACTCAACCACCGCCATCGCCACCGCCACTTCCTCTATCCTCAGTCACTCTGCCCCCATTTATCTATCGTTCTCTCTCCGTCCCAGAAGAATCAAATCGACATCCATTCGGTTCTCCTCAAACAAACCCCCAGCCAACTCCGGATGGAACCCTGTCGATCAAACCGTCAACGACGACGAAGAATCAGACGGTTCGCAGTCGCCCATGGTGACAGACGAATGGGGGGAGAAATCTGAAGTGGAAATTGAACCATTGACGAGATTGTCAACGTCTGATCCTCCAAAAGATGAAGACGAGTGGGGAACAGGCGCGATGGAGCAATCAAATCAGTTTTCCGTTACCGGTAACGGAATTCCTGCCGTTGAAGCTACGGAGGTTGAGGACAATAGTAAAATTGAAGAGCTGAAGAGGTGTTTGGTGGACAGTGTTTATGGTTCTGGTCTCGGATTCCGTGCTTCGCCGGAGGAACGGGCGGAGGTTATGGAACTGGTGACTCAGTTAGAAGCGGCTAATCCGACGCCGGCGCCGACGGATGCGGTGGAGCTTCTTGATGGCAATTGGGTTTTGCTGTAAGTAGACTTGATATTAGCCCTTTGATATTGTGTTTTCTTAACGTCTTCTTCCGAATGCTGAGATTTTGCGAAGTAGAATGCATTAGTTGGGATGTATTGATCTGTTTCAGTTCACCACTTATCAATAATTCCACCTTATACATTCCAAATTCAAATTCAAATCCAATATAGGTGCAATTAGAGGTTGGATCCTTTTGGGCAAATGAGGGTATGATTTGGGGGGGGGGGGGGGGTTGCTTAGCATTTAGAGGGTTGATTTCAAACTTACCCTGTTAATTGTAGGATTGGGTTCCGGTGAGAAGGAGAGAGAACGTGAGAAGCGTAAGAAGGGATCTCCACCCTTGGATGCAATGAGATGCACCGAGATACACCGGATCAATTCCCATATTAAGTGCGATTCATGGGTGGGTTTGCGATTAAAGGCGATCAAGGGTCTTCTCACGTTAACTCTCCCTTTTCACACGATCCTACACCATTAATTGTAATGTTTAACTTCAATGAACAAGTTTGACCAAAAGAGGGAAATTTTGTGGAGTAATGGGGAATTAACGGGCCGTTTATTATATGTTTATTGGGTACGCACTTAATAATATCACTTACTTTACCATATGAGCGTGATAAGGACTGTGAGTCTTACCCGGTGACCGAGGAAAACGATTCTTACTTGGTAAACACTTACAGAGTTTAAGAATAATTTCTCTTGCTGGTAAGCACTTAACTGGTAAGCATTTACCCGGTAAGCATTTGGTAAACTCCCCTAAGTATCTTCTTATTCTAGAGATAGCTAAATGGAAATTAATAATAAATATTATAATGAATCTTGACCAAAGGTATATATGTTGCTCTTATAATGGGATAACCTATAAGCGAAAGGTGGAAATGTTGCATTTGTTTTGGGAGTTGTGGTGAAGGGAGTATAAAAATATTTCGTTATCCCTCTGGCCCAAAAGAATGAGCTTTCATATGCATAATGATTACAGAAAATCTGTTTTTTGAATCACCCTAAAGCACGGTTACGCCATCTATCCTACAATTGGCCTACTTTTTCAAGATTTGCCAAGTTTGAGGGTATATATGTTAATGCTAGTGATAAATATAGAGCAATTATGCCAGTTTTCACTCAACAGAATTCTAATTCTAGAGTAGAAATGTTATGCAAAGTGGAGTTTGTGGAACTTAAAGTGCAATATGTTCCTTTGATATCTTTTGTGAGACTCATTGTGATATTATATTTATAGAACTAGTTCACGAGCTCTTGATTAATTGATTTATACATTATATCATAGTAATCAAACACTTCTCATAAGGCAACCACACCTTTTGTGATACTAACAATTATTGACACTTCTTATAAATTGTTTCAAGCTCAGCTAAGGGGCTGTTTGGTTGGTTTTCCATTAAGTCCCGTATCGATAAAGCTGTCTGTGTGGATTAATCTGTTTGTATAGATTGGGGAAGTTATTGTTTGGGAGGTTTTTTCATAGATAGAAGAAGCATGTTTTTTAATTGGGAGGGGCAGGTCTGGAAAAAAAACTTGGCTTTCTGCATAAAGCTCTCTTCTAGAAGCTCACTGAATAGCCACTTTCTATATCATTAAGCCACTACCAAACAGTCATGTATAGCTGAGCGAATAAGCTGTAAGTCCCATTAAGCTGTTAACAAACAGGTCCTAATCAAACCCTTTTTTCTTCTCCTTAAAGTCAATATGCATCAGCATTAGTGTTCATTAAATTTCTTAACTTTTATTTCCAATTTTTATTTTAATTTCCTTAAATTTCCCATTCTGCACCTGTTGTCCTTTTGTGCTAATCGTTATCTACCATGATTTCGCTGTCTGAATCCATCAGGTACACTGCATTTTCTGAGCTATTACCTCTTTTGGCCGCGGGCACAACCCCATTGTTAAAAGTTGACAAAATTTGTCAAGAAATCTATACCAGCAGCCTTACAATAGATAATTCCATTACCTTTTCTACCCCTTTTGCTACTTTCACATCAACTGCATCTGCAACCTTTGAAGTCCGAAGTCCCTCAAGAATTCAGGTACCCTTTTTCTTTTTCAGGGTTTAGGCTTTGGTTTATGATAATAAAAACGAAGATTAAACCGTATGATAATGGTTCGCTATTTTTGTAAACTTATTACAATTTATCTTTATTTTATTGAATTGGCTTATATATGTATATATATATGTTGTGGGCTTTTCAGGTACAATTTAAGGAAGGGAGTTTTCAGCCACCAAAGATAAAGTCAAATGTAAGCCTTCCACAGAATGTGGATATTTTTGGCCAAAATATCAGTTTGTCGCCTGTTCAACAGCCTCTTGATGCTTTGCAAGAGGTTGTGGCGAATTTAGCAGGTGTTATTTCGGGTCAACCGTCTCTTAAGATTCCCATTCCGGGTGAACGGTCAAAGTCTTGGCTTCTAATTACGTTCCTTGATAAGGATTTGAGGATATCAAGAGGGGATGGTGGCCTTTTTGTTCTTGCTAAAGAAGGAAGTCCTCTCTTGGATCAATAATAAGGTATTGGATATAAAAAAAATCAAAGTATAATATCTATATATATAGGCTCAGGTTCAAGGGAAAACGTCAAAAAAAAATATATAACTGAAGAACACCCTGGTAGCCCTCCATTTGGAGGGTATGCCCAAATGCACACCGGTAATTTGTAACATGCATTTGTGCATAGAAAAAAAATAGTTTCAATCGCTTGTATGTATTTGTGCATACCGTCCAGGACCTTCTTCAGTTTTCTCTTTTTTGAGAGAGAGGGAGGGAGGGAGGTTAAGGGGAAAACGTCAAAAAAAGAGAAAACCGAAGAACCTCCATCCGGACAGTATGCACAAGTGCATACAAGCGATTGAAATTGTTTTTTTTCTATGCACAAATGCATGTTACAAATTACCGTCCAGATGGAGGGCTACCAGGGTGTTCTTCAGTTTACTATTTTTTTGGCTTTTTGGCGTTTTCCCCTGAACCTGACCCTATATATATATATACACACACACAAAACAAATAATCTCCCACAATCCTTAGGGGGCGTTTGGTTTGCAGGAATCTAATGGAATTGGAATGATCAATTCCGTTGACCAAATTCCATTCAGTCGTTTGGTTTACCTATGGAATGGAATTGAATTCCACACATTCCACTATCCATGGATTTGGTCATTCCATCACAATTGAGAAGGAATTCAATTCCATTCCATCCCATATTCTCAAAAAGACAAAATTATCCCCATCTTCCCTACTTGATCTGAACCACTACACGAACGTCGACCATCGTCGGTCTGAACCACCGTCGACGACCGTCAACCACCGCCAGTTTGGAACCACCGCCGATCTAAACCACCATTGACCACTGCCAATCACTACCGACCACCATCAATCTGAACCATAGTTGTTGGATTCCGGTTTCAAAATATTTAGAAAGGGTATTTTGGTCATTTACCAATATTTCATTCCTATTCCAAAGCTACATTATGTGAACCAAACAAACAAATTCCAATTCCTTTAACAGATTCCATTCCAATGTCTGCCAACCAAACAGGTGGTCAAACCTGATAACATTCCATTCCAATTCCTTCAAAGTCAAATTCCTTTGACAGATTCCATTCCATCTGAAAACATTATGCGAACCAAACGCCCCCTTAGTTTTGGTAAGGTTTGAATCCTTGGCCTCCTTAGTGGCTAGTGACTATGTTTTACGAGTGACCTGGGTACTGCTGCTGGGCCAACAACCCTTGTATATAGATTGCTTTAAAGGGAGATAACCTGATATTGATTGTTTTTACATTTTGTAATCTTTTATACTATCAAAGTTATCGCCCTAGAAGAAGTAAACTTTGACTTTTAAGGTCAAACTTATATGCCGTTCATGTGAAAATTGTTGATGATTTTTGACCGTCCCATAATGTGGTTATTTTGCTGGTTTTGGTATCCTGTTGTAACTGGTTACGAATAATTTGTCTGTCTTAAAGTTTCTTGGTTGTGAGCAGATGTAAAGTGTTACGAATCCAGAATTTGAAGTTGGATGAATCTGAGAGTTTCCAAGATTTGTATATTTGTTGGATAGAGATGAAAGCTGGTATGCAGATGAAATGATGTTGATCTCATTGAAAAGATCAAATAGATATAACTTTCATGTGTAAATTCTGTTGTATATTACTATTACTATTTCATGATGAATTAAAACTCTTCTCTTCTGCCATATGAAAACTTTTGTGTTGGTACATGTATGTGTATTTGCATATATGGTTGTGTGCATATACATACATACATGTACGGGTGTAAACGAGTCGAGTTGAGTAACCTTTCGAGTTTGATGCTCGATTATGAGCTCAAATTCGAGATCGATTAACTCGATGATTTTTTATATTTTGATTATATAATTTGTAAACATAAAAATATTTTTGACTCGAAAAAGTATATGCTTGAATGGCTCGGTTCGGTTTGACTTGAGTTGTAAAGTTTAATCGAGTTTTCGAATGAGATGAGTCAAACATTGGTATTATGGAGTTCGACTCGTTAAGTAAGCGAGCTTTATTTTGTATTTGAAATTGACTTGAGCTTGTTTGCACCCCTACATACATGTGTGTATATGTATTGATGTGCATATACATATATGTGTGTAGATGATAAATGAGATGAAAACCAAATTTTTTAAAAGAATTATGATTTCACATGTGTTGTTTTATACATGAAATAAATAATAATTGTTCTATAGCTAAAACAAAACACGTCCATTGAAACAAAACAAGTTCATCTTATTTATATCATTATATGTGAAAATTTAAAAGTATACATTATCAACAACAACAATAATATCAACTTGAATCTGATACGCAGCTTGGCCAACCGGGTCAGATACTGTCCGCTTTGGGGTTAACCTGCACGGCTTTACAAAACGCATCTTACCAGTTAGGCCAAGGAGTACTGTATGAACCCAACATCTCCTCTGCTGGTGGGCGATGTGGGACAAGGAGTACCAATACAACCCCCCATAAGGAACGTATCATAATCTTTAACATAAAATGAAACTAAGGGACCGTTTATCAAGTGTTTACCAAAGTCATATTACCTTACTGGATGGATATGGTAAGGACTAAGAATCTTACCCGGTAAAAGCGGTAAGAGCCAAGGCATGACCGTGAGTCTTACCGTGGTAAGTGAGGACGACGACTCTTATCATGACAAGCACTTACTGGGTAGATTGTTGCATACGATATCATTTTGGTAGACTAAAATTTTACCTGATAAACAAGTGATAGTGTTGAATTTTGACGATAAGCACTTATCCGGATAAGTTTTGATAAACGACCCCTAATTGAATTGTTGATATTGATTCTTAATACTTTTATGGGAACCTTCCATCAATTATTAGATCCGAAAAATAGATGATTCAGGTTGAAATGAAAAGTGTTGTTTAATATTTAAACCTGAAAAGAGACTCGTCTGTTTCTCAAAAGGTAACAAGTATATTTCAAGGGGTGATCAGACGATATTTCAAGGGGTGATTTTGTAATTTCACAAGACCGTGTGGACCTACCAGGACGGCAACTGTATTTTGACACAGACTCCGAGTTAAATTATTATGCGGTGATTCCTACCTACGTTACCATACTCCCTACGACTTTTTCAAGTCAAACCTATTCTTTTTAAATCCAAAATTAACATCAAAACTCAACCTTTATTTTTATTCCAACCCTTTACTCAGACAAGCCTTTCTTTTATATATATATATATATTTGTTCACTGGTTTTGGACCAATTATTCCAATGAATTTTATTTGTTTTTTATAAATATCAATAAACAATTTTGACTTAAAAAGTCAAAGGTAGATTCATTGGCATCATGTCATTGGTAAAGAGAGGTGGAAGGCGTTGCAGGCGATCAGAACCAAATTTTGAGTTTTAAAAAGCGGTTGACGAAGTGTAGCTGGAAAAGCCAAAAAGACGTGCGCCGCTCACGCGATTGGCGCCACTTTTGTCTTTAGTATCCTTTTTTTCTAAACCATATCGACTAAATAATAAAGAACTATAAATCATTTTTATTAAATATATTCAAAATTAAACTGGGAAAATTTAATGAATGGAATTAATATAATTATCAGAGCATTTTTTGTTCTAACAATTTTTTTTTAATAAAGTTGTTGTTTGAAAAAGGGTATCCTAAGTATTTGTTTGGACAAATCCCTGACAATTTTAAGACTGCTAAAGCATGCAGTCCTGGGGTAAATGGGTTATCTAGCATCATCCTCCACAGGCCTTAACCAGTACGACATAAACCTTGTGGTTTAAAATTGTTGTTTGCATCTCTTATTACTTGATTTGGAGCTCTCGTAATAAAATTGTGTTGGTAGTTTGCGTAACAGTGGTGATTTGTTGATCGATATTCAATTTGTTTATTTTAGTTTGTTGTTTCATTTTGCTAAACCTTTCTTGGGTTTTGGACATTGTGGTGCTGTACCTTTTTCTTGTTCGTGAGTTTTAATCAGTTGTTGCTTTTATTTTGTTGGGCGTCCCGTGTAGGTTTCTGTTGGGTTTCGATTGTGGCCTCTCTCCTCTGTAGATAGTGGGTTGGATATTGTATTTATTTTATCAGACTAGTTTGTTTTTGATTGGTTTTAATATATTGATATTTTATCAAAAAAAAAACAAATTATTTCAAAATTTATTCTTGATGGGAATATAATAAAATAATATTTTTATTATATTTTTTTTCTACTTCTTTTTAATTTCAAAATTTTAGGAGTTTTCTAAATTTAAAGTATTGCATTATCTTTTCTACTTTTGTTATTCAGGTAAATTTTAAAGAATCTGTTAGAATAAAAACTTATCGAAAATATCTAAAATCTTTATTTTAAAAAAAATTCTTTGTTAGGAAATACTTTTATACAAGATTATTATTAATATCGGACAAAAAATCGTGTGAAAATAAAAGTTAAAGTGAAAAACTTAATATATTACAAATCATTAATCATTTTTAATCTCATCCCATCCCATGAACTACGATTCTCACGAAAATTGACCTGGTATGTCGATTTCAATTTAGATTGATCCAATAATGAAGATCACTTCTTACCCTTCTATCCTCTTACCCTTCTCACTATGCCTTCTATTCTCGAAGGAACTCAACTAGGGGTGAGCATAACCGAGTACCCGACTATTTTCCATGAAACCGGCGGTTTTTGGAAATCCGGAACCGGAACCGCTAACACCGGTTCCTTATAATTTGGAACCGGTACCGGGTACCCGGTTTCAAATTTTTTAAAATTTTTTAAATTACGTACGATAAAAATATAATTATAAACTACAAAATACCTACTTAAAGTAATAAATACAACAAATGGTCACAACTAATCCGATAAAAACTAATTATTACATAAACAAACTAGAAAATTTGAGTTTTTATTTCTTATTTATAAATATATAAAATATTTTTTATTTAAAAGTGACGGGTAGCGGGTACCCAGCGGGTAACAGTTCCAAAAAAATGAGAACCGGAACCGGTTCTGATCGGTTCCGTATTTTAAAAACCGGAACCGGTTCTGATCGGTTCCGTATTTTAAAAACCGGAACCAATCACATCAGTTCCGGTTCTGGAACCGACAGTTCCAAAACGGTTCCGGTTCAAAAGACGAGTACCCGGTTCCGATATGACCTCAACCATAATATAGATGATATACAAATAAAAGGTGATTAGGGGATTACTTAATTATAATAATAAATATTATCAAATTTGTTTGATGAAATCCGTCAACGGTCCTCTCCACACTTCGATCGATCCATTAAATGTGGAGAGCGTTAACTACCAATTCTAAAATCCGACACAGATACACACATACAGACTTTATATCTTTCTCTATCTCTATATCATCTCATCACACCAACAACAAATAACACAAATTAATTAATTAATTGCTTTCCGGAATAATGTTAGTTGAATCCATTCACGGATTTTTCTTCCATTTTTTAATTCATTGTTGAAATCCCCATCTTCATCCATGAATTTTTAGAATCACAGATCAATTTTTTCTTCAGACAGAGAAAGATGAGCGGTGAGCAACAAACGGTGAAACTCGACGACGAACAGCTCTCCGAGCTCCGGGAAATATTCCGATCATTTGACCGGAACAACGACGGCAGCCTAACCCAACTGGAATTAGGTTCATTATTACGATCTTTAGGTCTTACACCTAGCCCTGATCAGCTTGATTCATTGATACAGAAAGCCGATACCAATAGCAACGGTTTGGTGGAGTTCTCGGAGTTTGTGGCGTTGGTGGCGCCGGAGCTTCTTCCGGCGAAGTCTCCTTACACCGATGATCAACTGAAACAGCTGTTTAAGATGTTTGATAGGGACGGTAATGGTTATATCACGGCGGCTGAGCTGGCTCATTCTATGGCGAAGCTGGGACATGCGTTGACGGCGGAGGAGTTGACGGGGATGATAAAAGAGGCGGATACTGACGGCGATGGACGGATTAATTTTCAGGAGTTCTCTCGAGCGATTACTTCAGCTGCTTTTGATAATTCTTTTTCCTGAAAACACCATTTTTTCCGGCCATCTGTTTCTCTATTTTTCTCTTTTCAGGTATTATATTTATCTCTACTCCTTTTGGTGTTATTGGATTTTTTTTATCTTTAAATTTGTTTAGAAATGGTATTTCGTAAGTAATCTGAGGTTAAAGTTGAAGTAATTAGGGGAATTCATAAGTAATCTAATTTATCTGTCAGCAAGAATCACCATCAAAATAGATTGTTAGTAACCGTGTTTTTTTTTATGTGATAAGTGCTTACTGCACTTACCGGGTAAGAGTCTATCTCACTTACCGACTAAGATTATAGGTTCTCGATATACCGGATAAGACGTCCACCCACTAAGACAATTGACACCCAGTAAGGTTCTGGAAAGGCCCGTTAAGGCCTGTTTGTTAGTAGTTTAACGAGACTTGCAACTTATTCGGTCAATTATACATGACTGTTTGGTAGTGGCTTAACGAGATAGAAGGTTGCTTTTTCAGTAAGCTTCTATAGGGGAGTTTTATGTAGAAAGCTACCAATTAAAAAACATGTTCCTTCCATCTATGAAAAAACTTTAATAAACAAAGCCCTTCTCAATCTATACAGACAGATTTATCCATACATTGACTTAACCAAACAGTTTCTTAGTCTATTACAATTACTTATCAAGGTCTTCACCGGTGATCTATTCGTTAGAGTAGAGATCAGGTCTACGTACATCTGATCCTTTAGACCCACTTCCGGGTAGCGCATAGTGGGTTTGTTTGGTTGGGTTACAGTTACTTGTATAGTTCATCCACAAGAAGCCATGACTAGTTTATTAGTTAAACTATATCAGTTGTGTTTACTTTCAATTGATAATTTGTTTTTGTCTTCGAAGTTAGAGACTAGCAAGTTTGTTTCCTCACTTAACACTACTGAATGGTTTTCTTGGTTTTTCAGATGATCCATGTAGGTAGTCGAGAAACGGGCTCGAATCTTCCCATCTGTGATTGAAGGCTCGTTCGATTTTTATACATAAACCATTGTGAAAAAGGTTGTTTATTTCATTAGTAAGCCAATTGTTTGTGCACATAGATGATGATAGATTTGGAGAAGTTGAGGATGTGGTTCAAATAACTTTTGTTTGGCTCAATTTCATTGCTTGCATTGTTGCTAATAAGCATCATAGCCACTTTTGGAACCAAATGTTTTTGACACATCAACTCCCATTTCACGGTCACGATTTTGGACAGAAAACCGATCAATTTGTTTGCATGGTGTTCAGTTTGTAATATTTTTATCGTTTTATATGAAGTAGATGTTTCTGTTATGAAAACTGAATGGTATCGACATGAAAGTTGTCAATGTTTTAAAAAATGTGTTGAATGACAAATTATCTTTATAAATTAAAGATACGATGGATTGTATCAACTCTTATGAGTAATGACTCCACAAACTTAATCCGTAATGCTATCCGAAGCAATATGAAAAATGGTCGTTGGATTGTTTCTCGTAAGGTCGAAAATTGAACGATTGATCAAACAAGATGTAGAAACGAAACATAAGGCATAAACAAACAAGAGGATAAATTTATTAATATTAAGAGGATGCTTGTTTCTTTTCCCTTTTAAAACATATATGGAACAAGACACTTTTATTCAATTTAATTATCTTCACCAATTGTTCTTTAAGGGACATGATGATGTCTGGTTTGACGAAATATTTTTGAAGAATTTGAATTTCATGAAAAACTTGTAATCTTTGGTGTACTTTACTTGAATTCCATTCTTTACAGATAAATGTCAAAAGTGCGTGAAGGTCCCAGGTACGAATCCGAGGAGGAAAAAGTTCCCCTTATGGTCACGGAGGTTCAAATGCGGTGACTCAAGGCTATCCGTGAAATGGATGGTCGCCCTGAGATTAGTCAACTTACATAGTGGTTAAATATCCATGTTAATAGAAAAATTATAAATAATTAAATTACATTTTATGAAATCAATTATTACAAAATGAACTTTTTAAATATATTTTAGAACATCAATTCAAAGGAAATCATATAAAATCTCGTGAAATACCAACTGCATCTATAAGATTTCTAAATCCAATGTTTATGGTTTGAATTCCGAACCTTCTTTTGACTTTCCTATTGTCTTTCTCACTTGTGTCTATGATGGACCATACATAAAGCAGGGTTGAAGTGAAAGATATACACAGATTTTCTATCTATCTTGAAAGACGAAGATACTGTTTTTGAGTAGATTTGTGGGTTCGGAAAAGATTAGAAAGCTCAACCAGAAAGCCACAATTTTGCAAATAATAAGTCAAATTTAGGCAAGACCGAAACAATCAATATATATTCTGAAAGCAAGAATAAAAGAAACAAAAGAGAAATCGGGTTGAACAAGAAGCAAAACCAAGTTAACAAGCACACGAGACACTCCAAAGATTCACCATCTATCTTAACTCATACAACACCAAGTACACAATGATGGTATAATCAACTATCCTAATTTACCGCCTTCAAAGAACTCTTATCTGAGATCATCTAACCTACGTGTCAAAATATATATATATATATATATATAATCGCTTGCCCAAACATATAATTCTTCCGAGAAATAACTGATCCTGCAGAAAGTTGCACGAAAGTAAATAGACTTATGATGATGAAAAGAAAACATTTCTAGCACTTGACTATCAGGGGCTGTTTGCTTCACTGAATCAAAGGATTTTAAGGGAATTGGATTTGGAGGAATGGTTGATTCCTTTGACCAAAATTTCAATTCCTTTATTTGGTTCACATATTGAGAATGTAGGAATCCTATGAATTCCTATAGATTAAAGATTTCACCATTCTAGGGGATATCCCAAACCCAAAGATTCCAATTCCTTTAACAATTCCATTCCAATTTCATCCAACCAAAGGTGGTCAAAGTTCATTCTAAATTCTATGAATTCCATTTTGCGACTTCCCCCCCCCCCTTCCTTCTCTCCCCGATTTATATGTTGATCAATTTCAATCTCCTTTCTATGCAATAATTGACCTTTCTTAGAACTAAGAGCATACAGGGCAACCCATTATGTCAACTTGTTTGTTTACCTCTTAACAATTCTATTAAGAGGCGGCCTCTGAATCGCTAAGAGGTGAATCTTGTTTGGCAAAAAAATAAGCATGCCTCTTAATGGTTCCAAAACCCTCTGAATCATTTTGTATCCTGGTCCCATTAAGATCCCTGATTACATACTGAATGATTATCAAACAATTATATTTCATTTTGCAATATATCATAAGAGCCTCTTAATCATTCTGCACCAAATCACTCATCAACCGCCAAACAGCCCTTGGTAGTTCTGAACTGTTAACTCCTTTCATAATTCATAAGTTGGTATTTGGTATTGGTACACAAAAAACACATATGGAGACGAGGATAATCAATCTTTATAGCATATAAAACGCTATTCGGTATCATTAAGTTTCAATGAAATAGTGATAGATTAGAAGTATAGGTCAAAATTGAACAAGGAAAAAAGAGCCTAAAATACCTCAAATTCAGAGCAGAACTTGCATTATACTTTCTTCTTCTTCTTGGATTTGAGCATCACATATCCAATAAACACAGACAAGAAGCAAATGAGAGAGACCCCTGCATAAACAGGTAGCAGGATTGCATATTCTTGGGGTAAAAAGTAATTGTGTACAAAGTGCTCCTTATCAACGAACGGCTGAAATGAAAAAACCCATTAAAAAAAACTTTAGTTACTAGAAGTTTGGAGATAAAAATCAAGTAAATATAGAAAATGAATGGGAATAATAACTAACCAATATAATGACCCAAAAGGTATAATAGGTGAAAATGGTAACACTGATGCTTGCTAAAATGAACCCAATAGCCCTGTCCGCCAATTCCATTCTATGTAAACTGCTATTGAAAATTGAAAATAAGGTGGCAATGAAATTTGTAGGAAGGAAACATTGAAAATTATAACAATGGTAAAGTTGTGCATTAAGAACACCTAAAAAGAAGAAAGTTGGCTTAAAAGTGACCATATCATTACAAGTTCATAGCATAAATAAACAACTTTATCAATCACAAGATCATCCATTGAGAACCCATTATCCCATTACAATTTCTAAGCCAACATAGGAGAATTTATCAATGGCAAGATCCTTTTTTTAAGAACCTATAAGAAGACTATTGGATTTAAAGTTGAAACCCACAACACCATTACAAACTCTAAGCAAACATTGACAAACCTAATCCCCAAAAATCAATCAAAATCAAGAAATTTTGATTCAATTATGAAAAACATACATAACTGAATCAGAATTTGTTGATTTTGATGTATTTGTGGGGATTAGGTTTGTCAATGTTTGGCTTTTGATCAACACTTATGGAGGGATCAACAAAAATTGTAAAAATGCATGTCTTCTAAAGATTTTTAAAAATCTACATATTAATGTGATTAGATGTTGGGATCATTCAAGGAATGCAGAGGTGTTTTCGAACTAAGTTAATGCTTTTAGTTCAAAAGCACCAACTTATATAGTTCATCACCCATACATATTAAAACCAAAATTGTTAGCTTTCAAACCTATACATATAAAACAGTGAAATCATAGCAAAAGTCTCCCACAAACAATGAATAGTCAGAACAGTGAAATCAGTGACATAATGTGAAGTGGAGTTCAACCAATCAATAGTCACAACAGAACTCTTTCATAAGCAATGTTCAAGCAAAAGAAACCTCACCCAAAATCGATTTTCAAAACCACAATCGTTTTACAAAATCAAAATCGATTTTCAAAACTAAAATCAATTTCCAAAACGAAAACCAAAATTGATTTCATAAGCAAATAAAACACTCAAACTCGTTCATCAAAAGCAAAATCGATTCCAAGACCGAACAGAAAAATGGATTTCAACATCAAAATCAATTTAGAAGCAGGTAAGCGTGAAGGAATCAGAATCATACCAGTTAGGGTAAGCCAAATCGATTGACGGTGGTGAGCGAGATGGTGAGTCTTCGGCGAGATCGACGGAGAAATCGTGTTTCAGTTGGAGCAATCGTGAATGAGGGCGACTCCAGGGTGGGGTTAATAGGGTAGTTTCGTCATTTTAATGAAAGGGGTAGGAATGGAATCCAATTCCTTCCCTTCTACGATTGAATGCTGAAATCCCATGGAAAGTACCATACTTAAATTTGGTTGCGAACATGAGGATAACCGAGGGTGCGACACGTGTCTCATTAAAAAAAATATTCAGACTGAATATAGTGTTTATTCAGTCTGAATATATAAAGAAATATTCGGACTAAATATAGTATTTATTCAGTTTGAATAATGTTTATTCAGCCTGAATATTTCTTTGTATATTCAGTCTGAATAATCTATATTTGACACGTGTCACGCTCTCATTTATTTTCACGTTCACAATCAAATTTGAGTTCGCATTTGAACTTTTCTCTACCATTTCCGTAGACAAACCAAATATTAGAAGTCAAACACTGGTATGGGTGATCAAGTGTATTTTGATGCATCTTATTATTGTTATTTTTAATTAAAATTAATTTAAAAATAGAGATTTCTTATTACTTTTGTTATCGTAACTTTTATTCTATCGGAACCCAATTTTAGAATTGGATTGGCTCATTAGTATTTCCAATTCTATAGAATCATATGAACTAAAGCCCCATTTGTTTCAAAAGAATAAAAATAAGATGACTATCATTTAATATATATTTAATGTTGTTTTATCAAATACTTATCGGATAAATGTTTAATAGCATGAGTTATTGTCGCTTATCTTATCTGGTAAAAGTTATCACCACTTTAAATCTTTACCTTCCTTCTTATTGGGTGCAATTATCGGTCCTTATGCTTACCCAATAACGTAATTGACCCGATAAGTGCTTACTTAGTAAGTATTTGGTAATAGACCATCAGTAATTTAAATTTTAGAATTTTAATTAAAAAAATATAATGATTTATATTTTTGGCTTATAATAAAATTTAACATTTTTGTTACATTGATCAAATGCATACATAACTAAGGGTTTGTTTACCAAAATGTCTACCGGATAAGCGTTTACTGACAAGAATCATCATCTAATCATCTTCACTTATCGAGGGTAAGACTTTATTGCATGTCTTGCCTCTTATCCAATAAGATTTCAATCTTCGTCATGTTAATCTGGTAAGATAGTGACCAGATAACAACAGGAAATGTTTTGTAAACCACCTAAATATTCTTAATGGACTTACAACTTTCAAGGGGTAATTTTGTAAAAGAATTTGGTTTTAAGGCAAAAAAATGTGCCATTTATGAAACCTGAAGGAAGTAAAAACAAAATAATCCACCATTCTTAATGGACGTAACGGTCATTCTGCACATTAGCGACAGCAAGGGAAAAAGGGAATAAAATAAGGGGTAAATTTTGCTTCAAAAATAAATAAATAATAAGGGCTAAATTTATGAAAATCGTCCTTGAATTTATGGAAAATCTAGTTTTATCCCTAACTTCTGAAAATTACAAAATCCATTATGCAAGTTTGTATTTCATTATGGTTTTTGTCAACATTCAAGTCACGTGAGGGTTTTGTATTTACTAATTGAAAAAGAATATACAAGTCATTAGAATATGTACAAGTTGTAAAACAATTTTAACAAAAACCTAACCCCCAATATGACTCCCCCTACTTATCCGACACAAACTAAGTTTCCATCTTTTTCTAAGGCGACTATTGTCCTTCTCCAACAGCAACGCTCTCTCATCCCAACCTCGATGACTCATTGTATCATAATGTTAAGTACTAACCCCTAATGGTTTATGGTCTCACACACTAATACCGACATCCTTAAACTATAATTAACAGTAGTAAGGAATGTTTATGTAGAGATGAGGAGAACGTAGCGAGGGGAAGAATAGGAGCAATAGTGGAGGAGGGTTGGCGATGAGTGAAGGTTGTATTAAGGAAGGGGTTCAACAGTAGGAAGACTTTGTGACGATGGTTGAAGGTTGTAGTAGTAGAGGAGGTTCGGTGGTGGGAAGAAATTGCACTAATGAAGAGTCTTATAGAGAACGAGGGAATGATAGTGAGGAAGGAAAGAGTGGAATGACATCAGTGATGAGAGTTTCCGAAAAAAGAGTAGTGCTGGTGAAGTGGTTCCTGACAGCGACGACTCAAGATTTTTGTTGAGTGTGTGTGTGGATCAAAGGTCCACAAATCATCCGATTTGTTATTAGTCGAATTTTATTGTTTCGATGGATTTTCCAAGTTTTTTTGGTAGATTTTGAAAGACCTTTTTGGTTGACTTTTCATACGTAAAAAAGTTTAGTTTGCATTTTTCATACAAAAAACATCTACTTGCCAAAATCGGTTGAACAGGTGCACAGGACCCTGCTCGGGCCCTCATAGGTTCGCTCCTGGTTGTCGAAGGTGGATCATTGATGGTTGAAAGGTTAATATAGTTTTTTTTTTTAATTTTAAACACTTGTACATGGGTTTTACAAACTTGTACAATAAAAACTATACAGAAAATGAAAAATCACCAAAATTTTCTAACATAACTTGCACGTAGGACATTTACGGGGTGTTTGGGATTGCTTATAAAAACAACTTCTTGACTTATTCCGGTACGACACCGGTGATAAGCACTTTTGAGTGTTTGACAAAACAGCTTATACCGGTGTCAAACCGGTGATAAGGAGTTTTTTGAGAAGTAAGGAGCTCCTAACTTATTAGAAGTTGATAAGCACTTTTGAGTAAAAGCTATAAGTTGTTTTAAATAAGCAATCCCAAACACCCCCTTAATGAATCTAATGTCCAGAGATGAAACCTTAACGAAATACAAACCTGAATGATTATTCTAGTAAATTTCAAATGTTAGGGACGAAATAAAGAATATTCACAAAGGTAGGGACGATTCTTGTAATTTACTCTGGCTTTGGACCCAGCGACATATAAAAATATAAAACCCAGCTTTTCTCCAACTTGCTTTTTTTTTTCTCTCTCTCTCTCTCTAAAATCGAGCAATGCACCGACAATCTCTCAGCTCACCGGCTTTAAAGCATGGAATTGTTGTCGGCGCCGGAGTTACTAAAGACGACAATATCAACAAGCTCACTTCGGAGGACCTGCAGAACCACCGGAAGGAAAAACTAGCCATTTCCGCAGCTCATGACGAAGAACATCAGTCGGAGAAGCCTCATCAACCAAAGTCAATGTTATTTTCTTCTTTGAGACTCATCCATCTGATTCCACTCCTCACTCTGTTTTGTTTCATCATCCTCTATCTCGCTTCTCACGATCCTTCCGGAAAAGGTCCTATTGATCGTTATAAGTCAATTAACATTGCTAATTTCTGATTTTGAATTTTTTTCTAATTCTAGACTTTACATGTTAATTTTTGTTATGGTTTCATTTCACCGCTTCAGATTTAGCTCAGTTTGATGGATTTACAACGCTCTCATCGAAGAAGAATGTCATAGGTACAATAGAAAATGCATATTACAGGATTTTAACAAATTACAGTTACATACGGAGTTCAACTATTAGTCAGAAACATTTCTCATCATTCGATTTGCTTTAATTTTCGCGTTTCTGTAATAATTGGCAGATTCAAGTGATTTGCTTATCGAGAAGAACGATGCCTTTGAAATTGGAGGATCAAGGAGCTTCCAGCAACAGGAAGTCAATAAACGACTCCGATTCAATCGGAGATCTGGAAATTAACTCCTCTTTGAATCCGCCTCGATTTCTCATCCCCGCTTCTTCTCTCAATCGGTGAAGAAGACATTCACAGATTTGTAAGTGGTAATTCGATTATTTTCAATATTACACAAGTTTTTATTTGAAATTAGAATGGTTCAGTCTGTAGTTTATTTAATTTTTTAAACTTGCTATAAGATCTGCAACAATATCATCATCATCGAAGCAGATAGAGAATTGCGAGTAAATTGCCGTCTGATTAACGCAATTCATTCATCTGCTAAAATGCATCGTCCAGATAGAGAATAATTTGGGACTTTGGGGTTGCGTCACCCTGCAAGTTGAGATCAGTGGAGGTAGCTGATGCAGACACCACGGTTGACAAAAAAAATTAGATGGCTCAACCGGTAAATAAAGGTCGGCCTTGGATAAATCGCAAATTCAAGTCTTTTTGAAGCCAATAAAATATTGCGGAATGTTATTATGTTATCTTTAAAACCTCATAAGACTAGTCAAGAGACTCATAAGCTAATCCAATTATAAAAACTTGTTTTTAAAGAGGGTGATTTTAATTAAATATATATACATTTCTTCTTTTATAAATGGACTGTACAGCTGGAAAGCAAAGGGACGTTAAAGCCCCTGAAGTTGAACTTAATGGAAGCCGGAGAGCAGGGGAATTTTTTAATACTGCATTAAAAGGATACGGTGGTGGAACCTCTAAAAACTTCGGTTACTATATTTTTTTCCTCTTATTAAAAAATATTAAAAAATTCTTCAAAAAAAATATTAAAAAATTCTTCCTGCCCATTACTAAACTCCCCTCATTTAAAAGCCCACTCATTGAACTATAGTTACAAGAATAAGTTAAGAACCATTAATCGAAGAGACAAAAAACCAAGAAATTTTGTAATCATCAGAAAGTAGTTTGTTATTTGTAATAAAAAATAATTGTAGTCATGGATTTCGTTAAAATTAACATAGATCAGGAATAAAGATTGTCATTCACTCTTTATTTTATAATACATGGGAAAAAATATAAACCAATGATGAATAATAAAATATAAACCTATGATTTCCGTAAACCACATTGCTCCTATGCTTTGTTAAAAAAATTGCAACTTTTACTTTTATGATTTTCATTTCTATAGTTTGTAATTCATTGTTGTTTTGGTTCTAATGCTAACTTTAGTTCTACCTTTAAGTACGTGAATGGTTAATACATCAATGAACTGCAAACCATACAAAAGTCAATAAATTGTAGATCATAAAAACGAAAACAACAAACTATAAACTAAAAGGATGAAAATAATAATTTCAATAGTATAAGGACAAATTTGTTAGGACCCAACTGACTCATGTTACGGTTATGAGATAAAAAAAAATTAAATAAATAAATGACCAAACATTCGTTAAAAAAGCAAACACGTTGATCTTTTGCTTTATACATAAATTACCACCAAACAAGTTTTTTCTTAAAAAGATCATGGGATCATCGAAAATGTTGAAGCAAATGAAGTTGCAAGTCATTTTCTTTTCTCGTGTGTGAGTGTGACTAGTGAAGGTCATTTGTATCCTCAAACGTCTTTATAACAACCATATATTATCAAGTATGAATTACGGATTTTCTTAAATACTATATATAATTTTCTATTTTCTATTTAAACAAAAATATTAATTTTAATGTGTTTGTATTTTTTTTAATTATGTTAATTATATTATTTTATTGGGATGATGTCACAAATCATTAATTTTCTTATCATCTTATTTTATTTTAATCTAGCATTTATATTAATTAATTCGATTAATAAGTAAATGAAAATGATATACTTAATATCTCATTAACAAACTTTAATATTCAAATATGCAAACTAAAAAGCCATTAAAATTTGACGATCATTTTGTTTAACTAATAGTAATTCGATAGGAATTTGAATATCCAACTGATTGTGTCGTAACCAATTATTTGAAAGCAAACGTCCATATATAAAAATCCAATTTCAAATGCAAATCCACACGACAAGTTACACCGAACAACACAAAAACTGGTTGTTTCACACTTGATGCAACTTGTCGAGCTCGAATAACTTTCTTAATATAGAACTCGAGCTCAATGCTTATTTAGGCTCGTATTCACGATCGGTTATCTTGTCTATTGGCTCAAAGTTTGATAATTTTATATATTTTTATTGTATTATTTATGAACATATGAGTATATTGGCTCGAAAAAGTATATGCTCAAATGACCCAGCTCGGCTCAACTCGCTTATCGAGCTCTTAAACGAGCCAAGTCAAACATTGGTTTTATAAAGTCCGACTCGTTATGTTTAACTAGTTCTATTGTGTTCAGAGTAGACTCAAGCTCGAGAATTATAAAACTTGAGCTCAGGCAACTCATTAAAAAGCTCGACTCATTTACACTCCTAAAGATGTTGATATCAAGAGTGGGATCCGGCTAAGCCAAGCAAGACAAAAATGCAGTTTTTTCCCCACCATAATAATCGGTGGAATAAAATTCTAGGAGAAGAGACGAGACCAGTAAATTACTAAACCATCAAACCCTAAGAGCATCTTCAACAGTTTCTCTAAAATAAAGAAAAAGCCATTTTTTTCTCTAAAGTCTCCTAACAACATCTCTATATCAATCTTTAAAATAGAGATTTTTGGAAAAATCTCTAAATATAGAGATTTCTCTATCTCTAAAAGAATGAAAGAGAAATATTATTTTAATGATTCTCATCAATAACTCCTCTTATAATTTTAAAGATTTTTGGAATAATAAATTTATTAAATATTTTAATAATATAATTTTTAAATAAATTCTCTAAAATAAGAGAGGAAGCTGTTGGAATTAAAAGATAATAATTTTAGAGATTTTAATTTTACATTCTTTATTTTAGAGAAAATTTAGAGAAACCGTTGAAGATGCTCTGAATCTTCCAAAATTGTTAACCCGTCTACATGTTCAGTTTCGGATACAAATGAAAGCATATGAATTATAATCCCAAAAGATCATGAACACCACTTAATGAATTGGAAACATATAGAATTAATACTTGTACATTACCCAAATTCATAACAATATTAAATGGAAAAAAAACCACGTCTTAATGATATAAAATAGTTGTATAAATCACCACTTAAAATCCAGATATAAAATAGTTGTATAAATCACCACTTAAAATCCAAATAAACAATGTATAAATAGATTTCATTGGTATGCATGCTAGAGAACCAAACCTGTAACTGGTGAAGGTTTCGAAGGCCGTTGTTGATCATTCGAATCCGGTGCCGTTGGAGACTCCGACAAATGAACGTTAGCATAATCATCGACCATTTTCCGTCTTTTTTCATCTTCGGCCTTATCGACTTTCTCCTTCGTTTGCTGCCCGACTTCCCCAGCTGCTTTTGCAACTTTATTAAAAGCACCCGTTACCCATGAAGCGCTAGTAAAAACGTACCTGTTTTTCATGATGGCAGATCCCGCATTACTTACGGTATTCTCGGCAGCCGTGAATGCGGATTTGGCTTTCTCGGAAACCTGAAGTTTCTGGTCAACTTCTTTGACTTTATCGCTCACAATAGACGTACCCACGTTCACTTTTTCGGTGAATCCGATTTTTTTATCTAAAGAAGCAACTTTGGCAGAGGCTGTAGAAGTTAAGCCATGTTTTTCATCGAAAGTTTTGGCTTTACTGACAGCATCTTTACCTAAAACGAAACCCTTTGCGAACATGCTGGTGACGACATCTTCGGCTTTACGTAGAGCGGATTCGCCTCCAGCAGGAGGAGCGTTGGTTCCATATGGCTATAAAGAAATTTATGAAATTTTTAAAGGTGGAATTAGGAATAGTTTGATGGTAAAGAAAAGGTTTTGTGAAATTTGTCTTACGGGTGAAGCGGCTGTAGCAGCTGGTGGAAGTTGGTATTCTGGGTCTAGAGTTACAGTGACAGTCGTATCGACTATTGTTGCACCCTGATATATATATATATATATAACACGAATGCAGGAAACTAGATCAGGTGATGTCTATCTTTGATAAATGCATTAGTAAACATTTAAAGAAAATAAATAGATTGATCAATGAACTTTCATGGTTTTTCAACTTGTATATCTCAACAAAAGATGTATAAAATCACATACTTAAATTCTCACAATCATATCAACTATATCCATCGAGTCCAATTGAGTCTATGTTCTGATTCACTAAGAAACAAACTTACCATTTATCAAACCAACTTTAACCCCTCATATTTCATTATAATTGCCAATTTGGATGAAAGTTAACGAGAATGATGTAATTGCCGTACTTATAAAAATCTAAGTGTATGATTGATTAATCTCTTTGTTGATATAAGCAAGTAAAAAGGGTGAAATTCTGGGAGATATTGCATAAATCCTCGATTCAACTAGTTAAGCTAAAAGCATGTTATAAAGTATACCAAAAACACATGGTGTCACATGACACATGTGCCTAATAATCGGTCCACCGTCCACCCTTGATAATATCTATAGAAAAGGTGAATTACCGAGAGAAGAACAGCAGTTTCTGCTCCTTGAGAATCTGTGAACGTGACAAACGCAATTTGGGTACGCTCGTTATGACTGCAACCAGAGCATTACATTGGTGTTATTTATAACTAAAAGAAAACCGGATGGTTAAAGACCTAAAAGTCGTCTAGTAATACTTACCTCTGTGTCTCAACATATACAATGTCACCAGAAAAAGAAAAAAACTCCCTTACATCTCGCTCAGAAGCACCTAATGAAAGATTGCTAACTTTAACAGATTTAACCTGCATGAATAGCAGATAAGTTGTTTATATTAATAAATATGTTACATCTGTACAATCTACACATACAAGTAAAATCACTAACATTTCCAATCACAAATCCAGTATACCATTTTGATTCATTTATTCCGATCTATTATGATTTTTTAGATCAGATGTCAGAAACTTTCATCCATGACATCAATCTTCAAGATCAAACTAGTGTCATTTAAAAGGTGTTTAATCACTAATCAGATTTGCCACTATTTCCAATAAAACTTCTCAATCAGTAATCACAGTAAGTAATATGTCTAAATTCTAATGATTAAAAAGTTGAATTAGATCCTTGTGACTAAATATATCAATCGTGATTTGGAGTACTTTCCACATCAAATCAATGAAGACTTTTCCTTAAATTATTTCTTTTGACGAAAGAAACGCCTCGTTGTTTACAGACAGCGTCTAATACACGATTAAACCACAATAGATTCAAAGAAAACCAAAAGATGCTTTGTTTATCCTCTAGCCTCACAGTAATTGGATCAATCGAATCATCCAAAACTCAAAATTCCAGCTCTCAATTCTCTTGACTTACATTTGACTAATCCACAGAGTTTTAAACGCTAGAAATAAATCAACTTCACTAAAACAGATCTACACCGATTTAAGAAAAATATCAAATTAAGCTATCATGAATAAGCCAGTAACATCAACGATAATAACAAGAACAACAAATAAATAAACATTTCAATAGAATTAATACTTACCGACATTATAAATGCCTTATATGAGATCAGATATCGGATATCAGAAAACTGTGGCTTATCCTCGATATCGAAAATACTCGCCGGAGAGACGGCGACAAGCAGGAGCGGACACCGGAAACGTCGATATGCAGAGAGAGAGAGAGAGAGAGAGAGAGAGAGAGAGAGAGAGAGAGAGAGAGAGAGAAAGGGGGGTTTTTGAAAATATGTGGAATTCAAAGGGGTTTGCGTTGACGGTTTTGTGATTGAAATTTCTCAAATGGATGGTATATATACGAACAAAAAGTACAAGTTTCTATAAAGAAGGTACAAGTTAGGATGCATGGGTACGCTTTAACGTATTTGTACGTAGTTGGCGTAGAAAGTCGTGGAGGCAAGTTCTCACGTGTTATTGCAACACGACGTGTGATTTGTACCATATAAATATAATTTAATTAAAATTTTATTTATGAATTAAGCTTTTTACAGTAATGAAAACACCCTAGTAAATATTCAAGGTCTCGGGTTCAAGACTTGGGAGTGGTGGTTTCCCCTAAAATGGTAGAGGTATTATTTCTTATAGGTGATGTGGCTCTGTAAAGGTACGAGGGGTTAATCCCGCGCTGTCCCAGAGATTGGAGTTTAACTCGTTACTAACATTACCACTAACACTAACATTGTCGTTCAAAAAATATATATATATATGTGGTAATTGAAAAAATAAAATAAAATATTGTTAAAATTACAATTGTCTTATTAATACTGCATCAATTATTTGAAGATTGTTATTTTGAATTGCTGCATTTTCTTTCTCCAGAACTTCCTCAGTTGTGTAGTTTCTTTTGCTATTTTTTTAATTTAATTTGATGCATTCCAAAATTTTATATATTAGTTTAAAAATAACATGGTAGTCTTTTATTTTAAAACAAACATTTTATCTAGAAAAAACATGAACTAATAATTATTTGGTGCATTTTTAAACCACATAACGAGTATCTTTTACATTTTAATATATTTAATAAAATATTATTTATCTTCTGAACATTTATCGTAAATATTTATTATTGGCGGAAAGTTTTGAAATAATATTTTCTTTCTCTAATTTTTTTAAATTTTACGATTTTTAAAGTCTCTCTCATTTTTTTCCATTTTATTATATAAGATAATATATATATTGGAGCAAACAATATTGCTAAGATCCATTGTTTTGTTTCAATTTTAATATAGATGTTGAAGATGTTTTTATAATACTATAAATTAATAATTACCTAATGTAATAAATATAACTAAAAAGATTTAGGTGGTCATTGGGATCCTATATGGCTATAAAACATGACATAAAGATGGTCTAATCTAGTGTTCAAAGATAGTTTTATTCACGTTTGCATTACAAGAGATATTTGACATTCTAATTTATTTGAAACTTGAATTATACATGAAAATAAGATAACAAAGATACATATATTTAAATTACATAGTCGGTAATGATGTGTATTATTTTTGTCTGATAAAAATTAGAGAGACACTAAAATGAGTTATGATTTTACATTCGTTTATGAAAAGTCTTAAACAATACAAAATGATGGCCAAATATTTATATACTCAATTCAAAATCATTCATTTAATACACTAAAAAACGACATAGACATATATATTATTAGCCTATTATTAAAAATGAAAATTCCCTCTTGTAAATATAAATATAAGTATTAATAATTTTATAACCATCAAATTTAAAGATAATAATTAGTTGCATTTTGTGTTTAAAATGTGATTGCATAAAGTAGGGGCGGGCCCACTTTAATAGATACGGTAGTAAAATTGGTTTGCATCAATTTTCTCCTGCCTAAGATTTGGGTACGGATTATGTATATGTTATATTTTTTAGGGGTCGTTTACCAAACGGATTATAGATATGTTATTTGATTTAATGGACTCCACCGTTGAATCAGATATGATTTAATATTATACGAGACTCACATCATATATGGTCCATAAAATGTTCATTTGTTTCTTTAAATTTACAAAGTTCTTATTTAAACCTCCCTCTATCAAATATTAATTTTAAAAAACATCCATATTTTATTTTTTATAATCGAATTATATCAGCCCTTACAAAAACTTATATGTCCGTGGTCCGTCCTTGTCCTAAACAATTGTGCACATACGGCTTCTTAGTTAATATTATCCGAATTTTTTATATTTAATAAATATGGTGGTAATTTAATTTGAATCATATGATATCTAAGTGGATGTAAAATTACAAAATCAGCCCTTGGAGTCTCCGAAGAGCAAAAGTAGAGAGGCCACGTCTCCAGTGTCCACGTGTCACGTTTAGTTTGCTTTAGAATCGCCGGCAAATGCCAATACCTGCTGCTTTCATCACCACATCCTTCCCTGTAATTCATTATTATTATTATTATTATTATGTCCCCTTCAATTCTCTCACCTCACTCGTTGCCCTAATTTTCGCTTTACAAACTCCGATCACCGTTTGCAGGAAATACATCACATCTCCTCTCCGTAATTCCACTTTTTCTGATCGAGAGACCCTTCTCCGATCGGTAGGGTTTCATCTCAATCGGAAAATTGTTCTTCTTCTTCTTTTTTTTAATTTTTTTTTTTAATTTTAATTTGAGGGTTATCGTAGAGGGATTGTAGATAAAAACAATGAGTTTTCAAGATATTGAAGCTGGTCGACCACTCAATTCGAGACGTGGAGGATTGAACAATGGCATCAGGAAACAGGATCCGACACAGGCTGTTGCTTCTGGAATCTTCCAGATCAATACTGCAGTCTCCACGTTTCAGAGGCTAGTAAATACCCTTGGTACTCCTAAAGACACCCCTGAGCTTCGAGAAAAACTGTACGTCTGATTCGTTTCTTTTTAAGCTTTAATTTCTATTCATTTTTATGAGATTTATTAGGGTCAGAAATTGAAAAGAAATGCGTATGAGATTTTTTAGTTTTGTTGGATATTTGTGATCTTGATTACCTGTTGGGAATGTGATTGCTAATATATAAATGAATTTTGTAGCGAGTGTAAATATATAGACAAACAATGTACTCAATTGAGTAGCTCTAATTTGAATAACAGATGATATTGAATAGTGAACTTTCAAGTTCTATGCTATTAATAACTAACCTCAGTTAACAATTATAAGATTTTAGAACATTTCTGAAGAAATCGATACTAATTGATCCTATCAAGGATATTCATGGATATAGGAAGGTAATTTGTTACAAATGATTTAGTAGGGCTGAGTGCATTAAGTAGTTTGAATCATCTGCACTCTGAAAGACCTGTGGTATCTTGGTCTCTTTATTTCTATACTGTAGTTATTGAACTTATGAAACAAATACTCCAATCAGTCAGAGTTGTATGTGAATTCAATTCCAATCTTGATGGACATGGCCCAAAAATTGACATTTGTGTAATGTAATGCTTTACCTCATTAACAAGAGAAGATAAAAAAAATCATCATTTCTGTCATACATTGTACCGTTGTAGTCCTTGAAGTTTAGGATTTATAAAGAACTCTATTTCATCCTAAAATTCATCAGTGGTACTACTTGTTAATGAAATATAAAACCTTTCAAAGTGAAATTGTATTATTAGTTTTTATTAACAAAGGACTATGGAATAGGAATGCCTTTTCTTGAGTTTCCTATTATCATTGTGACTTGTTTGTATGACTATTTTAGCCAGTGATGACCATGGAGTTAGTTTCGTATTAACTATTACACTATTGTCTTTTGGTGGTTTTCACAAAAAGGTTGTTCAAATGACAGGCACAAGACTAGACTACATATTGGGCAATTGGTGAAGGATACTTCAGATAAACTCAAGCAAGCAAGTGAAACAGATCATCATGCGGATGTTAGTGTGAGTTACCCCTCTCTCTCTCTCTTACTTGTGCACACACATACACTTTTATTGTTCTTAATGTATTTGTACTATAGTTCTTCACATGGTCTGTGTGAGATGCAGATGTTGCCTTAAGAGTTAAGGGGTTATGGCTCTCAATTTCATGATGTAATTCCTCGTTACTTGTCTGGTACTGGTAGAATTTGATGGTTAAATTGAAGTTTTTAGCTAGTTTGTGTGATATGGTTAATAGTGAGTGTTGGCACTTTTCGATGCACATACTTGTTGCTTTTCTTTGATCTTTTCTAAACTAAGGTTTAGCTTTTTGTTGAAAAAGAAAAATTGGTGTAGTTTCCTGTGGATAAATCTACTAGAAATGTTGCTTCGTTACAATTTTATCCATACAGATCTCTTATGCACCTCTCTGAAAACCTTCATCTACAAGGCGAATCCAAGGGGCTGTTTGGTTGGTTTTCCATCAAGTCCTGAATAGATAAAGCTGTCTGTATGGATTAATATGTCTGTATAGATTGAGAAGGTTTTTGTTTGGAAGGGTTTTTCATAGATGGAAGGAGCGTGTTTTTTTAATTGGAAGGAGTAGGTTTGGAAAAAACTTGGCTTTTTGCATTAAGCTTCCCCCCATAAGCTTACTGAATAAGCAACTTTCTATATCATGAAGCCACTACCAAACAGTCATGTATAGCTGACCGAATAAGTTGCGAGTCCCGTTAAGCTGGTCCTAAGTGTTCGATACGAAGGTCTGAATTAGCTACTCCTCGTTGCGTTTAAGCCTTTCAGTTTTACTTAAAATTTTCAATGTGGGATCAGATTAATTTCCCATATTCCATCAAATCACATGCACAAGCCCAAGCTTATCCCTATTCACTTTCAACAGTCGTATTATTGGAGTTGTCTGATCAGATTCATACCATAAAACACATCTTCATTTTCTTCTATTTCTCTGTGTTTCATGATGGTTAAAACATTCTCTTTCGTGCAGGCTAGCAAAAAGATCACAGATGCCAAACTTGCAAAAGATTTTCAAGCAGTTCTAAAAGAGTTTCAAAAGGCACAGCGGCTTTCGGCTGAAAGAGAGACGGCTTACACACCTTTTGTTCCTCAAGCTGCTTTTCCTTCAAAGTAAGTTACAAGGGGAACCATTAATTGCAAAGCTGGTTTGGAAGCTCGTTTCAATGTGAATGGTATAATTCAAGTTCATCTTTGCAAATTATATTTAACAAGTTTTTATTTTACTTTTACGTTCAGTGATCCAGCCAATGAAATGGATGCAAGCTCAGGTAAAAGTCAAGAACAACGTGCTCTTCTTGTGGACTCTAAAAGGCAAGTTCTTCACTTTATGCTTAAAACACATTTGATGTGCTGGTGATCTTCACCTTTTTATTATTGAATTCCTTTTTGTATATCATTTATATTCATTCAGCCCTATGTTTCATAGATATGGGATCATGTGAGAATAAGAGTTATGATGAGAATTTGAGAGAACACTTCTAAAGCCTTTAGATGAGTTGAATTTTTAATCTAACTTAATTTTTTTCAACTACATTCATCTACCTTTATCTTCACTTTTAAGTTACTTTCACGAACTTATACATATAATTTAATCATCTTCACACGCATGAATTTGTTAAAAGTTTCAGTCTTGATGATAAAAATGGATAAATAAAGGTAGTTGAATGTAGATGAACGTATATAAGCTTTTCTTTCTCACCTTCTCACCATAACTGTTATAAAAAAACTATCATATATTGTTGCATTACAATCTGAAGGTATTTCTGCAGGCAGGAGGTTTTGCTGTTGGACAATGAGATTGCATTTAATGAAGCTATTATTGAGGAAAGAGATCAGGGAATACAAGAAATCCAGAACCAAATCGGTGAGGTAAATGAAATATTCAAAGATCTTGCTGTTTTGGTTCACGAGCAAGGAACTATGATCGGTAAGTTTTTTTTTTCTCATTTTACTTCCTTATTTTCATTTCTTTTTACGTTCATGGTGCATTATGCCTTCACGACTTTTTTTTCAGACGATATTGGCTCCAACATCGAGAATTCTCATGCTGCAACTGCACAGGCAAAATCCCACCTTGCAAAAGCATCAAAGACTCAAAGATCGAACTCTTCCATGGTAAAGTTTTTCGTTCGCTACTTTTTTTTTTGTCAGAAATGGTATGAGATGGTTCATGGTTTCACAAATTTGGGTTATAAATTCTACTAATATCTTAAAATCTTGTGTGACTACATGATGTATTATGTAAATCACTCGATTGAAAGGAAGTAATTAGATTGGAAATGAGGCAAATATGCGGCAGGGGGACTATTCCTCCATATTTGCCTCAAATTTTACAAAAATGAAGCATCAAAATGCAAAAAAGTTTTGGTTTAGCTCGTATTTAGTGTAATGAAGAATCTTTTTTTGTACCCATTTTGACCGGTTACCTACTGATCATGTACTCCCTCCGTCCCAAAATAAATATCCACAACGAAAATGATACACAGTCTTAGGAATGTGTAATTATTACACTTTTTAAATAACTAAATGACACTTTTACCCTTGTGCAGACTTGCTTGCTTTTGGTGATACTGGGGATTGTGCTTCTTATTGTGATTATAGTTCTTGCAGTTTGAACCCCCTCAACTTAAAAGCACATATATAGGTAAAAATCAAAGCTTGATTCAAGATGCTGAATGGTTCAGCATCTGTGTTTGTTTCTATAAGACGCGGTTGGCTGATTTGAGTGGTCCTGCCTGCGTTTGTCTGTTTCTTCGTGTGATGAATCGTGTTTGTTTGCAGGGCGATTTTTTTTAAACAATAAAATCGATATTCTGTGTTGTTTGTTAATATTTGAAAATTTGCTAGTAGATAATAGCTGTATGACTGCACCTTTAGGAGGTTATTTCAAACCGACCTCTTTTAAGGTTTTTGGTTAATCTCAGTATCGTGTTTACTTGCAATGAATATGTGAAGGTATATATAGCCTGTAAATGCACCTTGTGGATGTTTGACTATTATTTGATATCTTGGGAAAATGGAATCCGGTGCAGGTTGTGATGCCAATAGCTCATGCTAAATTTAAGTCTTAAACGTTATTTAAATACGAGTGAGACCCTAAATGGATCGAGTTATTATTTTGGAAATTTTAAGGGTAAACTGGATTGATCTGGAGATGTTTACTATACAGTAAATAATCACTTTTGATGAGATCGCAAAGGGGAATGGAAAAAGGGGAAATTTTGATTGACCGAAATCCGTGGCCATATGACCATTTCCCCCCTTTTTGACACTTTTTGTTGTCTTATTTATCCTCTATTCATTATACATATATAGATCATATGGTGTATGTAGCAAGATACCAACTCACAAGCGTTCACAATTCTTGTTATAATTAATGATTTCGGTTCGTAATCTTACAAAAAATGTATTGTTAGATGTATTTAATTGATTCAATTGCATATTTTTAAGTGTAATAGAACAACACTTTTGTAGTTGTAAAAAGAACTTCAAAAGAATTCGGTCAAAAAAAAAGAGCCTCAAAAGATATTATGTAAAAGATCAATTTGAAAAAAATAAAATACATAGGATCGGTTAGAACCTAACCCGGGACCGGTTCTCATAACTTGATTACAAAGTATCTTAATCGGGTCCTGGGTTTTTGATCGGTACTGGAACCGATTATGGCAATAGTTATAAGGAACAGACGGGACCGATTTTTGGTCATTTCTAGCCGAATAGCCGATCATGCAATTGGTTGGACCCGACTAGAACTAGTTAAGGACTCAAATGAAGCGATTGAACCACAATCAGGGTTTCTGTTTCTGTAACCTGTTACTATAACTGAACTCATAACCGGGCTTTAGGGTCCAAAAAAGTTTGTATGTTTTATTTATTTATTTATTTATAATCAAGTAGATTAAAATATTATTTGATTTATACCTCAGATAAAAAATTGTTTATAAGGTTATTTAATTTACAAAGACTTAAATAATGTTATAATATATAATAATTAAAGAGTTAAATAATGTTATAATAGAGTTGTACAATGTTGTAATATATGAAGTTATGCACTGGTGAGGGGCGGACCTGTAGCATTGTATACGGTGGCACGGGTCACGTATTATTTCTCCGACGAAGGGTAAAAAGTTAACGAGTTTTTAAAAGGTGCAACCGTATCATTTCGTTATGTGCCACCATATATATTTTAAAACTACAATATGGATACAAGTTTTCCTTAGGAGAGTTGGTTTGTAAGGCTTTTCCTACACTCAAGACTCAAGTTCGAATCCCACTAGCTTCATTTTTTTAGCTTTTTGCTTTTAATTTCAAATTTATTATGCTTCTAATAAAAAATCGCCATAAAAAGACCTGAACTCATGACCTCATGTATGAAAACCAATGAACTAACCAATAGACCAATTATGATGTTGTGAAAAATATCTCGACATTTTTATACAGTTAAACGGTGCAACCGTTTGAAAAAAAAAATTGGGTCCGTCCCTGCGACTGGGTAAGGCCAGCTATGATAATCGGTTTCCCGATCTCTAAACTTGTCCTATTTGGATGATTCGGGTTATCAACCTTGTGGAACGTGGGAACTCTGCATTCTTACTTGAATGCTACAATCAAAAAGCCGAGTTTAGACCATAACCCATGGCTAAAGGAACGTGTGGGGATCAAATATTTGGAAGGTTTTCGTTACAAAGAAAGGCACAATTCAGACATCACATAGCAGGTTTCTATACGCTTTCAAACATGAAATTTTTTTAGCTTTTCAAAAATTGGTATCTAGATTCCGTGTAATTTTCCGCATCCCATAAAAACGATCCAAAAGCGACAGCCTCAAGTACCAGCATCGTCAACCCAGAAAACGTAACTGAAACCATTTCGTCATTAGACGCACCTAACGAACCATCATCAGATATCTCAATATCCGGCCTTCCAAACAGAGCCTGAGTCTGTTTTTCGATCAAAGAGATCGCTTCTTTTGATCTTATCGTTGCGTATCTCTGAAGTGTTTCCGCATCCAAATACATCACGTATGATCTTAATCTATATTTACCATCATCATCGCCAGAAGAACTCATGAAACCCTCTTCTTCTTCGTAATCGGGTTGGATCCGTATTAACGAATCCGGATCCCAAAACGGGCTTTGTGGGACCGGTGGTTCCGAATAGGTTGATTGTTGTTCTTTAAAACCTTCCGGAAGTGTGTTCATGGATCTCTCGAGTTGAAATCTTTCATCAACTCTTTTTAGAAAGTATCCATACATGATGGATGCGGCATACAGTTTTCCGAGTTTGATTTTGCTGATCTGGACGGTGGATTCTAAGGGGCCCACGAGACGGTCCCCGAGGACGAGAGCTACGTGGTTTTGGATCATCTCGAGTGCTTCGGCTGAGTGGACCGATTCTAGTTTCATTTCTTGGTTAGGCCAATAATCAATCCTTCCAGAGGGATCGGAAGTTGATGATACTTTTGGGATCATTGTGATTTCTTTGTCAACAAATTTCTGAACGATCCAGCAGTACATTATTTCTTCTAATACCTTCTGCCTATCCTTTTCTTTCACTTGAGCTATTCTCCTGAAATTTAATGACTGCTATATATTATATTTCAGATGAAAGTAACTAAAGTGATTAGGAGACTCTCGAAAAAGCCATAAATATTGTACAAGACCATAAATTTTGTATCAGGTACAATTCAAATTAAGGTCATGTATGGCAACTATAAATTTAGGGTACTTTACTAGTTTAGTTTGGGGCTGTTTGGCAGTTGCTGAATGGTTTGGTGCAGAATGATTAAGAGGCTCTTATGATATAGTGCAAAATAAAATATAATTGTTTGGTAATTTTTTAGGATGTAATTAGGGCTCTTAATGGTTAAGGGAGATACATGATACAAAATGATTCAGAGTGTTTTGGAACCATTAAGAGGCAGACTTGTTTTTGCCAAACAAGATTCACCTCTGACCGATTCAGAGGTTGCCTCTTAATGGAACTGTTGAGAGGTAAACAAACAGCCCATTGTTGAATATTATATGAAAGGCTGTAACAATTTTGCTTACTTGTAAAGGCTCAGATCCATAGATGGAGGAGCAGATTCTTCTTTTTGAGCATCTCTCTCACTTTGAAGATTCTCAAGTTGTTGATCAATGGCTGCAGGGAGCAGATGTGGATGGGTTTGCAAAATTTGTTCCAGGAGTTGACCAACTGGAGACTCGAGCTGAAGTGGCGCTACTGGAACCATACCATGACCTGAACCACCCGAAGCTTTTGCTATACAACTCCTGGCACGGTATGATTCACCTCCAATTCTTGGCATGGGGTACGGAGAGCTCTATAATGCATAAGAGTCATGAAGATAATTGAGTGCATTTGATGACATTGGCAAGAAATCATAACAAAGGAAGCTTCACTTCAAAGCTTAAACCACACATTAACCTAAAATTGGATATGCAGCAAAACGATGAACCATTGTCTGCAGAAAGGCCATGCTATTACGAAATGTTACGCCATGCATGGGCAATTACATATTTCCTATTATCGATTTGATAGCCACATGCTAATATCAACCATAATCGCAATATGGCAAGTGTCACTTCAAGTATATGTGAGACCAATAATATAAGGATTTCGACTAGATATAGAAGACACGGAGATTCATTGAATCATAAAGAAAACAGAGAGATGATAAAAAGGGAGAGAAAAAGCAAGAAAATAAATGGCATCTGCAGCAGAAGCAGCAGAAAGAACACATGTCATCAGTAAACCACCATTATCATTGGTTCCTATATTCTTAACATAATTAGAACACTTGATTCTGTTATATTTGTATTTTTCAAGATGGGTTGGGGTACTTCTTTTAGGAAAACCAGTACCCCCATGTAAGAAATCTTCTCCTAAGATTGGCATTTCAAAGTAAATGAGATAGATCATATTCTAATCAACAAATAGCAAAACCAACATGCCATAAGTTACTACTACATGCTCCAGCCATGAAAATTTAGATAAGCAATCAACAATAATTTTCTAACTAATTAAATATAAGATACCCATGACTAATACAACTAAGCTGCTAATAAGGCAGAGCAATTTTGCAACAGTAAAATATTTTGCATTCATCAAGATCACTTCCTGCTAGGTCTACAAAACTCCATGTGTTGTTTCATGTGAATATTCATCTTGATACAAGAAATTTTAATCATTTAGATTTTAGATTGTGAAGAACTAGTGTCTCTACTAAATTAACATAAGAAATAATCAGAGGAAGTATAGCATCCCAGAAATGATGTTATCATTTGCACACAAGAAATAATCATGGCATTAGAGATATTGGATGTTTAAGTGTTTATTCCTCAGGTTTCATATTTTGGGCCATTTGCCCATATGCACTACATACATACATATATATAGATAGATAGATTAATGGTATAATTATGCATTTTGAAATCTTTTTCTGCCCATCCACCATTGTCCTTCCTAATTATTCTAATCCTCACAACAGCCATCTCAGCTAGGACATCACCACCATGGCTTGATGACTCTAGTTGTCTCATTTTTACCCTTCGTCGTCAGCTGGTTGTCAATCGCTTGCTCATGGATAGGTGGTTCGTTTTCCAGATCCTTTGATCACAGGCATCTGTTTCTTCATCAGTAACATTATTAGAATGGTGTCAATTGCTAATCTGACAGACCGAATAGATCTTGGCCATTCCTTATGAACTAGGTCTTCCTGGACTTCTAAAATCGTCAGATTAGTCCAAGCTTTTGTGAACAATTCGAAGCTCAGAAACAGGAGCACTGTTCTGTCTCATTCTCTCATACATAAAACAAATTTGTATCAATTTTCAGTTCAATATCATGATCAATTTGACCACAAAATAAGATTATACATTTATAGAATCTTAGCAGCCTAGAATTGGAATTCGAGCAAGGTTCAGATTTTGAAATAAACGAGCTTCAATGTAGTTAACCGAATTTCACGCTCTTAAGCACATACCTCCCAAACTGTTCACCAGCGTACCTAACACACACTTCACTTATACGAAATTCAAACAGTTGAAAAGGAAAATACAACGAAGAACATCATAACTTACTTTAAGAAAGCCGATAGATGGAAGGAATTTGGAATCAGAAAAAGCATGGACATGTCGGAACTCAGTCGACCTAGCGCAGCAAGGAGGTGTGGAAGACGGATAGAAGACGGCGGTTACGTCGGTAAATATGCCGCCGGTGACTTGCATAGTGGTTGGTTCCGGTGATTGGAAGTGTATGAGATATTTTTGTTGAATGTTGTAGAGAAAATTCCAGTTCAGATTTTCGTTGAAGAAAGGAGAATAATCTTTACTTCTTGTGTTTGGACTAGGAGCCTTTACGGTATTCAAATGAACCCTCAGCAACAAACACCCATTTTTTGTATCTATTTAATATCTTTTCAGAATTGTCCTAAATAAAATTTTTAGTTAATTACAAATTTAGTCCCTATGATTGTATGATAGTATGATATAAGGTCCACAAGTTGTATTTAAGTTAATTTACCGCACTTTGGGCCTTCGGGTTTGGGCTTTATTTTCTTTGTATGGACTTCAAATATATATATTTTGTGTATTGTTAAATTTATAGGATTTATAAAGGGGTAATTGTTTGTATCTTAAAGGTGTTTTAAGAGACGACCTTTGTTTATGTTGCGATAAATCTTGCTTGGTGAAAGAAAAAAAAAAAATTGTTAATGATTCTAAAACCCTTTTGATTATTTTAATCTAGGGTGAATCTAAACCATTTTGGGACGGTTTACTAAACACTTACCTAGGTAAATGTCTACCATGTTGTATTATATTACCGGAGAAGTATGACAAGTATCAAAAATCTTATTCGATAAAAACAAAGACAAAGAAAGCAAGGACCAAAAGTCTTACCCGGTAAGTTTTGGCGATAACTCTTACCAAGATAAGCGCTTACTGGGTAAATTGTTGCACACAATGCCGTTTTGGTGGACTAAAATCTTACCCTGTAAGTAAATAATAATGTTGAATTTTACCGGTAAGCATTTACCCGGGTAAGATTAGATAAACGGCCCATTAGCCCAATTCTTCCACATTTACCCTTCAAGTATAATCTCCCTCATCTGATGGTTCTCTTTCATGCCGATTTCTTCCCACACCCTCCTTCCTCCTACACAGATTTCCTCCAGCGAGTGTTGTCTACGACGAGCCTCTCTCCATCGATCACCTCCCACACGTCAGATCTATACTCTCTCAAGATATCCAAGTTAATTACATAAGTTCATATATGAACATTGGATATGTAAATTATATAAACTTGTTTGCGGTTTATTTATAAAAGTTATAAAACTACCCCTCTATCTTTTTACAAGCCTTATTTTTTAATTAGTCAAAGCCACAATTATTAACGAGTTAAATCCAATTTTGACTATGTAAACAATTGGAAAGGGATCATTTCTTTACTTTTTAAACGTATACCACCTTTTAAAATAATCTTTAGCTATTATTGTATTCTATAATTTTACACTCTGAGCAAACATCACATAACAACTAGTAAATGAATCATCCCAAAACATTTAAAAGAAACTCTACGTAAAAACTAGTAAATGAATCTCATTATTTCTTTATCATCATTAAAATCTAGGAAATTTCGGATATTTATATTTTTCTTTTAAGTCTTTTTGTTTTAGATAATAAGAAAATGTTTGAAAAAACCCAACAAACTATCCTATTTTGAATGGTTAAGTCCCTAAACTATTTTTTAAAATGAAAAAATATTAAAATGATTAACTCCCTGAACTATTTTTCTGAATTAAAAAACCATTAAACTTTCTTATTTTGAATGATTAAGTCCCTGATTTTTTTTTTCAAGAAAATTAAACCATCAAATTTTGAAAAATTGATTACTTACAACTTTTAAACATAAATAAATTATCTTTAACTGGTTATCTTTTAATTATCCCTCTTATGATGGATAAAAAATAGATCAAAAAAGGAGAAGATCGATGACAGGAGCCAACAACGTGCTAGGCGAAATGAAAAGCAGACAATGTTAAGATAATATGGAGTGACGAGAGGAAGCGATACAATTGTTTGTTAGGGGTGTTAATTGTATATATCGGTAACTAATTTTTAAAAGATCGATGGTTTATTTATTCAAAAAAAAATTAAGGACTTAATCATTTAAAATAAAAAAATTCAGGGACTTAATCATTCAAAATAAGAATTTTTAAGAACTTTTTCAATCAAAAAATTAGTTTAAGGACTTAACCATTCAAAATAAGATAAGTTTATTGGTTTTTTTTAACTTTTTCTTAGATAATAAGATAGAAGATCTCTTAGAGCAAACATTAATTCACTCTAAAATAAATAGTTTCCTCTCTTCCAAGTTCTGAATCGATTCTCTTATATTTTTTCAATCCGAATACATACTTTTCTGTTTTACAGAAAATATCTTTTGACTGATAACAATCCATATCGATCCAATGGAAACAGTCGGCTACAACTATCAGTCTATCATCATCAACGCCAACACTTTCATGCAGCTCAGTATCATCAAATCTCAACAAATTTAATTGTTTCTTATACAGAACATACGTTACCATCAATAATTTTCCTCAAATAGAAAGACGAAAGCTAAATTTAACACTAATTCATATGCAAAAACACAATCGAGACTAAAAATACATAGATCTATATAATTCACATTATTGATTGCAACTATATGCACATGTAAACAATATAAATTTAAAAAAAAAAAACAAATGATCATCGATTAAGAAACAACTAAATCAAAACCCTAATATTGAACAATAAGGCGTCGTGTACAGAGAGTACAGTAATACTTGCGTTTGGTTTTGTAGTAGAAAGGAAGGAAACACAATCTCCATTGACTTTCAATGTCCATCGCCTTAATCAAGCCGCCGCAGTACGGACAGTTTCCCGGCGCCTGTTTTTGTCCGACGATTCTCTCATCTTCATCGCATACGAACACCAAACACATTTCTTCGATCAGATCTTCCTTTTAATTTCCCTTTTTCTGAAGAAGAATGATTTCGTGTTTTGAGATTATATGGCGATCCAGAAGGTGAATATAGCTACGCAAAACTATGAATGATGATGGTGAAGTTTGATATTTATAAATAAATGTGGATATTTGATTGAGAAGAGACTGGAATGTTCTCGTTTTAGGGGATGATTGTTGGAATGTGTACACAGGTGGGATGTTTTTGTTGTTGAAAATCTAGAATATTCTAGGTGTTATGGAAGAAAGTAGTGTACTTTATGCAGTTGTAGTTGTACGTTCTTTTGGCCATGCTAATGTGTGTCGATAAGGCATAAATGCGTGTATTATTTATACCTTGCGTATAGCCTACGGTTGACACGTCTCAGGTTTGTTCCGGTTATTTTATTTATATTTTCTGTAAATATCTTCGTTCTATTTTTGGCATAATTAAAAGGTAGGAAAATTGCCTTAAATTGATAAAGTGCAAGTTTCTCTCTCTAATTTTATAAAAATGTCAATACTTCCTTCATATAACTCTTCGTTATTTATGGAACTACTAAAAACACTTCATTTGGACAATTCCATAAGTCATCTCCCCATACTTATAGATCTAGGTCAAAACCACGTTGTTTTGTTGAAAAAATCTTTTTTGCGTCTTTATATTTTTTTTTAAATTACAATATTTCTCTCTAAAGTTCACAAATTTATCTTTTCATAATTTACAATTATTTATGTTTTTCTTTTTAATGATTTATGAGGGTGGAAACAAGTGGATCCGGGTCTTGATTGGAAACGAACAAACCACCAAAACGACGTCGTTTTGACCTATATTTACAAGTATGAGGAACATGACTTACTGAATTGTTCAAAACGACGTTGTTTTTGCAGTTTCGTAAGTATGAGGGAGATGCATGGTAGAAGTATTGACATTTTTGTAAATTTGAAAGAGAAATGGTCATTGGTGTCAAGAAAACTTGTACTTTGTCCATTTAGGACAATTTCCCTTAAAAGTATATTATTACTATGTAAATATAACTTGTTGTTTTTGTATTCAGTTTTACCAATAAACTATATTTTTTGTAAAATAAGTTGATTTCGCATATGAAATTAGGTTTTGAATTGCTTGGGGATTGGGCTAGTCGGATCTTGGGTTGAAGTCTAAAAAGTATATATTTAATTGATTGAAAATTTTGATGAAATCAATAACATATTAGTAATAACACCGTCGACTAGAATTTGGGATTTTTAAACGATAATTAAACAAATATATGACAATATCTTCATGCTCAACAATTGAGTTCACTTTTGTTTTTGAGGTTCTAAAACTAAGTTCACTTATTAATAATATATTCATGTTTAAAGTTGTTTTTGAGGTTCTAAAACTAAGTTCACTTATTAATAATATATTCATGTTTAAAGTTGTTTTTACAGATGCTCACAAATAATGAATTACATATTACAAAAATCTACCGTTGTTTTGGAATCAAATCGGATTTTGGATTTCACGTTTCAATATGAGATTGATAAACACCCAATGACTTTCGCCTCTACAATCTGAAATTGATTTTTAGTTGTGGAACCCATAAGGAGAAATTATCAGGATTGAACTTTGGGTATGATAGATACCATCTTTCACCTACGTGATTTTAGTGTCATTAGGCTATTTAGTGTAATTGGAAGTAATACGAGTTCTAACAGGGTTTCATACTGTGTTCTAATACGAGTCAGGACGTGCGGAATGCACATTTGTTATAAGACGAGTATGATCTCGGACACGACGAAATGGCAGGGGTCAAGGGGGTCTCGCCCCTTGCGTGACCCCGCGGGGTTTGGGGTAGCGCCCCAAAACTCTTTAGAATTTTGAAGTTAGAATGTAGTGGAAAATCTTGACCAGAAGCTCTGGTTGGTAATACTAGAAACTCTGGTTGGTAATACTAGAAACTCTGGGTGTTAAGGACCAGAGAGCCCCCTGGTTCTGGTTTGACATCTTCTGGTCGGAGACCTTTCATAGACTTAAGAGTTTCTGGATGATTAGACCAGAGCTTTGGTTGAATTCTCCTGGTCTCATGTAATCAGAGCTTTGAACTTACACGTCCAGAACTTTGGAGCAGTTATTGTGCAATTATTATCAACCCATGATATTAGCTATAACAGTTGTAGTTATCCACTACTCCTAAAAATGAGCCATGATTATCATTTCAATAATTTCCTTGAGTATAAATACCATTTTATACGTACGAAAAAGACAAGCTTTCAGAACAACATTCTTATACTCTCTAATAATTTTGTGCTCGATCTTGTGCTTAAAATTAATAGTATTTTTGAGTCTTATTCTATATTGTTTTCGCTTTGTGTTGGATTTGGAACCATTTGGTATTACATCCCGTGAAGGGAAAAAAAAAAAACTAACGGAATGGAGTATGGAATTGGATGCCTTTGTTGGTAGCATCTTTATCCTTTGGCTAGCCATAATCCAGTGTGGACTGAACCACAGGGTCCAAAGCCATGGCCGCTGTGCACTCACCACGTTGCATTACTCACTTTACTTTTTTTAAAACACACTCAACGGCGTCGTACAAGAGCAAACTTCCCCCTTCATTCCTCCGTCCCCAAATTCGCCGCCACTCGTCTCCAATGGCCTCCTCTTCCGACGTGGCAGAGGTTCCGGCCACCGGAAACACAGAAACAGCCTCCGACGTGCTAGTGCAGTACGTGGTACTGCGGCGAGATCTGATTGACACGTGGCCACTAGGGAGCGTCGTAACACAAGGCTGCCATGCCTCCGTCGCGGCTCTCTGGTCACACAAGGATGATCCTCACACAATTGACTACTGTAGCCCCACCAATCTCGATTCAATGCACAAGGCAAATATTCTGTTTCTATGATCAATTTCGGTGATATATTGTTTAATTTCGCAAGTTTTGATCAACTGTTTTATATGTTATGGCTGTAAATTATACACTGCTAAATCAAATTTGAAGAATGCACAATATGTACTTCCAGATTGATATCAGTTTTAGTAGTTTTCATCAATTTATACCGTTTGCCTGTTATGAACATATTAATTAAATGTCTTAGCTGATTAAATAAGTGTGCAAACACATTATTGAAGTTTGTGCATTACGGCCATTGCATCCTCATCCTATTAGTATGATAATGAACAAAATTACGCTTGGTTTATGCCCAATCTAGTTATGTTGGATTTAAGAGGGAATGAAATATCAGATGCATCTCTACGAGTTCCATAATGGATCTGTGACAAGTATATAAGGGCAAAAGTTTTGTTTAAACACTATCAGTCCTTTGTAGGCTTGTAGCTTCAAAGTTGGTACAATTTACCTTTTTATCTTGATTGAGAGGTTGAATTTCAAGATGAAGCTGAAAGCTTCTTTCTCGGCAGCTATGCTTTATTGTTAGCGGAATGTAGGTCAAATTCAGAATTTTATGTAATTTGATGCCCTTGATCAAATGTGCTGTATCATGTGGACATGTGTGGGTAAGGGATGCAGGGGAGTCTAATGGGCTGTTTGGTTGGTTTTCTATCAACTCCTATATGGATGAAGTTGTCTGTATTGATTAATCTCTGTATTAATTGTGAAGGTTTTTATTTGGGAGAGTTTTTACATAGATGGAAGGAGTGAGTTTTTGAATTGGGAGGGGAAGGTTTGTAAAAAACTTGGCTTTCTGCATAAAGCTCCCCCTATAAGCTTATTGAATAAGCCAGTTTCTATATCATTAAGCCACTACCAAACAATCATGTATAGCTGACCGACTAAGTTGTGAGTCACATTAAGCTCATTAAGCTGCTAAAAGCATGCCCTAAGAATAATATGAAGCATGATATTCTTCAAGTTTAGACTACATGGAGATTATATTGAAGGTGTTATTAGTTTTTGAGATATTGCATTTGTTCCTCCATCTTTATAACTTATATTCTGTCCATCCCGAAATAATTACAACTATTTCCCTTTAAGGATGGCTGGGAATAGATACAAGATTATGATGGCAATGATAATTAGGCTCCAAGTACAGGAACCACTTTTTATCTTGGGGTGGAGCTGAGTTCATTAGCATAGACTTGAGTCACGAATTTGTGTTCCATTGCTCCAAATGGTTTTTTTATGGAAGCCTATTTTCAACAATGAACAAATCTGGTATTGTGTGTAAAAGAAACACTGATCTGGCTTGATGCTATTAACATAGTGCCAACAAGTCTTTGCTGTACAAGCTTCTACTAATCTTTAGTAATGTTTAAGATGTCTGAAAAGGTGATACTAATTTGAATGTCTTGCTAGTAGAAAACTTCATTGAAGTCGATAAAAAGTAAAATTTCTTACTGAACATAGTAAAAATAACACCCATCAGAGTCAACTAAATATTATCAAATGATAATTGAAATACTAACAAATATTTTGGTTCGGATGGTGTAGGTAACTCTTGAGGTGAAAGGAGAAGTGCAGTTAAAGAACTTGTCGGAGAAGCTAACAAGCAATGACATTGCTCATAAGCTATGGATTGAACAACCAGAAAACTATCCTACATGTCTTGCTTCTAAACCCTACCCCAAATCTGTTGTTTCAACGTTCTTCAAGAAGCTGAAACTCTGTAAGTGATAGGATTTCATGCTGCCAAACTGATATAGTGATAAATATTGTTATCATTCCTCTTTATTGAGATAATTATACAAGCTACATATATATTGTTGTTTTGTATGCATTGATTACACTTGCTGATGGATTAATGGTCATAGGATTCAACCTTCTTAACTTTATTTTAGGGTGCGTACACCTTGGATCTTGGTGATAAGTAATAACAACCTGTAAATAGAGTAGAGTCATAAGTGGCAAAAGACATGAGAGATGCAAATCATGGTTAAATATTTGATCCACTAAATGATCTTTTTGACCCATTGAATCAGATATGATTTTATATTGTGTGGACCCACATCCTATGTGGTCTAAAATGTGTTCCTTTAAATGAAGGGTGTTTTTTCTTCATGAAATTGCATATTTTTGTTAAACTATGCGATCGTCAAGTGTTTGAAATTTTATTAGGCTTGAACTATCATTAAAAGAGGTAATCTAAAAGACTTGGACTTGAAGCATAACCTTCCTACAAACTAAAATTGTGATTGATTGGCATTCTGAATCATATAACAAGTATGTATGTAGGAAACTAAATAATGGTTAAGGTTATGGCTATTAACAGATCTATGAACTTTTTGTTATCGTGTTGGTTTGATGGGTTTCGATTTGGATTTCATCCGTTTCATCAACTTGATGTTGGGATAAATGGAACCTTTTGAATCTCTCTTTAAACGAGTCTTTATAGAGAGAGATGATGTTATACATATATATATATATATATGTGTGTGTGTGTATATATAGATACGAGAATGGTCGTTCATGTACAAAATCATATATGATTTTGTACTAAATCACCCAACCTACTCCTCCACCTCCACCTCCTCCACTACACCAACCTACTCCTCCCCTCCACCACCGTGGGCCACCGTCGGCCACTACAACCATCGTTGTCCATCGACCACCACTGTCCACATCCACCACCTCCACCACCGTGGGCCACCGTCGGCCATTGACCACCACCTCCCATTGCCGCCACTACTAGTACCATCAGCCACTACCATTTCCTTCATCATTGTCGACCACCACCACCACTATCCACCGTCTTCACGTCCTCCACAACCACCATCATCCACCAATCAACAATGCCTCTGCTTCCACAACCATTGTTGTTGCAACAATCTTCACCGTCACTCCTCCAAACCGAATAAAGCATAATTTCTCATTTGTACAAATCGTGTTTTTTCAAACTATGATCAGTTATAACAAAATTTTCATTTTAATTTTGTACTATTATATATGTATGTGTTTATGTATATAGAAGTTGAGTAAAAAATGTTTATAAATTAAATTATTTAATTTTTTGCTTTAATTGTGTTAATTATAACTATTATATGATACATAAAATTGTCAAATAACTTTTGGGGCAGCTTGTCTACTTATTGTTTTGTCCGGTCCTAGTCGTATCAAACACCAGACATACACTTGTTTTGTCCAGTCCTATCCTCTTATTCTGTTCTGTCCAGTTAAGTCATGTCCTGTCCAATCATGTCTGCATACCAAACACTACCTTATTTCATTAAATAGGTACCATTCTCGTATGAACTTACCCCTAATATATATATATATATTTATTTATTTATAGGGGTGGGTTCAAATGAGAACTCAAATTTGGTTGTGAACGTGAGGACAAATGAGAGCGCAACATGTCATATTCAGACTGAATAATCAAAGAAATATTCTGACCGAATAAAACTGAATATAGTATTTATTCAGTCTGAATAATCTACTTTCAGACAAGTGTCGCGCTCTCATTTGTCCTCACGTTCACAACCAAATTTGAGTTTGCATTTGAACTTTCCTCTATATTTATCTATATATATATAGGGGAATAATCAAATGAGAACCCTATAAAGGTTGATAACCATGAGATCCACTCCTAACCATAAATAAAAAGGGGTAATTTGGTAAATTAACAAATTTAATAATTAATAATATTAATATTTATTTTTCTGTTACAAATCAGATAAAAATTAAAAAGATATATTTCCTAAATATCTAACCGAATAATATCAAAACAAATCGGAAAAACTATTCATTCAATCGATTCCCTTCATAGTTCGGATTCTAAATATTTGAAGATATGTGGTATCTTTTATGAATGTGTATGTTACATATTCGTATGATATATTTTTTGATCCGATGAATGTGTGGTACCTTTTATGAAGATATGTGTGTGATACCTTTTATTCCTTTTAAAAGGTACCACCAGAGTTACAAAATATTTGAAGATATGTATTACCTTTTATGAATGTGTATGGTACATATTCGTATGAAGGAAGAGGGTTTTTTATTATCATAATAGGTATCAAAATAGGTTTTTGATTATCATAATAGGTATCATAATAGGGTTTTTGAATGCGTATGGTACATATTCGTATGAATGTGTATGGTACATATTCGTATGAATGTGTATGGTACATATTCTTGATTATTATAATAGGTATCACAAAAGTTATTGATTATCATAATAGATATAATCACCATGGTTTGTGGAATAAGTTTGGGAAGAGGGAGGAGAGAGATTTATAAAAGACTTATTTACCCTTAAATATTATTTATGTATATAATTTTTTTTAAATAATAGATAATTACCAAAATTAATATTTTTAATAATAGTCATTGATTATTAATAATGTGTGGTTTAGATTGGATCTCATGGTTATCAAGATTAACCTAGATCTCTTTTGAAGAGCCCCATATATATATATATATATATATATATATATATATAGATCATGGTTGCTAAAAACGGCCGAGGCGAGGCGGTTAAAAAAAGTCCCTAAGGCGGCGCCTCAGCTAGGTTAGTTGGGTCGTACACCTCGAACTACCGAGGCGGGTCTGAGGCGGTACCAAGACTTTAGGGTTAAAAAGATGTCAAATCAAAGTAAATACACTTATTGATTGATGACCCATTAAAAGAAAACATTTGCTCCTTTTCTTTGTCCTTTGCATGGCCATTGAAGAAGAAAACCTACTACTATTGATTTTTGGTTTTTATACAACAAGAATATTTACTAGGGAAGTGAGATGCGACTTGGAGGTGCATAAGGACTTTTCGGGAGGCTTTTATTGTTTATCTAATTTGTTTTTATTAAAAAATGAAATATTTAACAATTAATTAAAGACTTTATTAGCAATATTATGATTCTTAATATTATTTTATTTATTTTTATTTTCCGCCTCGAGACTTACGTTTCGCCTCACGTTTCCGTACTTTAAAACCTTGATATAGATAGATAGAGTGTGTGTGTGTGTGTGTGTGTGAGAGAGAGAGAGAGAGAGAGAGAGGTTTAAAGGACCGTGTCTAGCCAATGCGGGATTCCAACACGCCTCCTCAAACGGAGGCTAATTGGTGCCCCTTTTGTTTGGGACCATCTGGGCTCGCCTGGTGCAGTGCCTGGTGGCGGTCAATGACTTAATCCAGGTCAAACCCGGTCTTCATATTGTCGCACCTCGGCACCTGAGACATCACAAGTTGATGTATCGCCCTGTACCAATTGCACCTATGACGGGTCAGGTCGAGGATGGTGCCAAACTGGTGGCTGCAACGGCATCCTCTAGTGCCAAAATTCTGGTATACCACCTAACTTATTGGCCGAGTAGGGTCTTAATTAATTTCTTGGATATTTATCTTTATCAATTGATTCAATGTGCCAATGGATTTTAGCCCCAACCCTGGTGGCTGCACCCTCGATATCATATGTATCGCTGTCATCAGTGACCAGTGTGATAACTGTTAGGTATTTGGCTTGTTTCACACAGACATTTGGAAAAACATCTTAATACAATAATGGAGAGGAAAAAGGACCAAGTCTGAATGTGTTTTTGTTATTGATGTTGAAGGGAAGTTTAAGGGGAGATGTTTTACTATTTGATTGATCGTCTGTTTTGGATCTAGTCTTGGAGTGCAGCTAAGAGGAATAAAGAAGACATAATTATTTTGAGAAATTTAGGAGAGAGAAAATTTTGTAAGGATGGTGGTGATAGTTTATAAATTAATAAAGATCGAAGAGGTTGGTGAATAGTAATGAGAGTTGAAAATATTGAAGAGATAAAAAAGGGAGTTTCTTTGTATTTTTTTTTTAAAAATTTAGTTATAAATATATACATACAGTGAGTTCGTAGGAAAACATTATCTATGCTCTTTAGATGTAGAGGAATTATTGCGCTAAATCCTATCTTTTCAGACTCTGTCTTTGAGTGAGATATATATTATTTATACATACAATCTACATTCTTAATCTATTTTAATATACCACTAACACAATGGAATTTTATGATTTGAAAAGATAGGGAACTATTTGAAAAGATTGGGAACTAGGCCCCAAGTGGTCGGGTGGTGAACCGGAGGTATTAGATGTACCATGGAACATAAATGTTTTCACAATTGCGAAAAAAATATTGTAAAACAAATATATGTTAATTATTATTTTAAATTTTAGGTCTAAATGAATTTTATTTAAAATAATAACTTACGATAACAATTTTGTCAATTATCATAACAAATAAGGTTGTAAAATTATTGAACATCCTTGTTTAAATTAGAATTAATCTATTATAAAATTATGTTCATGGGTTGGGTTGGTCGGATTGAAGACATTTGAGCAACTCAACCCAATGTTTGCGGTTTGAAAAAACCCAACTCAACCCAAGCAAAACTACAACTCAACCCAACCCAAACCGTGCGGGTTGAAACTTTGGTACATCATTTTACGATCTTACTAAGCGTTTTGTTTAAACAAAGTAAAAATTAAAATGAGAATACATAAAAAAAAAAGTCTAGCAAATACTAAAAAAGTTGAAATTCATACACATAAGAAAGTAAAATTATGGTTGATATTGTAACATAATTTTGAATATACCTAATTAAAGGTTGATTTTAATATACGTATATTAATTAAAGACTTAACAATCGTAATAAATCCATAGTATATAAAGGTGTCGGGTTCATCGGGTTGGGTTGGTTTCAAATTACCCCAACCCGATTCCAACCCAATAGATGCGGGTTGGGTTGATCTATTTTTTGTATCAACTACATGTAAGGTTTGTTTTGGATTTCTTCAAGTTGGATTGACCGGATTGATCGGTACTTTGAGCACCCTACTCTTTGTTATTTGAAGTGCCCTTATGTGTGACATCACTTGGCATGATGTCACGCAATGTTTAGTTTGTGGATGTGAAGTGGAATCGGGAGATGCCATTGGATATGCTTAAAAATATCTTTTCTCAATTCTCTTAGAAAAAAATAAAATTGTTTTAATTATGTAGTGTTTGCTATATTTATACATGTTTTTATTTAAAATATGTTATAATTAATCATTAAAATAAACAAAATGTTATCCAAATAAAATTTATAAAAATAATCATCAAGTACTGTGCCGAAAGCTCTTTTCAAATTAAAAAAAATTAACTATTAATAATAGTTATTTATATGATGATAAATAATAATTAATATCGAGGTTATAACTGAAAAAAATACAAAAATAAATTTTTTAAAATATTATTTCAAATAGGATTTCTATAAGCTAGCTTACAAGCTACTGTTTGTCCATCTAAAATCTAAACATGTTTTTTGAAATAAGCTAAAAAAAACCAACTTAGAACATCTCAATACAAAGTTCTTCTTAGCAAAAAGTGTAATTGATTATAAAAACTATCATTGTGGAAGGTTCTTATAAAAACCTCATTTCTCTAGGTGTTTGAACAAAAACCTTGATTTTTACCATGAGGTCTGTAAGAAATGACATTTTCATTGACTTTTAATTTATTTTTCTTGATTTTATTATAATTATTATTGTTTAAAAAGTCAATAGGAACCACCAAAAGAAAGTTCTTATAAAAAATATCATCGCGTATTTTTAGATATGTTTTAAATTTGATAAAGTAGATATGAGTTGATCTTGGGTTCGATCTCAGGCCCCCTCGCAATCGCCTTGCCGCTGAATGAGTCATGTATGCCCCTCACATTAAGAATTGGCAGCCTATGTGGACCGGTTTACGTGTCCGGAAAATACACGTTTTACTCCAAAAGATATGAGTTAACAACAAAAAATATAAAAATTATGTTCTTATAAAAACCTCTATCGTGCTCTTATGTTTGTCCAATATATTACTGTATATTACACAGTAAGAGACTTGTTACAATGAGTGGGCTTGGAAAAGATTGACCCCCCTATGTCTGGTCGAGCATGATGGTTATAACTCTAGAGCATACCATTGTTTGTTAAAAATAAGCAGCTTATTTTTAAGGTATACATTTGTCAAATTATAAGCTAGCTTTTTATAAGGAAAATGAAGAAAATAGGGGATTTTGAGCAAATATTTTGCTCCAATAGTTTCTCCATAATCATCTCCAAAATGGAAAAAATATGAATAGAGTGATTTTTTCTTCAAATATGGAGTTAACTTAAAAAATGATTACCAAATTAAATGACCAATAGAAAACTTTGAAAAATAAATATTTAAAAAGAGAAATAATATTTTAATAGATGATGTAATATTTTAATATTAATTTGGAGAAATTATAGAGAATTTGTTGGTGATGAATGCAATTTTTTTGAGAATTTGTCTTTTGATTCTTCGTTTTCGAGAAATTACAGGGAATTTGTTGGAGATGCTCTAAGCTACTTTATTGGAACGCTACTTAAAATAGTGTTTTAGAAGCTTATTGTCACTTTTTCAATTATGATTTTCATTAATATTAATTATTAATTATTAATTATTAATATTAGTTATAAATAAATATTAATAATACTTATAAGTAATATTATTTATTAATTATTTATCATAATTATTACTTATACTAATTATTTTTATCTTATTATTTTCTTTAGTTACTCTTCAATATATTTAGTTATCCAAAAACAAATATAAAAATTATAAAAATGTTTATTTAACATAAAAAATAAATTTATACTTATTTGTTTTATAAACACTAAAATTGTATTAAATAATTTTAATAAAATATTTAATTTAATTATTAATTAATTAAAATACGTAAAGTTGATCAATTTTATTGTTATTCATATTATATGTAGTAGTTATTTAAAATCGTAAATAATATTTTTTTTTATAAAATATGTTTTAACAAATCTAAATATTGCAAAATATATGATAATCAATTTGAATTTCTTTTAATCAACATATTTTATTTTTTAGTTTTTATACCATTTTGTTTGCATTAATTAATATATTGTGTTATTAGAAATTTGTTTTTAATTATATTTAAAGATATTATAATTGATTATTTTTCAATATATTTTTTTGTCATTTTGCATTCATATAAGCTAGTTTTGTCAAATCTGATTTCTTTATCAGCTACCAGCTACCTTAGCTTATCAGCTAGTTTGCCAAACATACCATTGGGGTTTTTTGGTTCATGAATTTTGATGGAATTAAAATGGATAATTCATTTGATCAATTCGAAATTTATGTTTGGTTCACATAATGAAAATAATGGAATTTTTTTAATTCTATTGAATTCCTTAAATTAAAGATTTCAACATGCCATTGATGGATTCAAATTTCATTTCAGTTCATTAAATATCAAATTCTTTGATGGATTCCAATTCCACCGAATTCCATTTTGCAAATCAAACGCTCCCTTAGGAGGCGTTTGGTTTTCAGCATTATGAAGGAATTGAATGATCATTTTCATTGATCATATTTCATTCAGGTGTTTTGTTTATGTATGGAATGTAATTGAATTCCACACATTCCTTCATTTATGGATTTGGTCATTCCATCACAACTGAGAATGAATTCAATTCCATTCCATCCCATTTTCTCAGAAAAACAAAATTATTGACATCACCTGATAACCTTCTATTCTAATTTCTTTAAAGTCAAATTACTTTGACAAATTTTATTTCATCTAAAAACATTTTGTGAACCAAACGTCCTTTTAACATTTCCTTCGACTTTTCTAATGTGATTTTTCCTAATAGTTAACAATACTAATAATTTATTCTATAATTAAAAAGACACAAGGATTAACATTACTTTCTTATGTTGAAGAAACGATATAATAAGTTAAGGTATTGTTTGGCAAAAATAAGCTAGCTTATAAGCTGACTTATAAGCTAGCTTATTTTTTGAGTAATCGTTTGGATGCACATAAGCTAGTTTATAAGCTAGCTTATAAGTCAGCTTATAAGCTAGCTTATCGATAAGCTACTTGGAGTAGCTTATGAGGAGCTTTTTGACACTTTTTCCAATTATACCCCTAACTAATATTATTTATTTATTTTTAACATCCCCTTTTTGGTCATTTCACATGCTCATAAGCTAGTTTTTGCCAAACATAACTTATTCTTCAGTTACCAGCTAGCTTATAAATAATCAGCTACCTTATAAGTCATACGCTAACTTATCAGTCATAAGCTAGCTTATCAGCTAGTTTGCCAAACATAGTCTAAATATTCAGATGTGATGTTTAATTTTCTTCGACTTTTCTAATGTAATGTTCAGCTATTGACTAGTTCTAATAATTATCTGACCTCCCATTAAAAATCGAAACATTAGTTTCAGTCTTTCACATTAAAGAAAAGCATTAAATACCTTAAATATCTACCCTACATAGTCAACAAAATTTAATGTCATGTGTTCGTAGCATCAAGTTTAATACTTTCTCCGTCTCGTGTTCATAAATAAAATGACACACAATTTTAGACGTGCATAATTAATACATTTTTTGGTAAATCAAATGACATCTTTATCATTATTTAATTTCTCCCTCTTCATAATTCTAAAATATTTATGTATTAATTAAGGGTAAATTTGTGAATTTTCTTATTTACTTTTGAAAATGGACACTTATTTTGGGACATATATAAATAGAAATGTGGACACTTAAATTGAAACAAAGGAAGTAAAGTTTACGACGCATTTAAATGATTATATTAACCAATATTATACAAAATCCAATAAATCAAATAAAATGTTGTACGGTTAAAACCATAAGTCCATCAAGCGGACCTATTAAGAGCTAAGTGAAAAAAGAAAAAAAAAACTGTCTGAAAGATGTATCTGTTTGATTTTGAGGGGTGTCCTTAAATATTTTGAAACCAAATATATAATAAAAATTATATCTTTCACATGTAATTTTAAGTGTGATTGTTGGATTACCATTCCACATGTAAGATGTTATGGATTCAAATCTTTTAACTGAGTTTAATTTTATATCTTTTAATTTTAGGCTCCACTGTCGGTCGACATTTACTCAGGACCATTACGACTATTCTTTCAACACACCTTTTTGTTAACTTCTTTTCTTTTTTATTTTATTATTTGTTTTTATGACAAAAATGTCACCATTCAAAGAAACTATTAGGTTTATAATAAGATGAAGATATAACTTCAAAATAATTAAATTTCGTTTCACGACTTAGGCCATGATACTAAAGTAATAACCACATTGAATGCGATAAGTAATAAAAAAAATTGGATCCTTAAAAACTCAATAAAAGTATGAAAATGATGTATACCAATAATCTATTTTGATATGCTAGATGTTATACGATCAAGTGAGTAAAAGTGATGTTTTAATTGATAGATATTTATCAGATAAACATTTAATAAACGGTTCCTAAACTTCTTAATATATCAACTTAGTTTGTAGAGATATTGACTTTCACTAAAACTTTTGATATGTAATATTTTCCAAATTAAAGTAGTTTTGTAATTATTGTCTTTTGATTTTTTTTAACCACATGCAATATAATGTACATTTATAATTATTGTCTTTTGATTTTCTTTACCGCATGCAATATAATGTACATTTATAATTATCGTCTTTTGATTTTTCTTTACCACATGCAATATAATGTACATATTTTATATTGAAATCCTTTCTAAATTAATAAATATGTATTTATTGATAAGAGTTGGGTTCCAGTGAGAATAAAAGTTATGATGAAAATGGTAAGAAAAAATTATCACCTTTACAGTAATTCTAATTAAAGAAAATCACTAGATCAACACTAATGAGATATATTTGATCAATCCCTTTCTAAAGCGTAATTGATGAGCTTTTTTTAGTTTAAAAATGATCAAGGGTTCAAATATCTTCTTACATTTATCATTATAACTCATATTCTCACATAATTCTCTGTCTTATCGATGGATAATTTCTTCGTTTATAATACAAATACTTTGCTAGGTGAATATTTTTTGGTCTGAAAAAGTCTTTTCAAATTTTTAATTAGAAAAAAAAGATTTTGGAGATTTAAAGGCATGTTAAAGCTAAAGCATATGCCTTTTAATATGAGAGCAATTTAGTTGTTCTATTTTTTTTTCTTTTAAAAAAATAAATCAAAACTAAATAAGATACAATAAAAATAAATTAATATTAAATCTCTCTCTCCCTCCCTCCCTCTATCTCTCAGGGGCTCGCACGACGGGCTATTAGCTTAGTGGGTTTCGCTCTTCGCAACTTGGTACATCTTCTAAAACACATCAGTCATTTTTTTAGCATTTTTAAATCTGAGTTTGATACCATCTCCACTATTTGGTTTCGGTATCAACTACTCTAGAACCACCACTCTCAATTTCTTTTGGATATAGAAGTTTTTAAACTAATCTAGGGTTGTATGTTTTTTTTGAAAGGGTATTCCAGACTAAGCTTGAATTAATTCCGACAAATTATGACTGTAAACATCAGCCCTGATAAACTCAGTGACCACATTTGTTGTGTACGTCTGGATTCAAATCCTAGACAGATGAGATATTCAACCACATCCCCCATAACCTCAACTACTATGCCACAACCCTTGTGGTTGATTTGGGGTTGTATGTTTTTGCTTAAAGATAATCAAATGTTTCTTCTGCATTTTATTGATGAAGAAGTTAAAGATTTATAATAAATTACAGGATTAATTAACGCAAAGACAAATAAAGAAAATGAACATTTTTCAAATTAAATTTTGACAAAATTGCACCTCACGTGAGGGCCACGTGGGTGGCTAATGGACCTTCATTTAACGGTATTATTAAAATAAAAGTTAAGAACCTTCGATGTAGATAAATTTGTCTAAAAGGCCATATCCAAATTTAAACAAACAATGGTAGTCAACAATGTAATTCACTCTTGAATTTTCTTTTAAAATATAAAATTTATTCAACATTTTAAAAATACAATTAATTTGTAATATAAAAAATAGAGAAACTATTATTGAAATCAAATATAAAATCTATATTTTTTAGATCTTAATCAATCGGTGTATGTTCCTTTTTTTTAACGGACGTTGTATGTTCTAAAAATTTCACAAACCCTCTCTTTTCTTAACACTTATCGATTTTTTTTAATTTATCAATTATTGTTTTAAAATTCAATACCAAAATAATTACAAGATTTGGTTTAAAAACAACGAGGTAGTATTAGTCAAGTCATCGGTATTTAATGATCTCACCAGTTGAATAGGGTTGCAAAAAAATAAAATAAAGGATTTATAAAGTTAATTCAGTTCAGCTCAGTCAAATTTATTTATTAAGTTTGAGTTTATATACAAAAATGAGTTCAAAATATATTATCATAAATTCTTATCGAGTTCTTCAATCCACATTCATACATTACTTGACGGCTAATCATGTAAGAATATGAATTAAAGTAAAAAACATAAGAAGATATCTGGACTCTTGATCATTTTTAATATCAACCCACCCCCATTAATTGTGTTTCTGAGTTTCTCACAGGAATATTTGATCTGTTACATCTCGGTGCATGTCATTAGTGTTGATATTCAGTTATGATTGATCCAAGGGTAGAAGTCCATTCTTACTCTTGTCATCATGACTTAAATCCTCGTTAGAACCCAATCCTATATTAATATGTGACAAAATACTTTCAAACAAATATCATTGGGTCTAGTGATAAGTGAGTAAACGATTAATTCATGATAAAAAGTCGTATTCGTATGTTTTGAGTTTGCCTGCTCGAAATCCTAGTAAGGTTGTAGCATATTGGGTTACAACAACAACAACAAAACAAAAAAAAAACGTAACTCATTAATACAATGGTTCGAGTCTTACCAAAAATATGATTAGAATATATGGGTTTAAATTATCGGTTATCATTTATAATTATGTATACGTATATTCTAGAAAGAAAAAAACAAGTGTAACTCTATACAGCAAGACAATTTGGAAACAACACGGAATGTTACAAATTTCTCTCATCTATGTCTCAATTATTGTAATTAAAGACAAAGACAAAAATATAGATGGCGACGACTAAAACATTAAAAATCCTTAGTCAAGATTGCATTTTTGTAGGCCTAGATCAATAAATTTTCATCGTTACTTAAATGGATGAGATCAAAAGTTTGAGTTGTATTGCAAAATCTCACTATTGTTATTTCTGTTTTGTAATGCTCTACTAGTTTCTTGCTAGTTTTTTTTCTTCCTTCTTATGAGTTTTAATAAAACCGTTGTTGTTCAAAAATAATAGAATTGGAATCCCTTGATTCCTCTCATTAGCTTTCAATCCTTTAAATAGGCTCACAATATACAAATATGGTAAAAGAATAATGCAAAGGGATATATACAATAATTCTCATATTTATCTAATTCTATAATTATCTCTAATAATTCCATATTTATCTAATTCTATAATTATCTCTAATACGCCCCCTCAGTCTAAGGGGGAGGGCCACGAACACTTAGACTGGACCGGAAATCATCAAAAAGATACTTTGGTAAGCCTTTAGTAAAGATATCGGCATACTGATACCGGGATGGTACATGAAGCACCCGAACACGCCCGGGCTACTCGTTCGCGAACGAAATGAATATCAATCTCCACATGCTTTGTACGGCGATGTTGCACGGGATTACCGGATAAGTAAAGCGCACTAACATTGTCACAATAAACAATCGTTGCTTTCATCACCGGATTGTGTAGCTCAAGCAGTAGATTACGGATCCAACATATTTCCGCAACAACGTTTGCTACCCCACGATATTCAGCCTCGGCGCTGGATCTCGATATAATGGCTTGGCGTTTTGAGGACCATGATAGTAAGTTAGCCCCTAGAAAAACACAGTATCCGGAAGTGGACCGTCGGGTGTCCGGGCAACCACCCCAATCAGCATCGATGTAGGACATAAGACCCGATGTCGATGAAGGATGCAAGTGTAGGCCAAGGTCTAAGGTACCACGTAAGTACCTTAAAATTCGTTTTAACGCATGAAGATGAGGCTCGCGAGGGTCGTGCATAAAGAGACATATTTGTTGTACCGCATATGAGATGTCGGGCGTGTAAAAGTCAACTATCTTGTAAGGCCCGGCAAGGCTGCGATATAATGTCGGATCACTAACCGGCGGGCCGGTGGTAGCGGCCGAGCTTCGAGGTGGTTTCAACGGGAGTGGCGTGTACGGTTTGCAAGAAGCCATGTTGGCCGGGTAAGAATCTCGGACGCATACTTTTTCTGAGAGAGAAAGAGGCCATCAGAATTGCGGTTGACCGAAATACCCAAAAAATAATGAAGGGGACCCAGGTCCTTCATTGCGAATTCGGAACTAAGCTGCCGTATGATCTGGGTACGAAGCGTCTCGGACGAGGCGGTGAGAATAATATCGTCCACGTATAATAACAAATACGCGGTGTCCCGACCACGGTGATAAATAAACAGAGAGGTGTCACACTTGCTATTCCGAAAACCAACCGTGGATACAAAATTGGCGAAACGAGTGTACCAGGCCCTTGGGGCCTGTTTCAAGCCATATAAAGATTTCTTGAGATAACACACATGATCCGGGAATTCAGCGCTCCGAAAACCCGGTGGTTGATGCATAAGGACGGTCTCGTGTAGGTGGCCGTGTAAAAAGGCGTTCTTGACGTCTAGCTGATGAATTCCCCAATTTCTTGATAGGGCTAAACTGAGCACGGTGCGGATCGTGGCCGGTTTGACAACCGGACTAAATGTCTCATAACAATCCACCCCAACTTGCTGTGACCTGCCATTAACAACCAAGCGAGCCTTATGACGCTCGAGAGACCCATCAGAACGATATTTTTGAGTAAATACCCACATGCACCTAATTATATTGGCGTTACGAGGCCTAGGAATAAGTTCCCACATATGGTTTTTAATTAAAGCATCATATTCGTCGTTCATAGCTCGCCCCCAGTTACGATCACGAATAGCCTCAAGATAGGAAGAAGGAAGAGGAGAAATAAGAGGAGAAGGTGGAGGTGTATAAGAGTGAAACAACGCGTATTTAGGATTAGGTTTTGTGATGCCCTGTTTTCCACGGGTAGTCATTGGATGGGTGGGTTGGGCTGCGGTGTGTGGTTGGGTCGGGTTGGGTAGTGGTGTAGTGGGTGGGGGGTTATCTGGAGCCGACGGTAGTGGGATGGATGGTGGTGTATGGGTGGGTGATGGTGGAGGGGTGGTTGATGGTGTAGGCGGTGTATGGAACAAAGTTCGTATAATTGGGTGGGGAGTATCATCGAGGAATGTGTAATCCTCGGGGGAGGATGTAGAAGGTGAGGCGAAAGGGAAAGTTGTCTCATCAAATGTCACATGGCGAGAAATAATGAGTTTATTGGTGGTGAGATCAAAACACTTATAACCACGGTGATTTGGTGAAACCCGAGAAAAACCACAGGAGTTGATCTTGGTTGTAGTTTATGTATTAATGTAGGTGGATTGTGTGGAAAGCATAGGCATCCAAAAAGACGGAGATGTGTGTATGTGGGTGTGCGACGGTAGAGAAGTTGGGTAGGCGACCGATATGAAAGACCTTTATTTGGAAGGATATTGTGAAGATACGATGCCATAGATAGAGCATGCGGCCAAAAAACGGACGGGACAGAAGAATGCAAGAGAAGTGTACGGGTCATTTTATTTAAAGTTTGTAGCTTGCGTTCGGCTTTACCGTTTTGAGCGGAAGTATAGGGACATGAAAAACGCATTTGAATGCCATTGGATGCGCAAAAATTAGTGAAACCAAGGTTATCGAATTCCCGTCCATTATCACATTGGAAGCATTTAAGTTTTCTTTCAAATTGGGTTTGAATATAGGCACAAAATTGTTTAAAGATATGAAACGTTTGAGATTTATTAGCGAGCGGAATAACCCAAACAAAATTGGTGTAATCATCCAATAATAATAGATAATAACGGTGCCCCGTGGAGCTCATAACAGGAGATGTCCAAATATCACTATGAATTAAATCAAACGGTGCAACAGAAAAAGAACTGGAAGGATAAACGATTGTGTTTTCCTAATTGACATGAATTGCAAAAACAACTAGATCTAGGATGATTACATGAAATAAAATTTCTTGATAAAAGTTGTTGAAGGATAGGGTCGCCCGGATGTCCAAGGCGGTTGTGCCACAAGGAAGAGGAAAGAGCAGCAAAAGCGGAGGAAGTGATGGCTGTTGAAACGGGATAGAGGTCGCCATGGCTTTCACATCGGAGGATACGTGTTCCCGTCTTCAAATCCTTCACAGAGAAGCCAGAGGGATCAAATTCGAGTGAGACTGAATTGTCTCGTGTGAATTTTCGAACCGAGATTAAATTTTTGATTAAACTCGGGACGACGAGGACATTATTTAAGGTAAGAGGGGAAGAAGGAGACGAAATGTGAGATTGACCCGTACCCGTAACCGGAAGGGTTTCACCATTCCCGACGAGAATATGATTTTTAGTGCTTGAATTAACAACGTGAGAAATTATACCTGGGTTCGTAGCCATGTGAGAAGTCGCGCCTGTGTCCATGTACCAACGCTCGTCGGGAGGATGTAACGACATTGTATGCATAGCCGAGTCTATGTTGGTGGGAACTTGGCTAGCATAGTGGGCTTGAGCCGGATGTGGGCCGAGAATGCCGGGGCTGCTGGAATTGGGCTTGTATGAAGGCGTTCCCCAAGGTGAAACGGGCATTGTCGGATATGGGCAGGGAGGAACCGCCGTTGTGGTCGCCATGGTGATGGTGTTCGGTTATATGGTGGCGGCGAGGGATACCACGACCGCCGCCGGCTCCGCCCGGTTCCGCCACCCCGAGGAAATTGCCGCCCTCGGTGGCGACCGCGTCCCCGTCCTCGGGAGGACCTGTCATGAGTGTCCGGTTGGCGGTCGTCGTACCTATGGCGATTTTCCGACGAGAATGATTGATGAAAATCGGGAGGTGGACGATGGTCATACCTTGAATTTGATGGTTGTGGTTGTGCGTCGGAAACTAACGCGGCATTATCACCGCCGGCGAATGATGCTTGCTTTGCCTTTCGGGATTCCTCCAAGGTCAACATGCTCTGAGCACGAGTAAAGTCGGGAAGGGGATCTGATTGTTGGATGATCGTAGCCACACCATCATAGGCTTCGGACAGCCCAACCACCAATTGTAGAACCATACGACCGTTGTTAACCGGAGAACCAATATCGGCGAGTTCATCAGAAACGGTCTTGATTTTGCGACAGTAGGCCTCGATATTGGGAAAATCAGCAAACTTGATGTTAGAAAACGTTTGTTCAAGGAGAACGGCTCTTGATCCTTTGTTATCTTGGAACAAGCTTTTGAGGTGTTCCCATGCTTTTAAAGCAGTGGAGTTTGGAACAAGAATTGTCTGAAGAAGGTCGATAGAGATTGTACCGTAGATCCATTGTAGGACGACGGCATCCAAACGTTTCCACAAGGCTTCATCGACGGTGGTATCTTGTGGGGGAATGATGTGATCAGCAACCTGGTAAGCTTGGACATGAATTTTAAACAATTCAGCCCAAGATGTATATTGGACTTTTGCAATGTCTAAAGTAATTGGAATGAATGTCCTGATGTTGGTGACGGTTAGAGCTGGGTGATAAGGAAAATTCTTATGTTTATCGGCGGGTTTTTCACCCATTGTTTAGGACGAGAGTAATGAGAAGGAGAGGGATCGAAGAGAAAGAACAAAGAGAAAAAAAAAAAGTGGTGTTTAGGGTTTGGGCTCTGATACCATAATAGAATTGGAATTCTTTGATTCCTCTCATTAGCTTTCAATCCTTTAAATAGGCTCACAATATACAAATATGGTAAAAGAATAATGCAAAGGGATATATACAATAATTCTCATATTTATCTAATTCTATAATTATCTCTAATAATTCCATATTTATCTAATTCTATAATTATCTCTAATAAAAAACAAAAACAAAATTGAGTTGTATTGTTAACATTGTTCTAAAAAAAACTCGTCACACAACTGTCGTGGCACGTTATGGCACAAGGCTTGTGTCTTATGCCATGTTAAGCCAGTGGCACGCCATGGCCTAATCCACAGTTTTCGTACTTTGATATTTTGTCTTTTTTTTACGTTTTTTAATGTTTTATTTGCTAGTTTTTAATATACAATCTAATTTAACTTGATTATTATTAATGAATCATTGAGTAACAATACAAAACATATGTTTTTATATATAATACTATATATTAATTAGAAATTTGACGCCATAAGGTACGCCTTGAAAACATCAAGTTTCATCGTGGCTCCTAGCTTTAAATGGAAACCATGCCATTCTTACAAGTTATTGGATCTTAATTTTTGAAATATTTGGATCTCAAAAAATAAACAAACTCAAAATATGGTCTTAATATGAGTTGCTGCTTGCTAATTAAAAGTTGAAGCCTCAAACAATCAAAAAAATCATATCACTTGAAGTTACGAGTAAAAATTTACAGTCTCCAAATTTTTTGTTATAAATATAATTAGGATAATATTTTTTGACTCTTAATCATATTCCAAGTAACCATTGATGGTTATAATTTTTAAATCGTAACTTGGTTTAAAATGATTATCTTTTTAATACTTATTATCATATTTAGCGTTACTATTGTATTTTCTTCAAAAATAAAAGTTGTAGATTTTTTTTGAGAGAAATGATATGAAAAAGAAAATAGAGAGAAAATGCAAGAAAAAGAAAGTAAATAAACTAAAAAATAAGAGGTATTTTGGTTACTTTATCAAATTAAGAAGTCTTCGAATTTAACATCGAATTGAATCTTGATCATCAATTTGAGGGTTTTTTTTAGGGAAAATTATCGTATTAACCATTTAAAAAAATCGTATATCCAAAATCTCTCTTAACTAACTAAAATAACAAAAAATTCGTAGATACATTTAGTATCATACGAAATCCCTTTTGATTTCGTATAGGACACAACACACACATGCATACAAAATGGACACATCACACACAAACACATATTACATTTCGTATTTGTAACCACACTTACAAACACACAACATACTAAATCTATAAACACACACACACACAACATACTAAATCCATACTCACACACACAGACAACATACTAAATCTGTAAACACACACACACACACAACATACTAAATCCATAAACACACATACACACATAGCATACTAAATTCATTAATATATCTGGTTACAGGTAAATATGTGGTTACAAATTAATGTAGGAAAAAATTGATATATGTGGTTACAAAGTAATGTAGGATTTGTGGTTACAGATAACCACATATATTAAATTTTCCCTACATTAATTTGTAACCATATATTTACCTATAACCGCATATAGTAATGGATTAATTATGTTGTTTGTCATGTGTGTGTGTTTATGGATTTAGTATGTTGTGTGTGTGCGGGGGTATGGATTTAGTATGTTGTGTATTGTGTGGGCGGGTATGGATTTAGTATGTTGTGTGTGTGTTTATGGATTTAGTATGTTGTGTGTGTGAGTGTGGTTACAAATACGAAATCTAATATGTGGTTGTGTGTGTTGTGTCCATTTCGTATGCATGTGTGTGTTGTGTCCTATACGAAATCAAAAGGGATTTCGTATGATAGTAAATGTATATACGAAAATTTTGGTTATTTTGGTAAGTTGCGAGAGGTTTTGGATATTTGGATATACGATTTTTTAAAATGGTTAAAACAATAATTTTCTCTTTCTTTTATTATGACCATGCACAACCACATCTACAAGGTTTGTAAAGATGACGAATGTTCATCTCGTTCCGGATTCAAAATATGCTATTATATCGTTTCTGACATCTTCAACACAATTAATAAAGTAAATTCTTCCATGAATTCATACCGTCAATTCCAATATTTTAGCTTTTCGGACATCTATTTTACTTTTCCAGTTGTTTTCTCAAAAGTTAACTTGAAAATTCATGCAACGTTCACGTTATTTACCACGTATAGGCATTGAATCCACTTTTTCTAATTTTTCGGTTAAGATTTTACGTTATATCCAAACTAATTATTGCTCAAAAAGTTATTCTTTTTTATGATAAAGTTAGAAAAAATTTATAATGTTTATTTGCATATTCTAAAGTTATTGAGAAAATAAACAACTAAACCAACTAAACTTCTCACACGCATCCAATTCAGATATATGGTTAAAAAAGAAAAAATCTAGCTAGATATGTTCTTTATCTAAAAAAGTAGAACGGGGTTTTTCACCTTTCCTGACGTATAATATGTATGAAAAACTTTTGTGACGAAATTTCCAAAAGCTGCCTAAAAAGTTTTGAAACAATGGACTTTTAAAATAAGAAGTAATATTAGTTGGTTGGGTTCTATTAAAAATGAAAGTTACGGTGAGAATTGGAAGTTAATACTAATGAGATGCATCAAGTTCTACCAGATTAATTCCCGTAAAAAGTGTAATTAATGAGGTGGGTTGAAATTAAAAGTGATCAATGATCCATATTCATTTTTACGTTTCTAACTTTAACTCTTATTATCCCACGATCCTTTTTTTTAAGTATATAATATAGTTTGAATCCTTAACTTTATAAAAGATCAAAAGATTAGTTATGAAAAAGTAATTGAGACCCTATGTGTTTGTATAAAGTCCGTTTGATTTGATTTATATAAAATAAATATTATACAATATAGAAAATATAGTACAACACCTCTTAAAAAAGTCACATCAAAACAAATATTTAAAAGAAAATTCCAAGTTGGGCGTCGGCTAACGTTTTCCACGTAATATAGTTTCAACCGATTCGTTGAAATAAAGATAAGATTTTGGACAATTTTTTTTAATATTAACACATGGGGATTGCTAATGACACTATCTAGGATGTCATTAGCTTCCTCTTAATGGATTTTTAAATTTTTTATTTAAAATAAAAATATAATAAATGTTATAATCTTAAAAATAAAAAAGTTATTGAAGTTGAATTTAATTTCTTCGATTAAAAAAAAGAAAGAAGAAAAAACACGACAAGGGGACAAAGACCACCCTTTCAAATATGATCCCAAAAATTCTACCATCTCCACCCTATATAAACCACCCTTACTCTCACCTCAATTCCACCCACAACAACAACAATGCCTTCATCCTCCACGCTTTCCACTTTTCTCCTTTTGCTTCTTCTTTCCCACTTCTCCGATGCCGCTGTTTTTGACATCCGAAACAACTGTCCGTACACTGTCTGGGCCGGTGCAGTGCCCGGTGGTGGTCGCCAACTTAACTCCGGCCAAACCTGGTCCTTAAATGTCGCAGCCGGCACAGCAGGAGCCCGCATATGGCCTCGTACTGGATGCAACTTTGACGGGTCAGGTCGAGGCCGGTGTCAGACTGGTGACTGTAACGGCCTCCTCGCGTGCCAAAACTTTGGTCAGCCACCTAACACATTGGCTGAGTACGCTCTTAATCAATTCAGTAATCTTGATTTCTTCGACATTTCGCTTGTCGATGGATTCAATGTGCCGATGGAATTTAGCCCCACTTCTGGTGGGTGCACTCGTGGCATTAGATGTACCGCGGACATCAATGGTCAATGCCCTAGCCAGTTACGGGCACCTGGAGGGTGTAATAACCCTTGCACTGTGTTTAAGACAGATAATTACTGTTGTAACTCTGGAAGCTGCGGACCAACTGATTTTTCAAGATTTTTCAAGACTCGATGCCCTGATGCTTATAGCTATCCCAAGGATGACCCAACTAGCACGTTTACTTGTCCCGGTGGAACCAACTATCGGGTTGTTTTTTGCCCGTGAAGACGTTTGATTACGGATCAAACGGGTCGGAAATATTAATAAGTGAAATAAATGCCTTGAAATGTGAGACATAATAAACAAGTTGGAAATATAGTCTCATTTTAATGCTTCCTTGATAAATCTTAAATGTTGTCGTAATAAATATATAAACGTTGTGTTTCATGTGTTTTCTGTTTCCATTTTGATTGATTTACAACTTTCTGGCTTTATGGCTCTGTTTTTGTTTTTGATAATTTCCATTATTTATTTTTAATTTAATGATCTTTCGGGAAAAAAAAAATTAATTCAATTTTGTCTATCTTAAGAAGTCATGCATGGTGGGTATGGGTCGTACCAATCACGATCGTAATGTTTAAGCAAAATAGTAGTTTTCTTTTTGTTTTTTATATAAAAAAATAAGAATTCCTACAATTACACTTTTTTCAAAATTTGATTGAAGGAATGAAAAAAACACAAAAATTGTAACTTACGATTTAATATTATTATTATTTGAGACGAAGAATACTAAAAATAAGATAAATTATTATGATCAAAAAATATTCTTATATTACACCTTTATATAAATACAAATATAAATATATAATGAGCATCTTTAAAAATTATGTTATTTTAGAAATTTTAAAATTTTATGATAATTTTACTCCAATAACTATATTAAATTCTTATTGAAAATAAAATAAATAATAAGAGAGAATAGAAAAAAAATATATAACATACTTATTGGAGATGCTAAATTTAAACGTAATAATAAAGTATTTAACGAGACATTTAAGAATAAAACAAATATTTTTTGGAAAGTAGGCGAAACTCCGAATAATCTATAAAATAAAAAAGAAAGGTACAATCAAATAACAAAGGACTCCCTCCCACATCAAGGTATAAAACTTATATTGTTTAAAAAAAAGTATAAAACTTATATTTATACATTTTATATGATTTATTTTTGCGTCTTGTTAGTGTAATATGTATGATTATTAGACCTATAGGTTTAAAAATCCAAAATTATTATAATAATACTAAAAAAAAAGTTGTTTTTCTTAAAGTAAAGACACTTGCAACATTTGTGTAACAGTACCCCATAGATCAACATCGATACTTTAAAAGTATGAGTTCAAATAAATTTACATCCTTCGATAAATAAGTTAAGACCTGTTAATACATATATTACAAGAGTGTTGATTTTAAAAAAAATGTTATTCCAAAGTTGCATAAGAATTTTTTTTACGAAAATTTTAAGAAGTTACTGAGCAAAGACTCGTAATGTTTTCCTTTACTTGTATCTTTTTTTATGATCCATACTCCTAATAATTACTTATTTCTTCAAAATTTCTCATATTTAAGAGAGAGATAGAGAGAGAGAGAAACATGCAGACCGAATAAAAATCTGTTGTCTCAAAATCATATGCCTCATCCCTATCCAATCAATGAAATAAAGACAAATCAGATTTTTATATATTTTAATTTTATTTTATTCAAGTTACATTTTTCTGTAATGATGCTTATTCATGTGACTTTAGACGTGAATAAGACATGAGATTTTAGACAAGTTATTTTTATCCGCACCGCTAGACCCATGTCATTGAAATTCTATAATAAGCTGATTTTTGCATATTCGTCAACAAAATATGCTATATTTGAAATATGTTTTTTTACATATGAAGAGAGAGTCTGATTCGATGTATGTTTGTGTGCGTAACACTACTATTTTTATCTTTCAAATAAATATTTTGTGTGAACTCATAATCCACCGATGTATACAGTAACGAACCCAAGAATTTTTATGAGCGGATGCATCTTTAAGATCAATCAAAGGCATTTAAAGTTGCAGTTTTGTGAAGGGGAAAGTTAACACAGTTTTACCTGGAAAAAATTCAATTGTGTCAGTTAGACACAACACATTTTTACAAATGGAATCAATCTTGACTTTTTGAACAAGATGCACCGTTATGTCTTTTGTCTGACATGTTTTAGGCAGAATTCCACCTTTACGGGGGACTTTTTTTGGTTTTTAGTTGATTTCATAACGGACCATAGATGCAACAATAATTTTGTCAACTCCCAAAAAATATACATTTTTAATTATTTTCTGCCAATAAAAAATCTCAAAATGATAAATAACATTTTATTAAATTTTGAAATGTTTTTAATAATATAATAAATGTTGTAATCGTAGAAATAAAAAATTTGTTAGTTGCATTCAATTTCTTCGCTAAAACCAGAAAGAAGAAGAAAAAACGACAACGCAAGAAAGACGACCATTAATATAATCCCAAAAATTCTACGATCTGCACCCTATATAAACGACCCTTACTCTCACCTCAATTCCACCCGCAACAACAACAATGGCTTCATCCTCCATCCTTTCCACTTTTCTTCTTTTGCTTCTTCTTTTCCACTTCTCCGATGCCGCCGTTTTCAACATCCGAAACAACTGTCCGTACACCGTTTGGGCCGGTGCGGTGCCAGGTGGTGGTCGTCGGCTTAACTCCGGCCAAACCTGGTCCTTAAATGTCCCAGCCGGCACATCACAAGCCCGTATATGGCCTCGTACCGGCTGCAACTTTGACGGGTCAGGTCGAGGCCGGTGTCAGACTGGTGACTGTAACGGCCTCCTCGCGTGCCAAAGCTTTGGTCAACCACCTAACACGTTGGCTGAGTACGCTCTTAATCAATTTAGTAATCGTGATTTCTTCGACATTTCTCTTGTCGATGGATTCAATGTGCCAATGGAATTTAGCCCCACTTCTGGTGGGTGCACCCGCGGCATTAGATGTACTGCGGACATCAATGGTCAGTGCCCTAGCCAGTTAAAGGCTCCTGGAGGGTGTAATAACCCTTGCACCGTGTTTAAGACAGATAATTACTGTTGTAACTCTGGAAACTGTGGACCAACTGATTTTTCAAGATTTTTCAAGACTCGATGCCCTGATGCTTATAGCTATCCCAAGGATGACCCATCAAGCACGTTTACTTGTCCCGGTGGAACCAACTATCGGGTTGTTTTTTGTCCGTGAAGATGTTTAATTACAGATCAAACGGGTCAGAAATATAATAAGTGAAATAAATGCGTTGAAATAAAAGAAATAATAAACAAGTTGGAAATATAGTCTCATTATAATTAAAGCTTCTTCCTTAATAATTTTCAAATGTTATGGTAATAAATATTATAAACGTTGTGTTGTTATGTAATGTTGTTATGTTGGTTTGATGTGTTTTTTTGTTTCCATTTTTTATTCATTTAAAATCTACAACTTATGAGTTTTATAGCTTTCTAATATTGTTTTAACGACGATTTCCATTATTTGATCAAAGTCATCGTACCCTTGCCAACTAAGCTACACGTCATATGCAAAAATAGAAGCATGTTATTTAGGTATATTTTTATTTAAAAACTAATTTTAACTTTTTTTAATAACAGAGTTTTATGATCAAGAAAAATATTTTTTTTCTTATCACACCACGTATAGTTACAACATTTAAACATAATCATACAGTACTTAATGAGACATTTAAGTATAGGACTTTTATTCTCACACAAATTTTCCTCTCTCTCTCTCTCAACACACACACACACACACACATATATATATATATGCACACACGAAGGATCGTGTAAGAATATGAGTTAAAGTGAGAAACGTAAGAAGGGATCTAGACTCTTGGTCACTTTTAATCTCACCCCACCCATAAATTGTGTTTGACACAGAAATTAATCGGGTGCATCTCGGTGCTTCTCACACCTGTTGATCTTCAATTATGATTGATCCAAAAGTGGAGATTCATTGCTACCTTTCTCACCACAACTTTCATTCTAAAGGGAACCCAACTCACATATACGTCGTATGATTTTTTTTTTGTCTTATTAGTGTAAGATGTAGGGTTGGGTTCCAGTATGAATAGAAGTTATGGTGAGAAAGGTAAAAAATGATCTCCATCATTGGATCAACGATAATTGAAGATCAACACAAACTAGATGCACCAGATGAGGATGTGATTAAAAGTGATAAAGAATCCAGATCTCTTCTAATGTTTCTCACCTTACCTCCTATTTTCACACGATCCTTGTAAGATGTATGATTGTTAGACATATAGAGTTAAAAATCCAAATATATTATGATAATGATACAAACGGTTATTTTTCTTAACATAAAGGCACTTGCAGCATGTTTGTATCGGTTCAACGTAGACCAAAAGTATTTATTGAACAAGTTGCCTAGTAAATTAGTATAAGTCATGTTAAGACGAATATAACAAGAGTATTTAAATTAAATTCCCTAACAAGGGTGATGCCTGATTGATCGAGTTACAAAAAATATATTTAAAAAAGAGGATGGACGGATCAACACTTTTACAGGTGTTGGTCCCATAAATCCTTATGATCTGAAATTAAATAAAATCTTAATATATAGTGATAAATGAAATAAAATACATATAAAATAAACCAAAATTACAATAGACATGATTTGCATCATATTTTATGAACCAAAATTCATTGATCCAAACCGTATTCAGTTTCTCACCGCAGCATCATTCAAGGGAACTTTGTTATAAACCAAAATCATCTATGTGCATTTTATACTGAAAAAATGCCATTTAATTCATTGGCGGAAGGCTTTGAGGGCAGTGGGGGGCCAAGGCCCTCCTGATTTTTCATCCCCTCCTTGTACCCATATATAAAAATTAATATTATATTTGGATAATAGATGTTTTGGCTACTCTAATAATCCTTTTTGCTTTTGATTTTCAAACATCCAGAAGTAACCTATAAAGTCCAATACTTGATGCTTATAGAATAATAATATAAGTAAATAAAACAATACAATTAATACGTATAATAAATTAAAGTAATAAAATTATGAGTAATATAATATACAGAGAAACAAAATATAGTTTTTACTATACTGAATTAGACGATGGAATGATCGTGTGAGAGTATGAGTTGAGATGAGAAATATAAGAAGAGATTTGGACCATTGATCACTTTTAATCCCAAAACAATTCATTAATTGTGATTTAAAAGGTAATTAATCTAGTGTATCTCATTATTGTTGATCTAATGATCCCCTATATATAGTATTTTGATAGTATTTGAGAACCCGTATAAAAGTTCAGAAGGAAAGCAAGTTGATTTGGCCCCCTGGTTCCAAGGCCGTGTTCCGCCCCTGATTTATTTAGAATTAATTTTTCCATTTTTGAAATATTTGGAATTAAAATGTATGAGATTCATTAAGTGAATCAAACTTTATACGGTTAAATAACATAATATTCGATAAAAAAATTATTCATATGTGTTTACATTTATATTTTCAAATAATTTTTTTAATTATTTACATATGACCTATTTTTTAACCTTTTCTCGTTACCTTCTCACGATATTTAAACTTTCTTATTTGAACCTCTATATTAACGACTTTAATTTAAAAGTTTATACCAACATAATCACGAGTAATTATTAATTTGAAATTCAATACTAAGACATTATTTGGGCAAACATAACTACATAAGCTAACTTATTTTTTGAATACGTGTTTGAATGAACATAAAACTAGCTTATTGAAAAGCTAGTTGGAGTTGGAGTAACTTATTAACGGCTTTTTAACACTTTTTTTTATTATAACTCTCATTGATATTATTATTTATCGTTATTAATCATAAACAAATAAAAATAATAATCATTTCTGATATCAAAAAATAGTAAGATATATTAATTAAAAATTATGAATTCATTTTAGTTATACATTAATATTACCTATTTAGAATTATTGTTATCATTTGTTTTTATATTATTATTTAATATATTTAACTATAAAAAAGCAGATACAACAATTCAAAAAGTAAAAAATTAAAGTTATATACTTATTTCCTTTCATAGATAATAAAATTATGTCAAATAATTTAAATAAAATATTTAATTAATTATTAATTATAGTCTTTCAAAAATTGTTAATTAATTAGGATATGTGATATTGAGTGACTTTAATATATTATAGAGTAAATTGCGTTTTTGGTCCCTGTGGTTTGCTGAAAATTTTTATAGTTATTCTTATGGTTTTGAAATTACAAATTTCTTCCTTATGGTTTATAATCCATTACATTTTTAGTAGTTATGATTTAATTTTTTTTCCGTCCTTATGGTTTACAATTCATTTCTAGAATTCTACTTTTGTTCTTCATACTTAAAAGTAGTATTTTGGCCTAAGGGACGAAAATAGAAGTGAATTGCAAACCATAGAGATGAAAACTAAAAATTCAAAACCACAGAGACGAAATCCGCAACCTTTAACAAACCACAGGTACGAAAAACGTAATTTACTATATATTATACTATTAAATGTTTGTTTTGATTATATTATAAATTATTGTAATTGACTTATTTTTAGTAGACATTTTTTGTCATTTTTATCGGTTAGTTTTTATCAAACATGATTTATTTATCAACTAGCTTATCAACTATCAACTAAGTTATCAGTTATCACCTAATTTGACAAACATAACCTAACATAATTAAAAATATAAGTCAAAGTATTTGGTAGATGTCCACTCATGAGGTGGTGTTTGCAAGGCATGGGTTTTAGTCAAGTCTCGGATATATAATGACCACTTATTAGAAGTTAAGTATATGGTTATTGCTTAAAATAATAATTACTCATTTAAATTAAATGTTTATGTTCAAGATCGATCAATATATTGTTGCAGTTTATTAGAAGCTGAGGATCCACAAAATGGATCATGATCACACGATAATCGGGTTGGATAATTCATAATGATGACCTAACCCGTATAATTTGCCCAAGACAAATCACAATGGGTTATTGGTCGAGCGGAAAAGCCAAAAGCTATAGATTCATTGCATTTAAGATATAGAGGAGATTTCAAATACAAACAAAGCAATTTGTACAAACCGTACAAACTACATTCAACCAATCATTTTTTTTTCACTTTTTATTAATTATGAGGGTTGATTAGTCAATAATATGTGAAAAAATTTCATCAAAAACACATGAGAGTGGACTAATAAAAAAATATGAAATCAGATTCATCAAAATGAGAAATACATGAAATAATTTCATTTTCACATAGAAACAAAAATATATGAAATAATTTTCATGAAGAAAAAAAATTATATGAGACAATTTCATCATATTAAACACTTTTACGAAAAAAAAATTATTCAAAAAAAATGAAACCATGAAGTTTGTACGGTTTGTACAAATTGATTGGTTTGTATTTGAATCTCCCCTTAAGATATATTCGTCTTAAAGTTTTCAGATTTTCAATTACGTTGGATATATTGCATGTACGAACTTTAGTGGGTATGGATTTAAACATGAATTTAGCATAATTATTGGTTCAGTTTCACATTATATATAGATGAAATTGGTAAAAAAAAAATGAACTGGTGATCATCATCAATATTAAGGAGTTTCAATAATTTGCGTAAAAAGTTGATCATGAAAAGACTTATTAGTATATTTTGAACTTGCCCGCAACAAGTTCTCACTCGAAATTCTTTTATGGTTGCCATGCTACTAGCAAGCAAACGTAATAAGTAATCTTATACCAGTAATATGATTTTTACTAAGTTGCAAAGAAACAACTCAGAAAGTAACACGTTTCTCCCCTTAATCATTCATCTCGACTGTTATGATCAAAGACCAAGACTAAAACGTTATAAATATATAGTCTAGCACCACTTTCTTATAGTCATGGATTACGAATGATATCTTTTTTCACTTTCCCTCACCACTTAATGGGTTGAGATCCAAAGTTCGAGTCCATTGTCATCAATCATACATACGGATTACGATTTTTTTTTTCTTCTTGTGTTAAATAAAGTATATCAACTACAAGTGATTTATATTACTGTTTCTTATTTACTGTTATTTTTTATCCAAGGTTTCAACTCGTGTGTCGTGTGGCTTTGCGGCGAGGCTGAGCCTCAAGTTTTAAGAGGGACGGCGAGGCTATGACGTTTTTCAAGACGTGACTTATGACGGTAAATTTCTAAGAAAAATCAAATATCATGTTACAAAAATCGCACATTAAACCATGAAATGCCATAGGTTTAATGTTGCATTATTTTTGTAATTGTAGTGAAAATTTACGTTTTTGTTTAAATTAATTTCCAGATACTTTTTATATAGATTAATATAAAAAGTATGTAATGTTATAAAGTATATGAATTATTTTTAATACATCTATACATAAAAGATTGGTTTTTAAAAATTAAGAACGGATTTAAGAAAAACTATGGGTCTGATTGGTATTGGTTTAATGGTATAAAAAGTAACTTATTCAATAATATTTATGAGAGAGCTTTATGTAGAAAGCAAGTTCTTTTTTTTAATTTGTCATTTTCAATTAAAAAACATGTTTCTTTTATCTATAAATAGATTAATTCACACAGACACCTATATGACTATATCTATACACGACTTAATGAAAACGAACCAAACACCCATGATAATGAATTAATATTTGAATAAATATTGAGACATGAAGTTAGTCATTTGTGTTCAACAAGTTCTACCCATGTCCACCCTATATAAACCATGCTTAGTCTCACTTAAATTAACACACAACCACAATGACATCCTCCCCCTTTTCTACTTTTCTTTTTTTAATTCTTCTTTTCCACTTCTCCAATGCAGCCACTTTCGACATCCGAAACAACTGTCCATACACCGTTTGGGCCGGTGCGGTGCCTGCCGGTGGTGGCCAGAGGCTTAACCCCGGCCAAACCTGGTCCGTAAATTTCCGAGCCGGTACAACAGGAGCCCGTATATGGCCCCGTACCGGCTGCAACTTTGACGGGTCAGGTCGAGGCCGGTGTCAGACTGGTGACTGTAATGGTCTCCTTCGGTGCCAAGCCTATGGTGCACCACCTAACACATTGGCTGAGTTCGCTCTTAATCAATACAATAATCTTGATTTCTTTGACATTTCTCTTGTCGATGGATTCAACGTGCCAATGGAATTTAGCCCTAACTCGGGTCGGTGTAGGGGTATCAGATGTACTGCGGATATCAATGGTCAGTGTCCTAGCCAGTTACGGGCCCCAGGAGGGTGCAATAATCCATGCACTGTGTATAAGAGCGATAATTACTGTTGTAACTCTGGAAGCTGCTCAGCAACGGGTTTTTCAAGATTTTTCAAGAATAGGTGTCCTGACGCTTATAGCTACCCCAAGGATGACCAAACTAGCACATTTACTTGTCCCGGTGGAACCAACTATCGGGTTGTATTTTGCCCGTGAAAACATTTGACCACGAGTCAAACATGCTCGAAATATAATTAAGTAAAATAAAATAATAAATGCTTGAAAATAAAAGTAACAAGTTAACGGGATAAGATGATATTGTGTTCATCACGTGTCATATATAATAAATATTTGTTAACGTTGTGTTATTATGTTGGTTAAATCTGTTTCTTGTTTCCATATTGATATATGTAAAATCTACAACCCATTCGTCTAAAAGCCTGAGCTTAATGAAATCTGGTCTGAATCGACAAAATCGAGCAAAAATGATAGCATTGGATGGCATATTTAGTACATTACATACAAATAATATCCAGAAAGCTAAAAGCTACCCTCTTTTAGTTCCCGAAACTCGAATCAAAAGAAGGGTATTTTCGGAATGATGGATAGTTGCAATTAATATGCCATTAATTGCCATCTAAGAGTAAAAAAAATAGAAAAAAAAGGTCAGCATCAATGGCTTTTTCTACTACTTACTACTACTATTACTAATACTATTACTACACAGATGTTTTCCTGCCTGTTTGCTGCTAAAGTAATTGGGGGTTCAGTTAGATTAAGCTCCCATTGGGACATGGTTAAGGTTAACCACTCTGCACAACTTCTGTTTGATGGTTTTCTCTTGCTTCCTCTTGACTTTCCCCTACTCTCTCCTGCAATTTATCAGAATTACCAAAATTAAAGAACTTAATGAGACTGACAACTTATTTGGTCAGTTATATATGATTGTTTGGTGGTGGCTTAATGATATAGAAAGTGGCTTATTCATTAAGCTCCTAGAGGGAGCTTTATGCAGAAAGCCAAGTTTTTTTTTCTTCCAAACCTGCCCCTCCCAATTAAAAAAACACGCTCCTTCCATCTATGAAAAAAAAAAGAACCCTCCCAAACAAAAACTTTCCCAATCTATACAAACAGATTGATCCACACATACAACTTTATCTATACATGACTTAATGTATGGAAAACCAACCAAACAGCCCCATATGGTATGCAAAATGTTGCTTTGAAATTGGAATGTAAATAATGTTAAACGACCTAATTACCTTTTAACAATGGCTTTTTTTGTAATTTTTTGCTTGTTTATAAACAATATATTTGAAAAATAAATATAAATACTAGTAAGTATATATGAAGGCATACATAAACAAATCTGCCAGTTTAGGCAGAATTAAATTCCCCTTCTTCAGCAAACCAAATAAACCGACGGAATTAGGTCTTCAATGAAACTTGTCATATTAATTCCGTCGGATTTCGTCAAACCAAACCCCGCCTAAGTTTACTTCTAAATTTACTTAAAGAGATTCTCTTAGCATTTTTATAAATGTTACTAGTATTAGTAACCCTTTTAAATATATTATATATTTATAATTTATAAAGTCCTACAGTGCAAAAAAAATCAAAAGTATAATTGGGAGGTTCTTAAAGAATAGTATATAATTGGGAGTGGATGTTACCTTAAGGGATGCATTTTCAGCAAGAAGCTTCTCGTAATCGCTCCTAATACGACTCACTTCTGCTCTAAGAGAAGCGTTTTCTTCCTTCAAGATTTCAGCCCGTTGGGCCAGCTCATCGCATTCCGCCTGACTCCCACGTTAAAGTCAACATAAATGCCATCAATTTAATTATAACTAATAACCGAATAAATAGCCAAAAAAAACAAAGAAAAAACTGTACAATTTAAAGGGGATTTTTCATACCTGTTTACGCAATCTGGATCTGCGAGCAGATTCCCTATTTGATTGCTTCCTTCTTTGCCTTTTTAGCTCCCTTTCATCCTGAAATAATATTATCAATCAATAACACTGGAAAAAACCATCATAATGCACACTTTTTATGCCAAATATTAGAAATGCTGCTAGTTTAACGTCTTTTTTTTATCAGATTGTCCACCCTATTTGTAGAGAAAAATGAATCCTAAATCTCAAGAATATCGATATAATAAATAAATAAATAATGGCAGGTGAACATAAAAGAATTTAAAGAGAACACCTGTAGCCAGAGCTGTGGCTGCATGCTTTCCCTTGAATTAGCAGCGACCATTCCCCCTGCAACTGGAGCAGAAGTTACATGTGCTCGCACTGCAGGAATATTGGATGTATTTGCACCACTCCAGTAGTCCATACCGATATTTAAGTTAGTAGTGGGACCCGCAACACTTCCCGGAGTAGCGCCAGCTGTTATTGGCACAACACCCATTGTCGGATTGACCATTGAATTAGGCGTATTTGGTCCTCCTCCATTCTGAGAACCATGTACAGTGTTTCCATTTTGAGATGCTTCACCTTCCATAGAATCTTGCCTAGATCCTGATTTCATTTGCGAATTCTGCAAGATATATATATATATATATCATTCATTATTCAGAAAAACGACGATCGTCATGTGATATGCTACATAGTACATACAACTGGCATACAATATGCACATGATATGTTTAATAAATACTACTCAAACTTACAAAAATGAAGAAAAAAGAACTGAAAGTGTACAGTATCACGCATGCAATAGAAAGTCATGTATCATCAAATCAGATAATTTAAATGAATCTCTTCATGAAAAATGCACATATAACAAGTGACTTAATCAAAGGAGTGGGCCCACATATATTTATCCAACAGTTATATTAAACAAGTACTTTGCAGGAATACCTACATTTTCAGAATTTGCATCACTTCCTTCACTCGATCCTTCACTTCCACTCTCAGCACTGCAAAACCAATATTGGTATACGCATAAACAAGGCTGAATGGTCAATGGTGTCAATTCATTGATAATATCTATTCATATATATATATATACACCTTTTGGGATAGGATCCATTAGCAGATGCTCCTGCTTTGCTGGGTTCATTGTTCTTTCCCGTAATCATATTTAAACTGCCAAGACTTCCCTTCGATCTTTTAATAGGAAGTTTTTCCTTCCCTTCAGGTGACTTACCATTCACTTCCATACTGCCAGGTGTATTGCCCTACATTAGAGTTTATCAATAAGATATCTGACTCTATTAAGTTCACAAACTTATTAGCTTTTAGCTCAGGAAACTTACAGAAACCTCGGCAACACCATTTGGAGAAGGCATTGCAAATGGACTAAAAGGATATGATCCCTGGTTAAAATTCACAAAAAATATATATATAATGTCAGTGGGAATAAAGAAACAACATTAGTGCAAAAAGTACAATATCGATGGCAAGAATACCGGAGGAATAGATGGATGAGCATATATGCCACCATGGGGATACATAGCAACATATGGATGAGGTGCAGTACCATAAGGTGGCATAAGATGCTGCAAGTACACATATATATATTAGAAGATACCAAATAAATCAATGTGGATGAAATAATCAAAAAAAAGTTTACGTAAGATGATTGAGATATGTACATTTTCTAGTTATTTCTAACATCAAATTACAAGAACAGTTGATTCATAGTTATCTAGTATAAGTTAGATGCAAGAAACACATAGACGAAATCCTGAATCCAAAAAGCCGGGTACCTGGACCCCCCACATGTAGGGATGAGGTTGAGGACTTGATGCTAAGTACCCATGTGGAGGCATAGGAGAATAAGCCTGTTCAAGATGTACATATACATACAATACAAACTGGATTTAGTAAGCTAACTCACACCATAATGCTCCAATTTGGTAAAGCTTAAAAATGTTAATAGATACGAAACCTGAAACCCACTCCAATCTGGCACCGCTCCCATGGCATTACCTGAGGACTGCTCCTGAACAAACAAAAAAAGATAGAAATATGTTGCCAAGGTCAGTGATATATATATATATAGAGGAAAGTTCAAATGCGAACTTAACTTTGGTTGTGAACGTGAGGACAAATAAGAACGTGACACCTGTCATATTCTCTCTTATTTGTCCTCACGTTCACAACCAAAGTTAAGTTCGCATTTGAACTTTCCTCTATATATATATATATATATTCCACATATGTCTTATATATATATATATATAAGACATATGTGGAATGGAAGTATATTGAACAAAGAGAAATAAATTCACCTGGGAAGTTGGAGTCTCCTTAGCTGAGTCTTTTGCTTCCTTGGCGGGTGGTTTATCCATCTCTTTGCTTCCCATTACTCAAACCAGAAAGACTTTATAGATAACCTACAACCATCCTACCACTAGATTTCAAGACATATGTTATGTTAAAAGATATTTAAATTTTAAATAAAGACACATTTGAGGGCTTACTTGTGAGCATGAAAATTGGGATTTCAAATGAACTTGAAGCCCTAAAGGCTCAAATCAAAAATCCAACTTCCCTCTACACCAATTGAAGTTCCCAAATATACTTAATATATTCCTGTAACCAAATATGACAAAAACCGTCAAACTATAAACTTCCAAAAACAGTAATCGAACAATTTGCTTGAATTCTAAGCCCCTAACCATGTCACAACTACTTATAAAAGTCAAAATTGACAGCCCTTCACAATCACAAAAACAGCATAAGAAGAAAAGAAATAAAAAAACTTAATTTTCACCTAAAATGAGACAAAATTAACACATAAAGCTAAGATTTTTTTTTTTTTATCAAAAGGCAAGTAAAATCGCAACCCATGTTCAACATTCGCGTATACACAATACCATGAGGTTCGATTAGATTAACTTACCGTTAAAACCTTGTGAACCAGTAAACCAAACCGGTGAACGTTTGGCAATCGTAATGATAACCTAGATCAAACTGAAACCCTAGTGAGGTAAAATTAGGGCAAATTTAAAAAGAGGGAGATGGAATTGAGAACAAATTCTTGGATGTAAAATTGGTGTTATGCAGGAAGGAGGTCTGTAGCTTGCATAACGGAGTTCTCCCTCCTCCTACTGACGAACAAAAGCTTTGAAATTGATTGATGATGATTGTGACGAAATATGGATGATTTGTGAAGTTTGTTTTAACGGTAGATTTGCGCTGACGTATCATAAGAGAAGCTTTATAGGATTTGTTTGTGGGACCAATGAATGGTGAGGGGGCGGAGCCTGGTCAGCCGATGCCCAACAACGCAACAACTTGTTATTTTGGTATTTGGGTTTATGTTTTTTTTTTATATTTAAATAAAAAGTTGATTATCTGCTGTTTCGACCGATCGGTTTTATATGGAACCCATTTCATAGAAACCATAATGTGAGTGGTCGTTTTAGAGTCAGTTTAGCGATTGAGGCCAATGGAGGGTTCAATTCTGTCTCGTATGGGATTCGAACTTGAATTTGTTGTGTATTTGAGGAAAGTCGTTACACTCTTTGCCATCTAAGCTACACGTTTGATGGCTTCTTTTTCGTTTGTTTGTTAGAAACTTAATGAGTTTAATGAATTAATGGGACTCGTAACTTATTCGATCTACTATACATCAATGTTTGGTAGTGGCTTAATGATGTAGAAATAACTTATTCAGTAAACTTATAGAGGGAGTTTTATGCAGAAAACCAGGTATCTTATCCATGTTTGTCTTTCCCGGTTAAAAAACATGATACTTCCATCTATGAAAAAACTTTTTCAAACAAAAATTTTCTTAATTCATACAGATAGGTTAATCTACACAACCAACTTGATCCATACATGACTTATTAAAAATATTTTACATGATTTGGATATACAAAGTCTTCAAGGGAAAACCTATTATTCACTTAGACGAAGGTAGTGGTTGGAGAATGGTCATTGTCGGATTTTTTGTTTTGCATTTATGTTTTTATCCTTAACTTTACACATTTGTACAAAATGCATAAACACGTATGTATAAAATATGAAAATCACTGAAAATACCCTTCACATGAGGGGTAATAGGGGCAGACTCACTATGGTGCATACGGTGGCATGGGCAATCGTTTTGTCCTTTGTAGACCGTCCTTGTGTAAAAATTCCTAAGGTCTTAAAGATACCAACATATTATTTTGCCGAGTATGAATATATATTCCTTAAAACTGTAATAAAATAATTTTTTTTTGATAGAGTTGGTTTGCATGGTTTAACAAAGAACTAACCAACAGGCTAATGATGATTTTATAAAAAATATTTATAACTTTATTTTTTATAGTCAAATTATGTCACCACTTTTTTTTTTTTAACCGGCCACAGTGACATCCAATTGGGCAGTATGCGGGACCCGAACCTACGCCTTACACCTTTAACGCCTCAGGAGGAAAACCCCCACGAGGAGGCTCGAACCCGAGACCTCCTGCATGTGGTAACAACCTCCTGACCAACTCTGCTAGGGTTAGTTTAAGAAATACAGAAAGAAAAGTAGAGGGACATTTATGGAATGTAAAACATAAGATAAACAACAACAATGTAAGTAAAGTAATAAATTTTAGGAACAACAAAAAATGAACTGAATCCTAAACCCTGAAGTTGAATCCTGTAATTCACTATTAATTTGAAATACAAAAGTACTCCGTATTACATTACTAACAAAACATTTTCAGGAAAAAGGACTAAAATTTATTTCATTTCACCACACTCTTCCATTGCTGCTTACGACAATAACCGGAAAAAAATGGCCGCCACCGACGCCACTTCCACCGGCGACGACATCGACGAAGAAAGCGTCAGCAAGTGGGAATCTCTCCGCCTCAAAACCCTAGCTGAGCAAACCTACACCTCTTCCGACCTCAAATTAGCTTTCAAATATGCCAAGCGCGCGTACCGTCTATACCCAACCCTCGACGGCATCTCCGAAATGCTAACCGCCTTCAAGATACTCAGCGCCGCCGCAAACACCATAGAAGCCACCACCACACCTCACTGGTACAGGATTCTCGAGGTAGAACCTTTCTCTCACATTAATACGATTAAGAAACAGTATAAGAAGCTAGCCCTAATTTTGCATCCTGATAAGAACACGTTTATTGCCTCTGAAGATGCTTTTAAGTTAGTAAACGAAGCTTTCAGTGTTCTATCTGATAAGATTAGGAGGAAGGAGTATGATATGAAGCTTAGAATCGCAATGCAAACGGCGGTGGTGGCGGAGGTGGAATCTGGAGGTGGAACAGTGGAAATAGATACGTTTTGGACAGCGTGTTCAACTTGTAGGTTATTGCATCAGTTTGATAGGAAGTATTTAGGGCATAATCTGATGTGCCCTAATTGCAGGAAGAGTTTCAAGGCTATAGAGGTGGAAGATGGTAAGAAATCCATGGTGGATGATGAAAGGGATGCCATTGATTCCATGGAAATCGATAGGATTCGTACTGTAAGTGATTCAAAAAGGAAAATGAGTAGTGTTGGAGAGATTATGAAAAGGTCTGAACAATCGAAAAGGATTAATAGATCAAAAGTCGAAAATGTTAGCGAGCTTTCAAGAGGTCTGAATAAAGAAGATAATGGTACTAGGGTTAGAGACAACCAGCCATTGAAGGAAAAGGAGAAGATAATGAATGATGGAGATGAAGAAGAAATGATGACACTAGCTGAAATTCAAAGATTAGTGAAAAATAAGGCACAAAGAAATGGGAATTCAAAGAACCAAAAAAGTGGATCAAAGAGGGCAGATTCAAGAAATGAGACAAATGGAGAAGAAAAGAAGAATCAAGAAACGGAAATCATGCCAGTGGAAGATTCAGATTTTTATGATTTTGATAAAGGAAGGGTCGAAAAGAGTTTCAAGAAAGGGCAAATATGGGCTTTATACGATGATGATGATGGAATGCCAAGGCATTACGGTTTGATTGATGAAGTGGTGTCAACCAATCCGTTTGAGGTCGACATGGCTTGGTTAGACCCCCAAATCAACAGTGATGAAGGGTTAATTAGTTTAGAAAGAATGGGATTTCATATATCTTGTGGAAAGTTTAAGGTTTCCAAGAAAACTAAAATCACATCTCTTAATGTATTTTCACATATTGTGGACTGTGAACGCGCAACCAAAGAGGTTTACAGGATTTATCCTAAAAAGGGTTCAGTGTGGGCACTTTATAGTCAAAATAGTGAGTTAGTTCGAGATAATAGGCGCTATGATATTGTTGTGTTTTTAACAAGTTATAGTGAAGTATATGGATTAAGCATGGGGTATCTTGAGAAGGTTAATGGGTTTAAAACGATTTTCAGGAGACAAGATATCGGTTTTCATGCTATAAAATGGCTTGAAAAACAAAACGTTCGATTGTTTTCACATCAGATTCCAGCAAGAAAGCTTTCTGGGGAAGAAGAGGGTGCGGATCTTTCAGGAGATTGTTGGGAACTCGATCCTGCATCACTTCCTCCAGATCTACTTACTATTTGATCGGCAGAATTAGTGTTTGCTTGGCCACAAGTGATCATCTTTATATGTACAGTTCTCTATTAGCTCAGGTTCTTTAATTATTTATTTAAATGGAATATGAGCCAGGTAAAATTTGACATGGGTAGTTTAGTAATTTATATGAAAAGGTTGGCGGGTAAAAGAATCATGAAAAGGTTTTAGGGATTTGATTTGACATGGGTAGTTTTGTAATTTAACAATCTTGTATAATTTTTGTTTCACCTATTTTGGTGGTACAAAAAAATGAATCTTGTTTCCGTCAATCCCATATTGTTATTGTTTAACGTTGCATCAAATGTGAGACAAGTTTTTTTCTGTTCTGTTCTGTCTTTTTTGATTTGACATGGGTAGTTTTGTAATTTAACAATCTTGTATAATTTTTGTTTCACCTATTTTGGTGGTACAAAAAATGAATCTTGTTTCCGTCAATCCCATATTGTTATTGTTTAACGTTGCATCAAATGTGAGACAAGTTTTTTTCTGTTCTGTTCTGTCTTTTTTTGTCCACTGTATCGAACGCACCCTAACATACGATAAGTACAGCTAGCCCAGCCTTATGAATAAGCTATATTTGAATTGTGAAGGTTCTTATTTCTAATGCTTATATCCTTCCACCTAGATTCAGACTCATGGTTTTGAAGTCTGCCCATTGATTTGGTTTGTGTCCCCACAACTGTGGTGTGCAAATGTTGTTAGGTTTTGAATATTAAGCTCTTTTCCTTTATGTAGCTTCCCTCTTAAGGGTTGAAATGGGTGGATTCAATACTGTAAAATTACATGGGTTGACTGCAACTTGGGATCATATGTGATTTTGTATTTGATTTGATCATTTGCGTTTCCTTTTATTTGGTTATTGTTTTTTTTAACCTCCCTTTTTTAATAAATCATACCTATATATTTTTTACAATAACTTAATAAATTTTATTTATTAATTATAAGGTCATGCACCTTTAAATCGTTATTATGATAGGGAAAAGTTAAAGGAAAACCTAATGAATTTTTCTATTTCCAATGATTAAATTCTTAAACTCTTTTTTAAATGAAAAATTACTAAATTTTCTTATTTTAAATGATAAAACCCTTAAACATTTTTTAAATCTCAAAATCAAACTTCTAAAAATTTGTTTCATACATCTTTTTAAACTAAAGAAAACTACCTGTAACCGGGTTTTGAAGTAAAAAAAGGAAAAACAAAATCAATTTTACCTTTATTAAACCCCACGGCATTTGAACCTCTTGCACAGGGGCCAAAGACGATGAAGGGTGGTGATAAAAGGGAATGATAATGAGGGGACGCGGGGTTTGAATGACATAGAATTTGGAGATGGTAAAAATGCATCACATACGAGAAAAAGTATGCTTTCTTTTTCTTGTATTAGTGACATACTCATGATTTTTGTTGAATGGTTGTATCTTTAAAATTGATCAAATGACGTAAAGTCGTCTACTGTGTTTTAACCGAATTTCATCGTTTCATGTGATTTTTAAAGGTTTTTTTTTGTTGATTTCAGTAAAACTTTGATGTTAATTTTGAAGGATTTTTTCAAATTTTCTTTAGGAAAGTTTAGTCGATACATCATTTATACTATCCGCTCGTGCCTCGAATCCCAATCATAGTCGATGTAAAAATAAGTAACAATATACTTTTTATTTATTAATTCTTTAATTACAACTTATAATTTTCAATTTTGAATGTTTTATCCCTCAAATTTATCCTTATTACAGAATTCACCCTTCACATTTCTTTGATACTCAAAACTCTCCTTCTCCCTCTTTGTATATCATCGTGCTCAGATTCTCCAGCTCCCCTTCTTTCTCTTCTTGTTTGTTCATCTAATCTGCTTTCATTCTACTTTATCTCTCTATATATTTCACATCTCAAGTTTCTTCCTTGATCTGAAGTTTTTTCCCTTGCACAATGGGTTATGAGAACGATCCGTAAGTTCCATCTCTCTCCCTCTCTCTAATCTAGGGTTTTGTTCTTTTACATTCTAATAGGGTTAGGTTATGCATACGACCTTAACTGAGCTGTTTTGTTGCTCAATTTTCAGGTATCGCGATGAAGATGGTGAGCCGTTGATGGATTATGACGACGGATTTCAGTCCGATCACGGTGATGATAACAACAATCAACAGCAACAACATCTTCTTGATGACAATCTGGATGATGAATTGGAAGATAACGATTGGCAGAGTAGTAGACAAGAACGGTCTCCGACGCCGGTCTACAACGAATCCGAATCGAAGTCAAAGCCTCGTAAAAGGTTAATCAAGAAGAGCACGGCGGAGGAGACCTTGCCGGATTTTGGGATTAGTGATGACGTGGAGGATGAAATGGCGGCTTTCGTCAGGGATGATTCAGATAGTGGCGGTGGGAAGAGGAAGAAGTTCTCCAGTGGCGGTGGGAGTGGTAAGAAGAGGGAGAAGAAGTCGAGTAGTTCTTCCAAGATTATGGATAGGGGAGGGAGAGGTAGCGAGAAAAGTGGGTCTAAATTTAAGGTGAATAGGAGTGGGCGTTCTGGTGGAGATGATGCAGAAGTGAAGGAGATGTGGGATACAATTGCTGGTGGCGATTCAGAGGTACATTTTACTTGCACATTTGCTAAACCCTAAACATATGGACTGATTTTACGACTTTCAGTTATGTTAGGCTAATTTGCCTGTTATTGATCTTCTTTTTTTGGTTTCTTTGGTATCATTTTGTTATTAATATTGTCAAGTATATGGTTCTGGACGCCTTGCCATCCCCAAAAGAGTAGAGAATTTGTTGTGGACGACATTTGTAGTTCTTTTGTGACGGAGCTTTACTTTTGAAATGTGCAGGATGATAAAGAGGTCCCAAGGATGGCAGATGATGATCAGTTCATAGATGATAGTGGTGTTGATCCAGCTGATCGTTATGGAAGTGACCATGGAGGTTATTCTCCCAGTCATGCTCCTCAGGTAAGAGGCTTATCAATATACATGACCATATCATGTTGGGTATTGCAATCATGAATGTTCTTCTTTTTGAGGTCATTAGGGGATCTTGGGTTGCATGTATTTACTTACACCTTCTGTTGCTATTTTTCTTAGCTTAATATTTTAACAATGTAGGCCGAGGAGGGTGAAGAAGATGATGAAATGAAGGATCTTTTCAAGATGGGTAAGAAAAAGAAGAAGACCGAGAAAAGTGCTGCAGAGATTGCATTACTTGTTGAGAATGTTATGGCTGAACTTGAAGTTGTAGCAGAAGAAGATGCAGAGCTCAATAGGCAATCAAAACCAGCTATTAATAAACTCAGGAAGCTGCCTCTTCTAACTGAAGTACTATCCAAGTAAGGTTCTGTTTGGTTAGTTTTCTATCAAGTCCTGTATGGATAAAGCTGTCTGTGTGGATAAACTATCTGTATAGATTGAGAAGGTTTTTGTTTCAAATGGTTTTTTCATAGACAGAAGAAGCATGTTTTTTAATGGGTGAAGCAGGTTTGGAAAAAAAAAACTTGGCTTTTTGCATAAAGCGCTCCCTAGAAGCTTATTGAATAAGTGACTTTCTATATCATTAAGTCACCACCAAACAGTCATGTATAGCTGACTGAATAAGCTGTCAGACCCATTAAGTTCATTAAGCTGCTAACAAACAGACCCTAAGTGACAATATTTGACTAAAGCCATACATCTTCTCCGTAGATACGTTTATTTTATTTGCCTTCTTAATTTTCAATGCAGGAAACAACTTCAACTAGAGTTCCTGGATCATGGAGTCCTAACTCTTTTGAAAAATTGGCTTGAACCCCTCCCAGATGGAAGCTTGCCCAATATAAACATTCGTGCAGCAATATTAAAGATCCTGACTGAGGTATAAACCAATATATATATATATATATCTCATGGGTTAATTATGTGCCTTTATGTTTATATAACCGATTGTATTTTATTCTGCAGTTCCCGATAGATTTAGATCAATATGATAGAAGGGAGCAATTAAAGAAGAGTGGACTTGGAAAGGTTGGCCCTGGTTTATAATCAATAATGACAGTTGTTCTTCCTTTTTGGTGATAGGACATAATACTAAATGATCATTGTCTCTTTGCTCAGGTCATTATGTTCTTATCAAAGTCTGATGAAGAGACCACATCCAATAGAAAGCTTGCTAAAGACTTGGTTGACAAATGGGTAAGTTAAGAAATTTGTATTTGACACTAAATAATACATGATAAATGCTGTAGGAAATAAGTAATATTGATCATGATTAGCATTAACACCTTACTTGAAAATGCAGAGTCGGCCAATATTCAATAAGAGCACAAGATTTGAGGACATGCGGAACTATGAAGATGAGAGAACTCCCATCCGTCGTCCATCGATGAAAAAGTAAGCTGCATGTTTTTATTCATCTGTGTAAGATAATGTTTTATTCACATGTGAATTGTATCCTTTGTGCAACTAGTCTTTCTTCTCTTCTGATCTGTAGCTACTCCTTAACAGGCCTATGAATAAAGCTTCGGGGATGCATTCTAGAGATGATGATCTGGATTTGGCTGAATATTCTCAGTAAGTTGTTTCATTGCTATATTATCTGTTACTACACAATGAAAAAAAAGACATACAGAAATATGTAACTATTACATATTTTCAGTTTTCACCAACTAAATGACAATTTTACCCTTAATAATAGAGCGAGTAATGAATATCTCCGTACCATAATTTATGGTAGAATTGACATTTAATGTTTGATGTTTTGGTGGTCAAATGTAGGGAGCAAAAGTCTGGAAATTCATCTTCTAGACAACATGCATCAAGACCTGAAGCAATGCCACTAGATTTTGTGGTACGTCCGCAATCTAAGATTGATCCAGATGAAATTAGAGCACGAGCTAAACAAGTTGTGCAAGATCAGCGTCGATTGAAGGTATTTTTGTGTTTTTTTATATATTTATAGATTTATCTGATAGGGGCGGGTTCAAATGAGAACTCAAATTTGGTTGTGAACATGAGGACAAATAAGAGTGTGACATGTGTCATATTCAAGACTGAATAACCAAAGAAATATTCAGCCTGAATATAGTATTTATTCAGTTTGAATATTTCTTTGATTATTCGGTCTGAATAATATATATTCAGACACGTGTCGCGCTCTCATTTGTCCTCATGTTCACAACCAAATTTGAGTTCGCATTTGAACTTTTCTCTTATCTTTCTTCTGATAAGTGTTGGAATGTATTTGTTGGTTTATTTATTTATTTATGTTGTATTGTTTTGTGCAGATGAACAAGAGGTTGCAACAGTTAAAAGCACCTAAAAAGAAGCAGCTTCAAGCTACGAAGCTTAGTGTGGAGGGTCGAGGTATGGTCAAGTACTTGTAGACCAGAATGTAAAGGTAGTTGATGATTTATATGATTTCGGTTACAAAAAGTCCTCAAAAAATCATCTTCTTTTGCAATATTTCCTTGTATTTTGTGTTAAAATTATGCAATTTAAATGGACTTTTGGATGGATAGAATTCTTCTTATATTTTGTGTTTGAAAGAAGTTGTATTTTCTAGTGCAAATGTACTATGCTTTTTTTTGCTAGAAACAATGAGTATAAGAAAAAGGTACTTGGGTATTTTCAATTGCTTGGAGTTGCAATTTTAAGTTTTTTATGTTCATGCTTCTAAAATACGATCATATTGCTAAACACACACACGCTCACTCATAAATCATAATTTACTTAAAATGTATCATTTAAATGTATTTTAATACTAAATTACAAAAAATGTAATTATAAGAAAATGTATAACATTTTGTGTAAAAAAGATTATATATATATATATGTATGTATGTATGTATGTATGTATATAGAGTGAGGTTCATTAGGAAAACTGTAAAAAACGAAAAATTGAGTAATACTTTGTTAACCATTTATTTATATGGTATGCACATGTACAAGTAATTTTCTGGTTACCAAACAAATTACTTCAAAATTAATTGTATCTACATGTATATATACTATAACGACGAATTGTTACCAGGTATTTTTCAGTTTTTAAAAAAAAGGGTTTTCTTCTTAATATCACCCTATATATTTATTTAAAACCATGCAAAGCACGGAACTGAATTCGGGACCAATACTGGTAAACAGGGCTAGATTTGTCCCAAGATTTTTGGTTGGGACCGGCCGGTCCTGTTTTAAAGGGATCGATTTGTGGCTATCTCTACGCAAGACATAACAAAAATCAGTTATCCCATGTTTGGTGAACAGTATATTTGAGTAATGACGGGTATCAAGTAGAATAAAGATCACCAAAAATAGAAGAGAAAAAAAAAAAGCAAATAGGACATGATTTGTAAATTACTAAATCATCTGTATCAAATTAAAACCCTAGATCCTATCTAGTTCTCGCCAGTCGCCAGTCTAGTCCTGTATACCAAAGGATTTTGTATATTTAGCGAAATTGTTGTCTATCTTTCACAAGTTTCATGTTATTAGTAATACCAATCACAAAAAATCCAAGCATGAGATGGAAAAGATCAAAAATGCAAAAACTGAGTAAACAAGTATCCAAATGCAAACTTATTATGTCATAACTCATCTCTAAAACTGTTTTGCATTACATGATGCAATGCAAGTCATACTTTTTAAGTTTTAAGGCACAAAAAAACATCAGGCGGATCTAACGACCATTGCATTCCTCCATCAAGTTGAAGATGCCTTTGGTTGGTTGACGGCCGATGGTTTGGTGAACCAGGTGGTGTACAGGAACTGCTTGTTGGGACCCACATGGTTGCATACTTGCTTAAGCTTCTGCCTCTCCTTCATCCATCTCAACACAGTCTTCATCTGTGTTTTGCTTGTTAATTCTTTTACACCAACTTCCTGCAAAACGTTCCATAATCTGTCAAATTGTGTAAAAGATTCATGGCCCAATGTAGCACGCTCAAATCAACTTAAAACCATTAGGGTGCGTTTGGTATCCATACAGAACAACTCTTCAGCGTTTGGTAAGACAGAACAGGTAAAATGACCAATTTATCCTTGATGAGTTGTTTATCTCAGTTATATACTTTGATTATTTTATGTAATTTATTAAATTATAATAAAATAAATATTCTTTATAACAAAATATATCATTAAAAAGATTTAGTCGAGATGATTAAAATGATTTCTACATTATCTTTATTATTAATAATATTTAATAAATTACATAAATTAAACAAAATATAGAAACCATATAAAAATAATATTTTGATGACAGTAAACTGAAAGTTTAAAGAACATAATAAATTTTAAAGAAGGGATAAAATGCAAAGAGGGGTGTATTTGATATTTTAGAAGAGAATTAGGGGCTTTGTTTACCTCTTAACAGTTCCAGCCGAATCACTAAGAGTTGAATCATGTTCGGCAAAAAATAAGTCTTAATGGTTCCAAAACCCTATGAATTATTTTGTATCATGGACCTTCCTTAACTAATCAGAACCCTGGTTTCATTTTGAACAATTACCAAACAATTATATTTCATTTTGTACTATATCATAAAAGTCTCTTAATCATTCTGCACCAAACCATTCAGCAACCGCCAAACAGCCCTTTAGATTTTATTTCGAGGGTATATTGTTCCATGATGTTTCTGTTTGGTCCACATAAAAGTCCCATCAAATGTGAACAGTGATCTCTGTTCTATCCAAACACACACCCTTATGGAAGTTATTAGTAATCAACAACTTTGAGCTTGTAATGAGCTTCTTCACAAATCTAATTTTCTATCCATTTGGGACGGTTTGTCACAAATTGCAACCTCAACAACCATGGAAACGTAAAAGTTGAAAGAAAATATGATCAATGGCATCAAACTCGTTTTTTTTATTGGAAATAGATAATGAATAATAGACAAAAGTTGACGTCACCTGGACACGTTCCCATGTTTGGGCGACAGTTAGAGGACCGTGCTCCTTTAGGATGTCAAAAACAGCCCTTGTGATGGTTTGATTCTGCTCTGGCCGAAATCTAGGCTCTATCGCCTTCATTGCTGGTTTCGGTTTTGTACCAAGATACTTTACTGCTGTAGTAAACATTATCCTTTTTTTGGGAATGAAATCACACAATCCTCTATAACTATACTGTAATCAGAACGACAAAAAGAAACAATAATCATCAGCCATTAACAAAACATTAGGGCTTGAAAAAACCAACCATGGAAAAAAGATGGATGGAATGGATTAACTGTTTATACAACTAATAAAGTTCAAGCTTCAAGTAGCATCTATAATCTCTTATTTTTCAGAAAGATCTTGACCTTTGATCCCTTGTGTGCAAATAAAATTGAAGAGCAACGCCATTTTGGTAAAACGTAATGAAGACCGAAAACCCTGATTCCATCTAATATGAAATCCATTCAGTTCAGAGACTCCATAACTGTTTGAAATTTTGTTTCAAATTTCAATGACAGATATTCAATTGATACAAAAGGCTGAAATCAAGAAAGAATCTTATTACTTGATGGATTCATCCTGCATTCAAAGCTCAAAACAGTTCTTATTGGTTCTGGAAGTTGATTCGAAACTAATATGGCAATCTAATATCTATTGCAGGCTACTTTTGGGGGTGGAAATAGTCATTCTTGGGGTTTAAACAAATCAAACATTATATCACTAGAAATAAACATTAAGGATATACTGAAAGGTGAATGAATCGCCTTTCAATTTGATGTATCTAGGTTATCTGATTTCTTTGAAGATTGGGGAAAATCATTTGTCAAACGTTAAGATAAAGTCACTACAAACAGATTTCTCCAATTTTAAAGCTACAAACCCAAACAATTTAAGTTAAGGGTTTGATTCTCAAGGATCAATTGAGCATTTTAGTACCAAATGATTGGTGATTAGCAAGTAGCATTCCAGCAATAAGTGAAGAAACTATTACCGATTTCCAGAAAAAAGACCGTTCAGCGATTTGACAGCGGCGGTCGTCGATGGCAGATGTAAATCGTAATCGGCAAGGGTGGAGTTGGGTCGCCGGCGGCGAGGCTTTCCTTGCTGATCTATACGCAATTCTCACTCGTGAATGGGCCTATTACAAAAAACTGAGTGAGCCCAAAACCTATTGGGCCTTAACTTCATGGGCTTACCTTTACGGGCTTGGAGCTTGTATTGGGTTAACTTAGCTCTGAAATTTGATAATAAAGTTTGGGTCTATGAGATTCTTTTTAGAGGTTATCGATTCGAATGATATAAAATTGTTAAGAATTTGTTTTCGTAACCTTTTCAATTATTAGTAGCAGTAGTAGACGAATCGAGACCCTAGACCCTGATAACCTTCGTTACCAAAGTGTCATGCAAGAGGGAACTGTTGTCCTTAGTTGAAAGTTGAAGCAGTTAGCAATGAGTTTTTTTCCCAATCTTTAATCTTGTTTCCCACCTTCTAAGTATCCATAAATGGAATCGGTTTGTTTTCTAGGACTCCTGGATTAGTTGAGGTACACACTATTGGGCCTTTTTTTTTACCAATGTTGTGTTCTATAACTTTTTTTTATTTATATTCTTAAAAGGGAAGGAAAATGAATGAAAAAATGTCATTTTTACATATATATATATATATATATACCATTTAAAATATATCTTTTAAAATGAAAGTCGATCAGGTTTATAATTTTAATAAATTTTTAAAGAGTTTTGGTTCCTTTTCTTTCCTCCCACGTCTGGGAGGAAACTTGTCATTATTTTCTCCCGCTTCCATTCCTTCCTAAAAAAGATTTGAAAACACTATTTTTTTTACTTTTTTCCTCTTCCCTTCCTTTCCATTCTATATCTTCGTAAAAAGGTTTCGAGAACACATAGCAAATGTTTACCATGTAAGTTGTTATCGAATTTTACTCATTATATCGAACATGACAAAGATCAAGGGTTTTAATTCTTGGTATATCAAGGCCCGATAATATTATCTGATAATTGATGGAGAAAAACTCTTATTCGATTAACATTTATTGGGTAAGGGGTGTTTACCAACAATCTATTTTTATGACTGAAGATAGATAAATGAGGGTTGGAACATTTTATTGATAAGTGTTTATTAAACAGCTCCTAAGTCTAAGGTGGCGTTTGTTTTTAAGAGGTGCTAAAGTCTAAAGTCTGATTTCAGTTCTGAAATGGTTATGAAACGTCTAAACGAATCAAACATAAGTGGTGATTAAGATCTTAAAATGAAAAAACAAACAAGGTCTAAGTGATCAAGATTGTCTCTTAAAAAAGCCTTTTTATGCTATGAAATAATCCAGTATCTCGAGACCTAAACTGTGGGATTTCATTTGGACCATTAAGTGAGCATATGACATCTTAATTTCTTAATAGGTTCAATATATCCAACTCAAACATGTAGTTTGACGTGGGGATGTACACATACGATGTCTTTAACTCCTCCACTTAAACAAAAACATGTCTTTTACTCCCGCACTTAAACAACAAAATTAGAAAAAAAAATGAGATAACAAGTTTTCCATATATTTTCATTTAGCATACGACTCTTTTACCATATTTGTCACTCCCCAACTTTCCCATATCCCATATATGACACGTAGTATGAGGCCGACTTATGTTACAAATGGTTTATAGTTATGATTGTTGTTGCATGATATGATAGCTTATGGGCAACAAATTCTTGCTGCCTTGTTGCAACTTGCAAATCCTCGATCTAGACAAATAGGTGTTTGACTTAGCATTTTTTTAAATGATTATTATGAATCTATGTTCATTATGATGTCACAAACGGAAACCAAAACAAGGGTAAAACCAGATAAATTCTAGTACATATTCAAAACTCAAATGACTAAAATAAGAGTTTTCGTCAGGAATGCAGACAATTTTTGTAGTTTTTTTCTAAATTATAAAAATATAATAAAAAGTAATATTAAAAAAGAGGCTATGAGAACCCACAAAATTACGTGAACTATACGAATCAGTGCATTTCATTTGATTTTTTTCTTCTAGATAAAGCTAAAATTTAAGAAAACAACATATATTTATTATACAAGATATAAGATCGTGCGAGAAGAAGAGTTAAGGTGAGAAGCGTAAGAAGAAATCTGCACGATCACTTTTAATCTCATACCCACCCATGAATTGCGCTTTAGAAGAGGATTGATCAGATTCATCTCGATACACCTCATCCTGATGCATCTAATCCTAATATACATCAAAGAATGAAGATTTTTTCTTACCGAAAACCCAACCCATGCATTTTTTTTGGATATGATTGTAAAAAAAAAGTTAATAATGAGGTGGGTATAAAATTAGTCTTTTCCTTTATTTTGCGTAAAAGATGAAAAAAAAAATCTCAAAGTCTCACTTGAAAACACGATTTCACACTAGGCTCCATTTTCTCTTTCATCATATCGTCTCTTGGAAAAAAGCCCCACAGACGAAGCGCAGCTTGAAGAACGACGAGATACGCTAACCAACACCGCAATCTTGCAGGGAGAATCCTCTACTAATCGCCGGTAATTTCTGATTACGTTTGCTTTTATATCATTCCTTTTCCTCTTGTTTCTTACGCCCTAATCTTTTTTCGGTATAGATAGAAGAATCATTTTCTTTCTTAGCACGGGTAGGATTAGGGCACAAAAATTCGGTTTTTTTTACGTGATCTTGATTCCTAATTTCAATGCTACGATATTCAACTTGAGAGAATTCGATTGTCGTAAAGGAAGTTATTTATTTCTTTCTTAAAAACGCGTTGTTATTATTTTCTTTGGTTATAGAAGTAGGGTTTGCATTCTGGTTAGTAGTCTTCCGTTAAATTAAAATTTCTTGCAGTGGTATGAAAGCAAAATAACTGCTACTTTTAGGATTTAAATGAACTGCTTTGTAAACGAATTAATGCAATAGTTCTTCTAATTTTAAAGTAAATCTGTATAATCACAGACCCTTAACGAGCTCTATTTGCTATTTTGAACTAATCAGGTTGGGCTGAGCAGAGAATCTTATTCTTGTAGGTCATTGTGTTGAACATGCAAGCATACATATCTTTCCTTAACTACTAAATCCCCTTTTATTTTATTTTTTCCCATCTGAAGATCTTCAACTGGTGAAAATTAGAAGTGTTCCCAATTAGTTATGTACATTTTTTCAGTCAGTTGCATTGTAGGAAAGTATAGTTATACAGTTTTTTTTTTGTGGGTTTTCATAATTATGCTTTCCGGCAGTAGTTTCGGACTTTGGACATAACAAAAAAGTGAACAAATTTGGGGTTTCACTCACAGTAAGCTTTTCTTTGTGTGGCTGATTTTGATCTTATATTGTCAGTAGTAAAATTGCACCATCTACGATATGTCTATTGAGCTTAAGCTGCATTGCAACATTGTTTGGAGATGTTATTCATGTGATGGCCTGTCATGTATTCAGTGGTTTGCTGAGAGACTCCGATGCATATATAAAGAAATAAGTAGGAAAAAAGTCAAGAGCCGGAGACTGATTTAGCTGTGGTCTGTGGTTCCATTATTCTCTTATAGGCTGTATAGGAAACAAGATGAAATGATTTTCAGTTTTTCTTTTAGCTTTTCTACTTGCAGGGCAGAAAGTCACAATGCTTTTTGAGTATTCACTAATCACTTCTAGTGCTTTACCATGAGAACTTCCCTGCTCTTTCCTTTTTCTCTTCAAACTTGACATATGTGTGTGGAAGCTTAGTTTCCTTGATGGTTAATTTCCTGGTTGTTTGATGCTGGCCATCTATTAAGGTGACTAGGTGAGGCCCTCAATGTCAGAAAAGATCTCTTTCACTATTATTATAGTTCAAGTCTTCAACTACTCTTAGTAACCCCTGCGCTTGCTTAACTTCTAGTGCATCAATCATGGTGGCAATGGGCACCACAAATAAGACTATCTGTCATCAACCCTGTTTGTTTTATTTTATTAGAATCATCAACTTTTGATCTATAATTATGTGTACTTTATTTTCTATTATCTATTTGAGGCTGTAGGAAGTTACAAATGTTCATTTATAGCTTTATGCTATTGTGCATGAATTTATAGTTCAGTTCTATAGGCTTAGAATCCATTTCTGTCTGCTTATATAATTTGCAAGTTAATCAATACTAAACGATTCTTTTAACCATTCTGTTTTTCCTTCTTTTCTCGCTCATTTTTGTTAGCACATATATTAAGTTTTGTTAGTACACATAAAGTGCAGATAGCAGATGTCACTTTAATGCATCCCGTGTACTAGAGGAGGGGGGATCCAACTTCATTCTTTGAAAAATTGGTATACGGACCAGAAGACGACAATGACTGCTTTGTTGGCCAGTGATCCTATGCATCTTGGAATGTATGAAGGTGGTCCATGTAGGAATTCTGATGATAAGCAGGAAGAAAACGGTGGCAGGTGGTACTTTTCACGAAAAGAAATTGAAGAAAACTCCCCATCTAGACCAGATGGCATAGATTTGAAGAAGGAGACTTATCTACGCAAATCATATTGCACATTCTTGCAAGACTTGGGTATGAGGCTCAAAGTGTAAGCTCCTTTTGTCTCTTGGTTTTTTTCTCAAATGATACTTCTAATTCATGTCAAATTTATTTATTTGCATGCAAGTTGGATGGGTGACTGTAAGATAATTACAAGAAAAGCTTGCGCATTTCAATGTATATATTTTTATTTTATGGTGGGTTTGTTGGTAATAATGAAAATTACACTAAGATTAGGCTCTAGCATTGACTTTCTTGATGAGAAACAACCGAACTTAAATCATAAGTATTTGAAGGTTGCAATGCTTAAACCATATTTCCTACATATTCTTTTTTTATGGGCTGTCACATTTCTCTTAACATCAAATTAATTTTTTCTTCCAATCACATTCATTTCTTACCAGCAAAATACAAATAGCAATGAGACCCAAAAAAATGGAAATGTTAAAGTGGCTAGTAGAGTCTTGGTCATTTGTTTACCATAGCTATATCAGTTGCTGTTAATAGGATGAGTCCCATATATGTATTAATTGTCAATTTATAGTGCCTTTAATGTATATACATGTTGTGCTTTTCTATTGGTCTTGCTTAAGTCCTTGAGTTCGTGGGAAAATAATATTTTTGAATCGGAGTGTTTAATATATATAATATACATGGATTGTGTTGGATATTTAAATGCAGGCCCCAGGTAACCATTGCTACGGCTATAATCTTTTGTCACCGTTTCTTCCTCCGTCAATCACATGCAAAGAATGACAGGAGGGTGAGTTGTGTTGTGCCTTATTTCACCTTCTTATCTTTCTGGGCTCTATCTTATTGAATTGATTATGTTGCATCTTTGTCTGTTAAAAACTAAAAGAAAACAGTCTTGCACTGTAAAATTTGCTTGACAGTTAAACACTTAAAATGTATGCGAGCAAAAACGATGTTCTTGTAAGAAGTGAAACTGAAGTAAAACAAGCGTAGGAGTTAGTAGACCAGTCTTTATATTTTAAGCTTGCTTTCATATATGTATACGTATGTTTTTAAAGATAAATTGTTTTCCATTTCTTACACTTCTAATGTGTCCAGTATATATATATATATTATCACTGTATCTACAAGATGGAGCAAAAACCTGAATGCACGCCCTTTTTTTTTTCTTTCTATCAGCATGCTATATAAGGATAAACGGTTGTTGATCATTGACAATATGGTTGGATTGCAGACAGTTGCAACTGTCTGCATGTTTCTTGCAGGCAAGGTTGAAGAAACTCCTCGTCCTTTAAAAGACGTTATCATGGTTTCCTATGAAATCAATAACAAAAAGGATCCTGAGGCAATACAAAGAATCAAACAGAAGGTATATCATCAATTCTACTAAGCTCACTAGTTACCACTTAAAGTTTACATATATACATACATAATACATCTATACATTCATAGACTTTAGATTTGTAGTTGAGTTAAAACTGTAAGATTGGACATGCGCAGATGGGTTTCTGCCATCTTTAATTATATTCCATAAATTTAACTTCTTTTATTCCTCAAATGGTGTAAAGATTTAGTTTCTTGATTTTATGTTTATCTTGCAGGATGTGTACGAACAACAAAAGGAATTAATATTACTTGGAGAACGGGTTGTTCTTGCAACTCTTGGGTTCGATTTTAACGTGCATCATCCATATAAACCACTAGTGGAGGCAATAAAGAAGTTCAAGGTTGCCCAAAATGCCCTTGCTCAAGTTGCATGGAATTTTGTTAACGATGGGTATGCTAGTATATTTCTTTTTATGTGGTTTCTATGTAAAAAAATGCCAGCCTGTTCCATTTTTGACATGCAAAAGAGGCATGCAGGCTTCGGACATCTCTGTGCTTGCAATTTAAGCCCCATCACATCGCAGCAGGGGCAATATTTCTTGCCGCCAAGTTCCTCAAAGTAAAGTTGCCATCAGATGGTGAGAAAGTTTGGTGGCAGGAGTTCGATGTCACCCCACGCCAATTGGAGGGTCGGTGTCTTACCTTTTTAAGGATGATACTGAACTGCAAACCTTAATTTTTACGAAATTATTATATAAATATGATAGGAAAAGACTTTTGAAATCAACACATTTGTTTCTCTTGTGTAGGAGAAAGTTTTAACTATATTATTAATTTTTTAGTTTTATTCTTTGTTAACTAATAGTTACTCTCGTTTATCTCTTTGCAGAAGTTAGTAACCAAATGTTAGAACTTTACGAACAAAATAGGGTGGCGCCTTCACAAACTAGTGAAGTTGTTGATGGGAGCACCGGGGGCGGTGTTACTCAAAAACCCCCCACGAGAGCTCTTACTGTTGACGAAGAACATGCTAATTCCCAAGTGGGTCCCGCAACTTCCAGGCCCGGTACCTCAAATCCCACATCATCAAGACCACTTCCCGATCAATCGTATCCAGATAATCACAGCGGCCCACCAAGATCGTCCCAAAACAGAAGTAGTAACGATTATGGAAACACAGAAATGAAGGGAGACGTCGAAGTCAACGAAAGTCAACAGCATTATGGGGGGACCGAAGATAGGGAAACGGAAACGAATACGTATTATAGTTCCGAAGGACATGGTGAAGAAACTCGAGAAAGGGGAGGTGGTGGTGGCAGGAATGAAACTAGGGAAGTACCGGAATCGAAAGATAAATATCAGGGGCGGAATCTTGATTACAAAGGGCAGTCACCTCAAGATGCGATAAAAAAGATAGATAAAGATAAAGTTAAAGCGGCATTGGAGAAAAGAAGGAAGGCACGTGGTGGTGATGTGACTCGAAGAACAGATTTCATGGATGAAGATGATCTAATCGAAAGGGAACTAGAAGATGGTATAGAGTTGGCTGCTGAATCCGAGAAAAGGAAACATAATTGGTCAAAACCTGCAACAAATGAGGTGGACGATGAAGGTGAAGATGGGCAATATCAGTCGTTAACGAAAGGGCAGTCATCACGTAGCCAAGATTTTGATCCGGTGGAAGAAGGGGAGGTGGGAACGTTTGATGAATATAGGTCACCAAAGTCTAGTAATCGGAAACGGAAAGCTGGTGGGAGTCCTCGGAGGAGAAACTAGAAGTTTTGAAATTATTTCTTGAAATCTTTGGTGAATTTTATATAAATGTTTTTTTCTAAGAGAACAACATCTGGTAATGTGGTTAACTGTACTGTTTCAAAACTAAATTTTGGTTTCTTTATGCTGCTTTTTTGATTTAGCAACTTTAATGAGCTTAACTTCATTCTCAAATCGAATCAATTTATATTTGGTGAGATTTGAACGCTTTTAAAGACTACAAAAGAGGTTGGGATCTAACGGTAATCTGGTTACATTTGATGAGATTTGAACTCTTGAATTTAAAAGAGGCTGGGATCTACCGGTAATATGGACACCATAAACCACAAGACTTGTGGCGTACTGGTTAAGTCTACCCCATGTTTGAATCCAGGCGCAAACAACTTGTGGCTGAGAATTATCTCTGGGCATGCTTTAGATCTTAAAATTCGCTGAGAGATTAGTACGAGCGAATGCGCAGTGATACCGTTTCCAAAAAAAATATGGACACCATAGGGCACTTGGGCTATGACAATATGGATATTTGTTGTCATTACTTTTTTTTCTTCTTGAAGGTGTCCCGGGCTATGCTTGAACTAATGCTGACAAATTGTTACCGTAAGAAATCAGTTTTAATAAACTCAGTGATCAAAATTGTTTTGTACTAAATTTGTGGTAATCCAACACATGGTTGATACAAAATTATATCAAACTGTACCTATGAGGCTGGAATTGTCTTGGGTCATTTGAATCCAATCCAACCAGATGAACCTGATGTATCTTAATAATTACAGATTTAATATGATTGTTAAGTCATTAATTAATAGCCCAATCCATAATTAGTTGTATTTAAAATTATATTACAATTTCAACAGTAATGTTGTTTTCTTATTTACATGACCTTCAACTTTCATTTTTGAGTTTGATAGCCTTTTTTTGTATGTTCTTATTTTAATTCTGATTTTGTTTAAAGACAAACGATTCGCTAGATTGTAAAAGATGTATCAAAATTTTAACACGATGCAAACCAAACACTGGATTGGATTGAATTTTAAATCCAAATCAATTCAATTTCTGCAAACCAAATAACCCCTAAGTTTAAAAAGGGAACGAGATTATTTCCTCATAGTTTTTCAAGTTAATTTCGTTATACCGTGACATATTAGAATAACACCTTTAAATCTATTTTAGAGAATATATATCGTTCATTCAAGAAAACACCTTTAAATCTAATTTAGAATATGTTTATTAAATGAAATTCAAGAGAATCCATAATCTGAATACATGTTAATGTTGTGAAAAAATCTACAATTTAATTTTCAATGTGATTTTTATAACCACCACATATGATGCATGGAAACATCATAATTTGCATCAACAAAATTTAGATGAATTATTGCAGAAAAATATATCAACACTCTTTTTTTTTATTTTCTCTAATTGTGTCTTGTAAATCCAAGAGCTAGTAAATCCGGGTTTGTACCGATGAAGTCGTAATTACCTCCGGTGTTAAGATCAAAACTTATGGAACCACCGCCACCACCACCACCACCACCGCCGCCGCCCTCCCGTTTGATCTTCATATCTTCCTTTGCCGCCGTGTTGCCGCCCTTCTTACTGTTCTCTTCCCGCCGTTCTCCGCCGCCGAGATTGTCCATGAGATCCGAGAGAGCCAAGTTGAAGTTGGTTAGTTCGGCTCGTGTTGCTTCGAGGTTACCGGACGAGTTCATGTCGAGCGATAAGCTTTTTTGGGCATTTTCTAATATCCCTTGTAAGTATTTCCCTTGAGTTTCTATTCTCATTTGTAGTTTCTTTTGTACCTGCAAATTTCAAATACCAACTCTATAAAACTGGCTGTTCGAATCTTTTTGGAGACCTTGTTACAACTGTATGAGAATTATACTAATTGGAGAAGTAATTAATAAAACAAAATATAAAAGTTCATATACTATATTTCTTACAAATTAGAAAAACAAAAAATATCTTACAAATGCAATATATAACTCGACAAAGGATAAAAAAAAACATATATAATCAGGTACATTTACCTTCTTTAACAAACCCAGTAACTCATGTAAACTTGCAAACCAATTTTCATGTGTCAAAATGCAACGTTTATATAGTGTTTTTTCTTATGTGAAATATTCAAGACTGTTTTTTTTTCCACACACAAAACAATCTTGAATGTTTCATATATGAAACAACACTGTAAAACAGTAGTAAATCTTTACGATTTATTAAGGGGGTGTTTGGATGAGCTTATTGACTTATAACTTATTACCGGTGTGGAAAAACACTTATGAAAAGTTGATAAGTTAAAACCTTTTACTTCTTAAAAAATGACTTATTACCGGTTTGACACCGAATAAGTTGTTTTACCCAAACACTCAAAACGACTTATTACCGGTGCCACACCGGAATAAGTCAATAAGTTATTTTTATAAGCCCATCCAAACACCCCCTAAGTTGATACACCCTACGTTACCCTCCAATAAAACACTAAAAAAGAACATGTTATTACCATCAAGTTGTAATGGTAATGATCATAAATGATTAAATGGGCATTGGAATCTTAAAAATCTTTCCTAAAATAGAAATATTATATACCTCAAATTGCTCTTGTAACCTCTTTTGTGCTTCAATCTGGCACAACAATGCATCTGCAATGGGGATATCTCTATATACAAACAAACACATTCAAATTCATATTCTTTTTAAGCCGAATTTTAACATAAATTGACAAATACGACCCTTACCCTGCTTCATGGTTAGCTCTTAAAGAATTCGAACTCGTGCCTGTTGAATGCAGATTGTAGTGTTCGTAGGAATCACCTAAATGAACAAATCATCATAAGAAATCACTCAAAAAAAATCAGATTGTTTCCATGAATATGAATACCCTCAACTTGTGAAACAAAAATTAAAAGTGCAGAAATTGATGATGATAAAAAATAAAAAATGTGATCTAAACTCACCACTATTCTCATTGTTGGGATCACCATTGTTTTGCTTTTTTGCTTGTTGTCCAAGTCTATACTTCTATAAACATCAAGAAAAACACTCCAAATGTTTAATTGGGAATCATAAAAACTTAATGAATCTATATCGAATTCACATTGGATTTGAGTCATAGGTTGAAGTTCATAAAGTTTATAAATTTACCTGTAAATGACTCTTCAAATGGTACAATGTCAACCCTTTTAAACCCATCAATCTCAATACCGATTTCGGGGTTGCTTCTGCCAAATCAAACCAAACCCGATATCAGTTTCAATCAGATCAAAAAAACACATTTTTAGATATGTTATTTGGTCAGATTTATAGACTTTGCTTCTAGAAAAAAAAGGGAAATTTTGTTCATATCTTGATCTTTATATTGGCATTCTAAAGATTCTTGATCCCATTAAGAAGTAATTGCAAAATTAAGTTAGAAAAAAGAATCTAATATCAAAATGTTTGATTTCATAGTGGCATAAAGAAAAACACCCATTTGGCAGATCAGAAAAATGGTTCATAAAGATCAAAACTTTCAATGATCAAGATTTAGAATCAAGATGAACAGAAGACTTTGACCAATCTAAAAACCCAGAATTGAATCATCTTAACTTCAAGAAAATGAATACCCACAAGTTTAAATTCCAAACCCAACTCATTATAATCACTTTTTTTTGCAAAAACAAAAACACATTTAATTAATTATTTAATTATAATGAAGAAAAGATTATAAAGAGAAAATAGAGAAACTAACTGTCAGGTCCACCAAGTTTAGTAACAGCATCAACAAATCTGTCATGAAGATCAGCAGTCCATCTGAGCCTTGGCTTTGGGTCTCTTGTCATCACCACCCCACCACTCTCAAACTCATAACAACCACCGCCACCACCGCCACCGGCGCCGCCGTACCTGCCATCCATTTGAAAATAACAACTATCACCACCACCACTTTCTTTCTTTCTTTCACCAGTACCCACCACAATCTTGATTATGCTCTTTTCCCAAAAATTCAACTTCTCCCACTATCAAGTTTTTTTTTTTTTCTATTTATTTTTTTTTCTTTTTTCTTTGTCCTCTTTGGAAATTTTGTTTATTTATGGATGGGTTCTTTCTTTTGTACAACAAAGACAGAGAGAAAGAAGCAACCACAGAATGAATTCCCCACACTCAAAAGGCAAAAGTGCTAAAAGTTTCAAAGCTATATATATATATATATATATATATATATATATATATATATGCACACACACACACACTGTGTGTATCTATAACAATTCTTTCAGAACTTATTCAAGTTAAATGTGAGAATTTGCTTTTGGAAACAAGAATCAATTTGGGAATCAAAGCTTACTAAAGAAATGGAAGTTTATCATCACAGATTAAAATCCTTAAAAAAACAATTAGTATTTTATTAAAAAATAAAATAAAATGGTAATTTAAGAATATGTTAATTACACAACTATCCACTAGGTTTAATAATACTATTAAAACCACCCCCTAACTCCAGGAAAGATATAGATAGGTAACCCCTATTCTTGCTACTTGATTTAAAGCTATATAGCTTCCACTGAATTGTGTGTAATTTGAAATGACCATAATACCCTTTCGTTCATTGTTTTTTGGAATGGGTGGACCAAATATATACTTGTGTATTAGTGTTTGGTCAGTGTGAAAAGCCATTCTTCAACTATTATAGTTCCGAATGTTCCATTTTGGATTGCAATACTTTTAGTTTTAAGTTTATAAATAAAAATAGTTATATAAAAAGATTAAAATAGCTTTGATTTTGATAGGATGAAAGTTTTATCTATGCCATTTTATTATCTTTGTCATTTAATCCATTCATGATATCCGTCCTTTATTAATGAAGCGAAGCACCGAAATCTATCATTGGACCACTGGTATAGCTTTATGCCAATAATTAAGCACCCTACAAATATCTGACAATCAAAGAAAATAAAGCATGATACAAATGTTTATGGTTTTTTAAGTAACCTTCGAAAACTTGGCTCAGTGTATTACTTGGATTTTGATCTTATAAGAATACTTGCATTATATAATCTATAATTGAGTGATTCGAAAACATAATCAGAACAACCCATTTTTATCTTACCTTTACATAATTCAGTTACCTCTTTATTTCATATGCTTATAATAAACACCACCAAAAAGACCGAGAATCGTCACAAACAATAAATTAGTCATTTTATTTTAACAGATTGGTCCATGTGGTGAAATGTCTAAAACATGTATTTTTATTATGATTTATAGAAATTGTGGGGAGATTTATGTAAATATGACCACCTTGGTAGTTGGTTGGTTTTTTTACATAATTAGGGGACCTAAATTGAATAAGACCATTAATTAAGGGTATAATTAGATTTTTTATGTTTTTCTAAAATGCAATTTATGGGTTGTTTTGACATTAAAAATAATCAAGTGTCCAAATTCTTTATTACACATTCATTTTAACTTATTCTCATACGATCTTTCATTTCAACATTAGATATCAAAGTGTCTTATTGGTTAACAAGCCAATCAAATTCTCGCTCTCACTGTCATTAAGACTTGCTGTTTTATGATACATCATTTTTTTGTAACAACTTTTTTCACTGATTTTTATAGATAACATTCCTTTCAAATGTTAAATGTTGTAGTCAAAGATTAAAAAGTTATGTGTCAACTAACATTTTTATGCAAATAAATAGATTGAACCAATTACACATTTGAAAAAGAACTAAGATTACACAACCCTTAGGGTGTTAAATGGACATATTATGTACTTTCAAATTTATGAAAATGCAACATAAATTATCCATTAAAGACAAATGGTTGCTAAGACGCAATGACAACAACTAATTGAATGGTGTAAATGCTTTAAATAATGATAATATAAAATAATACCGTACATAATAACGACACTTAGTAGCAATCAGATAGTAAAATAAATTATATAATTCTCATGAAATGTCATTTAATTAAAAAATCAAAAGTTTTATGGGACAACTTTTTACATGTATGATAGGTTGTGATCCAATGTAATCACTGTAATACAGATTTTAGTTACAATTATTCGAATGTGTATAAAATAATTATGTATCAAAAAACATCAAATCAAATGTCATTTGAACCACGATCAAAAGAATTAAATGTTGAGACTGATTCTCTTCTACAAGAACAATCTTATGTTATCATTGTAATTAAAACAAAGTTGCTTTGATAGTTAAAATTTTGATCTTATTATCAAATCAAAAATATATATATGGAAACAAAAAGATGTTTGATAGGCTGTAAATCGAAGTGGGAATGTAACTAATAGAATTTTTTTTTAGTAGAACAAAATAGACCATTTGTTACAGAATGTGATTCTTTTATGTAATTTGTTTTTGATTTCATATGACTTTTTGTTGTTCCCTTTTTGACATTTTCACTTGTTTATAGTAACAAAGTGATTTCGAATCTTAAACTATACTTTAAGTATTTAAAATGTTTTATTCTGACTTGTATTGTTTTAACCGGAGAAAATAAATAAGTTTATTTCCTCCGGATACAGAAGTAAACAAATCATCAAGTTAAAAATCACAAGTACATCCACAAGTTATATGAATGCAACCTACGAGTCTACATAGCCGATTGATTGATAGGTCTATATTAAACAAAATATAATGGCAGTTTATTTTGTAATCATGATTTTGAATTTTTGATCAATCAAGTTTCTAAGATTTAATTTATCTCGTAATGAAATCGGAAAGAGAGTTAACAGTTTTTCGCAAAATCATATAATAAAATAGCAAATTGAATAAAAAATAAAACACTATGTTTCTTATTTGAAGGAACATATTTATAGGAAGAGAAAAGTTCATAAAAATCGAACGGACTTTTCCATTTTGAACGATTAAATCTTTGGACTTTTTTTAATAAAAAAACTATTGAATTTCCTCATTTTAAATGACTAGGTTCCTGAACATTTTTTTAATAGATAAAGTATTGAACTTTTATAAATTGGTTACCTATATGCTTTTAACCCAAAAGTTATTTGTAACCTAAATGAGTTTCACTGTTTTTAAACTCTATGTCATTCAAACCTCTCTCACTCAACATCATTGATCCTTTTGGTCACTCCTTGTCTCCCCATTATCTCCAGGTATCTATCACCGTCATTGTCTCTTGCTATCAATCTCCCCCTTTTTGATGGTTTTCTTTCCCATTATCCTTATTATTTTATTTGTCGATGTGTACTCCATTAAATTGGTGTAATAAAAGAAAAAAAAAGTTTAGGTTGAAATAGAAAAAAATAACTAATTTTTAAAAGTTCAATGATTTATTTAGTTGAAAAGAAAAAATCAAATACTTAATCATCTAAATTAAGAAAATTTAAAGTTTATTTTTTCAAAAACAAGTTTAAAGAATTAATCAATTCAAAATATAAAATCTCATTTTTTAGAGTTTTTACAGGAACTCATTTTTGATGTCTACAAAAGGATTTCTTTAATACATATATTTTGTTTACAAGTGTTTTTAATTGCATCACTTATATAATAATTTCTTTTAGTTGTATAAAAAATACGATGCATCCTTTAAAATTAAATTTTAATAAATATAAACAAATTCATTTACGTCATTTTACCAAAACTTATTCAGATAAGTATTTATTGGTAAAATTAAACACCATTCATTTACTTATCGGGTAAGATTTTAGTTTACCAAAATGATATCGAATGCAACAGTTTACTCGGTAAGCATTAACCGTGGAAAGAATCGTCGTTCTCACTTACCGGGTAAGACTCTTGATCATTGTCTTTATTCTTACTATAATCTCTCGGTAAAATAATATAACTTGATAAATGTCTATCCAGATAAACATTTGATCAATGTTTTAAAACCCGGGTTAACCCGGCCGGTCGAACCGGTTGGACCAGAACCCGGGTAGTGATCGGGTTAATGCATATGACCGGCCCATTTCAACTCGTCCGGGTTTCTCAAAAACCCGGTTAAACTGATGGTAAACCCGTTTCTCAAACCCGGTTAACCCGTTTTTATATTAAAATTAAAAAAAAAATTAAAAAAATGTGTGTTTTTTAATGTATTTGGATTGATGTAAAACTTGTTGTTTGTGTATTTTTAATGTTGGAATTTGTGGACATCAAATTATTACTTTATATATATATATATATGTATGTATGTACGTAGGAAAATGAAAAAAAAAATACAAAAAATTAAGAGAATTATTGCAACCGGTTAACCCGGTGGTTGAACCAGTTGAATCAGTTAACCCGAAACCCGATCACCACACATGATCAATTAAAAACCCGAATTTTAAAACATTGCATTTGATAAACCTCCATAAATAAAATAAATGGAATTGGGGAGGTGAATAGTTTTAATTAGGTGGGGAGGAGACAAGGGTAAATGTGTAATTTAGGAAAGTGAAAGGCGGGAGTGGAAAAAGACAATTGTGATGTAGACGAGGAACATCGGGAGGAAAGATCGGCGACGAATCTGAAATAACATGACAACCTCCACACCACCCGGCTAATATTCTTTTTCCTTTTTTTTATTTTTTAAAAAATAAAAAAATCTACTGTCACTTATTACTACACTTGGTGGAATAACAGTCGTCAGATTATTTGACTTTACTGATGTAGTTTGAAGATCCAACGGCTACAAAGAGTAGGGTGCAGGGGTATGTAGAGGTGTTATGGTGTAGCTGATTATAGCTAAGGTGATTGCCAGCATGGATTATTCTCTCCGGCATACAAGCGGATTGGAATATTCGTGCGGTCACGTGCCACGTCCCACAGTCCCCCTTTCCCTTATATTCAAACCGTTATTATTTATTTATTTATTTGTTTTATGTAAATCAAATTCGGTGCTCAATTTATTATTTATTATATTATTAAAAACGATTCCAAACCATCATAAATATTTTATTATTGCAAAATATGGTCCGTAATTATTAGAAGGAATATGTGAGTAATCGTATAAAAAATATGATGTTTTGGTATTTTTTTAGGTATTTTAATTAAATTTATTATCTTTAAATAAGTATAAAACCAATTTTTAATAGACATAAAATTATAAAGGTTATATGCTTAAATGGTTTTTTTTCCTAATATGTACCATAAATGTTAACAGAAGATGAAACCCAAATCGACATGAAAAAGAACCTCTAACACATAATTATTGAATCTTAAATTAATAAAGCAACTTCGTTTTTTAAATGTTTGTTGCTTGAGTTTTTATAACATAGTGACAAGTGACGTTTTCTTACAAGAAGTATAATCAGGATTTAATCATTATAAAATACAAGACTTTTAGTAATAGTAGCCATTCAGATCAATTTTATATAAACAATGAAAAAAAACAGGACGAACCTAGAATTTTTTTAAAATAATTACACTGTTTAACTATAAGAAAAAATGTTGAAATATTTTTCATAACATCATAATTGCTTTATTGATTGGTTCATTAATTTTCATACGTAAAGTCTTAAGTTCAAGTCTTTTATTGTGCATTTTTTTAGAAACATAATAAATTTGAAATTAAAAACAAAAAACTAAGAAAACGACACTAAAAAGATTTAAACTTGGGACTTGGGTGTAGGAAAAGTCTTGCAAACCAACTTTGCCAAGAAAAACTGTCCATATTGTAGTTTAAAATATATATATATATATATATGGTGGCACGCTGGAAAACGATACGGTTGCACCTTTCACAAACCTAATTTTTTTTACCCTTTGCTGGAGAAATAATACGGTGACTCATGTCACTGTGGGCTACACTACAGGTCCGTCCCTGGGGAAAAAATATCCAATAGTCTTGTAAGAACTGAAAGCAGTTTCAAAGACTTAAATTTTAGGGTGTTATCATTTATACCCTAGTCTATATATTAAACCTTATTTTACATATATGTCCCTCAATTAAAATAGATAAATAAATATGAGTGTTACTATGTCCTCCAATCAAAATAAATAAAACAATAGACTACGATGCAAATGAGAATTAGACTAGGTGTAAAAGGAAAAACCCTAAATTTGATTGATAGTTGAGTTAACACTTCTAAAGTTTGAGATTAATGTAAATGAAAATTTTATCTCTAGAATTCTTCATATTTGGTATTTATTTTTGACCAACAACCGACAAGTTACGTTGTGATATATTTTATTTTTATTTATTTTGGAAAGAAAAATACGGATGGTTGAAAAGGGAATAAAAAGGATGAAGGGATGGTGGGACACGTGGCAACGAAACCGAGAAAGACGGGTAGCAGCAGAATATTCCACCATCTGACCCCACCATCAACGACAAAATGGGAGGAGAAGATAATCAAGGTGAAAATGCCATGCATCATTTTCCCCATAGTTGTTCAAAAAGCCAGCTAAACGACGTCGCTTTCTATATAATATTAAATTTCATAACACTTTTAATTAAATTCACAAGTCATGTCACATGAATTTACTAAAATTATATATACAACAAATTATGAGCTTTTTTCAACTACAAATATAACCAATCTTTTCTAATCGATTGATTTGGCCACACAATGGAATTCGTCCTGCTGAAAACGACCACTCAGAGACCGGTTATCAAAAAAAATATTTTATCAGATAACTGTTTATCATGTGTCACTTACCTTATCATGTGAAAATGACCCAAAAATCTTACCTAGTAAGAAACATAGCAATGACCAAAAATCCTACCCAGCAAGTGAAAGTAAAAAACTTTTACCATTTACTAGGTAAAAGGTGTTTTCAAACAATTTATTTTGACAGCCAAGAATGTTACGTGATAAAGTAAGAGCGGTGATTCTTGCTTATCCAATAAGCATTAGGTTACAGAAACACAAAATGAATTGGATAACAATTCTTTTCAATATGTACTTATAGTCGATAACTCAGTTATCGATCAAAATTAATGAGACCTCATAAATACTTTCTCTTTTCCTAATTGTAGTATGAATCCTGAATTACATACAGAATTACCAGAAACAACATCGATAAAATCACAAGTTTCTTGATTATAGAGTCATGCCATATGATGGTTTTCCCGTTGCCACGCGATTCCCGACAACCGAATGTTATGAGACCAGTTTCGTTAATATTGTATGAGAACTTACCTGGATTCACGATATTGATCACACCAAACAACCTTTGAAGCCTTTTCTCAAAGCGGATTCATCCAAGTTCCTTCCGATGAATACGAGTTTGTTTATTCTCTTCTCATCTGGCCCCCATGGTTTGCCTGGGCACCCATCTAAAGTGGAATGCACCCCCTATATGAATCAAACAAAGATCACAAGGAGAAAATGGGTCAAGATTTGAGTTTTTCGATTTAGGGGTTGTTTGGTTGATTTTCCATTAAGTCCTCTATTAATAAAGCTGTCTGTATGGATTAATCTGTCTGTATATATCAGAAAGGTTTTTGTATAGGAGGGTTTTTTCATAGATGGAAGGAACGAGATTTTTAATTGGGAGGGACATGTTTGGAAAAATAACGTGGCTTTCTCCCCTAGAAACTTACTGAATAAGCCACTTTTTACATCTTTAAGCCACCATCAAACAGTCACGTATAGCTGACCAAATAAGCTGCGAGTCCCATTAAGCTCATTAAGCTGCTAAGTACCTTTCGTGAAGAATGAACCCTCAACCTCCAGGGAGGCTAGGATTTACTTGTAACTGGATAGCATTGGACCACCCTTTGGTGCATAAACACAACAAATAAGTAATAAATACAGCAAATGAATGAAGATGGAACCTGGAAAACGTAGCGTGCCTCAGATTCACTGACTGATAAGACGCCTTTCATCCTATATAGGTTGTCTCCTTTTTCTTCGACCAGCCTTTCAAGCCAATCATCAAGCTGGATTATGTGTATAAAGAGTTATATAAAATCATATTTAATAAAAATTTCCTGATTTCCTGAGACTATCGAGGGGACAAGCAGTAAAAAAAACCCCAAAAGAGAGTAGAATGATTGGGCATATTCAAACAAATTACCTCATCAAGGTCTAAAGTTCCTTCAGAAACAATGCTGACACTGGATACAGCAGAATCATGTTTGTGATCATGATGATCCCCTTGGTGGCATTCTATTAAGACACCAGACAATATTCATATGATTAGAATATTATCTTTGATCATTCTCAGATTGCTTCAAATGTAAATAGAAACAAAAACAACAAAATATCCACTCTGGATCAGGTTAGAGACTGAATACTAGCTATGGTCTATGGGTGTGTTTGGTATGCGGACGGGATTGGACAGGACTGGAAGGGCGAGAGTTAAGTAAGCGGGTGAAAAATTCTTGGAAGGTTTTAGGGTTTTAATTTGACATGGGTAGTTTAGTAATTTAACAAGCTTGTCCTATTTTGCTTGTTTTTGTTCCACCTATTTTGGTGGGACAAAAAAAATGCATATGATTCTTATTGTCGAACCAAAGCAATTGAGAGCTGCAAAGCAAAGCAGTATGGATTCTTAAGTAACCATATAGTCTCTTTCCATGTCGTCCACTTGAATGAATTAACCTTAAATGCATATGATTCTTAACTTTTACAAAAGTCAGGTGTCTTCTTTTTGTTCCAAGGAGTACTAGTTGACTTTGAGCATGCCATCACTTTTATATGATATAAAATATATATAATATATTGCACAAATGAAATGAGGATCACATAAGTAGAAATTGATCATTAAAAGCTGTAACTTAAATGAAGCACATATAAAAAATGAGGATGGGGAAAGCAGAAGTAATATATACCATGGCCATGCTCATGGTTGTGGTTGTGGTTTTCACAATGAGAACCACCTGATGGAACTTCTGAATCAATTCTGCATAACCAAAGGTTATATAAGAGACAAATATTATGTCATCAATTATCATCAACACAAGCTTCGGTTGCCAGTTGCCTTTGTTAACCACGTGGAATTTAAACATAATGTATATCTATCCTTCTACATGTATACAGTGTGAAATGTGTTATTGTGTGTGCAATTATGTACATATAAGAGCTAAGTGTGTGTTTGCATACGTACACCATATAATAATCACCTGTCAAGATCATAACCTCCCACTCCCAACACAAAGTCCATATCAACATTGCCAAATTTAGCTTGCTTTATCTGTGCCATTCCATTTATATGCTAGAAAATGCACAAAACTCAAGTCAAAAAGCTAATTAATACCAAGCTGAAATAAACATCCAAAACCCAATTGGAACTTCACCAACTTTTATTTACTTTTGTATATGTAAACAGAAAAGGAATGAATATGACTAGAGATGTAACAGTAAATGAACTTATCATTGGAATGATACAATTATATGGGTAAGTGATATGATATCAAAAATCTGCTTTTCTATGCTGTTTATGATACAATTTATATGGGTAAGATTTATTTTTAAACGATAGGAAGTCTGATGATCAGTGATGTTCTATTCTGATAGTTGTACAGCTTTTATGGGCAACAATATGATACAGAGAAAGATGCTAGGAAACAAAGCAATCGAAAAACCACAGCCAATGAAACAATGCCATTTTAGTTTATTTCCGAAAGCTGGCACATTATCTGTCAATATAGCACTTCCAGCTTCCAAATATGATAAAAACAAGATAACTCATATATATGAAAACCATACCTGTATTTTCTTTGTCAAATCCTCCAAGTCAGCCTCGCTTACCAAATCTATCTGCCACATTGTTAAGAAGAAATGGACACCAGTTGAACTAAAGTAAATATATTATGGATTGTTAGAGCCAAAATTTTAAAAAATTAAAATGAAAAGATCACCTTGTTCAGAATAATACGATCTGCATACGCAACTTGTTCCACTGCTTCGTTTACCACAAACCTTGGTTTTACCTCATCCAAATGCTGCATGGCATGCTTAGAGTCAACAAGAGTAACAACTCCATCAAGTTTCACATGGCGGGAGATTTGCTCGTCGGTGCAAAATGTTTCAATGACTGGACCTGGCTTTGCAAGACCTGCAACATGAATGAAACAGATTGTTAATTACTCGGACCTTGACACTCCCTTCTCCAGCAAACTCTGAGTGGGCCAAGAATATGTTATATATAAAATAATAACTAGCATCAATGAGACTATGAAGAGTGTATTTCTTCACTTCATAACAACAGACAATAATTAGTACATTTATCTTATCTCTGGAACCCAAATTAAGAGTAAATCAGAACGACCCATAGATGGAAAGTGGTAACAAAAAGAGATTTAAAGGACAGAGGAGATGGATGGATTATACCAAACTTACCCTTCTGTTACACCTCGCAATCACTCTTCTGATGTTATGCCCAAAGGCTTTCATATTACACATAAAACCTTATCCTACCCTAATTAATGGCAAAATGCAACAATATTTGGTTAGTTCTTATTTAGTGTAAATGTGTAACGAAGATTTTTTTTTTCTCAATCAATATAACAAAGTCTGAAAATTCCCTATTTTGTAATGTAACCTAATGATCTTGTAACATTTGATGACATAGATACCCCCATTTACATAAGGGATATGATGAAGTGGATGATACACTTGACATTTATGTCATCAAATGTTACAAGATCAGCCGGTTACATGTCAAAATAGATACTAAAAGAAAGAGAGAATAATTTGAAACTTTGTTACATTGGCAGAGAAACAAAAAAATCTTTGTTATACTAAATAGGAATTAAGGCAAACTTTCTTGAGTATTTGATGCATTTTTCCCTTTATTTTAAACCAAGAATGAGTGTGCTGAACAGCACAAAGTGCTTTTAGCAAGATAAGATACCTGTGGTTTCTATGACTATATGATCAAATTTGTCTCGCTTCTTTTTAACCAACTCCAAAAGCATTGTGACCAGCTCACCACGAACAGTACAACATAAACAACCATTACTGACCATGACAATATCCTCATTAGCAGAGGAATGACTTGCCACCAACGAACCATCAATATCCACTTCCCCAAACTGCAACACCATATACATCAAAGTGAATAAAAACTAAAACGCTAAAAACACAAAATAGTTCAGCAATCATAAGTAATGCAGGGAGCATCAGACTCCAGTCCAATCAGATCAACTCCATTGTAAATTAGCCACTTAATTGACCAGGATTCAGTGCTAGTAAAACACTGGTAGATCTCATATACCTCGTTTTCGATCACAGCAATTCGCTTCCCATGCTGAGCAGTCAATATATGATTCAACAGAGTTGTCTGCCATCCAAGTAAAATGAAATGATCAAATTCAATTTAATTTCAAACATGATCAGTACATATAAAATATAGAATACTATGCGTCCCCAACCGATGTAGCACAGAAAATTTTACACAATCCATTCATCACATGATACACCTGATGAATTAAACCTTCATACAAGACAGGAGTTTGATGCCATGGTTTAGTTACATGACCTGTGAATTCTATGAGCTGTTTTTGAATAAATTTTGTTTGATATAGAATGTGTCCTAATACCGACCTTTCCAGAACCGAGAAAACCAGTGATGACGGTGGCCGGAACGCGATCATCCAAATTCAATGCTGCAGCCACCGAAGCATCGTACTGTGACTCGTAGTTAGCACCGGAGCACATGTTTCGGGAATAGGAATGGCGGGAAAGAAGAAAGTGGAGGTTTCCGATGAAGAATTGGGAGAAAAGAGGGGTACTAGAAGGATAACTGAATCGACTGTGTTGAAGAGATTGGTGGAGGTTTCCGATTGCCTTCGGGGAAAGGAGACGCCTTAACATGGTGGCCATTTGTCGCCGGAGAATCCTCACGGTGGTGTTACAGATATGTTAAACCCTACGGAGGAGAGAATAGGGTTTTACCAATTCAGTGACCTCGAAACAAACCTGGTCAATGGCTAAAATAATTATTTTCTATATTTCATAATAAAAAAATATAAAGCAATCTAAAATATATTTACATTGGAGGTTTAATGAATGAGATCACGTGAGAATCCAAGTTACCTAGGAGGTTTAATAATTGTAAGAATAGATCTTTACTGTTGATCACTTTTAATTCTAAACTCATCTATGAATTGTGTTTGATATAGTGATTGATCCGGTGCATCTTAGACTTTCAGTTATCTCATATTCGTGTATATCATCCTAATGTGCATCTAAGGGTGGAGGTCCCTTTTTACCCTACTTATCGGAACTCAACCCGAAGTTCAAATAGTTAAACTAACAATTAATCTCAAGAGTATACGGATAAGGTGATCCGTTAACTCGTGATAAAAGCTGCATGAATCACATATGATTTTACATGTGATTTCTAGTGTAAAAGTCATATGTGATTGATAACCTTCTTATTCTCTAAGAGCATCTTCGATGCAAGATTCTTATCAGTAAAAATGTAGTGCCTTATAAGAACTATCATCGTGAAGCCCTTTAGATGCTTGAATACGAACTTTGGTTCTTACCATGTAATTTGTGACTAGTGATATTTTCTTATTTTTTATTTTATTTTCTTAAATTTATAATTATTAATATAATAATTATTGTTGTTAAAAAAATCAATGTGATCCACAAAAAGAAAAGTTCTAATGAAAAATACCATTGTGAAAATTCAAGAGAGTTGACAACAAAAAGTGCAAAAAATGAGTTCTTATAAGAAGCTCCTCTTTGCATTTTTTTTGTTACTTCATGTCTAACTCATCAAATTAAGAACTCTTTAAAAAAAATTACATACTTATATTTTCATAATTATACCAATTACATTTATTTGTTTAATCTTAATCAAATTAATGAATTGATTAATTTTGTGATAAGATAATGTGAAGGTTAATTTAAACATGTAACCTTTCTATTAGTAATAAGAACATCCGGTAAATCAAGAAGAAAAAAAACCCGTTTTACCGTTATCGATAATTGTAAATTATCCTTCACAACAAGAATAAAGAGGAGAGTTTGGGTTTTCGAGAATGATTTATAATGTTCATATAATCTTTATTAAAAGATGTTCGCCTAATGTTATCAGTTAAACTCACTAATCAAATTATCAAAGTACTAAATATTCAAATTTTGCAGAAAGCACATATGTAAAATCAATCATCTATATAAAAATATATTAGGATATATAAGATCGGCAAACAAAAACAAATTCATAACCATCACGGTGATAAAGACATTGAGATTTTAAATTCTCTAACACAATCTAATTTGTATCAAAATAAGTGACATTATCCAATCTCTATCTCTATGCCTAGGAGAAAAAAACAAAAATAGTATTGTTACCTTCTATTCCTATGTTCTAAATATATTTCCTATCCGTTGGATTACTTATTCAGATAGAGAATTATCACCCATCATCACCATTCACTCCGCCGCCAATCAATTGAATATATAAACAAATTATGTATTTGATGTTTTATAAGAGCGTAATTTTATATCTTAAAATATATAGTTTATTGGATCAACAACAGACGAAGTGTACACTTTGTGTTTCTAGTCTAGGAACAATTATTAAGATTAGCAGCAAAATGATACTAAAAACATCCTAGGCCAAGTGACAACCAATAGCCAACAATTAAGAGCTAAGCTACAGTTAGGTCCTTTTAATTAGTAAATTTTAATATTCGGCTTTCTGATTATGATATTTTTGTTCTCATAATACATCATTGTCGTTTTTGGCATCTTAGCTACAATAGTTTGTATAAAATATAAACACACACACATATAGGGTTAGGTTAAACGAGTACGATATCAAAATAAGAAGAAAAAAAACGAGAACATTTATATCACATGTGATTTTATACTAAAAAACACATTTAATATAGACTCGGCAAACGCTCTTAGGTGGTTGGGCCAAGCGTGAACCCCTATATTAACCGAACATGAATCACATCATGCAGATTCAAATAAGAAAATTAAATATCGTAAAGTTAGAATTTAAGAAAAGTTTATATGTTAATCATTGAAAAATCTAAAGAAAACATATTTGAAGATTCATATATCAACCAACATTATATATTATTCATTTGAGTTTACTTATGTATTTTTTAATGAAAATTTTAAATGATTCACATATTAACCTTCTATTTTTACTTTTCTACAATATTTAGTCTTTTTATTTAAATAATATATATATATATATATAATAGATAAATAAAAGAGGTCACTACAAGTCAAAATACACCTATAATCCAAAATGAAACATGTGAAGGAAAAACAAGAAAAGAATGATGCCATTGTGCCACCCATCAAATTGAACATTACAAAGCCTAAACATAACTCTTGATAGTTCCACTCTCCAGCTGTTTATTTCATGCACCAATTTTTATACCCCCAACCCTCCCTCTCTCTAACTTCATTCTCACATTAACTTCCAATCACAAAAATTAATCTTATACTCACATATATTCCTTTAATTTTAGTATAATAATGTCTGAAGAAGCAAATCCCGAGACTGATGTCATGGAGACGAGTGCCGCCACACCACGGAGGCCGAGGTCAGTAGAGGATGATGAAGATGATCACTCGCTCGATGTAAAAGTTGTGGGGGTGAAGAGTGAAAGCGAGAGTGAGGATTATGAGGAGTACGAAGATAAGCCCACCAAGGGTGAGGTCATGGGTTGGTGTTTCTATGAGTTGTGTTCATATTTTACACATACTGTTCTTCTCACCATCGTGTTTCCGCTCATCATAAGTCGGACTTTTAGTAGCGAACCACCAGAGCCCGCTCGAGGGTGGTACATGAATGGTAAAGATCATGCTTGCACCAAAAAGGAAACTGTCTTGTAAGTCATCTATCCTTTTAAATTTATCGTAAACCAGATAAGTCTGGTATATATATTTCAAATTAATTGAGGTGGGGTATTTTAAAACAGCTTAAACAAATGAGCAATACTAAAAGTTTGTCTCTCTATCTGAGATTAATATGTAGAAATTAAATCAAAGTACTAGATTTCTGAAAAAGGTTACACAATTTTTATATGGTATTAGAGTCAAGGTATGTCAATCTAGGACAATTTGTGTTCATCTAGTCTTCTTTGAAAGTAGGCATGGACCCAATGTTTTTTCAAACGATTGTATCATTTGACTATAAGAAACAAATGTACGGATATTTTTTAGAAAATCATCATTGATCATCTGTTAGTTAGTTTATTGTTTTTCACACGTGAGGTCCTGCTGGGTCCAAGGTGAAAGAAAAGTCTTGCAAACCAACTCTACCAATGAAACGAAATGGAGACAAGGACCATCATATGCTCTACACTGTGTTCGTCCCTGTCTAGAGGGGTGTTTTGTAATCCTAAATATATGTTAGACCTATATACGTATATTTATATAGTGAGGTTGAGGATAAATATCTAAAAATGTGAAAAAATAAGGAACACCTTAATGATCATTTATTTGTATAGTATACACATATGAATACAAATAATTGAAAACGTTTCATGATTTCTAACTTTCTATGCACATGTGAATATACTGAACAAATTACCTGTATGTGTATATTACATAGATAATTGGTTATTAAAGTGTTTTTACCTCTATATATATATATATATATATATTTCTTTTTAGTGGTTTTCTCCCCTTTTTTTTTTCATAGAACACGTTTTGAATTTATACATGTGATAAATTTCAGATTTGAAGCATTGACATATGCAAGAGTAAAAGTGGGCACCATGAAGTTCTCACCACTAGAATGGACCTCAATCTCTTGGTTTTTCGGCCTAATCGTAGCCGCACCACTACTCGCCTCCGTCTCCATCCACCTCGACCACCGCCGGAACTCCCACGTCATGGCCGGAATAGCCACAGCTATCGGCGCCATCTTTTGCCTCCCCGCCGGCGCCATTAAAACCGTCTGGATAATGCCACCTTACGTCGCAGCCATCGTCGCCTCCAACGCCGTCGGATCAGCCTTCCATAACCGCCACCTCGGTCTCATGGTCCGTGGCTTCGTCGGCGCAACCATCCGTAAACTCCAGTTTCCCGACCGACAAGCCGTCTCCAGCTGGCTCTCACTTTACGCCACCGCCGGCGGCTGTCTCGGCTCAGCAGCCATCGCTTCATTCACTTATTACATGCTACGAAACTCAGAAGGATTCATAAGTTTATGGGTTGTTTCAATCTTCAGCGGCATTTTATGGTTCGCCGGAATCGCTTATATCCTCACAGCCACACGATCAAACGGAAATCAATCATCAAATAATAACAATAGGGTTTCAAGTAGCCATTTTATTTCTATTTTCAAATACCCACATGCTGCCGGAAGTCTCGTCGGAGTTTTCCTTTCATCTTTCTCAACAATGAGCATATTCGCCGGCGGTCTTCTCTACATCGTCGGTCAACTTTGTGTTCCACCCAAAGATCTCTTATTCGTTTGGCTAACATATTTCTTCTTCCCATTACTGGTTTTACCACTTCTACAACCAATCCAAAAACTCATCCGATCAGACGCCGTAAAAATGCAGATTTTCGGTTTCTTGCTCTCCACGCTAACTTCCGGTATGGGGTTTTACCACCGCCATGAAAGCTGGCACAACAGTCACATCTTGTTTCTTGCTGCTGCTCAAAGTATAGCTTCTGGTGTATTGCACGCTTATAGTCGGATCTTGTTGATGGATTGCGCGCCGTCGGGAAACGAAGGGGTTTTTGCGGCGTGGTTTTCGTGGGTTCGAATGGCCGGAGCATTCGTCGGATTTGCGATCGGATCTAGTGGCGCCGGAAACATTAATCGGTCGTTTGGTGCGGCGTTTGCTGCAGCGGTTGTTGGGATTGTTGCATTGATCTTTAGTAATGTTAGTAGCTACGGCGGAGCTGTGGCGGCCGGTCATGTGCATAAGCGCCGGGAGACGGTGTCGCCGGTACGTGGATCAGACGACGTCGGTAAAGGGAAAGGGGATTCGGAGGAACAACAAGATCGAAGCATTGAAGTTTGAATTTTGTTTGGAAATATTTGTGTTTTGTTGGATAATTGAAAACATCGCCGCCTTTTTTTTCTTCTTGTGTTTCTAATTCTTTTTTAACAAATAATGGTGGTTCATAATCTGTAAGTAACACTAGGTACAACTTTGTAATGAGTTCGTGTTTTTTTAGACATAAAGATTTGCATAATTGTAACTTTTCATGTTAAATTTTGGGTTTTAACTGTTCGTTCAAAGTTATAACTTATTACCGGTCTGAAAAAAGTTTATGAAAAGCTGATAAGTTAAAAAAAATAATTTTTAAAAAACAACTTATCTTCGATTTGGTACCTAATAAGTTGTTTTACCTAAATACTCAAAATGACTTAAAGGGGTGTTTGGGATTGCTTATAAAAACAACTTATTGACTTATTTCGGTATGGCACCGGTGATAAGCACTTTTGAGTGTTTGGCAAAACAGCTTATACCGGTGCCAAACCGGTGATAATAAGTTTTTTGAGAAGTAAGGAGCTCCTAACTTATTAGAAGTTGATAAGCACTTTTGAGTAAAAACTATAAGTTGTTTATATAAGTAATTCCAAACACCCCCCCTATTATCGGTGTCCCACCAAAATAAGTCAATAAATTGTTTCGATAAACTAAAACAAACACCCTCCTAAATTTATTTGTGAATTAAGCATTTAAGCTTGTACCCGGATTTACAATAGCCCAACCTGTAAATCCATTTTAATAAAGATTTATAAAACTTTTTATAAACCAAATTGGCTTTTTAATCTTCGAATACGTCGATAAAAATAAAAACAATTTTTTGATATTATTTTATGTTTTTCATTTTTATCAATTTTATTGTTTTAAGATTTTTATTATTACATGAACTTTTATATTTCATTTTGTTTAACAAAGATGTAAACATCTACAAGAGTTCAATCCAACCACTCAAAAAAAACCCACTAAAAAGATCTGTAATGTTTGTTTGATTAAGACTTAGACATAAGTTGAGGAAAGGTTGATCAATAATCAAGTAAAATACTTGATTTGTCAAATATTTAAGCAAACAAAGTGTAATTTATGGTGGGAATATAAACTTTTTTATATATTTTTTATTTATTCAATCTTTTATATTAATTTGACCATTGGAGATGTTCTAATAACATTAAAAATAATGGGTTAAATATTGTAAAAAACTCAACTTTAATGCTACACTAAAAAATCTTCAAATTTTTTTTGATAATAAAATAATATATATTTATTATTGTACTATTTTTTAATGTAGTAAACTACTAATATATGTATATATAACTAAAAAAAATTAAATAAAATACTAATACACATTTATAGAGGTTAACAAAGTTTGTCTAGCCTAGCGGGTCGAGGTAACATTTTAAGTCGCTAGTAAATGATATCCCTGGTCCTTTAGGCCGGATTATGGACGAGTTCATGGGCCAGTCCATAGGACTAGTTCATGAGTGCTGGGGACTAGTCGGATGACACCTTAAGTGAGAGTCGGGATACCCAAAAAAAAACGTGTAAGTGAGTTACCGTCTTTAAAAAAAAATACATTTGTAGAGGTTTATTTTATTGACCTCTAGATTCAAAGAACAACATTTTAAACCATCCATTTTTTTTTCAGTATTTTAATGTTAAAGTTTGAAGATGGAAACACAGTGATGATTATTATTGAAATTTACAAATATATTATGTAATTTTGGTTTTTTTCCAGAACAAAAAAAGTAGAAAATGTTAGAAGAAGGTGGTTTAACGATATGAATCGAGACGGACGCCCGGGGGTTGGTTTCTCTGCGTGGATGATGCTCCTGGTAAGTCTTCTTCTTCTTCTTCTTCTTCTTCTTCTTCTTCTTCTTCTTCTTCTTCTTCTTCTTCCTCCCTGGTGAATCCTAAACCCTAAAATGTGCTCTAGAACCCTTCAAACCGGCAATTGATTGTTTTTTGATCTAACTACCTGGAAAACCCTAGAAAATCCTAAAACGAAAACCGATTTGCGGTTTACGAACCCTATTACTTGAAGGTTGAAAGTATATCGAGTATCAATTTTGATGTTATAGTATCACGAATTATATGTTCTATTGATCTACAAGATAATCTGCTGAAGCTAACCTATTAGTTGAGAATAACTTGTGCATTACACCTATTTCAAATTGTTACATGAGTGAGTTTGGTGACCAAATGACGTCGTTAGATGCTTGTAGACACTATGATTTTATGAGTATTTGCTGCTGATATGTGTATTTGATCTATTATAAAGGATCAATGTTTGAGCTGATATATATTTATAACCTGTGTAATTATGTTGCTGTGTATCTGCTGGTATTGCTATATGTTTGTGTTTTCACTTTATTTTGTAATATGTTATGACATATTTGAGCATCTTAAGTGGATCTAAAGTAAACTAAGTAGAAATACTAGTTTGTCTAAGTTAGGCTCTACATTTAACCCCATATTGTTTAAAGGTTTGTTTTTTATTAGTAGTATATGCGTTCCATTACAAAGCATCATCGAACAAATCCATAACTATAATGTTGTCATTTCAAGCATTGTGACTTGTCTAAAGCTAGACGATTTACCTTAACGGTCTGTAATTTTGTTCTCTATTTTACAGTTAGGGATTTAACTTCAAAACAAAAACTATCAAATGACAACAAGTAATAGTTATGGACTTGTTACAGCCCTTCCACATGAGATATGAACAATGAGGATTTTTAACTTAAAAAAATGTACCGAAGGAACCTCTTCTCATTTCACAGGAGATTATTCCAGACAGCATCATCAATAAGCACAAATACATCAATTGGGTTTTACCCAAATACCGAAGAGGAATTAATATCCAAACTTTCTTCGGTCTTACAATCTTGTTCACATCATAATCCTGATCCTCATGTAATTCAACAAGGCCAACAACTTCATGCTCAGATAATCGTCAATGGCATCAACCATGTGGGTCTACTGGGTTCAAGATTACTTGGAATGTATGTACTTTGTGGGAAATTATTTGATGCTAAGATCTTGTTCCATCAGCTTGATTTATTCTATGCATCGCCATGGAATTGGATGATTCGAGGGTTCACTATGATGGGGTGTTCGGATTTCGCATTGTTGGTTTATTTTAAGATGTTGGGATATGGAACTTGCCCTGATAAGTATACTTTTCCTTATGTGGTCAAGGCTTGCGGTCGTTTGGGAGCAATTGGGTTGGCTAAATCTGTGCATCATACGATTCGGATGATGGGTTTTGAAACGGATGTTTATGTAGGTAGTTCTTTGATCAAATTGTATACTGAAAATGGTTGCATTCATGATGCACGTAACCTGTTTGACAAATTGCCTCAGAGAGATGATGTATTGTGGAATGTTATCCTTAATGGTTACTTAAAACACGGGGATTCAGAACATGTTCTCTTACTGTTTAACCAAATGAGGAGTTCCGAGGTTAGACCAGGGTCTGTCACCTATGCATGTGTTCTGTCTGCCTGTGCCTCTGATTCGAATATAACACTTTGCACTCAGCTTCATGGACTTCTCATCAAATGTGGACTGGTGGATGATCCTCAGGTGCTGAACACATTGATCGGAGGGTATGCAAAGTGCCAAAGGCTGTTTGATGCTCACGAGTTATTTGATAGCGTACAAGAAGCTGGTTCAGTTACTTGGAATGTGATCATTGGCGGGCATGTGCAAAATGGACTTATGAATACAGCTTCAGATCTTTTTCGTAAGATGGTATCTGTAGGCGCTAAACCAGATACCGTCACTTTAGCAAGTTTCCTTCCGTCTGTATCTGAGTCAACTCGTGTAAACCAAGGTAAGGAGATTCATTCTTACATTTTAAGACAAAATGTACATTTGGATGTATTCTTGAAGAACGCACTTATTGATATGTACTTTAAGTGTAGGAAAGTGGAGATGGCACGCAAAGTTTTCAACTTTAGTACTGCTATAGATATCGTTATTTGTACTGCTATGATATCAGGGTATGTGCTTAATGGGATGAACTCTGATGCTTTAGAGATTTTCAGATGGCTGATTAACCAGAAAATGAAACCGAATGCAGTTACACTCTCGAGTTCTTTACCAGCTTGTGCTGGTTTAGCTGCTTTGCAATTAGGTAAAGAATTGCATGGTCAGGTTCTCAAGAACGGATTCGAAAAAAGGTGTTATGTAGGAACAGCGGTCACAGATATGTATGCAAAATGTGGAAAACTTGATCTTGCATATGAAGTTTTCATTAGGATGTCTGAAAAGGATGCTGTTTGTTGGAATTCTATGATGACTAGCTTTTGTCAGAATGGTCGACCAGAAAAAGCCGTTGATCTTTTTCGTGAAATGGGTGCGAAAGGAGCTAAATATGATTCTGTAAGCATATCCGCTGCTCTTTCTGCTTGTGCAAGTTTACCGTTGCCTGGTTTTGGGAAAGCAATCCATGGTTTCATGACAAGAGGTGCATTCTTCAACTATCCTTACTTGATTTCCTGCCATTTTTATGTTATATTTCTTTCTTCTGTTTCAATCTGTTTTCTAGCTTTTCGAAACAAATTTTTTCTCGCAAAATCTTGTTTTCTGAAACTTTTTTACAAATCGTGGTTTTTACGGGTGCATTTGGTACTCGGATAAGGTTGGGACAGTGGTGGAAGTTATTAGTAACCCACAACTTAGGGTTTATAAGGAGCTCACAAATCTTATTTTCTATCCATTTGGGACGGACACACACACATATATATAGGGGCGGCTTCAAATGAGAACTCAAATTTGGTTGTGAACGTGAGGACAAATGAGAGCGCGACACGTGTCATATTCAGACTGAATAATCAAAGATACATTCAGACTGAATAGAGTATTTATTCGGTTTGAATAATGCTTATTCAAAGCGCGACACATGTCATATTCAGACTGAATAATCAAAGAAATATTCAGACTGAATATAATATTTATTCGGTCAGAATAATGCTGAATAATGTTGAATAATGCTTATTTAGTCCGAATAATGCTTATTCAGTCTGAATAATCTACATTCAGACACATGTGACGCTCTCATTTGACCTCACGTTCACAACCAAATTTGAGTTCTCATTTGAACTTTCCTCTCTCTCTCTCTCTCTCTCTCTATCTATATATATAATATATATATATATATATGCTACTCTGTGTGGACTCATTGGGTTTGTTTGGCTTCATTTTAGGTGCACTGAAAACCGACCTTTATGCAGAGAGTGCACTAATAGACATGTACGCTAAATGCGGAAACTTAGAATCCGCAAGAAAAGTTTTCAACATAATGCAACACAAAAGTGAAGTATCATGGAATAGCATCATCGCCGCTTACGGAAACCACGGTCATCTTCAAGAATGTCTATCTCTGTTTCACGAGATGAAACAATTCGGATTCCAACCTGACCACGTCACGTTTCTAGCAATAATTTCTGCATGCGATCATGCTGGTTTAGTCGACGATGGTTACCGCTACTTCAACTCCATGATAAACGACTATAAAATCTCAGCACGAATGGAGCATTACACTTGTATAATTGATCTTTTTGGCCGAGCTGGTCGGTTAAGTGAAGCCGTTAAGATCATAAAGTCGATGCCTTTTGATCCAGATGCGGGTGTTTGGGGCACGTTGCTGGGTGCGTCTAGGGTTCATGGGAACGTCGAGATGGCTGAAATGGCTTCGAAACATCTTTTTGAGATGGATCCGAAGAATTCTGGGTATTACGTTTTGCTGTCGAATGTACAGGCGAATGCTGGGAAATGGGAAGGGGTTGATAAAACGAGAAGTATGATGAAAGATAGAGGAGTTGAGAAGGTTCCGGGTTATAGCTGGATCGAGGTGAATAATAATGATACGCACGTTTTTGGTGCTGCGGATTTGGGTGATTCTCGTTCTGATGAGATTTATATGTTGTTAAAGAATTTAGTTTTGGTGATTAAAGATGAAGGGAGGGTATGTAACGATTTAGAAACACTATATTAACACATGGTAGTGTAATCACTGATCATTTTTGGAGTATTTTAGATGTTTGATTATAAATTTTTTTAGTTAAATTGTATGTGGAAACGTTAAATAGTTTTACGTTATGTTCTCTAACTCTAACTCGGAGAGAAGAGAAAGGAAAAGAAAAAAAAGGGAAAGAAAAGAATTTATTTTATTTGTGTTCTTAAAATAAAAGGAAGAGGAAAGAAAAGAAAGAAAATAATTTTTCGTGTTGTTGAACAGGAGAGAAAGGAAAGGAAAATACCATTTTTACAAACAGGAGAGAAAGGAAAGGAAAATACCATTTTTACAAAAATACTCTTATAAACATATCATTTATAATGAAAGATCAGGTAGTTTTGTAATTTTAATAATTTTTTTAAATCATTTTAGTTACTTTCCTTCCATGTGTGGAAGGAAACTTATTATTTCTTTCATTTCCTTTCTCTGCTTTCCTCCCTTATCCTTCACTTTCTTTTCTTTTCATTTTTAAAATGAGTTTCGAGAATACAGCGTCAAAGCCAAAGGGATATTATTTTTGGAGTTTTCGTTGTTTCTCTATGGGTTCACCGGAGGAAACAAAGGATCGTTTCTATGTTTATTGTTTTTTAAGATGTATATTTATTTACATATAATATGTGTTTGACATGATGTAATTTTTAACAAAATAATCTCTAGTAATGCTAAAAAAGGAACACCATATGACAAAACGACAAACACAAAAACATCAACAAAATCGCATTCATTGTCACCATTTTATCTAGTTCTCAAGGTTTGTTTTAAAATTAAAGAGTTTATTGTATCAAAATGTCTTATGTAAAAAATGATCTCCTTATTGGAGTCCAATATCAGTTATACTTGAATAATTTCTCAAATATAGGAAAAACGTTTCATTTACAAATCATTCATTTCTATCCAACACATATATGCACACACATACATATGTTATATGTATTAATATACCAGGCTTTTTTTTTCCAAATGCTCAAAGATGTTTTTTTTTTCATCATAATGTTCCATGCAATTATTAACCTTTTCCACAAAAACGACTGCTACCAAAACACTAAACACAATCATTCTAAAAGAACAATTTAACACATCAATCATTCTAACTAACAATAACAATCTCACTATCTCAGCAGAGGAAGAATATACGAATACGACCACACCAACTCAAACCCGTAATCATCCAAAAAAAACGCATCTCTCACTTGTTTCCACGGAAAAACACGTAAACTTTCTGTTTAAACACCACAAACAAAAAACAACATGAGAGACTACAATATACTCAAAACATTCATAACAAAATCAACTTTTCTAACTAACCTGAATAACCCAGAAGCTTAGAAGCGATTCTAAGCAAAATAATCCGAATCCTACTAAGTAGAATATCTGCAAGAGAACAAACCACATTCGTTTTCTATTATATTTTGCTAACAAATTATGAATCATAATGGTGACTTACAAGATGATAAATCCAAAGTCCTTATTTGATATTTAAATTTCCAGTAGTTTTTCAGTGAGCACAAATTTGAAATTAGGTATACTTCACATGAGATATAAGCACATAACAAATCAAATGTAGCACTTACCCCGACTAATATATGGTCAGAAAAGACATCAACAGCAGCAAGGATTCCCCTGGTGATAAAAACAAGTAGACAAATGTTAGAAGATGAACTTCAAGAACAAACATGTAAAGGAAGGCATAATAATACCCGTAAGAAGAATAATCACAATTGTCTGAAAAATAAGACGCTACAATTCGTTGCACTTGTAAGAAAGAAATACTGACAAAATTCAGAGTAAAATGTTCTGAGCAGGGAGATGACCAAACCTAACTTTGTAACATGTTCCCACCAAATTAATAGAGATTAAACATTTTATTTAAGGTCTTAAGGTTTATTTTGAAATTTAGCTTCATATTGCCAATTTATCACCAATTGAATTACCAATTTGCAGAATTTCATCAATTTCATTAAAGCACAATTTTTCCATACCATCAGACATAGTCAATATAAGAACTTACGTTAATGACTGCCCATGAAAAACAATTGGAGGGGCGATAGCAGCAAATATACAAAAGCCAAGGTGAAGCTGCAAAATGAAATGGATTTAGATTGAAAGTGGAAATTGAAAAGAAAGCAACCACCCAAAAGTTTGACTGTTGATTAGCATAACTTACCAAGTAAAACATGAAAAACCATCCGAATTTGAAAGCACTGTCAGTCCTGCCAACACGTGAAACAAAAAGCATTTACAACAATTCAGTATTTACTCCATGGCAACATAATATTAAATGCAACTGTTCCTATTTTCGGTTGCCCAGAGATTCCTTTGTGAATTTACCTATTTGAACATTGGAAATTATTATAAGATGTTGATGAGATTGATTGTGGTCCATAAGTTCTTCAACTGTCTTGTTAAGGGGTATTTTAGATATTTTATTATTAGTCAAAAACTTTAATAAAACTATGTGTCAAGTCAAGCATACCTCATTGCACGATAGAGTGGCCTGTACCATAGAACATAGGAAAGGGGTACTCCAAGAAGAGCGTAAATTGTTGCAAGGAAAAAAATCTTGACACCTGTATACAGAAAAAACATAAAAAGCTATGAACTGTAGAAAGTTACCTAATTTAGCACTAGTTCCTTAAAATATTTAAGATGAATAAGAAGAGAAATAATCAGACTTACCACCACCCTTAATCCAACAGACAGTCACTGCTACAACATTAAATGTGAGGCAAAGAACTATGCCTGCATGGTGAAGCAAGGGTCAAAACCAAAATGATTCCAAACAAATAAATGAAAAATCTTATGGTTGTGACAGTAGCTACCAAAAGACGTTAGATAAATGAAAGTACGAATGACATACCTAACCAACTTGCAAAGGCCAAATACTGCAATTTTTGAGCATGAACAGGTATCTCATTGGTTATATCATGATGAATTATCGGAAAAAATGGAGGCCAGTTTCTATCATCTGTGGGGATGCCCGCTGTTTTCACATAGCATGAGATATTAAGTTTTAAACCATGCTAAATAAGATGAAAATATAGTTTAGAAAACAACAGTAAATGGTAATACTTACCACCAGCAACAGCTTCTTCTCTTCGCTTGATGTCCTGTGAAATACAAGGCAACAAACAATTTGATATCAGCTCGGGTTGCATAGTTATTAAATACAATGTCAAACTGTCTATTTTGATTCTTATTGACAACAGAAATGGAAGAAGCACGTATAGTAACAAGAACAGGTATACATTAAGGATGCATCTCCAACTACTTTGCTAAAAATAAAAATGTAAAGCTAACCTTTTCCTTTCTTTTCAAGTCTGCTTCCCAATTTGAAAGTTCTTTCTCTTTTTTTTTCGGATCCTGCAACATCACACCGTTCAATACACTAATCATATCCTCACAAGAGCGCAAAAGTACTAACAGAGGAAACAAAATATCATAATACATTCATTGAGTCCAATGGTATGTCTACAGTTGCATCATGTTTTTGACCAAAACCAAGGGTACTAGCAACCATTTGTGGAATACGGGATTTTGATCCAGGAGCAGCACTGCCATTCTGCAATGAAAACATAAAAATGAGAACACAATATAGAAGGGAATCAAACCGAAGTACACAAAATTGAAGTCCAATATGAAAGTAAGCTTTGACCCAGTGACATGTGCCAGATGAATAATATAATCTATAGACTAGTCTTCTATATTCCATCCTAACGTGTAGCACCTCAAGTACGTGTATAACATATAAAGATCTTATACTGCTTCATGGGAAAAATCGTTTCAACTTAGATATGTAAGGGGTCTTCATTAATTAACAGGATTAGCATTGTAAGAAAACACAAATTGGTTAAACTCATCAAAGTGATTAACCATTGGGTTTACCATTCTACGCTTTTGCCGATGTTCTCAGAGCCTGCACCTTAATTTTATCTCTAGGAACTTTGCTAATTACATGGTCCCTGATCAGATTTACTCTTTTTTCATCTTTTCTGCTCCTATAGCAACTAGTGAGGTTATTTCTTGGTGACAAGGTTACAGACTCGAATAAAAAAAACAGCTCCTCTGCATGAAAGAAAATGGTGTACAAAGACCCCCCCCCCCCCAACAACAACAAAAAAACCTTTTCCAATTGAATGGTTCTGCTACCACGAGGGATGATCACGAAAAGGGTCGAGCCACAAGCAACTTGTAAGGATATGCCTTTTTGAAGAAAGATCACATGTTCAAGTTATGAAAACAGCCTATTGGCAAGATTCAATGGAAAAACCCGGCCAAGTCTTTCCCACAACCTTTGGGACATCAAGGCGTGTTGTGTTCTTTCAAATAACAGTCCCTTCTTGTGTGCTTGTTAAAGTAATGACACTCACATGATTACTTATAAAAAAATACTTCTTTAGCTTTTGTAATATTGAGTAAAATAAGTTTTGGCCATTATATCTCATGTATTGACCATTTTTGACCCACCAGTACCATTTGATAGCCAACAGAAAAAGTACTCGACTAATTTGCTATTGTGAAAGTGATACTACACTTGACGATCTTGCTAGTGTAAAAATGATACTAGGTTGATGCTCATCAAGGCAAATTTGTCTTACAATATCAATTTTTTTGCTGGAAAATAAAATCAGGGGACAAAAGGTGTTGGAGAAATAAGAAATCCGGGTGGCCAAAATTTATTCTACCCAATAGTAGAAGGACCAAGCAAATAATTATTTTTATTATTCATTCCTGATAACTGAAGCAAAAAAATCGTCATTCTTTTAATTATTATGAAGCAAGTTTAGATGACTTGATGCAAAATGCAGAGGCAAGACAACAACTGCAAGTGCACAATGTAGTTTCTATTTATTTTTTTTCCTTTTTGCTCCGTTTGTTGGTTGTGTGTGTGTTTAAGGACATACTCGGAGTACGAAGCAAGAAACAAACCACGATGAAGATGACCAGAACATCAGCCTTTGCTGGCTGGTTTCCAGAGCATATAGTTCAGTTTACTGAGAGTCCAAATAAATCTATATGGGTAATCATGTCCTTCCACGAATTTCACTTTATTTTTCACAATCGAGATTTGTTATTTTTCATACCAACTAATAGAAGCTTTCTACGGCTCTACCAAATATCAACCAAATGATGACCAATTGAACCATCCTTAAGAGATGTCTGATCATTTACGTACTTTAGCTGTTTAGCATTATAAATAGAGTCTCTGAATAAATAATTATAGCTTTAGAGGGAAAATCATAATTACGTCGCCCATCTCTTCATCTACAGAACTTTTAAGTTTGCAGGTTGTCTCTTTCAACTATTTTTGGAAAATTCAATCTTGGAAGGAGAGGTATCGTGTTCACATTTTAATGTGGTTCCGCTTCCACAAGTTTGTCCAAGAGTTATGTAATCAATGCAACCGAAAATACAACTCCTTCGACCTTCAAGATCAAAATAAATCCTCTTCTTTTGGAATAAATTAGAATTTTAGTACCGAATTTTAGGGCATGAATGATAAATTTCAGTCTAGTGTCTATGAGAATGACTCTGTTAGTGTGCCTAACGAGCAACTAACACTCGCAAAACATTCAAAAAAGAACTCTCGCTTTAATTTCTGCCTAAATAACAAAAAATTAGAACACATTACAATGTTACACACAATTCATCACCTTTTCAGCATTAGTAACCTATTAACCTCGGATCTGACCGCAAAAAAATAGAAATCACACAAAATTACATGCAAAATATACGCATCGCCATAAACACCGCACATATTCGCACATTAACTTCAGATAGAAAAACAAGCGATAAATTAAAACCGAATTTTGTTCAAAAACTAAACAGCAAGCTATAAAAATGGCAGATCTAACAAAAGAGAGTGCGTGAAATTAGCAGTTACCGAGAATGGATTGACTTCTTCATCAAAAGGATTCGGATCGTCACGACGATTCATGACTGGTTGGTTCTTTTACCTCTTTTTGGAATTGAGAAACCAAAAATTTAGCAGCGAATCAAGTGGTGTGTTGTTAGATTTACGTCTCTCCCTCCCTCCCTATTTGCGACTGGAAAGAACACCTCTGCCTAACGCGGGATACTTAACCAGTATATGAATGTTTCAGTTTTGGTCCTTCAAGTTTCCAATGTGGTCATATTGTGCTAGTAAAACTACAAATACAAGCATCTCCAGCTACGTATATTTGTATATAATTTTTAAAAATATAGTATTAGAACTTAAAAAAGAAAATTACATCTAACTTTGCAATTATGTTTTAGATATTTTAAAACTAATTATATTATTAAGATATTTAGTTCATTTATAAGATATTACTTTTTTTTTTCTAAACATTTAATCTCAATCTATTTTATTAATGAAAAAAAATCATTTATTATTTATCTTTTCGATATTCCTATGAAGAACTTGAAGATTTCAATTCTCTCTTTTCCGTTTCTTTAGTTTAACATACATTATAACATACTTGTTGAAATAAAAAAAATCTAAATTTTAAAATTTTATCATAATTGTTGGAGATGCTTTGAACAATCATGTCTTTCTTAACTACGATTTTGTTTTAATTTTCTCATTAATGTTTCTGAAAAAATTATAGCTCAAACAAAATCTAATACTTTTGGGAAATGCTATTTTATATTTCTTTAATGTCGGAATCATATCAATTCATGTATTAAAAACGTAAAAAAATAATTATAATGTTAATATATATAAAAGAAAAGTACCCGGTAATTGCACTTAGCAATATATTTATACTATATTATAAATTTTTTTGTAAAAACTCTTAAAAACCATTTTATATGTATTAATTATTCTTTGTTGATGTATATTACTTAAAATTCAATATTACTAGTAAATTGTACGTAAGTACAACTTATTAAATCTTTATGTTTGAAAAATGTAACTAACTACAAATAACATAATCAAATACGAGATAAATATCTCATTTCAAACATAAAAAATTTAAAATACATTTAGGATAATCATTGCTTCTAACAAAATATTTAATTATTATTTTTGTAAAAAAATATATTATTAAACCAAAAATAAATTATTTCGTTGATAAACCTAAACCAAATTTTAATGAAAAATTGAATTAAAAAATCACATAAAAAAACTTTTAAATAGTTAATTTGATACTAATATTAATATATGTTTTTTCTATTTTTTATGGTATTTTTAAATTTTTACTTTATTCAAAAATTAAAACATTATCGTTTTCTTAAAAGCACATAAAATCGTATTATGGCATTGACAGAGACAAATAATAAAATGAAACATTAAAATTAAAATGACATCTAACTACATTATATAAATATCGTTCTAGTAAATATATAATTAGTCTTTCCATAATTTAAACCGAAATATGTCAAATTGTCATATCTAGATAAAATACAATCTATATTGAATATAAATTATAACTTAAACTGAGGGGGTGTTTGTTAGGGCTTATCAAAAACAACTTATGTTTTTCATAATAAGTGTTTATCAACTTATGTGGTACCACACCGGAGTTTTAAAAAAAGTGTTTGGATGGGCTTATAGCGGTTCCACACCGGAATAAGTCAATAAGTTGTTTAGTGTTTGGTAAAAAAATGTTTATATATGCAAAATGGTAAAATAGATCCTAATAAGTCATAAGTCATTTTTTATAAGTCATAATGTTTTGACTTATAGAAAACTCTTTTTCACCAGTGGGGAACCGGTATAAGCTGTTTTTTTTTACCCATCCAAACACTAAAATTAGCTTTTTATCGGTTCCATACCTGTATAAGTTAATAAGTTGTTTTGATAAGCCCAAACAAACAACCCCTGAGTTATTTATGTATTTATTGTGTAATTGAGTATTGCCATATTAAAACGTATAAAACTTCGAGGGGCTAAAATAAAATATCTCCATAAAAATAATGGTTGGATGTGTTGGAGGTGATCACGTGACACGTCACTACGAATTGCTGGTATGTTGTCACCATTGTGTCGGTTGCTTTTATTCTTGAGACATTCGGTTTAGTTATATTTGATTGCTTGTTAGTGGTACATTTGGTTTAGTTATATTTGATTGTTTGATAATGGTTTTAGGGATGTTTCAATTTTTTTATATTATATAATATTATATTTGAACCAATATAATAGATTGTAAGAATGTGTAAAAAGTTATTTGATCCATTTAGAATCGACTGAACCAATCAATAACTGAGGATATATAATTGGATATTCGATTATGATTGGATTGAAACGTATTGAATTTTGGTATCTAGATTTAATCGATCGGTTGTTTGATGGCAGTTCAAAATCCAATAAAACTAAACTGATTCAATCAAATTATCATCTACTTACTCGTCTAATTACAACAACTACCATCCATAAGTATAATTAATTATGTTTTATGATATATCTTTTAGACGATATTTTTATGTAGTGTCTTTTAATAAATTCGAAAAACATATGAATAATGGTAGTTTAATTGATTGAAAATTGAATCAAATTATTGAACATATCCAATTAATAAAGAGCAATAGTATTTTTTGGATGGAACCTATCTCATCCAATCATCAATTGGATTAATTGGATCGGATGGTAAAATCTAAGATCCAATTTGATTATTAGATTGGATCGGACCCACCTAAATCCGTTAGATTTCAACTAAACACCCCTACTAAATTGAATGAACGAGAATGGAAAAAAAAACTATAAAAGTTTATACCACATAATGATATGAACAACGATTTATTGTTATCACGATGATGAATGAGGTAAAGAAAACTATAAATGAGGTCGCTCGTCAAACAATATAGGGAGAAACAAAGAACAATAAGTGGAAGATTAGTAAACAAAATCGTGATGGGTACTTTGATCATAAAATTAGCAGTCAAGAAATTAAGATGAACAAGACTAACCGATTATGAGAGGTTAATCGTCAAATTAGTGACCCGATGAGAAGGATTGCAGGTTTCTAGTCATAATAAGAAACTAGTGAATCGTCAAATCTAGTAGAAGAGAGAAGAAATTGGGCAAAACAATTATACTTGCTCAAATAGGCTAAAATAAAAGGGAAAATACCAAAATTTGGAGGCCTTATTCGAAATCTCACATTGGTACACCATCCGGCTCGCCCCTGTCTCTAACAAATGAGCACATAGTTTAATCCTTTCTTGAACAAGCACTTTTTATTTTCTTTTTTCACTCTTAGGAGAGTCAAACGAGTCACTATTTAACACAAACAAGCAATGTTTATAAAAAAGCATAAGAAACATGTAATGGATAGTAGACCAAGAAAACTAAATCAATGGTAATGAAAATTAACTTGGTTGACTTAATTCAATTAACGAGAAGACTTAGGTCTTTAGGGACACTTCTTAAAGGTCACCAACTCCAGTCTTATTAAACTATTGAGGATTTTTTTGGTTGTTTTCAAAGGCTCATCAAATTACTCGGGTTGTGAGCAAGGTGGTGGTAGAAAAACAATCAAATAATAAGTGAAAACCCTAAGGGGGCGTTTGGTTCGCAGAATGGAATTGGCTGGAATGGAATCTGTTAAAAGAATTTGACTTTGAAGGAATTGGAATTGGAATGTTGTCAGGTTTGACCACCTGTTTGGTTGGCAGAATTGGAATTGAATCTGTTGAAGGAATTGGAATCTGTCTGTTTGGTTCACAGAATGTAGCCTTGGAATTAAAATGAAATTCCGGCAAATGGCTAAAATACCCTTTTTATTAAAAATAATTTTAAAACTAAAATTACTTTAATAAAATAATTATTATTTATTTCAATTTTTTTTAACACTAAAGATACTTTAATAAAATATACTTCCTTAATTTACACCATAAAATATAGTATAGCATTAAGCCACTTTAGATTAAAAGTCTGTTTGTTAGCATTAAGCCACTGCCAAACAGTCATGTATAGCTGAGCAAATAAGCTTTCAGTCCCGTTGATATATATAAGCCATTTCTATAGTATTAAGCCACTTTCTATAGCATTAAGCCACTGTAAAAGTACGTTTGTTAGCATTAAGCTATCGCTAAACGATCATGTATAAATTGAGCGAATAAGCTTTCGATCCCGTTGATATATATAAGCCATTTCTATAGTATTAAGCCACTTTCTATGGCATTAAGTCATCGTAAAAGTACCGTTTGTTAGCATTAAGCGAAACATGAAACGGTCATGTATAGCCGAGCGAATAAGCTCTCGATCCGTTGATATATATAAGCCATTTCTATAGTATTAAGCCACTTTCTATAGCATTAAGCCACATTAGATTAAAATTACGTTTGTTAGCATTAAGCCACCGCTAAACAAATCATGTATAGGCGAGCGAATAAGCTCTCGATCCCGTTGATATATATAAACCATTTCTATAGTATTAAGCCACTTTCTATAGCATTAAGCCACCGTAGATTAAAAGTCCGTTTTTTAGCATTAAGCCACCGCAAACAAATATGTATATTTGAAAGCGAATAAGCTCTCGATCCGTTGATATATATATAAGTCATTTCTATAGTATTAAGCCACTTCCTATAGCATTAAGCCACTATAGATTAAAAGTCCGTTTTGTTAGCATTAAGCAACGCCAAACAAATCATGTATAAATGAGCGAATAAGCTCTCGGTCCTTTGATATATATAAGCCATTTCTATAGTATTAAGCCACTTTCTATAGCATTAAGCCATCGTAGATTAAAAGTCCGTTTGTTAGCATTAAGCCACCGCCAAACAACATGTATAGCTGAGCCAATAAGCTCTCAGTCCCGTTGATATATATAAGCCATTTTTATAGTATTAAGCCATTTTCTATAGCATTAAGCCGCTGTAGATTAAAAGTCTGTTTGAGGCAATTATTGATGTTACATAGGATGAGGGTATTTTAGGCATTAATAAAAGAACCAATTCAATTCCCATGAAATCCCATGGGTAAGCTAAGGAATCTCAAATGGCCCCTTTTTGGAATTCTTAAGAATTTACCCAATTCCAATTCTTGAAAACAATGAACCAAACAAGGGAATTGGAATCTGGTCAAAGGAATTCAGATTTCAATTCCACCAGATTCCATTCCATTCCGGGGAACCAAACGCCCCCTAAGAGGTAAAACACAAAATCAATAAACATAGAAAACAATGAGAAACAAATTCATACAGGTTTGAGATACAAATATAAAAGGGGAAATTAACTGAAATAATCATTTATAGACTTTGAATTCATCTCTTAACCATTTACTCTTTAAATTTAAAACACATCACTACCTCCACAAGCGACACATCTTAAATTTATTAAGGGTCAAAGTGTAAAAAAAAATTATGTATCATATCCACAAATACAATGACCAAATATATAAATCAGACACAGGTTTGTAAATAACTGGTTCAATTTTTTTTCTCTTACACTTCAATATATACATAAGTTAAAGAATTGCTACTCGAAAAGGTAGTGACATTCTTAAAACATTATAACACAAATGACAATAAAATCATTGTCACTATTTTAATTAATTTATCTAAAAAATCAAATTTTTGTTACTCTATTTATATTTTGCGAAAAGAAAACAAAACAAAAAACGAGGGAGGAAAACGTAACTTTTGACTACAACAGACTCCAATCCACTACCTCTAAAACCCTAAAAACTCGTATCCCTCCATACCTCCATTCCTTCTCTTCTTCAGCCTCTGCGGCCCTTTTTTCAGTTTCTTGCGCGCATAAAGTTTTTCTATACAGAAAGAAACTGATTTTCTTCTTCTCTCAATATGCCGACTATCAGCGATAGTATCACCAAATCCGAAAAGAAGAACAAGAACAGAGAGCACAAAAGAAAGATCGAAGAGCCAGAGCCAGAGGCTGAAGTCGTTGTGGAATCTAAAAAAGACAAGAAAAAGAAGAAGAAAGAAAAGGTCGAAAACGTTAATGATTCTGTAAATGGAAGCGAAGCCATTAATGAGTCAGAAGAGTTAAGTGAGAAGAAGAAGGAGAAGAAGAAAAAGAAACAGAAGACAGAGGTCGAAGAAGATGTTAAGAATAATGAGGTTGGAGTGGATGAAGTTAGGAAAACTGAAGATAATGTTGTGGTTTCTGGAAAAGATATTAGTGATTCAAAGTATAAAGCTTTGAATTCCTTTTCAGAATCAAAACTTCCTCAAGAATTGCTGGAATGTTGTAAGAATTTCAGTAAACCATCGCCAATTCAATCCAATTCATGGCCTTTTCTTTTAAATGGTCGTGATTTCATTGGGATTGCTAAAACTGGATCAGGTAAATTTGGTCTTTTTATGATTTAAATTATTGAGAGTTTTGATTGTAAATTAGAGGGTTTTATTTTGATTTTGATTTGATCAGGGAAAACATTGGCATTTGGGTTACCTGCCATGATGCACATTTTGAACAAGAGGAAGAACAAAACAACCAAGAAAGTGACTCCACTTTGCCTTGTACTTTCACCAACAAGGGAACTTGCTCAACAAGTGTGTAATCCATTTCAATTACATATGAACTCTTGTTTAGAATACTAGTTGATGGTTATGCTCTTAAATCTTTGTTTTTTCATATGAATTGCATCCCTCATGGCTGTTTTATCATGAGTTTTAGCTTGAATGATACATATTTTAACTTGGCTTTCTGCATAAAGCTCTCACTAGAAACTTACTTTTGATATCAATAAGCCACTACACTACCAAACAATCATGTATAGTTGGCCGAATAAGCTTTGTGTCCCATTAAGCTGCTAACAAACAGGCTCTTAATTTTCTTTTTCACAATAGTTGTTGAAGTTCAGAAATGTATTCCAAGTTACGCCCATGCGATATCTTTATAACATTTTATAACTTTTATTCTTGACTGAAACTTCTGTTAAAAGTTGCATTATATGCATGGGTTTTGGGATAAGAGTACATTATATGTAAAGGGTTTTATTTGTTTCTGAGATTTATAGGTACCAATTAGTACAAGATAGTTCACATGATTTGAACTTGAAGAACAACGACATTCTTGTTCCAATTTTGATTTTTCTCATGACTAACTTTAGCTAACTTGGGTTGGATTTGGCAGATTTTTGACGTGCTTGCTGAAGCTGGGAAACCCAGTGGTGTTCGATCGGTTTGTGTATATGGAGGAACTTCTAAAGGACCCCAAATATCTGCTCTAAAATCTGGTGTGGTAAGATCCCATATTCACCCTCCATTTCTTTAAATGCTCTTTTATTCTCAACTCATCTTTTATTTCTCCTTTTATTCCATGAAAATTGCAACATTTGACTATTTTGTCATATGTCGAAAATATACTTAAGTAATGATAAAATATGCGAGTTTTGTGAGCCTGTTTAAACACCGTTTTCTCTAATGATTACAATGGAAAAACACTTAATTGTAAGTTTATAACTCACTGTTACTTTATGTCTCCATCTCTCAGGATATTGTTGTTGGAACTCCTGGCCGTTTGAAGGATTTAATAGAAATGGGTGTATGCCAGCTACAGGAGGTCTCTTTTGTGGTAAGCATATCTTAGTCGAATGAACCTGCCCCTATATATACATACATATATATATATATATATATATATCATTATCATGTGCTTGGGACTTATTTTTCGTTTTGAAAGAAGAAAATAATAAGGGTATAATTTTCTTGGTTAAAAGCAATTTCTGAATACAACCCTTCTTACAGATTCTCGATGAAGCAGATCGAATGCTTGATATGGGATTTGAACCAGAAGTTCGTTCTATTCTTAGCCAAACAAGTGCTGGTAATGCTCCACCGTCTTTAATGCTGAAACTAAAATTGTTTGACTTAGAAGTCAAAATGTAGATCTTGTTGCTTTTCTTTTCATGCTAACTTTTTAATATCTGCAGTTCGTCAAGTTGTAATGTTCAGTGCAACATGGCCTTTACCTGTGCATCAACTCGCTCAAGAATTTATGGATCCAAATCCCGTTAAGGTTTGGATCTCTTGGTTTACTTAAATTTATTATTTTGGCAATAAAAAGAAAGTCGTTAGGGCTAATCGTGCTTTTGTGGGCTGTATTTTATGGTTGTGTTAATTTTTTTTTGCCAGGTTGTTGTAGGATCGGAGGATTTAGCCGCCAATCATGATGTCATGCAGATCGTGGAGGTATTGTGATCTGATATTCTTTACAATTTCATTTTATGTACTTTTTTGTGGATCTTGATTAGAGTCTGCTTTTGAGTTTTGGAAAATTAAACTTAAGATTTTATAAATGTAAGATTTTTTTAGCTCAAAATGATGTTTCTTTCTCCATTATCATAACAATTCCATGGTTCTATATAAATATGTCTATGTGTGGTGTATGTGTATATATATACCCGTGATATTTTTTGCTTTTGAATGTAGGTCTTGGAGGATCGAGCACGTGATGAACGTTTAGTTACATTGCTAGAGAAATACCACAAATCAAGAAGGTTTTTCTTTCTTACTTTGACCTTTATTTCTTCCTTGCAGTTTCCATGTTTTTCCTTAAATGCCATTTCATCTTTTTTTCACACGAAAAATTCGAACTTTATTTGGATTTTTTTTCTTCTTAAACTGTAACGGGTCTGTGGCTTGAATCTTTCAGGAACAGAGTCCTGGTCTTCGTTTTGTACAAGAAGGAAGCATCCCGAGTTGAGAGTATGTTGCAAAGAAGGTGTCTTTCTTTACCGCCTCCTGATTTTATATATATATATATATATGTATATATACCGATCTTTATGTGTTGTTTTCTTGATAGGGGTTGGAAGGTTGTTTCCATAAGCGGCGACAAACAACAAAAGGCCCGTACCGAGGCACTTGCGTTATTCAAGGACGGTAGCTCTCCGCTGTTGGTAAGTTAATTATTTTTTGGTACTCCTATTCTTGTACCTGCTTCTATTTCTGCATAAAGCTATTGAACAAGCCACTTTTTATGTTATTAAGCCAATACCAAACAGTCATGTATACCTGACCCAATAAGTTGTGAGTCCCATTAATCTCATTAAGCTGATCTTAATACCTGATTGGTGTTTTTTTTTTCTTCAGATAGCAACTGATGTGGCTGCTAGAGGGCTGGATATACCAGATGTTGAAGTTGTAATAAATTACAGCTTCCCATTGACAACTGAGGATTACGTTCACAGAATTGGTAGAACGGGACGTGCTGGTAAGAAAGGTGTCGCACATACCTTCTTCATGAAGGACAATAAGGTAATTTTACATTCTTCAACCACCACCACCATTACACCGCCAATGGACGGTGGTTTATGGTGGTGCATTTGAAGTTTCTGTATGGGATGAATGTAAGAAAATGTACTTGCAGGGACTGGCTGGAGAGCTGATAAATGTTCTTAGAGAAGCTGGACAGAATGTACCTGCTAACCTTTTGAATTTCGGTACTCACGTTAAGAAAAAGGTTCGTCTTTTCTTTTATTCTTTCAACTTGTCTTTATCGATTAAAAGCAAAAATCATAAGTGTTTTTGTTTGTGGCTGAATGCAGGAATCGAAGCTGTATGGAGCCCATTTCAAAGAGATATCTGCAGATGCACCTAAAGCCACCAAGATTAAATTCGATTCTGATGATGAAGATTAACTTAAAGATTATATTTTTCCCATTTTAGTCGATGTAATGCTTGGATGATTTATAAGAAAACTACACATTAATTACTATTGCAATTGGCTTCCTATTTATATGCTCTTTTTATGCAATTTTTTTGTATCTTTATTTATTAAATGTGCACATAAATGTTTGTGATTAAGAAAAGATGTTTGAAATTGAAGTCATTCAAAACAACAGTTTGAGTGGTCGAGTGCTTTCCCATATTTGGCGTTACATCTGACTACGGGGCGGTTTGCTTGGTTTTCATTAAGCACTGCATGGATTAAGATTGGGAAGAATTTTGTTTGGAGGGATTTTTTTATAGATGGAATAAGTGTTTTTATTATTTAAGGGGTAGGTTTGGAAAAAAAAAACTTTGCATTTTGTATAAAGCTCCCCACTTAGAAGCTTATTGAATAAGCCAATTTCTATATCATATAGCCATTACCAAAAAGTCATGCGTAGCTGACCGAATAAGTAACAGTCAAATTAAGCTTATTAAGTTGTTAAGATAGTACATCTTTTGAGTGGGACACACATGTTAATGCATTTTTCCTGTTCAACAGAAAATAAATGAAACAAGATTGATAAATTACTGACCCTCAGTGCCATGTATTAAAAGTTGTAAGTTAAATATTAAGTATTAACAAATACATTTTCGAACAAAATTATGACTATTGTACGCTTACTGGGTAAATGCTTAACGGTTGTCACTTATCTTAAATATTTAAAAAAAAATACATCGCACTAATGAATTTGGACGAGTTTACCTATCGCTTACTGGTAAGCATTTGATAAATGACCTCTTTTAACTTCAATTAAAAGAAATTGTCATACATAGCATATCCTTAAAAAGGTTAACTTCACAAAGTGCACAACTAAACCACAAAAAATTGATCTGCCTATTTTCCATAGTCAAAACAACAAAAAGACCACATAACAAGACCTCTTATATAAATGCTTTTTATCTCCTTGCTTTCATTCATCAGATTTACTTTCATCTGGAGAAGGGGGAAACACTTGTACAACCAACTCCACCAATTCTTCTGCACTTTCTCCTAATCTCGAATCAAGATCCTCTATCAATGGATCAATTTCCACCGCAGAAGATGGCCTAACGTTGATGATACTAACGATCTCGGATTTCGTAAGCTTGTATGGTTTACATTTCGTCACAAATTCAGCAATGCTCTCTCTTGTTTGACTGCAAGCAGCACTCTGCTCCAAGTAATCGTAAACCTTGAATTCTGAAGGTGCTAAAGGGGCAAGCACCCGTGTTGGATCTTTCGCAGCCCCTCTAGATCGTAGGAAATCGAGCACTTCAAAATTTGTAAGTAGGCCACCATTTTCTTTAAGTATCTTCATCGATGAAAACCCAGTAACCTGAGTTTTAAGCATCGGATAATTATAAGCAGCCTTGGTTTAGTTCGAGAAATTAAAAGTAATCCCTTCAAAATAACATTACTTATATAGATAAAAATTAGAATCCCCAAGGATGCCAAGACCGATGAGCTAAAGAATGCAAAAAACTTGTGGGTTATATTGAAAAAGCCTTCAACTTTAGCATATGATCTATTATATGGTAAGAGTTTGCAGCAAATGCAAGATTTCCATTTAAAATCAAGTGAAGGGCTTTTAAGAATGAACTCCAGAAATCCTAAATGGTTCCGGATCAGCCTTATGGGATTCTTATAGAACTTACTAAATCATGGACACAATTGATTCTAATAAAGAGGGCTTCTTTGTTTATGATGAAAAGTATTAATCTTTTCTTAAAGGCAGAAGTTGGAGTATCAGTTAACACTCATTTTCACACACTACTACCTGTTCAAGAACCCTAGCAGACAATTGTTCAAGAACTCAAAACCATAGAAATTATAAGCATTATGAAAGAAACTTCTAAAGCCCACCTCAATGGAAAAGATGTACTTGGTTCTTACTTCTTAGAGACCATGTAACCTAAGCAACGACAAGCAGAATCCTTGAAGGAGGTACAAGAAGCTTTAGGATCAAGGCAGCCTTTGCGATGGTGCAGTTGTTGAACTGAGACGCTGTTGGTCCAACTAATGCTAGATTCTAACAGTAAAATAGTTTAATCAATCATCGACCCCAAATGACAAAAATCACTAAACCCTAAACCCTAAAACAGAAATAATAGAGGGAAAATGGGAAATTTCAACAATTCAACTTGCAAAACATGAACTACTTTACTTACAGGACAGCTCGTCTGAGCATGAAGCACCCCTGGGGAGGTGATTCACCTGAGAAGCAGATCAAAAGCGACGAGCCGATAGTTGTATATCATTATAACTAATCAATTTACGGCAAATGATTAGTATTAGATTTAGGGCAAAAATAACAAAACCTGAATGAGAGGTTGATAAAGTGAGTGTGACTGTCTGAGAGCCTGAGAAAACTCGCCGGAGCCGGCGGACGGCGGTGAGGGGCGGCTCGGTGCTGAGGGTGCTGGGTTTTTTCAGAATGTGAATCCCCCTCTCATTTGGTGCTGTTTGTTTTAAAAATAAAATAAAAAATGACAGTTTGGTCCTCCATCTTTTTGTTTTTGTTTAATTCGTGCACCTTTACTTCTTAAATATCTTAAAGCACACCCCTCAAAATTTTAGCAGACTTATCTTTCGTACCTCAAAAAAAAAATCGTACAAGTTTAGATTGAACAGGTGCATGGAATCCCACACTCCCCATCCTACAGGCTTGCATTTGATGATGATGATGAGCAAATATACATAATATGAACAATATTCATCAGCGAAATAAACAAATATATATAATATGATAGAAAGATAAATGTTATTGAGCATGAACAATATCCATGTAAATGAGAAATGAATGATATTTCAAGAATCATGAAACTTATTGTCAAAATGATATGTTTTCATAGATAAATGACTAAAATCTTATAGTAATAAGAAAAATAAAAATTTATACGTTACGTAAGATAGTCAAACGTGAAGAATCGTGTTTACATGGATAAGTAGAAGTTGTACATGGTCAAAATTTATAAGGTGAATAAAAATGCTAATGTACCTAATGTATCCAATGGTATTGATTGAGCATAAATTTACCTCGTTTATATAGTTTTCGTCATCAAATTCGACATAATTGGAACTTTAAATTAGATTACAACTAGATATAGCAAATGAACCAACTCTTCTTCCAAGCACAATCAAAATACACAATTTACGGGATAACTGGAATTGAGTCGACTGTACTATATATTGTCTGTTTTCTCCATACTTGGACTCACGGTTTTAAAACACGTCTAATAGAGAAAGTATCCGATCCACTATAAGGTAATATTACAATATTATAAGATCTCACATCAGTTGGAGATGGAAACTAAGGGGACTAGATATCTTCTCTATCAGATTCGTATTAAAATTGGGAGTTCAAGTGTGGACAAACAAATAATATCTTGTACGGTTGGTCATATATGTTATAAATAATATCAGTATAGAGAATCAAAGTGGATGAGGACATTGGGTCCCAATAGGGCAAGAGAAACCAAAACTACCTTATAAAAGACTGAATTTATTATATTTATTTTAAAATCGTAAGTATATATATAAATAAAACAAACAACTAGATGTTATAGAAAGTAGAAACACTTGTTAAATGTTAATTACCATGTTTTCTCCGATTCATATTATACAGAAATGTAACAAAAACAAACAAAAGTATATAACGAAACCAAATTAAATAGAGAAAGAAATTACATAAAAGGATGTTGAAAAATGACAACCCAAGTCATATTCGGGTCAGGTCAAAAACCCAGATTGAAAAATCCCCAAATTATCAGATTTATCTTCCAAATACCTATGTTCGTTTCTTTGGGCAAAAGAAAACACCGACGATACAGCACAAAAGGGTTTATATTTAAATCTCCAACTGCAGGTCTGTTTTGCTAATCATCGTCGTCGGAATCAGTAGGAGGAGATGGCGGCTCTACAGTACCTAGATTCTCTTCGGACTACTCATCCGGAGCTATCCGATTGGTACAATACGCTTGCCGATCTGTACCAAAGGAAGCTATGGCATCAACTCACTCTGAAGCTCGAACAGTTCGTTGCTCTTACCGTTTTCCAGGTCTCTTTCTCTTTCCGATCATTTGTTTATTCATGCAATTTGGTTGTATTTTGGAATGGTACTTGTTATCTCTTGTATTATGAAGTCTAGGGTTTCGAATTTGATTTGATTGTTATGGATGTTTGAAAATCGTGTCGTCTTTTTACTGAAACAAAGGGGCTGGAGATGAAGGTTATGCGTTTGGTTGGGTTATGAAGAAGTAGGATTTTCACGTTAAAATTAGTATGAATTCTGTAAATTTAGAGAAATAAGCTGATAACTACATCAATGCCTTCAAATTATATGCTAACAGAAGAGCCTCCGTATCACAAGTTTTTGGAAAGTCCATATTTTTGTTAATCTGAAGAGTATAAGTTTGACTGAAAAGAAATCAAAGTATCTTTTTAATTGGGTATTGAGGGAATAATAAAAATTTAAGATAAGAAGCTTTATGGCAAAATTGGAAGTGTTTTTTTTAGAGTTGAAGAAACAATTTTTATTCCCCATGAGATAACTAAGGAAAATAAGTGATTGGATGGCTTGGTCGCGTTATCTAACTTAAAAAAGGCTAACCTTGCCTGTTTATAATTTACTTATTTCCTTGATTGAAAATAAGTACATAAAAATGACTCATTAGGAACCAATTGATGGATCGACATACAACAACATAAAACAAACCATCTATTTATGAAAATGCTGAAGAAATTGAATACAAGTAGTATCACTTTCGAGGAGTTTCAATATTTTACTGTTTTAGATACAGGAGAGAGCTATGTTAATTTATTAATTATGGTATCTGTTGTGGTTCTGTTTCATTGTATATTTACGTTTAACCCTTCAACGAGCTCCTGTGGAATAGTCAGAGACTTTGGCTAATCATGGTCAATGATTTGAGCCAGATAGTGCTTGCTTAATCTCGATTGCAGTTTGGAGGCAGTAAACTTGAATTCAGACAACTTTATGTTCCATAAGATATAGAAGCCAAATACTTGAATGCTATCCTTAAACAGAAATACGAACACACAAATTCACACATGTGTTTTTCATAGTGATTTCTCGCACATTCTAGAGTTCGGAATCCATGGTCAATGATTGCAGTTTTTCTAATTCGGAGAGAATGAATTCTTTTGGCTCTTGATTAGGCAGCTGTTTTATCTATGTATGATATTTACCAGTAAATAATAAAATATATTTTCCTCTATACGTGCACATTTAATTCTTTCCATAATCTTCATTTCAGGCTGGTGATGCTCTCATACAGCTATATCATAACTTCATAACCGACTTTGAGACAAAGATCAACCTTCTCAAGCTGGCACACTTTGCTGTGATAGTCTCTCGGCAATATTCAGAGAAAGAAGCTGCCATCAGTTATCTTGATGGGGTGATTGAAAAGCTCAGGGCTACAAAAGAAACACGTATAGAGGAGCCAGTTCTTTATATTAAGATGCAGATAGCCATCTTTAATCTTGAGAAAGGAGATCAAAAGGAGTGCAAGAATCTTCTAGAAGACGGGAAGAGTACACTTGATAGCATGACTGACATTGATCCATCGGTATATTCCAACTATTATTGGGTGTCATCTCAGTACCACAAATCCCGCCAAGAGTTTGCCGAGTTCTACAAGAGTGCTCTTCTTTATTTGGCATACACCTCAGTGGAGTCTCTATCAGATTCATTCAAGCTGGTATGCAGTTGCCTCATTCCTGTACTCCTGTTATAACTTTTTACTTCTAAGTTCCTTATGATTTTTGAACGTTATTTCTTTCTGTTAGGCTTATATATATATATATCATTCTACACTCGAAACAGAAAATTTGGACTTAAATGTGATTGAAATCAAGTATCTTGAATCTAAGTTATATGTTTTGCATTTTAGGATCTTGCATTTGATCTATCCCTGTCTGCATTGCTGGGAGAGAATGTCTACAACTTCGGGGAGCTACTTGCCCATCCAATTGTGAGTATATTTTAACTCTCTGACACGACTTTTCCTTGATCTATACTCAAATGTGGACATATTTACTTACAACTTGCATGATCTTTATTTGACTCATGCTTGTTACTGTTTGTATCATTTCCATCCTAAAGTGGATGCATTGAAGAAAAGTTAAAATCAGGTTTTGTTGTGCTTAATGATGCTCTGAAAGACAACTAGTATCTTCTTGTTGTGATTAAGATACGAACTCCCATTGCAGTGTCTAGACCTTTATGATAGTGAAATCTTTTTGGGCAAAACAATGTATAATTTGAAAATGTATTATCCCATTATTTGACTCAAATCTAACTCGGTTCAGCTATCCATTATCCCAACCAGGTATAATTTGAAAACGTTTTGTTGTCTGAAATGTAAGGTGTTGTCTTTTAACTTTTGCAGATAAAGAGTCTGCTAGGGACAAAAGTTGAATGGCTTTACTACATTCTTGAAGCATTTAACTCTGGAGATCTAATTCGCTATCAAGAACTATGTCGTGTTCATGGAGCTTCTCTTAGTGCTCAGCCTGCTTTGGTGGATAATGAGAAGAAACTTCTGGAAAAAATTAACATTCTCTGCTTAATGGAAATTATCTTCAGGTTCTTTTTAGCATAGTCTCTATGCCTTCTGATTTTAAATATTTTAAAAGCCAAAGAGTTATTGAATTTGTTTTTTATCCATTTGCTTGCAGTCGACCATCAGAAGAACGAACTATTCCACTGAGCATCATCGCAGAGCGAACAAACCTTACCGTTGAAGATGTGGAACATCTTCTCATGAAGAGTCTATCGGTAAGTGAATTTGCCCTTTATTGGCAACTTACTAATTGTATTTGAACATCAATCACAGCCATATAGTTTAGCGATCTTAAATTGGTTATAAAGGCGATTTCTTGATGAATGATTAGCTAAGATGTCTCTGGGTGACCTGTGACATAATTCATCATAATGAATTAATGCTTCTTATAGAGGGTTCATCTTTTTATGGCTCATTTCTTGACATCTTTTTAGTCATATTTGTAATCAACTAGTCGCATAATCAGAGTTGCTTGATGTTAATAAGCCAATTCTTTTTCTTCATTTCTTCATTAATTTTGGGTACCCTGATAATGAAAAGGAGTAGGTTTTCTTGAACTTTTTACGTGTTTTGGGTAACCCATTTTTAACACATCGAATTCATATAAATATATAATTGTTGGCAATACAATTTAGTATTTGTTGTTCAATTCCAGAATGTTGATGAAATTTGCAGGTTCATCTTATTGAGGGTATAATTGATCAAGTTGATGGAACGGTTTATGTTTCGTGGGTGCAACCAAGAGTTTTGGGAATTTCTCAAATCAAATCATTGCGTGATCGGTTGGATGGTTGGGTGGGAAAAGTACACACAGCGTTGCTATCCGTGGAAGCGGAAACACCTGATTTAGTTGCATCGTAAGTCTTTTGTTTGTTTCCATATCTCTGTAACAAACTACTTTGGAAAGCCCAAAGAAAAAAGAGGTCGTAACGTAAGAGACCAGCGAAAGGAATTAAGAGACTAATGATCGTTGATTTGGATCAACTTTGTGCAAGTGTTTTTTTTCTTTGATATTTCGCCATCGGGAAGGAGGCTCTTGTGTACCTTACATTTTAGAGTTTTTGATTTGTGGTTGGAGAGTTGCATATAAACAACTGTTGTCCTTTTCAGAGAATGATAATTTTACTTTTTATTATTACCCAGTGTTCCTTTATGAATGCATTTATGACATATTTAGCTTCCATTTTGCTTTGTAATTGTGTTATTTATGGGAAATTCTAGTATTAATCTGTTTGAGGTGGCTCAAGGAAGACAAGTGAGGGGTTCTGAGTTATTTAAATATAACCATTTTGGCTTAACAATTAAGCCATAACGTAACACTCATGTATGGTTGAATGAATAAGCCGTCTAGACCTTCAAGCTCATTAAGCTATAAGTAAACAAGCCCCTAAGAGCTTGCTTCAAACGAATAACGTTTCGGTCATTTAGGTATTTAACCTTAAATGAAGTTTTAATCAAGAGGGAAGTTTAGGGAAAAACGCTAAAAAAAGAGAAAATTGAAGAACACTCGGGATCCCTCCATCCAGACGGTATGCACAAATGCATGTTACAAATCATCGGTATGCATTTGTGCATACCGCTCTCAGGGTGCTCTTCAGTTTTTTTTATAGCATTTTCCCTTGAACCCCTTAGGGATTGCTTCAAATGAATAACGTTTCGGTCATTCAGGTATATATATATAACCTTAAATGAAGTGTTAATCAAATCCATATTTGGATATGTACATTATATATGTTATCTCTACACGAATGTATGATTAACATATATCAAAGAATTTTGTTGTGAAGTGCATAATAAAACAAGAAAATAAAACATTGCTCTTTATGGTGTACAATTACTACTAGAAAGAACCATCTCACTCAACATAAATATAGATATACAAAGAACTCTTGCTAATATGACTCAATTAACTATTAAGCAAGTCTATGGGTGCTTTGTTCTCTAATGCAACATCCATTCATTCAGTCATTCATAAGATGGGGTCAGACATTCAACATCCATTCATTCAGTCATTCATAAGATGGGGTCAGACATTCATCAACCATATCAACAAGATTAGGGTTTTCAAGAGCAGCAGCAACCCGTTCCTTATCGTTCAATTGTTTGTTCACTGCAAAAACAAAAAAGATGAAATCAAGATCAACACTTAAATGCTATTTTCACACTAAAAAGACAGTTTTTTGCATGTGGTGTAAAAAACAGACATGGATGAATTTATAGCATCCGCATTGTTGTTTTAAGATTAATACCATATGAAGTGAGAACATTCTATACCAGCCATTATAAATTGTAACAGCATATGTGTAACATACCAGGCAAACCGTACCAGATATTATCTGTTTTGTCCATACACTTGGATTCACGGTTTTAAAACAAGTCTGATAGAGGAGGTATCCAAGTCCCTTGTAAGACAACTTTTGTTCTCCTCCTCAACCAATGTGGGATATTACAATATGTCACCACTCCTACCTATACACATTTCAAAGGCAGAAACTTGCTGGGAGGGAGGGAGAGAGAGAGAGAGAGAGAGAGAGAGAGACCTGCATCTTCGGTTGCATGAGTCCCAGGTGCCACTTTGATGTCAACCTATAGAAACCGACAGAATTTTGGTTTAAAACCATAGCATCATAAAAAATATACAAAAAATTGAGAAGTTCATATGATAAAATCTGCATGCAATGTGAGCAACAATGACACACCTATATATATATATATATGATAAAATAAAGTTTGTCAACTTGCAAAAAGTTCTCAAACTAGAATTAGAATCTCATAATCATACAAAGCATATATATTATAAGAAAAAATGTGATAATACCTTGAAACGAGAAGGAAGGCTGCGCATAAGTTTAACCCGCAGACAAAGACCAATAACAGTCGCCATACTGCAATGTTCAACTGTCGGAGTAAAAGTGACACTGAAAATGAAGTAATTGTGTTTCTTTTCAGCTAACAGAGAGTAAAAATGGGTAAAAAATGAAATGAAAATAGAGAAAAATAAAGAAGATTACTTACCGAACATAGCTACGCTTATCATCTACCTCAATGGCATCTTCTGTAATAACTTTCAACTCTTCTAGAGAATAAGGATGCTCAGGATCTTTGATGTCTCTAATATGGTGTAAGAACGCTAAGGAGGACATAAACTCAACATCTTTTGAAACCACCTATATATTAGCTCTCTAAATAGATTTAAGTCTGTTTGGTTGGTTGTCCATTAAGTCCTGTATGGATAAAGCTGTCTGTGTGGATTAATCCGTCAGCATAGATTGAGAAGGTTTTAGTTTAGGAGGGCTGTTTCATTTCATAGATGGAAGGAGCATGTTTTTTAATTGGGAGGGACGGGTTCGGAAAAAAACTTGGCTTTCTGCATAAAGCTCCCCCTAGAAGCTTAAGGAATAAGCCATTTTCTATATCATTAAGCCAATACCAAACAGTCATGTATAACTGACCAAATAAGCTACGAGTCCCATTAAGCTCATTAAGCTGCTAACAAACAGGCCCTTAGGATGCCTTGAGTTCGGCACTGAAAACTATCAAAATGTGCATATAAGAGGTATGAGAAAGTACACTTTCAAATTGATTCCACATAAATTTTTTCGTTTAGCAGCCAAGATAAATCAAAAAACAAATTTTAAAATAAAAAATTAAGTTGAAGGATATCAAATATTTCTAGTTGGTCAATGAGTTCAGTTGCAGATTCGTCAAAATCACCATCACCGGGTCTACTTCGAGCTGGTCGTTCCTTCTTTTCATATACAATAGGGTTTGCATTGATCAAGGCTGGTGCCATTTTTTACTATTGAAAGGGGATTATCTTCGAAGATCTGCAGTTGAATAAATCAAATATATTTTAACCAAAAGTTTCTATAAATGATATTGGAAGAAGTAGACATGATTGATTAAATGGTTCACTAGTCACCTAAAGCTAAAAGTAAAACATTTAAGGGAGGGTGAGCTCTTATATGTAAATATATATAAATAAACCAGTATGGTCATTAGTTAAAATTGAAGATGAACAAGAATTAGAAGAAATGCCACAATCATCAAAAACAATAAATTCAGAATATGCAGTAAGTTGGATCCAAGACTTCATTTTATCATCTACTTATTAAATATTTTCTATATGATTTTAATGGTTTCTCAATTCTTATATGCCAAGAACACTATATCATTACATTAACCCTAAAAAAAGATCCAATTTTGCAGAATTTGCATACCCTATTTTGCGTTGTATAAATTTATATTTACAAAGCTGAGGGTGGGCATGTAAATCACTTAGGGCAATGGACATAGAAACAATAAAATTATTAGTGATATCAACTCACAGCGTATCAAAAGGAAGCAATAAGAAGATGGCAGCATAAAAGTATGAAACACAATCAGGAGCAAATAGAAGTCTTTTTATCCCAAAATATTCCATGATTTAACATAAAAAACATCTAAATACCTCATATAGATTGAAAGCAATATTATTAGGGCTTTGTGGATTGCGTAATAACCTGAAGAACTATTTTCAGAAAGATGCAAATAATTAGGTTTGATGGAATAGGGTTTTTGACAGCAAGAAAAAGAGATGATATGATACCTGGTTCAATAATCAATAGGAATGAGGAAGACGTGATTCAATTCTCAAATATCCAAAATCAAAGCGGTTGTTGAAAATCCTTGTGTTCTTCAGAGGCGAAACCAAAGGCCCAATGCTCGGCCCATTCCATCTTTTCTTATTTGGGTATAAAATATTTTTGACAATTTAATTATTATAATCATTTTTCAGAATTTCTTTTACCCAAATAACTATTTTCTCTTTAAATTTACTAAAATGATCAAAACTTACTCTAAATACATACCGAAATACATAAGAATCAAAGGTTTTTTAACTCTGATTGAAACCTACTCGAAAATATGGAAACCTACTCGAAATTTACTCGAACATATGGAAACCTACTCGAAAATATGGAAACCTACTTTGTTTACTAGAAAATTTGAAACATACTCGAAAATATGTTAGTTTACTCGATAATTACTTGAAATTTTGAAACCTACTCGAAATATGTTGCAAATTTCAGAACTTACTCGAAAACTATTAAGTTTACTCGAATTGGGCATGATTTCGAGTAGGTTTTGATATTCTCGAGTAGGTTTGTTCCATTCGAGTAGGTTTCAATCAGAATAAAAAAACCTTCGATTCTTATGTATTTTGAGTAAGTTTTGGTCATTTTAATAAATTTAGAGAGAAAATGGTTATTTGGATAAAATGTTTCTGAAAAATAGTTATAATAATTAAATTCCCCATATTTTTATAACACTTTTTTTTTTCGATAGAATAGTTTTGAATCCATATATCTTATAACAATTGATTAATTTTTTTTTTCGTTTGATTTGTTCGCATTTGACGAAATTTGAAAAAATAGTAATGGTCAATTTTATTGATCAAATTTCATTATATGTTTTAATATTGGGTTCTTTCTTTTAAGTTTTGGTAAGAAATTTGAATTTCACGTATGAAATTGATTGTAGTAAATTCTTTTGGGTCCTAGGAAGGGATTCTAATTCCTTTATCCCATCTTTTTAGAATAAACTATTATGTTCTTATAGTTACTCTATTTCATTCAATTTCACCATGATAATTTTCAGTTTGTCACCATCGACATTGTTGCCAACACCACCATTAGCACCAATATTGCCGTTCACATTCCCACGAGGACCTTCGTCACCTCCACCATCGAGATTATTACTGCCTCCACTCCATCACCACTGTTATATTCAAGAAACCAAACAAAGCTTCCTATGTAACTTACAGTTGTGCCACATGGCAGATAAAGATAGAAATAGAAAGTGAGAAAGCAAAAAATAATTTTAATTTATTTTATTTACTTTCTTTCCCTTTTCTCCCAAACTAAGCTTTCTTTTTTCTTCTTCTCTTTCTTTTCATTTATCTCATAAAAAAGTTTTAAGAACACGAGTTTTTTTTCACTTTCCTTTCTTTCGTTAAATGAGTTTCGAGAACACAACTTTAGGGAGACCGGAGAATTCAACCACAATTGTTTGTAAAGAAGTAAAAGAACCATTCAGATAGATTTACAGTCTTGTTATATCTGAAAAACTAAAGAAATAAATCATTGACAAATAGATAGTCTTGTTTAAAATGAATAATGAATAGATAGACCATCTCTATATTTGATGTCTTTAAGTTCGATAAGTTCGGAAAAAACGATTATGGCATGTTCAAGAATCAATAAAAAAAAGGTTCACATGGCTTTGTTAGTGATTTATATATTTTTTTTCATTTAATAAATAATTATTTTATTGAAGATGCTTTAAAAAATTTATATCAATAAAATACATTTTAGGAAAACGATTTTGGATATTTTAGTGGGTTTCTTGGTCCATGTTTTAACTAAATTTATTAAGGCATTCTTTGGCAAAAATAAGCTAGCTTATAAGGTGACTTATAACCTAGCTTATTTTTTGAGTAATCGTTTGGATGCACATAAGCTAGCTTATAAGTTAGCTTATAAGCTAACTTATCGATAAGCTACTTGGAGTAGCTTATGAGAAGCTTTTTGACACTTTTTCCAATTATACCCCTAACTAATATTATTTATTTATTTTTAACATACATTTTTTTATTATTTCATACGCTCATAAGCTAGTTTTGCCAAACATAACTTATTCATCACAATTTTATCACTACCAAAATTTGGCTTATAAGTCATCAGCTACCTTATAAGTCATACGATAACTTATCAATTATAAGCTAGCTTATCAGCTAGTTTACCAAACATAGCCTAAATATAATTGTTTTACCTTGTCGTTTAGTTGATATTACTATATAAACATATCAAATCTATTTATAAACATGATAACGTGTACCCCCGCCCTCACCAAAACACATGGATCATGTCAATAACTTTCTTAAAAATCTTTTTTAATCTCTTTGTAACTATTATCACCGTTTTTTAACATATTAAATGTGTGATTTTAAATAAGTCTTAAAATTTGTGATCTAAGTTTTACTTGTTTAGGTTTTTTTTATCAATGAATGTTAAATTATAGTCCATCTCAATACTTCTTTAACTTATATCAGAAAATAAAAATAACACACCTCCTCATCGCAATTGTAATTTGTATATATGTATATTTATTATCTCATTTAATTTACAGAGTAATAAAAAACTTCAGATGTAACAGAGTTGGGTTCACGTGAGACCAGTCTGTTTTCACGATACTATATTTTTACACTTAAAGTTTCACAACAAAACATTGTGAAAGTAAAAAAAAATCCAAACCTTAATGATGTTTTGTTGTAAATTTTGAAGTGTAAAAAGATGATCTCACGGACCATACGAAAATAATTTGGTCTCACATGATCTCAAGTTGATATAACAAAACCTTCAAAAATATTGAAACGTTTCAGTCAGTTTGGATTTAGGTTTGACTAACGTAACAAATCTTACTGTGTAAGTTATTTTTTAATAGTCGTTAAAATAAAAGTTTGCTGCCTTTAAAAAAAAACATACAGTCATTCACGTTGTTTAGCTACCTTATTACAAGTGGTCATGAATAATAACAAAAATATTAGTATAATTTTAAATACCGCAATTATTATATCTCATTTTGTTAATCAATATAAATAAAATAATGAGTTCTGGGGGTGGTTGCGTGAACGTGTCTCTTGGCTTGGGGAACTAGCAACATTAATACCAGTAAATATTAAATAATGCACCGACCTAAGACAAAATATTAAGAAGAATTTCATATCCTTAAAAACTTACAATATTACGTATATATTCTTGTAAAATTTTAAATTACATATGTATCCTTCTAAATATAAAAAACTCATGCACATATTCTTCTTTCTAATTTAATTATTATAAAATATTTTAAAAATACAAATAATGAAAACTAAATTGAATATATTTTAAAATTTTACTAATATATCTTTTCTATATCCCTTTCAAAATAAATATATTAGTAATTTTGGAAGGGTTATAGAAAGGATATATTAGTAATTTTTAAAATATATTCAATTTAGTTTTTTATTTGTATTTTTAAAATTTTAATAATAATTAAATTAGAAAGAAGAATATATGCGTGAGTTTTTCATGTTTAAAAGGATATACACGTAATTTGAAATTTTACAAGGATATATGCGTAATATTGCAAGTTTTTAAGAACGTGTATGAAATTCTTCCTAATATTAAACCATGATAATTTTTAATTGTTTTAGATCCATTTATGTGCATTTAGGTTAATCACGGAATTTAAAGAACAATCAGGAAAATCTTTATTGACCTTACATGACACAAAAACATAGTTTAAAATAAGAAAAAGTTTAAGAAAACTCAATAAACTATCATTTAAGTTATTAGGTTTTTAAAACTTTTTTTAAACAAATTAATTCTTGATTTTTTCTGAAATTGAATAAATAAGAATTTAAAGTTACTAAAATCGAACAAATAAATCATTGATATTACTAAAACCCAGAAAAAGACTCAATAAAGTTTCATAGTTTGAAAGAACCCGGGCGTTTTTTGAACGAATAGTTTTTTACAATTATAAAACAAAAAATTAACATTATCCTCATGTAAATATTAGTAGGAAAATACAACAAACCAATAAGCCGAAAAAACACAACATTTTTATTAACGCTCCTAACAATCACATTAATTTGTTATGATCCAATGATTATCATCTAAATATAAAAATATAAACAATGGAGAATAAAAATGTTATTTAATCATTTTTATTGATTTATTTTACTTTGTTACCAATCTTGAGACATTGATTGAAAAAAATATATTATTTTAAAAAGTTTAAAAAGTTTTTAAAAATTTTATTTGTTTGATTTCGAAAAATTCAATGATTTATTTGTTTAAAAAATAAGAGATTTGTTATTTAAATTGTAATATTTTGCTGAATATTTTTAAACCTTTTCCTTTAAAATAAGATATAGTCATTGTGTATGTATAATATTTCTTTCTAAAGAAAAAGAAGCTTCGATAAGAAGGGAAGCGAGGAAGGAAAGAATCATTAGATTTGGACTAATTGTCAAAAGCTTTGCGTCAAAGCTAGAATTTGGTCACTAAAGACATGCAACTATTTCTTGGTTGCCTCTCTACCTTTTCTTAATTTGAGTATTTATTTATTTATGTAATTGTACGTTTTTCAGTTAACAGTTAACTTAATTTCTAGGATGAAGACATAGTCTAGAGCTATCGCAGATGAACCTTCATGACCAGGGACGGATTTACTCTTGGGGAATGGGGGTCCTATAACCCCTACTAAATCACATTCTCAAGGATAAAAAATATATATTTTATGAAGGTTTTATAAAGTGGACCCCCTACTTGGTCACCTAAAGTGACCCCAACTAGCCCAACTCACTGTTAAACTTAATTTGTTGAATTTAATTTATAATTTAATATAGAATTTGACTTTGCCATTGTCCATTCACTTATTGTTATTGCTATTTATTTGTTTATTATGTATATGTTATTGCTATATGTTGATTTATGATTTGTTGATTTTGATTTCTGATTTAGGATAGAACTATTATAGAACCTAATTTTATTTTGTTATTATTATTATTGCTGGACAAAGAATTAAACTTGTTTTTTTTATTGGGCCTTTAACTTTAAACCTCCAAAAGGGACCCCAATTACTGAATTTGTCATTTTGTTTAAGAATCTTGACGTTGCAATGTGTAGTTTTGATAAGAATCTAGAGACCGTAATGTGTAATTTTATTTAGAATCTGCTTAATTTTTCATTAGATTTGTGATTAATCGGTTAATGTCAAGTGCATAATTTTGTTTAATGGTTTGTTCCTCTTGCTATCTGGTTCATTATTATGAATCAATCGAATTTTGTACTAATTTATAATGTGTTTATTTGCTTTAAGTTTAAACGAAATAGAAAAATATATAAACACTAGCATAATGTGTTGGTTTAACTAAAATAGTAAAAAGTTAAGTTATAAAAGAACTGAATAAATTATCTTTATTCAATAAACCGAACCGTTTAAGCCAAAAACGAATAACCCGAAACCGTTTTTTTTTTGGATGAATTATTTGGTTTCAGATTTTTTTTACACCCTAAAGTGTGCCCCCAACTCAAAACGTTTCTGGATCCGCCACTGTCCATGACCACAAGGATTTTGACAACGCTTAGATTCGAACCCGTGGTACATGAGATTTTCTACTACACATCCTGAAGGCTTAACTAATGAGCCACAAACCAAGTGGTTAAGACTAAAGTTATAAGGTTGGATGTTAAAATTGATTGTGTTGTATTGGTTGTTTAAGTTTAACTTTAAGTTGTAGTTATGAAATATGTATTTTGAATAGTTGGGTAAAAAAGTCGATTACCGACAACCCAACCAGCGTCACATGAAACTCACTTTTAAGGACATCAATATGACATGGTATTTTTTCGACTCACTGAGTAGCCAAAGCTAAGAGGAGCTTCGAGATCAAAACCGAGATATGTTTTATATTTAGACAAAATCATATGATTCTTTTACCAACTAAACTATATACAGGAGACAATCGTTTTAAATATTGAGTTATGATTATACGAATATAATGGATTTTGGATGTTCCCTCAAGTTCACATTCAAATTGCTACCTGCATCAGTAGCCAATTTGTTAATATGACGTTTAATAAAGCCTACTAATAATTGACACTAAACTATTGGACCAAAGTTGATTAAAAAAACAAATATATTAAAGTTTTATTGAGCTTCTTTTCCACTCCCATTGAGTAGTGGTTTCAACAAAAGGAAAAAAAAATCACGAACTTCTTTTTCATGATTTTATTTTATTAACTACTAGTAAAATTTAGAGAGAGTACGAGTATAATTAAAAAAAGTGTAAAACAACTTCTTATAAACTACTCCAAATAGTTTATTGATAAGCTAGCTTATAAGCTGACTTATAAGCTATCTTATGTGCATCCAAATGATTACTTAAAAAATAAGTTAGTTTATAAGTCAGTTTATAAGCTAACTTATTTTTACCAAACAATGGTTAAAAGCGTTTTCTGCTGAAGTTTTATGGAATATCATCAGTACCCCTTTAGTGCTTATTTTTTATAACATTTTTATATCTTTGTTACGACTTGCGAGTTGGTTTTTTATAATCATTAAAGTAATAATTAACTACAAACATTTATTTTTAACAACATAAAATTTTAATATTTTGGTTTTTAATTCAAAAGGTCGGCAACAAAATCATACTCCATTAAGATTTAAGATTCTCATCTTGTCGAGTACCTTCTTCCATTCCCCTGTTTCTTGGACTCCTTAATTTCCTTTCCTTTCCTATATCTATCTATATAAATACATACTGAACCGCCATGGATAACAAGAAAAGAAAGCTTCAAACTACAACAACTATGGCTGACATCTTTGTATTACCATTCCTTGGCCAAGGTCATCTCTTCCCAGCTATGGAGCTCTGCAAGAATCTATCTTCTCTTAATTACAATATTACCCTCATCATCCCTTCTCACGTTTCTTCATCTATTCCCTCCACCTTCACCAACCACTCCTCTTTCATTCATGTTGTCGAGATCTCCACCTTGCCGCCACTGGAAACCGCCGACGAACCCGGATCGGAGAAGGTTCTGCCACCAGCTTCTAGAGGGCACCCACTTCAGGATCAGAATAAACAGATGGGTGAAGGAATCAAGGCGTTCTTGTCCAAAAGATCCGGAGCCCGACCCGCGTGTGTGGTCGTTGACATCATGATGAGCTGGAGCAAGGACATTTTCGTAAATCACCATATTCCGGTGGCGGCTTTCTTCACTTCCGGCGCAATCGCATCCGCCATGGATTGCGGGAAGTGGAAGGCACAGGTAGGAGACATGAAGCCCGGTGAGATCCGAGTGATTCCCGGGTTGCCTACGGAAATGGCCGTCACTTTTGCGGATCTAAGTAAAGGCCGGAGAGGAAGACCAAACCGGCCAACCGATGGAAACACCGGACCACCAAATCGGTCCGGACCGCCTAGTGGATTTAGGGGCCGTGGTCCACCTACACCAGGCCAGAAGCCACGTTGGCTGGACGAGGTGGATGGTTCAGTGGCCTTGCTAATCAACACATGTAACGAACTCGAACATTTATTCATCGACTACATCGCTGAACAAACCAAGCTTCCCGTCTGGGGCGTGGGCCCACTACTCCCGGAGAAATTCTGGAAATCCGCGGGTTCGATCCTCCATGATCACGAGATGAGATCAAACCACAAATCCAATTACACAGAAGACGAGGTGATCCAATGGTTGGAATCAAAACCAAATGGATCCGTAATCTATATCTCATTTGGGAGTGAAGTTGGACCCTCGATCGAAGAGTACAAAGAACTAGCCAAATCATTGGAAGAATCGGAGCATCCGTTCATTTGGGTGATCCAACCGGGTTCGGGTAAAACCAACATGCCCAGATCCTTTTTGGGCGGAGTTCAAACCGACCCAGATTCCGAAGAAGATAAAGAAGGGTACTATCCTGAAGAAGGGTTCAATGAGAAAGTTGGTAAGAGAGGCTTGATCATCACCGGATGGGCACCACAATTGTTGATTCTGAGCCACCCGTCTACGGGTGGCTTCTTATCACATTGTGGGTGGAACTCGACCGTTGAGGCTATCGGTCGTGGGGTCCCAATCTTGGCATGGCCGATAGGGATCGATCAGTTCGACAATGCGAAACTGGTGGCAAAGCATCTGAAGATAGGGCACATGATATCATCATCAAGTGGTGGAAAATTAAAAAAGGATGATATATTAACCGGAATTGAGAACATAATGGGTGATGAAAAGGTGCGTAATAAGGCAAAGGAATTTGGCAATGAATTTGGGAGTGGTTTTCCGGTGAGTTCTGTGAATGGATTGGGTGCTTTTGTTGACTTAATTAGGTCAAAAGCAACCTGATTGACTTTATATCAGTTTTTTCTTGAATACATATACATACTGTATGGAGGTTTTTTTTCCTTCTCGTACTAGTTGTTTTGATGTGTAACCAATGAAACGTTTTACTCGATGATGTATTGTGAAAATATTAAGAAATTGTGTGATCTAATTTTGTATGTGGTGATTGTTGCATAAAAAATAATTAAGGCTTCGTTAGGATTAAGTTGGATTTGAAATTCATTCCCCTCCTGTGTGTGAAATCCTAGGATTTTGAAATCATCTAGGTTTGTTGGTATTTAACAAGTTTTCGTTAAATTCGTATTAGTAATGTTTTAAAATAAGTTAAAATATTTGTTTTGTAATTATTAATAAAAAATTAAGTTAATTAATTTTGTAAATTATTTTATAAAAAACGAAATTCAATTTAATTGTAAATCTTATAAATCAAACACATCAAATATTCGAAATCTTTCCAAATCCCTCAAATTACAAGTTGTTTACGAAATCTAAATTTTTTAAAATGTCTCCATTAAACCAAACATCCTCTAAGACCATCCAAAAGGGGTTGCAAACCAATTGCAAACCCCATTACAAATGAAATCTTCTTGCCATGTAGGACATGTGATGTAACAAAGGGCCCCATCGTATTCTTTTTCATTTACTTTTTTTCAATTAAAAATGTTAATTTATTTTTAATTAAATCAGTTACTTTTATTTAAAAAATATTTTATGTATGTATATATTTTAGAAGAGTGTTAATGATACCCTTTTGGTAGGGGTGTGCACTGAAATTATGGTACTTTAATAGCCTTTTGATGGTGATGGGTGTGAGATTAAATTCATTGGGTAGGGATGTCATTAGCCTTCCTATTATTTTATTTTTAAAAATATATAAATATAATACAACTAAATTAATTTAAACATTAAATTTTAAATTTACGTAAAATTACAATTAATCTAATATTAAGGTTCTAAATAACGTGAGGCGTGACGTGACGACGAGGTCAAACCATAAGCCTTAGAAGGCACAACGAGCCATGACGTTTTTCAAGGCGTGTATTATAACGATAAGTTTGTACATCTAGATATTATTATACATATATATACATTTGTTTTTCTACTGTTACTCACTTATTTAATGATATTAATCATTTTAAATTAGGTTATATATTAAAAAAAAAGACACCAAAAAGATAAGTAAATCAAATGAATTATAAAAAAATTTAAAATGATTATAGTATATTATTATATCATATATTTATTAAAAGATTGAATAAAATTAAAGAATTAATATATCATGTATTTATTAAAAGATAATTAGAATATATAAGGTAATTAATAAATGTTGTAGTAGGGGCCACTTTTGAAATTGTAAGTGAATTGCAAGTATATATGAGGTAATTGTAAAAGCAATGTGGATGGTCTAAAATCATGTCCAAAAGATTCTCCAAAATTTCTTCAAATTGATACTAGTTTACCTAATTTTTTCAATCTGCGGTGATGTTTTACTCATGAATACACTAGTATCCTATTAGTTAATCGGAATAATGGGTTAGGGGGGAGATATTCACTTGGTTGGGATTAAGCCAGGACAATCGTTTCTTTGTCCCGACCCGCTATTTGAATTCTTAGATTTTTTTCATTGACTTCATCTGTTTATTCATTCAACATTGTCCCGATTCACTATTTTAATTCATCGATTTTGGTGGGTTAATTCCTTCCATTAGAACCGTACTTGAGAGTTTCCTACCTCATACGTCTCAACAGTCGTTAACTTCGTATGTTTATTCATTCAACGCACAGTAACAAACGCACCCTTAGTCCTGTCCACTTTTGTTCCATCACATTCGGTCTACGTATAAAAAAAAAAAAAAACTACCTAAAGTTATAATATATAACAACCATATATTTGGTTAAAAAAATAACAACCATATAAAATAAAAATATAATTTTCTTTTCACTTAAAAGTACAAATATATCAAAATAAAAAAAACGTTTTCAATACTTTTGTTTCAAAATTAAAACGTCGACAACAAAATCATACTCCAATATCCAAGTTATGATTTCTCCATGTCGACCAACTTTTTCCATTCTCCTCTTCTCTTGTAGTCCTTTCATTTCCTTTTCTTAACTTCAACCACTTTCTTTATTTATCTCATATATATACATACACACTCTTATCTCTATCTATAAATACATACTCAAATAACCAATATCCATAACAACAAAAAGAAAGCCTTCAAACTACAACAATGGCAGCAGCAGGCGACATCTTTGTACTACCATTCCTTGGTCAAGGTCACCTCTTTCCAGCTATGGAGCTCTGCAAAAATCTCTCTTCTCATAATTACAATATTACCCTCATTATCCCATCTCACGTTTCTTCATCTATTCCCTCCACCTTTTCCGACCACTCCTCTTTCCTTCATGTTGTCGAGATCTCTGTCTCCGAGACCGCCGACGAATCCGGATCTGGAAAGAAGGTTCCGGATAACGGGCACCCACTTCACGATCAGAATGTAGTGATGGGTGAAGGAATCAAGTCGTTTCTGTCCACAAGATCCGGAGTCCGACCCACGTGTGTTGTGGTTGACATCATGATGACCTGGAGCAAGGACATTTTCGTAAATCACCAGATTCCGGTGGCGTCTTTCTTCACTACCGGCGCAATCGCATCCGCTGTGAACTACGGGATGTGGAAGGCACAGGTAGGAGATATGAAGCCCGATGAGACCCGAGTGATTCCCGGGTTGCCTACGGAAATGGCAGTCACTTTTGCCGATTTGAGTAGAGGGCAGAGAGGAAGACCGAACCGGCCTACCGATGGAAGTTCCGGACCACCGAAAGGAAGTAAACGCGGAGGTTCGCCTCCACCGGGCCAGAAGCCAAGTTGGGTGGACAAGGTGGATGGCTCAGTGGCCTTGCTAATCAACACGTGTGACGAACTCGAACATTTATTCATCAACTACATCGCTGAACAAATCAAGCTTCCGGTCTGGGGTGTGGGCCCACTACTACCGGAGCAATTTTGGAAATCGGCTGGTTCGATCCTCCGTGATAATGAGATGAGATCGGACCACAAATCCAATTACACAGAAGATGAGGTGATCGAATGGTTGGAATCAAAGCCAAATGGATCCGTAATCTATATCTCATTTGGGAGTGAAGTTGGACCCTCGATCGAAGAGTTTAAAGAACTAGCGAAATCATTGGAAGAGTCGGAGCAACCGTTCATTTGGGTGATCCAGCCAGGTTCCGGTAAAACCAACATTCCTCGATCCTTCTTGGGTGGAGGTACTCAAACCGACACCAATTCCAAAGAAGAAGAAGAAGAAGGGTATTTTCCGGATGGATTAGATGTGAAAGTTGGTGAAAGAGGTTTGATCATCACCGGATGGGCACCACAATTGTTGATTCTAAGCCACCCATCTACTGGTGGCTTCTTATCGCATTGTGGGTGGAACTCAACCGCAGAGGCTATCGGTTGTGGGGTTCCGATATTGGCATGGCCAATCGGGAGTGATCAGTTTGACAATGCGAAGCTGGTGGCGAAGCATCTGAATATAGGCCATATGATATCATCATCAAGTGGTGGAAAATTCAAAAAGGAGGATATGTTAGCCGGAATTGAGAAAGTAATGGGTGATGAAAAGTTGCGTAGTAAGGCAAAGGAACTTGGCAAAGAATTCGGGAATGGATTTCCGGTGAGTTCTGTGAAAGGATTGGGTGCTTTTGTTGATTTTATTAGCTCAAAAGCAACCTGATTTGACTTTATGTGAGTTTCTTCTTCTAGAATACATATATAATTTAGATTTGAGATCATGTGAGAAGAGAGGGTTTTCGTTTCTTTGTGTTTGAAACTTCACAGCAAAACATTCTGAAAATAACTTTCACGTGTTTTATTTTTGCTATGAAGATTCATATTGTTTTTACTTTCACCGGTGTTTTGCTATGAAGTGTAAAAGTATGGTCCCACGATTCTTAAGGAAAAATGATGATGTCACGTGAATCCAACCCTACATACGTGTGTATATATATATATATATACTGTATGTATACATCATTTAGTTTTTCATATTTCTCTGGGGAAACTAACTATTTATGTTAGTTATTTAGTCCCTGCCTCGAACGAATTAAATTTTTGGTTTTATCACATTTTCTGTTAAAATTTAAAGTTAAATATTCTATAAACTAATCCATTAGAGGCGGGGGACCAAAAAATTATAAAAGAAATGAAAAGCGATTGAATGGATCCTAACATGACTAGCATGCCAAAAAAGATTATATGGAGTGGGGGATGGGGACATACATAGGGAGTGAGGATGATAGTGTATCCAGAAGTAAGATATAACCAAAAACCGAATAAATTAGCAATTTAAGACAAAAAAATAACAACATTAAAACAACCTATTTTTTATAGTCTTTTCAGTTACATCCTTGAATAGAAAGATTTCACAACAACTGATATAAATAGTTAGTTTGAGAGAAAAATGAACAAGAAATTCATACATGATGTATATATATCTATGTATATATGTATTGAAGAAAAATCTCACATAAAAGTCAATCATGTTGCTTTTGAGCTAATAAAATCAACAAAAACACCCAACCCATTCACAGAACTCACCGGAAATCCACTCTGGAATTCCTTGCTAAGTTCCTTGGCCTGTTTACGTACCATTTCATCACCCATTAGTCTCTCAACTCCGGCTACTATATCATCTTTTTTCAACTTTCCGGGCCCCCCATCCTCATTGGCACCACTCGATATAATGTGCCCTATCTTCAGATGCTTTGCAACCAGTTTTGCATTGTCAAACTGATCACCGCGGATAGGCCACGCCAAGATCCGGACCCCACGGCCGATGGCCTCTACGGTTGAGTTCCACCCACAATGCGATAAAAAGCCGCCGGTAGATGGGTGGCTCAGAATCAACAATTGTGGTGCCCATCCGCTGATGATCAAACCTCTCTTCCCAACTTTCACATCTAAACCTTCTGGATAGTACCCTTCTTCTTCTTCTTCCTCGGTGTCGGTATGAGCTCCCCCCAGGAAGGATTTTGGAATGCCAGTTTTACCGGAACCTGGCTGGATCACCCAAATGAACGAATGCTCAGATTCTTCCAATGATTTGGCTAGTTCTTTGTACTCTTCGATTGAGGGTCCAACCTCACTCCCAAATGAGATATAGATTACGGATCCATATGGTTTTGATTCCAACCATTGGATCACCTTGTCTTCTGTGTAATTGGATTTGTGGTCCGATCTCATCTCATGATCATGGAGGATTGAACCCGCGGATTTCCAGAATTGTTCTGGTAGCAGCGGCCCAATACCCCAGACCGGAAGCTTGGTTTGTTCAGCGATGTAGTCGATGAATAAACGTTCGAGATGGTCACAAGTGTTGATGAGCAAGGCCACCGAGCCATCCACCTCGTCCAGCCAACGTGGCTTCTGGCCTGGTGTAGGTGGACCACGGCCCCTAAATCCACTTGGCGGTCCGGACCTCATCGGAGTTGGTGGTCCCGTGTTTCCATCGGTAGGCCGGTTCGGTCTTTGAGGTTTTCCTCTGGGACCTCTACTTAGATCCGCAAAAGTGACAGCCATTTCTTTAGGCAACCCGGGAATCACTCGGATCTCACCTGGCTTCATATCTCCTACCTGTGCCTTCCACTTCCCGTAATCCATGGCGGATGCGATTGCGCCGGAAGTGAAGAAAGCCACCACCGGAATCTGGTGATTTACGAAAATGTCCTTGCTCCAGCTCATCATGACGTCAATTACAACACACGTGGGTCGGACTCCGAATCGTGTGGATAGGAACACCTTGATTCCTTCACCCATTTGCATATTCTGATCGTGAAGCGGGTTACCTGACGGCAGAACCTCCTTTCCAGATCCGGATTCGTTGGCGGTCTCCAGTGGCGAAGAGACGGAGATCTCGACAACATGAATAAAAGAGGAGTGATTAGTAAAGGTGGAGGGTATAGATGAAGAAAGGTGAGAAGGGATGATGAGGGTAACATTGTAATTATGAGAAGATAGATTCTTGCAGAGTTCCATAGCTGGGAAGAGATGACCTTGGCCAAGGAATGGTAGTACAAAGATGTCACCTACTGCTGCCATAGTTGCAGTTTGAAGCTTTCTTTTCTTGTTATCCATGGTGAATTGAGTATGTATTTATAGATAGAAATGGGGTAGGTATGTAAACAAATAAAGTAGGGATGGGGTTAAGATTTAAGAATCTTAAATTGGACATTGGACTATGCTTTTGTGGCCGACCTTTTAATTTTGAAAACCAAAATATTAAAAAATTATTTTGTTTAAAACAAGTGTGCTTTAATTTTGTTTGTTTAAATATGTACTTTTAGAACTCTCTCAAATCATTTTATCGTTATAATGAATCATGTGTCCTGTCCATGAGGACATTTTGGTCGGTTTACTTTTCTTTTTTTAATTTTGCTAATACCTCAAGCTTATTATATTTTGCAGAGCACATTGGATTTTGACGAAATATAAGTTAGCTTGAAAAATGATTTTATTTAAAATAAGTGTACTTTAATTTTGTTAGTTTAAATATGTATTTTTAGAACCCTCTCCAATCATTTTATCGTTATAAATTTATAATGAATCATGTGTCCTGTACACGAGGACACTTTGGTCGGTTTGCTTTTTTCTTTTTTAATTTTGCTAATCCCTCAATTTAAGTGCATCTTAAGCTACGTAAATATATAATATAAAATAAACAAAAACTTAAAACTATAATTAAAAAATTGAATGAGAAGTGAGCATGATATGAACATTACGAGAACAGTAGCATATGCCATTTATTTTGATGATGCAATAGAGTGATAAGAGTTTGTGGTTTCATGATGAATTCTCAATCTTCTCATTCTATATTATATTGAGTTGATGATGGCATACGAGAGATTAATTTCTTTTTCTTATGAAATATATCATGTCATATTGAGCCTAGAAAATGACCAAAATACCCTTTTGATTGTTAACCGACACAATATAAACGGCATTCGTGAGAATAACCATTTCTAGGACAAAAGCTTTACCTTAAGATTTTTTCTATTATCAAAAGAAATTAACTATCGGATCGAAAAGTTAAAACCAATAAAATACAAAAAAGCCTATAATTTAAATTTTGTTTATTTTATATTATATATTTACATAGCTTAAGATACATTTAAATTTGCATTATGCTTTATGTTTTCCTTCGACGGAAACCACGTCTAAATGAACTAATTGAAGTTCAAATTATTATTTTCATTTGATTTATTGAACTAATTGAAGTTCAAATTTTATGAACAAGTTTATTCATAAAAAAGAACACAGGGATCCACAGCAGTGGACCAACACAACGATCATGACACTCATCGAATCCTGAGACGATGCATAGTTTTAAGTATTTGACTCTCTACTCCATCATGATATTAATATAAACTTCAGTGCATTCTCACCACCTTCAATATATATTATATATCTATCTATCCATAACTTCAATAACCAGACTCAAGATCAAGAACACAGAAAGCTTCAAACTACAGCCATGGAAGCAGTGGGTGATATCCTTTTAGTACCATTTTTTGGCCAAGGTCACCTCTTCCCAGCTATGGAGTTATGCAGGAAACTATCCTCTCATAACTTTAATATTTCCTTAATCATTCCTTCTCACGTTTCTTCGTCTATTCCCTCCACCTTTTCCGACTACTCCCCTTTCATTCATATTGTTAACTTCTCCGTCGCCGGTTCACCACCACCGGAGACCGTTGTTCCGCCATCAGCTCCGAGGAGGAACCCACTTCACGACCAGAATTTGCAGATGGGTCAAGGAATCAAGTCGTTCCTATCCGCAAGGTCTCAAGTAAAGCCCACGTGTGTTGTGATTGATGTCATGATGAGCTGGAGCAAGGAGATTTTCGTAAATCACCAGATTCCGGTGGTGTCTTTCTTTACTTCCGGCGCAACCGCAGCCGCCATGGAATACGGAAGGTGGAAGGCCCATGTAGGAGATGTAAAGCCCGGTGAGACCCGAGTGCTTCCTGGATTGCCTACAGAAATGGCTGTAACTTTTGCGGATCTAAGTAGAGGTCTAAGAGGAAGGCCTCAGAGATCAAACCGGCCTACAGGTGATCCCATAGGGTCACCACATAGCACGAGGCTCGAACCACCCGCTGGACCGAGGGGTGGTGGTCCGCCTCCACCGGGCCACAAGCCACGTTGGGTGGACGAGGTTGATGGCTCAGTGGCCTTGCTTATCAACACTTGTGACAATCTAGAGCGTTTGTTCATCGACTACATCGCTGAACAAACCAAGCTTCCGGTCTGGGGTATTGGGCCGCTGCTACCTGAGCAGTTTTGGAAATCAGCTGGTTCAATCCTCTATGATCATGAGATGAGATCGAACCACAAATCCAATTACACAGAAGATCAGGTGATCGAATGGTTAGAATCAAAGCCATATGGTTCAGTAATCTATATCTTGTTTGGGAGCGAGGTTGGACCCACGATTGACGAGTACAAAGAACTAGCCAACTCTTTGGAAGAGGCCGACCAGCCTTTCATATGGGTGATCCAGCCTGGTTCAGGTAAAACCGGCATTCCCCGATCCTTCTTGGGTGCAACTCAAACCGACACCGAATCCGAAGAAGAAGAAGGGTATTATCCCGAGGGATTAGACGTGAAAGTTGGGAAGAGAGTTTTGATCATCACCGGATGGGCACCCCAACTATTGATTCTGAGCCACCCATCTACCGGTGGCTTCTTATCACATTGTGGGTGGAACTCAACCGTTGAGGCGATCGGCCGTGGGGTCCCGATCTTGGCATGGCCGATCCGGGGTGATCAATTCGACAATGCAAAACTGGTGGTGAACCATCTGAAAATGGGTTACATGATATCAAGTGGTGCTAATGAAGAGGGGCGGGCTGGAAAGTTGAAAAAAGATGATATAGCAGCAGGAATTGTGAGACTAATGGATGATGAAAAGGTGCATAATCGAGCAAAGGAACTTAGCAAAGAATTCGAGAGTGGATTTCCAGCAAGTTCAGTGCGTGCATTGGGTGCTTTTGTGGAGTTTATTAGCTCAAAAGAAACCTGATTGGCTTAACTAACAGGATTCGTGTAAGCTTTTCTTAAATATATATATATATATATAAATCATCTATGTATTATGTGCTACATCATAATGTATGTTGTCACTAAACTTAAATAGACGAAGGCTTTGCATTTGAAACTACTATTTGCACACCAATTTCACGTTTCTTTATTCATTTTCTAAGGAAATGGAACAAATGAACAATAGCATATGATAGCTCAAAATGGGAAATACTTGAAGCACCTATTACTTGCTCAGGCATCTCAAAAGAAAATTAAATTTGTCATTCGAGTCTAATGAACAATAGTTAAAAAGTTCAAAGCAATTATGTATACTTAACTAAAATGCAAATAAGTTGATATCCAGCAGCTAAAATGCAAGAGAAAGAACAAAAGGAAAACATGTATACTTAACTAGATCAATCTACGGAAGCACAATTATAAGAGATGTAATTCTGTTCCTTGCTTTTTTGGTTATTTTTCTTCTGTTTCTCTACTCTCATAAGCTTTTCGATTCTTGAAATATTGCTTCTAGATCCTCCTCATACTATGAAGATCTATGACATTCTTGAGAAAAGATTATGGCACAAATATTGTATCTTCATTAATCCTGTCCAATTGGATCAGCTTGACGACTGAATCAATGCTGGCATCTGCTTATACGATCTACTTTTCGAATCTATGTTTTGTTGCAACATTGCAATCACATTTTGTTCAAATTTGTAGAAAATCCTGATTGTCCAAATCCAGTTTATTAGGGATTTTTTCTATGATTTTGATATGGTGTATCTGGTTCTTACAACTAAATGTGGTGAAGAAACTAAAATTCATCATATATGATCTTATAATCTACTTTTAACCAGTTTCCATAGGCATCATCTATCATGATCTAGAGGAAATGCCATAGATAACAAAACATAATCACAATGCATAACAACATTCATTATTGATCCAAATGAACGAGTAATGAGCCATTACCATATTATCCTCAGATTTCCTCTTGTAATACGCAAGCGATCCCGACTCACGAACCAAACACCGCATATGAATGAAATTTTTTCCAATATTAACTTCAAATTCCACATCTGGAGCTTTTCTTCTGATCCTCAATTAATCAATTGCTCGCAAACCCCCAAATACCTACACCTATATCATATCCCAGATTTGCATATTAAAATCGATTAGAAAAATTCTCCGTGTATCTCTTGAGAATCTAATCTAAGATAACTATCTGGTGGACCTAGACTTCACCGATTTGCTGATCGATTGTGATAAAAGTACAAAATCCGCCTGCAAAGTAAAGTGAAAGTGTCACTATACATGTAAAAATCTCCGGTCACCGATTTACAGATTGACGATGTTGGCCGGCGAGTAGTCCGATGTGCGTGACGGTGGATTATGCTTGATTTGATCTTGTGCTTGGATCATCTCATAAATTGATTGATGGTGCGAAACCAACCTTCAACGAAAATTTCAAAACCGAAAAGACGAAAATTTTGGAGGGTTTTTTTTTTATTAACACAATCTTCAACATAATTTAGAAAAAATATGAAATTTCAAAAATTAAACTTCGGAGGTGCGAAGAAGTTAACGCTGTGTTTTCGAATTTGGTGACAAACTAAAGGAAAGAAAAAAGAAAGGGTGGAAAATAAAGGGAAGGAAAAATAAAAAATTTATTTATGTTCTTGAAAGTCAAGTAAAAGGAAAGAAAAAAAAGTAAAAAAATAATTTTCATGTTCTCGAAGAGAAAAAAAAAATGTCATTAGTATGCCCTTAAAAATAATATAATTTTGGACGAAATATTGCATAATTTTGTAATTTTATAAACTTTTTAAATGATCTAAATTTCTTTCATTTCCTTTCCTTCCTTTCCTCCCACATTTGGGAGGAAATGTTTGGAAGGAAAGTAAGCTTTATTGTCCCTCCATTTTCTTTTCTTTCTCTCCTAAAAAGTTTCGAAAACACAAGTTTTTTTCACTTTTCTCCGCTTTCCCTCGCTTTCCTTTTCTTTCCTTCGTTAAATGAGTTTCGAGAACACAGCGTAAGTTGTTAATCATTTTAAGGGTAAACTACAAATTTGGTCGCTGTCGTTTGTCAAAAATAACATCTTTTATTCTTTTAATTTCAAAATCGTAAAATGGGCATTGTGATTTACAAAAGTATATGGCTTTTGTCCCTCCATTTAAATGTTGATAAAAAATTTCATTAAATGAAGTGTATGTTTGTTTCTTTATCGATTTTTTTTCATCCTATAAAAAGACCAAAAAATCCAAAATCATAAAATCTTTTAACATGAATCAAAAGCCAAGTTACAATCATCTACTATAATTTACAATAATTATCAAAACACATAAACGATTATAGATTTAATTTCTCAAATGGATGTATGATATTTTTTCGAATGATATTTCATTTATCACACAAAGTCAAAATAATTATATGAACACGAAGAATGTACAAATAGAAGATGCATAAAATGGATAAAGAAAAAAGTCCCACAATTATAATTGAATTAGAAATCTACTTAGGTTTGGATTGATAAATGTAACACCCTGATTTCTGTTCAAGTTGAAGAAAGTGTTGAACCGGGTGGTCTATTAAAGAGAAGCTAATTTCAGAGTTTGAGTGGTGGTGCTGTGAGATAGTGACATCTGTCACAATGACACCAATAGTACTAAGAGTATGGTCGTTTTAGCTATTGTGCCATACGGTTATGACATCTGTCACAATAAAGACCATGGTACCAAGTGGTTGGTGGTCCCAACAAGTGTGCCATGTTATAGTGACAATGGCATAATGTACCAACCGGGTCTTTGGTAAAGTTTAATCCCGAGTCCTCTTTGTATTCCACTCTTAGAATCAACGAGATAAGTATTTTCAAGTTAATGATTTTGGGTATCATTTACTAGACGAGAAACGGGATCAAAACGGGTGAAAAGTGGGAAAAAAAACACCTCGGAATGGTCCAAGCTATGATGCCCGACGATTATGACAGTGGCATGATAGCATGTCATAATCGCACAACTGGTACCGTGAGTTAGACATGAAAAATCAGATTTTGGGGTGACACGGGCGATCATGACATGTCATGATCGCGGGGCATGATCGCGGGCGGCCCCGATGGTTAAAAACGAGATTTTCTTCATTTGGCCATAACTTCTTCATCACAACTCCGATTTGGACGATTCAAAGTGTCGTGGTTTCGTATTTCAGAGCTCTTTATGATGGTAACAACGAGGATTAAAGTTTACTTGATGATTTGGGGTTCCCATATGTTGAAAGGTACGATCACCTCTCCGAAATCTTGAATCTAGGGTTTGGTTCTATGATTTTTGATTTGGGTTTGATTTTGGTGTATGTTGGGTCTGTTTATGATCTAGATGAAGAGTTTATAGGTGGAAACTTGTGGATTTGAAGTCCTCACCTAATGAAGCTCGATATTGGGATAAAACCTAGATTTAGCCTAAATCTAGCTTGTGAGTTCATTCTTACCTTTCTAAAACTTTATACATGTCAAAATGAAGTATTTTGCCTTAATGTGATGTTTAAAATAAGTATTTCTATACTTGGAAGGTTTTGGTAAAAACTAGGTCAAAATGTGTCATTTATGGTTTTTCTTTGAAATGATGAAATGAGTACGAAGAACGGTTTTAAAACACCCTTATGGGTTTTTGATGAAAAATATGATGTATAAACCTTAATGTTGTTTTGACCTAATTTTGGAAGGAAAGTTTTGGGAAGCAAGATGTTATACTTCACAAGTTTTGTGAAGAGAAGTAATACATTGGAAACAATTGTATTAAGATGTTAGACTAGTGTAATGGATCCATAGGCACATATAGTCAGAAGTACTTGGGGAGGGCACTTGTAATAGATCCCGGTTTGGGGTTGAACTCGTGAGGATTAATGTGATGACGAGTCATTCCCGTAGAAGTTTCCCCCAAGAGAAGTAAAGCGTATCTTTCAGGTGTAAATCGCAGAAGTAAAGAAAAAGAGATGTTTTGAGAAAAGCTTTCGGTTATATGTTTATTTACCGTTTTCGAAGTTTAAATGGCTTTTCTATATTTTGAACTGTTTGTTCTCACTAGGCTTTTAAGCCTAACACTTTTTCTTAAAATGACATGTATATCAGGTGATCAAGCGGATGGGGCTTGATGGGATGAGAGAAGCTAGGTGTCGGTAGTGGCATTCTTTTGAAGTGCACCTCGTGTATATAGATGGAGTTACATAGAAGATTATTTTGAGGATTTTAGTGACACCCGAACATAATCTGTATTTGAATTGTATAGATTACTAGCTTGTCATTCAATATTCCTATAGAAGTTGTAAACTCACTCTAACCTTCTCCCCATCTTTATGGGTGATGTCTTACGTAGTTGTTGTTATTCCGCAATTCTTTTGGTTTAAATTAACTCCCAATTTTAGGGGTGTTACAATAAATATTTATGAAATAAATAAAATATTTCAAATGAATTGGAATTTGAGTAATTTGAAATGGAATTGAATTTGATTTAACAATGCATTTGATTGACAATGGATCAATCTAAACTCTCTATATAATTTGCATAATGTAATTTCAAAACTAAAATACAAATAAGGATAAAGACATAATTACCATTTTCTTATTTAAAACACCACCACTAACAACAACTGTGTTCATAGATTTATGGAATTTATTCCAAAAAAGGTTAGTTGAATGATTGATTCATTTAGATGATGGAAATTATGGAATCTTATGATATTGATTTTTTTTTATTTGTGGATCAAACAAATAAAAAAAAATTGATCAAGGGAATTTGTCATGCCGGTACTCTCAAATTTTGTCAGATCTCGACAAATTCGTAAATATAAGACACAACCCAGGCAATGGATCTATGAAGACATAAGCGTGGTTTTGTATATCCGTTCAACTAGGGGTGTACAAAACCCAAATAGCCCGAAATCTGAACCCGAACTCGAGTCGAAAATAGAGCATTTGTGTAAAACCTGAATACCCCTGAAATTCAAAAATCCGAAACTCAATTTTTAGGGGGATATTTGGGTTCAAGTTGGGTTGATCTTTGGCCATCTGACCCGTCCGAAAACTCGAAATATACATACATATATATTTTAAATATTATATAATTTTTTTAATCTAATTATCTTTTGAAAATCCTAAATTATAGTATGTTGAAATGCTTTTTAATCTCTAAACTTACTATCGATTTCACAATCTTTCAATTGATTGAATTTATGTATATTTTGTATTATAACTACACCGAACCCGACTGAGCTCAACCCAAAATCCAACCAACCCGAATCCGAAACCTAAAATCATAGTCTTGGTTTCCATATCCAAAATCCAATCATGATTTTGGTTTGTCCACCTGTCCTGCCCGATTCACACCCCCACACTCAACTGATTTTTGTAAATTGAGTTTTCTTTTTGGTATGAAAGGTTAACATACAAAACTTTTAAGAAGTGTTTCAGAATATTAATTAAAAAACAAAACAAAAACCTAAAAAATAATTCGAAATGAACAATAGAAATTGATTAAAAACACATAGGATAACTTTATCCACCTTAAAAATACATCTACATATAAAAAAAAAAAATTAAAACAAGTAAACAACCCTCAAAAGTGAATCTATCATTCATCATATCATGTAAATTTGCATTATAATCTTTCTCTAGAATCTAACTCATTGGTAGAAACGGGTAAAATTGGAACCAGAAGCAAATGTTTTCGGCCAAACGAAGGCGTGGGACCCAAAACACCATATGCTAGAAGAAATATGAGTAAAAAATATAATAAATCAATATGAGAGGGTAGCCATAATTGAAAACTTTTAAGCTGCCATTTTACTTTTTGTCGTTTTTCCTTTTTTTCACAGCGGCCAGCCATCATCCCGATCCCACCTCCTTCCTCAATAATCATTTTTCTTTCATACCCATCTCGCAATCTTGATTTGAATAAAGCTTTTTGGATCATATCATAATCATAAACAAGTATCAATCATACTTTTCGATATTACCCATGTGTAAGTTCCTTTTATTTTTCCATAATTTCATGATTTTATCGTTCATATAATCACCTTTCTTTCATGGGTTTTCGATTTACATGATGTAATTTGTTTCTTGATTTCAAGATTCCCTTTTGTTCTTTTAGCCATAGTTTGACTTTTGTGCCTGATGTACAAGAAGCTATTATGAGATTTCTTCAATTGGGCAATAAGAACAATGCGTGAATAATTTAACCTAGTTGTAATAATCGGTAATTTTGTGGGTATTCATTTTAAAGATCTGTATGTTTCTTGATTTCAACTTCAAGTTTCCATTTTTTTATTTTCGTACTGGTTTGACTTTTAATAGTCTAAATGTCAACAAGAAACTTCCCTGAAGTCTTGCAAGTAATAATAACATGGGTTTTTTCTTTGACTAAAGAATTCATTTTGTTGAAACAGGAATTTGATTAAATGGTCTGAAAGACTTGAAAGAAAACAAGATTGATAGCAAGCTTTATTTTGGGTATTTCAAGATTCTTGAAATTGGTTGAGAAAAGGTTGAGATAATTTCATTTTTGCAATCTGTTTCTTTGATTATCAAAGAACCCATCTCAAATTCCTATTCTTTTTCGCGATTCTTGAAGAAAATTCTCGTGGGCAAAAAGTTTGTAAAGTTTAGGCTACAGAATTAGTGTTGAGAGATAGATAAAAATGGGATCTTTTGCTGGTCATGTGGTTCCAGGGTCACTGTTTCTTGTGGTTGGTGTGTGGCATATATGGTGCACGGTGGCTCGTTATGCAGCAGACCCGAAGTCGTTTCGTGTTAGGGTTTGGAATCCGGTTCCGGGTTTTAATGGGAAATTGAAGTATTTGGAGCTTTATGTTATAGCAGTTGGAGCTTTTATTGATATGTGTATAGAGCTTTTATATTCGACCCATCTTAAGTTCTTCGTTAATGGTGTCTTGAACCCTCATCATATGAATGATTTTGAGCATGGTGGAATGCTTCTGATGTTCTTTGTGTTTAGTATCGTTGCTTTGCTCTCCGAAAAGACCAGGTTAGACTTCATTGTTTATTACTTTTTTAATGTCGAATTCTGTTATAATTGTGATTAAAGTTTATGGAATTTATAGTAAGTGTTGTTAAGTTTAGAATCAACGAGAGTTTTAAGTTGAAAAGTAACTTGTTTAATGGAGGAAATGTCCAAATGTATGTCTTTCTTGTACAGGGCATATTGATAATATAAGTAGCTGCCGAGCATTTTAACTTTAAGTGGGACCCGCTATCGTGTAAATGGTTTCTAACGTGTGTTTATCGTGTTATGAATGTGACATCCATATCCAATACGCGTAAAGCACATTATATGATTTATATCCTACTTTTGGGCAGACCCTTTTGCATTTTGTCCACAAATCTTTGTTCTTTTTTGATATTTTTTTTTTCAATTTATTTTTGAGTATGTTGCAAATCTATGAAAAATGAAACGATTTATGATCGCAGAGTGGCATGGATAACTTCATTCGAACAAGTCTGAGGCACACCCTTGTTGTTTGATGCACTCAAAATTGCATATAAGTTTATAAATATTGATATAGAACTCATTCTTTTATGATTGCTTCAACTGATTCAATAATAATATGATCATATTGTGAGTTATCTTTCTATCATTGTAATCTGCTGTTATGTTTCTTCTCTATGAATCACCGGCAGTAATTTAAAAAAATTATAAACAATACATACTCACATTACATATGTATATGGATGTATGTATATATGTGTATATGTCTATTTGCTTACATGTGTGTGTATATAACTCTGCATGTATATATAGCTAGCTTGTATACCTGTATGTATGTATGTATAGTTTGCTATTGTATATCTATGTTTAGCTAGTTTATAGCTAGGCTCTCTAAAAAGATTTAGGGTCTGTTTGTTAGCAGCTTAATGACCTTAATGGGACTCATAAACTTATTCAGTCAGTTATACATGACTGTTTGGTAGTGTCTTAATGATGTAGAAAGTGACTTATTCAGTAAGTTTATAAGAGGGGGGGGGGGAGCTTTATGCAGAAAGCCAAGTTTTTTTCAAACCTTCCCCTCCCAATTAAAAAATACGCTCCTTCCATCTATGAAAAAACCCTCCCAAACAAAAACTTTCTCAATCTATACAGACAGATCAATCCACACAGACGTGATTTATGTTATACGAAATAAACATTATGATCATTATAACCAATATCAGTAGTGTTGTTTAACGCATATCAGTATCAAGATTTATACATTTTAAATTCTTGATTTTTGACCTTTTTTTGGTCATTTTTCAGCTTCCTTCCATTACCAGAAGGCGCTCTGTGCTTAATATCAGCCGCAGCATTCTGTGCTGAATACCTCTTATTCTTCTTTCACTCAACAACACACAAAGGTCTAGAAGGACACTACCATCTCCTTCTTGTTTTACTCGTAGCCCTTTGCATATTATCGATTGTTTGTGGGGCCCTCATGCCCACGAGCCTCCCTGCTGACCTGTGCAGTGGCATTGCTATAACCCTTCAAGGCCTCTGGTTCTATCAAACGGCATTTTCGTTATACGGGCCCATGATGCCAGCTGGGTGTAAGCTCGATTTGAACGAAATCACGTGTTCTTCTCATGATCACGAGATCCGTGGGCAGTTGTTGGCTAACTTGCAGATATTTGGGCTTGTTTTCTTGGTTCTTGTTGGTGTGGCTGGATCGTATATTTTGGCGGATAAAAGATCTGGGAAAGGGGAGTTTAGAATGCTGCATATGACACCTGATGATGGATTTCATGAGCAATTGTAAAAGGGGTTTGTGTTAAAAGTGTTAACTTTTTTGATGTAGTAGCAGAATACTTGCATAAGATACAGGTGTAGATTTGATTTTCTCTCAATTTGTATCTCTCCATAACTTTTTTTTTTCCTGATATTTTTTTTGATTAAATTGAATTGATACTGCATTTGGTAAGATGGAGTTTGAACTTTGAACTGGAACTGAATTATGAAATGATATATGTGTGTGTGTATAAGAAGATATATACCTAGTTCTTATATAAGAAGCTGATTTACACATATATATAGAAGCGACTCGACAAAAGGTCTATTTATATATAATAATTGCATTGTAGCGGGTATAGTTTAGTGGTAAAAGTGTGATTCGTTCTATTAACCCCTATAATAGTTAAGGGGTCTATGTGTATATATATATATATATATAGAGAGGAAGGTTCAAATGAGAACTTTGCATTTTTAAAGGAACAAAGGGACACTTGTGGATCACATATGATGTGGGTCCCACTTAATATTAAATCATAAATGATTTAATATTAAGCGACCCACATCATATGCTATCCACAATTGTTCTTTTTGGATTATGGTTCTCATTTGATCCCTCCCCTATATATATATATATATATATATATATAGAGAGAGAGAGAGAGAGAGAGAGAGAAGAGGGGGGGGGGGAGGGGAGATCAAACAGAACATAATTACAATAAGAGAACACGATAACAGTCAAATCATATGTGATTATGGAACACGGTCAACACAAGGGAGTACAGCTGACTTGGCTTGCGACCTAGGTCTTGTGTAATCACATGTGATTTGGCTGTTCTAATGCTCTTTTATTTGGTTACCGTTCTTATTTGTACCGTCATATCATTTAAATCTTGTTCTTGATCGGACATGAATTGAGAGATTACTCGGAATACCAAATTTTAGTTGCAAAGCAAGATCACAATGCTAACTAGAGACTGGACGATCCGGTAGACCCAGCCGGGTAGAAAAGCGGGCCTGACAACTGTTCTTGAAAAAATGGGTATGCACGAATTGACCCATTAAGATTAATGGACGGACATTAGGATGAAAATTTTGTGTACAGATCCACTCGGCTTGTTTATATTTTTATAATTAATCAACACTTTGGACGATCTCCCAACTTATAAACACTCTGAACTTTGGAGGTTACTGAAGAACTTGGAGAAATAACGTCCATGTTCCATATTTTGTAAAAATGTTCTTTTTTCTTAAACTATATATCAAGTCTTATTTTGAATGATTTCTATAGGTAAGCCCAACCCGTTTATATGGTTAGCCATATGAACAAGTTATCAAGCCCACCCGGGTTTGGGTCTGTAATATTAGGCCCGATAGGGGGGATACAGGTTATTCCAGCCCGTATCCAATTCAAACCTGTAAATGACCACATCTATGCAAAAGATGATCAAAGCATATTGTACATTGATATGATATCTCTTTTTTCAAATGCAAGAATGGCTAAAAATGAAATACCATACAAGCCAATGTTGTATATCAAGTAAAATCATACAAGCCAGTAAACAACACTAGTTACATTAGATAACATCAACCACAACACCCCTTATTCAATTCTCAAATAATATCATAGTTCAATCATACGAATGTTTTTTCAATAAGTGACGATGGAATCTATAAGCTCGTGAAGTGGAGCTAGCTCCTTCTTGTCAATCAATGAGAACTCCTGCGTATCCAAACATTCTTGTTTTCAGTAACCCATGGCTATTAAATAAATATTGTATATATATATATATATATATAGGGGACGGTTCATTTGAGAACCACAAAATAATTGAGAATTGAAGAGCCTGTATATTCATTGATGCATATACACTAATGAATTTCAGTGAATATATGCATCAATGAATATACAATTGCATGCCATGCATAGTAGATATGCATTGATGAATATACAGGTTATCTAGTCCTCAATTTCTTTTGAATTTCTCACATGAACGGTGAACCTATCCTATATATATTATTAGATACAGATTAGTATAAGATTAGCATTCATTGAGGGTATTATTGGAATTTCGCTTCTAAATAGGCTAGTATAAATAGTAAAATTCCAACAATACCCTTTATAAATGCTAACCTTATACTAAGAGTGGACTTAAATTAAACAATAACAAGAAATACAAAAGAAGACTTACACATGTAAACAATATGAAATGCTTGAAACATGTGTTTAGATGGGCTTCTTCTTTAAGACTCACAATCTTCTGAAAGTGTGTATGGTATATATGAGCATATACACGAAACAAACGTTTAAATATCGTTTTCACAACATCCCTGAAATTAGCTGGAAATGGCGCACCTGCAAGTTACATCAAAAATGATCGTTACAATTTATAAACCAAAAGAATGAAAGTGTGTATTAAGAGTGCATTATTGACAAAAAGTAAACACAAAGAGATTACCAAGCCTTTGAGGAAATATGGATTCATCATCCAACTGTGATTCAATCCAATCCATCAAGAACTCAACATATTTTGGAGCCGAGACTTCAATAGGCTTCTTGATTTGCACACCATCTGCCCATCGGTATTCATACCTGAAAGTTATATAGAAATCCTATATCTTAATAAATAATCAATTGTTGCTTCTGCTATATATAGGAGGTGATTTGATAACAGAAGTAGTTAGTATATCACTAATACATACTTGGGGCCTGCAGTCATAGTTGGGCAAATCTCCGGTGTACAGAATTCGGTCAAGGTGCCATAAAGAAGATTCACCTGGTTAAAGAAATCCACAGCTGAAAATAAAAAATCCAAGTTAAAAATCAAACCACCTTTGTTTAGATTCAAATAATGGAACATCATTGCATTCATCTAGACGACAATAAAAATAAATATAAATACTTTTTGTGAAGGATATCCCAGACTATGCCTGGACTAATCCTGGTGAATTATGACTGCAATACATCAGCCCTAATAAACTCAGTGGCCACAATTGTTGGGCAGATGGGATATTCCACCACATCCCCCAGGGCCTCAACCAGTACGCCACAACCCTTGTGGTTATAAATATAAATACTTATTTTGAAGGAAAGGAGATTAACTGTTAACGGCAAGCCATTCATTTATATCCTCCCCAGGAGGAAGTCTCACGGCTTCTCTTAGGTTCCCACTACCCAAAGTAGCATCAATATGTTGCCTTAGTTGTGCACCCTGTAAAATAAAATGAAAATTTCAAGATTTTCCTCTACCTATACGAATAGAAAACCAAAAGGTAACCATTAGCTATTATTTAACTGCATGCTTCAAAGAAATTTTCATCTAATAGTTTGCCTCTAAATATCATTTGAGTGAATCAAGGCAACTAGCAGCAATTTTAGACAGAATGATCCTTGTTTCTTTTGTAATGATGGATGCTAAAATCCCTAAAACACTAATTTTTGCAGTGAAAAAACTAAGTTGTATTTCAAATGCAATTTAAGAAATGCCACAAATAAAGAGATGAAGGAGAGAAAGTTTAACCTTACTCCCCGAGGGTGCACTCTTTTTTGGACGAAATGTCCTCTGATTCCTGTCAAAATTACCACAATAACAAGAACTATTTACTAAGAAAGGCATTAAACTGATGTGCTAATTATAAGTTCTTTCAATCCATTTTCATCTCAAACAACAATATGGAAGTGAAGAACTCCAACATGAGTTCAACAATGAGGTTAATATAAACTGAATCCAGTAATACAAAGACCAAACTGCATCGTCAATTCATCATCATCTTGGAAACTTCTCAAGCATTTCCACAGTCATATGGTGTGCCAAAAGTCACACCTATCAAAACCCCTTTTTAGACAATCATTTGCATGATCCAATTATAAAAAAATTACAATGAATTTACCCCCAAACTTGATCAAGTCAATCATTTCACACGATTCAACAAATACCCAAATCAAACCCTGACCTATGACTTCCCAATTTCAGAATTCATATGGATTTCGTTGTCTTTTTCTTTTTATAAATAAAATAAATTTTAGTGTAATCTTTAGTTTATCAAAAATAGTATTCATTCCCAGTTGAAACGAAATCAGTACCGCAAAAAAATAAAACCGAATTTCATCCTTTTTTTGGAGCGAAGGCAAGGTAAAAAGAAGTAATTGAGCATTTAACTCAATCTAAAAAGGCAAAATTGATCATAATCACAATGAATTAGAGATACCCAGATCAAGAAAGTCAACGTAATGCATCGTTAAATCTTCATACACACAAGAAAAGATCAAACAAAAATCTGATTAAAATCCTCAAAAGTAAAGATGCAGAATTGAATAAAGATGTCTTGCCTGCCGAGACCGAAGAGGCTCATGACTAGGTATAGAGAAGAAAAGGACGTTTCTTCGATTTGATTCTGAGGAGAAAATGGGGAAGAAATCGAGAAGTTTAGTGGAAACGTCGAAAAGGGCTGGAAGGCACTGCGATCGCATCCAATACCCACATCGCTGCCAACTTCATAAATTGACAAGTGTTCAATAATATTCTTCAAGATCTAATTTACATCTGAAGAAAATATTTTATTAAACCTTGTAATCAGTGCACTAAATACTTATTAATTATTACATATATCTTTACTTTTATATCATACTTATAGTATTTATACGTAAAATTCACTCAGTCTGTTTGGTATGGTTTAACGGGAATGTTTGGGATTTTGATGTCAGTTTTTCATCGGTATCTCAAGTTATGTCTGGACTAATTCCAGTAAATTATGACTGTAATACACCATACCTGATAAACTTAGTGGCCATAATTGTTGTGTACACTTGGATTCGAACTCTGAGCAGATGAGATATTACATTACATCCCTCAATACCTCAACCAGTACGCCACAATCCTTGTGGTTGGGAGTTGTAGCTTGTTCCAAGGGTTAGGTTGTTCGCCTATTAAAACAGTACGTGAGTTGGGTTTAAAACGTTATGAGACAGTTCGGTCTATATCTGGTGTCAGTGGTTATAAATCAAGAATAATACAAAATTACAAATATAATATAATTTCATTGATATTATGTTAACTAATACGTTGATTAAGATTACTTTTTTGTCCTATCTTGATTTGACCTAATAAACAAATAATTCGTTAAATGTATGAGATAATAATTTGTTTAGAAAAACACATAGGTCTCGATATATAGATCAAATTGTAACGTCGAATATAAATACAAGGGTTAGAAGTTACAAATCATCATATTATGAGTCTATGTCAAAAATCAGAATCACAAACAAGATATTTAAATAATATGTAGCGTCGGTCGTCGAATCTTCTACTACATGTCAAATTAATTGGTCAGTAAGAGTTTATCCTTAAGCATTAATCATCTAGGCGGTAGAATATATATATATATATATTTATTTATATTGGTTTTGATGAATAATATCAATATAGGGACGGTTTTATCCTTATGAAACAATTTTAAAATAGAAGCTAAAATGTACATTTTAGAAGGGTTTTTTTTTGTAACTACAGGTTTTCGGCCAAATTTTGCATAAATTAATCCTTGGAAGATCACAGATGGTTTGGAGATATTGCAGGTGAATCTCTATGGACACATGCAATGTCTAGGTTCGAGCCTAGGATAAATGAGATTTTCTACTACATTCCTCGAGACTTAACCAACACGCAGAACTCATGTAATTACATTCTTCAAGTTCGTTGGCATAAAATGAAATAAATTTCTCAATTATGAAATAAATGTGCAATTTCTTGAAACTACCAACAAATAATAGTTTAAAACATGATTAACAACAATAATAAGGCCACAAAATGTAAATATGTCAAAACAATTGGTTCAAACTATAACAACAGAACAAGAGTTCTAAACTATGCGATTTATGAGTTTTATAGAACAAATCTTGCGGAGGTCTATATAAGTTAATCTTATATCGGAATAAAATTGAATATGAAAGCCTTGAATTTGTACCAAGTTCTTGACCCGAAGAAATTTTGCGTCGATTTGTTGACATTTTTCATTAATTAACATAAAAGTTTCATTAATTTCTTACTAAAACTAGTTTAATTTCTAACGTAATTGTAGCATTTATCATCGTTATTTAATTATTAATCAAAATTAATTTGGTCAATAGTACGTAAACATCCACTGTAGCAAAGAAGGTCAACACCCACAACCATGTTGCCAAAACGACAACCGGAAATTCTTCATACTACGAGAACTCAACCAAATGACTCGCAGTGCATCGTTAACTAATTATAAACCATCAGTTCAAAGATGTAGATTGAATATTACCTCTAATTGGCTGAACAAAATCGAATTGTTGCAATTCATCTTTTGTTCGTTCTCAATATCTTTAACATTTTCGTTTTTTTAGACAAAAAGTTGATTATCGGCATCCCCGGTTAGTCCACACGAAACCCGTCTTCAAGGATAACAATATGAAGAGAAATTTTCTGGCTCACTCAATGACTGAAACTAACCGAATGGGGTCCACGATTGAACCCGAGACCTGTCTTGTATTTAGGTTTTTGGTTTATTTATAAAACCGATCTAATGAGACCCGTTTTCCCAAATTATGGTCGTGAATTTTGGCCTTTGTTTCCAAAACTTATTCGGGTATTCCCTTTCATTTAAAAAAGTGTAATAATTGGCAAAACAAACCTATCTGTTTTTGTTTTGTTATATTTTACCTCAAGCCAAACTTTTTTTTGAAAGGCAGAGATTTTATAATTACCCCAAGCCAAACTATTTCATTTATTTATTTGTTTTTTCTTGCCCGGAAATTATAAATAATTTTCACGATACCAATATTATTATTTCTCGAGATTATACCGTAGTGAATGAAATATGTTGTTAGAAACTAAAATTGATTTATTTTGGAGGTAATAATTTATTTCTTAAATAACACTTTAATTTAATGTTTTTTGCAGAAGAGCTGGAGATAATGTAAGCACGTAAATTGTGGAGACTACATAGTGTTGTATTTTTTGTCGTTTTTTCCTAAAAAAAGATAAAGGTCAGATTTCTTAGTAAACAAGGAGATTTTATGTAGATGAATGGCGGAAACGGGTATTAGGATTGTTCATGGTGAAAATAACAGAAACTCAAGTTTAAAACTGTAAGTGAGATAGTTGACATTCATAATTGAGATGAATAAACTTTGCATGAAACGTCAGACGTGTAAGATATAATTTGACAATATATTAAATATTGTTATTTACGAGACTTCTTTGAAAATAAATAAGTTAAATTTTGTATTTATAAGCAAACGGCTAGTTTTTTTATAACAAATAATGTACATAATTTATTATCATTGTTTGTAACAGTAAGATTTGTAACACTAATAATGTACATAATTTGTTGGTTAGTTATAGGACGGAAGAAAAGTCTTGCAAACCAACTATACCAAGGAAAACTTGTGTCATTGCCGTAGTTTCAAAATATATACAGTAACACACAACAACATTGATACGAGTGGCACTTTTCATTTACACTAACTGTTGGCCCGTGCCACCACATAAACCACCTACGTCCGTCCCTGAGAAACGATATGGTGGCTACGCTTAGGATAACGTTATGAGACAAATACCATGTTTGTAATATTGGTATTGTACCAATATAAATTTATATTAGCCAAACTTATTGGTAGTCAATTAAGTTATTATAAGAACTTTAGTGGTTAGTACTGGTAATTGGTTTTATCTACTAATTATAATCGACATGGTACTTGGTATGGGAAAGAAATATTGGTTCCCATTGACACCAGTGGTATTTTCATCATTTTACTTGTTTAATTGATACAGAATACTGGAAGTTCTTCCAATTAGTTACTACTTTGTGATTTTCGACAATTTTTGGTTGTCGAGAGGGGACTATGTATTTTTATAGCAAGTAAAACCAACATTCGTTTATTTGAAGGATTAAAACGATATGTAGTAAACGAATAGCCCTACTAAGATCCAAAATTACATATCTCACATACTATTAACTCTTTTGTGAGTAACATCTCTGTCAGCCAGAAGGCCCGTGTTTATTAATAACATGTGATGTGGCTCTTGCATTACATCCTGTTGAGAAAATTGTGTTTTATTGTCGACAATTTAATTCATTCATATTTCCTTTCATGTGAATTCATGTTTATTCATTCGATTAGCAAGATGCAATTTATCTGATATGCACTCTCCAGTGTAATGACATAAAATTACATACTCAAAAAAACCATTCCTTCCAAATTATATTTATTCTGATAAGTGATAACGTTCTACTAAAACTATAATATCTTTATTATGAAAAAAGCTTTATGATAAGTTATCTGTTCATTTGGTTTTCATATATGTCCGTTAGTTTAGTTTGAATTTTTTTTCCTAATTAAAAATAATTTAAATTATAATTTGTTAAACACATACATCATAAAAATCACATTATCCTTTCAACCAACCACTCCAAATAACTTCCTTTGGAAAAAAAAAATATTTTTAAATGATCTGAAACGTAACTTAATAAAAATATTTAATTATTGCTTTATTTTTATAAAGAATACATTCTAATATAATAAAACAAAAAATCATGGATCAAAATCAAAGCTTTTAATTTCAAATAACAAAAAGAAAATAAATTAGTATTAAATATTTATAAAATATGCTAACAAAAATTTAAATTAAAAAGTAGGATTGAATTATTTATTTTGTCATTTTCAAGCTTTATAACTTTTGTTTCATTATTTATAGTTTATTGTTACTATCGACATTTCATCATAGTCAAATAATATTTTTAATGTTTAATTTAGAAAACCATTGGTCAAAAACCAATAATTTAATATTCAAAGCAACCGACGATTATAACCAATAAAATTGATCGAATGTAAATTGGTCTTCTAGTCATTTCTTCTACCATTTTACCTATATATCACTATCTTTATAAGGGATGCCTCTATAACTTGCGGAGGTGCTAAAAAAAAAAGAATTACAATTTCTGCCTGGGTCCGTAAGTGGCACCTTCATCACTTACGGACTTGTGTAGAAATTGCGTAGATACCACTTACGAACCTGAGCAAAAAATGTATTTTTTGTTTTTGTTTTTTAGCTACCTCCTTAAATTACAGAGGTGTCAGTTGTAGAAGTAATGACATTAAGGTAAACATAAGAGAGGAATAGCTAGGAGACGAATTATTATGAGAGAAATCATCATTTCAGTCAATTTCCCCTCTAACACTTAGTCCAATCCATTATTGTTTAGTCATAGTCATACGAAGTATTAGATACATAACTTGTCATGTCTATAGTCTTAAGTTGTCCTATTGTCATGCTCAATCATGTTCAGTCTAATCTAATCATGTTTACACACCCTAACTTTACTAATTAGTTTATTTTAAAAATAAGGGACAAATCGGTAAATATCAATCAAATCTTACAAGAAAATGTGAATCAACTTTTTTGGTTGTCCAAAATATGCAATGTCTTTTCAGAATCATGAATTTAACTATTTATTTTACTTCAAGAAAACATCTATTTACTCCTGGAAAAAAAAACACTACAAAGTATTAATGAGATTGAAAAACTATTTTAAATAACCCGACATTTCCTCTCCGATAGGAGGGAAATGAGATAAGGGTTGACCTTACTTAACTAAACAAGAAAAACTTAACTAAACAAGAAAACTTTAATTTAGATATTTGATTAATTTAAAAAGAGTTATTTGAATATGTTTTATATTAAGGTTTTATTTGGCAAACTTAGTGATAGGTAGTCGAGAAACTAATAACATTTGACAAAACTAGTTAATAAGTTAGTCGAAAAATATAAAATGATCAAAATATACATGTAAAAAATTAGTCAATTTTAACGTTTCATAATACATTTAATAAAAAACATTAGAAGATATTAAAATAATAATTAAAGTAAATATTTTATTAAAATATTTATCATATTATTTATAAAAAAAAAGGAAATATAAAGTTAACTTTTATGTAATTTATAAACATGATATAATTTATAAGTAATAATTATAATGTATTAATATTTAATAATGATAAATAGAAATTAATATTATTCAAATGTATAACTAGAAGAAAATGACAAAAAAAAATGTTACAAGTATCGTTACAATAAGTTATCTTATAAATTATTTTTTAACAATTTAAACGAAAATTTTCAAAAAAAAGCTAATTTTTGTATGATAAACATAGGCTAAATAATATTTTTTTAACTAAACAATTAAAGAATATACGATAATTTATAGAAATATTTTAGTATTTTTATTGTTTATTTTTTATAATGAAATTCGTCATGGTACTTTTTTTCTTTTCATATCTTTGTTTCTCATTGTACTTCAACGAAACAAGATCAAATATGTGGGACCATGCATTTGTCACTTGTTTCTTTTGGACCTTTTTTTTACACCAAAACATTTCCAATTACGAAAAAAAATCATAAGGTCGAACAGGAACGAACGATAGTCGAAACAGAAAATCCCTAGGCAATACTGCTACTGCAGTAGCACCATCGAGAGAGGAGAGAGTAGAGATGGCAGGTCGATAGCGATACTTCAACATGATAGTGTAATGATCGATCAAAAACTTCAACTCTGGATCACTAGATTGTTGGACGTCGACGATGAAAAACAGAAAAAAGCAAGCAATTAATGTGTGTTGATCGATGGTTTGATTAGCAAATTAGGTTAAGGTTTTACGTTTGTGGATTTTTAGGGTAGATGGTTCATGACTAATGACTTTACGTACACATTCACGGTAGGGTTTAGAAATTAGAATTATGAATGAAACTTGAAAAATAGGAAAATAAATAAACAAGGCATGCAAAAGGTTGGGATCTCGGATTTGTTCAGGGCATGGATATGATTACCCTAATTAATCCTATTAACCCGCTCATATAGTTCGGTGTCGGGGGTCGGGTAATATCAAGTTAAAAGGGTTGGGTAATATTAGGTTTATTCGGTTTGTTCTGGTTGGATCGGGTTTTCCTCAACATTAACATTAGGTCCGCCCTGCTCTTAAGTTTGATTTTTTAAAAACATCTTTCTAAAAACCAAAATTAAAATATGTTTTACTTTCATGTATTTTATCATATATATATATATGTGTACATATGTATATACATTTATATATATATATATGTGTGTGTGTGTGTGTGTGTTTTATGTATGTATAAGACTTCGCGTATCAAAACAAGGAAGGTAGGAAGATTCAAATAAAAACTTTGCATTTTTAAAGAAACAAAGGTACAATTGTGGATCACATATGATGTGGGTCCCACATAAAATAAAAAATGATTTAATATTATGTGGAACCCACATCATATATGGTCCACAAATTGTTTCTTTGTTTCTTTAAGGAGGGGTAGTTCTCATATGATCCCTCCCCTATATATATATATATATATATATATGTGTGTTTTTTTTTTATGTATAAGACTTCGTGTATCAAAACAAGGAGTAGCTAGTGCTTGTGATCGTCCTCTTTTATTTGTTTTTCTTTTTAATAATAGATACAAAATTTATAGGTTGAATATAAAATTATAAACTAAATAATTTTTCATCCGTAAAAAGAAATTCTAAATACACTTTTATCTCTTATAGATTTTTGATTTCATAACTTAGGTCGTCCACTTATCAGGTAAAACTATCGATCCTTGTTGTTATCTTTACCGGATAAAACTTTCGAACTTTGTCACGCTCATCTAGTATGATAAGAGACTCAATACACACTTACCGAGTAAACGTTTGGTAAACGACCTTTTAATATACAAATCCTAAAACCATATATTTTCTAAAAATAAATCATAAAATAAAATCTATTCTAAGATCTCCATTATGCACTACAATTTTATCAGATATATTTATAATAAAGTACTTCTAAATAATAACTTAGGCTATGTTTGGCAAACTAGCTGATAAGCTAGCTTATGACTGATAAGCTAGCGTATAACTTATAAGGTAGCTGATGACTTATTAGCTAGCTGGGAGCTGATAAGCTAGCTGATGAATAAGTTATGTTTGGCAAAAACTAGCTTATGAGCATGTGAAATGACCAAAAAGGGCATGTTGAAAATAAATAAATAATATTAGTTAAGGGGTATAATTAGAAAAGTGTCAAAAAGCTCCTCATAAGCTACTCCAAGTAGCTTATCGATAAGCTAGCTTATAAGCTGACTTATAAGTTAGCTTATGTGCATCCAAACGATTACTCAAAAAATAAGTTAGCTTATAAGTCAGCTTATAAGCTAGCTTATTTTTGCCTAACAAGCCTTAATCTTTAAATAAAATATTTCTTTTAACAATTATTGATATTTTATTTAATTATTTATACAATGAATTATATAATTACAATTATTGTTCACCCATGATTCAGGAATGAAGTAAACAATCATAGCATGGGATTCTTGACCAATGGTGTCATTGATGGCCTCACTCCCACAAAAAGAAGCCCAAAAAATGAAAAAAATTAATTCTTTGAGGATAATTCTTGCAAGAAATTGTTGTTGGTTTCAAGAATTTTTAATTCCAAAAGCACCCCACAAGTTTGAAAAATGCACTAAACAACATCCATGGTGGTTGCATGGCCTTCAAATGCATTTGGTATCCAACAACCCATATATTTAATGTAATTAATACAAGTAGTCATCATAATTTACTTTAATTATTTGAACCATTTATTTATCTCTTACACTTCATCTATTTGGTTTTTAATGTTGAATTAGCTTCTTGTAAGCTCTTATACCAAAACTACAAGAATTCTCTAGATAAAATAGTTTTTGTAAAAAATCAACATATTTTTTTAAAGCTCCTTCCCTTTGGGAATTCATCTTGAACCTAAACTTATAGATTAAACACTAATAAGGGTTGTTTACTAAACGCTTACCTGTAAGTGCTTACCGTGTTACTTTACCTTATCGGATGTGATAAAGATTGAGAATCTGAGTGATGACAAAAAACGAGGGTCTTACCCAATAAGTGAGGACGACGACTTTACCCGATAAGCACTTAGCAGATAAAAATATTGCATATGATATCGTTTTAATAGATTAAAATCTTACCCGATAAGGTAAGTGAAATTCTGAAATCTTACCGGTAAGCTTTTACCAGGTAAAAGTTCAGTAAACGCCCCCTAAGTCGTTGTCTTATCTTCTTTATGTTCCTTTGTATCTACTTTTGATTACATAATAACACTTATTACATATAGTATAACATAAATTCAATCCAACCCAACATCAATTATTGCACCATTTTGGTGTTGATGAATATCATACCATCAAATTTGGGATATACTATTTTTTTGATAAAATGTTTAGTATTTCTTTACATCAATTTGGCGTCAAAAATGGTCCTTAGGTTTGATATCTATGTAATTTAGTTTATCTAATTGTAAGTAATACGTTCGTTTTAAAATTTGTTATATCATATCATAAATTATATTACAGTAATTTATAATGTATTATAAATTTCATTTTTATGCTTCAAACTTATTTAAATACTTTATACTAACTTAAACGAAAGGTCTAGAAACACCCAACAAACTTTCCTTTTTAAATGATCAACTTCTGAACTTTTTTTGAATGAATAAGTAATTGAACTTTCTCATTTTAAATGATTAAGTCCCTAAAAATTCTCTTTTTAAATAAATAACATATCAAACTTTTAAAACTTAGTTATCTATATCATTTTAGCCCAAAAAGCTATCTGTAACCGACTAGAAAAGCTTTAAAGTAAAAAAAATATCTAAATCAGTTTTACCATTCACAAACCCTATGCAATTCAAACCCCTTCACCACCCTCCGCCACCCCCATCATCATCATCATCATCATCATCATCATCATCATCATCATCATTCGTTCTCTATAACCATATCGCCCATATAAAGTTTTTTTTTTATATAGAAACAATCACTCTGGTTTTTGGTATAGAAGACATATTTGAGTACGATGCACACCCTCCTAATAAAAATATACTGGCTTGTTTGGTTTGGTTTATTCTTACTATCCATTGTTTTGGTCTATTCTACCATCCACCCTATACATATTTCAATGATCAAATCCCAAAAATATTCTTTACATACATAAATTAGGCTATGTTTATTGGTCAGAAAAAGATGGTTTTCTCCTAAACTTGTCTAACTTATAGAAAATGGACCACTTTTGCATAAAGACAACACCAAAAATGACAAATCTAGTAACATAAACAATACCCCCCTATATTAAAGATTGCAACAAAGTACCTCATTTTAGTAGAGTGGTTGAAGAGTAGTTGCATATTCTCTGTCTTTTTTACCCTTCAAGATTTCTATCAAGATAAACCCAAATGTTTCTTCATACTTATACTCCCCCATTCCTGCTATCCATTTCCATTTTCACTTGCATTTTTTTTCCATAATCATGAAGAAAGATTCACCTAAATCATGGAAACCCTACTGTTGTTCAGCTGATCAAGATAAAGTTTTCTGCAACTTTAGCCGTTGCCGGCCATCTAGATCGGAGTTTTCAAAGAATGTAGCACCATCGCCATCTTTCAGGCGGATGTCTTTCTCGGATCTTAGCAGGTCGTCTTCTATGCGTATTAATGAAGATATAGCGCATGCTTTTGGGGCTGATTTGTTTGATTTTAAATTGAGTGAGTTGCGCGCCATAACTCAGAATTTCTCGAGTAATTTCTTGCTAGGTGAAGGAGGGTTCGGGAAGGTGCATAAGGGTTATGTTGATGAGAATATGAGGCCTGGGTTGAAGGCTCAACCGATTGCCGTTAAGCTTCTGGATATTGAAGGATTGCAAGGCCATCGCGAGTGGCTTGTAAGCTTACTATCTCTGTTTTTCTTAAATCTCTAGTTCATAACAAGAAAGTTCATTTGGAAACCGTGAATATATATGTATGTATATGTATATAGAGTCAGGTTCGGGGAAAAACGGCAAAAAAATGAAAAACTGAAGAACATCCTGGTAAACGTTCTTCTAGACGGTATGCACATGTGCATACAAGTAACTTGTAAGCAATTTGTTCGGTATGCACATGTGCATAACATGCATACGTGCATAAAAACAAAGAAACAACTTAAATTATTTGTATGCACATGTGCATACTGTCTGGATGAATGGTGTTCCTTAGTTTTTCATTTTTTTGGGGTTTTCCCCTGAACCTCCCTCTATATACACATATGTATATATGTACTTGTGTGTGTATATTGTATACATATACGTCTATATAACAACATCGGACTAACGACAATGGTATAACTAAAGGCGGAGGTGATATTTCTCGGTCAACTTAGGCATCCAAATTTGGTAAAATTGATTGGATATTGTTGTGAAGAAGAAGAGAGAGTTCTCATATACGAGTTCTTGGCTCGTGGAAGCTTGGAAAATCATTTGTTCAAGAGTAAGCTTTTATCGACTTTTGATGGTTGTTCTCTAACAACTTTATTATAAGCTAACCATAAATTGTTGCATCCATAGGGATCTCGGTTTGTCTGCCATGGGGAATTAGAATAAAAATTGCAATAGGCGCGGCCAAAGGTCTTGCGTTCTTGCACGGTGCCGATAACCCTGTTATATATCGTGACTTCAAAACATCCAACATATTGCTTGATTCCGTATGTATCTCAAACCTTTTAAACCACATCTTGCTAAGAGCTTATATATATACATAGATATAGATATAAATATATAATATAGACACACTAATTTTGTGTCTTCCCCTTTGGATTTTGGCAGGATTTTAATGCCAAATTATCTGATTTTGGGTTAGCAACAATGGGACCAGAAGGATCAAATACTCATGTGACAACTAGAGTCATGGGAACCTATGGATATGCTGCACCTGAATATGTCAACACTGGTAATGTTTCAACTCTACCACAAATTGTTTATTTTTATTCTGGGTGCGTTTGGTATGCTGGATCATATAGGACATAACAGAACAAAAACCTGTAGTCCCCACGTTTGGTGGGATATTAAACTACGATAGGACAAGAATGAGTGAGACAAAAAAATACACTTTTTTTATCAGAGCTAGGGAATGTGGTGGAATATCCCATCTGCCTAGGGTTCGACTCTAGGCGTACACAACAATTGTGGCTACTGAGTTTATCAGGGCTGATTTCTTGCAGTCACAAGTTGCCAGGATTAGTCTGGGCATACCACACCCTTCAACAAGAAAAATGACGGAACGAAAACTAATTTTTTTTTTACAAAATTGGTAAATTACTAAACTACCCATGTTAGATTAAAACCCTAAATTCACACGCCTACCTCTCTCGCCCGTCCAGTCTTGTCCGCATACCAATCACTTGTAATTGTTAGAAGTTTGCAATAAAGTCAATGTTTGTCGGTGATGAAATAATGTTTGATATGTTAAATTGTAGGGCACTTGACCACAAAGAGTGACATTTATAGCTTTGGAGTAGTACTGCTAGAACTATTGACGGGAAGAAGAGCAATGGATAAAAACAGGCCAAAAAGCGAACAAAATCTTGTGGATTGGGCAAAGCCGTACCTAACTAGTAGCCGAAGAGTACGTGGAGTAATTGACCCAAGGTTGGCAGGACAATACTCGGTTAGGGGAGCCAAAGAAATGGCCCTTCTAGCACTATATTGCGTGAGCCTGAACCCCAAAGACAGACCAAAAATGCCTGCAATAATTGAAACCCTTGAAGGGCTTAAGAATTTCAAAGATATGGCAATCACATGTGGCCAGTGGCCCCCGGCTTCGCAAAAGACACCGAGGAATGCAGTTTATATGCCGAAAGAAAGAAAAGACACCAATGGAGGTCGGATCTACTGGAAACAGACTCCTGTTAATACTGTAAACACAAAAGGGTAGTGAATGGAAATAAAGATGGTATGGAGGAGAAGAAAAATATGCTCTAACTTCCGTGGATATATGTAAATGATAAATGCATATATGTATATAAAATTTTGATAAATATGTGCTCATGTATGAGTGGTTTGTGTGCAAGAAACAATAAACTACTCAAAGGTCGTTTTCTTAATAAAGTGGTGCGATGTAGAGTTATGTCCAAAAACTTTCAAGCATACACATATGATCTTATAAGAAGACATTTCAATTTTCGGTCTCCATTCTTCTTTCTGAGTACCGACTAGCTAATTTTCATTTTTTGTTCTATGTATTACACTTGATCTTAAATGGATAAAAGACATAACAAGGGCATTTATAATGAAATGAACTGAGATTATGATACCATCCATCCACTCCTCCATCATGTAACCATTCTAGGATCCCATATCAGTTAGTCCTCCAAAAAGCTTTGTGCTTTTTTAGTTTGTGGCAAGATTGATCACAATGATTAGTAGATCCGAAATAAGTCCCTAACACATTTTATGTTTTTCTTTAGTCTTCGGCAAGGACGATGCGTTTTTCAAGGCGCGACATAAGACAACAAATTGTATGTCATTATAGAATTATATATATATATATATATATGTGTGTGTTTTCTATGTATCATTCAATAGGATAGTGATATTGAAAATTTTACATTTATATTAGGAGAAGAAAAATCATATAGATTATAATTATTATAAAAATAGTCTTTGATTAAATATTCAAAATAGAACTTAGAAGGGTAATTTTACAACTTCGTTTTAATCGTGAGTCCATGACGTGTATGAATTCGTGAAACTGTGGGTGATGTGATTAGATAAATCTATAAAAGTGTAAATCCTAAAGTTAAAAATGTACTAATACCATCAAAAAGAAGAGATGCGTCGGTTTATATCCTTTGGGAAAGGTTCGGTTAATCTTTTGTGACTAGAAACTTCACTATGAGCCATAAGTAGAAAGAAAAACAAACAGGAATATGATCTAAAGTTCTATATTATACTTTATACAGTGACACATAATCCAGATGGAGAAATTTCCACAGAAAAAAGAAATTGGTAGTGTCAATGGAGGGGTAAAAATGGACTAACCATTTCAGGAGCACGTTTACAAGAAGCGCAAATATAAGAGCTTGATTCAGCCACTCATTCTTGACTAAAAGCCAACACTGCTGCATCTGTGCATCAATTCCCTTTTGACAAATGATCTCATTTACCGATGAAGGCATCTCCACAAGCTGGTCTTCTCGACAACCCATCAATTACATACTTAAAACTCAGGCTATTTGGAGTGAATCCCATTTTTTGCATCCTGTTTTGAAATTCCATCGACTTACCAATATCACCTTCCTCACAAAACACTTTAAAAAGCTCATTATAACATTCATTGTCACATAGTTGGAACTCCTCGGCAAAAAAGCTCAATAATGACTCCGCTTGATTAAGATTCTTCTCTTTACAATGCCCAACTATCAAAGATCTGCAAATTGTCGTATCAGGCTGGATGCCATATTCAGCCATATCCCTCATGAAAACTTCACCCTCTGTGGTTCTATTTAGTCTACACAAACACTCTATGATTACTCTATAGGTGATCAAACTCGGCTCTATATTCTTGAAAAACATCTCATCTTTTAGCTGTATAGCCTCATTTACATAATTAGATTTACAAAATGAAACTATCAATTCATTGTAGATTTCCAACTTATGTGTTTCTTTGCCATCTTGCACTATGCGTTCCCAAAGACTCTTGGCTGCAAATGGTTTGTCTACCCGGCACAAAGCAACAACTAGATCAATTTGGAGATCTCTACAAACCGAAACTCCAAATTTTTCAAGCTCTACAATAAGATTCACAGCTGAAATTAACATGTTTTTCTTTCTATATCCTTCTATAAGTACTAAACAGGTGAACTTGTTAGGGAGAAATCCTTCTCTGATCATGTCATGAAGCAAAGTTCGAGCTTCTTGCATCATTCCTTTATTAATATAACCACATATAAGAGTATTGTAGGAGAAAACATCTGGATTCAGCCCGATCTGAATCATACGGTGGAATAGCTTATGAGCTTCCCTTACATTACCCTCTTTGCAAAGCCCGTTTATCAGAGATGTATGAGTAATCAAATCTGGCATCACACGTCTTATATACATAATATTATAAAGATAAAAGGCATCTTTTAATCGGCCATTCCTCACGTAGCTATCTATCAGTGTGTTATATGTGACAATATCAGGATCAAATCCTTCTTCTTCCATCTTTTCTAAGAACTCGTTCACCTTATCAACATCCCCACTCTTGCATATAACATGAGTTAATATGTTAAAAGTAAACGTGTTACCACGAACCCCAATTTTCCCCATTTCTTCATAAATTCCCCAACATTTGTCGATTTGATCCAACTTCAAAAGCCCATCTAAAAGAAAGTTGATCGAAACGATTTTTGGAACAAAACCAAGCTTAACCATCTTCCTAAAAGTAACGAAACCATCCCAAACCAAACCAGCTTTTAGGTATGCTTTTAGAAGCATATCGAATACAACCGGTTCCCATATACAATCTTTGGTACAAAGAACCAGAATTTCAAAAATACTTACTTTTTCAGATTTGTTCCTATTGAGCTCAATTAACTCAGATAAAAGCTTCATCGTTTGTGGAAGGTTGTGAGACCAAGCTAGTATATGCAACATCAGACAGTAGTTACGAATAGTTGGGACAAAACCTACATCATTTCTAACCCAATTGAAGAAAGTAAGAGCTGCAAACGAATCAGACTGGCATCTAAGAAGAACCCTAGAGACTTCTTGGTTGCCCAAATGGGGGATCATATCTTTGTCAAGAAGAATACTTCTTCTTTCCTTGAGATTCGTGCATATGATATCAACAATTTTGACAGGATTTTGGGTATTTGGGAGAAAATTGTAAAGTGGGTTTAGGAAGGAATTTGTTCTTGAATCAGGTAATGTCTGTAGAGATGAAAGAGTAGACTTTGACAAGTGATGGATTTTAAAAACTGATTGAGAAATCGATTTTAGAAGGATTTCATTCACTGGATTTCGATTCATTACTACTACTTTTAACTAGGGTTAATGCTATTGAAATATAAAGCACGAGATTTACGTACCAAATTTCGATCAACTGAAACTGTTTAGGTGCAGTGGTACTTCGCGAACAGATTTGAAGTTCTGAAACTGGAGATGACGCAAAAAGAGGCGTTGATTTTGGATGGTTTTCTACGGCGGCGATGTTTGATTGAAACGGCGGCGAGAGGCCATCGGAGCACAACCGCCCAATTTTCCGTTCATTACAAACGCGAGACGGCCGCCTTCATCAGACTTCCATAACCGGAAGGTGAAAATAGGTCCTAAAATATTGCATAAAAATAAAATATTACTTCCAATTTAAAAATTAAAATTCATGTTTAATAAGAATTGGTTTCTGAGAATAAGAAATATTACTTATATTGAATTTTAATAATTATATTAATTAAATTTCATTAGTTTTTGATGAAATTACATGAAATAAATTAATAAACCACCATTGTGATTGTATCTTTCTACAGATGCTTTAAAATAAAAATAAATAAAGATGTTTAGATTAAAAAAATTTAATAGGTTCTTCAAAACTTTTTATAGGAAAAAAATAATTTGAATAACTCAATAAAAATGATTATATAAGAAAGAAACAAATTTTTATTATATTCTCGTCGTACGTAAGAAAAATTGATGATGAATGTTTATAAGAAAGGAATAATATTTTATTCCATGTATAAATGTATTAATTATATAATAAATATTGTAATCTTTAAATTAAAAAATAATTATATGGAATGTTATTTTCTTTTTTGAAATATTGAGTTTTGTTTATCCATTTTGCGAATCTAATGAAAATGTTTTAGGAAATAAAATGCGTTAGATACATTTGACAAATCATATTGTTTATTTGTCAAATATATAACACATTTTCTTTGTTGGAATTTTTTAAGGGAAAAAATTACCCTGTTTCCTTTTTTTGAAAGAAGTAAGGTGTTCTTCCTTTGAATCCTTCATCGGATTGAAGGAAATTATTTTCTCGATCTACAACAAAGTATCAGATTTCCAAAACAAGGATGCTTTTGCTAAAACAATTTCAAAGGCATCAGTTTGATGTCTTTGTTTCATTTTCATACAACAATCCAATCCAGTTCCATCCAATCTAGTCTTATTTGTATACCAATTGTAAGATCTTAAATTGGTGCGGAAGAGAACAAAAATTACCTTATAAGAGATTCTATCAGGTACGTTCTAAAATCACAAGCCCGGTTTAAATAAAACGAATAATATCTAGTGTGATTAACATGTAATATTATGGATGATCCCACCTGAGAGAACAAAAGTTATTTACATGAGAATGGATACCACATATGTGAGACATGTTATAAAGATAAAACAAATAGACAATTCCTAAATCCATTAACCATAACGAGTTGGGTTTCGATGATAAGTGTTATATGGGGAGAACCGGAGAAGTGGTTATTTCTGTTGGATGAGAAATGAAAACACATTAGGATGAGATGTAACGAGATAAAATACATTGAGACGTATCAAATCAATTTCCTTATAAAGTGCAATTAATGGGAGGTCGCAAGATTAAAAATATCAACGATTCAGATCCACTTCTCACACTTCTGACCGTTAACTCAACTTCTGATATGATTTGTGTCTAAGACATTGTTTGGCAAAAATAAGGTCACTTATGAGTCACCTTATAAGGTATCTTATTTTTAGTGTACTTGTTTGAATGAACCTAAATTAATTTATAAGATACCTTATTAATAAGTTAACACAAGTAAAGTTTTAATAAAGTATCTTATAAATCATAAAGTACCTTATTACTTACTTTTAACAAAGATAGCCCTAACTATCCCACAAATAAATAACAATTAAGTAAAAATTGGACGAAAGTTTAAAACTTGCATTAAAAAAGAGAGAAAAAAACCTCGGCCATGTGTTTAACTGCCGAAAAGCTTACATGAGTTGGATGCCATGGATGTTGGCGGGGAGAAAATGCAGTAGAAATGAACAGTAACAATCACGACGGCAGCAGCAGCCACCACCTCCACCCCAACACTGACCATACCTCCTCACATTCGCAACAACCTCAGCAGCAGCAGCAGCGCCGTCCACGTGGCTTCGCTGCGGCGGCGATGGGCGTCTCCACCGTTACCACAACCATCAACAACAACAACAACAACAATCCTAGGGGCAGTAGAAACGAAAGAGAGAAAGAAAAAGAACGAACCAAGCTCCGAGAACGCCATCGACGCGCCATCACCAGTCGTATGCTTGCTGGTCTCCGCCAGTACGGCAACTTCCCTCTACCTGCACGCGCCGACATGAACGACGTACTCGCCGCCCTTGCTCGCGAGGCTGGTTGGACCGTCGAACCCGATGGCACCACTTTTCGTCAATCCTCACACACTTCTAAATTGGTCAGATCTTTCTTCTTTTTCTTTCAAATCATGTTTATTTATTAGGGTTCTTATTACATTCATGCCAATTTCATCTCGTATGTTAATTTTTCAATAACGAAAGCCAATTTTCTTGCATCATCACGTTATGATTTTTGAATTCCAAACAGGTTGCTTTTCAGTTCCAAAAATCGATATACACGAAATGTTGAACAATTTTTGGTACTTCCTTTTTTTGGGGAAAAAGATGTATATTGGGTAACTAATTAATTTGTAAATCCATATGTTATGTTTGTTATGTTTAATGATCAATGGGTACTCCTGATTTCCTAATGTTTATAGATTCGTGGTGCTATTTTTGGTATTTGTACATAGATATAATGTATATGATTACATGGTTAGGTACATGGGAAAACCGCAAATAAATGAAAAACTGAGGAACACCCCATCTGGATGGTATGCACATGTGCATACAAGTAATTTTTAAGCAATTTATCCGGTATGCACACGTGCATAACATGCATAAAAACCAAGAAACAACTTCAATTACTTGTATGCACATGTGTGTACCGTCCAGGTGAATGGTTACCAGGGTGTTCCTCAGTTTTTCATTTTTGAGGGGTTTTCCCCTTAACCTCCCTCTATGATTATATATATATATATATTTGCAAATGATGTTGTATTAAAACTTGATTTCTGGACAGGGTGTGTATCCCATAAGGTCTGTAGAAAGTCCATTATCGAGTAGTTCGTTAAAGAGTTATCCCGTGAAGGCATCACTGGATTTTCCATCATCGGTTCTCAGAATTGACGAGAGTCCATCGCCCGCTTCTCTTGATTCAGTTGTGGTGCCAGGGAGAGGGATCACAGAATGTGAGAGATATGGTGCCAGCCCTATCAATTCACAAGATTGTTTGGAGACCGATCAGGTTTCTGTTGTACAAATTTTATATCTAAAGATAAAAGATGCTATTTATATCTGACCCTAATGATTGTGCTGTATTTACTTTCAAAAGTTGTATGATAAACTAAATTTGACACTGAAATCGATCATTGCAGCTTATGCAAGAAGGGCATATGGTTGAGCAAGTATTTAACTTTTTAGGGACTGCATATATCCCTGTTTATGTGATGCTTGGAGTAAGTGGTTGGTGGTTATCTTTACTTTGATTCATTGTTTCTATATCTATAGATATATATATAATATAGAGGAAAGTTCAGAATTCAAATTTGGTTGTGAACGTGAGGACAAATGAGAGCGCGACAATGAAGGAAAATATTCAGACTGAATGTACTACATTCAGTCTGAATATTTTCCTTCATTATTCAGTCTGAATATGACACGTGTCGCACTCTCATTTGTTCTCACATTCACAACCAAATTTGAGTTCTCATTTGAACCCGCCCCTATATATATTATAACATATGATCAACGGAAAATACAAAAGAAAAAACGATCTTTATGCTCTATGCTACATTTCTGATTAATTAATTCAATATATATATATATATATATATATGTAATTTTACTATGCAGACCGGCTTGATCAACAAATTCTGCCAGTTGATTGACCGTGATGCTGTTAGAAAGGAGCTACGGCTTCTGAAATCGTTGCATGTAGATGGTGTATTCGTAGACTGTTGGTGGGGTATTGTTGAATCCCAGGGTCCACAGAAATATTGTTGGTCTGGATATCGGGAATTATTCAACATTATTCATGAATTTGAGCTGAAATTACAGGTATCAAGATTTGATCACTCGTATTTCATCATTTGCCCCCTAAAGATTTCAAAATGTAGCTTTTTAATTCTATTATCCTCATTGATTGTTTACGGTTTAACTACTCAAATGTTGGTGAACCATCTTCAATCATATAGATCTTCACCATCTAGATTTCAAAAATGCATCCTGTTTAGTTGGTTTTCCATTAAGTCGCATATGGTTATGGATAAAGCTGTCTGTATAGTTGGGGAAAGTTTTTGTTTGGAAGAGTTTTTTCATAGATGGAAGGAGCTTGTTTTTTTAATTTGGAGGGGCAGGTTTTGGAAAAAAAAACTTGGCTTTCTGCATAAAGCTCCCTCTCTAGAAGCTTATTGAATAAGCCACTTTCTATATCATTAAGCCACTACCAAACAGTATGTATAGCTGACCTCTTTTAATTTTAAAGGTTGGGCTGGCATTTCATGAATACGAAGGGAATGATTCCGGGGGGATATCTATACCCCTCCCCCAATGGGTTCTCGAGATTGGGAAAGAAAACAAAGATATTTTCTTTACGGACCATGAAGGAAGAAGAAATACGGAATGCTTATCTTGGGGTGTTGATAAAGAACGAGTATTTAAAGGAAGAACCGGCGCTGAGGTATTATTTATAAACTTTTAATTATATATATATATGCATATACTTGGATACATCTTTATGAATAGAACATTCTGGATTGTTCTAACGGAATGCGGGTTTCATACGGCAGGTCTATTTTGACGTCATGAGAAGCTTCCGAACGGAGTTTGATGATATGTTTATTGAAGGTCTTATAACTGCCGTCGAAATCGGATTGGGAGCTTCCGGAGAACTGAAATATCCGTCTTTTTCAGAACGGATGGGATGGAGATATCCTGGTATTGGTGAGTTCCAGGTATCCGAGGATGTTTATCTCTGCATTTTATTTACGGTTTTTTATTTATCAATCTAAAAACACGCAAATCTTTTGCAGTGTTACGATAAATATTTGCAACAAAATCTACGTAAAACTTCAAGTCTTCGTGGTCACACTTTTTGGGCTCGAGGACCTGAAAATGCCGGTAATTATAATTCTAGGCCACAAGAAACGGGTTTCTTTTGTGAACAAGGTGATTATGATAGCTATTATGGGCGGTTTTTTCTTCAATGGTACGCTCGTTCCTTAATAGATCACGCGAATACCGTTCTTTCTCTTGCAAGTTTAGCATTTGAGGAAATACAGATGGTTGTTAAGGTAATAAGTTTGGTAGATTTGTTATTTATAACAAATAAATTTTATATATTTGTCATTTTTTAGAATTTTATCTAGGCAGATTCCGGCTGTTTATTGGTGGTATAAATCTAGAAGCCATGCAGCAGAGCTTACAGCTGGATATTATAACCCTGCTAACCAAGATGGATATTCAGCACTTTTTGAGGTTCTTAAGAAATACTCGGTTTCGGTTAAGTTTATCTGTTCAGAACTACAGATTTCTAGTAACGGAAATGATGAAGCACTTGCCGATCCAGAAGGGTTGACCTGGCAGGTTGTATATATATATATATCATATATGTATATATTGGTCAAAACCCTTTTCTATTTTGGTTCTTTTTGCTATAACGACCGTTCTACTTTTTGGCAATCTTATAGGTATTGAATTCCGCTTGGGATCAAGGTTTATCTGTAACGGGTCAAAATGCATTTCCGTGTTACGATAAAGAAGTATTTATGAGATTAGTCGAGACTGCAAAGCCAAGCAATGATCCGGATCGCCATCACTTTACATCCTTCACTTTTCAACCACCGTTGCCTTTGGTTGAACGAACAATATGCTTCTCGGAATTGAACCATTTCATCGGATGTATGCATGGTATAACTTCCAAAACCTCATTTTTTAATTACATTTTTTTTGCATTTTGATTTATCAGATTATTTTAACATTAAAATCAAACCAAACCAAACGAACCCAGTATATTCCACCTGTATATGGTGTCCATTGTCCATTGAACCCAATGAAACCAGTATATCCCACTGGTGGGATGTGGGATGTATGCAGACTTGACTTCTAACACCAAGGAGTAGAGTGGTTGTTTCTGTACATTTTCTTCAACGATTGAAGTGAACTTTTTGCAGGAGAAAATGTTGGAACGGAAATGTGATTGCTACAAAAGGTGGTGTTAACGTGAGGGAAGATGGCACGATCATGAAGTGCATTTTATTAACTAGGTTACTACCATTTGGGTAAGTGTATTCTAGATGCACATCTACAAAACTATAACCTTTTGTAATTGTTGAAATACTGGCTTTGAGTAGCCCTAAAAACAACAAATTTGGTGTCATATTTTTTCTCCATTGGGTATATTCATTTGCCTTGCATCTTTACAACCTCAAAATGATTTTTTTTGCTTTAATGTGTAACCTTATGCATGAAATTATGAGATCGTGCCCGTGAAAGGGAGACGACATTATATGTTAATGTCCGAAGATAATCAAATACAACATTTGTTAAACATGAGGTCCCAAACATATTTGCAACGATCACCACAGTTGTGAGAACATGCCGACTCTTTTTGGTTAACTCACAGTGTTCAAGCCAGCTTGCATGCACCTCGACTAACTAAAGAATAATCAGGAAAAAAAAGCCCAGTGGTGGGACTCAAACTGGTGGTCTATGGAGAGGAACCTGAAAGTTGGCCTTGTTGTCAGAAATAACGACGACCATCTCCGTAGCGTACGTTGTTATAAACAAAAAATATAGTTGTTGTAAATCACTATCATTTGCAAGATTCTTAATATGGTGAAAAGATTGGGTTCCTATAAGTGATGTTGTTAACGAGCTCATCTAGGATGATGCTTTTTTCTATCATGGAAGTCCGAAAATGAAAATATAAATGAGTTCAATGCAAATTTAGTCCCTGTGATTTGTATAAACTAACCAATACGGTCCTTCAAAAGAATTTTTTAGCAAAAAACATTCCCAATCGTTACATTCCTATGTATTTATAACGGGGGTTTTTGGATTAGCTTATCAAAACAATTTATTAACTTATAGCAGCATGGAACTGGAGAAAAGCAGATTTGAATGTTTGGATGGGAGAAAAAGAAGTGTTTATACCGGTTCACCACCGGTGAAAAGTAGATTTTGATAAGTTAAAAGGTTGTGACTTTTATCAAAAACAGCTTATGACTTATTAGCACTTTTTTGGTCATTTTGCATGTATAAGCATTTTTTTACCAAACACTAAAAAACAACTTATTGACTTGTTCCAATGTGGAACCGTAATAAGCTAATCTAAACACTTTTTTATAGAACTCCGATATGATACCATATAAGTTGATAAACACTTCTTGTAAAAAATTAAAGCTAATCCAAGCTAATAAAGGGTAGTTTGATCCATTAGCTCTTCCATTCCATTTTACTTTCCTTTCTGTAACAGATTTAATTATTACCCTAATGTTTTTATAAGGGATTTGATCGGGTATTAAGATAAGAATTGAACATTTCCTTCGTGTCTACCAAACCAATCGCCTGAATTATGGAGTTGGTTTCAAAACCATCCCAACATTATTAGATGATCTCGCCAACTTTCCCGTCAAATTGATTGACAGATTCAACGCCATTTTCCAAATTTATACTCCAGATGATTAATCAAACGTTAAATTTTTGCCAATTTTGGTAGTGGATTCAATTGGGGGTAGGTTTGATTTCTCTTTCAACAAATCCAATTCCAAAAAAGCTTCAAACCTTTTCATTTTCATGGCGAAAATGGATCTCTTCGCAATGCTTCCACGTTTCCACTCCTACTTTTTGTAGCACCGCTGGCCTTTGTCACCTTTTTTTCTCAGATCTGGTCGCCAATTTCTCCATTCAAATTGAATCCAAAAAAGGTTTGAAAAATTGCGAATTGCTTATTTCTTTGTTTTACTGATCTAACAAACAACAATGTCGAAGAACTCAACCGCCGGTTATGGCACGGTTTCGGTTCCGGTGCCGGTCTCCACCAACACCGCCGAGGCTACGCCACCAGGAACGCCTCCTACAATGATCGCACGTGCGAGGTACCAGGCGGAGAACTTCATCGCACGCCGTCGTCCATGGAAAGAGTTTCTGAATTACACCGCCGTAACTCGACCGCTAAGCTACGACGACGCCATGGGACGATTCAAACGGAACCTTAACTACTTCCGAGTGAATTACGCCATGGTGATCCTTCTCATACTCTTCCTCAGTCTCATTTATCAACCGATTTCAATGATTACGTTTTTGGTTGTATTCATCGGTTGGTTTTTCCTTTACTTCTTCCGAGATCCTCGAAATCCTGTTGTCATCTTCAACCATGTGTTTGATGATCGTGTTGTGTTAATGGCTCTGAGTTTGTTAACGATCTTCGCATTGGCATGTACGGACGTCGGAGTTATCATGCTGGTGGCTTTAGCCATTGGTGCCGGTGTTGTGGCGTTACACGCCGGAATCAGGAGTACGGATGATCTGTTTTTGGATGAACAAGAGGCCGGCGATGGCGGTTTGGTTTCTGTAGTTGGTGATAAATAGTGTCATTATGAACAAGTTACAGTTTGAATTCATCAAATCAAATCAAGTGCAGAAAAACACGATTTCACGAGATTGAATCAGGTTTGATTGCTCTTTAATTTTTGTAGGTGCTGCAATTTTGAAGTACAGTAGGTGAAGAACATGCTTTTAATATTTTTTTGTTTTTCCCTTTTTGGGTAGTTTTATTTTATTTTGTTTATCCTATAAGCCATTTTTGGATCCCATTTCTTGCTAAACGATGTAGTTTTATTCATACTTTGCCAAAGAGGCAGATTCAAGTTCTTTTGTTGAAATTGCTGGTTTATGGACTATGGAGCTTCTAGTGTACTTTTTGATTCTTTATTTGATTGAAACTTGAAAGTTCCTTATTTAATCACATTGATAAGTAAGATTATATTAACAACTAGAGAACCAACACAATTATGTTGACAAATAAAGAACCAACACATCATACACACATAGCCACATCGACCATTTGGTCTGGTCTACCCGTACGGGCACAGAAACATAAAAAGGAACATTTGTATTTAGATCGAAAACTGGACGATAGATCTGCTTTGATGAGCGAATTTGATCCATCAACGATCACAACCCTTCTGATAGCCGATAGCACATGGTAACAGAAAGCTTGAACAGTGAAGTCTAACTTCGGGTCAATCTCCCTAGCAAATGCATGGCACACCTCACTTTTCAGGTTCTGTGATTTTGGTAGAGACAGGATTTCTGCCAGTTGCTCTGCTCCCCTTATGAAAACATGTTGCTGTTGAATGCTAGTCTCCAAGCTGATTGATTGATTGTAAGAAACCATAAATTTTTATCAACTCAAGATGAATAACGAAAATCAAATCCCCAAATTCCACTTGCATACAAATAGGTATGATGACTTCAAACCACCAAACATATTCTAGATTTAGAACACGTGGAACCCCATTAGATTACTCTCCAAAAGATCCCTTAACAGGCACGAAGAGTGTTGCTAGACCTTGGCTCTGATACCATGTTACTGTATGTGGAACCTCATTAGATTACTCTTCAAAAGAGACCTTGCAGAGAGAAGGGAGGTCCTATCATATATATATATATATAAAGAAGAAAGGGTCCAGCTCTAGCTAATGTGGGACTCTAGCAGCACAAGAAACAATGGATGCTACTACCTCAAAATTACTGTAAAGAAGCTAGAAAACTAGGTTGCATAAACAAATTATCTTAGTAAAGTTGAATCCAACCCAAACCAATGGGAGATGGAGCATGCTAGAACACAGTACAACTTATCGAAAGTGATTGTTGACTGATTAGGCAGGGTCCAGAAAAAATGAACATACAAGTAGTAATGTTTTTCTCAATAACCTACTTAGGTACAAAGAAATATCTTAGTCTATTGCACAGTAGCCACACATCATAACAGCATAAAAGATCGGATACCCCTAGCCCAACAAATATATTACTGAAGTAGATACGAAGAAGTAATTGTAACAAGTAGACTATAGTTTCAGGAACAATTAGCATATACCAATGGTTCTATAGAGACCGACTATTTTTAAAATAAGAACTTATTTATATGAACATATAAAAAAATACAATCAGTTTGGAGTTATTGTGTACCTCCAACAGCTTGAATTTGCATGCTTAGAAGTTAGAAATAACATATAAGATCATTACTCCACGGAACCAGCTTAAGAACATAAGATTAGAAGTTAAAGGCCAGATAAATGAAATTGGAAAATTATAGGTACAGCCAAAGACATATATATTGCAAAACAGTAAGTTTCACTCAAATGTCAGAAAATACCATCTGATACAGGTTTCTACATACAGATAACGTTTGGGAACATTGGTTGAGGCAGCCAATTTCACTTGCTTCTTGTTTCTAGCATTAAAAATGCAAAACTTTAACTCGAAATAAAATAGAAAAACATAAATGGCATGAAATCAGCAAGAGAACAACATCCAGCTCTAAATATAGTAGAAAACAAAAATAGCATACAAGATTCTTTATACTTAATAAACCAAGTAATACCTCTTACTCATACAGATGCACAATCAAGGTCAATGCAAGATTAGATGTAAAACAGACCAAGCCATCTCGGCACCAATTATCCCCTAATTAGGAACAAATAATACTTGGTTGTTCTTTCCTTTGGTTTTACCCAATTACCAGAAAGGAGTTAAATATACACAATACAAATATTAAAGATTTGAGATCTAGCTTTTATAATAATCAAGACAAACTTCATTTTCTATGCCAATTCTAGTTCTTGACAAATCAAAATTGATCATATACAAACATTATTTTATACCCAGTGTTTGTTAGAATGTTTGACTTGGTTAACATATTCTTCCCTATTTGTTAATCCATGTCAATTAAAAAAAACTTCTAAGAATTCCATTGGACATCCAAAGTCAAAGTGCAGGTCTATACCATCTAACAACTAAATATTTACCTAATTCCTTATAGTGACGACAAAAACGATGATCGATTTACTCAATTACAACATAAATCCAAGCTCTATTCATTGCTAATCAAATCTCAATTCGATAAATATATACTACGCATATAAATAATCATACAACTAAATCAAAATTTAATAGCAGAATGCAATAAATTTCATCGATTTCCAATCAAATTGAAACCATAGATGCAAATCACCAATAAGAATCAACCTTTTTTTTTCTGAATTTCCGAATTCAAATCTAAGATCTCCACCGCTGCTAACTAACAATCATTCACGGCAGTTTCCGATTCAGTTGATGCAAGGCGGGACCGGCGTTCACCGAAACGATTATCCCTCACTTTACGTGTCCGATGAGGCGCAAAAAGGCAACCACGACCTCGCCGGCGATACCGTTCCCGACCTGCACCAAGCGAATCAGAAAAGCGCCGTAACGAAACAAAAATCGCTTCATCCGTCATCTCTCAAATCACACACATATAGTTACAAAATCTGTATATATATACATATATCCATTGAATCTATGGATATAAAAGCAATAGATCTGCATGAAATTTGCCAGCAAGAGAGAAGTAGAAGAAAGAAGAAGAAGAAGAACCCTATCTTTGATGGTGAGGGTATGAAGGGAATAGGTTTATTTAGAGGGCAAATAAACCAATAAAATGGCGACACGTGGAGGTGGCTATAGAAGGTCTGGTGCAACCTTGGTGAATTTATCAGGCGGTAGCGGTGGTTGAGACAAGGGAAGGTGGGAGAACGGGATTCCGTTTTTGGTACATTGACGAGATTACCCCTGGGAGGAGGCGGTGGTAAAGATAGGAGGAAGGGTGGAAGAGTAAAAAGACATGAGAAAAAGGTAGGCAAGAGTTTGACTGGAGAATCAAAAGTCAAAGTTGGGTTTTCGAGACATTTTTAGGAATTTTGATATAAAAAATCTGAAATCTTGTAAATAAATGGTAAAAAACAGTACTTATTTTTTATGTTTTTATATTATTTTTATATATGGAAGAAGAATTTACATTTCTTTTCCCATTAGATAGATTTTTCAATATCATCACTATATTTATAACATTACAAATTATTTTACTTATATATAATATTTTAGGCAAACCGTACCATATATTATCCGTTTTAAAACGCGTCTGATAAAGAAAGTATTCAAGTCCCTTATAAGACAACTTTTATTTTCCTCCCAACCAATGTAGGATATTACATTATAGTTGTAGAAGCGTTTCAATAAGCTTCATAAACTTTTCATTTTCTTCCAATTATACACCAGAGTACTATTAATTGACTATTTTTTTGAAATTGGTTAATTCTTTAACATATTTTTTTTGGCCATCTTGCATTTTTCGACTATCTTATCAGTTAGTTTTCACCAAACGTGATTAGTTCATTAGCTAAGAGGTAGTTTACCAATCATCAATTGGCTTATAAGCTAGTTTGCCAAATGGAGCATAAATAGAAAGGTTGTAATTTCAACAAATGTCTAAATATATAATACTATGCATTCAAGAATAGACAAAGGATTGTGTGACAATATGAGTTAAGGTGAGAAACATAAGTCGATATTTGGACCATTTATCAATTTTAATTTCACCTCATCCCGTGAATTGCACTTATCATGGGAATTGATCTGTTGTATCTTGATGCACCGCATCAATGCTGATCCTCAACTAGGATTGATACAAGAATGGAGCTTCATTTTTATCCTTATCATTATAACTTCATTCTCAATGAACCCAACCATTTAAGAATAATTAGCATATTTTCACGTAAATGATCAATTAATGCATTTTGAACTATGAATTGAGCTTCTTTATCATTGATTGCGTTTATATCGATCTATGAATTGAGCTTCTTTATCATCGATGCGTTTATATCGATCTATCCAATAAGATATTGTTGAAATAGGTGATTATCATTTATCATCATTACGACCTTTATCTACGACATTTCTGTCACAACTTTAATAATTGCATCATGATCACGTTCATCCTCGATTATAAATTTATAATATTAGATTACTAGTAAATATTTTCTCGAAAGGGCGTCCCAAACTATGACCAGATTGTTCACAGCACATTGCAACTGTAATATATCAACCCCAATAAATTCAGTGACCACAATTGGTATGGACTCTTTAAATTCAACCAAAAGTTGTTTACATCACATTCACCCACGTTGCGATTTTTATACATCCACCTCTAAATTTTGCTGGAAAAAGTGGGTTTTATGCTCATTTCAGACCAAAAACAATCGAATCTACCTTTATCCCAAAGTAAGTGTTCGAATTATTATTTTAGTTTATTCTAGCATAAATATCAAGTTTCTCATTTTATCCTTAATTATAAGATGAAGAAAAATTATCTTTCTATAATTAAGTTAAAATTGTTATTTTAACGTTTATTTTTTATACATATTAAATATATCTTTATGTATATATTGCTTTAATTTGCTTCATTTGGAAGTAACTTTTGCAACCAAAAAATGTTTTTTTCCCTCTCAATTATTTTACCTAAAAAAGCTAAAAGAAAATCTCTCTGTCTAACTATTGTGGATTCTATTAGGCATCTTTTGACATTTTGGTACTCCTAAATTAATTGATATTTACCTTTAATATTATTTTTTTCTACTTTTGAGAATGAATTGAAATAAATGTGATATCTTTTTCTTTGGGAAAATAAAATGTGTAAATTAACATCAAATAATTTATTATTGATTAATACTTTTTAATAAACATACAATATATTCAAATTTTAAATCATAATCAATATTATTAATTTGAGTAAACTCTAATTTTGGTTCCTATGGTTTAGTGAAAATTTTGAAAATGGAACCTAAACTTTGATAAGTCTAGAAAACATCCATGTGGTATTTAATTTGCTTTGAAAGTGGTCTCTCATTAGTAACTATGTTTATTTTCTCTGTTAGATAAAAGAGCATTTTTGTCTTTTTTGACAGTATTTTTAATGCATAGTTAAAAAAGTAGGCTTAGGATCTTATCAAAAAACGTAAAATCTTTTTTAAACAACCCACGATATACAAAATGTTGCCATTTATTTACATGTAGTAAGATGAGGTTCTCTATTTGATCGAAAGGGTTGAAAAACACAAGGTGAAATGACCGAAATAAATGGAATTTCGATGCCATTGATGCTAAGGAATACATACATGCTTTAACATAAGTTAGCATATAAATACTAAACATTTACAATAACTTAATTACTTTGATAAACGAAACTTGATATAATTTGATATATCTTAGATGTTTATTTTAATATGAAAATACCGTAATAAGGTGCATTAAGTTGTCTAGATATATAACAAAAGATGATATTCATCCTTCAAAACAAAACACATGTCGCTTGTAGTTCGATCAAACACGATTAAATATAGTTAATTAGTTATTACATAATTAAATAATATATATATATATAGAGGAAGGTTCGACTTAATTTTTAAAGGAACAAAGGAATACTTGTGGATCACATATGATATGGGTCCCACATAATATTAAATCATAAATAATTTAATATTATGTGGGACCCATATAATATGTGGTCCATAATTTGTTCCTTTAAGGAGGGATGGTTCTCATTTGATCTCTCCCATATATATATATATATATATATATATATATAATTTTGTTCGATCTGCCTCCTAAAAGATCAACCTTGAATCAAGATTTCGTCCTTTCCCACTAGTGACAATATTCCAAGGAGGACCCCTTTTTTGAACCACTAATTTCATCTTCCACATAAGTCATTTTCTTATTCTTTCATTTCAATTTTTATTTATTTTTAAAATGGAAGCAAATTATTTCAAATACACATCTAAGTGTAAATTAGTTATTGTTTATAATTATTTTATAGAGACTTGATTATTTGAAAAACTTTATAATTTATAATATCCGTGAGATTAATTCTAAATCATTAATTTAAGATAATTTATGGGATTATTAATACTTTTTTAAGGCGAAATCAAATTGTATAAATATATTTTTCTCTCCAGTCTCCTCCTCTCAGGTAACATACACTCACACAAATGCACAATGAAATATTTATGTATACAAGATAAACATATTATTTAGTACAATAGAAACAGTCGTAAGAAATTTCCCGTTAAAAATGGTAGGTTTAGAGTTAGCTTTTTTTTATCAATTGGTGTTCGCAACATGTTTATAAGTTATATTGATTCTATGTAAATTTAGAGTATGCAATATGCACTAGGGGTGAGCATCGGAATCGGGTACCCGTCTTTGGAACCAGAACTGCCGGTTCCGGAACCGATGTGATTGGTTCCGGTTCCTAAAATATGGAACCGATCAGGACCGGTTCCGGTTCTCATTTTTCTGGAACCGTTACCCGCTACCCGCCACTTTTAAATAAAAAAATATTTATATATTTATAAATAATAAATAAAAACTCAAATTTTCTAGTTTGTTAATGCAATAATTAGTTTTTATGGAATTAGTTCTGACCATTTGTTGTATATATTATTTTAAGTCGGTATTTTGTAGTTTATAATTACATTTTTATCATATGCAATGTAACAAAATTATAAAAAAAAAATTGAAACCGGGTATCCGGTACCGGAAGCGGTATTATGGCCGGGTACCTGGTTATGCTCAACCCTAGTATGCATACAGCATGTTCACAAATTAAAAATGTGTACCTTATATGCATATTTAATTTTTTGTGTGTATTGTGAAGAGAAAAAAAGAGAAAAGAGGAGATATAAGAGAGAGGAGTGATATAAACCAGATCTTGCAGACCTTAAAATATGCAAAAGATATGTATTTGTGACGTTTTTTTTAAACTTTTGTTTTGATTGAAGAAATGATTTTTTGATATATTTCAGGTACTAGATCATCGAAAATTTGAAGTTACATAAGTAACCAAATTTTTTTATAAATTACATAATTAAATTCTCATAACTATAAGAATTATATATTCATTCGTTAAAAAAAATTAATTTAGTTAGTTTAAAAATGATAAATTAATTTTGAAAACTCAAATTATGATAATCTTGAGAACTAATGTATTTTTGTGCTTTTTCATACGATTTTTTTTTTCATCTAACACTAGGATATGTATTTTCATCTAACACTAGGATTTACATATCGATTAACATTTGTTTCACAATGTGTTTGTTTTACATGTACCCGGTTCATAATGTCAATATTTTTTATATGTTTGTGAAACGAAAAATACACGTAAAAGTGTTTCATATTGTGAAACGAAACAATCACAAATTATAATAAATATTTTTTCACAAATTATAACATATTCTCTTAATTAAATAAAAAAATACAATACTTCGATTTAATTGCTTAAGATATATAATACATTTCTTTACTCGTTTCAAAAATGTGTTCAAATAAAACGAGACTTCCAAAAACAAGTTCTCTAAAATAAAAACAATAACAAAGTAACATTTCATTTTGATAACAAGGCCCAAGACCAGCTGCCTAGTGCCAACTGTGGTCTTAACCAGTTAAGACTTCCCGTAAAATTGTAAACGGTCCAAAAAGATGAATACTCGAAAACGTGCTAAATAACAAACTCTTAACGAAAGCATAAATCCGAACCCAAAACACGATGTCCATAACGATTCCCATACAGACAACCAAAAAGGATGTCTTTTTACCAAACTCGAGCAACGAACTACATAATGTACAATTACGCTAGCGGCTTGCAAACAGTTAAAACACAAAACTTAACTCGGATTACTGTTAAGTGGTCTTAGTCAAACTTGAAAATCGAAAGCAAAACCATCCGGCAAATACCGTCACAAGTCCTGAAGTTAAAACCCAAAAACGAAAAAAAGAAAAGAAAAAACGTTATCGGTCCTTTGGACATGATCACTTTGGATTTAAGAAGTTACGATTGTGGTGAAAAAAGGCAGTAATAACCGAACCAGCCTGGGTAGTGTAGGGTACGTAAGAGTGCCGAGAATGAACCAATTTAAACTCAAAAGGGCTACTGCATCAGAGCTCGGTTTGTTCTCGATGGTGGAGAAAAGCCAGATAACACTTTTTAACGACATACCAACCACCATAAAAAGAGCTATAATGAGCGGCATGCAAGGGTCTCCTGCCTCCCATACGATCATTCCAACCAAAAGTGATAATATCGTACTAAATACGCTTTGTGAAAACGCAACTTCTTTTCGTTCTCCAAGAATCTCGACACCAGGTATGATATGATCGATTTTGATGAAATCATGGCCGTCAAATTTACGTTTGTTTTCATCCTCGGACACATTTTTAAGCATCACGGTGAGGGCTTTAGTACTGCTTTGATAATGATCGGATTTCCATGGTGAAATATCGTGTTTAATGTTGGATATTTTAGCAGCATCCCTACGCTTTTGGTCGACTTGAGTATCAGTGTCCCAATTTGATTTGCCATGAAATTCCTGCAGGCGGAGGTTTTCATCCTTGAGATCTTTCAACTGTCAAGAATGCAGAAATATTTCATCATATATAGCAGAGTTAAAATTGGAGATAAAGGCCTTGACTGAACAAAAGTACTCTTAATCTGATTATAAGAACCTAAATTAGGGGCTGTTTGGTTGGTTTTTCATTAAGCCCTGTATTGATAAAGCTATGTTTGTGGATTAATCTGTTTATATGGATTTGGAAGGTTTTTGTTTGAGATGGTGTTCCCATAAATGGAATGAACATATGAACACCTCATTTTGTTTGACAAAAGATCCTCCTGAAAGCTTACTGAATAAGCCACTACCAAATAGTTGACAGAATAAGTTGCGAGTCCCATTAAACTAAGTGATCAGCTGCTAACAAACAGGTCCTTATAAACTAAGTGATCAGCTGCTAACAAACAGGTCCTTATGAAATACAAAGTGGGGGAAATGTGGTTAAATGTCCTAATAGACGGCTTTATAGGACTTCAATATGACCAAACAATTATGTGTCTTCCATTAAGGTGTTACAATAAGTTGACACCACATTTTTAAGTATCTTAATAAGTTTTTTAAGACAATCTTGAATGTGTGCCAGAACCGTACCTCAGTCTCCAAGAGTTTAACCTTATGGATTGCTTCCTCACGTTCCTCTTCGAGTTCATTTAACATCATTTCCATCATTTCATGTTCTTTGATGGCTATTCCTATATGTTCTTCAAGTTCCTTCCTATCACATGCAATAGAATCCAATCTATCTTGCAGTTCACTGAGATTGGCCTGCAGCTACACATAGTATTCTTCATAAGAAACTTTAAAGCTTAATTAAGCACTAAACAGAACTAACTTAATAGCAAAACCAACAACTCTCAAGTTTACAAATGCATTCCTTCCAAAGTTTATTGACTTTTTGGTTCTATAAACTTTAGTTATATAAAATAGTTTATTGGGACATTTAGACATATAAGTGAAAGAATGAAAGAAAATAGTGATACTAACCTGTTTTTCCCTCTGAAGTGCACCTAAGGCACGTACAGGTAGAGTAATTACAGAAAAACTCCAGAGCACAAATCTCCAAAATATGTTTACATGGAAGAAGATGGAAGCACTCAAAATCTCAACCCAAGTGTTTATAGCTACAAAAGTTCCTCTCAGAACAAACATACAAAATAGTTTAAAAAGTGAAAAGGGCTTTATAAACATAACTAAGATAGTACCCACCAATTCAAGAACCATGGTTATTATTAACTACACTATATTTGATCCAAGATCAGTTACAGTTACCTACATATCTCCCATATATATATACATATGCTTTGTAGAATCTGCAACCATGAAAGGTAAAAACATGCAAAGTATAAGAAAAAGAGCTACAATTTCAACATCAAATCGGCACAATTACACCCAATTATCATCTTTCTTCCGAAGTTTTCACTTTTCACAACTCACTCTTGCCCTCACTGATGAGTCCAGTGAGTGACCAATGTGATTCCACTTAAAACCTTAGTTCACATAACATCATTTTCTAAACCATACATTGATTTCATTAACATATTACAGAAATCATCAGAACCCAATGTGAAAACATCCCCAGAATGCCGGTGAAAACAAGGAGAAAGAAAGAAAATCCCCTTGTTTCTAAGTTGTAACAGGTTATCCAACTTCAACTTATTATGGCGGGAAACACTTGAAGGATAAAAAATGAAAAAGAAATCCCCTTTTTTTTTGTAGCAAATTGAAGAAACAAGGTAGATACTGGTTTTTCACTCTTGAGCTAGACAAAACATCAAACAGGTTGCATACCAATGATGTTTAGCTCGAAAAGGGCAAAAAAAAGGAAGGCATGGATGAAAGAAGCTAAGAGCGTACCTTTGACTACGTGGTGAGTGGACTGAAAGGATTAATGACTAGTGTTTGATGGGTAGGGAGAATTTGTAAGAGAATGGATGAGGAGGTGGCCAGAAGAATTCAGGAATCTGTGACACGTAGATAATGACAGGGAGAAGTTGCAGAACTGTAAATCCCACACGTGTTTAATCATATCTTGTGCTTAAATGTTGAGAAATTCACGTAAAACCATCTCCAACACCCTTCTTTTTTTTTTCTTTTTTCTTTTTTAAGTTTCTTCAAAATAAGCACTTAGGTTATATTTGACAAAAGTAGCTTATAAGAGCATCTCCAATCCAACTGATATGTTAAAAATTTTCTATAATAGAGTAAAAAAGGTCAAAATCTCTATAAAAATTTATATCCATCTCCAACAGCTATTCTATTTTAGCAATTCTACTATTAATTATATTAATAAAATATTTAATATATCTAATAAAATAATATTTCTCTCTCCTATACATTTTTATCTCAATATTTTAATTGGTTGTTAACTTCTTAACAAGGTACCTTATAAGTTAACTTATGGTCATTCAAACAATTACAATAAGTCATGTTTGGTAAAAAAAAATAGCTTATAAACATGTAAAATGACCAAAAAGTAGCTTCAAAAAAATAATAACTAATATTAATCAGGGGTATAATCGGAAGAAAATGATAAAAAGTTCAATAAATCACTAATAAGTCACTCTCAACTAACTTATCAATAAGCTAGCTTATAAGTTAACTTATAAGTCATAAGTTAGTTTGTCAAACATGTACCTAGAAAATAAGGTAGCTTATAAGGTGACTTATAAGTCACCTTATTTTTGCCAAACAATGCCTAAAAATAAGGTATCTTATAAGGTGACTTATAAGTCACCTTATTTTTACCAAACAATGCCTTAAAGTCAAAATCTCTAAAAACAGTATGCAATCATCTCCAACTGCATCTTTATTTTGAAGAAATCAACATTAATTATATTATTTAAATATTCAATACATTAACTAACTTTTAAACATACTTATATTATTTTCAACAAATTTTTTATAAAATGATAACTTTTAAACATATTTTTTTATAAATGATAATTTTCAATGATATTTTCATAAAATAATAAGGTTCACAAGACTTTGCATAAAATTGTAATTTTTAACAATTTTTTATAAAACGATAATTTTCAATAAAGTTTTTATAGAATGGTAACTTTTAACTGATTTTTTGGATGGAAAAGTGGAATCATGAATAAAATATTAATTTATCTCTGTTGGTAATCATTTTTGGGGTAATCTTCAAATATGGAGGAAAAAACACCCTCTTTCATACTTTCTCCATTTTGAAGAAACTTATGAAGATGCTGTTGGAGTATAATTTTCATCCAAAATCTCTATTTTTCTCATTTTCCCCATTATGAAAATGTTGTTGAAGATGCTCTAACAATTTAACTTGTTTCTAACTCAAATTCACATTTTAGCACCTAACCATTTAACTTTTAATATTTTCTAACTCAAATTCACATTTTAGCCTATTAGAAAGATTATGTATACATAAGCCTTCTACATAAAAAAAGAATTCGACTAATAAATGAATTTTGAGTTAAAAACTATTAAAAGGTGAAATCGTATTTATTGATCAGTTATTTCTGTCAATTATATAGAGAAAATTACATGTTTGGTCCTTGATGTTTACGAAAAATAACCGATTGGTCCTTCAAATGAAAAAGTAACAGAATGTGACGTTTGCATTTTGTTTTTTATACTGGGTCTGTTTGGTTTAATTTGTTATATTAAAACTTATTTCGAAATAATATATAGCGTGACGGAATTCATTCTAATGTTTTTCTTGATACGATTACAGAAAATAAAAACAACATATCTTGACGATGGTGGTTAAAGAATATTGCAAGAGTGCACCCCCACCCTCGAGTCTTCTCGAGTAGTAACATTATGATCGCCATACGAACCGGGTGGTCGACACCGTGTTTGAAAAGGCCAAACGGACGCTAAACGTCTCCACCTCAAGCACCGTTGCCGCCTACCCCTTCCATCGATGGAGGAATCCGATCCATCGTCAGAAGAATCGCTAGTGCCGTCGGTCGTAATGGTCGGAATCGGCAACGCCTTCCGGCAAACTGGACAAGAGTTATGGAGCCGGAGCCAAGGGCCGATACAATCGGAATGGAATATATGATTACATGGTAACTCTTTAGCTTCTCCACCGACTTTAAAATCCTCCATACAAACAGCACAAGATTGGGAGTCGTTTAGAAGATGGGATTGCGTGATTCTAACGATCGGTAATCCGTTGATGACCGGATCGGGTGCTGGTGGTGGACCCGGTCGGTCGTTCTGAGTTAACTCGTCGATCAACCCGTTTAACTCGTAACCCGTAAAATAGTTTCTAGGGTCAATCCCTCTTGGGATCAAACCTTCTGATTCATTATCATTATCGTTATCGTTATCGTCAACATTGTTATTATTGGAACGATCACGGCCGTCCGTTGTTGGAAGGTTATTTGGCGTAAGAACGATCCAAGAACGAGATCGTGGGCGAGCTAAAATCCCGCTCTCGGAACCCCAACCGTCGGTGTCATCGAACGGTGAGTTCCCACCTGCCGCCCTGTGCCGCTGCCGCCAAGGCCAGCGCCGCCGGGGATTCTGGTGCCATGGCGGTTGGATTCCGACGTCGGAAAACCTCCGACCGTGTCGAACGGGTGGATCGAGCATGAGAGATAATGCTTCCAGTAAACGGGCTTCCGGCGATGGATCGAATTCCGTAAACTCAACCACAAGCCTTGGTCTGGCTATATCGATTTCGTAAACGAACTGACCGAAACATCTCGGGCACATGATCCGTGGGTTATCCGATGCGATCCGTACGGTTCGATGGCATTGATAACACCAGTAGAGCTGGTAGGTTCGACCGCCAATGTCAATGGCTCTGTCAATTTCATCGGAAGCAGATGAACGGTCTGATGGCATGATCAGAACAGCGGTTCTGTTTTCTGTAAATTGTCGTGATGCATACATATATACATATATATATATATTATATACATATTTTTCAACAAGTTTGGAATATATATGATCTCTTGGTCACTTGTTCAGAAAGAAAAAGATGGTGTACGGTTTACAACCATCTTCTTAACTCTTTTGAGTTCAAACATGTGGCTTAAGAAAAGTATCGTATTCTTTACTTCAATATTGAAGAACAGAAATAAAAACCAGAAAATTTTCAATAATTTAACATAAATTATCCACACAAAACTCAATTTAAATGGGTATTTTGCCTCCATGCAACCGCCGTTGATGACCCATGAACACCACCGGAATACCCTCTTCCGCCATTGACGTAATTGGAGGGATCACCGGAGAAACACCGGTCCGGTGAAATCCGATGATCAATAAAACCCCTTTCTGTTATCGGAGTTTTTGCTTTAATTTGTTCTTTCGGTTATAATTATAAAAAAGAAGAATGGGTAGTTCCGCCATTTTCATTTGTTACACGGAATTTATTATTAGTAAATTACGGAATTGGTCCCTGCGGTATGATATTGTTTTATAAAATTGATCTTTAGACTTTATTTATTACATTTTTGGTCCCTTGACCAAACGGAAATCCATCATCTCCTTTTAGCTATGGGGGTCATGTGTGTTTCTCTATTTTAATGTTTGTTTTAAATGTTCGACTTTTTTATCATATCAAAAACATCAATGACAATCAAAAACCCTAAACTCGGAAGCAATAACCCTAATATCAAGTAAACAAATGGTACAAACAATAAATCAAAAACCAAAATCATTACCCAAAATCTCTAAATTGAACCATAGGGCTAGCCTTTCGGTAAGGGAAGGGGGAAATTGGTCGATTGCAGATAGGGTTTGTATCACCAATTTTAAGGACCATAAATGTTTGTGATATTCTTGATGAAAAAGATGGGTATTCAAGCAAATAAAATGAAAAACAAAAAAAAAATTAAATTGGAAGAAACAAGCAAAGAGACGGAAATATCTCCGAGTTCATCAGATTTGACGGATGGACATTAGGGTAAATGCCCAAAACCATGAAAGATACTTAAATACATACACCAAAGTATTATGCGTAATAAATATAGTTTGGGGGATTAATTCCATAAAATTTATTTTTTACGCTTATTTTTATTTATTAGATACAAATACTCAACATGTATTCATGGATAAAAATAGAGATTTTTTGATATAAACCCTCTTTTATTTAATAGACAAGGAGGTCATTAATTTAATAGACTAGGATAACAATACATACCTATAGGCTAAGCACTTTTTGGTTTTATATGTATTTTCATACTTTGTGTAACCTGAAGTTAAGTAATCTTTCTGCAATTGTAATCTACGTCCCATCTTATCTGGATCACAAAAGAATTCAGTTACATTTACATGTCATTTGAACAAGATTTAAGGGCCGTTTACCAAATCCTTACCCAAGTAAGTGCTTACCAAGTCATATTACCTTACCAAGGAATATATGAAGTACCAAAAATCTTACCCGGTAAGAGCAAAAACAAGGAAAATGGGGTAACATTTGGTAAACGGCCTCTTAGTTTAGTTTGTGAAAAAACTAAGATATGATTACGAAAAGAAAAAAAAAACACAAGATGTTCACAACACATGCAATTTACCGTTATACCCTTTTTGCAAATAATTTAAAGATGAAATATCTCCCAAATATAACTATTCAACAAGATATTTTCTTGGAAGGTGAGGATCTCAAACTCAAAGTGGTGGTTCATGGCATTTTCTTTACTCGAAATCATCACCAAGTTGACACGGCCACCCTAAATTGACACTTACGTATCTGTCTTTACTGCTCTCACTCCACCCTTTTGTCCCCCAATCCTCAACGTTCTCAAGAAAAAACCCAAATCAATTTTGTAACAATTTTTGAACATGAAACCTACTAGATTGCTAACCAGCAATCCATCAAGACCAATCCTTTTCAAACCACCCACGTTATGTTCAAATGTCAATTGGGTCTACGGCCGTTTCCGGCCACCGGGTGTTAGATTTCCGGTCGCATGTTTGGCCACCAGCTCTACACATGATACCCATTTGACAGCTTCACCGGTCAAAATCGCCGAGGTTGGTTCTTCCGGCATGTTTCATGATTCGCCGTATCCGAGGAAGTCACAGCGTTGGGAGGAGAACGTAGAGAAGGTTATCTTCTATTTATTTGTGCTTTATTCTTTATTATTTATATTCGGTAATAGGTCTAAATATCATTGGATGATCTTCATTTTTTGTCCATTTTGAGTGAGGACTTTACACAAACACTTGGTGATCAATCACCTGACAGTTGATAAAACTTGATTACAAAACAAATGCAATTGCTTAAACATGTGAAAACTTTAATATTTACACTTATTGGATGATTGATCGTCTTAAAAATTATATTTTGTTGTAGGTTATTTATAATTGCCGGTTCTTGACTCTTTTAGCTGTTTTGGGATCTTTGATTGGATCATTTCTATGCTTCATAAAGGTATATTTCACTTCCTTTATTACTAAATATATTGTTGCTTACTTAATTCATTTTAGGCCATTTGATAATTCACATTGTTGGTATTAAGTTCTTATCACTCTGTTTTAGTTATGGGTATTCAAGATTTATACCAAAGTCCAAACTCATTAGCTTTTAGAAGATGTGACCACTTGAAACAAAACTAATCGAGTTTATGAGTTGAAAAAGTTCTTCTTTGGGGCAATCTATATTCGTCTAGCCCCCTTTTCGACACTCTGGAACAATATGTGATCATGTAGCCTATGTTTGATAAGACATGTTAATCAGCTAAACTTAAATCAATTTTCCTCAATATATGTTAGAACCTCATTTTTCTCTTTTTATGACTCTTTTGTAGAGTAATCTAATGGGGTTTCACGTATACTTATAATGCTTATATATATATATATATTTGTTTCTTTATATCCAGGGTTGCGCATGTGTTGCATCATCATTCCAAGATTACTTTCTGAACCATGGGAGAGGGATCTTAATGCTGGTTGAAGCCATTGGTAATCTAATCCTTCTTATTTTTAAGAGTAATTAAGGTTAAACTTGTCCTTTCTTGCTCAAAAATCTCCCATTGAAGTGCTAATTCATGAATTTTGGTAGAATCTTGCCAATCATGACGAGATTCAGGACTTTAATGCTTTATTTCTCTGAATATTTTGGGTTTTAACTTAACTCCCTCTGTTCCACATTCATTTGACTAAGGATACTTCTAGAAATCCCGTTAAAATAGATTATCGGTTAAGTTACATGTCGATAGTTTATTTCCTAAAATGGGCATTTGTTAGAAATATCGGTCATTTTTAATGGTATATATTACTTTGTTTTTCTTTCACCAGATGTGTATCTTTTGGGAACAGTCATGTTGGTTTTCGGCATGGGTCTCTATGAGCTTTTTATCAGCAATCTTGACCTTGCACAGTCCACATCAGAAAAAACTACCACTCACAGATCTAATCTCTTCGGCTTATTTGTTCTAAAGGTTGGTATATATCATTTCTAGCATCTTTCAATATCTGCCTAAAGGCTAAGGGGCTGTATGGCAGTTGCTGAATGGTTTGGTGCAAAATGATTAAGTGGGTCAAAATGATTAAGAGGCTCTTATGATATAGCACAAAATGAAATATAATTGTTTGATAATCTTCCAAAATGAAATCAGGGATCTGAATGGTTAAGGGAGGTCCATCATACAAAATGATTCGGAGGGTTTTGGAACCATTAAGAGACAGACTTATTTTTGTCCAAACAGGAGCGATTCAGAGACTGCCTCTTAATAAAACTGTTAAGAGGAAAACAAACAGCCCCTAAAACCAAAATGGGCAAGTTCTCAGAAGTACTGAAGTCCGATTAGCGGATGATTTTGTCTTAATTCATTCAGACACTGATTTTTCTACTTCGTGAAATGTTTCAGGAAAGACCCAAATGGTTGGAAATAAAATCCGTTAATGCGCTAAAAACCAAGCTTGGACATGTGATCGTGATGCTTCTACTCATCGGCTTATTCGATAAAAGTAAAAAGGCTGCCATATTAACGGCTACAGATTTACTTTGTTTCTCGGGCTGTGTGCTACTATCTTCTTGTTCGTTGTATCTGCTATCGAAGCTTCAGTAGAATCATCGGGTTTACATAAGTTGGCCCGAAGTCTTCTAAACGGGTCTTTAGTAAAAAGAAAACGGTTTTCTTATCACAATGCTGGTATGGTATAGAAATTATGTATAGTAAATATGGAGGGTGAGGTATTTATAATGTAATACAAATATGTTTAAATATATAATCTCCTTACCATCAAGTTAGTGTATACATCTTAAATATCGTAATATATGTACATCAAATTAGTGATAGAGGTAAGGTCTGTATAAATCAAGTTAGTACCATTAGTTTCTTTAAGAGTCACGTACTCACGTTTGTTGGTTAAAAAAACCTAAAATTTGTTTGGTTTGTGGAAATATTACACGAGTTTGTAAACTTGTTTGGGCACAAACATCGTCAGAAAACTTGGTTATGTGTCCATCCTAGAGATCGCATGATCTTTTTTGGTTCTTGTTTCACAGGATCTTTTTGCATCTAAATATAGTATTTAACGTATTAGTTAATATATATATATATATATGTATGTTGAGGAAAGTTCAAATGTAAACTCATTTTTGGTTGTGAACGTGAGGACGAATCTCAGTCACTTATCCGGTCAATAAAGGCGGCTTTGACCTGGTTCCCCTCCTTTAATAATCTCCACCCTCCCATGAATCGCGTCAATCCTCCGTGATCGCGTCCACCATAACCGAAGATGTGTGGCTGAGATTCGTCCTCACGTTCACAGCGAAAATTGAGTTCACATTTGAACCTAACCCTATATATGTTTTATATGTATTCGGTTCTCAAAGTTATCACAATTTTATAGGTTTTCAAAAAAAATGTGCTTATAAACTTTTTTGGTTCACTTTATGAAACAAAAAAATACATATAAATTGCCTGCCTTTCAAAAAAAAATATATACATATAAATTTTTTTCATGTGAAACATATATATTGGAATATAAATACATGTGAAATAACGGTCTTAAGTGAAAAATAACTTATCTGAAAAAATATATCAAGACTAGTTTCTAATTCTTTTGTGGGTTTCACATTGAAAAAGATCTAGAGAAACACTTGAAAAAGGAAGTGAATATCTCATATTAACTATTAGATCCGATTCAACAAGATCAAAGAGGAATCATATGCAAATTATTGAGTCAAATGTTTTATTATTGAAAGCTTTAAAGAACTACAAACACGAATGTACTTTATACGACTTTCATTAACGAAATACTCCTTTATATAGTAAATGTCTATTACATGGTAAGTCCAAGCCCATAAGATCAAAATATAATATACAAGATTACAATAAAAAAAATTCCTTTCTTTATAAAACTTTCCTAACTTATGATATTTGATCCTAACATGAACCGTTCTTAAGATGATCTAATGGATGTTGTTAAGAATGTATAATCATCCTTTTTAGAAATAAAATATTTCCATATTTTTAAACCGACAATCGATGAAATATAATGAAAATTGAAGCGAAACAAATCACATAGAACTATGTTATTTTTAATTTCACATCTATTTTGTTATTATTTTTTTCATCTATCTTTTTGTTGTTATTCAATTTGTTTGGATCCTCATCCTCATAAGAATAAATTTAATACCTTCAACTATCTATTTTTAGCACATTGACTAAATACTTAATAAATCTATACATGTGGAGGTGATCGAAGGCATGCAAAAGTTTGTATAAGAGACTAAAAATAAAGATAAAGGTTGATGAATATGTATAATCCGTATTATTTGTCAGCTATTTTAAAATAGTTGAAAGTCCGTATTTTTTTTGTCAACTATCAATTGAAAAGACAATTGAAGATCATGTTTTCTTAGTAGTAAACCATGGCAAAAATCTTCAAAATCGCCACCCAGAGAGCTTCTCCAATAGCTATGTTATAAATTTTTGTATAATAGAGTATAAAAAAGTTAAAAATTCTAAAAAAATTACATCTAATTCAAACAACCACTCTAGTTTAGCAACTCTAGCGGTAATTATATTACTAAAATATTCAATACATCCAATAAAATATTATTTCTTTCTTTTACACATATAACTTCAATAAATTTTGATTGGTTCGATGTAATTAAAATATTATTTATGTATCTTCTGAAGTGTTACGAGAGAAAATGGAGGGTGATGCAGACGAGACGGTGGAACCAACACTGTGGACAAATATCATCCCAAAAAAGGTCTGCATATTTATTTGGCGGCTCAGGAAAGGTAGAATTCCATGTAGATCGGTGCTGGACCGAATGGGAATAGAGCTACACACGGTCTTGTGTCCAAGATGTGGTGAAGAAATTGAAACAGCTGATCACGCACTAGTAAGCTGTCCGGAGGTTAAAAAACTTTGGTCGTTAATCGAGACATGGTGGCATAAGAACTTGGATGCGAAGAACTACGTGCAGGAAATTATACAAGAAGGGAGAATTTGGGAAGCGTTAATTCAAATGAGTTGTGGAAAGGTGTAATTTGGGCAGCCCTATACCTGATATGGGCTCATAGAAATAAGGTGGTTTTTAGAGACGATAAGAGACGACTTGCCGATCAAATGTACGAGATCCAGTTATTAATATATGAGTGGGTAAAAAGACGAAGAAAGAAGATATCGATGGACGAAACACGATGGTTAACTGATCCTTCAAGTTTACAGTAGCATGGAAATTTGGTCGAATCAGTAGGGTGGTGCTAGTTTTAATCTCGCAAACAAGTTTACTGCTACTGTTTGTTTTGTTTCTTTGGGTGCCTTGTATGGTGTTTTCTGCTACTGTGCTTCTGCAGGTTAATTTTGGTTAGGGGTTTGGTGGGTGCTTTGCTTTGTAATGGTTGGTTGCTGTTTGGTGTTCCTTTGTGGTGGTAATAAAACTGGCTTTTCAAAAAAAAAATTTGTATCTTCTATAATTTTTTGAATATTTATCTAAATTTAAAAAAATATATAATCTCTTTCATTTTTTTTCTCTATTTTATCATTCAGAATAACATAGTTATTGAAACAACAAAAATATTAAAAAAAAAATTCTCTAAAATTTTCTCTTTCTATAAAAAGGGTATAGATGGCAATATTAGGATGACCACCCTTTTATTTGAAACCAAAAATTTCAAACCAAACCTTCTAAAAATAGCATCTTAACACAAACACCCCTAGACTTCCAAATCTTCTATAAATAAAATACCCCAAGGTTATTACACAGACCAAAGTTAACGACATCTGACATAAAGATCGAACCCATAAAAAATTTAAAACCAAATTAACCATAAACGAATTACCATAAAATGTAGTTACCATTTTTTTAAAATTCTTTTTAATATTAGAGTTGCAGTTGGGTGATAAGACCATCCCAACATATTCTTGTAATTTTATTTTATTTTAGATTTCGTTCTTTATATTATTTAAATAATTTTTTTTAAAATAGAGAAAGTAAGAACAAATTCTTTAATGAAAAAAATAAATGTTATTTTAATATTTTTCATTAATAAGATTGATTTATTAGTTTTTTTTATATAAATGTATTAACATAATATAATTATAAAATATTTTAATAGTAACTATTATTAAAATTATTTAAAAGAAAAAATCTGTTGAGATTGAATTTAATTTAGAAAAATAGTAACTTATGCTTTTCTATTTTAGATGAAATATTTAAAGATTCCGTATGGGATGAAGATGTTAGAGCATCGACAGTGGTGAAACCTCTAAGAACCTCACTTGTCATATTTTTCCTGCCACATCATTGACACCTCAATAAAACAAAAACCTCCATAAAACTCTCCAATGGGGTTCTTACGAAAACCTTGTTTTCCTTATTTTTTTATTTATAACATTTTATTTTATTTATAGATTATTATATAAATTTAAATATATATATATATTATGAAATTATTAAAAAATTCAAATATAATTTATTAATTTTCACTTTTCTATATTATTTTTAATTTGTTAATTTATATTTTGTTAACATATTTGAAAAAATAATTAAACATAAACATAGTTTTATATTATAATTAAAAAAGTGCAAAATTATAAAAAATAACACGAAATAATAAATAGTAATATAGATCATTCGTAACCTCGATTCGACCAAATATGTTCAACCAAGTCGGAGCAGAGTTGATGATGAACTTCATTTGAACGAATCTCAGAATTTCGTTGAAGATATTCTTAGAATTCATGGGTGGAACCTTGAAATATTCGTGTTGAATTATCTACCTCTTCATCGATCCAATTGATCAACATGTCACTTTCATCTTCAACAATCAAATTATGCAAAATTATGCATGTGTGCATAATATTCCTTGACGCTTCCTTATACCACAATGAGAATTGAGATAACCAAATAATCTTGTATAAAAATTTAGAAAAAATAATAAAATAAAAAATATATTTTATAATATTTGGTTTATATATTTTTTAATCGATATTTTTTTATATGTTTTATAGATTTATTAAAATAAAATAAAATGATTAATAAAACAAAAAAAATGAATGTTTTACAAAAACCCGGGCTTTTGTTCAAACACCTGTGTGCCTATAGAAACTTATCACTGGACAAGAACTTGTGTCTTACAGTAGAGGTTTTTTTAAGAACCTCAACAAGAAGCTGTAAAAAAATCTCACTTATGGATCCTCTTAAGTTGAAAAGCAAATGATTCCATGGATGTCTAATCAAACACCCTTTTAATCATACCTACGAATTTTGGGTCCTTATTTGTAGGAAGTCAAGTAAATGGTGTTTCCCAAATATGGAAATATTCCCATGATTCATATAATAAGTATTTTTTTTCCATCATTTAGTTTTATACTTTTGGGCTTTTTATCTTCCTTCTTTAAATTGGACAAAATATACTTTCAAAGTTTTATTGATATCAATTTCTTTTTTTGATAGAGTTTGTTAGATGATTAAAATTTTTAAATGATAGTTTAGAAATCATGAGTTTGAATCGGATATATTATCAAACGAGGGAAAACATAAATTTTAAAAATAAAAGGTGTAAGTTTCGATTAGTTTATGTTTAATTTCTATATGATTAAAGAACTTATGATTCTTTTGTGGCTTGTGATAATTGCAAAATTGATATTTAATTTAATAGGCTTATGGCAATATTGGTGAATTGTTTATATAGATCAACCTATATGGAAATAAAAAAATATAAGTGCTTTAAATTTAATCATGATTAAGAAATATAAACATAACTTAATAAATATATATTAGCGTAATTAAAGTTGATGTACAATGTGTATTAGTTATAATTTCTCTTTGAGGTTTTGAATCGAACAGATTAATGTTTATTCGAACTCGAAGTATGAGAATAAATACTTCAAAATTATAAATAGAAAAACAAATAAATATTAATGAACTTTGAATAAATAAAATATTGTTCTAATGACACTTTATGATGCATATAAATAACATCTTATGTGACTCAAAAATTTATACATACATCTTTGCATGTTCAACTTTGTTTTAAGAGCTTGCTATTTCTTCATTCGATCTACCATGCCCATGCTAGGTCTTTGGATGCTTGTTTTGGTTGTATCACATGACATATATTCGATAGAAGGATCAAGTGTGCGAAATACGATTCTTCCTCCTCCAGCCATAACTATCCACTCGCCACCTGCACCTAAGCAACTTCCATATTCAAATAGACATATGATCAATCGTTACAAGAAGTATGAGACACAAGCCTATAGGCCGACATGTCCTGGACCAAGCCCAGGTGTTGGCCACCAGAATCCTCCTGGTTCGTGCTAGCTGTCTCTCGCCTTTCATGAGATGTTTTTCAGGAACATTCATGCTAGCTACCTTTCACGAGATTATTTCCAGGAGCATGTGTGACAAGTTTAATTGGTGGTGTGATTCGATTAACTTCTTTTTAGAAACTTTTCTTATAAATCACATTCTATTATAGAAGTGCTTAATTATTTTCCATGTAATGTTTTCTTGTATTGTTCTTGATTAAGTTTAAGGGTCTTCATGATTAATGAAGATAATGTTGCTTCAAACACCTTTTTTAGACTTTCCTATGTAATTTTCATTTTTTTGTTAATTATGAGGATTGATTAGTTAATAATATGTAAAAAAATCATCAAGAATACATGAGGGTTGATTAATAAAAAATATAATAAACAAAGTTCATCAAAATGAGAAATAAATAAAACAATTTCATTTTCATATAGAAACAAAAATATATGAAATATATTACATGAAGAAAAGATTTATATGAAACAATTTCATCATATTAAACACTTTCATTGAAAAATTTATTCAAAAAAACAATGAAACCATAGAGTTTATATGATTTTGTAAAATGAAAACAATTTCATATAAAAAATGATTGGTTGAGGATTGTCCTCGTATTCTCGTAAATTGTTACCGTTCACGCATGAACCCGTCTCTCTCTCTCTCTCTCTCTATATATATATATATATATATAGGATAGCTATCCGTTGCAAACTGATGAATATTTGCAAACTTTGCAAACCATTATATTTGGAAATATTGAAATATTTATGGACATTTATAAAAATTCATTAATTATTGGTGAGATATATATGGAAGATGATTGGTTCATTAATTATGATCATAGTTTTGATTATGATAAATATTCATAAATATCTCAATGTTTCCTAATATAATAATTTGCAAAGTTTGCAAATATTCATCGGTTTGCAACGGAGAGGGATGATCAAATACAAACATATATTTATGTACAAACTATACAAACTGGTTCAAAATAATATAAAAATAATTTTTTTCATGATTTTTTTTCATCAAATGCTATGGTTTAAGATATTATTGCACATATGTTGTTTCACCTTGTGAAAAAATTAGATGTGAAAGTTTACATTATGAAACGAAAACATGTGAAACTTTTTCATAAAAAAATATATGACAAACTTTCAACTTATTAAAACAAATACATGTGAAACTTTTACTTTATGAAACAAACATATGTGTAATACTATCTTAAATCATAACATTTGATGAAAAAAAATCATGAAAAAAATTATTTTTATATTGATTTGAACCAGTTTGTATAGTTTGCACATAAATATGAGTTTGTATTTGAATTTCCCTCTGCAAGGGATACCACCCATATATATATATATATATATATATATATATAGATGCATCTTAAAATACAAAGTACAAACTAGTCAAAGTTACAAATTATGCAAACTCGTACAAATCAATATAAAAAATAATTTTTTTCATGATTTTTTTTTCATAAAATGTTATGATTTAAGATATTACTACACATGTGTTTGTTTCACCTTGTGCAAAAAACACATGTGAAATGTTTACATTATGAAACAAATACATATGAGACTTTTTAATAAAAAAACATATGAGAAACTTTCAACTTATGAAAACAAATACATGTGAAACTTTTACAAGGTGAAATAAACATATGTGTAATAGCATCTTAAATCATAGCATTTGATGAAAAAAAATTATACTTTATATTGTTTTGTACGAGTTTGCATAGTTTGTAACTTTAACTGGTTTGCATTTTAAGGAGCCTCTCTCTCTCTCTCTATATATATATATATATAAATGGGTTCATGCGAGGACGGTAACAATTTACGATAATGCGAGGACAATCCTCAGCCAATCATTTCGTACATGAAACTTTTCATGTACAAAATCACATATGATTCATGTATAAAATCACATATGATTAACGTACAAAATCATATATGATTAGCCGCGATTTTTCCCGCGACTTGCCGACGAGAAAAGTCGCGCGTGTCCGTTTTGATGCTTACAAAATCACATATGATTTTGTACATGAATCATATATGATTTTGTACATGAAAAATTTCATGTACAAAATGATTGGCCGAGGATTGTCCTCATATTCTCGTAAATTGGTACCGTCCTCGTATGAACCCGCCTCTCTCTCTCTCTCTATATATATATATATATAGGGAGGTTCAAATGAGAACTTTGCATTTTTAAATGAACAAAGGGACACTTGTAGATCACATATGATGTGGGTCCCACATAATATTAAATCATTTATGATTTAATATTATGTGGGACACACATCATATGTGGTCCACAATTTGTTCCTTTAAGGAGAAGTGGTTTTCATTTGATCTCTCCCCTATATATATATATAGGGGAGGGATCATATGAGAACACTACCAATTTAAAGGAACAAAAGAACTCATTTGGGACCACATATGATGTGGGTCCCACATAATATTAAATCATTTATGATTTAATATTATGTGGGACCCACATCATATGTGATCCACAATAGTCCCTTTGTTCCTTTAAAAATGCAAAGTTCTCATTTGAACCTTCCTCTCTCTCTCTCTCTATATATATATATATATATATATATATATATATATATACAAACCATGTCATCCATACAGAACATACAAATCAATTTCAAACCATCCATTTACTCTAACGAATATTTAATGTAATAAATATCTCAATTGTTTCCCAATATAAAACGTTGATCAATCTCTAGTCATTTTACATAAATATTTTAAATCATAATAAATAAATTGTCATAATTTCTATAGATATCTCAAAACATCCTATATATAGGGCAAATAAAATAGAAACCGTATATAAATTAGAAACTCTACGAACAAATATTGACCATACAAATATCTCCTCCAATGCAAGGTTCTTATATATGAGAAGCTCAATCCCTTTGAGCTTTTGTACAAAAACTTGGTTCTTACTATATATGAAGATTGTGTGAAATGACAATTTCCTATTTTTTAAATATATTTTATTGATTTTATAATATATATAGGGGTTGGTTCATTTACAAATTAGATCAATTCTACAAACTCGTACAAACCAAGTTAAAAATAAATTTTTCATGATTTTTTCCCACCAAATGTTATGATTTAAGATGTTATTCATAATGTATTTTTTTCATTTATTTTTTTCACAATGTGAAACAAACATATATGTAATAACATTTTAAATCATAGCATTTGATGAAAAAAAATCATGAAAAAATTATTTTTAACTTGATTTGTACGAGTTTGTAGGATTGGTTTAGTTTGTAAATGAACCACCATCTATATGTATAGACATAATTAATGATCGATGTTATATAACTCCAAAATCTTTAATAAGAAATTCGTGTAAATAATTAATTTAACAATAAATTTGACGTCTTATTATTTATAACATCATTTTAGGAATTAGCGTAAAACAATAGTGCCTTAAGTGTGAGTTACATCGTTTTTCACATAGATGCTCTATTAAGACGTATGAAATCCAATACTTACAAGACAAATTAATTGATGAGATAGCTTGCATATATTTAACAATATGGATTAACTCGTTGAGATCAGTTAATGGAACAACTGAACAAGGCAGTTAAATATTATCATATAAATACTCAATATATACCTACATGTACACACACACACATATATATATATATATATATGTGTGTGTGTGTCTATATTTTTACTTAGACTGCATTGCTCTAATTATAATGCAAGTTGTTATTTTAGTGAATAGATAACATAAAAAAAGAATCAGAGTGAATATCAATATCAATCCATCTTAGTGGTCTGGTCCTTTTAGTGTTACTAAAATGCTAATCATAATTTATTTCTTCTTTAGTTTGTTAAAACAAAGTTTAAAAAAAAAAAGATTAGCTTTCAGAAAAAAAGTTATATTAGAACAACTACACACTTACTTTTGGATTTCAGAAAATTAAACCATTGGTGTGGAAATAACTTTTACAAACAACTTAGACAAGAGTTATTGTTAAAATTTTGAAATTTTTGTCAAAGGAATATATCTTGAGATAAAAAAAAAACTTCTATCGGAGTTAAAGTTTATGATCGATCAAGTGTATATTTAAGATCTTCTTCAATAGTTTTATATAAATTTCATGTATAATCTTTTAAAAACAGTAATTTGATATGTTTCATACTTATTAATTATGATGGATAAAATATATACAACCAACTTTTTTAGTTTTACAAAAAACAATGAAAGAAAAGAGAAGCAAAAGTAAAAAACTAAATATACAGTAAATGCAACTTGGAATCTCCATTAAAAGTTAATTAGGGTATCACTTGTTTCTTTTTGGTCTATATACCTTCACTTTACAAGCTTACTTTTCCAAACATAGGATTATCTCATATATATACTAGGTGCTTAAGGAACATTTTCACTTTATTCTTATCAAATAAACAAAGTGAAAGTATAAAAGAACGACTAATGGAGCATATATAATATGCATGTTACTTTTGATTTTAACGATACTAAACTAATAAAGATCAAGAATTATGCGTACAAAAGCCAATGTCAAATCCATCTGTTTTTTATAATGGACGATATCAACCTCTTGTGATACTCACAGTTACAATCTTGGTCACAATTAAGCATGTATGTGCAGGTTTGATTATATATATATAGAGAGAGAGGGGGAGGTTAAGAGAAAACAGAAAACTGAAGAACATCCTGGGAGGCCGTCATCTGGATAGTATTTTTTCTATGCATCAATGCATAAATATATATTAGTGCATACGCACAAATGCATATAAGCAATTGGAGCTCCTTTTTTCTATGCATCAATGCATAAATATGCATTAGTGCATATGCACAAATGCATGTTACCAGATGGCGGCATCCCAGGGTGTTCTTCAGTTTTCTTTTTTTTAGCGTTTTCTCCTGAATCTCCCTCCCTCTCTATATCTCTCTCTCTCTCTCTCTCTCATATATATATATATATATATACACATGGCCAGGTTCAAAGGAAAACGCTAAAAAAAAGAAACTGAAGAACACCATGGAAGCCTTTCATCTGGACGGTATGCACTAATTCATACCGGTAATTTGTAACATGCATTTGTGAGTATTCATGAATGCATATGTAATGATAAAAGCATTGATGCATAGAAACAAAAAACACTTGTATGCATTAGTGCATACCGTCCGGATGGAGGGTTCTCAGGGTGTTCTTCAGTTTTTTTTTAGTGTTTTCCGTTGAACCTCTCTCTCTCTCTCTATATATATATAGTGGTAACTGTAAGAATCAATGTAGACAAATCATTTTAAATAATTAATATTGTTTACTAAAATAAAATAAAGGGTAAATTGGTAATTTACTTTGTTTTGACAAAACATAAAACCCTACCATAATTGTCCCCACCATATGCTTACCCTAATCTCCATTCTTAGTTTCAAATCTGGAGTTTGTTACCGTCGCTACCTCCCAACCCTATGTTTTTTTATTTCTCGAAGTGTATCACAATATCGTGGTAGTATCATAGTGTGTATCACATTATGTTTTTGTTATTTTCCGAAGTGTATCACATTATCGTAGTGGTATCATAAAGGTCAGTGTGTATCACATAATGGTATCACGTGAAATGTGGACGGAGGCAGGAGAGAAGAGAGAGATGAGAATTTAACAATACCTAAAATGCCCTTTCATTAAAATTTTAATCAAAATTATCAAAATTATAAGTTTCTTAATTTAACAATTGATTTGTGGTTGAAATTGGTTCTTACAGTTATCACAAATTAATTAGTTCTTCCTCGAATTGCCCCATAATATATAATTAGATATATATATATAGAGAGAGAGAGAGGGGGATTTTTTAGAAACTTTTTAAAGAGTAGAAACTCGTGGAAACCAATATAAAAATAATTTTTTTCATAATTTATTCCATCAAATGTTACGATTTAAGATATTGTTTCACATATGTTTGTGTTCATAAGAAAAAAAATACTATATGTGAATAAAAAACGATGATTCACTTATTTGTTTCATCGTATGAATTTTGTTTTATATGTGAAAGTAAACACATGCTTTTTGTTCACATATAATATTTTTTTTATTATGAACACAAACATATGTGAAACAATATCTTAAATCATAACATTTGATGAAAAAAATTTATGAAACAAATTATTTTATATTGATTTTTCGTTTGGTTTCCAAAGTTTCTACTCTTTATAGAGTTTTCTAAATGAAGGAACATCTATATATGTAGCTGGGTTCCAAAAACCAACTTCAACTATCTTTATTTATCAATCTTTTATCATCATGACCAGTGGCGGATTCAGAATTATTTTTGTTGGGTCACCGATGATTTGGTGATGAACCACCTTCCTTTATATCAACCAACTTCAATATTCAGATCATTTTGCCAAGTCAAGACCAATATGGTGGGTCACCGATGGTACACTCAAAAGTCATCAAAAGTACTAAGGACATCAAATAAGATGAGGTCATCAAGTTTGATGTCATGGTCACCGACACTATAATCTTGGTCACCGAAATTGCAGGTATATTTTCTAAGGCTGTGATATCAAGTCACAAGTTCAAGGGTGTACACTTTTGTCATTTAGTGGAAGATGAAGTTTATCAAGCAAAGTATACACTTATCAACTCCAGCCTTACAAGGTATCCACCGGTGTGATACATAGTGTGATGTATCACTTAGCAATTTCAAAGAGATAAGTTCTTGACTCACATCAATTGCAAGACACGTGAGCCAGCAAGAACTTGGGCATCAAGCCTTAAATAAAGACATTCTCTTTTATTCTTATAAAAGAAATATTTGTCTTTTAGCTAAAAGGATTGATGGGATTTCACAGAGCATGAAGAAAAGAAGATAAAGTTATCTGACATTACGTGCTACAAGGAATGGTTCATCCATTATTCTAGTACAAAGGAAGTAGTCTCTTCCTTTGTCCAGCAGATAATCTTCCAGCTAATGAAACCTTGATACCGTCCACTTGCATCCCATGCACGGGCACTATAAAAGGAGATGAAGTCCTTCCCGTAAATCTCACGCTTTCAACAAATCTTGAGTGATTATTTGTGTGACTGTGGCAAAGCTGTGTGCTATAACAGTATTGTTTTAACTTTCTTAGTGTATAAGTTAATTACTGTTATCTGTGTGTTTAGTTTGATAGAATAGTCTGCATGTTCTTTTCCGCATCAAACTATCTGTGTGTAAATTTTTAATATTTATATTAAAAAATTTAAAAAGAGTATATTCTGTGTGTTTTATATTCAACCCTCCCTTCTACAAAACCCTCTCTTAGTTAGCCATCTCTCCTTGGGGACTAACAAGTGGTATCAGAGCAGTTGGTTTAATTCAATAAACCAGATCTGTGATGGCTACTACCTCAAATGTTGATGGTACCTTGCAGACCTCTTCCAGTAATACATATGATTTAGGATCTTTGGCTAAACCCCCAAGATTCAACCCAAACAACTTTGGGTCATGGAAAAATCGCATGTTATTATTCTTGGAAGGGATCGATTGCAGGTATCCCAATATTCTCAATGAGGGACCTATTTTTCCTAATATATGGGCTCGCTTTGGCCCTCAAAAGGACGCTGAAGGAAAGGACATAGAGTCAGATGACGAAAGAAGTGAGAAAACTGGTAGATATATCATCAAACCTTCTAACAAATTTAGTGAGGATGATAAACGCCTAGTTGCTTTAGACACTAAAGTCAAGTCTGCTCTTGCTGTATCCCTTCCTGATGATGTGTATCATTCTCTTCTTAACCTTCCCACTGCTAAAGAAATGTGGGATACTTTGAGTGTCTTATATGAAGGCACCAAAGAAGTAAAGAAATCTAACAGGATCTGTCTTGTTAGAAAGTATGAACTCTTCTCCCATGAAAAGGGAGAATCTCTTTCTACCTACTTTAATCGCTTTAACTGTCTTCTCAATGATCTCAAAGTTCTTGGACGAGTTTATGATAATGAAGAAGTTCTTTGCAAGTTCATGGACTGTCTCCCAGACTTCTGGGAAACTATCTGTACTTGCATCAAGCAAACCAAGAACTTAGAAATAATGCCTTTAACTGCTCTCTATGGAACTCTTCTTCACTATGAACAAACTAAGAACCAGAGAAAATCTCTTATAAAGGATATCAAATCCTCTTCTATTGCTTTAATAGGTGATTCAAAATCTTCTTCTTGTATTCCTAGAATCACCTATCCTTCTTCTGATTCTGAAAAAGATATTAAGGAAGACTTTTCTCATCTGTCAGATGCATACTATAGTGCTGCTGATGATGAAGGAGAAGAATCAGCCATTGACATACTTTATGATAGTATGGCAATGCTTGCTGGAAACCTTAAGAATAAAAGATTTTCTTCAAACCGCTCTAAATTTAATAGAAAACATTTTTCTCAAAAATCCTCTTCTGATAAAGCAAATGAAGAATGCTTCAATTGTGGAAAGAAAGGTCATTTTGCTTCTGAATGCAGATCAAAAGCTTCCTCTTCTGTCAAACCTTCTTCTTCTTATGGCCATGACTTCTCAAAATCAGCCTCTAGGAAGCATGAAGAGAGAAATAGTCAATCCTCTAAAGAAAATTCTGAATCAAAAGAAACCTCCAGGTATAAGAAGTACAAAGCCAAATACAAGAGAGAAAAAGAGAGAAACCAAGGTAAAAATAAAACTTTGGTTGCCGAGGCTCATTGCTGGGAAGATGAGCAAACCTCTGAGAGTGAGAGTGAGTATGTCACTAAATGCCTCATGGCCAAAATCGATGAGCTAGAAGACATGGAGAAGTCACTCTACACTACCCTTGTATCTGCCGAGGATCCACTTCAGGAACAAAACCTCAGGTACATCCTTTTACCTTTCTCTCTGATGATCAAAAGGCTGATGCCTTTGATTCTTTAACCGTTGACTTCTGTGACTTAAAGATTCAAAAGAAAAAGGCTGATATGCACATAAAATGTCTAAATGATCAACTCCTCTCTTGTTTTTCAAAACTAAAAGATTTTGACAAAATGAAAGCTGATCTGGAAAACCTTCGGTACTTAAACGACAGTCTTTCTGAGGAAAAATCAAAGATCTCTTCCACTCTTGAAAAGGAACAAGAGGTTCTGTCTAAATGGACTAAATCCTCTAAGAATCTTGAAAGGATCCTTCAAGATCAAATCACCAGCAAGGATAAGTCTGGCCTTGGTTATGAAAAAGATGTTCCTCAACCTTTTGACCTTCCACTTCATTCTTCTGAGTGTCAAGGTTTTCCTGCTGGTTTCCTTTCCGATGACGATGATGATCTCTTCGGTTACTCATCTGAGGATTCTACCTCCGTTCACTCTATAGATCTACTTGACATGCTCAAAGTAGAATCTAGTTCTAAAAAGTTTGGAGTCTTTGTTAAAGCTAAAGAAATCTCTTCTGAGTCTTCAAAAGTTTCAACTCTTCCAAGCTCTTCTTCTTTTCCCAAACCTATCCAAAGACTTTTAAACTCCTTAACTCTGCATGAGTCAAGGTACTCCCAGGAGCAGCCTTCTGACGTTGCTGAGTATTTCTCTCCAAAAAAAATTTCTCCTCAAAAGAAAATTTTTTCTAAATCAAAATTTCATCTAAAAGGAAATCTCAAATAGTTACTGATTTCATTCCTCGGTCAGTGAACTTGAAGAAATCAAGAAATCCTGGTAAAGGTATTCTTGGACCAAGACCGGGTGTTGGACACCCCTCTTCTCAGTCGTCAACCTCTGTCCAAAGTTTTGATGATAGGGATTTTAAAAAGGCCTTTTCTTTAAAGAAGTGCTATAATTGTGGCAACACTCTTCATTTTGCTAAAAATTGCCCAAAAGATTTGGATCCTTGCAAAACTAAAATGCCTTCTAATCCCAAAGGACTCACCTCAAAATGGGTACCAAAAGTCTAAATTTGTTTTTGGATGGAGGTACCAAATAAAGATCACATATGGTACATGGATAGTGGGTGTTCAAGACATATGACAGGAAACAAACTTCTTCTCTCTAACTTCTCAAAAGAAAAGGGACCCACTGTTTCCTTTGGAGGAAATGGAAAAGGGGTCACCAAAGGATATGGTACCATTTCAAATGGAACCATCACTTTCTCCAGAATAGCTCATGTTGAAGGGCTAATGTACAATCTTCTAAGAATCAGCCAAATATGTGATTTGGGCTATAAGGTCATGTTCCAGCTGTGTGTGTGCTTGGTCTTTGATGTACATAACAAGATTGTACTAGCAGGAACCCGACTAAATGACGTGTACATAATCAACATGAAGGAAAGTGCAATAGGAGAAGCCGTGTGTCTCCTCTCTCAAGAACTAGCCAAACAAAGTTGGCTGTGGCATAAAAGGTTCTCTCATCTAAACTTTAAAACCTTGAACAAACTCTCCAACAAGGAGCTGGTTGTTGGAATGCCAAAAATAGTTTTTGAAAAAGAAAAGCTGTGTGGAGCATGTGAAAAAGGAAAACTCACCAGAACTTCCTTTAAAACAAAACAATGCTCTTCTATCTCTCAACCTCTTCAAATGCTTCACATGGATATGTGCGGTCCAGTAAGCACATCCAGTCTGGGTGGTAAAAAGTATATGCTAGTAATCGTCGATGAATTCTCTAGATATACTTGGGTGTTCTTTCTGAAACTCAAGAGTGATCTTTCTTGAAGAAATCATCAGGTTTACAAGAAAGATTGAAAATTTGAATGGTAAACTGGTGAAGTCCTTCAGAAGTGATAATGGCACGGAATTCAAGAATGCTGCTCTGGAAGATTTCTTTGACCTAAAAGGAATTTCTCAGAACTTTTCTGCCGTACGCACTCCTCAGCAAAATGGTGTTGTTGAAAGAAAGAATAGAACACTATGTGAAGCTGCAAGGTCTATGCTGAGTGAATCCAAGTTGCCAACCTATTTTTGGGCAGAAGCAGTTAACAATGCATGCTTTACTCAAAATAGGTCTATCATAGTCAAAAGGCATGACAAGACCTCGTATGAAGTTTTCTATGGTAGAAAACCTGCAGTTGACTTCTTCCATGTGTTTGGCTGTGCATGTCACATGCTAAATGACAGGGAACAACTTGGAAAGGTTGATCCGAAGTCTGATGATGGAATTTTCATGGGCTATTCTCTCTCCTCAAGAGCCTTCAGAATTTTCAACCTAAGAAAACAATGCATAGATGAATCCATGCATGTAAAGTTTGATGAGTTTGAAACTTCTTCATTATCTTGTGATGAAGAAGAATTAAACCTATGGATAAATTCATGTGTTGGTGAAATTCCATCATCTTCTCAACCCGATCATCCAGATAGCAACTCTTCTCAGCCTCCCATAAACACCACCTTACCTTCAGAACCATCTCTTTCCTCTCCACCTCCTGAAACTAACTCTTCAGAAGACCTTACCCACCAAAACACCATATCTCCCTTAAACCTTTCTTCACCATCTCAAATTCCTATCTCATTCTCTTCTCTATCTCCCTCTTTACCTCCTGCACTAAAGTGGACCATGGATCATCCAATTGATCAAATCATAGGTGATCCACAAGTTGGTGTAAAAACCAGAAGAGGCATAAGCAATCTGTGCTTATATGTCAACTTTGTTTCCATTGTTGAGCCTAAGCTGATAAATGAAGCCCTAGCTGATCCTAGCTGGGTAATTGCCATGCAAGAAGAGCTCTCACAATTTAAGAGAAACAAAGTCTGGAAGTTAGTTCCTCGTCCATCCAACAAAACTATTATTGGAACAAAATGGGTGTTTCGAAACAAGATGGACGAAGAAGGAACTGTCATAAGGAACAAGGCAAGGTTGGTTGCTCAAGGATATCGGCAAGAGGAAGGAATTGATTATGATGAAACCTTTGCTCTGTTGCCGTATTGGAAGCTATCCGAATATTTCTTGCCCGTACGCAACTTACAAGAATTTTCGGGTATTCCAAATGGATGTCAAAAGTGTCTTCCCGAATGGTGAATTAGCCGAAGAAGTGTATGTGAAGCAACCTCCTCGGGTTTGAAGATCCGGTCCATCCATATCATGTATATAGCCGGATAAAGCTCGTATGGACCGAAGCAAGCTCCACGTGCACAGTATGACACTCTCTCAGAATATCTACTTAGAAATAAGTACATACGAGGCAAGGTTGACAACACTCTCTTCTTCAAGAAATCACAAGGTAATATCATTCTTGTTCAAATCTATGTTGATGATATTATTTTTGGAGCCACTGATGAATCCTTGTGTGATGAGTTTAGCTCCCTCATGCAAAAAGGGTATGAAATGAGCATGATGGGGGAGTTAACTTTCTTTCATGGTTTGCAAGTAAAACAGTCTCCAGAAGGTATTTTCATAAATCAAAATAAATACATTAAAGATCTTCTGAAAAAGTTTCAATTTGATACTTGCTCTACCATGAAAACTCCTATGGCTCCTCCTCTTAGACTCTTTTATGATCCTGATGGCATTTCTGTTAATATAACAAATTATAGAGCCATGATAGGATCCCTTCTTTATCTAACTGCAAGTAGACCTGACATTATGTTTGCTACTTGTTTGTGTGCCCGATACCAAGCAAATCCTAAAGAATCACATCTGGCTGCTGTGAAAAGGATTTTTCGGTATCTGAAAGGTACCATAAATCTGGGTTTTTGGTATCCCAAAGACTCAGGTTTCGATCTCATTGGGTACTCTGATTCTGATTTTGCAGGTTCAAAAATAGACAGAAAGAGTACAACTGGAAGTTGTCAGTTACTTGGTGGAAAACTTGTGAGCTGGTCAAGTAAGAAACAACATTCGGTGTCTACCTCTACTGCTGAAGCAGAATATGTGGCTGCTGGAAGTTGTTGTGCACAGATATTGTGGATGAAAAATCAGTTGTGTGATTATAATCAATTTTTCTCAAAAATCCCAATAATGTGTGACAACTCAAGTGCAATAGCTATTGCCAACAACCCTGTGCTTCATTCAAGATCAAAGCACATTGATATTAGGTATCACTTTATAAGAGATCATGTCTCTAAAGGTGATGTGGAGTTACATTTCATTCCCACCGACTATCAACTAGCTGATCTGTTCACAAAGCCCCTTGATGAAGCAAGGTTCAAGTTCCTCATTGGTGAGTTAGGTATGGTAAACATAGACTAATATATTTTATATTTATATATAATGTATGTTTTATATATATATTCCATATATTTGTATACTATATACATTTATATATTTATAATTTATATATGTTATATGTTTTATATATATAATATTATTTATATGTATAAGAAAATAATATAAAAAGAAAAAGAAAATAAATAAATAAATATATATATATATATATATATATATATGTACAGAGTCGGTGACTAAAGTCACCGACGGCTCCTCTCTCTCTCCTTTCTTTTTCCTTAACCCAAAACCATACACTCCACCATCCACTTTCCGACAGCCACCACACCACCGAGAGCCACCACCATAATCAACCACCGTCGGCGCCCCAAGCCACCGACGGCAACCTCACCAACGTGCTCTCTCTCTCTCTCTCCGTTCGCCGACGTCGCCGACAACCACGAGGCCACCGACGGCGGCCCATCCACCGTCGTCGACCCACCGACGGCGACACCACCATAGCCAGTTTCCAACGAATCCCATCCACCGACGTTTACCATATTTCGAAGCCACCGACGTCGACCTCTCAAACCACTCACCGACGCCCGCCCTCTGTGTCTCTAACCACCGATGCTATCCGTCTCCTAAGCCACCGACAGTTGCCCTGAGTTTCAGACGACCCACCGACGTTTTCCCTAAAAACTTAGCCACCGACGATTGACTCCTTCTCTCTCAGTCAATCCACCGACGTCTCTCTCTCATACAAGCCACCGACGTCTCTCTCATACACTCACCGAGGTAACCGTTACAAACCTTTCACATTCTTAACCCCTTAAAGATAACTCTTGACTTACCACTCTTGATAAGCAAGTTTCTTTGTTCTTATCCCTAATGACATCATTAATGTCAGACCATGCGCCGAATTCAACTCTAAAACCCTTAGAATTCTGACCTTTCAATCACCAAAAGTAATCATTATTTTTAAAAATTGAAATTTCCCTCCCATATATAACTTCCTTCCCACTACTTCACCACCTTTCTCGCACCCGTCTTCTTCTTCACAAAAGCAAAAGCTTCAAACCTGCAACTTCATTTCTTCTTCAATGGCTTCTCCATCAAGAATTTCTGAAGAACAAACCATTACCTTTGGATCTTTATCCTTCCCTGCATGCAACTATTATGGACGTATCGGAACTGATAATACTCATCCTGAATATAATGATATATGCTGGTTTCTTCAGAGGTGTCCTCTACAATATGCACTCACTGCAAAACCTAAGATGAGTAAGTTTCTTCTTGGAAACTTTTGGCTTTCTTTTACATATGATGCTTCCACAGATCAAATCCGTGCATCTGTTCTTACCAATGAAGAACATGATGTGGTTTTTGATGTTGAGGATGTTCGAAGAATCCTAAGGCTTCCTGCTTATGATTCATATGAGACATTTCCTTTGGGAAATGAACACCAGATGGTGGTTCGTCGCTTTGAACTATTTGGAAGAAAAGAAGGGATCAAAGTCAAAGGGTCCAGGTACTTTACTGCGCAAGAATATGGGAAGTATTTGGAACTTTCTGTTTGCACCTCTGATTCTGTGCCTTAGCAAGAAAACAGGTGGTCCAGATCAGTCACCTTCCCAAGTAACCGAGCTGGCACATGCTCTAATATTTCAGAGGAAAATAGATTTTGCAAGTTATTTCTTTAATGAAATGATCTCCTCCTTCTCTACTCTCCGACGTCCTCAGGTACCATTTCAACGCCTCTTCTCTCTTATCATTAATGCTAAATTGGGTGATAAACTTGAGAAAAGGGATGACATCATATATGATCTCCCTCTTCATCAAGTGGGAAACCAAGTTATGAAAAAGGCTGTCTTAGCATCGGACAACCCTCTCCGACCTTCCATGGTTGAGTTTGCAAGGAATGCAACTCTTACTTGGGGAGAGAATGAATCGCGCCTTCAGAGAACCTCAGGTATGTCCTCTATCTCTTCTACTCCTAGAGTTACTGAGGTGCCCAAATCTCTTAAGAGATCCAAAGCGTCGGGCACTTCTACCTCCGCACCCACCGATGCTACAAAGCCAAAAGAGCCTTTGGCTTCTACCCAAGCATCTAAGTCCCAAAAGCGGAGACACTCTAAAAGCCCCCCAAAGACTTCCTCAAAGAAGTCTAAGGGTACCCAAAGGGTCTCACCTCACAAGCCACCTACTAACTCCCAAAAGTTAGTAAGTGTTGAAAAGATTCCTACCCGACCCAAGGACCAGTTCACCCAACCTAGCTCCTCCATGCCCTCCCAAAAGGACATGGTTGTAAAAAGGGACATCCCTATTATTGCTTCATCAACTTTCTCTATAGTTGATGAAGAAGACTTGGACTCTCCCATCCAAGCTGCCTCTTCTCCACCCCGTGAGCTCTCAAAGCTCCCTTTCCTTACTCCACATGAGAGTGCATCACAACCAGGTGCATTCGATGGAGCATCCCAATTTACTGATTTTCTATTTTCTGACACTACACCTTGGACACATACGTCTCCCGTACGGACCAAGGTTGTGAAAGAACCCATTACTGAGGAATCCCCTCATAGACACTATTCTCCACGTGTCTCCCCCACATCTCATAAATCCCCTCCAAGTAAACCTACAGGTTTGGTGGATTATTCTTCCAGTGATGATGATGATGCTGATCAACCACCAAAGCCTCAACCTTCAGCTCCCATGACTTCCAAACAGGGAGATGATCTTCTCACAGCTTTTACAAACTTTACCAGTAATACTTTACGCAGGGTAGAAGCTCTAGAAGATCATCTTTGCTAAGGAAAAGGAAAGAATGGATTCCCTTTCCTCATCTCTTAGATCTAACATTGAGGAGTTGTCGGTGAGTCACCCAACTCTAATGACATGTTTAGATCTCCTACACTTGGACATCCTTGATCTTCAGCAAGGGTTTTCTTCAAGTCAGGCGTCTGTGCTTTCTTCCATACAAGAACTTCGGAGTTCATCTTCAAGTCAAGTCACAGATATTTCTTCTCTCATTGCCAATCAACAGGCAATTATGGACTCTCTTATCAGTCTTCACACCAAAGTTGATAAAGTTCCAACCTCTGCTCCAACGGTTGAACTAAATATTGATGATTCATTCTTCAAGGACACTGATAGATTTGTCCTTCAAAGAGTTGAGAAGAAAATTGGTGCTCTCTGCTCTGATATGGCAAGGGTAAATGAATTTCTCTCTTCAGTGGGTTTCAAGGGTTCTACCACTGAGGGGGAGAAAAATAAGAAGACCATCAATACCACCTCAGCAGCCGCCGACGTCAGCATGCCAGCCGCCGACATCATCAAGCCAGCCACCGATGTGGCTTCTCCATTTCATCCAGCCACCGACGTGGCCCCTACAGCCACGGATGGTGGTGTGGTCACAGAGGTGGTCCCTGTTTCTTTGGTACCCGAAGCAGCTGTTGAGGGGGGGAGTATCAGTGCTCAACCCCTTGAAACTGAAGAAGAGAAGAAAAGAAAAGAAAAAGCCAAAGGAAAGAAGCCTCTCTCTTTTGAAGAACAGCAAGAAGAAAGAAAGAGAAAGAAAAGGTTGAGAGATTCTCAAGCAGACACTCTTAGACTTCAACCTGCTTCATTACCTACCGATCCTCTTGGGGTAATTCTCACAGAAGCTGAAAAAGAAGAAGCCATTAGAGCACAACTTGAGTATGATCAGACAAATGTACTCAAGTTGGCTCAAGATGAAGCCACTCATGCAATGGTAAAGGATGCTCTTCAAGCTCAAAAAGATGAGCTTGAAAATATAAAGAAGAAATCTGAAGCTGCAAAATTGGTTGATAAGGCCAAGAAGGCAAAGGAAGTAGAGTGGTTTAAAAGGAGATTGAAGAACAGGAAGGATGATTCCAAGATTATCAATGCCAACATCCAACCTCCAACCAAGAATTCTCCCAAGTTACTTGTCATCCTTAAGAGAGCTGATACTTTATCAAAGGTATATGAAGCTGAATGGTTGGAAGTTCTTGGGATGACTGAGTGGATGGAAGTTGGTAAATGCATCTCCAAGAGCAAAAGCAAGTACAAGGAGCTGGTACTTAATATTCTCAGAAAACTCTTCATCAAGATGCTCAACATCCAAAAGGAGAATAATATTCTTGTGACATACCTTGAAGTACAACAAATGTACTTCATCCAACAGGGTCTTAAAGGAGAGGTTATCACTGCTCCTAAAAACAAGAAGAAGGGACATTTTGTTATGCTTCATGAAAGGGGCATCCAGATAAATGCTTCGGGTATAGATCTTTCCATTCCTACTCCTATTGCTTACCCGGAGCAAACCATGCTGACTACTCCAGAGCTTGGGGTTTTCTTTGAAGACATCTTTGGAAACATCGGTTTCTTCAGAGCATCTGACATCACAAGGGCTCACAGCTCTTTCCTCTCTGCTATTCTAGGAGTACCTCCTGTTGAAGACCATGGTATGACCAGAATGATCTTGGATGAACTTAAACGAAGAGAACCCTCAGATCCATGATCTTGCAGACGTATAGTACAGTATGAACTTTATTAATCATGTACTCTGATCAATCTTATGTGTTGATTAATAAAAGTTCATACTTTTCTTCCATCCCATCTCTTGTTAATATTTTTACAAGCTTTGCACATATTTAAACTTATACTTATTCTTTCATTTATTTTATACTCTTATACTGTACATACTCAGTTAAAAAAAAATCAAAAAAAAAAAATCTGAGTCAAAAGAACCCAAAACAAAAATAGAAAGGGTCAAAAAGAATTCTTTTCTAACCTACAGGTATCATCATCAAATAGGGGGAGATTGTTGGGTCACCGATGATTTGGTGATGAACCACCTTCCTTTATATGAATGAATTTTTACAGGTTCTTTTGAAGGTCTGAAATATGCTTCAAGTATTGAAGAGTCAAAGACTATTCAATCAAGGGGTTGTACATCAAAAAGTGGAATTTTGGATGTATCAACCAACTTCAATATTCAGATCATTTTGCCAAGTCAAGACCAATATAGTGGGTCACCGATGGTACACTCAAAAGTCATCAAAAGTACTAAGGACATCAAATAAGATGAGGTCATCAAGTTTGATGTCATGGTCACCGACACTATAATCTTGGTCACCGAAATTGCAGGTATATTTTCTAAGGCTGTGACATCAAGTCACAAGTTCAAGGGTGTACACTTTTGTCATTTAGTGGAAGATGAAGTTTATCAAGCAAAGTATACACTTATCAACTCCAGCTTTACAAGGTATCCACCGATGTGATACATAGTGTGATGTATCACTTAGCAATTTCAAAGAGATAAGTTCTTGACTCACATCAATTGCAAGACACGTGAGCCAGCAAGAACTTGGGCATCAAGCCTTAAATAAAGACGTTCTCTTTTATTCTTATAAAAGGAATATTTGTCTTTTAGCTAAAAGGATTGATGGGATTTCACAGAGCATGAAGAAAAGAAGATAAAGTTATCTGACATTACGTGCTACAAGGAATGGTTCATCCATTATTCTAGTACAAAGGAAGTAGTCTCTTCCTTTGTCCAGCAGATAATCTTCCAGCTAATGAAACCTTGACAGCTGTCCACTTGCATCCCATGCATGGGCACTATAAAAGGAGATGAAGTCCTTCCCAGAAATCTCACGCTTTCAACAAATCTTCAGAGTGATTATTTGTGTGACTGTGGCAAAGCTGTGTGCTATAACAGTATTGTTTTAACTTCTTTAGTGTATAAATTAATTATTGTTATCTGTGTGTTTAGTTTGATAGAATAGTCTGCCTGTTCTTTTCCGCATCAAAATATCTGTGTGTAAATTTTTAATATTTATATTAAAAAAATTTAAAAAGAGTATATTCTGTGTGTTTTATATTCAACCCCCCCTTCTACAAAACCCTCTCTTAGTTAGTCATCTCTCCTTGGGGACTTACAATTTTCTTGTGGGGTCACCTTTAAAGTAGGCTAAAGGCCCGCAAAATTTTCCGACGTGTTTTTAGCTTCGAAGGATTTTTTTTTCGATTTTTTAATTGATTTCAAGAGACTTTTTTGATTTTTTGGTTGGTTTCAATAAACTTTTTTTGAGTCGGCAATGGTCGGCTAAGGTTATGGGGTCCTGTTCAAAAATTTATAGTAGGGGGAGCTATGTAAAAAGTTAAAAAAAATAATCTTTTAACCATTATAAATTTTATTTTTTTTGTTTTTCTAATAGGATCCTTTCCCCCCAGGGACTTTAATGTGCATTCGCTACCGATCATGACCGAAATTTTAATAAATTCATAAATATGAAAGTGATTAAATATATGTAACACTTCGTCAAGAAAGTGAAAATAAAAATAGATAAAAAACAGTCAAAGATAATTAAAGGTAGATGAAGTTAAATAAGAAAATCAAGTCACCCGAACACTCATAAATGTTGTTACCATTTTCATAATTTCATTGAGAATGAAGGACCATTAACAATATGGCATTTGTCAACGTGATTTTTTTAAAATATTTATCTTGAATGCAAAATGAATATATCATCCATAATTAATTATTATGAATATACACATTGTCACGATGAAAATAGAAGAAAGGTGACAACTTTATTCAAATAATAAATGCTACTTAAATAGATCTCATGGGAGACATCAATATCTTGAAAATATTAATTAATTAAAATCTAAAGCAAATGTTCCATTTCATTAATTTGCAATTTGCATATAATATATGGCTTTGAGTAATTAGTTAATTTGAGTGGGTCGATCGATACCAAGTCCTTATTTGGAACGAGTCAATAAACGTTTGATTTGCCAAAAATGGAAATGATTCGCATGTACAAACCCCAGCCCCTACCATTTCTAACATTATTAATAAATAATACATTTAAATAATGATGGTCATGGCATGCATCTTTCACCAGCATTAATGTCTTTATTCCTTTCTATATTTTCTTATTTTTGTTTATCTTTTCCTCCTTTAGGTGATAATATATGTTAATACATATATATATATATATAGGAAAGTTCAAATGTGAACTCATTTTTGGTTGTGAATGTGAGGACGAATCTCAGCCACTTATCCGGTCAATAAAGACGGCTTTGACTTGGTTCCCCTCCTTTAATAATCTCCACCCTCCCATGAATCGCGTCAATCCTCCGTGATCGCGTCCACCATAACCGAAGATGTGTGGCTGAGATTCGTCCTCACTTTCACAACCAAAATTGAGTTCACATTTGAATCTAACCTATATATATATATATAGAGGCGGGTTCATGCGAGAACGGTAACAATTTACGAGAATGCGAGGACAATTCTCAGCCAATCATTTTGTATATGAAATTTTTTTCATGTACAAAATCATATGTGATTTTGTACTGGCATAAAAAATGACATTGGCGACTTTTTCCACAGAAAAAGTCTCAGCTAATCATATATAATTTTATATGTGAATCATATTTGATTTTGTACATGAAAAATTTCATGTAAAAAATGATTGGCTGAGAATTGTTCTCGCATTCTCGTAAATTGTTACCGTACTTGCATGAACCCCTTTCTATATATATATATATATGTCCAGATACAATATAACGTTTTTCTAAGAAAAATGAAATTATGATTCATTGAAGAAAAGATATAAAGAAACTTACAATCAATGCTTCTATGTGTGCATAACAACAAACGACGTGTCACTTATTTAAAATTGAAAGAATAGTTGTAAACCACCTTAATCGTGCTATTTGAAAGATCATTTCAACATGTATGATATATATATAGGGGAGAGTTTAAATGAGAACTTTATAAATTTAAAGGAATAAAGGCACTCATTTGAGACCATATATTGAATGGTGTTAATGAGTGGGCCCATTGAATCAGATATGATTTTTTATTTATAGGACCCACATCATATGTGGTCCCAAATGAGTCATTTTGTTCCTTTAAATTTACAAAGTTCTCATTTGAACCTCTTTATATATATATATATATATATATATGGGAGGGATCAAATGAGAACCACCCCTCCTATATATATATACACAAGGTGTTCATTTATTCCTTTAAATTTACAAAGTTCTCATTTGAACCTCCTCTCTCTATATATATATATATATATATATATTTCTTGCTCAAAGTAACTATATATACAGAGAAAATATACAGGAGATGTGCAAGAAAAAGGAAACGGATCGAAAAAAGAATAAACAAATTAAACAAGGAAAGAGGAAACGTCATGATCTCACCTAGTCCAAAAACAAACGAAAAGAAATACAAACACATTAAACAAGATCAACCACATTGTTCTTTATTCCAATGAAGAGGGTTCATGATTCCATTAATTTGACAACCCCATTTAGCAATAGTTATTGCATATCCTGAATATTTTTTTTAATACATGACCCATTCAGTTTTCTTCTTCAACTTGACAATTTTTTGGCCATTCAACCTTTTTATTCTTTTTGGACTCAATGGACAATTCTAGCTAGGAATAGAGATTCCACAGTAAACTGTGGGTTGATTGATGGTATAGTTGAACTTTAATGATCAAGATTTTGATGAAAATTTAAATATGTGAACAGATCGATAAAAGTGGCTAAAAAGCCTTGTTTTTTTTCTCTAAAAAGCCAGTGTATAAGGTCCGTTCATCTCTTAGGCCTTGTTTGTTTTTTTATTTTAAGCTCTTAATCACTACTTATGTCTGATTCGTTTAGACGTTTCATAACCATTTCATAACCACAAGGCTTGTGGCGTACTGGTTAAGACTTGTGGGGATGAAGCTAAATAACCCATCTACCCTAGGTTCGAATCCAGGCGTAAACAGCTTGTGGCCACTGGGAAATTATCTCAGGGATGCATGCTTTAGCAATCTTAAAATTGTCAGGGATTAGTTTAGACAAATGCTTAGGATACCCTTTACAAAAAATTTATAGAGGTCACATGTTTCAGTTATACATGTCGTACTAAATCTTAGATGTCACATGCATTAACTGATATGCCTAATATGTGGTTAAAATGAGAGACTTGCATAATAATCTTGTAGAAATATCCAAAATCATGAACATATTTTTAGCTTATAAGATGCGATGGTTTGATTATTAGCTTATATTTTGGTATAAGATGCAATGGTTTGATTATTAGCTTATATTTTGGTATTTGGATAAATAAATATACGACGAAAAACTAAAATATAAAATAAATTATAAACACATACTTGATTAAAAGAAGTTTTTTTAAATCGCTACATTTAATTTTTATTTATTGGATCAAGCGTAATTAAATGTCAACATTAATAAGACCAGATTAATTTCTTTTGAAAACATAATTAATTGATGAATTGATGAAGATAAGATTCAGATTAAAGTTTTTACTACAAGCCGATCCAGGCCCAAGTAAAAGCCCAAATAAACAAAATTTCATGGTCGGAAGTAATTCATCACGTGCGAGCCACGTGTTCGTATAATTACTCTCTTTTTCTTCTTCTTCTTCGTTATTCTCCGATATCAACCATAATTCGTTTTCTTCTCCATCAAATCTTCCCCAATTTCACTGAATTTCCATGATCTAACTTGAATTTTACGAAATTGATATCATAAACCCCATAATCTGTAACGTATTTTTGTTATTGCAAACCTGGAGCAGTTGAAGACGATAGGCAGGGAGCTCGCAATGGGCTCCCAGGGTGGTTTCGGTCAGTCCAAGGAGTTTCTCGACCTCGTTAAATCAATCGGAGAATCTCGATCCAAAGCTGAGGAAGATCGTATAGTTCTTCGTGAGATCGAAGCCCTAAAACGTCGAATCACCGAGCCCGATATCCCCAAACGGAAGATGAAGGAGTACATAATTCGTCTCGTCTACATTGAGATGCTCGGTCACGACGCCTCTTTTGGATACATTCATGCCGTTAAGATGACTCATGACGACTCCCTCCTACTGAAACGAACTGGTTATTTGGCCGTGACTCTGTTTCTGAATGAGGATCATGATTTGATAATATTGATCGTGAATACGATCCAGAAGGACTTGAAATCGGATAATTTTCTGGTCGTATGCGCCGCTTTGAATGCGGTATGTAAATTGATTAACGAGGAGACGATACCCGCTGTTCTTCAGCAGGTGGTTGAGTTGTTAGGACATCCAAAAGAGGCGGTGAGGAAGAAGGCTGTAATGGCTCTGCATCGGTTTTATCAACGGTCCCCCTCGTCCGTGTCTCATCTTGTAACGAATTTCCGAAAGGTTAGTGTTTTTTTAGATATATAAATGTTATATTGATGTGGGCATCGTAGAATTGCACCTGCATTTTAGAGGATATATGATCTGGTATTTGGCATTCAGAATTGAAGCTAATTTAGTTCAATATGTAAACTGATTTTGTTTGAATTCCCATGACCAGGCATGATCATCACTCATACAGACATTAAATGGATCATTCTTCTACGGGTACCTACTATTGTTAGAAGATTATATGCGCCACTGTGATTATGGGGAGGAAAATTTGAGTTTTCCTGATGTATGATGTGCATGCATGATTGTAATCATTTCATGTTGTATTGCATGATTAATTTAACTCGATCTCTGAATGTTGGATCAATGTAGATCAGACACTAGGGCCTGCAGTGATACCAAGAACCATACTTGCAAAGTTGCAATAAATTGAAGTTTTAAGTGAAAAAAGAAAAACGGAAAGAAAATTTAACTTGAAAGTGAATTAATGAATACAAAATACCATAATTGAGTATATGAGATGAAAAAGAGACGACCCGCTATGCAATGAAGGACGTATCTGAAATGCAGAAACTTGAATTTGCTTTATTACATGTCATGGTCATAAGTCATTGATTGAGGATATAAAATAATGAGCGTTATTGTAACCATATGTAGCCACACCACTCAAGTGATCATTTCTATTAGTTTCTTTGTGTGAACATTATTATCCATTTTATGTTATTAATGGCTCAACTGAACACCAAAAATGGTCCTTAGAGACTTATGTTTCATTTTTACATAAACCAAAATTATTGATAATTACCATACATGAACAGAAAGGTTTTTTCAAGTTTTGTTGGTAACTTTTATTAGAAATTTGAAATTGAAATGCAGTTTAAAAGAAAGCTAGTAACAAAACCGACTGCCGGTTGAAAAGCAGTTATTGTCTTTTAACAATTTTATAATTCTTGTTTGGCTTGAGTTTTCATTTCCTGATGCTAACATGTATATTTTTTGCAGAAACTTTGTGATAACGACCCTGGAGTAATGGGTGCTACACTTTGCCCTCTATTTGATCTTATCATGATAGATGTAAATTCACATAAAGATTTAGTTGGAAGCTTTGTAAGCATTCTCAAACAGGTTGCTGAACGTAGATTGCCAAAGAGTTACGACTATCATCAGACACCTGCACCGTTTATACAGGTGTGTCTCTTCATATATCATCTATTTAGACACAATAGCTCTCTTACTTTTTGGGTGCATACTGCATAGTGTTCTCTTTTTTCTGTTTGTACTTGGATAATTAAGACTTGATAGTCATTACCCTTGAGAAAGTGGGGAAAATGGAAACTTTTATTCAAAATTTTGATAATGGTGTTTCGTCATACCTAAAGTTTTTGGAGTTTGAAAGTGTAGTACGTTGGAGGATACTTCTGGTCTGCAAGCCTATAGTTATCCATTATTAAAGTACCTCAGTTGCACCTTTCATAATTTAAGGTATATGGGATTACATATGGTGGATTGCTCTTTTTTTTATATAAAATTCAGATGAAGTTTTAAAAGAAAGATGTAAAGGTACGGGTAAAACTTCTTCAAGAGAAGGTTTTTTTGGTTAAAATATTTATTGCTTCGGTTATTGGGGTTTTAAGCTTAAATTTGAATATCACAAAAGTAATTTGTCTTTTTGACATTATGGTTAATTGCTTATGCAGATTAAGTTGCTAAAAATTCTGGCGATGCTCGGTAGTGGTGACAAGCAGTCTAGCGAGCAGATGTATACTATCATTGGAGACATAATGAGGAAGAGTGACACAACTAGTAATATAGGAAATGCGATTCTTTATGAATGCATATGCTGTGTCTCATCTATACATTCGAGTCCTAAGTTATTTGGATCAGCAGCTGATGCCATTGCTAAACTTCTAAAGGTCCACCCTTCCTTTTGTTAGTTAAAAGATATCTTTCACTCATATAAGTCTAGTTTTTATTTATATCCTAAATCTTATGATCAGTTTTCTCTGCTTTGTAGAGCGACGTTCATAATTTAAGGTATATGGGTATTGATGCACTTGGTCGACTGATAAGGATAAGCGCAGAAGTTGCTGAGCAACACCAACTTGCTGTAATTGATTGCTTAGAGGTTAGTGAATCTTGATATAGTTGTATTTGCTTCAATAATAGTCAACCCATATGTTTTATCCTCTAATGCTGTTTAAATTTTCATATGGGTCTGTCTCAAATATGCCATATTAAATTTAACTTATTTTAAATAGGTAATAGAAATTCTTTTTGTGGTGAGAATAGACTTCAAATGTATATTTATTTCTTCCTCACTTCTTGAATCAGGACCCAGATGACACTCTAAAGAGGAAAACATTTGAGCTGCTTTATAAAATGACAAAGTCCTCCAATGTGGAAGTTATAGTAGACCGTATGATAGAATACATGATAAGCATCAGTGATAATCATTACAAAACTGAAATAGCATCTAGGTGTGTGGAACTTGCAGAGCAATTCGCACCCAGCAACCGTTGGTTTATTCAGGTTCTCTCTCTCTCTCTCTCTCTCTATATATATATATATATATCATGCAGGCAATTGCACATGTGCACGTTTACATCCAATTGCGAGTTTTGATATATTTAGTTGCATACTTGCATGTTACCAAAATTCTATCTTCACTTCTTCCCTAATATTTCACCTACAGACCATGAACAAAGTCTTCCAACATGCTGGGGATTTGGTGAACCCTAAAGTGGCTCATAACTTAATGCGCTTGATTGCCGAGGGATTTGGAGAGGAGGATGATACGGCAGATAGTCAGCTTAGATCTTCTGCTGTATGTATTCTTGAATCATTTGACACTTCATATACATTGCAAATCTCTTATCTTAATTTGTAAAATAGATCTTGGAACCATCCGTTTTTGGTTTATAGGTGGAATCTTATCTGCGAATAATGGGAGAGCCAAAACTTCCATCTACATTTCTTCAGGTAAATTATCTTATTTCGGTTTTCTATTCATGGTCTTCACTCGGTATTTGTATATGTGGAATGCTGCTCTTTGTTTTTTATATTATTGTATACAGGTCATATGTTGGGTTTTGGGGGAATATGGAACCGCAGATGGTAAATATTCTGCTTCCTATATCGGTGGAAAGTTATGTGATGTTGCAGAAGCACATTCAAGTGATGATACTGTTAAGGTATGTTAATTTTAGCTTAATGTATAAGCACTAGAAAATGTATGTGAAGGTTCTTACTTCAGCTTTCAATATAAGTGACTTATTGACATCATTTATAAAGTTTTTCCGTTTTCTTTTTCTTGGAGTTCAAGGGTTTTATTTTAGTATCTTCTTCATTGAGAATTTTAAAGCATGTTTTTAAGTCTCTTTTCTGCTTATTTTGGAAGGCGTATGCAGTGACAGCACTTATGAAAGTTTGTTGTTATGAAAAAGCTGCTGGAAGAAAAATAGATATGTTATCGGAGGTAAGTAAAACGCTAGTTATCTTCCATGCCATTAGGAAATCGTTATTAATATCAGATTGGATCTATGCTAACTTATTGTCAACTGTTCATTAACAAGATACGACTTTTTGGCATATCTAGAGTTCTAAATTTCTCTCGTGTTTCAGTGCCAATCCTTAATTGAATCATTGTCTGCATCTCACTCGACTGATCTCCAGCAACGTGCATATGAACTTAAGACAATTATCAGCCTAGATGGCATTGCTATGGAGAATATAATGCCATTAGATGCAAGTTGTGAAGACATTGAGGTGGTTTATTGAATTATTGTTCATTATAATATGTTATATTTCGACTTTAAATTAGTTTTCTGTTCATTAATGGCACTTTATTTGAAGAATTTTTGTGTTTATTTCCATGCAGATCGATAAGAGTCTTTCGTTTCTCAATAGTTACGTCCAGAAGTCCTTAGAAGAGGGGGCTAAACCGTATTTATCGAAACATGAGCGATCTGCAACTCGAAATATCGGCAAACACTTTAGAAACCATGATCATGATGGTTCAACACATTCTCTTAGGTTCGAGGCTTATGAAGTTCCGAAGCCTATAATCCCGGCTAGGCTACCTCCAACAGCTTCTTTAACCGAACTTGCAGCCGTACGTGAACAATCTTATCAAAGGGAGGTTCATCGTAGCCCATCGGTTGGATCTTTATCCGATAAAGGCTCACAGGAGCTCAGGCTACGGCTCGATGGGGTTCAAAAGAAATGGGGTAGGCCCGGTTACTCATCTACTGCGGCTCCATCGACCTCTGATTCGGATTTTCATACGGTTAATGGTTCTGGAAAAGGTAAATCATTTGAACCCTCTTTAAGAAAGCAGCCGGAAGTTGAGATACCCGAAGAAAAACAAAAACTTGCAGCTTCACTGTTTGGAAGTACGACTTCAAAGTTTGAAAAGAAACAATCTGGCAAGGTTCCAAAAGCAAGCCATCAAACGAGCCAAGTACGAGCCATAACGGCAGTGGTTCAGCCACCTGCGGACTTGTTGGATTTCGGAGAACCAAGTGGTGGTGCGGAAAGTGGCTTATCGGCAACTGTGGATCCATTCAAACAACTGGAAGGTCTTGTGGATACAAATACAAGCCAAGGTGGTAATGTTTCTAAAGATTCAGATATCTTTTCCCTTTATTCAGACGCTGCTTCGACTAGCGGTCAGAATCTGAATCAAGAAATCGGTAACCTGAGTCATGAGTCGGCTAACGCGAGTAACAGAACGACAAAGGGTCCGAACGTTAAAGACGCTTTAGGGAAAGATGCATTGGTTAGGCAAATGGGTGTAACTCCAGAAACCCAGAATCCTAATTTATTCAAAGATTTGCTTGGCTGAATGACTGACTGACTGACTGACTGAATACATCCAGCCATCCACTCTCAATATTCAATGAGAAATATATGTAGAAATGCTTTCAAATATGGCATGAAGAACTTGCAGGCTCCCTTGAAAAGATGGTTTTTTTTGGCGTAGGAAGTTATAACAGCTGTTTAATTTTTTTAATCTTTGAGTTTTATATTTTTGTAATTTGCGGGAAAATGTGTACCTTTTATTCCTGTGTATGATAAAAGATTTTGAGGCCCACTCTTTGGCTTTGAACCTTCAATATCGAATAATATACATAGATTTACATGACTGAATGTTTCTTTTTTGGATAACTGTTGATTAGTCTGTAAGTCATTGCAGGAAAACCTCCATGGTTACAAAGGTTTTGGCAGTGTCTGGAATTATAATTAAAGATGAGATTGAACAAGGGTTTTGGAGTTCGGTTTTATTTTAAATCAAAATCGCCATAATAAAAAAATTAAAAACAAAGATTGATAAAATAAAGTTTGTAGTAATGTAAAGGTTTACAAATGATTCAAACTCTACCAATATATCATACATAGTTATATATGGAACGTACATAGTACAGTATTTGTTTAATTAGACCAAACATAATAATTTCTAAATATAATCATGCCATTAAAGTAGTGGTATATATTGATAGGGGCGAGTTCAAATGAGAACTCAAATTTGGTTGCGAACGTGAGGACAAATGAGAGTGCGACACGTGTCATATTCAGTCTGAATAAGCATTATCCAGTCTGAATAAGCATTGTCCAGTCTGAATAAACATTATTCAGACTGAATAAATACTATATTCAGTCTAAATATTTCTTTGATTATACAGTCTGAATAATTTACATTCAGACATGTGTCGCGTTCTCATTTGTCCTCACGTTCACAACTAAATTTGAGTTCGCATTTAAACTTTCCTACCCGTTAATATATTCCGTAGATCTATCTTAATTGACCTAGCTTCATCACTAACTTGGTAAAGGTAATTAATGTGGATTTAAAATTAATTAAAGAGTCCTGTTTTTAGAATTGATTGTGTAACCTTTTCCTTTTATATATATTATATGTTATCTTTTTTGTTATAAGAAGTTTATTCACGTTTTTGTATGAAAGTAACTGTAACTGTCTTATCTTGTGCGTTATATATTTTATGTGTAATGACATATGCATGCACTAAAACGTTGTTTGTAAACATGTTATTGGCTTGTATACAAGTATAATACAAATACAGTGTGTTGGCCGGTGGTGGTGCTTGTGGTGGATGGATGGAGGTGGAGGGGGCGGTCGGAAAGTGTAGCAAGCAAGACGAAAAAAAGTTGAGCATAAGTTTGTGGAAAAAAAATATCAGGAAAATATTTCATGCCGTCATTGTTGGAAGTGGATCAAACTTTGGGAATAATGTTGACAATTGTTTATTTTATTAAGATTATGATAACAGTTTATCCCGATAACAATAAAAAAAGAACACTAATAAAGATCCTATACATTGTTTTTTTGAACAAGTCAAAATTCATTATTGTCATGTGTGCACAAAGAGAGGAAGGTAACACAAATGTATGACCAATTTATACCATTTACATTATCATTATATATTAAAGTAATACAAAGACTAAGTTATAAATTCAAATTCCTAGATATATACATGCCTTCCAATACATTAAAGTCCAACTAATAGAGATACATCAACAAAACATGCTTGATCAGATTGGAAACACGATTTATGTTTTAAAATAAGTCAAGATATTATTTCATCTTTGTCAAGGTGTCAAATTTCTATTATATAGATTGTCTTAATACTTTATATTTCAAGAGACCAACTCATATACAAACTCCTCGAACATGTAAAGATCAATCAATACAACGATATAAATTTTTCAATCTAACAACAATATATTTTAATGATACTCGGAAATTCAAAAAGCACAACACATTGAAAATGTCAGTCTTTTGCAAAGTTGGTGTTCCGTGTTAGACTATCTAATATTGCTACAAAAAATCTTAGTTTTTAGAACACTTTTATATAACACTTTAAAAAATATTATATAACAAGATTAACTAACAATCTATTTTTTTTTAGTTCTTTAGGTTACCTAATATGGTCTTAATAACCTATTATTTCCTCGACTTGTTAAGCTATCAAACTTTAAGGTTGTTTGGCAAAAATATAACTTGTTTTTTGATCTTATCTAGCCTTGTTTGGAGTAGCGTTTCAAAAGTTTTCTAACACTTTTTCCAATTATAACCATAGTTAATATTAAATATTATTTATCACTAATACCTATTAGTAATTAATATTTATTATCTATTAAACATTTATATTAACTATTTAAAATTATTTTTACTCATATCAATTATTTTTATTTTATTATTATTCAATATATTTATTCAATCAAAAAACAAATATAACAATTTTAGAAATGTTTATATAAGTTACATAAAAATTAAAATTACATTTATTTTGTTTTATAAATAATTAAATTATTAAACGATTTTAATAAAACATGTAATTTAATTATTAATATATTTTTTGAAAAAATTAATTAATTAATTAGGTTATGTGAGATTCATTATTTTTATTTTTATTCATATCTTATGTACTAAATTAATGTACATCAATTCTTTTAATTAATGTACATCAATTCTTTTAATTAATGTTACATTATTTAATTTTCTTTACTTATACTTTTTGTATTAACAAACATATTATTATTTGTTATTTGTTATAATTATATTATAAAATGTTGTAATTGAATAATTCTTAAAATGTCATGTTTTTATCATTTTATATTTTTCAACTAGTTTGTCGGCTAGTTTTTACACAAGTAACTTATCAGTTAGTTTGCTAAACGTAGCCTAAATCTCCTTAAGTATTTTATTAAGAGTGTGTAGGCGTTCATAACATGTCGTCGCCTCATATTTAGAAATACTAAATCATATAAACTATTTTCACACCGGTAAATACATTCATGCAGTATATTAAGATATAGTTGAATCCAACAATAATAACACTACGCATCGGCAACATACCTTTTTGGTCAAATTTTAAAACATATTCCTTTAATAAAGTCCAAACATCATTTAATATTTGTTGAGATTTCAATTCTTCATTAATGGAGTTTCTTTGTTTAGAAAGTGACTCATCTCATGGTGATGTTGTGAATGTATTTGGACATTTTGTAGCCATCCTTTCTTGAATTTTGATGTACATAGAATTGTTTTTATAATTTTTTTACTAAAGTTTGTATTCTATACAAATACAGTGGTTTTTGAAAAATATATATATTATTAATTAAGTCGTTTAAACATAAAATTATGGACTAAAAATCGTTACTAACAAGAAAATGCGATTTGATTATTTCAATAGAAAATCTACGTGTAAGTAATTGTCTTTCGCCTAATAACATTAAGAGACATTTTACAATTTTGAATTATAAATTAAACAAAATAAACACGTTCGTTCAATTTGAAGATAGTTTCAACAAAATTACGTTCGAACTTTGTAATTTATTTTTCAAGTTTTTGTAATTTTGTCAACGATAATTTATAATTGTATATTCATAATTATATCAAAGTCAATAGGGAAAGTAATGTAAAATCGCACTCACCAAAATGGAAATGTGATATAAAATACATATGTATGTATACAAATTGTGTTTAATGGCTAGTTATTAAAACGGTTCACATTTATCATTCAGATATATATCATGAGTTTGATTTTTTTCTTTTCTTGGTATTGCTTGTAAACTAACATAGATTTATGAATAAATAAAGGGAAATGTTTGAAAAAACCCAATAAACTATCTCATTTTGAATGGTTAAGTCCTTAAACTATTTTTTTTTTATTGAAAAAACCCTTAAACTTTTTTATTTTGAATGATTAAGTCCTTGAACTATTGATTTAAATGAAAAAACCATTAAACTTTATCATTTTGAATGATTAAGTCCCTAAACATGTTTTTTAAATAAATAAACTATCGATCTTTTAAAAATTAGTTACCTACATATTTTTTTTAAATAAGTTATTCATAACTCACAAAAAAGTTTTAAAGTAAAATAAACTTAAATCGGTTTTACCGTTCCAAAAACCCTACGCAATTAAAACCTCTAGCAAACAATGGTATTGCTCTCCCTCGTCACTCCCCATACCCCAACGCTGTCCGTTCTCCATGTCCCCTAGCACGTTGTTGGCATCTGTCATCGATCTTCCTCTTTTTTATCTATTTTTTTATCCGTTATAAGAGGGATAATCAAAAGATAACCGGTTAAATGTGGTTTATTTATGTTTAGAAGCTGTAAGTAACCAATTTTTAAAAATTCGACGGTTTAATTTGTTAGAAAAAAAAACCAGGGACTTAATAATTCAAAATAAGAAAGTTAATGGTTTTTCTATTCAAAATGAGAAAGTTTAATGGTTTTTTCATTCAAAAAAATAGTTCAAGATTTAATCATTCAAAATGACAAAGTTTAATGGTTTTTTCATTCAAAAAAATAATTTAAGGACTTAACCATTCAAAATAGGATAGTTTGTTGGGTTTTTTAAACATTTCCCATAAACAAACAATATATATTTTGAATCTCGTGATGTGTTTTCACTTCACTAAAAGAGATGTAATCAACATCTTGGATTTGCAGTGGACGCACATACCTCTAGTATAATTATTTTCAGATATTCAGGTGGGTAATAGTCAACATAACGGATTATTCTTACCCGTTAAAACCTAGGGATCACAGTAGCACTTTGAAGTTGGAACTGAATAACAATATAGGCTTTTTATTAAAAACCCACCTTCTTGCTCAACTCTGGATATATAGTTGTGCAATACTTGTCTCAAATATTGATGTCTAAAGATCATTAAACGTCTTGAAGATTGTTGCCTTGGCAATTGCATTATATGGTCATAGCCTCGTAGGAAATAAGGTCATACTTTGAAATGCAACTCCATCTGTATTTCAATTGATGGTTAACATCGTTTTCTTGAAAAAAAAAAACTCAAAATTGATGATATATGTGCATATAGAGAAGGAGATAACATAATTTACATAGTTGTAACTACTTCAAAACCTTTACATTATATACTGAATAAACACATACACAAAAGTTATATATGATTTGGTCTATCAAGATGTCAAAATTCTATTAATAAGATAATCTCCACATGGTTATATAATAAATAACATGTACTTTGTTGACCTATTATAAAAATTACTCAAAAAATATGCATAAAGTACTTCACATTTAATTATATAAACCTGAATCGATTTGTTAAATTCTCAATATGATGCCTCCAAACTTTCGAAGATCTATCAAGAATTTGTGTTCTAAACTTCTAATTAGGATAATTTATTGGACAAACCAACAAATCAATGTATCATTATTAGGGTAAACCACACATTTTGCTTCATTGCATGACATGTATAATCAAAGTTTGAATTTGACTTTTTATAAAATCTTATAAAAAATGTCAACTATGTTTTATATTCATTGTGCCAAAGTCAATAGCCAAATCCCAGTTGGCCAAGATGCCAAATGGAGTTTCATGGTTGCAAGATGTTTTAATAAACTAAATGATTAGGTTTTATTTCTTTCTAACACACGTATAGAGATATTTTAAGATCATTCAATTGACGAGATCTTGATATCATATTGAATCGTTTGAATAGGTTGACTTTATAGAAAAATACATAATCTTTACTTGATCAAACATTCACATGTAAAACATAATGAACCTTCGTAGGAAAGACACAAGACCTTGTTATAATTCAATGATCTCACAAAAATTGAATGGCCTCATTGGAACCCAACGAATATGTGTAAGGGGTCGATCATCATTTGAAAACCAAATAACTAATTTTTTAATGTATATTCATCGTTGAATATATCCGTTGACAAAATACAAATACGAGTGAATATATTCATCAATGAGTATATATAGTATATATTCGTTGATAAATATACTCATTGACATCGTACATAGTTTTTATGAAATTCATAAATTTTTATCTATAATTATTAGACACTATAAAATTATCTCCCTAATTCTCAAATTATATATGCATATATAACACCTTCGATTATAATAGCCATGCATGATGTCTTAGTGCGTGAAAAGTCTTGGACACGGTTTCTCACCTATTGCATTATAAGGTTGTAGGAGATATGAGATTATGCCGTACTTTGAATTGATTTGATTCCATTGTTGAGTGTGAGATGCAAGCATGTTTAATGCCTTGTGTGATTGTATTAAGGATCAACATCTTTTTATTACAAAGTCAAAATTGAATATCGTCATACGTAAGAGAGAAGGAGATAAAAACAAGTGTATCAACATAAACCACTTACGAAGTCGTTGAACTTTTGTAACATATTAAATAAGACAAGTACTCCAAAAACGTATAATTTCATCTATCATTGTGTCAAATTTCTATTACTTGAGTGATGTTATCATTCAAAGTTTTCAAAGACCAAAATACATTAAGATATGTTTTATTGAATTGAAAAAAAGTTAGAAATCTGATTACCAGCTCATTTGAATTGAAGTGTCAAATTTCAAATGACAAGTTATTGTTTAATAAGTATATAACTAGTTAGTTTGTTCAAGTTCGTCCTAATAACTTATTATGGGTCAGTTCAAATTAAAAAAAAAAACTAAATATCGTGAGAAGGAACTAAGGGAAGGTTAAGCAATATGTGAATCGATGAAAAAGTTCATCTAAAGATGCATACGTGAAATGTGAACCCATATGAAAAATATGTAACGTTGATTCACATAATTCTTCAACATATTTTTTCCAATCTTTTCATTGATCATTCACATATGTATCTTTCCTTCTTACATTCTTACCTTCTCACGTTTTAAATAAACCTTCCACTAACTTACTAAGCATCTTTTATATTTAACGGTCAATTATTTGCTTATATAAGTTTTATTAAATACTCTATTATCCCAATTATGCCTAAAACCAAGGTCGACCGTTCTCCATAAGGCCCCGAAGTTATATCTTATCGAGTAATCTTGAATTAAATAATAAAATTACAATACATCTACTCTGAGTTAAATACAAATTTGTAATACAAAAAATAAATATTAATTAATTATGATATGTGGCAAGCTTTCAATATATTATCTGCAGAATTTCTAGAAAGTGAGTCATACAGCTAGAAGTTTGATGAAGGTGATGTTTTGAATGCATTTTGGACATCTACACAATTTGTAGTTATCCTTTCTTGAAAAAAAGAATTGGGATATTTTGATTAAAATGGTCAACTGAAACCTAATGTAAACTGACATAACTACCCTTTTAAGGAAAAAAAATGTTCAAATCACCTAATTACTGTTATAGTTTATGGTAGAAGTCGGATAAAGTCCCATCATTCATCAATCGTGTACGTAAGAAAAATGTTACCCATCACAACAAATGATTACGAGCACATAACTCATTAACACGTTTTCCTTTCCAACGTCATTTTCATATCTGTACAGGCGAGAAAATTTCTAGTAGTCTAGTAACAAAACAAAGCCAAACTAATTAGTATATTCCACTCAGAAGTATGGTAACGGAACGGTAAGATGTAAACAGATTTATCTCTACATCTAGCAGTAGAAGTAGTATTGTTTATAAGAATTTTAGTAGTTAAGTAAGCAGCATTGTTATGTCATATTCATAGGCAATTAACTTATGTCATTCCTTGACACATATAATTACCGGATACAAAGATTATGATACATTTAAGGTAATAAAGAAAATAAGACATATTAACAACATAAACTTCAGCAAATTAGAAAAAAAAATGTTTATCAGGATTCAAAATTCAATACTCTTGCATATGCAATGAGGGAACTACATAAATATACGTATAAACCTAAAATGTTTAAGAAAATATCACAAATCTCAAGTCTTCAAATTTATAATCATTGTTCAATAATTAAGGCAAGGTCACAAATCTTAATAAAATTCGTCAAATATAAAAGGTATTGATTTTTACGATAATGCTAAAACGTAAGAATTTTTGGAGTCGAAATTAACGTCCTGAGTCATTCTACCTAGTATTTCGTTTCTTTTAACTTGAATATATTAAATACTTACAATTTTTTTAAAAAGACCATTTTAATATAAGTATAAAAGTTTATAATTATTAGTTCATTAAATAAATGGAGAACTTAAAAGTTGCATTTTGTTTTTATTTGGTTGTTTCAACCCCCAACTCCTAAATTTATGTTTCCAATCTCTAGAGGACCACTCCATCAATCAATCAAATTACAAATTTGCATAATTGTATGACAAGTGTATTCTTATTAAAAAATTGAAGATTTTGAATTTAATTGCCTATAATAAATTTGTCAACCATATTTGTATACCCAATTTATATATGAAAGTCAAAAGTCCAAAAAATAATGCCAATGGGAGTTGACCAAGAATGAGCATTTGACTCAAAGATACATTCAAATGGATTTATTGACAATGATTTAAAATTGAAAACAGTAGCGATGCAATGCAAAGGATATGGAAATGGGATTGAGATAACAACTCTTGAATGACTTGTTTTTGTTCGAAAAGACAAGAAAAATGGTTAAAAGAATATTGAAGTTATAAGATTTGAATTGGTCAATATAAAACTAATTAAAACAGATTAATTTAATTTGAGGTCTCAGCTAGATGGGGTCGACCCTAATTGACCAAATACATGAACAAGCTTAAAAAATCAAACTCTCACAAAAAAGATTGCACAATTGTCAAGAATAGATCACAAGATTTAAAATTGAAAACAATAAGGATACATGAATAATGTGTTCTTTCAGTTACAGACTTCATTTATAAAAGTTGTATATCATAATTATAGAGATGAGAGAGGATATCGAACCCAAAAATTACTATTTTTCTATTGACAACTTTAATATGGTTTATGAGTTTTTTACTTTGTTCTGATCCTTGAATATTTTACATAGTTGATTCATAGTAAAACCTAGTTTATTAAATCGTATGCTAGTCACACTATTTTATTTTCTAAAACCAAAGAAGTAGATTACAACCTATTGAACTTTAGGGCCAAGTTGGCCTTATAGCAATCACTCTATCAAATAAGAGGCCAGAGGTCTTATTTCGTTTTGAAGTTGTAGATGCTACTTGTGGCCACACCGATCTGGCAATCTTTAATACACACATATATATGTATAGAAGGTCAGTCATTTGAGAATTCCATAATTTCTAAGATCCATTAAAAGTCATTACTTTAAAATAATTAATGCATTTTTTAGGAAAAAATAAATTTCATATATTTTTTTAAAGGCAAGTTAACACACATACGTTCCCGGGGTATCCGGGCTCCCACTTAAGGGTGTCACCCGGCTAATCCCTGTCGATCTTGGCCCAACCCAATTAAGGGTACCACAAAGTGGCAGACCCAAGATCTGGATATCTCCACATGCGCATCGGGGGGTTCGAACCCGAGTAGTCAGGGATACCATCCACTAACCCTCCCCCCCCCCCCAGGATGTTATCTTACCACTGGACTAGACATGTTTTGATAAAATTAAATTTCATATGTATATATAGGTGGAGATTCAATCGAGAACACCTCCATTTTATAAGAACGCGAAAACACCTTATCACATGTGATAATACACAGGAGGGGACCTAGTGGTGTGTGGACGACGTGTCCAACGACTTAGGTCGCGCCAATAGCAGTTTGCATATGTTTTATTTAACTTACAAGCACACACATTCATAATTAAATATGTACACAAGGTGGACATATTGTGAACACAATGAAAATAATCTCCAAAAAGTCCGTATTAGGATGTTCACGATGTATTCTCAAGCTCTACAGGATCTCGTAGATTTAGAACGTATTCATAATATGTTCACAAATTATAATAGTATTTCTAAATAACTGTTCACAATGTGTTCACAAATTATAATAGTATTTTCGAATAAGTGTTTACTTTTGTGTGCACATTTAATTGTGTTTGTGTATGCATGTATGTTACACACAAACACACACACACAGATAGAGATAGAGATAGAGATAGAGATAGAGATAGAGAGAGAGAGAGAGAGAGAGAGAGATTTAACTTAAATTAAATTAGATTATGTTTTTCAACTAATTTTTTGTGGTAAAAATTGGATCTTATAGATCTTATGAATTAGGTTCTTAAATTAAGACTTGTATATATAAATCATGTCATTCATACAAATAAATCTCAACCGTCCATCTGGTCTAATGAATATTTGATTTTATAAATATTTTGATCATGTTCTAATGTAAAGTGTTGATCATGATTAATGAACTAAAGCAATAGTATGTATAAATGTCAATTGTAGTTCATATACAGTTTTTGAAAACTTGAAGAGTACTGGGTGCAACTTGAAAATATAATATTTTGGTGAGTTAACTCTATCGTGTATTTTGAAAATCCAATAAAGAAGGAAACGAGGAGCAAAGGTAGGGACAAAGAAGAATTCACAATATCTTTTTATGCTTCTCTTGTTGTATCAATTACTGCATCCCATATCTTCGATGAATGGCATCGATCAATAAATTAAATGTGTGGTTAGTAACTTGGCGAAGCATGCTTGATAGTGACTCATATCTATTACGATGGCAATGGCCATGTTAACCCGTCCCCTAGATTAGGAGTGAACAGGGAAGGAAGAATAAGAACAAATGTTTCACGTTGTTATCATTTTAAAAGCTTGATGTAAATGAAGAGGTTGTCGGAAATGGACTACTTGGTTGAAATGAATGAAGCAGATTTCAATAAACATACGAACTAAGACACATAAATAGATAATATAGACATTTGTAAATATTTTTCAACAGTAAATATCATGTATGATTTAAACCTTAGTTGCCAAATATTATGAAATAAGAAACAAAATTTTATTAAAAATGCCTTGCGGACTTCGTACAAGAAAAGAAAGTCAATAACATCTCCTCACTCAGTAATTTTAGCTAAACTTGTTAAAAAAGTATGACCTAATTATGCTATAATCGATCACGTTACGCACCCCCTAGCTTTCTATTTATTACAAAATCATCACAAATCTTTTTAGTTCTCTTCTTATTAGTTTTAAGGAAACTCTCTTTATGTACAATTTTGGTGTCCTTTTGAGTCTTTCTTATGCCTTAGACATAATTTCCTCATTTCTTCATGATGATTCCATTATCCTCTTCGTCGTTGACTAAATCGGTCAAATACCCTTATATTCTATAAATAGTAAATCTCTTTGATGTGTCTTTTTTTGCACATCGACCAACCTTCGGATTCAAATACGTTCAACCACCCCGTCTCAAGATTCCAAATACCCTCAAACCCGAACCTCAAGATTTTGAACTTTGAAACCATAAGGTCTTGTTGTGACCCTTTTTAGGGCATTTACTTGGGGTAAAATCTTATAGGCAAACCATTTTGTGGAAGGGCAAATGGAGCATAATGGATTTCATTCTGTGGGCCTACCATTGACCACCTGCACATAAATAGGAAACACATTTGATCAGTAACTTTTTTAAACGTTTTCATATTCAGACTTATAACTGTATTTCTAAAAACAGTCGTTCTACTTTTTTTAAAAGAAAACAAATCTATATACATCCCATCTTTAAAGATCTTATTTTTCTGATGGGATATACAAGAGTCGTTTAGTTTGATTTATTTGATATTTTTTTAGGATTTTGTGGACTTCACCAACCTGTATTTTGTGGTCATATGATGTAAAAGAACTAATATCTCCAGCTTGGCAAGCTCATTTCCTGGACAAGCATGGGTCCCATTGCCAAATGGCATAAATGTATTGGGTTTTGGTGCAACCTGTCAAATCACAGTAGAATAGTGATTAATTTAATGGAAATATTTTATAAAAACTACTGTTAAAAAGATGTCAGATATCATAATTAATTTATAAAGTTACGATTTTTACCTCGAATCTTGATGGGTCGAATTTCTCGGGATCGGTAAAATTTTCGGGACTATGGTGAATGTTTCTGAAAAGGGGCAATACTTTCCATCCTTTTGGAATAAGGTACCCTGAAAAAAAAAACCCAATTTCAAAATTATTTTCAAGAATTCAAAAAGATTGAATCTTTAAAATATATTTAATTAATTTTAATTGAAAATAAAAATTATAAAAAAACGAACCTTCAAATTCAACATCTTCCACAGCTTCTCTAAAGGTAAAAGACAGAATAGAAGCAACTCTGAGAGTCTCTTGAATTACTCTTGAAGTTATAGGCATCTTCTTGGTATCTACCCAAGTCAAACTTTTGTCATCTTTTCCCTTCATTATCCCTTCTTGCTCTTCCTAAAAAGTCAAACATTTAAAATCTTTAATTATTTAATTAAATTAAATTAACTTATGGGGTAATTAATGTATCTTTATGTCAACTTGACATTTTCAAATCAAAATGATTTAATTATAGTTTAATAAAGATAGATAAAATTTGATTAAATATATTTTCAAGAAAGAAAAAAAGATAGAATTTTTAGTGGTTTTTTTTTTCTTACAGTGACAGCTTGTAGGACAGTGGGATTTTCAGCCAGATATTTGAGGATCCAAGTGAAGACACTGGCGGTGGTGTCACGGGCGGCGAAGATAACTCCGATGATGTTATCGGCGATTTGTTCATCGGAAAGTCCTTCTTTTTCTTCCATGAAAGAACCCAATAAATCATTGTGGTTTTCTTTACTGTTTTCCCTTCTAACTGAAAGAATCTTGGCTAAGATCTGAGCTAATTCCTTTCTGGCCTTCATTGATTTGTGAAATAGGGTTCCTGGAAGATTAATCGGCATCGAATTATACCCTTTTTCAAGAATGTAATAACACCTCTTGAGATCTTCTCTGTAGAGCACTTCATCCTTTCCAAAAATAGAAAGTAGTGCCACATTGAAAGTGAACTGCACACACAACAACAATCAAAATGATTAGAAACCACACCCAAAACAGAGTTATTGTTTTCAAATCGGTCAAAATAGCCATTTCTGTTACATAGATTTCCTCAAAAGTCACTTGACAGACCCACCTAAAAGACAAAAAAAAAAGAATTTAACTTCTACCCAGGTGGAAGTACCACTTGTGGGGACCCGGGTAGAAATTGTAATTTTTTGTCTTTTAGTTGGGTTTGGGAACAGTGACATTTGGGTAAATCAGGAGAGAATGGCTAAGAGGCCAATTCTTTCTGAATTTTGTTGACTTACTATTTTCATTTCTTGGAAAGTATTGATGAGTCGGTTCTCCCACGACTTGAGCGAATCGACCGCGATGGATTCGATATCCGGAATGATGTTCTTAATCGATTCCGGCGTGAATGCTCGGAGAACCAAACGTCTCAATTTCGAATGGTAATCACCTTGATGAAAGAAAATAGCTTGTTTACCCAACATTCTCTCTTTACTCGCCGGAAATGTGGGCTTAAAAAGATGAGATTTTGTCACAAGAACAAGTTTAGCAGCTGCAGGACTTGAAATCATCACACATCGACAACCCAAAACATGGGTTTTAAAGATCGAACCATACCTGAAAACAAAAAAACCCCCAAAATTAGAATTGGGAAATTAAAGAAGAATTTAAATCCATGGAAAGAAATTAGGAAAAATTGCAGGTGGACTAACTTTTTGACTTTGGATGCAAAGAAGACATTTGGGTTTTGAGAGTAGAGCTGAAAGGTTTCACCGATGTAAGGCCAGCCAAGTGTACCGGGAGGAAGAGGGAGGTATTTCCGGCGACCGGCGACGGCGAAGAAAGATTTGAAGAGAAAAAGAGTGGAGAAAAGAGTGAATAAAGAGAAAGAGATGGTAATGAAATCCATTTGTTTGTTTTAAGTTTTGTTTGATGGTATATTGGATAGAAGTTAGGGAGGGAAGGAATGGAGGTATATATAGGAAATGGGAGTTAAAAGGGAGGGAACACCGTTAGACAGCTAGATACACACACACGGAATCTTGGCCTCCAGCTCATCATCTAATAGGGGCATGGGAAGGAGATGGGTTGGGTTGGGTTGGGGTCGAAGGAGCTTGCTATGCAGATGTGTCTTTTGTATGTATTTTCTGTTTTTTTTCCTTTTTCTTTTTCTTTTTCAATCAGTATGCTAAAATAATTACTTTTAAGTTATAATTTAAATTATTCATTTTAGTACAGTATGTCTTATACTTGAATATCATATTGACCATTATATGTGAACTTATGTTTTAATTTAGGGGAGTGCTAATGGCACCTCTAACACAAATAGAAAATTGAGTATTTTCAACGGAAATTAATTTTCAACAGAAAATGTCGTTGAAAATTTTCTACGAATTTTAAAAGATTATTGACAGAACATAAATTTTCTACGAATTTTCAACGAATTTCCGTTGAAAATCTCTTACAAACATATATGCATTTTCAACCAAAAAATTTTCAACGGAATGTCTCGTCAAAAAGTTTTTGGTTGAAAATGCATTTTGTGAGAGATTTTCAACAGAAATTCGTTAAAAATTCGTAGAAAATTTGTGTTTTGTCAATAATATATTTAAAATTCATAGAAAATTTTCAACGACATTTTCCGTTGAAAATTTTCGTTGAAAATACTCAATTTTCTAGTAGTGTAATAAAGGAGTGTACGAAATTTTTAGTACTATAATAGATATTAATGTTGACTTGTGTGAAGATGACATTCACTCTTACGGGTGCCATAAGCATACCTTAAGGATGCCATTAGCCTCTTCCTTAATTTATTGAAAAAAACTTTTTGATAAATTATAATTTAGATTATAAACTATTTTTTTTACTAAAAACAACTTTATGTAGCGTTCTAATAAACTCTATTATTGGGGATTTTTTTTCACTTATACCCATGATATTTTACAAAAGGCAAAAATTTATCATTAGATATTTTCACGTTATTATGTACTTTTTATACATGGGCATAATCAAATGAGATTTCGGTAGTTTGTAATAATTGTGAGATCAAATGTGAGTTAATCAATTTATTATATTAATTTTATTTATTGAATTAATTAACAGGTAAAGCTGAAACTATAATTTGATTAATTATAATTTAGATATTAATACTTTTAAACAATTATCAATCAAATGTTGTTTCTTTATTTTTCTCAACAAGATTAAATGATTTTAATCCCTTAATCATAAAGGCTTGTTATTTTGAAACCATAACCTCTCTCTCTCTCCTTTCAATTTCTACACTATTTGCGGAAGAAACGATGATGATATCTACTCCATGGTGAAGAAGACGATGATGATATTGTCATCGGAGTCAACCACCTGGTTGGAAGAGATATAAGGTGGCAATGATTGTGAAGGTGATTCAGGGGTGGCGGAGTACAGGGAGTCTTGGTTTTTTTTGTTCAAAGGTATTTTATGAAACTCCGGAGGTTAAGGTGGTGGGTTTTAAGAGAATATAAAGTGAATCGTTGTCAATATTACTATTGAAAAGGTGAGACCTTCAGTTGGCAGCAACGATAATGGTGGTAGTGGTGTAGCATATATGATTTGTTCACATAGTGATGTCAATGATGGTGGTGATGGCCCCGTCGAAGCACTATCAATCTCTAATGAGAAATTGAACGTATCACGTTGTGCACACTGTACCGATGGTGACGGTGGTCATTATGTTGGCCGAAAAGGTTTCCAATGGAGATGGTTGTTAACTTCTCATGGGATTCTTTTGATTTGTACGTTTCCAAACATGGAAACCATGAAAAGAATTAATTGCCGAAAAGGTTTCCAATCTTGTTCTTTCGCTTTTTTTTTTATTTTACAGGCTTCCACTCGACATATGTATGTTGTCTGGAAAACCTATATTAGATCTGGTCTCAACCCATATCTGGTATCACGGTTGTATCATAGTAGGTATCACAGTGTATGCAATTTCATGTTAGAAGTATTCAAAAATGAGGATCTTGTGGGTTTGTGTTTTATTGTTTAAAAGTTGTTGAGTATATAGTGGGTATCCGGTCGGTCTCTGTTTTATTGTTTAGAAGTTATTAGGTATCATTGTAATATACGTCGAAATAAAATTCGCAAAAGTACGTTTCGTCAAAGAGAAAAGGAGATTTACTAAAACAAATTACACGGAAATATTATCCATAAATTTAATTTTTTTAAAAACTAATAAATAATTATCAAAATTAATATTTTATTAATAACCATTGACTATTAGTAATATAAAGTTGAGATTCTTAAATTATACGGTTATCACAAATAATCGAATTTTTAATTAAAGATTAAAAATTAAAAATTAAAAATTAAAAATTAAAAAGAAATCATATGAAGTTAAAATTAGAAAGGTGAGTAGAGCGAGTGGTAAGGGCGGAATGGTGTGGGGGCATGTCAGTTAGAATGCAGAAAGGGCGTGTGGGATGCGAGGAAGAGAGAGTTGAGTTGACTTTGACCATCTAAACCGGCCCCACTCCGTACCACCATATCTTACACTTCTTTCCCTTTTACTTTTATAAAGTTACACTTTCGCTCCTTCTACTTTACTTGCCGGTTGCCACAGAGTCTTCACTCTTCACTTGTTTAACTAGAGCCGCTGTATTATTCATCATTTTAGGTAAAAGTTTATAAAAAGTTTAATAAAACTATTTTATTCCGAATAATTAAGTTTTAACTTATTTTTTTAATAAAAAACAATTAATTTTTTTTTTTTAATTTATTAAATCTTTAAACTATTTTTTTTAATCAAAAAATGGTCAAATTTTCTTATTTTAAATAAAAAAATTATTAAACTTTTTATTTTAAATGATTAAGGTTATGTTTGACAAAAATAAGTTACTTTATTTTCAGTGTATACATTTGTCAAACCATAACTTAGTTTATAAGCTAGTTTATTGAAACACTACTTGGAATTGTGTTTTGAGAACTTATTGTCAATTTTTTCCAATTATAATCCTAATTAATATTAATTATTAATTACTATTTTTATTTTTCAACATGCTTTTTTCAGTCATTTTATATTTTTATACGCTAGTTTTGTCAAACATGATTTTTTTTTACCAACTAACTTATCAACTACCCGCTAACTTATGAGCTAGTTTATCAAACATAGCCTAAGTCTGTAAGCATTTTTTTTTTCAAAAAACTAACCCATCAAATTTTAAAAAATTGGTTACTTGTAATTTCTCCTAAATACAAAACCTAAAGTCAAAATCCACCAAAAAAATCCAAGATTGATTAAAATATTAATTATCTTTTTAAATATTTATTTTCAATATTTTGTATTGGTGGTCTCGGTTGGTAATTATTTTTTTAGATGTTCTTCATATATAGTTGGAAAAAGGACTTTTATTTCTCCTACTTTTTCCATTTTGGAGATAATTTTGGAAAACCTGTTGGGGTAAAATATTGACTCACTTTTTTTTTCATTTTCTCCATTTTGAAGAAGTTATTGGATACGCTTTTACATCTTTTTAACCCAAATAAGTTATATGTAACTGGTTATCTTTTGATTCTCTCTCTTATGATAGATAAAAAAAGGTTGATGGAAGAGGCCAACAACGTGTTAGGAGATATAGAGAACACACAATGTTGGGGAACGGGGAGTGGCGAAAGGAGCAATATCGTTGCTTGCGTAGGGTTTTAATGGCGTAGGGTTTGAGAACGGTAAAATTGATTTAGGTTTATTTTACTTTTAAAATTTTCTTAGTCAGTTATAGGTAGCTTATTTTAAAAATATGTAGGTAACCAATTTTTAAAAGTTCAATCGGTTATTTATTAAAAAAAAGTTTAAGAACTTAATCAATCAAAATGAGAAAATTTAATAGGTTTTTCGATCAAAAAAATTGTTCTGAGACTTAGTCATTCAAAATTACAAAAGTTTTATAGGTTTTTCATTCAAAAAGTAGTTTTAGACTTAATCATGCACAATAAGTTAACTCGTTGGGTTTTTTGAATTTCTTTCGTTATTTTAACCGCTTTTCAAGGGATTTCTTTACTGTTTATATAAAAACATTATATTCAACTCTAACTTATTTTCTAATTTAGAGAGTTAAGTATGATCATATATTTCTTTGAAAGACATTCAATATAGAATTTTATAAATTTGGAATTTGATCTTTTTTAATCCTTTTTAGAGAATATTTAGAATCTGTTATAAATAAAATAGAGAAAGAAAACCCCTGTATTTTCTTTATTTAAAAAAAATAGATATAATATTTTTTTATATAAAAATACGTTTAATTAATATTCATTTTTATATAAATTTAAAAAAGATGAGTATCATTTATAATTTTTTATATCAAACATGTCTTTTTAGAAGATGTTTTAAAATAAAATATATTAATATGATGATTTCTTTAATTATGTTTATCTAATTTTGAGTAATTTCTTAGAGTATTGTCATGAATTAGGTTTCGAAAAACATATTTAGTCCTACAAATTTGTACCGGTTGGTTCTTAAATTATTTCAATCGGGACACCAAAAATTAGGCCTAAATTAGCTCGAATTCCATTGAAAAACCTAAATTGATTTGTAAACCAACAACTTATTACTCATTGACTCATTGTACATCATTAAACAACTCTTGCTTATAAGATTCTAATATATTTTTCTAAAAACATGATCAAGAATTAAGAACTACAAATAAGAACGCCTCCCAACCCTTAAACGACATAGCTATGTATCACTGTCAACATTTCTAGCTTCGACCTGTTTGGTGAACCCCAAGATTAGTGGCAAGTGTGAAGTCTCGTTCTGCAATGATGAACCAAATAAATGATCATTCTTCAACTCAAAATGTTAACTTCTACATCTTATGTATTGCAGTTAAAAAAGTTCATACGCATCTTTTCTCTTCATGGGTTAAGGACCATGTACCTAATCCAAGCATACATGTAACGACATCTTGTCCATGCATATTAGTAGTGTATTATATGTATAACATAATATAAAATCAACTCAACCCGAACGCAACCACAAATTCCACACGAAATAGGGTATTCAAAATGTAGGATGCATACAACCCTTATCTCTCTACAACCCAATCAGTAGAGAGGTTGTTGTAGTGAACCCCCAACATTATATAACATAATATCACACAAATGATATGTGGTAGATACTCAAAAGAAAGAAAAAAAATTACATTTTGATACATCAAAGGTAAAACCATTAGTTGATCTTTCCATTTCCCATATTTCATGCTAAACAACTAACATTGAGTAATGACTCTTAGAAACTTTACATATCATGCATAGATTATGACATACGACTACTTCGTGCCCAACGATTTTCGAGAAGTGCAAAATGTTTGGCCAGAAAGAACATATACAACTCCAGTCATAAAATATCTCAATGTTCTTACATTAGTTTATTATATGCTTATTGAAACTCTTTTTAGTCTCGTTACAAGTCACACAATCCATAAACTTTCTATATAGTTAAGTATACATACCATGAATATTGTAACACGGCTAAAATACCACTTGTACGAGTTTATGGCCCCAAGCCCCAAGCAACAGACTGCCTAATAACTTTTAATACAATTTAAAATAATGGTGGAATTTATTGGTAGTCCACAACTTTGAACTTATATATGGAAATCACAAATATGTTTCTACATCCAAGTATATGGCCATTTCACGACAAAAACGCATTACTTTATCCAAAAAAATCACTTAAGGAAATGCACCAGATCAATTATTGTGAGAATCGCAATTCATGGGGTGAGGGTAATATTAAAAAGAATTAGAACTCCAAATCTCTTCTTACGATTCTCACATTGACTCCATCTCAAACGATATATATACATATATATAGGGGTGGTTTCAGTTGCAAACCCAACAATTGCAGCAAATTTTATAAACAATTATATTATAAAATAATTGAGATATGTATAAAGAGTTATCATGATTCATTAATTATAGAAGATATATATGGAAGATAATATGTTCATTAATCATGATCATGGATTTAAATTAGAAAACAAAGCAAAATCAAATATTTATTAGACCAGATGGATGACTAAGATTGATTTGTAAAATTTGTTAAAATTGTTTGGTTTGTAACTTAAACGTCCCCTATTATATATGGGTAAAGAGTTGATTACCAACAATTTTAACTAATCTTATACGTAACCTGCCTGACAACACCAATGTGAGTGAATATTTTTTTAACACACTCATCAGCTGGGGCTAGCCATGAATCCAAGGGAATTAGGGACCAAATTCAAGACTTGTTTTGTATTTTAACGAAAGTCGTCTCACCCTTTTTCCCAACTAATTAAGCTACATGCAACACAACCATATATTTATATTTTATGCATATATATTTTGGTTTTGATTTCTCTCTCTCTCTCTCAATATATATATCTATAAAATAATGATAAATAAATAAATAAAAGTAAAGGGAACTAACCCGTACGTAAGTACTTCCCGTAGGGGAGAGTGGAAGCAACGGGAAAGGTACAGAGAGACAGGCTGGATTTGAATGATTTGAGAAGGGAGTATGCTATTAATAGAAAGGTTGTCATAAATGCTCCATCATCCACATTCTATTATTGGAAAGTTATTTTTGTCCTCATTCCATCCCATCTCCTTCAAATTATCACTCTCTTTTTCCTTTCTTAGAAACTAAATTTTATACCTTTACTCATACTCCTGTCCTCATATATATAATTAAATTTAACAAGTTACAAGTTATTGTCTTAGAAATCAAACTTAACAACTGTTTTAATTATAAGAAGCTCGTGACTCCAATATTTTCTGTATTTTTTAGTACATTTAATTTAATTAATTTTCTGTTTACTAATAAATAAATAATAATGTAAAAAATATTTTAGGAACCTCACCTTATGTAAGAAAAGAGATAATATAAATTAGAGTTGTGTTTTTTTTACTCCCTACAGTAATTAAAATATGGATATCAGTAAGTTTATTGAAGATGCATATGTCTATATATATACATACATATATATATAGGGGAGAGTTTAAATGAGAACTCAAATTTGGTTGTAAACGTAAGGACATATGAGAGTGCGACACATGTCACGTTCTCATTTGTCCTTACGTTTACAATCAAATTTAAGTTATTATTTGAACCCCCCTTCTCTCTCTCTCTCTATATATATATATATATATATATATAATATTATAGAAGCAACTTTAAATATAAACCAACTAAAGGTTACAAACTATGCAAATCAAATAATTAAGATATATATGGAAATGATGAATATACATTTATTATATATAAATATTTAAAAATGTATTAGAGTTTATTAATTATGATTAACATTTTATTAGAGTTTATTAATTGTAATTACTCTTAACACTTTGTATTTCTTATTAAATTTCTTGGTAAATCTCAAATAACTTCGAATAACAATTAAATTAAATAATTTTATATGCAGATCAATATTTTTTAATATTCATAAAAAAAGACAATAATGAATTGAAAACATTAAAATATATTGTTGAGTTTGATTATCATTTATGATTTTAATTTAATTTTATGAATATATAAATTCAAATGTTACATATTTTTTTAAAAATTAAATGTAACTTAGTTTGAAGAACGAAACATAATAGCGTGTACTTTTGATATTTAATATCAAGTTTTTTTTTGTCATATGGCTATCAACTTGTTTGTTACGCGGTTTTGTGATTCAATTATCTGATTGAGAGTGAGGGTACATACGGCCCACTTGTAAACCTTATCTAGTGGATAAAATTTGAAGTTTTAAATCAAGATCTTATGTTTAAATCTTTTATATATTACCAGCATCTCACAGTTGCTTCTGTTGATTAACATATCTAAATTTTGTATAATTTAATCGGAAGAAAAACATATATTATATGAAAACCTAAACCTTAATTAGACTGATTAAACAAATATGCTAGTTATTCATGAAAATTTTATGGTAGACCTTTGTTTGTGCAATTTTGACTTTGTCTTGTTGCTACTCCTTATCATTTTACAACTTGCTAGTGATTTAATTCTTGGGGTACCACACCATTTACTTGCATAAAGTTATGTTATGTCTCTATATTATTTATTTATTTTAATTTTATGATAGTATTTATGTTATTGAGATCTAAAAGAATAAACATTCAGATATAAAATAATATAAAAAAGTAGTAAATTGATTATTATGTCTTTGACTTAATTTATTATTTCAAAAACACTAAAGGAAAACTAAGCAAAAGTCCAAGCATCAAACATACAATTTGTCCCCTGTGTTGCATCTTCGACGACATTCCTTCTAATCTTGGATCAAAAGTATTTTCATCAAATTTTTTTTGTTATTTTGTTTCATTTTTAGTGTAACTGAACTCGATTCACAGTTTAGTCATTAGTGTACTTGAAGGTCACAAGTTCTAATTCAGGAAGGAATAAAAATTTCCTTGTGGCCACAGAGGTTCAAATGCGGTAACTCCGCGGGGGTGGTCACTTTAAATTAGTCGGCTCATATAACTAGTTGGATATGCAGGTTAATAAGTAAAAAAACCCTTTTTTATTTTAATAAAGCCGCATACATGAAACTTTTGAAATTAATAGTTGACCCTAATATCATAATCCAAAAATTGATTGATTTTTGCTAAGTCGGCCATATTATTTTTAAATGTCATGTATGGGTTGAGTTCCGGTGATGAGTGAAGTTATGCGAGAAAGGAAAAAAGGGATCTCCACCTTTGGATACACATTAGAATGACATGCACGGAGATGAGATACACCGAGATGCACTGGATCACTCTCCCTATCAAGCACGATTCATGGGTGGCCTGGTTTGAGATTAAAGGTGATCAAGGGTCTAGATCCTTTCTTATGTTTTTCCATCTTAACTCAAATTCTCACACAATCCTATGCTTGTCATGTATTTGCGCAAATGGTTTTAACATAATGATATGACATTGCTCATTTGTTTGAGCTTCAACTTTTTTATGGTAAACATTTGTAGTTTGTTTGCCATGCGAGTAATTGTAAGAAGAGATCTGATTCCTTGATCATCTTTAATCTCATATTCATCCATGAATTACGTTTGATACGGGGATTGATCCGGTACATCTCATTCTAATGTGAATTCAAGCATGAGATCATGTGAAAGGTGAAATTAAGATGAGAATCGTAAGAAGAGATCTGGATCCTTGATCACCTTTGATCTCAAACCCACCCATGAATTGCGCCTCTTACGTGGGTTGATCTGGTGCATCGCACGATGCATCTTATCTTGGTGCATCTCATCTTAATGTACATCTAATGGAGACCCCTTGTTACGCTTCTCACCTTAACTCTTATTCTCACTGGAACCCAACCCTGTGCATTCAAGGGTGACGTTTTTTTCTTATGATTTTCACCTTAATTTTTTTTTCTTATCAGAACTCACCCCTTGTTTATTAGTGATAAAATACAAAAAATAGTTAAATATAGATTAGTATCGTCTATTTTTTAGGAGGAACTAGGGTTTTATTTAGAGAGAGGCTAATGACACCCTATAGTATGCTAATGGCACCCCTATAAAAGTGAATCTCTTTCATATACATCAATGTCAAAAACCACTTTTAACATTTTTAAAACTATAAAAATACAAAGACATCCTTATACACCCTACTAAGGGGGTGCCATTAGAACTCCCCTTTATTTATTGTATTAGTAGCTTTATTGTGAAGTACAACGATAATAATTAAATAATTAATATTTATTTCATCATTGTTTCTAACCATGCTTTTCAAATCTTTTTCGTAAGTTGGGGTCATTTAGAAAATAGTTTTTCCGTCTTTAAGACGAGAGAACATTTTTTGTGCGTTTTCTCTTTATACTATTTTGAGTCTAAGTATATTGGATTTGTTTGTTTTGATTTGATATAAACCTATTGTGAAGTGATTATTATGTTCATCAGGTCAAAAATCAAATAATTCTAATAATTCCCCTTGTACTTTTATTGCAAATTAATGGTTGAGATGTGATTCAAATAATGCATTTTAATGAATTTTAGGGTATAGCTATTTGTACTTTTATTGCAAATTAACGGTTGAGAGGTGATTCAAATAATTCATTTCGATAAAATTTAGGGTGTAGCTATTTGCACCTAATTTTAGGTCATATTAAAGCTTTAAAAATGTAAAAGGGTGCATCTTGATACTATGTGAAAGAAGATTAATAGGGTGAGGTTCAAAGAGTAACTAGAGACTACTGACTGATATCCCAGTATTCAAACGTATAGATGTATATAGTTTATATTTTTATGTGACACAATTCTTTTAAAATTAAGAGAAAAGGAAAGAAACAGAAGGAAAATTTTAATTAAGAAAAATCCAGCCTCATGATAAAACTTACAATTTTTATCTGAGAGATTATACTTAACAGATCACCTTCAAGATAAAACCTACGATTTTCGATAGCCATGAGTATGTTGAAATTGAGCATATAATTGTTTGTGTTTGTCTTTTCGGGAAAAAAAAAACTTAATGTGTGTCCAATGTCATTCATGCTAAATGATTTGACTAATCAAGCCTAGCAAGTTTGGCTACTCAAATAACATGTTTGAGCAAAATCAAAAGATGTATACCTTATTAAAATGAAATAGTCAAAACATTCTTTTAATTTTGATTATAATTCCGTTATAACGACATGTAAATTATGCTTCAAAACTTGTATTATGCCAAGCATTTGGAATTTTCATTATAAAGAAGACTCGTATTTATAAAACCGGAACGTTTAGAAGAATTGTCAATTGTGATTGCACACTTAGGGGTCGTTTACCAAACGCTTACCCGGGTAAGCGCTTACCAAGGCATATTACCTTACCGGAGGAATATGATAAGTACCAAAAATCTTACCCGGTAAGAGCAAAGACCAAGAATCTTACTCGGGTAAGTGATTGCGGCTACTCTTACCACGGTAAGTGCTTACCGGGTAAATTGTTGCATACAGTGCCATTTTGGTGGACTAAAATCTTACCGGCGGTAAGTAAGTGATAGTGTTGAATTTTGTTGGTAAACATTTACCCGAGTAAGATTTGGTAAACGACCCCTTAAACATAAAAAACACATGAAACCGTATTTTGTATATGTCTTTAATTACAGATTTGAAAACTATCATAGATTGGAAATTTCTATTTTTTACAAACAAAATAATCATTTAAATAGCTATATAAGAAAATAAAGAATAAAAAATAAGTAATTATTTTTTTTAAAAAGTAAGCCTTGATAAAACAATAAAGGAAAGAATGAAAATATTTAAGAAGTAGATATAATGTAAAGCGTTATAATTTACCAATAAACCGTTGAATGGATCTCTGTACAATAATGTAATACGAGCGTTTAAAATAATTTTATTTAGAGTAATTACAACATATCATTATATCTCGTCAGGAAATATGAGAAATAGATAATTTAATTTATTGTCTATTTATTAATTCAACTCAAAACACATGAACAAGCACAAATAAGGATGCTCAATTTTATATTTTGTTTCTTAAATTTTTAAATGTTTGTATAACCAGAGGTTCTTTATAAAAACAAACTCTAATAACTTCTTAAGATAAAAGGAATTTCTATATACATACTTCATGCCTTAGATGTGATATTCTAAGAATATCTGGTTTGATTTAGTTTATATACTCAATTAAATATCATAATTATTATTTAAAAATTTGAGATATTTTATTCCTAAAGGCACATTATTGCTATATTTTAAAGAAGATCATTTGTATCTTTTGCCCACTTCAAATCTAGTGAATGCCCATTTGTGGCCACCCTATAAGTTTTCAAAGTATCTAACTTTATGATCCAGCACCAATCATTTTTGAGTTTTTTTAATACATATTATAGTGGTCTTTAATTCAACTAATATATGCTAAGATTTTTATTATAAAAAATTATAAATATGAAAATCAATATCGATATATTCTATAGTTGTCTTCTTTCTAAAATACTATATCTCATTAGTATTATTATCAAAGTTTGATTACTTTCTAAGAATAGTCGTATTTGTAGGCTTAATCTTTTTCTACTTTTGTCATTGAATCCTTGAATTGCCACCATAGGGTAGAAGGGAATGTATATTGTATGGTAGCACATATTCTAGCACCATTTTTGGTGAAGAAAAAAAATATTTTGACTCATTTCCAAATTGATTTCATGATCTAGTGATAGATCTTTTGTTTTTGGGATGAAGACAAACAAGATCTAGAGATAAAAGATATGCATGTATAAAGAGGATATGTTTGATGGATTTGGATGAATCGATCAAACAGAATAGACTTTAGGTAGAAACCGAAAAATTATATTCCTGAATTGATGCATGATTGATCTACTGAATTCATATGAGATAAGGAAATGCAGTGTCCGATGATGCATTGGTTGTAGTCTTGCAGACATCAAAAGTAACCACAAACTTACTTTGCAAATCAATATTCTCCAATGACACGCGTACGTTAAAGGAAGAAGAATAAAGACGCTAAGCACGTTTGTTCATAATTGACCATGTTTAGTTTTGAACACCAATCATCCTTGCAGCCTTACTAGTGACGAGACATTCGCTTCATGAGATTCGGAAGTTCTTTTTTACAACATAAGAAACGTGTTCATCCGCTAAAAATTAAATTAGTTATTACAAACAAAGTTATTCCTGCAGAAACCTTGATTTGAAGATAAATGAAAACAATCTATATCATGATATGTTAAGTTTAGTCTTTTGGAAAATATAATCAATATATTACGCAAAAGTAATCAAAATGAAAATGATGGTATCTGAGAAAACGTACCAAAAGGGCTTGTTGCAGTCAAAGTCTAGGGTTTGGAAGCAAGAGGAATAATAGAAACTAAAAGAAATCTCTTTGATTTCGAGCCAGTAAAGAACAACCCACCATGACGACCAGAAGAAGCGGGCTTTTAATCTTATCGAAGACGGACGCTTTAAATTTTGGGAAGATACGTCTTTAAAGTTAAGTTTTCAGTTTTTGCATGAAACGTTGTCGAAATTCCCCTCTTTTTTCCTTGTACACTTTTTGAGAGATGATTTTGGCAAGTAAAGAACATTAACAAGAATTGTCGTTATATACTATGGTAAAAAACCATATACAAGTAATACAGCCGCAACGAGCATAGTATATGATACCTGATGTCCCCATCGTAACGGTTTTTAATTATAAGGTAATGTCCTTGTCATGTATAAAAACTTGGTTAAATGAAAAATAATGATGTATTTATTGGAAACTCAACAAAAACTAAATAAATTTGAGTTAGGGATTAATGGAAATTGATAGTGACATCTTAAGCTTGACACACTACAATTGAGTTTACATGATCTTTAACAAAGTATGTTAAAATAAAGATTTTAATTATGAATCTTTTTTGCTCCAACTATTCTAATTTTTGTGCTAAGATAGATTAAAAAAAGGTAGAAATATCCCAATTTAGAGACTAGAACTTGATATTCAAGAAGAAAGAGATATTATTTTAATTGTTTTCATCAATGAGGTTGAATGTTTTATAATTTTTTTATAAATATAATTGAATAAGAACTTTATATAATGTTTTAATAATATAATTAATGCTGAAATTGCTAAACAGAGTAACTGTTGGAGTTGAATATAGTTTTTTTTAAATATTGATTTTAGATGCGCTATTTAACAAAAATCATAGTATCATTGTTGGAGACGCTAACTACTCATATTTGAAAGAAAAAAAAGTTACTGTACAGTTGTCTATGTAATATGATAAAAGAACTATCTGGACGAGGATCAAAGCTTTAATAGAAATCATCCTCGATATACAATGTTCTAAAAGTCTCGTAACACATTTGATTTTCTTTATCATTTTAATGTCTTCATTGCTATTTTTTAATATAAAACTAATTTAAGTTGTTTAATATCATTGGTTCATTGAATAATACTAGAAAACATATGTTTACATAATTTTTTTTATGAATTAGGGATTTGTCGTCATTATTCCTGCCTTGAAAAACATCATGGTCTTGTTATGGCTCCTAAGGCTTAAAGTTTGCTATCAGTGCCACACTACACCACATCATGTCATACTTCATGCCATTTAGAATCTTGTCCATACAAGCTTCAATTTGAACTTGCCAACATTTGTTTATTAGCAAATAAAAAAGATACGTTTCAACTTTCTTCTTTTGCTTTTGCTTGACGTTTTTATGCTTATTTTATTTCGACCAACCGCAAGCCAATTTTCCTCACAAAATCCATGTATTAACTTTAATATTTAGAGATCACACATTTCACATTAATATTTTTTTTGAACGACAATAACACACAAATTCCAGGGGTATCCGGGATCCATTCGGGCACCCGACTAATCCCCGGCGACCAGGACCCACCACAAAGTGGTAGGCCAAGGTCTGGATATTGCCACATGCAACCGCGGGGATTCGAACCCGGGTAGTCAGGGATATCATCCACCGACCCCCCAGGATGTTACCTTATCACTGGACCAAACATGTTTTGATATTTCACATTAATATTATACAAGTTAGTTGTTCCTCGTCCACCACAAACATGATATCAAGTTTGAACGTGCTTCTTATAGTGATCTAGTTTTCTATCGAACACCCAAAGAAGAAGCATTAATAGGTTATTTGAACAACATCACAGCGACTTACTTACGACTAGTATTTGAAGATAGTATATTTGACAACCCGTTGTCTAGTCCTTTGTACTCGTTTGATGCATATGATTCCAATTGATCTCTACTCATGATATTACACTTGGAATTTCCTTTTTAAAGCAATCGAAGTGCACAAATATTATCGATAAATATTGAACTCAGAATAATAACTCGATTAGTGTTTGTTTGATCAAATACCTAATGTAGTGACCACATTTGTTAGGGTTACTCATGGGTTGGGTTGGCCGGGTTGAAGGCACTTGAACAACCCAACCCAATGTCTGTGATTTGACAAATCTCAACCCAACCCAATCCAAACAAAACTACAATCCAACCCAAACCGTGCCGATTGAAACCTTGATACATCATTTTACGATCTTACCAAGCATTTTGTTTAAACGAAGTCAAATTAAATGAGAACATATAAAAAAGTCTAACAAACCATATAAAAGTTGAAAATTCGTGTGCATAAGAAAGTAAACAATGGTCGAAATTATAATATAATTTTGAACATACCTAATTACGGGTGATTTAATGTAAATATGTTAATCAAAAACTTAACAATCGTAATAAATCCATAGTATATAAAAGCATCGGGTTCATTGGGTTGGGTTTAAATTACCTCAACCAGATTCCAACCCAATAGATGCGGTTTAACTTACTTTTGTATCAATTATATGTCGGGCTACTTTGGGTTAAATTTTTTAGGGTTGGGTTGGTTGAGTTGGTCGGTATTTTGAGCACCCCTAACACTTGGTGTTATAGTGTTTGGAGCCAAAAAAATCAACAATTTACTTGACACGGAATCTCATAGAAGTATTTGACTAATACCAAATATCTAAAATACCCCTAATGTATGATTGAATTACTAATGAACAACCATCTAAATGATTTCCAATCTTTTCACAAAAGGAAAAATCTTATTTTTCTAGTCCAACCGAAACAAAAAAGATATCAATTACATCATTATTTTTTAATTAATTAAATGAGAATATAACATTTGACTTGTACATAACTTTTACGTACATGTATACTTACATATGTATATATTTATATAGGATAGATTTCTGTACAAACTCGGTAATTTAAGCAAACTTTACAAAACAACATGGACCAATCATATTCAATCATTTGTATGTTTTTTTTTCTATTGATATCCCTTACAATGCTGTAAAGGATATCAATCAATTTTTGTATTTAACTAATAAAAAATTAATACAAATAATTGAAAATGATTCGTTCACGTTGGATTGCTCAAATTAACGGGTTTATGACGGAAATCAACCATGTGTGTATATGTATATATTTTGGATGTACAGATACATACATACGTACACGTACGTAGGGGCAGGTTCAAACGAGAACTCAAATTTTGTTGTGAACGTGAGGATAAATGACAACGCAACACGTGTCATATCCGGACCGAATAATCAAAAAAGTATTCAGACCGAATAAAATTGAATATAATATTTATCCAGTCTGAATAAACATTATTCAGACTGGATAAATACTATATTAAGTTTTATTCGGTCTGAATATTTCTTTGATTATTCTACATTCAGACACGTGTCGCGCTCTTATTTGTTCTCACGTTCACAACCAAATTTGAGTTTTTCATTTGAACTTTCCTCTACCTACGTAAATGTATGTATGTATATAATTTAATTGTCAAATTACGTTTAAACCCATCTTTAGAAAGACGTACATACATAAAAACATTGTAACCGAGAGTAATTATTTATAAATAGTAATAAAAATCAAATACTAACTTCAAATCGCATACCTTCTGTTGAGGGGAACAAATGATGCAAGATTCTTGGATAAAACTTGAAAATATTGCTTACGAAATATGCATGCGTAGGACGATAAAATGGCAAACGTCCCTAAATCAACGGATTCCACTATATATATATATACATATATACGCAACTCATTTCAAGTATCAAGAAAACCATCTTTTAATTATTTATTATTTGTTTTATTTTATTTTTCTTTCAACTTGCTATTATCTTTTAAATATATATTATATATGCAATACATGTTGTCTAATATTTCCCTTTTAATTAAATAACAAGTATTATATTTATTCAAAATAGAATCTGTGGGCAGGAATGCAAAACCATGGTCTTGTTGCAGTTTCTTGAAAACCAGACTTACTAATAATACCCATATTTTTATTTCTTATAAAATTCATGATATTTTGTTTTTCAAAATAATTAGAAATCTAAAAAAATACCTATCCTTTTAAAAAAAATTATATTTAAAATGATGCAATAAAGTAATAAATAAATTATTTATATGTTTGTTGATTAGTTGGTTATATTTTATATGACGTCGGCCGATCAATATAAAAACGTTATAATTGGTATAAATAGGCCATCAATTGGTGTCCTTCCTCTCGACCCTACTATATTGGGCCTATATACATATTATATATATATATATATATATATATATATTCTTTTATTAGTATTATTATATACAGATGGTGGACGATGGACCTCTAATATATTTATTGATGGCTATTTCATCTATGACCATCAAATAATATATATGCACACCAAAAATAGTAAAGCTAGTTGGGTTAATATATTGTTCATATATGGGTGGTTATAGATGAACATGCCGTTTATGTAAGCATGTTGTATATCATTTTAAGATATTACATATTTATATAAAAATATTTATAAATAATAATGAGATATTTGACAAGTTAAAGTTACTTATATTGATGTTATATGTATAGGTCATTTAATAGTATGTAAAAGCTATTAATCTACTGATGATGAATTTTCAATTAAATATCTAAATTAGTGCACTAATTTTAAAATGCAATATTCGACTTATCATATGTTATCATATAAAGAAAAATAATGTCAAAATATAACAACATTTATAATATTCTTATTATATGTAGTTGTGACTTATGAGTCAAAATTATCTCTAGTTAATGTAATGAGTTTTTTAAAATCGTCAATTAATGTAATGAGTTTTTAAAATTGTCAATTAATATATAGCGAAACTTTAATACTTGAGTGTCCAAAATACGAATTTTAAAAGGTATGTGACATTAATTAACGATTTTAATTTGTTGTTAATCTGTTACATAAAACATGTAAAGACAAAGTTTGCTACATTTTTGTGTATTTTACTATTAATAAAGGCATCTAACTAATACTTGATTTCTTAAAAACGATGTATTATACTTAATAAAATTGTAAAAATTGAAGATCATAATCAACTTTAATTATCAATAATAACAAACATGTAATTTCATATTGGAATTTAAGAAACTTTAGAGAGTTAGTCAACACACTACAACAATATTGATTTTATAGGACGTCTAAAATGAAAAAGCGTCCTAAAAGAATACTTTATAGGACACTAATTTATAGGACCAAACCAAAAAGTGTCTTATCTAAAAGCGTTACAATAAGTTTATATGACGTTTTTAGACGTCTTAACAAGTTTTTTTACGACGCTTTAAAATAAAGTGTCATATTAGCTATTTCAAAGTGTCCTATAAAATACGGGTTTATAGAAGTGTCCTAAAAAATAGTTAATAGGACACTTTATTTTAAAAGCGTCGGAAAAACTTGTTAAGACGCGTAAAACCGTCATATAAATTTATTGTGACACTTTTAGATAAAACACTTTTTAGTTTGGTCCTATAAATTAGTGTCCTATAAGGTAATCTTTTAAGACACTTTTTCATTTTAGGTGTCCTATAAAATCACTTTTGTTGTAGTGACATAAAAATTGATAAAAATTAGTTGTTCTTTCTCGTAGTTGTAGTTATATTGTTTGATCTTTAATTAATCTTTTAAATTCATGAGGTCCGAGGTATGTACGCTTATATAGATTTTTATGCAACGTTTTGTTATATAAGACCATCTCCAACTCACCTCCAAAAACACTAAAAACACAAAAATAAATATGTTTTCCTTTCCAACCCACCACTTAAACACAAAAAAAAATATAGGGAAAAGTTCTTGACCTCTATATTTGAAGGTGGAAAAAGTAAACCTCTAAAAATTATACTAATATTTTATTTGGCTTTTCTAATTATATATATATATATATATTAATAGTTTACTAATTTGAATAATTAATTTCTGTAGTTTTTAACTGGTTTTTTGCAGTTTTTACTGGTTTCCTGCTATTTTTGTTGTAAAAAATCAGATTAAACAGCTGTTGTTTTGCTGTTTTTTACTGGTTTTTTTGCAGTTTTTACTGGTTTTCTGCAGTTTTAAGTGATAACTATATATTGGTTTTCAGCAGTTTTTTTACTGATTTTCTGCAGTTTTAAGTGATAATTATATATTGATTTTCTGCAGTTTTTTTACTGGTTTTCTGTAACTTCAAGTGATAATTATATATTGATTATAAAAATCAATTATATATCATATAATTATTATGTTTTAATAAAATAATATTATTTTATTATCAAATGTGTTTTTAGTGTTGTTTTTTTAGTGTGTGGTTGAAGATGAGTTTTTTTAATGTTCCCTTTTTAGTGTTTTTTGTGTTTGGATTGGAGGTTTCCTAATTAAAAAAAAATATCAGGTAAACAGAAAAATTAAGTGAAAAAAGTGGAGTGATGGGTTGGAGGGAGGGATAAGGAACTGAAGTGATGACAAAAAAAGATTTGACAAAATTTATCATATGCCCCACAACATAAATGATATTTTCTGGTGGCTACAATTTGTGGGCTGGAAGCCACTCCAAAGATAACTTCTTTAATTCACATATTATATATATATATGTATATATATATATATTGTCAATTCAAAGAATGTTAAATATCCCACTTTAATTATTATTATTATTTCCTTAAAGAAGGTTCATGTATGATGGAGCAGTTTTGTAGGCAACCATCAAAGAATTCACATGTCAAAATTCAAATATACCAACTTTGACTGGTTTGTAAATGTAATTTTTTATTTAAGATTTAATAAAACTACTTATTTAATATTGATCATGTATGAAAAGTATAGAATTTTACAACATATATTTATATATGTGTATTTTTTTTAAAGATGTCACTAAAAAAATGATTTTATAGAACGTCTAAAATGAAGAAAACGTTTTAAAAAATATATTTGATAAGATACATGTTTATAGGACTGAACCGTAAAGTTTCATATTTAAAAGTGGTTACAATAAGTTTATAGAATTCGTTTAGGCGTTAGTTTTTTATGACGCTTTTAAAATAAAGTGTCATATTAGCTATTTTATAGGACACTTTTGAAAAATGTTCTATAAACATAAGCGTCCTATAAAAATATAGGTTTATAACTAATATGACACTTTATTCTAAAAAACGTCGAAAAAAACTTTTTGAAACGCCTAAAAACATCATATAAACCTATTGTAACGCTTTTAAATCGGACGCTTTATGCTTTGGTCCTATAAACTTGTCTTATAAATTATTCTTTTAAGACGCTTTTTCATTTTAGGCATCCTGTAAAATTATATTTTTTTTGTAGCGTATTTGAAAAACGACAATCTAGTAAAACTATAAAAGTACACATCTTTTGTATACAATATATCTTAAAAAAACTATAATCAAATTACTTATTCGTCAAAAATAAAAGAATATTTGTAATGTTAAAGCATAATCGATCAATATCTTATAACAACCGTTAATATGTTGATGCATTTTATATTTATGGTTTTCGTCAATGAAAAGATTAATAAAAGTGAAAGGGAAAGGGGTGTCTTTATTCAAACTTAAGTTTTAATAATTTTTTAAGTACATTACTGTCACTTTCTTTATAAGTTTTATGTTACTTTACAGATAAGTTCCGATGGATTTTACTGTTTGGCATCACTCACTTTTTGTCGAAAATGACAATGCATTTTCCAAAGTTTAGCTCCATTTTATTTTACACAAGTTTGTATGACCCCCGTTTTATTCGTTTCTAGTATTAGTCTATTGATTATTATAGATATATTATAATTTAAATCACGATTACGAACAATAAACTATTGATTTTGATTTTGTAGCTACTGGTTTGATCAATTTTGTCCAAAACAACTAGTCGTAAAATGTAGAAAGCCATTGAGAAAAGTGTTAATTTTTTAATGAAGGTTAAAATAACTAATGAAAAAAAATCAGGTCTTTAAAACTCTTTTACTATCAAGTTGATGCATGATATTTCTATTTGTCTAAGTTTACAAAGAGGGAATCGATCAATCGTACAACCTGTGTGAAACATTACTGATTTGATTTTATTTTATTACGTTGAATTAGGATGTAGGTTAAGAATGGTTGAAGCGATTAGGGAATAGTGTTGCATTCTTATATTTTAAGTTCTAAGATTAAACTCATCTAGATGCATGACCGAGTGGTATGCATATATAATACATGGGCTGATCTATGGCCCCAATGGCCAGTGGGGTCTCGTGCATCCACTCAACCAATTTTTACAAGTAGAATTATCTTGGGTACGAGGAAAATATGAGTAAAAACTATGATAGAAGTTTTATCTTTCATCAACACACTCGTTTTGCTCATTTAAGGTTTATAATGATAAATATTACATTTTATGGACAAGTTGATTACTAATCAAAGTCTTATCACTTTTACCGGTCTTTAAAACATAAAAATATAAAAGAATGTATACTTTGTAATCTTGATGATGTTTCCTGAAAACGATATTTATTGTACCAAGTAATTTCCCAACTACCCCCAAAGTTCCCTTTAACAACGTACACATTTGTTTTGTATACCCCTAAACAACCCAACAAAAAGTGTACCAAATTATATGTTTAGTTTTTTATGTTTTAAGTTTTAACCTAACAAATATTTTTGACGTAAAGGGTAATATGGTCATATGATTTGACTTTTCATAACGTTGAGACGATTTTTTTTTTACAAAACTGAGATATTTTAGAAAGTTGGTTGTTATTTAATGTGTTTTGCGCTATTAACCTAAAACCAATACAAGTTTGGGCTATTTTGTACAATAAAATTAATTAAAGTTAATTTTCAGTTTGCCTTTACCATGACGCATAGAGTAAATGAGAATGTAACTATAAAACACCACCCACATATCACAATGATACCCACCTCTAACCCCCAACCATCGTAGTATCGCACCCTATTATGCTCCCTTTCCTCAACCTAATCGCCATCTCCAAGCGTCGTCCACATGCCTTGAGAATCATCAGCAACCCCCCCCCCCACCCCTTCACATTTTGACCACCAAATTTTTTTAAGAGTGTCCCTGGCTATGCGTAGACTAATCCCGGCAAATTGTGACCAGGGACGGTCTTGAGATTGCGGATGCCTATGGCGAAAAGTAAAAAAACTACCCCTAATATGTGTATATAAAAACCAAAATAAACTATTTGAAAGGGTTTGGAACCTAGTTACAGAGTTACACTACTACATATTGTTTAATGAAGCTCCCGCAGATGTAACCAGGAAAATAGTAAACCAGGTACTAAAGTGTAAGGCAACAAATGCTACCTGGTTGCTTACAGCGAACCTGGAGCAACAAATGCTACCCGGCTGCTTAGTAGAGAGAACCGACTTTCATTTACAAGTATTTATAATAGTCAACATAGTGCCCGGTTACTTAAAGAGAATCAAGTTTCATTTAAACACATGCCACCCGGTTTCTTACAAAAAATTGGGACCCATCCTCAAGTTACTAATACTACCTGATTTTTTATAAGGAATTGGGATTCATTTGGGTCTCAATTTACCCCCTCCCCTTTTGTTTGACAGTTCCCTCCTTTTTGGTCTAAAAAATTCCATCCCCTCTTTTCTCACTAAATCCGAACTTCCATGATGCATAATCTCGATTTCTATCTTCCATATGTCATCATTTACCAGGTACCATGTGGCTTTGCAGCCGAATTTTATTCGTAATTCTGTACCAGTGTCAATATAACCCATTCAATCTTTCTAGCCTCATAGTAGACCGTAGCTATAACTTCAAAATATGCTAAACCTAAGCTAAAGAAAATAGTCCTAATCTAAACAGTAAATTGTAAACATAAAACAAGAATCTGGGTAAACTAAACTAAACAAAATAATTTAAATAACCCAAACCTAAAGTAAGCAATTAAATAAAATTACCTTAATCTAAACTTAACAGTAAGCATATAAAAAGATAAGCAAATAAAAAAATAACCCTAAATATCTAATCTACTAATTTAATCAAGTAAATGGACTAAACAAAACAAGTAAAGAAGTAAAATAGTGAACACTAAAAATAAAACAAACAGAAATAAAAATATAGAATTTACCAACCTAAACAGAGATGAGTGACAGAGGCACAAAGCGAGTTTTGGTTCCAGAAACAAGGTTGAGACGACTAATCTTCTAGTTTCCATAAACGAGACCGAGAGAGCGAGAAATTCATAAACGGGAGCGAGAGCGAGTTCCAGAGACCAAACTTCGTTCCTTCGTTCTTGAAGCGATGCCGAGAGAGATGAGGGAGTTCGTCTAATATGTCGATGCCCTTTCCTGAGTATCCTCCTTGGGCTGTATACACAGATTACTAATGGTAATATTTTTTTAGGTTCAAAATGAACCTACTAATGTATAAATGTGCTTTAGGAAGTTATGTCCTTGGGTTGTTTGTTGCCCTGGATCGTCACCCCTCAAGCCTATAGCCAGGGCCGACCCTGATTATGACCTCAAGAAATCAGTTATGATAAACTCAATGGTCATCATTGTTGTGTACGTTTGACCACAAAAGTTTTCATTTAAGGTTATTTAACTGAATTTGACACTAAATATAGTTAGGTAGGCCTCATAGACATTCTTATAATTAGTGGCATATCCTTAATCATTTTCCCTATTCCTTTAAAACATATTATTGTCTTCTTTTAGATTATCAATACAATAAAGAAAACAAAAATAAGTTAATCATGAACATAATTAGCTTAAAAACAAACATTAAAAAGATCAAAATTAATTGTTTGGCAAAAAAGACGTAAGGTACTTTTATTTATAAAATACCAATGTCAGCTCAGATATTTTTATATTATTATTTCTTAATATTTACACCCCATCAAGTCTTCCTAAGTAAGTTTTGTTTAATCTAATTATAAAATAATAAATTCAGATCCCGTAAACCTAATAACCAAAAAATTAATATCACAATAAAATAACAAACTTACTTAAATAGGTGGTAAAAGAATAATATCACATTGTGATAAAAATCACAACTATTTTTAAATATCATATATTAATATATACGTCCTATATATATATATATATATATATAAAATAAACTAAAATGGATTTGACTTTTGGTAATTGCAAGGGTCCAGAGGTGTGTTGACTTTTATTAATCGTACGGATGAAATACGTACTATGTACATGTACACAAAAGGTCAAGAAAACGCTAAATGGAACTCACTATAAATTCCATTCTTTTGGAATCTAAAACATAATGAAATTGTTTAATTAATACAAAAAGTACTTAAGCTACCTTATAATTGAGTAAAATGTTACATCATTAATAAATTAATATATAGTAATAAGTAATAATTAATATTTAAGCTATCTTATAAGAATCATTATGTATTTTCATTTATCGATTTCAAGTTGTAATTTTTTAAGGGTTAACAAACTAAAAACATATATTTGGACAAAAAACTTGATTATGGACAATCCAACCAGACCATGGAACCCGCCTTCAAAGACATGAATGTGAGGGATTATAGGCTTCAATAATTGAGGAGGAGGACTTGCTTTCTTGCACTAACTCTCACTCTATTTCGAAGTCGAGGAGGCAGGTTTGGAAGGCGATCGTTTGGGTAACTTTCTACTTGATTTCGATCCATTGTAACAAACAAAATATTCTCCAATAATTATGTTCAACCAATTGATCGTTGTTTCGATGTTCATTTATTATCTTATCAGTGAATTGAAATTCAGGCCAAGGATTTAAACATCTCTTGGGCAAATTGGTGCAACATTCAAGTTTTCAATGACCAACTGTAGATACTTGTTTTTTTTTGGTGCGCCTGTTGGTTAGTGTTGGTTGGATTTGTTGTTTTTTGGGTGGTTGTGTTTTGGTTTTCCTTGTGTTCGCCTTAGTCGGGCCTCATAACTCTTTGAGGTGCTTTAGTTCTTTTTTTGTTGGGGTTTGGCTCATTTTCTAACTCTTGCAGAACTTGTAGCTTCGTCCTCTTGTACATTCTCCTTTTGTTTTTATTGCCTTGTACTTAAAAGAAAATACTACGTTCAAAAAAATGTTTAAAGATCAAATCCTTTAAGATATTTTAGTAAACTTTGAAGATTTATTTATTTATTTCAAAGGAATTATTTTCTAAAAAAGGATTAAGAATTCAGTCACTTAGAAGTCAGAACATAAAAGTTTATTCAGCGTTTTTTGAACTTTCCACGAATTTAAAAGCATTTGAATTAATTTATTCAACTTTAGTATTAGAAAATGTTGCAATGATTAAAGAAAAAACATTATACATCTTAAACCTAAGACCTTTTTTATTATCTTAATTCATTTATGGAGCTCAGTTGGTAAGGATGAGACGACTTTGTTCAAACTAATAATAGATTTTGGGTTTGATCCTAGACCTCCTGTTAGCCCAAAAAATATTCACTCGGGTTAATGCCTTAGAAAGCGTGTTCAGTATGGAGTTAATTGGGATTGTCAGTAATCAACTTTTTGTCAAAAAAAATGTTTTTTTGTAATAAGGTAACTTAGTTCATACTTAAAGATCCGAGATGAATGGTGTAGATAAGTGAAAATTAATATATACTTCTAAATTTATTATATTAAAAAAGTGTAAGATAATAAACTTGGTCAACTTGAATCATAGATAAGATTAATGTATAAAAAACCCCTAAATTAATCATTCTCATAAGTTAATTATAAACTGTATTTATTAAAAAAACCTTGTCAAAATGATAAATTTACGTTTATGAATTTATATTAGTAGTGGAGGTGGCCAACAGTGGTCGACGGTGGCAGCTGCTGCTGGTGGTGGCAGTGGTAGCGATGAGTGATGGTGATCATTACAACAAATAAGGGTAAATTGTCTCGTCCTTATCTCATCTTGTTCAACTTATTTTGATGAAATAAAAGAAATGTTTTTTTGTCGCACTTTGTACCATCAAGTCCAAATTATTATCCTGATGTCATGTTGAACGTAAGACAATAACCTTTTCTTTTATCTTGTCTTATACTGTATATCAAACGTAACTATAAAGTCAATTTTCTGTTGAAAAGAAATTTTACGTCCCTTTAGCTTTATTCACATGCATATTTCAAAACTATCGTAATCCAACGGTCACTCGTAGGTTATAAAAATGGAGAGATATCTTAAACCAAAAATTTAAAGGTTACTCATTAAGATAATCATTGACGTAGATAATTGTCTTTATTAGCACTAAATTGTTAATATTTAAAAAGAAGTCAAAAGGCAAATAGTGAAAATGCCAGTTGGTGTTGTCCCCTACCATGCATCTACTAACCCCTAATTCAATGTATAAATAATTTTTGATTAATTAACATTAATTAACTTTTCAGCCCTTTTGTCTTTATACCCTCAAGGTTTTTTTTATATCATTTTTTTTTAATGGCAAGTTAACACACACACGTTCCGAGGTATTCGGGATCCATTTCAACACCTGACTAATGTCCGTCGACCAAGACCCACCACAATATGGCAGACCATGGTCTGGATATCGCCACATGCTCTCTGCCAGGTTTGAACTTGGATAGTCAGGGATACCATCCACTGACCCCTCAGGATGTTACCTTACCAAATAGCTAGACATGCTTTGATATTTTTTTAATATCAGGATGTAGGGGTTGGTCCACTCTACATGATACGATGGCACGTGTTGTTACTTAGTTTCTCAAAAATAGTGCAAAAAAATTATAGGATCGTGAAATGCGTCACCATATCATTTCGTTATGTGTAATCGTATATATTTTAAAACTATAATGATAACCCAAATTTCTTATAAATGTCCTCACTACTATATTTTTTTATGGGGGAGACTAATGACACCCCTATGTATTAATAATGACATCTTATCCATTAATTTCTTCTCAAAACCAATTTTTAACATTTTCAATATTATAAAATGACATAACTTTCAGTGCATAAGGGTGTCAATTATAACATTGCTTTTTTTTAGGTCCCTACCTACGCTCATAAAATCAACAATTTTTAAAAGTATAAAATTTAAATTAGACATTTTTTGATGGAAAGTATATTTTTATAAGAAACAACATTTTTTTAATAAAAATCACAAAGCTTACTCATTAGACCAATCCATAAAACGAAGGTATTCCAGCACTAGGTTGTCTGTCCAATTAAGACTTGATTTGATTAATTAAATCTAAATTAAACACGGTTTAATTCAAAAAACTATTGGCTGCCATTACCATTGGTAATGATTTGTAGTGGGGTATGACTATTAGATGGATTAGATTGCACGTACTAATTAATTCCTTTAAAATAAAAGGTTTTTTAATTAAATTATTAAAAAAATATCTAGTTAATTTAATTGGGTTCTTTTAAGTGGTTATAATTTGTTTATAGTAATTTAAAAAACAGGAGTGTAAATCAGTATTTTATATAAATTAATTATTATAAAAATGAAGGGGTACTCTTATAAAATTCTTATCTGATAAACGTTTTCGAAGTGTTACTTATTTTACCAATTGAAGAACATGAACAAAACTTAAATCTTACCTTATAAAAGACATCAAAACAATAATCTTACACGGTAAGTGGGAAAAAAAAAAGACTACTTCATAAACATTTAAGCCTTGTTTGCTTTTTTCATTTTAAGCTCTTAATCACCACTTATGTCCAGTGGCGGATCCAAGATTTTTGTCCACTTGGGTCCCATTAAGGTAGACTAAATACGCGTAAATTCACCCGACATGTTTCAAAACTTTTTTAGTTGATTTAAAGAAATTTTCTTATTGTTTTTATCGATTTTGAGAAATTTTCTTAGTGTTCTTGTGGATTTCGAAGATTTTGTTCGAGTTTTTTATTGATTTTAATAGATTTTTTTAGTGTTTTTGTTAATTGCCGATAAGATGGGGTCCTTTGAAATTTTTTACTGGGGGGACGAAGGCTATATTCAGTATTTTTTATGTTTTTTACCCTTAAAAAAAAATTTAAAAAATTCACTGCGGGGATAGGACCCCACCTTTATAGGGGTGTATCCGCCCCCACTTATGTCTAACTCATTTAAACGTTTTATAACTATTTTAAAACTAAAATCTGATTTTAGACTTCAACACTTTTTAAAAAACAAACGACACCTTAGTGTATAAAAGACATTATAATTCATTTTACAATGAGAAACAATGTAATCTAATATATTTTATATAAATATTAGTTGGCTCGTTATGTTTTTATTACTATTTACTTCCACGTGGCCCAACTAAGATTGTCTCTAAATCTTTGAAAGGGTAAACTATATGACGTCATTTTTTAGTTTTTCATGTTTTATATTCTATAAAAATATCTATTAGTCATGTACTTATATTTTTAGAATTATCTTGATGCATAGTTTTAGCATATAACCCCCTAAAATATCATAACATCAATTAAGATGACAAATAATACCTTAGTTGGTCATCCCATTGTTTATTGGTATGGAAAACATTATCATATAACATATTGAAGATTTAGTTATATTTAAGCTTTGTGGGATTGAAATTTGTTGATTTATGGAGTTGGAACTTGACGCCCTCCACTTTCTTTTTATTATTTGTTGAATGAATCAGACTCCTTTATCGTTCCGAGTTTTAAGAGTCACATTTAGAAGGTGGTATTGTGGATTACTCTTTTACTTAATCCGGAAGCATCAAAGTAATCAGATTTTTTCAACAAACACAATGATCAACTTGACCGGTTCTTCGCGACGCAGCTTCTTACGTTCCAGTGAATCTTTAAGCGAGCCAAAGGTTTCCACTTGTCATGGTCGAAACGGTGTGGAGGTCAAGATTTTGTTGGGTAGTTTGTATTATGGACATGGCGTGCCAGGTTTCTTTTATTGCAGGTATAGTCTTGTGTTTTTCTTGATATTTCCTTGTCCGGTGTAGTTATTTATGTGTTTTGGGTTTTTTTTGCGTCTTGCGGAAAGATTTTGACCCTGTTTTGCTGTTGTTCTTTCCCCTTTTTTGTTCTTAATAAAATTATCGCTGCATTTTCAAAAAAATCATTACGTTTAATTGGTTTTTTCAATGTTGGTACTTGGTAGTTTATAATCGAGTCTTGATTTAACGGAACAATCCATGTTTTAGCTTTAATTTATTGTTTTTCTGCAAATACGATTTTCAATACTTTGTTAAGTACGTGGGCTATGTTACCTTATTGGGCTTCCATTCATTAGGCCCATTAGATTCTCTTTTTTACTAATTAAGTGTATTTGATTTTTTACTTATTCATTCAGTTATTAAACAATATTTATTTTTTATTTAAAATTTTAAGCAAACAACAATGAGAAATGACTAAATCTTAGAAGTTATATTATATATGTTATATTTAGTCATTTTATTTCAAAAATATTTTATATATAAACATATGGTCTGCAAGTATTTGTCCAAATTTATAGAAATGTAATTAATATGATTGTAATAATATTGGGAAAAAAATTGATGTATGTTATTGCGAAACTCATAAATGTTGAATGATTACTAGTTGCTACATGTATCGCATTTTTTTATTGTAAATGTTGAGTGTTCAACCTTTAGTCGGTTAAACTCTATGTGATCGAAGATTAACATCACATACACTTAAATTAGATAGAGTTATCTCATGGAAAAAAATTAGTGTGACTTGCAACAGATAGTGCCAACACCAAAAAGACTCAAACACAAGATTTTACACTGGCTAGTATGTTTACTTATCTTGTTAATGTCGATATAAGATGCTAGCAAACCTTTACATTTTAGGCTAATTTATCAATCAGGGGCTGTTAATTTACGTCTTAACGGTTCCATCAAGAGACAATCTTTGAATCACTAAGAGGTGAATCATGTTTAGTCAAAAATAAGTATCTTTCTTTATGATTCCAAAACTCTCTAAGTCATTTTGTATCCTGGACCTCCTTTAATCATTCAGATCCATAATTTGATTTTGAACAATTAGCAAACAATTATATTTCATTTTGTAATATACCATAAGAGTCTCTTAATCGGACTAACCAATTAATCATTATACATCAAACCATTCAACAACGGCCAAACAATCATTTAATATTTATTTGTAATATTAAGCCATTATTAGACATGTATAAATGGGCTTTAAAAGTCCATGACTGATGTCACATATTTAAAAAGCCCATTTTCTTAATAATAGTTTTTGAGTCCAATTAGTCCAGATGATTCTATTTTTGGTCCTCAATTTTGATTAGCTTGATTAATATTGGTTATTTTAGGACTGATTTATTTGGTTTGTTATATTTTCCATCATAAAATTCTAAATTAATTTAATATATGTATTTTTGAAAATTTATTCCTACTAAAATTTAAACATATTTGAGGCATTATCAAACTAAAATGTGTAATAATTACTGAATTATTTAAAAATATTAAATTCCTAGACCAAAAATAAGAAAACATTATCAAATTATTCACCGAACTCTCCTAGCTTGCTGAATTTGTAACTCTACTTTTTTCGTGTTTCACCTAAGAAATTAAATAAACTTATTATTGCAAAATATTTAACATTATTGATTCAAGGAAAAATATCTATTAATTAAAACTAGACCTAAAAGAATTGGCTCAATAGAAAAATAATTAAGGCCAATATATTGGTTTTCAATAGTGGATAACGGTCATAAAGAAAACCGAACGCTGTAAGAACCAGACTTAAAAATCAAACATAAATATTGCATCTGAGATTATCTCCAATAGTTGTATTAAAATTATTATTTTTGTTTCGATAACATGCTAATTGATATGTTTAAAAAAGTGACAAGATGTGTAATTCAAATTTGAAAATTATTTTCAATTGTTTCTCAACAATAATATATATTGGAATTAAATGTGGAGTATAGATAAATAGGAGTAATATTTATTGAATATTTTATTAACATAGTAATTTTTAAAGACAACAAATAATTTTATTAAAATACCTAAAACTTACAAAAGATTATGTAAGAGATATAAAAGAAATAACATATTTTATTTATATAGCTAATATTAAATTTTTTAAAACATAATAGCTGTTAAAATTAAATATAATTTTTTTAATGATCTTTTGACTTTCCATACTTTACTATAAATAAATTATGTTTATTAAAGATGCTACAAAACTAAATTAAAAACAAACTTTATATCAACAATCTAAAATCCATGAACTCTATGATCTTAAATAATTTTAATTAATGATTTACATCCGTGACCACTGTACTTATATAATAATAGGTCAAATTTCACAAATTTAACCTAGAATCCAACTCAATAATTATAAAAAAAAAAGGCTGGCTGCACATTATTGGATGTTCTAAAATTTCCACAAGATCTATGTATAAATAATAGAAAATATATTTAGAATTAATTATTACATGCGTGACGTCAGTAAGTATAACCATTTCTTAAATTTCATGAAATTAACCAATCAAAATCAAATCCAATAAGTACCCAAAAAAAGAAGGTTAATTGATGAATAAAAGCAAAACATGATCACAAGTATAGAATTGCCATAAATGTATAGTTAATTCAAATTTATTTTTTCGTTTCATCTTAAAAAATGAACCCCACAAAGCTTCCACTCTCTTCTGTACATGAATTTGATAATGATAATGGTGGACAGATTCAGATTTTGATTTTATTAGACAGAGTGTGTGTGTGTGTGTGTGTTTTTTGTTCATTGACTTTTGGTGTGGCTGCCTACTTACTTACTACCTTCAATTCAATTCAACTGCTCTGAGATTCTTCTTCAAAGGAAACGAAACAACTGAGAAAAAACCCTACTCGTTTCATCTTTGATTTCTTATTGTATTTTGCGATTATTATGTCAATCAAACCCATAATTTAGGGTTTTATTTTTCCGATAAGTAAGAAATGGGTTGGAAGAATCCGTTTAAAGAAGTCACGAATTCAAAGCCATTGTTCTTGACGGTTTATGGTACTGTTTTGATTGGAATCCTCTTCTCCGCCATTTATGTCTTCTCCGCGGTTTACACTCCTGATTCCGCCTTCACTTGGAGCCTCTCTCAACGTATCTATCTCTCTCTCTTCCTTTTTCTCTATCAATATACTTTCACTGATCTATATATATATATATATATATGTATGTATTATATACTGAAGACGTGATTAACTCTGCATTTTCTTGAATTTTTTATGTGTTGTTATGTTGGAATTCAGTTGTCATTTGAATTTTAGAATAAAGTCAACTTATTGGGGTTGATTTCTAGCTTCTTTGGGATCAAATTATTGTTGAATTAGGTATCTGCTGATTGGGTAAGAACTTAGACATTGATGGAAGCTTAACTACAGAGATCAATTATCTTAGTGTTCATCTGGGGGGATTAATTATTTGGATATTGATTCCAACAATTCTGAATGATGCATCAATGGGAGGCACAGAAGTTATCAACATATATATATATATATATATATATATATATATATTCCCTTTTGATATGATGTTATTGTGAATGTTTCTTAGGGTCATTGGGAGCTTGGGTCAGTATTTTGTTTTCGTGTGCACTCTGACCAAGATTTCTTGAAAACCACCCTTAGTTTTGATCTATTGTCATCGTATGAAACTCATTGCAGCTTGTAGTTGTAGTTGAATCTCTTTTACTTCAAATGTTAAACTAATGTTACCCCAAATATCGGAATTTCAGACAGCACTTTATGATGGATGGCTTATTTGCACCACTTCTACTTGCAGAAGTCTAGAAAATTGTTCGAATATTAGCCCTGATAGCTTTATAGATTACCATTTTAACATTTGATGGATGTCTAATACACGGAGAACCTTAAAGACATTTGTGAAGTATATTATTATTAAGTTCAAAATTTTAACATATCTTCTCGTTTCATGTCTTATGATAGATGTGGCACCTTCTTCCCCAAATCAAACTCTTATTTCTTATCAACTAAGAGTCAGTGGTGCTGTAATGGCACCTATGCCACAGCCCCATGAAGGGAAACTAAAGCCCATTTGGGAAAAGCCCCCACCGGGTTCAAAGATGCCCCCATTGGAGACATTTCGTTTAACAAAAGAATTGGTTCAAGAAAGGGTGAAAGATAACGTTATAGTAGCAACCTTTGGTAACTACGCTTTCATGGATTTTATCCTCACGTGGGTTAAACACTTGACCGATTTGGGTGTGGAAAATCTTCTTGTTGGTGAGTTCTTTTCACATCCTGCCATAGACTAAATAAAGTTTTTAAAACCCATTTTTCAAAGATATAAAGAAACCTGAAATGTTTTTTTTTTCAGGTGCAATGGACACAAAGTTATTGGAGGCTTTGTATTGGAAAGGTGTGCCGGTTTTTGATATGGGAAGTCATATGAGTACGATAGATGTTGGATGGGGTTCACCAACGTTTCATAAAATGGGAAGGGAAAAGGTCATTCTTATTGATTCAATGTTACCTTTTGGTTACGAATTACTCATGTGTGATACTGATATGGTTTGGTTAAAGGTATCTTCTTTGCACTTGTTTTTCTTTTATTTTTTCTTTTATCAAGTTTCTTTTCTTTTTTTGCTTCTTGTTGTCACAAATGGTCTTTAAAATCTGCTACGTTTCTTGAACAGAATCCACTCCCATATCTTGCACGTTATCCTGAAGCAGATGTGTTGACATCAACCGATCAAGTTACACCAACGGTTTCTGATGACCGCTTAGATATCTGGCAACAAGGTGAAAATTGTGATAAATGGTTGTGTATTAATATATATATATGTGTGTGTGTGTGTGATCATTCTTGAATCACGCTAATGGTTAAATATTTGGAGTGGACAGTTGGTGCTGCATACAATATAGGTATTTTTCACTGGCGGCCATCTGATTCTGCAAAAAAGTTGGCAAAAGAATGGAAAGATTTGCTTTTAGCGGATGATAAGATATGGGATCAGAACGGTTTCAATGATCTCATGCATAGGCAATTGGGACCGTCTGTTGATGAAGAAAGTGGACTTGTTTATGCTTATGATGGAAGCCTAAAGCTTGGACTTTTGCCGGCAAGTATATTTTGTAGTGGACATACTTACTTTGTTCAGGTAAGAACGGGCCATAACGTTATTTAAGGGATGTTTGGTTGGTTTCCATTAAGTCATGTATGGATAAAGTTGTCTGTGTGGATTAGTCTGTCTGCATAAATTCGGAAGATGTTTCTTTTTGGATGGAAGTAGTGTTCTTCTAATTGGGAGGGGCATGTTTGGGAAAAAAACTTGGCTTTCTGCATAAAGCTCCTCTCTAGAAACTTACTGAATAAGTCTATATCATTAAGCCACTACCAAACAAATAAGCTGTGAGACCCGTTAAGCTCATTAAGGTGCTGAATTTGCAGGCCATGTATCAACAACTCAGATTGGAGCCCTATGCCGTGCATACCACATTCCAATATGCAGGAACTGAAGGAAAACGTCACCGGTTACGTGAAGCTATGGTTTTTTATGATCCACCGGAATATTATGATCCACCGGGTATTTATTTATTGCATCTTATCCGTACAAATTAACTTGCTTTCTTACAACACTTATTTTTAACTTTCGGGTATTCATGTTTCAATATTTTATGCTAAGCTGTTTCTGTTTTTTGCGGTTATACAGGAGGTTTCTTGACATTCAAGCCATCTATTCCAAAAAACTTATTATTAGATGGAGAACATAATCTTCAAACACATTTCACCCTTGTTAATTATCAAGTATGCATATATAAACGTACTTCTTCCTTCTTACCTCTTCTGTTTCCAATCTTATAATTCGAGTTTTTGCCTTTTGTACTTTCTAAAATTTGATTTCAGATGAAGCAAATAAGGACTGCACTTGCCATAGCATCAATCTTGAATCGTACATTGGTGAGTAAAACATTTACTTTGATTCACATACATATATATATATATATATATATATTATATTAAACGTATCTACTAAATTTCAAGTTTCTTTTTGTGATAAAGATTTCATTTTTGTAAATGTCACTAATTTGCAAATTTTTAGGTTGTGCCTCCATTGTGGTGTAGATTGGATAGATTATGGTTTCCACATCCGGGAGTTCTCATAGGGTCAATGACAAGACAACCCTTTATTTGTCCTTTGGATCACGTATTTGAGGTATGGTTTTTCGTTACAAATTCGTTCTAAAAATGTAAAATAGACGATGGATTTAGTTAACGGAAAAAAATGATGTTTTTTTGCAGGTGCATACGATGTTAAAGGGATTGCCCGAAGAAGAATTTGGGCCTGGAATTGATATAAGAGAGTATTCTTTATTTGAAAATCCGTTAATGCCTGCAAAGGTTTTGCTGATTGCTGATCTTCATTTCGGGTACTTCTTTAGTTGACTTTTGACCCGACATTTATCTTTACTCGATTTTTGTGATTTCAGGTGAAGGAATCATGGCTCGATGTACAATTATGTCAAGAAGGGTCGGAAAATTGCCAATTAAATATCACAAACACAAGAGTACTCAGATTTCCGAGGAACAACAATGAAGAAACGGTATGCAAGATGAATGAAAAAAATTGTCATTTAGTTAATTAAAAGTCTAATAATTATATATTTATAGAACTGTTTTCTATGTAATTACTATTTTCTGATGATAAAACTCATTGTAACCAGTTTGTTTAATTTTGATACAGTTAAAAACAGTATTCTCCCCATTTAAAGATGTGAAAGTTATCCAATTTTCATCGATGCAAGATGCCTTTATAGGATTCACCGATAAGGCAAGCAATCTGTTTCCCCTTTCTTTAGTTTTTTCTCGACTATTTATCTCATGAAAATTGCAAAAAGTTTATCTTTTGGATAAACCAAACGTACTCAGTATATCTCACTCATAAGTAGGATTTGGGATATTCCATGCAAATTTTTAAAGAAAATCTTGAAACTCTTTAATCTATAATTTGCTTATTATCGTCTTTCTATCTCTCGAGACAAGACGAAAGGTCAAGTTTTACATTATTTTTTTGGAATGAGTAAGGGGGTGTTTGTTTACCTCTTAACAGTTCCATTAAGAGGCAGCCTCTGAATCACTAAGAGGTGAATCTTGTTTGGCAGAAAAATAAGTCTGCCCCTTAATGGTTCCAAAACCCTCTGCACCATTTTGTATCCTGCAACTCCCTTAACCATTAAACCATTAAGAGCCCTAATTTCATCCTGAACAATTATCAAACAATTATATTTCATTTTGCACTATATCATAAGAGCCTCTTAATCATTCAGCAACTTCCAAACATCCCCTAACTCATTATAAATTTTTGGTGTGTTCAGATAAGGGAAGAAAAATTTAGGAACCGGGTGAAGAGATATGTCGGAATATGGTGTTGTGTCGATAAACACACTCCGGGTCATATATATTACGATATGTATTGGGACGAGAAACCCAATTGGAAGCCTCTTCCTCCTCAAACCCCAGAAGACGATCATCCTCATTGGTGATCATTATCGTAAGCAAACAACAAAGATTTTAACGGGATATCTGACGAATCTCTGACGTATAAATCGAGTCCTTAAACCATGGTTCAAAATCAATGGGACTTGTGATCCGTGGTTATGGTAGTGTAATTTCGTGTATACAAAGAGGAAAAAAGGATCGTTGAGTGATATCGGGGCTCGGTTTTGGACAATAATGTTATACTGTGACTTGTACCTCGCACATTGAAACTTGTATTTTGTTCGATGGTTTTTATTGGTTTTAAAATAGAGAAAGGTTTTAAGCTTTTTTTTTCTTTTGTGTAACAAATAAATGAGCAAATGACAGCCGGAGAATTCACTTTTTAGCCATTTTTAATTTTTTTTTTCTTTCTGAAATAGCCTGACATTACGCAAAAGCACAGTTTATGTGTAAAGTTCATTTCTTTTTAAAAAATCAATCTTTCTAGAGTTTACGCAGAAAGTCAAGTTTTTGCATAAACTTTGTCTAGTTGCAAAAAAAAGATACTTAAAAAGTTTACGTGGAAAGTTTACACAGAAACTTGAGTTTCTACGTAAACTTTAAAAATAAATTAAAAAAATGGACTTTACGCAGAGTGTTTCTGTGTAAAGTCTGGTTATTTTAGGAAAAAGTCTTAAAAAATGGTAAAAAGTGAATTTCAATTTCCCAAATGACTATTTGAGAAAATTTCCAAGCAAGTAAAGCCTTTTGCATTTGATGTACTATTGTTTGAATCATCATGTAACATCATGTCCACCAATCACATGAAAACACATAAATATTTGTTTAATATGAATTTATTTAATTGGTGTTTATATTCTTCTTGTTATGTATTTACGTGATTGGTGGACATAGATGAGACATGAAAACATGGGACATAAAAATTTTATCCGATCTGATATATTCATCTTTGAAATATAGAAATCTTGAATTTATTGTTGTTACTAGAAGAAAAAAAAACTCAACGGACAGTATAAGACCTATAGAAGACTATGGTGGTAGTTGGTGAGGCGAAACTAACGGTTGAAGAAAAAAATGTTTCTTTAAATAGAAATGTCAAACACATAACAAAAAAGATCCTATAAATCCGTAGTGAAAAAGTTTTTCCATAAAAAGATTAGCGGTTTACCGACCTTGTATAGAAAGTTAAATGACAACGAACGAAGAAATAAATGCTTGTATTCTTAAAAGTTACTCATTTATTCTGATTTCTTAAGATAAGAGCTCGGGTATATTCTTTCGTTGGGCAACTAGGGGATTTTTAATTGATTGGTGACTATGGCGAATCAACCTGGTGCAAGTGGAAATAATCCTCCACCCGGAGGAAATCCACCGTCAACAGGACAACCTTCGCCAGGGGGATATCCTCCACACGGTGAACATCCACCGTCAGCAGGAGGATATCCCCCTCACGGAGAACATCCACCGTCAGCAGGAGGATACCCACCGTCAACAGGAGGATATCCATCGCAGGGTGAACATCCACCGTCAACAGGGCAACCTTCGCCAGGGGGATATCCTCCACATGGAGAACATCCTTCTCAAGGGTATCCACCATCCGGGTATCCTCCACAAGAACACTCAAAAGGATATCCTCCTCAACAAGGCTATCCGCCACAACAAGGGGGATACCCACAAGGATATCCTCCTCAACAAGGTTATCCGCCACAACAAGGGGGATACCCACAAGGATATCCTCCTCAACAAGGGTATCCACCGCAAGGTTACCCTGCTTCGGGAGGAGGTTATCCTCAACAAGGATATCCTTCTCAAGGATATCCACCAGCTGGATATCCCCAAGGAGGTCCTCAGGGTGCACACCCACCGGCTGGTTACCCTGGTGCATACCCACCGGCCGGTTACCCTGGTGCACACCCTCAAGGTGCTCGTCCTGGAGGTATAAATGTTAACTTAATCTAAATTCCTTTTATATATTTCGTAGTTCCTTTAATTTTTCATATGATATTTACAACAACCATAGGAGATAAAGGAGCCGGTGGCATAATGGGAGTGATCGCGGGGGGAGCGGCAGCATATGCAATGGGTCACTACGGGCATGGTCGTGGTCATGGTCATGGTCCCGGTTATGGCGGCTACGGTCACGGTGGAAAATTTAAACACGGAAAACACAAGCGTGGAAAGTTTGGCAAGGGTAAAGGAAAATTCAAGAAATGGAAGTAAAATTTCGACAAGGAAATCTTTAATATGTTGGAATTTTTCTAAGTACGAATGTTATAATAACCGTTGTACGTTCTTATGCTTCATAAGCTTCTTTTGTTATAATGGTATATTTTCGAACTAAATGTTGTAATATATTTAATGAGGTAAGGATATCATGTCCTATTTATTCTTTTAGGTAATTTTTTTTTTAAACAGCATAACCAACCTTTATTAAAAATCACAGCCAAACTTACAAAGTTCCAGTGTCCCACCATACTACCAAGTACCAACAAACAATGCGAATAACCTGCGGCTCATTCGGAACAGCCAAAATAGCCCAAAAGACCAACCTGCGGCTTAATGGACAGCGATCAGAACAAAAAGCGTAATCTTGACAGCAGCTACATACGGCTTAATGTGGACAGCATCACCATACAGCTGCTGCAGCATAAACATCTTAAATGGACAGCAGCATCACTTGGCTTCCGCTGCACTGCACAGACAGCTTAATGTGGTCAGCCGCCTCCACTACCTCCCCCCCCCTGCTGTGTCTTACCTGTTTCAGTCCCGACCGTTGCGGATGCCATGAATGGAACACACGACCTTGAACATAAGAGCATAAAACCTTTACCACTAAGCTCTTATTGTTTTTTGTAAATAATCTTCTACCATACATTTTAATATTTGTTTACCTTCATACCTTATATTTTAAAAAATTGTTACTTTTGGTCTTTTTTTTTCTCTCTCGTGACAACACAAATTTCTAATTTACCAAAAATAAAATTAATCACATTCTACATTTGCACTAGGTTCTGAATTTGGGAAAAATATAAAAGTTTTTTTTTGGATAGTTCTGTAATTTTTAATAATATTTAGAAATGATTTTAATTTTCTTTCGTTTCTTATCATCCAACATCTGGGAGTAAACCTATCTTTATTTTTCTTTAGTTTCCTTATTCTTCTTTTCTCTCCTAAGAACGTTTTGAGAACACGAGTTTTTTTTTACTTTCCTCTAATTTCTCTCCATAATACAGATTTCGAGAACACGACGTTAATTTTTTGTATAGGTTTTTGTTTAGAAAATCCATATGATAATATTTGGAAACTTATTATTCTTGCTAAATTCGATTTCAATTGCTTTATGTCTCCTCGTATAATATTTTATTATAGTTAACTAAAATTGACTAGGTTGCAAACCCCTTAAAAAGTATGTTTCATTTGTCTAAAAGTCGGCGAAAGGGAATCTTTTAGATTTTTCGTCCAGGGCATCAGAAACCTTTGGGCCAGCCCTGGGTATACTTGACAAAAGATGAAATTTAACTGACGAATAAAGACCATTGATTTACAAACAAATCAAGTCCAAAATATAAATTGCACATCGCTCGAATATTAGTTTCTTTGGACGATGGAGAAGAGGAGTCGAGGAGTAGGGAGGCCGAGGTATTGATAGCTATCTGAGGAAGCAACATTGATGATCGTTATAATATATAAATGGAAATTAACACATTGAAAGCGATGATATTTTATCATGTTAGAGTCCTGTATCGACCAGATTTGGATCATTTCTCCTAAATATATGATGGATATTTTTTTTACATCAAAACTCTCAATTCTCGACTATCAAAGTGTCATTTGTTGCGACATTATTGGGATCAAGATCCTTTCAAGCCTAAAAAAACCCGATTTGTGCCCATTTTCACACCCAAACCCTGGTCGGGCCTAGTTTTTTTTCATCTTACACAAATTGGGTTTTGTTATGACAAGTAAACTTAAATGGAACATGTGTATTTTGCATTCACTCTTGAATAACAAATTCTAGTTTTTTTTCATCTTACACAAATTGGGTTTTGTTATGACAAGTAAACTTAAATGGAACGTGTATTTTGCATTCACTCTTGAATAACAAATTGTGGTTACAAAGGCTCGAGACGTCTTAACAGTTCCATTAAGAGGCAATCTCTGAATCGCTAAGAGGTGAATCCTGTTTGGCAAAAAATAAGTCCACCTCTTAATGGTTCCAAAACCCTCTGAATCATTTTATATCATGGACCTTCCTTAACCATTAAGATCCCTAATTATATCCTGAACAATTACCAAACAATTATATTTCATTTTGCACTATATCATAAGAGCCTCTAAATCATTCTGCCCCAAAAACATTCAACAACTGCCAAACAACCCCTAAGTCCAACCTTTGGTCCATACCGGAACCGAAAAGATAAAGGTGCCCAAACTAAATGAGATGATTATAGTTGTCAAGGCGTAGACGTATGCTCGCCAAGGATGTTCGCTCTCTCTCATTGCTCCAAATTCGGCTATGAAAGTCGAAACGGTACTCAAACAACCACACAAACCGAATTGTATGCCTGTTGCCACAATGCCAAAATGTTCATCCGTCACCTGCATCATTATCAATGATAAACACGTGTTAGTCGAGAAAAAATGCAACACAATCACACACGCGCACACACACACACACACACATATATATATATATATACCAATATCACCTCAAAATAAAACCTAGGTCTCTTCTAAAACATCAAATACGCCTCCCTCTTTACATTTTATCTATTATTTAATTCTCTGTCCTTGTCCAGTTCTGTCTTACCAAACGCTGAACATCTGTTCTGTCTTATCTGGATACCAAACGCACCCAAAGTGAACACTCATATGCATGTAGTGCTTTTGTTCATGAGTGGTGTGTTAAAGATGCAAAACCAAATAATGAAAACTTACAGCTTTCTTCATGGTTGCCATGGCTGCCATGATGCAGGCAGCAACTACATTAGCAATTAGTGTCCCAAAAGGCATCCATTTCATCTTCTCTGTACTTCCTAAGCCTTGTCCATTCAGTCGTGCTAAATAGAATCTGATCCATACACCAATCGGTCCAATTATACAACCGAGCCATAACCGACTTGTATTACTATCATGGTCAAAATCCTTCGTTAACAATGCCACACTCACACCCCATAATGACCCCAGTAACGTTATCATTATCACTATTAATATAATTTGACTCATAATCGTATTTACTTCAGAGAATCCACATTTGGAACTTAGATTTGTTCTGTTAAAAACCCATTTGAACCCCTTGGCAGTTTCGACCCCAAATACGAAGGAAGATGCAACAAGAGATAGACCTGAAAAGCAAACCCGAATGAAATAAACCATGGGGTTGTTAATGTAAATTTGCAAAATGGTATGTGGAATTACCAAGAAGAAATCCAAGAACAGCGAAAACCCATTGACCGTCGACACTAAGCTCAAGCATTTTCTGATTCCAACCGCTAAAAGTGGTGAGACTCCCTAAGTAACCTGTTGTCAACCCGACGGCTAACTCAGGGGAGAATCTGGATATATCTCCTTTATAAACAACGCCAAACCAACCCATCAAGAATGAACCAACCTTGAATATGAGACAGGGAGGAAAGAAAGAGTTATAAGATGGTTAAAGAATTTTTAGAGAAATCCTTATGAAAGTTAACTAAAGATGTCGAAAGAAAGAGTGATTCTTTTATGAGTTTTTGCGGATAAAGTTAGGGGGAGAGAAAAAAGGAAAAAAATATATATGAGAAAATGATACCATATTGGGAGCAAGATCAACATACATATAGCTCTGGTCACTTGTGGCACCAACTACTTCAGGACCAAATAATTTTTCTAGTAGGTACCTTGTCAATACCTGCATAGAGAAAACCATTATGAGAAACAGTGAAATGTTGAAAAATGTCAAATTGATTTACCCTCCAATTTTAGAAAGAGTGGCACATTGACTACTAACTTTTCAACATCAAATAATATTGACATGGGTTCTAATATTTTGGAAGAAAGTTGCCTACAGGAACTCTACATGAACCACTAATTGAACAATGATGGTGTTAAATTACTAAAGTATTTTTGTTTCTTTTAAGTACCTTACTAAACATTAGAAATCAATATGTAGCTCCTTCTTTGGAACAAAGAGAATATCAAAACCACAATCTTCAAACAGTAAATATTTCATAGAGATGTAATCAAAGATGGACTTGTACATAAGGAATATTATAAAGAAAGCAATAATTGGCAATATGCAAGGTTTAATATTGCAAAACAAAAAAAAAAGGTTCGAGCTTGAAGTGAAACAAAAAAATGATCTTTTGCTGCAGGACTTACAAATATAAGGTGGTTTAGCACATTACCCCAAGAATGCCAAGTACAGCAAGATGAACACGAGATGAGATGTATGACATGAACCATGGCAACTCTTTTTTAAACTCCTGCATATGAAATGTCCCACAATTTACCAAAATGCATCGAGTTTTCCTCAAAGAATGATATGAAGCATATAATGCAAGATAAACCTACTTTATTTTGGCTTTTATCATGTAATAATGTGTCCGGTGAAGCAGGAGATGCAGTTGGGAGCTGTGATTCTTGAAAAGAATGTTCTTGAATCGGAACTACTAGATTTTCTCCATTATTATCGAAAGAAAATCTCTCACTTCCATTATACCTTTTACTACGAAGTGCCCTATCTCCAATATCTCCTGCCTCTGAGACGGATCTATGATCACTATCATCATCAACATCATGGTGGACAACTTCTATTAGATTCAAAGAGTGCCTCCTCAAGGAAGAATTTGTACTGCTAATCCGACTAAAAGACCCACTTCTTCTTGGTTCAGAGTCATTGAATCCATAATCCATTATGCTTCTTCAGAAGCCGTTGACAGTTTCTTTTTTCCTACTGCAATAACTTTACAAGCAATGTAGATTAATTTTTGATGCAAATAGTTTACAGATTTTTAAAAACAAGGATAGTTAACTACTCCACTTATGAAAAGTTTAAACCAACAAGAGCAAAATTTCATAACAAGTGATGTCACCTGCTGCAATGCTTAAAAATATAAATAATCATTAACTAATGAAAAAAGATTGTATTTGAGACATCCCAGAACATGAAAAACCTTTAAAGAATAGACTTTGAAAGTTGAAACACACCCCACATAGGGCCCATAAATATAAAGGAACAAAATGATAAAAGAGAAAAAAGAATTGGATGATTGATTTATGAACACATCAGATATTCATTTGGTTAATCAGGATGATACAGTCTTATTCTAATCCAATGAGTTACACTTCTACCCCTTGTAATTTGTATGAATAACTGAATATGGTGTTGGAATTTCATTTTCTCCAAGATCCAAATGCAATAGTCTGTTCACATACCGAAAATGTTTGATGCAAAATCAAACCAAACAAACCGAATAAATCCCAATTAGATGAAGGGTGTGGGACAGGCTACATGCAAAGTAATAACCAAATGAGTTTCTTAAAACATCATTATAAGAAGAATTTTTAATTCCCAAAAGGTTAAGTTGGGTTAGTGGTGAAGCATCATAATCAAGTTGTTTTGGATATAAACATAAGTAGAAAAGTAATATGTAATCCAATAAAAGAGCAAAAAGAAAAGAACACTTCAAGCAATCATATCCAAATTTAACCAAACAATGACCACAAAAAGTTCCCATCAAATCATAAACATGGAAATTAACGATAATACACTTTCGGTTTTTTCCTAAAATCCAATTTCATTACAACACGCATCTAAACCTAATTCGTAAAAACCAAAAGAGATGGATCTGAATCGGATATTATAATTTATAAACTAAAAACACTAATATAAGGTATTCTCTACGGCATAAATTTCTGAAATTGCATCATAAAGTGAACTTTTCAATTGCCTTTTCTAGAATTAAGTAATCAAACAAGAAATAAATCTGTTAGTGCGTTTACACATCAGAGGATAAACAATTATTTAATAAAATTGTAAGCAACCACTAGGATAACAGAACTGAAAATCAAAATACAACAAACAAATTTACGGAAAAAAGTGATAACTTCATAGAGATAGGATTTATTCACCGTAACGAAGACGATAAGATGAAATCAGATGAATTCAACGGCGACGGAATCGATACCGGCGATGAGTGATTGTTGCTGCTGCATTTTGTTTTTTTCCTTTTGTTTTAATTATACGGCTCTCGTTCGCTTTTCGCTTCTAAGGAAAAAAGTTCCAAATCTGTTTGGTTGACTTTCACATATCTTTTTTTATTTTTATTTTATTTAAAACGTCTTGGACAACTAAATTTTTTCTAAAATAACATATAAAAACTCAAAATATCTAAAAAAAATATTATGTTCATCTCCGATACCTATTCTATTTTAACAATTCTACCGTAAAATATATTAATAGAATATTTAATATATTTAATATCCCAGAAAAAAAGAACGGTATGATTGGTGTGAAACTATTAAATAATTATTTTTCTATCCATTTAGAGATTCTCTAAATTTAGGGATTTTTTCTCTCTTCCTACCCATTTCTCTATTATAGCATAAGATATAACATAATTGTTGGAGAGTAAAATTGCTAAAATCCTTATTTTTTAAAGCTTTTTCAATGTAATGCAGTGATAAAAAGTTAAAGGCCGTTTTTGACGGGTATCGAACCCGACAAATAGTAATAGTTTCCTACTTATCTCAAATTACAACCAAAATTTCACAACTCTATTTAGCATTTTAAAATTAGGTGAGACGATTCACGGATACCAACTTAAATTAATTTACCCAACTATGGTAAACAATTAAATCAAAGTTTGCATAAATGAAAGACAAACAAACAATCCGAGTCAAATGATTATAAACTTATTGCTCTAATGTAAACTAATAACTAAAAAAACTAATATTAAACCTAATTTAAAATACCTAATTGACTGAGAAAAATTATAGTGAAAGTTCCCAAATCGTCTCCTCCCTCCTCTTCGGTATCGTGGCTTGAATATTGAGGTTGATTTTTTAACGAGCTTGGACTATTTCTTCTCTTTTTCTTCTTGGGCTCCAAGTGAGTTGGGCTGATTGGGCTTTCATTTCTTCTTTTCCAGCGCCTATCAAAGTGAAATTAAATAAAGGAAGAATATCCTTAAAAAATTGCAATATTACGTATATATCTTTGTAAATTTCAAAATTACGTGTATATCTTTTTAAACTTAAAAAACTCACGTATATATTCTTTTTTTTTTAATTTAATTATTATTAAACATTTTAAAAATACAAATAATTAAAGCTAAATTGAATATATATTAAAAATTACTAATATAACCTTCCCATATCCCTTCGAAAACGTATCTCGAATCAACCAAATCAACAAGCGCCGACTAGAGAAAGAAAAGGCGTCAGCGAGAGGAAGAAAAGGCCCCGGCGATGGGGTTTTTGATTTTGAAAAAGATTTATTGGAAAGTTATATTAGTAATTTCCAAAATATATTCAATTTAGTTTTAATTATTTTTATTTTTAAAATGTTTAATAATAATTAAATTAGAGAGAAGGATATATACGCAAGTTTTTCAGATTTAAAAGAATATATACGTAATTTAAAATTTTACAAGGACATAAATATAATATTGCAAGTTTTTAAGTACGTATAAAATTCTCCCTTAAAAAGAACCTAAGATAAGAAAAAGAAAAAAAAAATATAACCCGTGGTTTGATTTTAGTATTGTTTGGCTTCTATGTTCACCACATCCTGGATTTGGGAAATATGCCCAATCTAATCAATCACTGAAATATATGCCTAATGTGTATTTAATTCAATTCTTTTTGGCACATATCTAATCAATCAATAAAATCTACTTGGTATGTAAGTGATACCGGCAAACGCTTACCGGATAAGTGTTTGGTAAACGGTCCCTTAATTTATTAAAAAACGAGCCTTACCGGTCCTGGACCGGACCATAAATTTTTTAAAAAATTCATAACCGATTCGAACAGCGCAAATAGGTTATTACTTATTAACGGTCCCGGTCCGGGATTGGGGCCGGGAGCATCTCGGCCATGTCTACTCTAATGATCATATATACATCTCTATGGGCCCAAATTTTATTAGTCTAGGCCCAACCTCAACGGTCTCAGTGGACCCGGTCCACACAGACGGACCCACGAGGCCACGACCAGAAGTCTAGTATAGAACCTGTTCCTGTTAAATCTGAGTGATGTCATTCAGGCCTTCCTATCTGAATCGTTCAGATGTCCAGTTTGTTTGGTAAAGTTATAACCTCCTCTGAATGATTCCAAAAGGCTCTGTATAACAGTATAACCTCCTCCGTTACCCTTGCTTACTTTCGTCAATATATCGTCCCTCAACATCATTCTCGGCTCAGTCCTTCTGATAACTCATCGCTACTGATCAATCTAACAGGTATCAATCTCGACCCTTTCATCTTTTGTTACTCCTCGTTAGGTTTATGATTTCTTCTAGCTCATATCTACTGCCCTCTTCTATAAAACCAAATTGGTATAGGTTATAAAAGACATTTGATTGATAATATGTTTCTTTAAGTATTTATGAAGCTCTGCTGGTGTGAAGTTGAAGTAATATTGAGGCTAGGACTATATTTGTTTTTTTATTAACACCAACTGTTTGATAAAATTCCTCAATGAAAATGTGTGCCGCTCTATTTTGAAGCTCATTTTTTAGGTACACGGGCTTCATCCCTTTGATATCTTACGCCAAAGGGTATCCTATGTATGTATGCATGTATGTATGTATGTATGTATGTATGTATGTATGTATGTAATGTATGTTATGCATGCATGTTATGCATGCATGCATAAACTTATGTTCCCTACTGAACTGAATTGAAGCAGGATGCACCTTGTGTCTCTAATGCAAGCCATGAGTCCTTCAAATTTTATATCTTTTTATAACCTGTGATGGAGTTATATATGCATATTTCTTAATTTGGTTCAATATATTGTAGCCCCTTAAATGGATAGACTCACAGAAGAAAAAATACAAAGATTCGAAGAATTTGTTGACCGACGCTTGAAACCTGACCTTGTTCGGGCCATTGCTGAAAGGTACAACTTTATTCTTCAGTGCCGTCTAGTTATTATTTAACATTGCTATTTTGATGTAATCATGGTAAAATTTCCATAGAATTTGTACACTATTTATGTAGAAAACACAATTGATTTCAGTAGTTGGTTTATAATGTAGAAAACTCCATTTTCTGAAAACGTTTTTTTGGAGAATGAAAACAATTTTCGTTAACTAAACGCACTCCTAGTTTTTCACTTTTTAAATTTAGATTTAGAATAATTTTGTGAAAAGAAAGCAAGGAATAATAAAAAGTGGGCCTTTCGAGCCCAACATAGGCCCACTACTAATGGGCCAAATCTGGATTTTATTTATATTTTTCTATTCCAGGCCCACCGCACACAACGTCTCGTTCGCCTATACTCCCTCACGACGGTGGCCGGCGTCGGCGAACTCACAAATCAGTGCAACAGGGAATTCGCAATTCACATTTCACAATTCACAACTATTTGGTGGTTGTGTTCTTCACCGACGCACCTCCTCGATTTCGGATTTTCTGTAACTTGGGTAAGTCAATTTTTAACTTTTTAGGGTTTATGACTTAAAACTTGTGCTACTCTCTTGTGAATCCGCAACTGTTAGCTTCCCAATTTGATGAATTTAATGACCTTCACTCAAATTCTGAAACCTCGAATTTGTTTCATGGCAATAAAATTTGATAAGATTGAAAGAGATTTCTGAGATTCTTGTTGGTGTTTAGAATTTGGGAATTGAAGTTACTGTCTTACTAAAATCTATGCAAATAATTGTTATATATAAATATATAATATATGTATTTAAAAATATTGAGTGCTTCTGTTAATTGTTCTATGAATGTTGAAAATTTGCAAATTGTATGAATATTTGGGATATTTGCATCTTCTAGTTTTGATTTGAGTTCAACTTTTTTACCAATTGACATAGATGGCATCTAGATTGATTCACAAAGCAACCTATGAAGCTGATAACTCATTTGATGCATCTCTAAGAGAGTCTTTTCAACTTCTGGAACCCCAATTGAGGCCTCCATTTCCGTTAACGATTCCTACACAACCCGAATACTTAAATCTCAACCAAGCTATTCTATATGGTATCTTAACTGATACCCATTTGGCAAAAGTTCATATTAAGCACTTACATGGCATAGTAATCGATGGATACAGTTTCTTCACATCTTTACTAACTAGAATAGTTAATGAATTATACACAAAGCTTATTGAGAATGTGAAAGTTCAGTTAATCTGGATCACTTCAGAACTGATCAACGTAACGGCTATTGGAGTAGACGGTTTGTTGGTGGCTTTATTGAGGCAAACTCGTGGTGGAGATTTTAGCGAACCGAATCTATGGTTGTGTTCGGAGTTGGTTGGTTTGATCTTGGCGAAATGGGATTGTTTGTTGGAAGAACAACCATCGATTTTATCAAACACCCTTTATGTCTTTTTACGGCTTTTGGCTGATCATTGTAAAGTGTCTCTGAACTCGAAAGTAGAAATCTTGAAGCAAAAAGAAATCGAATTTTGTATTCGGGTTTTCAGGGAGCAGTTCCATTTATGTTTGAAAATTGGAAGGGATTTGATTAGGCTTCTACAAGACTTGGTTCATGTGGCTGAATTTAAAGATATCTGGAAAGACCTCTTATTACTACCTGCTAATTTCAAAACATCTGGTTTTTCAGACGTTTCTCAGCTGTATCGGTTAAGAACTTCTAGCCGCTACTTTTTACTTCGTGTTACTCCTGAAATGGAAGCTCACTTGCGGTTCTTGCTTACACATGTCAAACTAGGAAGTCAAACCCGATACCAAATTTGGTTTGCTAGAAAATTTCTTAATGGGTCAGAGGGCGAAAGCGTCATTATAGATATTGTTCGGTTTATTTGTTGTGCACACCACCCTTCTAATAAAATAATATTATCGAACGTGATTCCTAGATGGGCTGTTATCGGTTGGTTACTGAAATGTTGTACCAAAAATCACGTGGAATCTAACGTGAAGCTCGCCCTTTTCTACGATTGGCTCTTTTTTCATGAAGAAGTTGATAATATAATGAACATCGAGCCTGCCATTTTATTGATGATAAATTCCATACCCAAATACGTCGATATGACACAGAATCTTTTGGAGTTTTTATTCCTTTTGATCGATCATTATGATGTTGAAAAGAAAGAGTTGATCGTTGGATGTGTATCATCGGTTCTTGATGTTCTTGAAAGAAAAGGGGTAGTTCAGTCATTCGATGCTTTGATTAATTGTGATATGGTTTCGCATTTTCTTAAAGAAAGATTCTTGAAGATGTTATGTATGTTGTGTATGTTATGTATGTTATGTATGTTATGTATGTTATGTTATGCATGCATGTTAGCATGCATGCATAAACTTATGTTCCCTACTGAACTGAATTGAAGCAGGATGCACCTTGTGTCTCTAATGCAAGCCATGCGTGCTTCAAATTTTATATCTTTTTATAACCTGTGATGGAGTTATATATGCATATTTCTTAATTTGGTTCAATCTATTGTAGCCCCTTAAATGGATAGACTCACAGAAGAAAAAATACAAAGATTCGAAGAATTTGTTGACCGACGCTTGAAACCTGACCTTGTTCGGGCCATTGCTGAAAGGTACAACTTTATTCTTCAGTGTCGTCTAGTTATTATTTAACATTGCTATTTTGATGTAATCATGGTAAAATTTCCATAGAATTTGTACACTGTTTATGTAGAAAACACAATTGATTTCAGTAGTTGGTTTATAATGAGACCTAATTGATTTTCATTGATATTGCAGGGATAAGGTTTTTGAACAACAGAAAGTCTTGTATCCTTTTGCTATGCCATTTATTCTTTTGGTTCTAAAATCATCTTATGATAATAATCTGTGCAGATTCTTGAAATCCTTACTGATGCTTATACTCGTGTGTGTGTTTTTTTATATATGTTTTTACTATTGTTTATATATGTTTTTACTTGACATCATTTACTTGTAGCTCAGATTTGAGAAAAAATTTGGAGAATTTGGAGAAGAATAGTGTAACAAGTCTCAGGTCAATGGTCAATCTCGGGTCTGAAGTTTACGCTCAAGCTGAAGTGTATGTATTTAGAGACTTATCCAACTTGGTTTTACTAGATGCATTAGAGATTCCCATATAAAGATGTTATCTTTTATTGCTTTAAAACCATCACACTCCCATTTCGCTTGCATATTTGTCATTTGACTGAAAAAGTTTACAGTCGTTAACTTTCAAAACAAAATGCCGGTGCTTATAAAAAGGCATTGTGGATCTTCTTTTACAATTGTTCATATATATATATATGGGCGGGTTCAAATGAGAACTCAAATTTGGTTGTGAATGTGAGGACAAATGAGGACGCGACAAGTGTCATATTCAGAGTGAATAATCAAAGAAATATTCAGGCTGAATAAATTTATTCAATCTGAATAATTTACATTCAGACACGTGTCGCGCTCTCATTTGTCCTCACGTTCACAACCATATCTTAGTTTGCATTTGAACTTTCCTCTCTCTCTCTCTCTCTCTCTGTATATATACATATATATATATATATATAGCGATTCTATTCTTACATCAAAAGCTCTTTCGTGTCTGCAGAGCTGATACACGCCGCATATTTGTAGACGTTGGGCTTGGATTTCATGTAGAGCTCACTTGGTCCGAAGCTTTAAATATCATGCCTGCCAGGGAAGAAAAATTGGCAAAGTACTTTTTAGAATCTTCTGTTTTTCCAGTTGTGTTGTATCTTTTATGAAGCTTGTGGGCATGGGTTTAACAATTTGTGGTTGTTTTTTGTAGGCAAATCGAAGAATACACCCGTCTCATTGCACAAATAAAAGCCCAAATCAAGACGGTAAGTTTTTACTTGAAAGCGAGCGAATTCTATGTGGTCTGTTTGGAGTTGGATATTTAACATGATGTTTTTGGTGTCGTTAACACAGGTTTCACAAGGGATACGAGAGTTGCTACAACTTCCACCGGAGTAACTCTGAGAAATTATCGAGTCAAAAACAAGAACCCAAACTTTTAAATTTGTTTAGATCAGATTTGCCTATTTGATTTGTTGTCAAAATATGTTGAACCATTCATTAAGTGAAATATAAACTGTTCATGTGCACCCGTTCAACTTTTTTTTCCAACTAAATTTTTTTGGGTTATAAAAGTTGGACCCGCTAAACCTTAAGGGTTGCTCCGGAAATATTAAAACGTATAAGGAACATTAACAAAAAAAACTGAAAACCCCCCCTCAAAATCAACACAAAAACCCCCCCCAAAAAAACTCTTTCAAAATCCACCAAAAAAGTCTCATGAAATCAACCAAAATAACTTTTTAATATGGTGGAATTTAGCTAAAAACACCTCATACTTTAAAGCCTTTGATCCAATTTAAATGTGAACGGTGGACCCACTCGGCAAAAGACCAGGCCTGCAACTGCTTACGATTGGTGCGTTAATATTCATTCATGTACAATTCTACTAATGCCCATTGTATTTAGAACTATTATGGGTTGTTTGGTTCACAGAATCCGATGAAATTGGAAGAATTTGCAATGGCCAAATCCATTGGCCAAATTCCTTAATGTTGTTTGGTTCGCGAAATGAATAGATCGGATTCCACCGAATTCCACGGTTGATGGATTTGATCATTCGTTAGAATATGTGAAGGATTTTGAATTTCATTTCGTATCAAATGCAACATAATTTATAAATTTCTTTTAGAAAGACAAAAATAAATTTAACCACCGTCCTCTCCCCGCCCCACCCTCATCGGCAACATATCTGCCACCACCACCACCACCACCATCAATTAATATTATCATTCCACCACCGCTACCGCTACCGTCAACCCCACCCCCACCCACCACGTCACTATTTTTTGCCTTCATACTCATAGTCGCCACCCACCCTGCACCCTATCCCACCCACCTACCCACCACCCACCAATAATGTCCTCATCACAATTGTCACCCCCACTCCCAATAGATGGATATTTCTATTCTTTTACGAGATTCCATTCCAATTCCTATCAACCAAACGCATGGTCAAATTCCATTCTAATTCCTTCAAAGTCAAATTCCCTTGATGAATTCCAATTCCATCGAATTCCATCCTGCGAACCAAACGCCTCCTTAGAATATGTATTGTTTGGTGATTTGGTTTTGATATTCTAGCTGCTTCAAAGGCATGGTACTTTAAGAAACAAAATGGTAAGTAATTGAACACCATAATTGTTCTAGTAGTGGTTCCAAATTTCCCCCAAAAGATTATAACCCATGTCAATATCATTTGATCAAAGCGCGATTCTTTCTAAAAATAGAAACTTTACCTGCAAAAACTTCATACAGTTTCTTTAATCCCACTAATAACATCATTCTTTCCTTCGACATCTTTGCTTAACTTTTATGAGACAAATTCTTTAAATGCAGGCTCCGTCATCCTATGGTTTGTTTCACACAGCCAAGGGGTTCAAATGGGTTTTTAACAGCCAAGGGGTTCAAATGGGCTTTTAACAGAACAAATCTAAAATCCAAGTGTGGCTTCTCGGAAGTAACTACTTAATCGTCTCGTTGCAATGAAAAACAGATAGAGATGTTAGAGATACATCAACTTAAATTTCAGAGAATGTCCGAATGATTTAGAACCAAAATTGTAACAAAAATGAGAAAGGGGCTAAGATGGTTTAAATTGTTAGATTGAATGCTTTCCCTTCAAAACTAGTTTGAATCCTACTTTCAAGGAATATCTAGGGTGCCTTTAGTTACAGAAATTTTTTCTGTTTTCTAAGAAAATTTTCTAGAGAAAATGAAAATTTGAAAACCGCGTTTAGTTCGTTGAGTTTTCAAAAAAATTCCAAGAAAACGAAAAGTATCATTTTCTAAAATTACATTGAATTTAGAAAACTACTTTTCCAATTTTTTGTTTTCAAAAAACTTTTCCACATTAACACACACACACACATATGCACACACTTTCATAGACGCGCACACACATACACTTTCTAATTTGTAAAAAAAATGAAAAATGGAAAATAAAAAGCGGTAGAAAATGCACAACCAAACGCGTTAACTAATTTTCTAAAAATGAAAAATGAAAACTCCACCATTTCAACTAAACACGTTTTCTAAAATTTTCATAGAAAATTGAGGATGAAAACTCAACTCCATTTTTTGAAAACGTTTTCTTGGAGAATGAAAACAATTTTCGTTAACTAAACGCACTCCTAGTTTTTCACTTTTTAAATTTAGATTTAGAATAATTTTGTGAAAAGAAAGCAAGGAATAATAAAAAGTGGGCCTTTCGAGAGCCCAACATAGGCCCACTATTAATGGGCCAAATCTGGATTTTATTTATATTTTTCTATTCCAGGCCCACCGCACACAACGTCTCGTTCGCCTATACTCCCTCACGACGGTGGCCGGCGTCGGCGAACTCACGAATCAGTGCAACAGGGAATTCGCAATTCACATTTCACAATTCACAACTATTTGGTGGTTGTGTTCTTCACCGACGCACCTCCTCGATTTCGGATTTTCTGTAACTTGGGTAAGTCAATTTTTAACTTTTTAGGGTTTATGACTTAAAACTTGTGCTACTCTCTTGTGAATCCGCAACTGTTAGCTTCCCAATTTGATGAATTTAATGACCTTCACTCAAATTCTGAAACCTCGAATTTGTTTCATGGCAATGAAATTTGATAAGATTGAAAGAGATTTCTGAGATTCTTGTTGGTGTTTAGAATTTGGGAATTGAAGTTACTGTCTTACTAAAATCTATGCAAATAATTGTTATATATAAATATATAATATATGTATTTAAAAATGTTGAGTGCTTCTGTTAATTGTTCTATGAATGTTGAAAATTTGCAAATTGTATGAATATTTGGGATATTTGCATCTTCTAGTTTTGATTTGAGTTCAACTTTTTTACCAATTGACATAGATGGCATCTAGATTGATTCACAAAGCAACCTATGAAGCTGATAACTCATTTGATGCATCTCTAAGAGAGTCTTTTCAACTTCTGGAACCCCAATTGAGGCCTCCATTTCCGTTAACGATTCCTACACAACCCGAATACTTAAATCTCAACCAAGCTATTCTATATGGTATCTTAACTGAAACCCATTTGGCAAAAGTTCATATTAAGCACTTACATGGCATAGTAATCGATGGATACAGTTTCTTCACATCTTTACTAACTAGAATAGTTAATGAATTATACACAAAGCTTATTGAGAATGTGAAAGTTCAGTTAATCTGGATCACTTCAGAACTGATCAACGTAACGGCTATTGGAGTAGACGGTTTGTTGGTGGCTTTATTGAGGCAAACTCGTGGTGGAGATTTTAGCGAACCGAATCTATGGTTGTGTTCGGAGTTGGTTGGTTTGATCTTGGCGAAATGGGATTGTTTGTTGGAAGAACAACCATCGATCTTATCAAACACCCTTTATGTCTTTATACGGCTTTTGGCTGATCATTGTAAAGTGTCTTTGAACTCGAAAGTAGAAATCTTGAAGCAAAAAGAAATCGAATTTTGTATTCGGGTTTTCAGGGAGCAGTTCCATTTATGTTTGAAAATTGGAAGGGATTTGATTAGGCTTCTACAAGACTTGGTTCATGTGGCTGAATTTAAAGATATCTGGAAAGACCTCTTATTACTACCTGCTAATTTCAAAACATCTGGTTTTTCAGACGTTTCTCAGCTGTATCGGTTAAGAACTTCTAGCCGCTACTTTTTACTTCGTGTTACTCCTGAAATGGAAGCTCACTTGCGGTTCTTGCTTACACATGTCAAACTAGGAAGTCAAACCCGATACCAAATTTGGTTTGCTAGAAAATTTCTTAATGGGTCAGAGGGCGAAAGCGTCATTATAGATATTGTTCGGTTTATTTGTTGTGCACACCACCCTTCTAATAAAATAATATTATCGAACGTGATTCCTAGATGGGCTGTTATCGGTTGGTTACTGAAATGTTGTACCAAAAATCACGTGGAATCTAACGTGAAGCTCGCCCTTTTCTACGATTGGCTCTTTTTTCACGAAGAAGTTGATAATATAATGAACATCGAGCCTGCCATTTTATTGATGATAAATTCCATACCCAAATACGTCGATATGACACAGAATCTTTTGGAGTTTTTATTCCTTTTGATCGATCATTATGATGTTGAAAAGAAAGAGTTAATCGTTGGATGTGTATCATCGGTTCTTGATGTTCTTGAAAGAAAAGGGGTAGTTCAGTCATTCGATGCTTTGATTAATTGTGATATGGTTTCGCATTATCTTAAAGAAAGATTCTTGAAGATGTTGGCAAGCAAGAATGTGAGTGGTTTCAATCATTCACGACCTGCGTTACTTTCTTGTCAAAGATTGCAGTCGTTAGAAGTTGAAAATGTGAATCTGATAGAATGATCTCCAACGGTTTCTCTATAATTTCTTCGAAATAGAGAAGTAAAAGTTAAAAGCTACGAAAAAAACTACATTGAATTTCAACGGTTTCTCTATTTTGACTGCAAATTGGGCTTAATGAATAAGCATGGGTTTATTCGCTCTACAAGGAAAGGGCTGTTCCCATTAAGCCATGCCAAATTACACCACTTTCCCTGTGGTTCTCTCCGGTTGGAAAAAACATCATTCTTTGCGACACATGGTTCGTTTCTTGGTGTTTGATTCACGACAACAACAAACAAGATTTGTGGTTCCTATGTATGTTTGTGGTTTTGTTCGATTTAGGCGAGTCATCGTGTTTCCATTGTTATCAATTTTATGTTTGTTGATACATTTCACAATTAGTAAGCGGAGAAGGAGGACAAGATATACCATGAAGGGTAAAATGGTCATTTTGTCTCATTTGTGACTGTGCGTTGAATGAATAAACGGATGAAGTCAATAAAAAGTTTGTCATTTAGATCGTTGATTAAGGGGAAAATAAGAAACAACAATACATTTTTATTTGGATAGAACCAACCGATTCACCTCAATTGTCTTCCCCTTCACGTTTATTTATTTATTTTGTTACATGTTAATTTATTTAAAATTTATGATTTTTTTCTTTAACGTTAATAATTCAATAACAAAACATGTAAATAGAAGACAACTATATCAAACTTTATACATTTAATTGCATACTTTAGAACCGATATATTCTTTAATCAATAAATGTTTAAGATTTAACGAACCATTAGATATATATTAAATATAATTCGCTTTTACATCCACTTGATATAAAGTAGAGTAAACAACAAATTTGGTCCCTATGGTTTGTCCAAAATATAACTTCTCGTTACTGCATTTTTGAAATTACAAGAAGGTCATCGTGGTTTGTAAAAACGTCCAGATTTAATCCATCGTCGTTAAAATTTTTCCGTTAAATATGGGACATTTTCGTTAAACATTAAGATCAAAATCGATATTAAAATTTTGGTCTCTATGTTTTTGATTGGTAAAAGACAAAAAAAAAACCCCGGAAATACCCATCATTTAACGAAATGTTTTAACGGTCGTTAGAAAGAGGGACCAAATCCGAATGTTTTTGCAGACCATGATGTCTATTCGTAATTTTAAAACTAAAGGGACTAAAAGTATTACTTTTGACAAATCATAGGGAGTAAATTTGTAGGTTACTCTATAATGTCATGAAGCTAACAATTTAAAAAGTTAATTACTTAATTATGGATATGGCGTTCTGAAATTAGGAACGTTAAGAAAGACTGAATTTGCTATTCTGGGAGACAAAGAAAGTGCGTAAAGATTAGAGGAAATGATGACGATTCCAATCCAGCAAACTTTCTTGTGCTACTTGACCGAGTTGGCACAAATCTCTTTTTTGACGATTCATGATGTTAAAAAGCCGTTGATCAAACCCCAATTGTATCTTTCATGATGTCAAAGAGCCATTGATCAACCCCACTTATGATCTCATTAAGCAGATTCTGTCTTTCAAGAATGCCAAAAACCCCTTATTCGGAGTAAAGCAGCCTTAATAGTATGCCCGTATGAACGTTAACAAAATTGCCTATTAACTGTTTGATGTTTTGCCCATTAGAGATTTAGTTGTTGGCAATACCATGCCACTATCGGTTTTAACACAAATTTCTATTTGGGTTTGTGATTTTAAGATGATGGTTCTTTTTACAATTTCGTTTTCTGTTGAGTAGCTGTTAATTTGTTTGGTCATCCATTCTTTATTGGCTGTGTTTGTGACAAAGACTTTAGTTGAGTTGAGACAACACTTGGATGGATGGTGGATGATTATATTGAATTTTAGCACCAAAAGTTGCTTAGTGGGGAAAGAGGTGGATTATTAAATTGAGTTGTACTATTAGATAGTTCTAATTTACTGTTAGTTGCACAAGATTACTTTTAAGTCATACGTGCTTATAATTTATAAATACTTGAAATAGGAAAAGTTGACTTCTTGAGGGTGTGCTTAATTCATAAAGAAAATGTCTAACCACTCATGAGAAGTATAACCCCTGCAATATTTATATTTGGAATTAGTAGATTCATATAAATGACTCATTTTCATTTTTTTTACATTATAAGCTGATGCAAGTATCAAGGATGCATATGTTTAATTTATTAGAGTAGAAAGACAAAGATCCCTCAATATCCACATGAAAGAAAGTTGTACCCTATGATTTTATAACAACTGAAGTACCCATTTGTAGTTTATAGTGCTATAGGTAATACTTCTATTATGTGGTATGTCTATGTGTATTCTTCTGGCCTTTGTTATTATTATTCTCTTGGCTAGGGGAAAATTTCATTTTTCATTATTGCTGACTTGTTTGGTATCTATGAAGTATTTTTATCTACAATATTAATAAATAAGTTTTTTAAAGCAAGAATGGATGAACCAAATGAAAGATCCATTGAGCATAAAATCATTTGTATTTCCGACTTTAAGAATTGGTGACTTATACTGAATTAGATTGCATAATGTATTAGAGATCTAAATATTAGATTTCCACTTTTCAGTTAACAAAATGATGTAGGAAACTAGGAATGTATGGTGATTGTAATTGAATTGGCAACAAGCTTCACGGAAAGAGAACAACAAACAAGAGTAGTTATCGATACACAGAATCATAGGTCTTGCTTGCTCAAGGACAGAATGTAACGTGAATACACAAAGAATGACATTATAGTTTCTCTTTCTCTTTATCTTAGTTTTCTTTTTCATTTTTATATGTTATTTCTTTGGTTTTTAGGTCACTCCACATGCTTTAATTTTAAATTGGTGGGTGTGGGAGATCCAGATTTATGCTGGGGCTAACTTGCTGGTTCAGACAGAACCTAACCAAGGCAGGTTTATATTCCTCAAATTATGCTCATTCACTGAATGAAACCAGAAATGCTACTTGTGTTTAGCTCCTTTAGACTTTGTAGTCAGTCATAAGGAACCAGGAACTTGACTTTGTTTGGCTAGTCTAAAGGCGCCATATATTCTTGGACAGGAAATCAAGACCACAATCCTTTTGGAGATTGGGAAACGACATAAGATCTAGTGTGATATTAGATAAAAATGCATGTTTCTTTGGTTGGCCAAAGTACACTTCACTGCAGCCTATAAATATTCTCTAGTTCAATCTTTAAATGGTTATTCATAGGCCTATACTAGATATGCTATAAATTTGATAAGGAAGCAAGTCTCGTGTTGTTATGACATATGATGTCAGTATGTAGAGTTTGATCTAAATCTCAAACTTGTCTATATACTTAACTCGGGTCTCTCTTACTTAATGAAGGAAAATAGTGATAATGCATGAGTTACCACTTGCTATGCACATTACATTAAGATATAACTATAAATAAAGAAAACCCTGAGGGTTCAACCTAATAAGATCCTTTTATCTTGTCTGTATCATCTACATCTGGTGTGTGAGAGTGTGGACATGTTATTCAATAAGCATAGGAAATGATAGGGACATGTGTCTATGGATGGCCAAATAAAGTTTCAAATGCATATTCTCTACTTAATCTTTAAACAGTTATCTATATGTTTCCTTACTTCCATCCAGGAAAAAGAAGACATGCCTGGAGTTTTGGCGTTAAATAAACTACGCCATCTTGAAGCATAAATGACTTATATAATATCTGTAACAAATTACCATGAATATGAAATTTTTTACTGTCATATATTAGATATCAAATTTGAATTTGAAACGTAGTTTGTACGTCAAAATTTAACAGTTTGAAAGTTGGGTATCTTTGCTTCTGTTGTTTTTATAGAGTTTGTTCTACATCTTGGATTTGGTTCTCTCCCAATCACGTATACAGTCGACATATTATTGGATTACATAGTGACATCATCTGACTGAAGATTCTTGTAAATTATGCAGATAACGTTTTCTGATAATTTTTCCTGTTCCATAGATGTAGCTGTCAAGTCTCCCGATATTAATTCAAGCCCTGAGGAATGTTCGTTTTTGTTATAGATAAATTTGCAGAATAGTTATCGGTATCAAGGGCCCTTCGAAATTCCTATCACTCATCTAGAACCAATTCTGCAGAATAGTTATCGGTATCAAGGTAAGTGGTTTAAGATCATAAAGTTACAAGTTGGTACTTAATGGCATGAAAACAACTTTTATATGTTTGTTATATAAATGCATTGAGGATTATTTTTTATCCTTGAATTCAAATTGCTGAGTTAGATATATGTAAATATTTCCCACAAAGGGAGGTGATAGTGATACATCTACATCTCTGGAAAATGATCAAAGTTGTAGCAATATAGGATCTAATCTAATATTATTTCTATTCCGACAAAATGGCAAATCTCTTCAAATAGCATTCCTCCAAGAAAAATTGGTCCTCATTCCTCAAGTAAACTTACTTCACCGAACCTTCTGCAATGCCATATAAGCCACGAGTCTATAACCAATTAACATCAGTGCCATAATCAACAAATCCACAGGTAGATTATCTAATCCCACTGATCTAACGGCTGGAAAATCCGCCACATGGCAGTAGACCCCTTTAGAGCATTCATACAAATCATTCTTATTATACTGAACCCCAAGAAGAAGCTTGAAACAGTAGTAGCTATAGCTCAAATACTTTAACCATACTATAAATGGAGGGATCTGTTGTATGTAATATCCTCCTGCAATAAGGAACACCAGGGTTGTAACGGAGGCCAAAGTTGTGGCTTGTTTGACATCCATAAGTATCGCACCGATGGCTAACCCAAGACTTTGGGCTACAAGGACATTATAGAGTACAACAAGTAGGGAAAGGACAAACGTGGCTGGATCGGGTTTGAGCCCACCCATCCAATAGAGTATGAAGGTAAAGGCAGTTGGGAGGGCTAGCTCGAGTGGCAGGTCTCCAATGGTTCTTGCAAGGAAGTAGGAGGAGAGACGGTACATCCCAGATGACCGTTCTTTTATAAGCATTCTCCTTTCTTGTGGAAAAGTAAAAACTGCATTATAGAGCGGGTAGAATCCCCAAAAAACAGAGAAGAAGAAAAGCATTGCTATCTGCAAGGTAAGAATAAAAACAGTTTTTAGTATTCACCAAAATCATCACTAATTTTAAGGCACTTTTTTAAAATCATAGGATTATAATGCTTACTCGATCTTCAATATGGGATGTTGGGGTGTGCCACCATAGGAGACCGGCAAGGACCGCAACGCTTATTACTTGGAATATTCGAAGCCTATTGAACGCTTCAAATCTTCTTTCCCTAACCCCTCTAAGAAGTAGCACTTTAAACTGATGCCACCAGCTTGTGCACCATTGTTCTGATTTCACATGGTTTCCTGCACCGTTTAAAAACCACAAAAAGTTAAAAAATTTAGTCAAATTGTGGCATTTATTAGCCGTATCGATGTTTTTAACGCAACTTACTTGTCGAAGCTTCTTTTGCATGGTTATGGTTGCTAACATCTAGACTGCATAAATCAGCTTTCAGTCTTGTTGAAATGTTTGTTTCATAAGAAGTAACGAGTTGTTGCCTTACTGACTTCCGCTCTTTCTCTGTGTTTTCACCTTGATCATATTCATGCATGGAATCAGGTGCAATTCCTGTCATTTTTAGTTTTTTCATAAATTCATGAGTAGCTAATAAAATGCTTATAAATAGATTTAAATTCTGCAAAATTGTGAAAATAACATGCTTAGTAATAATGAAGGTGGCTTTATACTTTGTTAATCTATTGATGCAGTAGTATAATGGAGTAGTGTTTGAGGTGGGGTCTTACTTTTCTTCATTTTTTTTTCAAAGGTACAATTATGAATACCCACTTTCTATACAGAACTTGATATATCTACCTGATATGATCTAGGGAAAGAAGAGTGAATCATATATTAAAAGAATTAAAGATAGATAATTTACCATTAGCAAGATCTAGTAAAAGATCAGCTGGGTTCACAGTAATGGATGTTGAAAACCCGATAGATGAGAAATACTCCAAAGCTGTAGATGCAGGACCATAGTAGATTGGGGAGCCCTCAGACAACAAGACTAATTTATCGAACATGTGGTAAAGCCGGCTAGATGGCTGATGAATTGTTGTGACCACGGTTCGACCTCCACTAGCTAGCCGTTTAATTGTAGTTAGAATCCGCTGGGCGGTTGTGGAGTCTAGACCAGAGGTGGGTTCGTCTAACAACAGCAAACTCGGGTTGATTAGCATCTCTTGACCAATGCTCACCCTCTTTTTCTCACCGCCTGAAATACCTCTAAATAGTGGGCCACCTATCATGCTGTTCTTGCACCGAGTTAACCCCAACTCAGTTATAACTCGCTCCACATGTTGGACTTTATCATCTTGAGTCAGACTTTTTGGTAGTCTTAACATAGCAGTGAATAAGAGGGTTTCAGTCACAGTGAGATGAGGATAAAGAACGTCTTCTTGGGTCACGAATCCTGTTTGCCTTTTCATAGAACCAGAAAATGGTCGGCTGTTGTATGTGATCTTTCCTGATAGTTTCCCATTAAGACGTCCTCCAAGAGCCGTGAGGAGGGTGGTTTTACCACTGCCTGATGGACCTAGCATTGCTAGTATCTCTCCTGGGCAAACCTTACCCGTCACCCCATTCAGTATCGTCTTCTCCTTCATACTCGCTGTTCCTCCGCAGCACGTACCTCTATTCTCAAGCTTAACTTTATAAACAACATCTTCAAACTGCAAACATATGAGAAAATCAGATAAACAATTATGCTCAACATTTGTGTTACTTACAGAAAACATAGAAAAACACAAGTTTTTCTCTCAAATTCATGTTAATTATGGTTTTCTGAGTGTTTATAGTATGTACATGTGTAGAGTGAGAGATAAACCTTTAAAGTTATGGGGTATAAAGCCAGCTGTAGAAAGGACTGTGAACGGGGGGCATGCGGCTGAACTGGGTAAGCCAGATAAGAAGAGTAATCATGATGTGGTTTCACCATTTCCATGGGATTCGAAATAGTAATAGTAGTAGTAGCAGTGCTATCTTCAGGAGTTGGAACGGCTGAGTGGAGGGACATGGCCATTGGCCAATTGGTTATGATGTCTATATGCTTTTCTTTTGTTGGGGGGACTGTTCACTATGGAGAGAATGAGAGCGTTTGAAGGTAGAGGTAGTTAAGGAACTTGTTTTAGTTTTTAGCTTGAGTTTTCTTAACTGCATAACACAGGTATTTATATATATACACAAAAGTATAGTTAAGAAAATCTGAGGATATCAAAAGAATCTGATGTAGGCCTAGCCGACTATGGTGGGTCCCATCCTTTTTTCCTTCAAAGTATTCCAACACTCACTTTTACTCCATTATTTATTGAAATCTCTTTGGAGTTTCTCTTCCCTTTATCAGTTTGGCATCCTCTCTCTCTCATCATTTGATGCTTTCTTTTAGATCTTTTTCTTTATAGTGACCAATTAAGGCTGCATGGATGATCATGCAACTCATCTCCAGCAGCAAGAAGTGGGGAATGAGGGTCATGCCACTGAATTAAAATTACTGTCTTAGGCTTCAATCCTATTTTGTGCCTCAAAACAAGCTTCAGTGAGATTAATCCTTGAAATAAGTTGCAAAAAGAAACCAAAAACCCGAACACTTCTACATTTCACATGCTCATAATGGTCATATGAAGCTAACTTGGATTTAAAAATGTGAACTTTCTCCGTTAAACATATGGGTATCATGGAAATCTGATTTAATTTAGGATTGTTGAAAGAAGGAACTCTCTGTTCAGTGGTCCCTTTGATCCTTGACCTCAGGTTTCTTGAAATTATTAGACTATAATATCACATTTTTAACTTCCTATATTCCATCATTCTTGAAACAATGGGCTTTATTTTTCATAAATTCCTTGTAGGGTAATGGAGGTTTTTCTCAGACAAGGATGACACAAGGCAAGAACGGTCAAGTTTCCGAGATCAGAACCCAAGATGATGTCTGAACATTAAGACAGTTGGGACAGTTGGAGTGGTCATGATCCGTGAGAATACCATATGTCTACAGGTATCTTATGTCTATTGTAATTCCAAATGTATCAGAGTCCATTAAATGTCAGATCAAGAACGGGCATGCCCTTAATGGGTTGGAAGGCTAGGGTCACTATTCTGATTCAGTCAGTCATTAGAAGATCATTGTTTAGTCATTTAGTCATTGAATGGCATCATGTTTAAACAATTAAACATGAATCATTGAAAATCAAAGTAAGAATAAAGGAAAAGTCCCAAACAAATCTCCCTTTGGATTAATAAAGAATTTTGTAATATTTGATTGATACTCAAAAGAAATCACATTTATAGCCATGATATAAAAAAATATATATGAGTAAAATGATTAAGTCAAATGAATATTTAGGGCCATCCACTGGGGGATGAGCATTGATGCTGTCCTAATAATAGCAATGGCTTAAAGTAAACAAAGAACAATATAGGGGCAAAGTAGAAAGCCAAATTGCGAGTTTATTAATCGTGTAAAGTTGATGTATAAATGAATAGCGCCTTTTTCCCTGCAAATGCCAACTGATTCTATGCATCTGTTCTTGCTTTCCTTCTGGTTTTCGACATTCTTATTCGATACGACCTTTCATTGTTTGCTTATTTATTTACTATTTACCTCTATCATCACATATAAATTGTCAATTGTCTAATTTACCCTTCAGAAAGTGTATAGCCTGATTCATCAATGGTGTCTGGGATTTCTGCTTGTATTCAAATTAAAAGAAATCTTGAAGGGGAATTAGGTATTTTTAACATCATATTTAGTCAAAAAAGGAAAAGTTACGATAAAATATGTGATTTTCGAAGATAGAAATTATTTGCAACTTTAATTGGGTATTGTTTACACATCAATAACTTTTGTGTGGGTGGGTTTTAGTTTGAGGTTGGGATAGCATTAGATGCTAAGCTGAAACTTTGTTCTTCTAACATGGTGCTCAAACAGAATCCACTTTTTGCTGTGCTTATCACATGGTGCTACTGTGTGTTTGAAGAACTTTGACACAGAGATGAAGGGATCCAAGTGGAGGTTGTGAATTTTTTAAGTTGCCTATGCCAGATGCTATAATTGTCTATCTATATCTATATCTATACATATATATAATGTTTCTTTTTAGCTGGCATTTGTTTAGGAGTACTAGGCATGTGTTGTTGCATAGTTGCATGGTGTGATTTATATATATATATATATATTTAATCTAAATAATATTAGTTCAGATCACCAAATGGCCTTTAATTTAATGATATCAGTTGATCATTAGTCATTACAACTTTTAGATTATAATTTCGGGTTTCTTTAGAACTCTAGCCTTAAAACTCTCGCATAATATCTAGGATTCTATCTCCACAACTCCAATTGATCCTTGAAGAATATGGTGTGTGATGGAAATATAGGATTCTAACCATAAAATAAACATTTAGAATTCAAAACTTTTATGGGTCGCTTTAATGTAAACTGTATACACACACGGCACACACACACACACACACACAAAACAAGTAACGGCCTTTCGTAGTGTTGTTAAGTGTTGGCTTTTATCGTTATTGGATTCTTCCCAAAATTGATTCCAAAATGCATAGACTATGCTTATTACTTGATGTGATCATATTATCTAACTTAATGTTTTAGGGCAAGTTTTATACAACATGATGCACCCTTATATCATGCAATGTCTCATTTATGCAAAAAAGAAAATAGACCTTCTGTTGAAACTAGACCAACCAGTAGAGAAATGACCGAACATAAAAGGAATGAAACGTGCACCAGACTGGGGTGCGGTGCACGTGGGCTATGGACCACAAATGGGTGTGGTCATTGAACCCTATGATGGTTGAACCTACATGAAAATGGTCTATTAGTCACTACGAAAAAGAGGCTCAGAGGAATCAAGATTTCTTGATTATTGTCTTATTCCCCCATTTTTTGTGTCATTAGAATTATGCCAATCAGAAAAGACCATATTGAAAGATCTTGTTTCTATTTGGGTTGCTAAATCAACGGTAGAGTACTCGGCTAACAGAACCACGTTAGCATCATCATTTCTATCCTTATCTTCACCATAGGTTTGAGTACTAAGGCTGTGAGCTAAGTGGCTAGTAATTGTTAACTGAAAGACCCCATTGGAATAGTAAAGCAAGACGCCATTGCAATAGTAAAAGTGCCTTTTTTTCTATTGAAATCTTTTGTACCTTAAGATTGAATGCTATACTTGTGTATCTAATGATTCTTTTCTTCATATATCTTTTAGATTGCATTTGGTACTTGAGACTGGATAAGACTGGACAAAACTCACTGTCTCACGATTGGTGCAACATGGGACATGGACAAGGACCAGGACAGATAAAAATGGTTTTTTTTTTGTTCCACCAAAATAGGTCAACAGAAATCACAAGGATGAGACAAAAACTTCATTTGATATAACCCTGATATGATAATACTGATGGTCACCACCTGGCATCGCAAGTGACAAAAAAATGGTTTCTTTGAATGTAGTTCTCGGGTTTTTAAAGAAGGCGTTTTTTTTTGATGTTTTGCAAGAGTAGTTCGTGCATATTGTATCAACTTAAACATTCAAGAATCTATTAAACAAGTGATTGAATCGATTCTTTTCGATATTTATAAATTTAATAATTATTTTATATAAACCTAAATAAGTTAGTATTTCTTATCTTATCTTTTTCACTTTTCCTTTATAATGATGGAGGTGTTGATGTTGTCTATTGCACTTACACTTGCACTTGCAAAACTCAAAAGAGAAGTTGGCTATAGTTGAGCTCCACCACATATCACTTGGTTTTTTATTACCATAAAACAAAAGTTTAACATTTTTTTTAGGTTTTTGTCTTCATCATTGATTACAAATATTTTAAAACTACATTTTAGATTATATCATAACCTCATAAATACAGTTTTCAGATTAAAATTGTGGTCATAAAAACCTTCAATTTAATTGTTATGTTTACTATTACAGATATCAATTTATACTTTCAAAAGAGTTAAAATGTAGTTTTATCACCATCATCATTCTCAGTGGTTGTCGGTTTTTGTTTTACCATCATCATGAATTTGTGAGATTCAAAGAACACAAAATCGTTGAAAATTGCCGAACATAGTGTGTGATTTTTCCTATCACTAATCGTCATCATTTCAAGCAAAAAACCGTGAACAGAAATAATTATTATCCTAGGATTTCTTTCCCAAGATAGTAATCTGGTGTGGAATATGGTGCATATATACAGTAGAGGCAAGGTCATACTAGGTTTTTTCCTTTTGAACTAGTGATAACTGATATGTGGCAAACGATAAACAATTGCATGAAAGTATTTTTTTTCTTAAATAAGATGATAAGAATGACCAAATTACCCTTCAAAAAAGAAGGTGCGACCTCACACGACCTATTTAATGGGTGGCAACACTAGTTTTGGATGGTTTTGTGACCAAAATAATAGTGTAGGTACTTCATTTGTGAGTTTAAAACTATGATGGTAAAAAATGTAAGTTGGCATATAGTTCAGGGACATTTTTTGTAATTAGTTTTTAGGTAAACTTTACTTTCAGTTTACAAGAATTTCTACGTCATGCCATAAAAGTTATATTTTATTACATTTGTTGATATCGGTTTATTAAAAAACACTATTTCAAATGTTTTGCTTACAATCATTTTTCAAAGCACAAATTGTATCAAAATAAAATTTATTTTATTTTAATTCTTATTTTAAAGAACAAATTTTCGAAAGTTTCATCTTACATCCAACTTATTACGATTTTGTTGGAATCTTTTTTACCTTTCTAACTGTTTTATTGGACGTTCTTGGATATTTAATCAATAACTTGTTTAAGTTATTCTTTTAGTCTATGGTTGTGGTTGCTTTATTTTTTGAATTTAATAAGCGTTTATTTCTCTAAAAATATGATAAGGATGTTGTAGAACTTTTTGATCTGTAGATCAACTCAAATTTAGTTTTATTATATATTTTTATACTGCTGATGTCATAGAGATCTATCTATACATGAACATATAAAATTGTATGATGGAAGAGACCCAAACAAGTGCGTCTACAACCCAAACAAAATGTGGGATCTCTAGTCGACTTTTGACGTCATCATATTTTAATATCTATAGCCAATAAATTGTAAAGAGCAAATTGCATATTTCGTTCAGTTCCTATTTTGTGAAACATTCTTTGAAAATGCACATTTAAAGGTAAAAAGTTTGTGAAATGCCTGTTTTTGTACTTTAACGTTAATGTGATGTAGGTGAAATTTCACATGTTTCTGTAAGTATTTTCCTATAATTAGATATTGTTTCAACTTATTAACCCTTAAAACATATGTCTTTTGAACGTAAACCAAATCAAACAAACTCAGTAAATCTCACGTAAGTAGAGTCTGGGTTATTATGTATCCAGAGCTTTATGATACCCAATATTTTGAATACCGACCACTTGTAGAAAAAAAAAAGAACAAGAGAGCAACTTACGGGTAAAAGTGTGCACATTTAAGCAACGAGTACACTTATATAGACGAGGTAAAGTAGATGGACAAAAAGTCAGGTAAATAGGTTAAAGACATATAGCAAATAAGTATTAATTTTCTTAATATAGCAACTACAACGTTGTTGTATCAGCGAAATGATAAATTCAAAAATACATATACCTACTTGACTATTTTATAAGTATGAAACATTGACCTTTACAAATATTTGATGCATGATTCATATTATCAATATAAGATTTCAACATATTCTTTTTGGTTCGTCATAATTGTAGCAAACTCAAAAAAAGAAAAATATACAACAAAAGTTTTTTCAGAATATGTGCGTACAACCATGCATGTACAAAAAACAACATAGATTTGCCTTTTATCATATCTCCGAGGAACAATAAAATCACAAATTCAACATTTAACCCAAAATTACATCTCACAACCATTTGTAGCTTATAACAACTTTTAGGCACGACAAGATCATAAACAGTTGTTTGATCGATATTAACGTAACAAACCTGCAAACATATACATGAATCACGGTTGTCGTAGATCATAACTTTTGGGAAAGACAAGGGTGGTGATAGATTTGAAGTTATGTTTGTGTTGAAGTAAGCAATGTATGCACGTCCACATCAAATGTATGATTTGAGAATCTCCCCTTTTTAATTATTTGATTTTGTGTCAATATGATGGGTGCAAAGAACATCAACCCAAGTGGTACACAACACACCAACAAACCCGATTTTCCAACATGAAACTAAAATCGTTGAATTTAGTCTGTATTATTCGTATAAGGTATTAAGATTTTAAGGATATGATCTCAAGATCCATCTTGAGATATTATCTTTAATAAAAATGTATTTTGTGTAAGTATGAAAATTGTATGAAAATGCAACATACTTTGGTCTTATTTTTATTTTGTGTAAGTATTTTCAAAACATCCTGGGGAGGTCAGTGGATGGTATCCCTGACTACCCTTAATTGGGCTGGGCCATGATCGACGGAGATTAGTCGGGTGGCGCCCTTAAGTGGGAGTCCGGATACCCCAGAAAAGTGTGTGTCTACGTGTTAACTTGTCTTACAAAAAAAATATATATATGATATTTGAAGCATTTAAACTAAAATATGGTATAGAAAATATAACTCGGCACAAAGTGTGTACCACTTTAATACATTCTTATATGTAAATTAGGTACAAAAATAAAGATTTTTATAATACGTTATATAAAATAAAAATTGGCCCAAAGTTCGTTATATTTAATGCAATTTGCCCGTAAAAATGACAAAGTTTCATCCCTCGGAGTCAAAGTTTCATGAGCTTTTTTTTAGCAAAAAAAAAACGACACTTGCATCTGCTTATTTACTATTGGTTCTACCGAATACACACATATACCTTGGTCACATTGACCAATCATCTATGCACATGTATAGTCACACGTGATTTTATATTTCTAGCATTTTGCGTAAATTAATCATCTTCCTGTTTGATCCTCCTTTTGTATGTGTATTTGTGTGTGTGTATATATATATATATATATGTTTGTGTGTATGAGAGAGAGAGAGAGACACAGAGAAAGAGAGAGATTGGGGAACTATGAGAAGTATCATTTTTCATGAGAGGTGTGAAAAATGTAACATTCACATATGTGAAAGTACCCTTACTGCCTTACATTGTATGAAGACGTGTGGAGGTGACTGCCTTCATAGAAACTAACGTAAGTTACACATTTAAGTTATGTAACATTCACCATCTTCATACAATATAAAGATAATTTCATAGGGGGAGGGATCAAATGAGAATCACCTCTCTTTAAAGGAACAAAGAAATAATTTGTGAACCACATATGATGTGGGTCTCACATAATATTAAATCATTTATGATTTAATATGATTTAATATTAAATCATAAATGATTTAATATTATGTGAGACCCACATCATATGTGATCCACAGGTGTCCATTTGTTTCTTTAAAAATGCAAAGTTCTCATTTGAATCTTCCTCTAATTTTATATATATATATATATATATAGGGGATGGATCAAATGAGAACCACCTCTCCTTAAAGGAACAAATTGTGGACCACATCATATGTGATCCATAAGCGTCCATTTGTTCCTTTAAAAATGCAAAGTTCTCATTTGAACCTTCCTCTCTTTTTCTATATATATATATATATATATATAAAGAGAGAGAGAGAGAGAGAGACGGGTTCATACGAGAAACCATTTTGTACTAACATCAAAAAAATGACACGGGCGACTTTTGCCGCGGGCTAAGTCGCGGCTAATCATATATGATTTTTTACATGAAAAAATTTCATGTACAAAATGATTGGCTGAGGATTGTCCTCGCATTTTCTTAAATTGTTACCGTCCTCACATGAACGTCTTTATATATATATATGTGTGTGTGTGTATGTATGGTTAGGTTCCGTGAGAAAGAGAGTTAACGTGAGAAGCGTAAGAAGGGATCTTCATCTTTAAATGCACATTAGAATGAGATGCACTGGATCAATCCCCGTATCAAACTTATTCATAGGCTCATATATGAATCAATTAAATAGTTTATATGTGGACTAATTAACGAGTTCACATATAAACATATAGTTTATATGTGAATCAACGGGTTCATATATTAACCCGTTTGACACTTATTTGTAAAAGTTACGGGACTATCCATTTATATTTCGCATATTCATGCGAGGAATTATCCAGTGCTTCACGATCAATGTCATGAATGTTGATCGGATGAAGGGCTAAGATCATTTCTCAAATATTTATGACTTCTCATTTGAACTTTTTTTTCTCCCCCTCTCTCTCTCTCTATATATATATATATAACATATATATATATATATATATATATAATTTATATATGTAACACCCGTCCAACTTTGACCCTCCAGCTCAAGTGACATTACTTGCATTATCGTCCACTAAACCTTTGTTCTTTAGCCTAAAAGTTTTCACACCATTTTTATTAAAATAACATGATCATATGCTTCAGCATCCCCACCCCAACCCCACTATATTTATTTCAAATTGTATATATTATCATGTACTAACAGAAATGTCTGCATAAAAGAATATTACTATATATATATATATCTTTCTAAACTTAAAATAAATCAGTAGAAATACATGTGTTATTTTTAAATTAAGTCATAAAATTTAATACATAATATGATACAAAATTTGAATATATCATCACATACATTAAATTAAGTAAAGTTTTTTGTAATAAAAAATGGTGTGGACCATAAAAAATGTGGAATTGATGGACTTATGGGTACCGAGTCATGCTTGTCGCTTTCTAAATCAATAATCGATGTTACTTCAGTTTTATGTTAAATCATGTTCTAATCATTAAAAAGACAAATATGTGATTAATTAGTAGCTCGTTGATTTAATTGGGAACAATGAAAGATCAACTAACTTGATAACTTCTTTTAAGGTAAATTGTGTTTAATAGACACGTATTTTCGTTTGACTCTTATTTTGGAAAATATACTTTAAAAACATGTGTAAGGGTTTATAGTTGAAAAATATCGATCTTTATTGTATTTTAAAAACATTTGGCTTAAAGTATTAAGAACAACTTATTAAGCTTTGTTTACTTCTTATAAATGCATAATCTTTTAAATTTCAAGTTCATAGGTGCTTGTCTTATAAATACAACTTTTTATAGCTTTATTAAAACCCACCCACTATATTTATCCACGACCCTTCAATGGTTCAGAAGATGATCAATTCGAATTCATGTTTGTCTTCACAATAAGTAAAAATCCACAGATCTTGTTTTGTTGCATATCTAGAAACGAGAATGTAAATGCATTTTAAAGGTATGCAATGAACAACGATACTTACCAGCATGTTACCAGGAAGTTATTAGAAATTGCAAGCAATTAGAACTTAGAAGCATTTAGCAGTAATGAATGAACAATCTCATTAATTAGCATAAGTGAGAACACTCGTTGATCAGTGCCACTAAAGGCACTCAATGATCACTGTTACTAATGGCACCCGTTGGTCACACACATTGATGCCAGGCACTGAAGTCCTCAGACAGTGAAGGTTTAGGTGGACACTGAAGTTGACCCCTTGCTCTGCCATATGACAATCGAGGATTCAAGTTAATGTATACAAGTGTACTCTCTGCACAACTTAACTCATATTATAGTTTAACTAAAACCCTTCAATCTCATGTAAATCTTAATTCCACCAAATTATCGATGACACTATATATCACAAAATGTCGACCCGTAACTAAATATTTTTTTAAACTACAAGCACATAAAAAGAACATTTGTTAAGTTACACATCCTTAAATGAAATTAAAACGTGTTTTAAAAATGACGATATAGTAAAAAAATTACAAATGTAATTGATATTTTATTAACAGAGTGTATATAATCAACAAAATAAAAAATAGTTTAATTTAATTTTAATGTATTAGCATATTATTAAATTACCAATAAAATCTTGCTTTGTGATTTTTTTAGAGGTCAAATATGCGGCCGCAACGTAGCCATGAGGCACTACAGATCTCCATGTTTGGTCCATTACTTTTTTTTAATCGATGATAAAAATATATAAAATTAATAACCAAAAGGTTTTATAAACCTATAATACAGATGATGATTAATTTGAGGTAGGAAACATATCTCTAAAAAAACTAAAATAAATAATAAACATTTACAAATTACTAAATAAAAACTACAAAAATTAATGACAAATAAATCACTAAAAGTCAATTATAAAATTGATTTGAAAAAATAGACCTTAAAACATCGACCAAGAATACGCATCTCTCGTTCTTAGGGAAAAACGCAAAAAAATGTAAAACTGAAGAACATCATGAAAGCCCTCAATCGGGACGATATGCACAAATACATACAAGCAATTGAAGCTGTTTTTTCCTTCTATGTACCAGTGCATATGCACAAATAAATATTATAAATTATCATTATACATTTATGCATACTGTCCAGATGTAAGGCTCTCAGGGTGTTCTTCAGTTTTTTTAGCGTTTTCCTCTGAACCTGACCCTGTGTGTGTGTGGGGGTATATATACATATATATATATAGAGAGAGAGAGAGACAGTTTCATGTGAAAACGGTAACAATTTACGAGAATGCAATGACAATCCTCAACCAATCATTTTGTACATAAATTTTTTTTCATGTATATGTGATTTTATACTAACATCAAAAATGACACACGCGACTTTTGCTGCTGGAAAAAGTTTCGGCTAATCATATATGATTTTGTATGTGAATCATATGTGATTTTGTACATGAAAAAATTTCATGTACAAAATGATTGACTGAGGATTGTCCTCGTATTCTCGTAAATTGTTACCGTCCTCGCATGAATCTCTTTATATATATATATACATACATATGGTTAAATCAAATGAAAACCATAAAAAAGTTAAAATTTGTGAGAACTGATTTAAAAAAATCATGATTTATTTTAATCAAATATTCTCGTAAATTGTTACTGTTCTTGCATGAACCTCTTTATATATATAGGGTTAAATCAAATGAAAACCATAAAAAAGTTAAAATTTGTGAGAACTGATTTAAAAAAAAATCATGATTTATTTTAATCAAATGCTAGGATATTTTTTAGATATTAATTCACATATATTTGTTTCATAATGTGATCATTTTATATGTATTTGTTTCATCATATGATTATTTTTTACGCTTATTTTTTGTTTCATCAGGTGAACCAAAAAAAATTCACATGTAGTTTTTTTTATAAGGTGAACATAAACATATGTGAAACAATATCTTAAATTATAGCTTTTGATGGAAAAAAAATCATGTAAACAAATATTTTTATTTTTATATCGTTTCTCACGAGTTTGTAACTTTTTTTGTAATTTTCATTTTATTATCCGAACATTCACAGCAAAAACACTGTGAATGTTGTTATGTTATGAAATTTCAAATGTAAAAATATGGTCTTAATGGTTTCACGAAAACAATTTTGTATCACATGATCCCAAGTCTTAACTCCTATTTCTCACATTATTTCTTTTAAAAGATTAGCGGGTAAATAAATACCAAAAAGAAAATACTTCCAAGAATACGGGCCAATGATATTTGGTGAATCTGATACTTCCTATCCAAAAGATTATAGAGTTTTGTTGATACGAATGTAACATTTCGAATCAACTGCACCCCAAACTTCAAAGCCTAAAGTATCATGTTGGTCTAATAACTTCGAATCCAACTTAAAATTGTAATGGAAATTTTTGGTAGCTAACCACTTGAGGATTATAGAAAACTCACACATTTTATTTTTCTATCTATATGGGATGAGTTGTTATGATGAACGTTTATCTTATTTATTTGTTTGTAGTCGCTTTTTTTTTAAATGAATTTGTAAATCTATTTAATCCGAATTAATTTTTCCAAATGACTTTCCTTTTGACCAAAAAATACAATAAAATGACATTATCATGTATTTGCCACTTTACCTCTTTCTCTTGGTTCATATATTTTTAAATATGGAACTATACTATAATGTTTTAAGAAAACTATAACTTTTAATAATAAAAAGGTATTTCATTATTAAAAAAATTTGTCTCAAAGTACAATAAAGGAGATAGGATGATTAGGGTAGATTTAGTGGTTAATGAACATGGCTCCAATGATTTAGAAGTAAAGTTACACTACTTGACACACCATGTTGGAATGCTTCATGAATTTGTTCTAAGCAAGATATTATAGACAATGGTGTCATGTCATTTCTCAATGATCATGTGATGAGGACACCATTTGTTCAGAAAAATAATGGATCATAAACATATATATCTTCTTAAAGTGATTTTGTGTCATCCCATTTATTCTTTGTCACTCTCATTGCTTCATGATCATGGAATTCAAGAAAAAAAAGGAGTCTATAATAACCCCTACCTAGAAGTAATCAAACCAAGAAAGAATAAAGAATATCGATCGTTGATGTATCAAATTTGTGTAATGTAATGATGAATGTGTAAGTTTTAAGATGCAAAAGGGTCGTTGGAATTTTATGTTTAAAGCATTATTTAAATGAATATCAGCCATATTTTTAATACATGGATTCAAACTTTACATTTATATTATTCATTTGTTAATTAGTTTTTTTATTCCTTTTTGTGGATTAGGACATATCAAACAATTTTGTTTCATACCCACATTAGTGTCAGTCATGTACGAGGTTCGTTTAAAAAGTATTTGCAATTACAGTACAAACACTAATTCTTCTGGTACAAACTCTAATTCTTCCAATTCTCTCCATACTTCATATAACTTGTATATTGTCAAATCATCAACAATAATGATCAGTTATATATGATAAAAGAAAATCTAATAATAAATATCTTTTCATAAAGGATATATGATTGAGGGACTTATTCTAGTAGAATATAAAGTGATGAGAAATTGGATGGTAGCTTCTTTTAGTAAAGGACGATTGCTTGGATTTGATGACCGACATATGTCTGTGCCATGTTTTACCCTACTAGTACACTTATGCATCTTTTCAAAACCTTATCTTAGCAGGTGATTGATCATTGTTTCAACATGTAGAGCTCGTACGCCTAGTCTATCGAATCTTTTTCGATTTTATGTGGTTATGTGAGCAAACTAATGTGCGCCAATACATGTTGCCTTAACATACTTGAATAAATTTGACAATTTAAGCCTTTTATGTCTATTAAAATCGGCATGTGTCGATATGCACATCTTATCTTGTCGTATCCATATGCTCCAGCCATCACGAGTTTTCTCTTCTTATAACAAGCATACTTACATATCTCGATAAAAAGAGTTATGATGGTATTATTTCCTTCAACAAACTAATTTACTTATTCATTTATGCATTGTTTAATATTTAAAAACTGAGTAACACACTGAAAGATTCATCTGGACGGTATGCACATGTGGATAAAAGTTATTGAAGTTGTTTCTTGGTTGTTATGCACATATGTCTACCAAAATTGCTTACAAATAATTTGATGCACATGTACACATCGTTCAGATAAATGATTATTAGAGTGTTTTTCAGTTTTTATTTTTTAATGGTTTCCTTAAACCTATATATGTGTCTGTGTATCCTTGTGTATATGGTTGTTTTTCTTTTCTTTTTGGTATTTCATGTATACATCTTAGGTATCTATAAACATCCCCTATGATTATACCTCAAAACAAATCCAAGTTGTCTTCCTTTTCACCTTTTTACTTTTTAAGTTTTTTCTTTGTTTAGCTCCTATTGAGTGGTGGTGGATGTAGTACACTAGTAGTTAGTAGCAGCAAGCAGGGTAAAGATATAATATTTGCATTTATTTATGACCTTTTAAGGGTACACTTTCATGTGATTGGTACCAAACCTATAAAAAAGAAGGCTGCAAAAAATGCATATATGTAATTTCCTTGTAAAATCTTGAGAGAATCTCAAATGATTTTGCTTTATCTTATGTTAGGTTATATTGCATATCATAATTAAGATTTGTTGCTATTAAAGATGAAAATCATGTATTTTAATTAGCTTTCAAGAATCGTGTTATCATTATCTAGTATTTGTATTGTTAAGTTTATATAGATAAATCATAAATGTCACTTATTATTTATTTACTGAACATGTTTACAAGATAACTTATATCTTAAAAGGTTCTATAAGCAATCATTTCCATCCATCTTTCGAGTTAAAGAAAATATGCAGTCATCGTATACTCATATGGTGTTGCTTATACAGGGGTGGAGGCCTATAAGGGCCTTTGGGGGTTGCCGCCCTGTATTTTTAACCATGTTAAAATTTATTTATTTTCTGTGGTAAGTACACTTTTCCACTTCTCCTAAAGTCCAGCCACCACAGTTAGAAGACTTGTGTTCTGCTTTTGCTTATATCATACGATCATAATTATTTCATTAAATACTTGCATGAAGGATACAAATATGCAATAAAAGATTTCATCATTTTTTAAGTTATATTAGAGTTCTTTTGGTAACTATTATGGTATTGTGTCTTTGACTAACAAAGTTTAATCGAAATATAGACATATAAATTCGGATTGTACATGATTTTCTGTTATAAAATATTGCCTATAACAAAAAGTGATTGCACCCTACAAAATTGAAATCATAATCTCTTATTTAATCAGAAAACAAGTGACCCATCAATTATTGTTAAGTCAATGTTACCTATAAGGCTATAACAAAAACTGATAGCACCCTACAAAATCGACATCATAGTCTCTTATTTAAAAAGAAAACAAGTGACCCGCCAATTATTGTTAAGCCAATGTTCAAAAAAAATTCCTAAATAAAAGATCATGTTACACAAAATAATAGTAACGTGTTTCTGTTCAATTTATATATTGTTATATGTATCCATATCGACTAATTTTTTCTTAACATATATCGATATAAAAACTTTTTTTTTACATTTTTAAAAACTTGATTTTAACATAAGCTATTGGTTTGTTAGGATTGTTTTCTCTTTTCAAAAACAAAAGGTTATTTATAACATTACCCATTTATGTATGGAAAATTGACTGAAATGGCTATTTCTTTTAGATGCTTTGATCTTCTAATCATTTCTTTCACGTTTTTATTCAAATGTCAGTACCTCTGCAAGTGATACCTTCCTCATTTCCGGACCTAGATAAATGACAAAAAAAATTACAATTCCCACCTAAGTTCGTAAGTGGTATCTTCCTCACTTGCAGACTTGGTCAAAAATTGTGGAGATGCCACTCACAGACCTCGGTATTTTTTTTTGTCGTTTATCTGGGTCTACAAACAGAGGAAGTACCAATTGTGAAGACAATGATATCTATTGAATAATGATTATGAGATGAATTTATAAGAGATAAATAGCTATTTTGATGGATTTCACTTTATTTAATCGTGTATATAAGGAGGAGGGAAGTGAGAGAATGACATGTCAGCAAGAGATGAAGATCTTGTTTGGGGACAAACACAACCCACAAAAATCACGCGTGGTATGTTGGGGTTTCAATTTCATTAGTTGCATTCCCACTTTCTTATTAATATTTTATTTTTATTTTTATTATTTTAATCATAATTAGTTATTTGTTTTTTTTTAATTATTATTATAATACGTTTTTAAGAACTTGTATTTTTAGTTAATAAATTATAGGATCATACTTACATGAATTTAGCTACAACAAAATTTTATAATAATACAAACTATATATAGATGGCTTTTTATAAATAAATATATATATATTAATATATATACATATATGGTTTATGTGAGAACCTATAAATTTATGATAACTTTAAGAACAGGTGCATCATGTATTATTTATATTACTTTTTTTTTCTAGCTACAACTTGAATTTTATATATTGATTAACATGTATTTGTTTTAAATATATTTATTTGAAATCTTAGATGTTTTGAGAACTATAATTCAACTACAATCATCCATCTTATTTAATCTAACATCTCTAATAAAAAATGACATTTTTTTGTCAAAAAAAAAATACATGTCATTTGCAAATGTGTTTGTTTACCCACTTATTGTCTTTCTTATTATTCTTCAAAACCCGAATGTACCTTGAGTAATTATGTGAATATGCAAAACCCAAATGCAAATGCCTTAGACGAGAACACAAGGAAAACATTACTTGATTAGGAAAGATGTATGTGGTAATACAGATCATGCAAGACCCAGATGCCGACCCAAAATCCATATTCAAAACCCAAATGCATATGCAAAAACTGATAGACATAAAAACAAACATGTCTAATGTCTCAAATATTCAATAAAAACATCATAAACCATTGGAGGCCAAGAGACATATCATGCCTCCAACATTGATAAATAAAGTTTTTAAAATAGTGAATTCATAATAATATCATCTAATGTATGAATATCGTATTGAACATGGCATATTGAAAGTATTGCTTTTTATAATGAATATCCTATACATGATACATTGATACAACTTGAATAGTATGTATGTATTTATGATGAATATATATTGAAAATGTTCAGTTTATTTATGACGAATGTTATATGAGAATATATAATTAGTGTGTATTCATAGCTATCCACACCTTCCATCATTGTGAAGATAATTTAGAATACACGCATATATACATGTGTGTGAACATATATAGATATTCACAATGAATATAAACATCAGTTCATGACACATTAGTGCAAGTATAAATCCGTTAAAAAAACTAAGGGTGCGTTTGGTTTGCGGGAATGGAATGGATTTGGGAGGATTTGGATTTTCGAATCCATTCCAATCCGGTGTTTGGTTTGCGGGAATGTTTGGATTTGAAATCCTAGGATTGATTTAAAATCCCATGGTTGGTGGATTTGAAAATCCTTATGGTCCGTTTGGTTTGCAAGATTGTTTTTGAGTGATTTGGATTTCATGGAGAGATTTGGATTGGAATGAATTTGAAATTCTTTTATGTGTTCGGTTTGTAGGATTTGGAATGGAATTGGATTCTTATAAATAATTTCTAAAAAAATAAAAATAATTAAATTACATTTTTATTAATCAATTATTGCAAAACAAATGTTTTTAGTATTTTTTAAAACATTATTTCATACAATGATACGAGCATCATCATACAATGATTTCAAATCCGGACAATCCAACAAACCAAACATGGGATTGGAATGGATTTGAAATCCAAATCCCCCCAAATCTATTCTATTTCTGCAAACCAAACGGTTAGGGTACGTTTGGTTTGCAGGATTATTTTTGAGAGATTTGGATTTCATGGAAGAATTTGGATTTAGAGGGATTTTGATTGGAATGGATTTGAAATCTTTTTATCTGTTTGGTTAGTAGGATTTGTAATGAGATTTATTTTTTTTAGAAACTATTGTGAAATCCTAGAGGAATGTATTTGAATACCAACTCATGCCTAAGGATTTTCAAATCCATCAACCATGGGATTTTAAAATTAATCATAGGATTTCAAATCCGAAAAATCCCGCAAACCAAACACCGGATTGGAATGGATTTGAAATCCAAAGCCTCTCAAATTCATTCCATTCCCGTAAACCAAACGGACCAAAGGGAGAAAACCAATTGGAATATTGATTTGAATTGAATAAAATACTTGTTTTTAATATAATTTGTTTGATTAAATATTAATTAAAGATATTTTTGTTTAATTCATATTTTTACAAAATAATACTTTTAGAAGCCACATTTAAAAATCTATAATTTGAAATGTATATTTCAAATTTAGTATTTTTTTTTAATTTATAAATTATTAAATATAATTTCAAAATTATGTTTTCACAACGTATATCTAATTAAAATACGTTTAGATATTTTTTATGTATATGAGATAATTAAAGAAATGTTTTGTAGTTGTTGATACAGGACATGAGTGGGAAGACTATGATTGATAAAATGATTGTGTGATAAGAAAAACCACGAATTTTATAATATGCTTAATAAGCACGCGCACCATTATAATATAATATAATATATATCTATCTATATATAATTATATATATACCCAAAAACAGTGATTATTAACTTATCACTACAGATTAAAAAAAATTCAATATATATAAGGTTGGAACCTGTGCGAATAAGAGTTATATTGAGAATTATGAAAATATTTCTAAATCGTTAGATAAATTTACGGCTAAAAAATCACGGACCTTCAATTATCTTCAATTTATTACTGACAAAAAACATAGATCTTTCACTACCTTTATCTTCATTTTCACTTGTCTACAATTACTTTCATATGTTTGTATTCGTTAAAGTTTCGGTCATGAGGATAAATTTATGTAAGCTAAAGGTAATTGAAGGTTTCGGTCATCATAACCTTTCTTTTTCATTTTTTCACACAATCCCAAATGTCTGTGTGTATTAAATATGGTAACAATGTAAGAATGAAGGTTAATATGTGAATCCAATGAAAATTTTTCTTAAAAAATATATATTTAAATATAGATATGTAAACTGCCGTTATAGATTAGTCATATAGGTTCAATTCTGCATTGTAGATGGATTGTTTTAATAATTCACATTAAAAACGTTCTCTTTTTACCTATCACTATATATATACATACACACGTATAAATATACATAGACTTAATCATTTGAGAATGTTATATATTATGATAAACATGAGAACTTTTTTAAAAGGCAAGTTAACACACACACTTTCCCTCCGGACTCCCACTTAAGGGTGCCACCCGACTAATCCCCGTCGATCACGGCCCAACCCAATTAAGGGTACGACTAAGTGGTAGTCCCATGATCTGGGTATCTCCACATGCGCACCGCAGGGTTCGAACCCGGGTAGTCATGGATACCATCCACTGACACCCCCCCATGATATTACCTTACCACTAGGCTAGACATGTTTTGATTAAGAAATTTTATTTTAATGTATTGTTTCACAAGCTTCTCATCTAAAATTATGATTTAATATATTAATGAACGAACATTTGTTTCATATTTTGTTTGTTTCGTATGTATGTGATTCGCAGAGTAAAACTTTTTCACATGTAGCATTTGGTTCATAAACAGGCTAAAAAATTTACATTGTAAAACAAATATATGTTAATCGATATTCAATATCCTAGTGTTAAATGAAAAAAATTTATAAAATAGCAAATAATGTATTAGTTTCAAGGTTATCACAATTTCATGAGTTCTCAAAAGAATGTCCCCCTCTATGTATATATGTACATGGGTGGAGGTTCAATGAGAACAACATACATTCACGAAAACATAGTAGATCCCAACCGTAAGATGTGATAATATAACGATTGTGATTAAAAAGATGGCTACAATGTTTTTTAAACACCCCATTGTTTTTTAAATTGTAAATAGCTAAAATATAAAAAAAACTGAAGTCAAACAAATTAATATCAGAAAAATGAGCATTTTTATTTTATGTAATTTAACATCTATAATGTTATATCTTTTATGGTGTTTCTTGACTTTTCTGGTATTCTTGTTAGAACTCAATCCTATATGTACTAAAATTATATATGTAAGATAAATAATTAAATATTATGGTTGAGTTATTACGATTTTGTAACATATAATATTAATGTTGATTAAGAATTATTATCGGTGAATATTAAATAAATAAACAACGTAAATACTTATCAGGATGAGGGGGTCACATAAAATTATTTAATTGTTAATTAAATATTTGTTATAAAATTAGTTCATGTGATAAACAAGTATATTGTGATTCATCAATGTCAGCCATTTACATCAATAAATATTAAATAAAAAACAAACACCGTTTAATAAGAAGAATACGTTATTATATTTGAAAAATGTGTTATTAAACTTATAAAGCAATTACAGAAAAGACCCTTAATGGAGTGAAAATTGGATTTTTTGTTGTTGCTATTATAGTATTTATTTTATAATTATCTTACTGATCTAGTATAACAAAAATCGAAAATCTTATTTGATAAAAAACATAGCACGGGCTGAAAGTTTTATCCGATAAATGAAGAAAAATACTTTTACCCACTTATAAAATTTAAGATCTTCACCAACAATACATTCTGTCATTCTGAAGGCCAAAAATGTTACCAATGCATTCAAGTTCTTCAATTTCTATTTCTATTCCTATTTTACCCCTTCTAAATGTTAAGGATGAAGTTTTTTAAGAACCTCTACCATCTTTACCAATTATAAGATTAATCAATTGTATAATTTTTTTTTTGAAAACGGCTGTCTCACAATCAATCAATTTCAAAAAAATAATTTACGTTTTGATCTACAATTAAATTTTACTTTTTGTTACATCATACATATGTACTTACAGTATCAAACAATACAAGAACCAACAGAGTGACAAAAACCCAATATTCCATAAATAATAGAACTTCGGGGAGTTTTTTCTTCGTATTATGCTCACATAAACGATCCAAATATATGATAGCTACAAACATACAATGTCGTATCTATTATTGAAAGAAATGTAAAGAATGATCGCACGATCTTCAGTGGCCCAAAACATCCAAACGTAAACAACCAGATAACCTAATAGTGCATATATTGAACCAAATTTTCTAAAAAGATATATGTTGTCTCGACAAAAATAAATGAAATCGAAACAAAAGAGTTTTTCCTTTTTACCCAATTATCCATACCTAAGGAAAAGACAAATAACTATGTTACTTTTATTTATTCGTGATGTTACATTCAAATAATACACATAAACAGTTAACAATATAACAAAAAAAGTATTTATGACAATGAGTTTGTTCTCTATAAAACGTACACCTATTTCTTCCAACATTTCATCTTAGAAGAACACAACATTTTTATATTTATTCATGATTGTTCTACAAAATTCAAATGTTTTGGAATTTTGGAAAGATTAATTAATTTTTTTAATCTGGCTATTAAATTTAATTACAAAATATTTATGCTATTAATTTTTGAAGACAATGGTCAATCAATGAGTATTGAATATATATATATATATATATATATATATATATATATATGGGCGCAATGAAAAGAAAATGGGCCTAGGTTTCTAATTGGCCGATGGATTTAGGTTTGGGCTTCATCATAAAGTAATTATGGTCTGTTAACCAAATACTTTTAGACATCCAAAAGAATTTGAAGTATTTGATGTGATTGATTTATAGGACGTAGAATAAAAGTTTATTTTTTGCAAATATTTGTTTTTTGAATATATATATATATATATAGAACCGTGAGAAGAAGAGTTAAAGTGATAGGCTTGGGTTCCAGTGAGAAGTGAAGTTATGGTTCTTCATCATTGGATGCCCATCAGGATGAGATGTACCGAGATTAGATACACTGAGATGTACTGAATCAATTTCCGTATCAAACGTGATTCATGAGTGGGTTTGAGATTAAAACTGATCAAGGGTCAAGAACCCTTGTTAAGCTTCTCACCTTACCTTCACTTCTCACCTGATCCCATGCTTAAAGTGACAAGCGTAAGAAGGGATTTGGGCAATTGATTACTTAATCTCAAAACTCATCCATGTATTGCCATTCATATGGGGATTGATCCGGTGCATCACGATTCATCTTATCTCGATGCGTCTCATCCTAATGTGAATTCAAGAGTAGGAATCCTTATTACGTTACAACAAATCCAAGATCCGGTGCAAAAATACCTGAAATCCGAAGGACATGCTCAGACCTAGAACCAGTCATTTTGTGCATCTTAACGGAAAAAAGGATCAAAATGTTAAAGAAAACATTTATATAGTGATCAAAAGTCCAAAACTAGAAGTTATGGTCTAAATGTGCGTATTTATAAAATAATGATGTGATCAATTTTGCGGTTCATTATTGTTTCCATTTTTTTACATTGAGAACCTTAAACTTCTAAGAAATTCCAAATTCACTGGGTAACGGAGACAGTTGATTCGTTTGGCGGTTTGTTCATGGCGTTAACCCTTTGGGTTTTTGAAATTCCATTAACCACCAGCTGACTAAATTCCAAATTTAGTTAACCCTAAATTTGGAAGATCCCCAAATTCAAGACAGATCATTTCCTTTTCAAATGCGTTGATTTTTTTTCTGCAAAAGTCTCAATTTTTTTTTCCCTTCAGATTGAAGATCGATCATCATCATTTTCTCCACCAAACTGGAACTCAAACCATAAAGATTGAGGAGAAAACGATCTTTATAATCGATCGAAATCAAATTCTATAGATACAGATTATTGGTGTATATATTATACGCATAGAGATCAATTCATTCTACAGATAGAAACGAATTTTTGAAAATTTGTGTAAATCAGGGTAGAAAAAAGTGATGGCGGTAGGCGGCGTTGGTGTTGCCGGCGAAGAAGCACGGAGGGCACATGCAGCGATGACAATGGTGCAGCTTTTCGCTGGTGGATCGCATGTGATCACGAAAGTAGCTCTAAATTTTGGAGTTAGCCGGCTTGTTTTCTGTGTGTATCGTGACGTCCTTGCCCTATTAATCCTTGCTCCCATCGCCTACTTCCGCGAAAGGTTAGTCAATTCCTTCCAGATCTCCATTTTCCCCCCATCAGATATCAAATGTCTGTTTGTTTATCTCTTCAACAATTCTGTTATTAATGTGTTTTGTTAAGGTCTGAAATCTGAATCATATGATTTTTGCTGATAATTGTTGATTTGGACCTTAAAAGTATAGTTCTATTATGTGTTCTTGATATAGATGTTTTTAACATTTGAAATGTGAGATCTGCAATCAAAGATCTTGCATTTGTAATGTTTTGATGAAATTTAGATTTTCTTTTGTGTTTCACTTACCCAAACAAATGCTATGTTCAAAATGAAACTGGAGATTTTGGGAGTTTCAAGATTATGTGGAAAATGAATTCATCAGTCTATTTATAAGACATAGATATATAGACCTGAGGTCACGTGATACCACATTTTTACATTTGAAACTTCACAGCAAAACACTGCAAAATACTTGACGATGAGAAATGATTCTGGATTTGTGATATTGTTCGACTCCATGATAATATAAGATATTCATTTGTGATATTGTACAACCAGAAAATGTGACAAAAACTAAAAGTTGTGGTTCCTATTTGCTATTTTTAGGAGAACCAGACCACCTATAACTCGGCGTTTCCTTTTGTCATTCTTCTTCCTTGGCTTAACCGGGTAAGCTTACGATCTTTCAAGCTGTTTTAAAGTACATTTTTATCGATTATCATGTTTCTCTTGTTTAATCTTGTTTAATGTTGAATAGGATATTTGGGAACCAGCTTTTGTTTCTTTTTGGTCTTGGCTACACAACTCCAACATATGCTGCAGCTGTACAACCTTCAATTCCTGTTTTTACTTTTATATTCGCTACAATTATGGGGTCAGTTCCAACTATTCCTTTTTCACTTTGATTTCTTATTAATGTTAAGCCAGCTGTATATATGGCTTAGGGCTTGTTTCTTAACAACTTAGGGCCTGTTGGTTAGCAGCTTAATGAATGAGACTCACAGCTTATTCGGTCAGCTATACATGACTCTTTGGTAGTGGCTTCATGATATAAAAAGTGACTTATTCAGTAAGCTTTCAATGGGAAGCTTTATGCAGAAAGTCAAGTTTTTTCCAAAGCTTCCTCTCCCATTAAAAAAACAGGCTCTTTCTATTTATAAAAAAAATCCTCTCAAACAAAAACTTTCACAATCTATACAGACAGATTGATTCACACAGACAACTTTATCCATACATGACTTGATGAAAAACCAACCAAACACCCCCGTAATGAGCTTAATGGAACCCACAGCTTATTCGGTCAGCTATAAGTAACTGTTTGGTAGTGGCTTAATGATATAGAAAGTGGCTTATTCAGTAAGCTTCTAGGGGGAGCTTTATACAGAAAGCCTAGTTTTTTCCAAACCTGTCCCTCCCAATTAAAAAACACTCTCCTTTCATCTATGAAAAAACCCTCCCAAACAAAAACCTTCCCTATCTATACAGACAGATTAATTCACACAGACAGCCTTATCCATACATGACTTAATGAAAAACCAACCAAACAGCCCCTTAGAACAATATGCATGCAGGCTTTATATTGTACATAAATTCCTATGTATATATTTCTTCGAGTCCATATGAAGTGGTTTTACGTGCAGTACAGAAACGGTGAATTTACTGAGAACTGAAGGTCAGGCTAAGGTTGGAGGTACATTTGTTTGCGTTTGTGGTGCCATCTTCATGGTTATGTTTCGAGGACCAGTTCTATTCGGGTATTCAGAAAATGACCTTGGGACACAAAACGAAATCAGCGCAAGGGGTCAACCAGAGCCTGCTGGATGGCTGTTATCTGTATTTATTGGTCTCGGGTTCGACAACTGGCACCTTGGCGTCTTATGCTTAATCGGAAACTGCATGTGCATGGCAGCCTTTCTAGCCATTCAGGTACATATATTGGAAACTGAATATATTTATTATATATATATATATATCGGACAACCTTTCATTATTTGTATTTGATTTCTTCTTTAAGTGTTTTTTGAAGTTGGATTTGTGCTTTCAAATCATTTCAGGCTCCGGTGTTGGCCAGGTATCCTGCAAGCCTGTCGGTTACTGCATACTCGTACCTTTTCGGTGTTATTTTTCTCGTTTCGACTGCGTTCTTGATGAACAACGAGTCAACAGACTGGAGTTTGACTGAATCTGAGTTTTGGGCTGTACTTTATGCTGTAAGTTGTCTTTTATATTCCCATTTTATTAAAGTTTCAAGATTTTACAGTCCAAGATAGTTGGGTCGGAAATGGGCCGGACCCAAATCAATCCAATAAGGAGGGTCTCAAAATGCGTACGGTTTTTTTCAGGGAACCATTTCATCTGCATTAAATTATGGACTTTTAACATGGTCCAACAAGATCCTTGGACCCGCTTTGGTTGCACTTTATAATCCACTCCAACCTGCAGCATCTGCTTTTTTGTCGAGAATTTTCCTCGGAAGCCCAATATATATGGGAAGGTTTGTTCTTCGCCCTTTTCGTTTATATTTCATATTTTCACGGGTCGGAGTAGTAATCAAAGCTTAATCATTAATCTGTTTTTTTGACTCTTGATTCTGTAAACAGCATTGTGGGAGGATTCTTGATCATATCAGGGCTTTATCTGGTGACTTGGGCTACATATCGTGAAAAACAACAGGCGGCTTTGGTTGGTCGTCATCCTCGGGCATCTGAGATGCCGTTGATAGGTCAAATTCTCTCGGGAACTCCAACCTCGTTACCAAAGATCATGGATTGAATCAGGTGTGAAATCTTGGTTTTTTTTTTACTCAAAATTATTGGTTCTAGGACTAATACGAGAAATACTCGAGTAGGAATTTTTATCTTTAGGAATTATACAAATTGTTGAACGTGACGTATATCTTATTCATTCACGTCAACGCTAACCATACGTTATATATTCTCTTAAATTCATGAGTCGGGTACTTTTGTTATATTATATTATTGCCTTCCGACATTTTAATGTTGTTTGAATTTTAGCTTATTCAATTCAGCCGGACTTGTTTTTACTAATTAGTCCGTAATTTGTTGTATCCTTGTTAAGTGTACGAATATTACACTAACTAGGTGCTTTTGATGCTACAATTCTTTTTTATATGAACATATAAAACGGGTAGCATGAAGTGCGTAAAGCGTAGACTACGGTCAAGTAGATGATTAAGTCGTTTAAATGTTTGTGTTTGATGAGTATAGTTTTACCATTGATGTTCTAAGACTCTTAAGCGTATTTATGATAATATATCTGAGGAATAAGTTGGTTAAGTTGGTTGAGATAAAAGGGCTAGGATCACTTCTCTAATTCTCAAATACTTACTACTTCTCAAATGAACCTATAGTTACATAGGGGTGGTATCCGTTGCAAACTAATCGATTTTTACAAACTGTGCAAAGTCGTAGTGAACACAATGATAAAGCACCAAGTGGATATTCATGAATGCTGAAAGTGTTCACGAATGGTGAAAGTGTATTCACGAATGACGAAAGTGTATTCATGAATGGCGAAACTTGCCGGAAAACTCGCCGGATAAGACGAAGTCGTCGGAAGGTGTGTTCATGGCAGGAAATTAATAAATATTAATTAAAATTGGTTAAATTATAAAATGACGATGATACCCACAATGAATTAATAAACTATTAAAAAATTTAATAAAATATTAAAATAATATTATCCACATGGTTTATTTCTATTGGATAATGGTGAGTTTGCACAGTTTGCAAAAATCGATTAGTTTGCAACGGATACCATCCTTAGTTATATATATATATGTGTGTGTGTGTGTGTGTGTGTGTATATATATATATAGAGAGAGAGAGGTTCAAACGAAAAAAATAACCAAATAAAAGAACATGAAGATGGTCAAATCACGTGCAAAATAACATATGATTTTATATTACTGGTTAACGTAAGGGTGTGCAACGTGGCCCGCAATCTTAGGTCGGGGCCAAAGTCGTGTAAAACACATGTGATGTTGCACGTGATTCACTCGTTTTCTTATGATATTATGTGCTTATTGTTCTCATATGAATCTGACTCTATAGAGAGAGGGGGCGAGAGATTAGAAGGTGAATTATATTGGTAACTAGAAGAGTACTCGTGCAATGCAGCGAGATACATCTTGATTTTAATGTTTCGTTTTATTTTTCGATCTTATAATACGGTTTTATGTGGTTTTGAGAAAACGATAATTTTTTTTAATAAAATATAAATTTAAATAAATCAGAACAATTTGAAAAAATATATATCGATTTTAGTATCAAATTAATTAACTAAAAGTTTTCGTTCTCGTTTTGTGTAATTTTTTATTATAAATTAATTTAGATTTAATAACGAAATAATTTGTTTTTGGTTTAATAATATAATTTTTTATAAAGGTAATAATTGAGTATTATGTTAGAACTCAATGATTATTATAATTATATTTTAGATTTTTTATATTTAAAATGAGAAGTTTATCATGTATTTGATTATGTTTATCTGTTATTGTTACATGAAGTTAGTCAGATATAAAGCTTTAATAAGTTATACTTACACGCAATTTACTTATAATATTGAATTTTAATTTTTAAGTAATATATATATATATATATATATATCAATACATAATATTTAATACACAAAATATGGTTTTTAAAAGTATTTATCAAATTCCTTATAATAATATAGTATAAATTATGTGATTAAGATGTTACTAGACGAATATTTGACAATTTTGATTACCATGCGTAATCAAACACTTGTGAATTAATTAATTGAGGCATAAAATATATTAGTTCACACACAAAATAAGCTTTCACTTGATAAGCTTGCTAACCGATCATTATAATACTTCTTTTTCTTAAAACGTTCCAAAACATCATCATCACCATGACACCATTGTTACAATAATAAATGGGACACAATAAAGTAAAAGAATTTATATATTTCTTTTAGTAGACTGATAAAATAAGACCAATTATTACAATTGTTTTTTAACATCAAATATCTCAATAGATACGAAGTTAAGGTGATCATGGAAACAAAAGAACGACACCAGATGTTTAACTAGTGTGCATGTATGATTCCAGGGATTACTTTTTTAATCATCTTACTTATTATTTTTAAATTTTCATATTTTAAAATCCGATTTCGCATATTTATAGGGGACAAAACTTGCATACGGTAGAATTTTGTTTCAACTGTAAACAACAATAAACACACATGTTACATCAGCATAGACACTATCGTTTTACTTAACGATATTTTGGAAGATAAGTTAATATTAAAAAGGTTATGATTAGGTAAAGACAACATATGGAATAACACCCCACCATTGTTGTTTGGTACCAATTGTCCATATATCATAATGTGATTTGTTTAATCACCTATCAATTATGTCAATACACATGAAGTCATGCTCTATTATCTTAATGGAACATGCTAATCCTTCATACATATTTAAACCATTTCCTTATTATATTTTTTTAAAATTATGTAATATACGGTCATAAACGGATATCCAAAAAATTAGGTGCTTCATATTCGTATATGCTATAATTGGTAACATAACAAGATACGGTTATGGCTTAATATAGTTGTTATTCATTCATTGTTTATTCATATAATGTAAACGGAAAATCTAAAAAACACAGTCAGGCATAGGGCCATTTGTAAGCAATGTTAAAAACGACAAATTTTAAACCCCAATTATACTTTCTTACGCTAGGTGAAAATGTATGGTTACACTGCTGATAGGTATATGAAGTATGGACGGATCCATAATTTTTTTCAAACCGTGTCATCATTTGACTATAAGAAACAAATATAGAGATAACTTTCACAAAATCATTATTGGTCTGTTGGTTAGTTCATTGTTTTTATATGTGAAGTCATGTGTTCCAGTCTTTTATTGGTTTTGTTTTTGCAGAATCATAATAAATCTGAAATTAAGATTTAAAAACTAAGAAAATAACAAGATTTGGAAGAAAACCCTTGCAAACTAGCTTTACCAATGAAAAAGTTATATTTCCATAGTAGTTTCAAAATACATATGGTAACAAACAACAAATTAATACGAACGTAACCCTTGAATTTTTTACACTATGACGGATGACCAATACGGTGACACGGGCCATAGTATACTCTACATTAGGTCCATCTATGGATATGACACGATCTAGATCTAAATAGATCCATTTAATAGTGTTAACAAATTAAAAAAAATTTGATCTAATAAATCTACACGTTTAAATAAATCAAGAAATACCCCAAGAAGATAAAAACACTTGAGCTAAAAGATTACAACATTGTCATATGTTCACAATATTCTGAAACAAAATACCAAACAAATCATGTATTATTATTATTATTATATTATTAATATATACAAGTGGATGTTTTTTAAAAACCATGAGGATATCCACCTTGGTTTTAATGGTAGTTGTGGTATATACCATTGGTATATGATGCCTAAATTATTACATTTTTTTAAAATTGATATATTAAAAATAATATATTTTTATTTTTTTCCTTAGAATGTAAGGCAAAAATATTATAACCGAAGACACACGAAAGTATAAAAAGAGACGATTAAGTTTATGCAAGAAATATAAAACTTGATAGGACTATAATACAATCAAATCCAAATGAGCAAAATGTTGAATTGAATTATACCAGCCTTTGGAATATCATATACTAAAAATGGTGTATTAATTAAATAATTAATATAAATCCTTTTAAATAAAGAAATAAATTTTGAGTATTTTTTTTTCATATAATAGTTATGGATGATACAACCTCTTATCAAATTGGAGTCATCCAAATCTTTAATTATCTTTATATTTTAAAAATGAAAACTTTAAAATTTTATTTCATTTTAATACAAATTTTCTTAATTCTTATTATTATTACTAAGTATCCAACACGGCAACAAGTAACATGTATCGCTCCTTAAAGTAATTATGGTCGCATGTTTTTATTTACTTCTTTTTACTAAAAACATTTTGAATGTTCCATTATAACATTCGAAAATTATTTATAAATTGCGTAATAAAATCAAGTGTAATTTCGTAAATTACGGGTCAAACAAAGTATTATTTTGTAAGTTACGGGTCAAACAGATCGAACAAAAACGTCTTTTTTGTAAGTTACAAGTCAAACAGGTCGAATAGAGGGATTTTGTACAAACAAATTAACACATTTTTACGGAACCGTCAAGCGTCCTTTATGTTCTCGAGACTTCCACGAGGACTCGAGTCGCAACAAATGCAACTTTTCGACAAACGGTTCCAAAACTTCGGCCTCTTCTTCGGGTGCAAACGCCATGCAAATGCTTAGCTCTTGAACCGCCTTTGCGTAATCCCTGCGTGATCCCAGATTCAATTTAATCTGATATTCCGAAAAATAAAACCCATATACATATACATATACATATATATATATAGGGGAGGGATGAACACCTTCTATTTAAAGGATCAAACGGACACTTTGTGGACACATAATATTAATTTGATTCGATAGACCCCACCATTGAATCAGATATGATTTAATATTATGTGGGACCCACATCATATGTGGTCCACAAATTGTTCATTTGTTCCTTTAAAAATGCAAAGTTTTCATTTGGACCTCCCTATATATATATATATATTCAACTTTTAACAAAATCAAACGAAAATGATCAGTACCGTTAGAATTACGCTCGACTAACTAATCAAAGAATGCATACCTACTATAGTACAACATCATGCCATGATCTCTCCTTAAAGCCCAGTTATGTGGCTGCAGTATCAACAGTTTCTCCGATGCCATGATAGCTAACCTACGATACAAAAAAACGAGATCATTTAGACCACAAAGTTTATCTTCTTTTTTTGGAAAAAGGACCACAAAGTTTTTCGGGTTATCGTTATTTCGGCTAAAATGAAAAGTGAGGTCCGTTTTACCTAAGATCTTGAGGGCGCAATAGTGGCATGCTTGAACCATCTGTTTTTCTCCATTTCTCGTTATCATCATGAACGGGCCTCAGCGGAGAAGTTAACATCAATCCATGGTTCGTTCTTGACGCTCGTTTCCAATGAAGCCGCTAATGAAATTAAACGAAAGTCAAGAAAAACAACCATCAAATAAAGTTTCTTTATAGTTGCAAGGAAAAAAAAACAAACCAAAACGAACCCAGTATACCCCACCTCACGGATGGTAAGATGTATGTAGACCTGACCTCTACCCCAAAGAGCAGAAACAGTGTTTCTATGAAAACAAAGATATATATATATATATGGTTAAGTTGGAGAAACTTCTTACAATCAAATTAGCAAGATAAATCCCAATAATATCGCGGTTTGTAGCAATGTCAAGACCAATAAGTGAATTGCAAGTTAAATCGGACGCCATTGATCTCGGGTCCTCAACACATCGTCCGTTAACAATCCCAAATAAGCTGTGTCCCGAATTGACCTTAAAAAGCTCCTGAAACCGATTGTTTTTCAAGTTTTCAATTAAGCTTCATCAAAAGTTACAAATATGTGCAATCTCTAGAGTCAAAACATACCTCCGGATTCCCGGTTTTAGGCCAAATTAGAAAGTCTTCGCCCACCCGGGATCCAACAATCGTCAGATTAAGTCTTCGACAAATTTCAATATAAATTACGCTAAGCAAAATCGCTGCCAAAAGGATGATCATAAATCAGGTTCAAACTATAGATCGAAACAAGTTAACAATACCAAGAAAATGTATACATTATATATATACACACACACACACACGTACCACTGCCACATTTGGAGCTTAAAACGGAATGCAAATAAGAGCATTTCGAATCTACGATAGGTGATCTTTTGAAACCTTTAGATTCAAAGAGAACTTTGTTAACTGCCTCCAAAACTTCCACCAAATGGCACCCGATGTCTCTTGAAATTAGTTCGACTTCAACTTCTTTCGCTATGCCATCCAATTCTGATAACCATTCGGCTATCTTCTTTCCTGCCATAGGCATAGCTTCGATGTGCTCCCAATCTGTGGCATCAGATGATATATTGGTGTCTTTCCGCTCGTTTTGGAGAGAATTAGCATCCATCTCGCGGTTAAAAGCCATAAATGCCTCATCTTCGGCAGAAATGTACAGCAAAGTCTGCAAATTTGATGGAAAAGAAAGTGAATTATAAATATATGATATGTTCTTGATAAGAAAGAAGATTAAAAAATCAATCTTTTCTTTGGATTTTTTCCGAATAACACAAGAAAAAAAGAACAACCACACCAATGAAGACATAACACAAAGATTTCCGTGGACTGTATGTATGTATGTATGTATGTATATATATATATAGATACTATAACAGACATAATCCTAGAACTTCAAATCGAACTGATTAATCAAGATTCATGATTTCCATCTTATAAAGTTTAGTGCTTTATTAATTCAAGAACCCGAAAAGAAACACAAAGATCACCTTAGCAAGGGAGATATCTTTGTCTTTGGACCGAAAAGATATTTCTTGTGTAAACTTTTCCCTTGCAGCAACAAGACCCTGAGATTTTCCACGATCATATATTATAAACGCGATACAATTATGCATTTCGATCACTAAAGACTATAAAAAAGATAGATCAACAAGTGTATAATTAGATAAATGCATAAGGGTATTGAAGATATGACAGAAAATGTGAATTCAGACCTCATGGTAGGATTTGGGAGGTGAAAAATGATGGGTTTTCGCGGTGGCAATGGTTGCCGAATAGCTTGATTTCCGCTTGTTTTGCAGCAGCAGGGTGGCCGGAGTAGCGAAATTGGTCATCTTTTTGGGGTTATCATCACCATACCTGAATATGGTAATACAGAATAAACCCATATTGCCATATGCACAATTTCTTCTCCAATTGATTTATATATGCTATACAAGTAAAAGATAAAGCTAAACAGTATCAAAAACCCTCATCCAAACAACAACAAATTGCAAAAAAGATTGAAAGTTCATCAAAAAAGGGAACAAATTTACAAAACCCATATGCTAGTCTTTAGTGATCTAAATGCATTGAAGAAGTAAAAATCAAAATCAAGATCAGTACCTGAGGGTGGGCCCACACATTGAAGAAGTAATCATCTGGTTTTGATGACAGAATCCAGAGAGTGATACAAGCAACATTCTTTCTTGAAGAAAAGTTGAAGTTTATTACAAGAAAGCAAGTGAAAGAGAAACAAGAAAAAAGATGAGAAATTTATGGATTCAAATGTAATCTTTAGCAGAAAAATGGGAATCAATGGAGTTAGAAGAAGAAAAAGATGAAGGGTTAGATGATGATGATGAGGCCATCAAATTACAAAAGAAAGCTCCCAGTGACAAGGAAGACAATAAGGGTGCTGATGAAAAGAAAGAAAAGTGATGAAAGAATATATAGTGGAAGATGACACTACTTCTTGTAGTATTGTCAAGATTCATTTGGGTATTTTAGGTTTCTTTATTCTGATTTGAGGGTATATTTTTTACTGCTTCTTTCTCACTCTATAGATACATACATATATATATATATATATAAATGGATATAGATAGATACAGAGAGATCAGATGATGAGGATGAGCAACTGTAGCTTTCTTTTGATTTCAATCTGGCAAGATTTATAAGGGTGTGGGGTTGGGAAGGTTTTTTAGAGCCAAAAAGGAAGAATAAAAATGGAGTCTTTTGGGTGATGGATAAGGGGGGGTTTGAGTACCATATGGAAGTTTGGATCAAATTCAGCTACGTATGCTTTTACGCCACGTATCCCATTTGTCTAAATATCTACGTAAGTATATCTTTTTTTTAAATTGTTTATAAAATTAATAAAAATGTTTAATTATTGATATGATCTTATAAAAGATTATTATAGAATACAGAGAGGTGGCTAAAAAAACGAATAGATATGAAAGTTAATCCAGATTTGAATCGAGTTATTTTAGGGGGAAAATCAAGTTAGTATCAGGGTTAGACGAAATAAAAATTTGTGATAAGTTTCAATAAGATCGATTTAAATGTTTGTTTTAATTGACCAATGATGTTTTTTAATAAATGTTATATAACCATTGACCCTATTCATTATGTATATTCTAATTTTTTAAATTGTGTTCCAATGTCAAAGGCATACGAAAATTTTTTTATTGATAATTTACTGTATTTTGAAATGTGAATAAGATTTGACAGATTTTTCAAACGACCCTATTTACAAAAAATGGTTAATTTTGTCTAAAAGAGTAATATTTTAACATGATATATAATTTATGATAACTTTTTAATAATAATCAAATACTTAAAATATCATTGTGAAAAAAATGAAAAAATAAACTTATGTATTATAATTAATGTTAATGTAATATCTTTAATTAGGCAATTTTAAGGTGAAATGTTACTTAAAGAATGTTGTACTTTTAATAATTCAAAAAGATCAAAGAAGTCATAGCCTCTTCCCTCTTGTAGCACCAACACCTCCACTACTTTCTCGTTAGTCGTTACTATTAGCGATATTTTTTTTATCAGTGTCTTTGTATGTGCATATCAACTCTTCCTTACAACCATGCCATTGAAGTTACATTTATTTATGAAAACCCCATTATGTCTACAACAAACACCTTATAAAAAAACATCCAAATGTTCAATAAGTGTCTCACAGTTCCACCAATTCAATGGTTCTCACTTGACTTCATTTTATCTCATATTGTTACAGAGTGTCAAAAAAAATCATAAAACTGTCTTGTCTAGTGTCATCCTGTAACATATCGATCGTTTGCCAAAATGTACAAATATTTATTTTATTATCAGATCCTATTCTAAGGTGTCTCGTATAGCAAATGCATTTTTGAGATCGATGGGTAAACCTGTTAAGGCCGCGGAATTAGGAAGTATATTGAGTGTACAACCAACCAAGCAAAAGGTTAAGGATTAGAAGTAGGAGGACGCCTAAAGCCATTTTCTTATATTATAAGAATCACAATGTAAATATGGTAAATTTACTTTTGATCACGCAAGATAATTAGGTAGTAAAAAAAAACCCAACTATTTGTTTCACCGGTATTTAATTATTCTTTTAAGGCTGTCTGACAGTTGATGAATAATTTGGTGTTAAATGATTAAGTGACTTTTAAAATATAGTGTAAAATGAAATATAATTGTTTGATAATTGTCAAAATGAAACCAGAGTTCTGAATAGTTAAGGAATATCCATGATACAAAATAATTCAGAGGGTTTTGTAACTATTAAGAGGCAGACTTATTTTTTGCCAACCATGATTCACCTCTTAGTGGTTCAGAGACTACCTCTTGATGATATGTTACTTGGATTAAAGTTTTGAACATGTCAAAATAAAAATAAAAACAAAGTACGTTTCATTTTGTTACAGTTTACTATAGTTTTTTCTACAACAAACCCAAAAAATTGCATTCTTTTTTCCAAACAAAACCAATTTTTAAATGAGTTATTTTATTGTTAATTACAAAGGTATTCATGCTAATTTATACGCACCTCGACTAATTCTAGAAGTTTTGGAAAAGGTTTAAGAAAAACCCCAATTGGTCTTGGTGAGGCAGTCACCTTAAAACCTCTAAAGAATAAAAACTCAAATCTTTATTATCAGTTAAACGAAAGCTATAAAATTATTTGTATTTAATTAGTTTGATGTGGATTGATGCCCGTCCATAAATTTGTTCCAATAATAACTCTTACAAAATTGAAGTTTTAGTCACACACAGATTTATTTTAATAGTCCAAGCCTTTCTTTTTCTACTCCTAATTATTAAAAATATGCAATTTGTTATGGGAAGACCGACCACAAACTTCTAGAACAATTTATAGACATTTTAAATTACATTAATATGCATAGAGAAACAGGAAGGTTTAGGAGAAAACCTCCTAAAAAATAAAACACTTATGAACATTCCTGTAACCATTCATCTGGATGGTATACATGTACATATAAGTAATTAAAGTTGTCTTTTGGTTTTTATGTACATGTACGTACAAGATAAATTGCTTACAAATTAATTTTACTCACATGTGTATACCGTTTAGATAAACGATTACCAGTGTTACTTATTTTTTTCATTTTTTATGATTTTTCCTGAATCTAACTCTATATATAATGCTTGAGAAAATGTTTTATTACCAAGTAATCGTTTGAATATTTTTTTTATTGATCAAAACAAATAAATTTTATAAAACTGTTTGATTCGAATCTGTTTTAGAAACTTATAAATATTATATCATATATATTGAACGATCAGAATTACATGTCGATATATTGTATGGTGATTTATATATTTATAAAATTAATGGGACAGAAATTTATTAGTAAAAAATGTGGACTTATTAATGGGGATATATAATATGAAAGGATATATAAATAAAATGGATGGAAAGAAAGAAAGTGACATGGATAAGGTTGTTAGGTTGAAAAATAGAAATAATTGAGGGTTAAAGTATATATGCAGCTGGATGCCATCATCATAATTCCCAGCTACAAACAACAATTAGGAGGATGTATCCAAATCCATGGGAGCCTTGATGATTCGATGATGACTAGATCAACATATTTCATATTTTAAAATTATTAAATATTTATGAATTATTTACAATTCTCAAATCAACATGTTTATAGATATAATATATACGGTGGAGGTTCAAACGAGAACACCTCTATTTTACGAGAACGCAAGAACATTCTTATCACATGTGATAATACACGAGAGGGGACTTGGTGGTGTACAGATGATGTGTCTTGCTATTTAGGTCGCATCCAAAGATCGTTTGCGTCTATGATTTGATATCACATATGATGGTTTTGATTGATTATAGTATCACATCAAAGACACCCTTATCACATGTGATAATATATGTGATGGAGCTTAGTGGTGTAACAATGACTTGGCCGGTAACCTAGATCGCACCAAAAGTCATCCGCGTCTCTGATTTAATATCACATGTGATGGAATAATAGTATCACATGTGATTTTCTATAGTAAAAGAGTGTTCTTGCGTTTTCGTAAAATAAAGGTGTTCTCGTTTGAACCCTTCCCCCATATATATATATATATATATATATATATATATAGATGTTGGTTCATTAAAGGTAGAAACTTTGGCAAATCAATATAAAAAAAAGTCATGATTTTTTTTTCATCAAATACTATGATTTAATATATTATTGCATATATGTTTGTTTTATAATGTAAAAGTTTCATATGTAATTTTTTCACAAGGTGAAACAAACATATGTGCAATAATATCTTAATTAATACCATTTGATGAAAAAAAATCATGAAAAAAATTAATTTTTATATTGATTTGACAAAGTTTCTATAATTTCTACCATTCGTCTAGTTTCTAAATGAACCAACATCTATATATATATATATATCTATATATATATATCTATATATATAGGGGGAAGATCATACGAGAACCACCCATTTTTTAAAGGAATAGAAGAACACTTTGTGGACCACATATGATGTGGGTCCCACATAATATTAAATCATTTCTGATTTAATATTAAATCATATCAAATCAGAAATAATTTAATATTATGTGAGACAAAGTTCTCATTTGAACATTCATCTCTCTCTCTCTCTCTTTATATATATATATATATATGGTTGAGTTCTTATGAGAGCAATCATTTTTAGTGAAACTGTGAAACACACAGTGAAGATTTTGTGTGTTTTTCAAATGAACGTGTTCATTTTTTTCCTATGACGGATAGGTTATATAATAATAATAATAATAAAAAACTTATCCAATAAATCACAATGTGTCTAACGGATCTTATAAAAACTATCATGCCTGTATATGTAGTATTTATCAAGTGGCTTTTGAACGTACTTATTATCAAATGACTTTTGAGTGTTGATTGGGTTTTTTTGTTTGATTTTAAAATTGAATTTCGGACGTGACATTTAATTTGATTTCAATCGACTTTTTTGCCATTCTAAAAATTATATATTTTTGTTTATTTTACATAAAAATGAAAGTATGCTTAAGATAATATGTATAAAATATTTTGTTTAGACAATTAAATAAAATGTGATGTTAAACTATTGATGATATGAATGATAAGATGTGAAGATTTACTGCCAAAAAACAATAATTTAAGGTATACATCTTTAACCCATTTTATTATAATTTTAAAGCAAAATTAGAAAACTTTTAGTTTAGTTTCCATTCAGTGAAATGAGCTTTTTTTGTGAATCTTAATTTTTTTTTTACTAATTTGATCAGTAATCTATTGATTGTATTTGATTACCTGGAAGTCTGTGTAAGAAAATTTAAAATTTGTTTATAAACGGTTACAACAAAGTGGATGATAAACTTGTTATAGACGTCATTAAATATTATAAGATCAACAAACTATCAATAAAAAATAAGTAAAAATGTAAAACTTTAAAATTTCATTATGTTGACTATGAAAAAAATACAATTTTATTACATTAAATAGGAATTAATATAAAAAAATTTAATACATTTTACGACATATTTTTATGCTGTTAGTTTTCTTTTGTCAAAAATTTATGAAAATCTCTGAATATATGTATATTTTGCAAAATATATATCAATATAGTATAATCAGAGGAATTGAATAATGAATTATAAAGAAAGAACCGAAGAAATAGGTAACAAGTTATAAAAAAAGAACCTTTTTACTATGAATCAAAATCGATTGAGAGAGAGGTTCATTTGCGATTTTTTCTTTACATTTTTAATTATGTAAATAGTTAATTGCATTGTTTAAAAAAAAGTAGTTAATGCATTAAATATGACCACAAATTTTTATTATTTAAACCAAATGGTCTTTGGATATGTTAAAACTATTTTTTGATGTTTTGCAGTCTTGTTACTTTTAGTACCTAATTAAGTTATGGGTGTGTTTTGTAGGTTTTAATTATGTGAAGGGGGTTTATTGTAATGTTGAATGAAGCTCAGGGTGAAGAGGGACTGCGCTTACATATTGGGTGAAACATGAAGGTTAGCGGAGCTTTGTGGTTGATTCTTGAAGGGCTGATTTTGTAACTTTTCTCATGAATAGAAGTGGTTAACGAGTTTTGTTCATTTTATATTCATGTGATAATGTACTTCTTTGTATCTAAAACTAGGCTTTTGAAATAATATTTTCTTTATATCAGTTTAAATTAGGAATGCTTAAAAAACCGACCAATCCAATTTACATAATCTAAAAACTTATGTTAAGGTAACCTGATATATAAATGATATAAAATTATGTCAAACCGTATTTATTGGTTTAAAGTTGGGTTAGGGTAATTTAAAGCCAACCCAACCTGATGAGCCCAATGTCTTTTTTATACTATGGATTTAATTATGATTGTTAAGCTCTTGATTAGTATATGTACATTAGACATAGGGGTGGCAATCTTGTTGTGTTCGGGTTGGCGTGTTGGTCGCGGATTGACGGGTTATGAAATCTCTTGTTTCACGTTTCTAAGTTTGAGTTTTGACGAACGGGATTACAAATTATACAAGACAATGAAAGAAACCCTATTAATTAGACTTTTAGATTTTAAAATAAAACATAAAATATATATTATTTTTTTAATAAATTTTGGCGGGTTGGCGGGTCAACCCGCGACCCGTTCGTGTCAACACGAACACGACCCGTTTTATTTGGTGGGTTGATGTGTCAAAAAATTCAACCCTAACACATTTATTTTCATGTCGGGTTCGTGTCGAGAATTGCCACCCCTAATTAGACATTTAACCAACCTGTAATTAGTTATATTATAAATTATATTTTAAACAAACTTATAAATTGTATTACAATTTTAACCACAATTTTATTTTCTTATTTGCATGAAACTTTAACTTTTTCTGTCTGTGAATCGTTTTTGCGTCTTTTCATTTTTGATTTCACTTTGTTTAAACATAAACACTTTACCTAAATTGTAAAATAATGTACCGAAGTTTCAACCCGAAAGATTAGAATGTTCCTCAATTTTTTAATTTTTGAGGTTTCCCTAAACCTTCCTCTATCGTATATAATATACAAGATTTCAATGTATGCATGTTATAACATCAATCTCTACTTTACAGCTTACATGTTCATACCATTTTGAGTCATATTCAACCCCTTTTTTTGTTTTAAAATGGTGAAGTTAGCCATTTTTTGTATTTAAATAGTATAATCGTTTATGCCAACAACATTTATTTTTTAGTTTATGACATTAGTTCTTTTAAGTACTTTTTACAATTTTTGATCAAATACCTTTTCTTACGGTAATTTTATAAATTATATTATCATAAAGTTATAACTAAAAGTATAACAAACTTTGACTTAATTATCACATTTCACATATTAAAACAAACACCATTTAAAGAAAGTTACATAATAACATACATTTAAGTAAATGAATCAACAATAATATATATGCTATAAACAATCAACTAAAACATTTTGTAGAGTGAGATGAGCTTTATCATTAAATTATCTATAATGAGCAAAAAATTATTTGAATCGGTTATTATCATCTACGACCGTCACTAGCTAGATTTTCCGGTTCCCTTAAACCAGATATTCTACTCAGTCAGACGCTTCTATCTCATCAATTCTCAGACTTGTTCATGTCATCATGTGCAACCTATAGTTCTAATGACTTACAACAACGAGCTATGATAGCCAAAATCATAATGATAAAATAGCGTTAAATATCACAACTTTTCTTATATTACTTGCCCTCTTAAATATCATAACTTTTTTTTATAAATATTATACACGTGTTTGAGGAAAATTTGATGGAATTTGGAACCATTCGTAACATTTGGTGGGTGATTTCTTCGACTTCCCAAATGTCACCAAATTTTATAGTATTAAATGACACTCATCAACCACAATCAATGGGAAACACCAAAAAGCAGCAGAATCTCTATTCAGAGGTTTACAACTTCAATTCCCACTCCTACTTGTCTGATTCCAAACCAATTTACAAAATCTATCAAGAATCCCAACTCAATTTCTCGCAATTTCACTGATTTTCTCAGGTACCCAATTAATCCGCCATTTTTGTACGGCAACAAGAACAGCTAGGGTAAACATGCTTTGATTAGCATTATTGTTCATTTACAAAGTCAAAATAGATGACCATAGTTGTTTTTTTTTGCAGAAATAACAAGAAAAGTTCGATAAAGAGAGTATTGAGAGTGTGTTCTAAGATGGGGGAGATTGGAGGTACATCTATGAGTGGCGATATGAAGCTGAGTAAAATGGTTTTTGAACCAATATTAGAAGAAGGTGTTTTCAGGTTTGATTGTTCTGCTGATGATAGAAACGTTGCATTTCCAAGTCTTTCTTTTGTTAATCCTAAAGTCAGGGATACCACTGTTATGACTGATCATAAAGTTCCATCATTCATCCCAACTTTTCAAGATCTTGCTCAACAACAAATTGTCTATTTTGAGGTCAGCTGTGTATTTTCTTGAAATATACTTGTATTTTGCAAGATTGTTGCTATGCTCACAAAAAAATGGAAAACTGAAGAGCATCTATCCGGTATGCATATGTGCATAAAAGAAATTCGTGGGGGAATGCACATGTGCATAAAAGAAATTCGTGGGGGCATGCACATGTGCATAAGAGAAATTTGTGTGCTGTTCGTAGAAACCAGGAAACATTTTCAATTAATTGCATATTGGACAAATGAACGGTCGGTCATCAGGGTGTTCCTAGTTTTCCATTTTTTGTGGTTTTTTGACAACCTGTGTGTATATATATATAGGGTCAGGTGGAATATCGGAAAAAAAATGAAAAACTGAGGAACACCCGGGAACGTTCATCCGGATGGTATGCACATGTGAATACCATCTAGATGAAAGACTATAAGGATGCTCCTCAGTTTTTCATTTTTTTGGGGGTTTTCCTTGAACCTCTCTCTATTAATATATATATATATATATATATATATCATGATTTAGATTAGGCCATGCATGTGCATATGCTATTTATATATCTCACTAAGCTAGTGAATATGGTAATTAGCTTCCAGCAGGAACCTCATTCTATGGAACAGGTGAAGTTGGTGGACAGCTTGAAAGAACAGGGAAAAGGGTGAGTTTTTCTTATTTATTCATCAATTTTATTACTTTTGTACAATCATAATCATGTTATTTACAATATTTGGGTATTAATGAATGCAATAAAAAACAGATTTTTACTTGGAATACTGATGCATGGGGTTATGGGTCTGGAACTACATCCTTATACCAATCACATCCATGGGTTCTCGCCATTCTTCCTAATGGAGAGGCATTCGGGATTCTTGCAGATACAACAAAACGCTGTGAGGTGCTTCAGATTCCTCACTTATATCATCGTTTTAATTTTCTGAACAATTTGTTATTATAGTCGTTATACATATATATATATATATATCTCCTTTTCGAAATACATCCAACAGATTGATCTGCGTGAAGAATCGACTGCAAAGATAACTGCACAATCACCTTTTCCTGTGGTAACATTCGGTCCTTTTGCTTCACCAACCGACGTTTTGACATCATTGTCACATGCAATTGGTAATTTACCAAACTATCTTTATAAATTATAATCGAAGTGGTAATGCATCTTTAAAAGCTAAAGTTATGTTGTTTACTGAACTCTTTAAAAAAATGGTATGCCTATTTAAATAAATATTTATCTTTAGTTTTCTTGGTTTTGTTATATGTTGATAGGAACTGTTTTTATGCCACCAAAGTGGTCACTGGGATATCAACAGTGCCGTTGGAGTTATGACTCTGATATGCGTGTTCGTGAGGTATGTTAAACTTTTATTACACCTCTATTTGAATCAGACATTTCTATTCAGCACAATGAATGTTTGTTATATTGAACTTGTTTCCATGTTGCTTTTTACTGTTCAGATTGCCAAAACTTTTCGGGATAAAGGTATACCTTGTGATGTCATATGGATGGATATTGACTATATGGATGGCTTTCGTTGTTTCACGTTTGACCAGGTACGCTCTCTTGCAGTATATATTGACTGTTTGTTAGTAGCTTAATGAGCTTAATGGGACTCGCAGCTTATTTGGTCAGCTATACATGACTGTTTGGCAGTGACTTAATGATATAGAAAGTGGCTTATCCAATAGCTTTTAGGGGGGAGCTTTATGCAGACAGCCAAGTTTTTCCAAACCTGCCACTTTCAATTAAAAAATACGCTTCTCCCATCTACGGAAAAACCCTCTAAAACAAAAACCTTTCCAATCTATACAGACAGATTAATCCACACAGACAACTAATCCTTTTTCTATTGCTCTCAGGAGCATTTTTCTGATCCAAAATCTCTAGCGGATGACCTTCATCGAACTGGTTTCAAGGCCGTCTGGATGCTTGACCCAGGGATAAAGCACGAAGCAGGTTACTCCATTTACGAAAGTGGATCAGAAAAAGACATATGGGTTCAAACAGCTGACGGAAAGCCCTTTCTTGGTACTTCTATTGCCTCTAAATGTTCAACTTTATAATAAAAATCGACTCTCATAAATCACATCTTTCATTTTTATAGGAGAAGTATGGCCAGGACCTTGTGTTTTCCCTGATTTTACTCAAGAGAAAGCTCGATCGTGGTGGGCTAATCTAGTCAAAGATTTTATGTCTAATGGAGTGGATGGCATATGGAACGATATGAATGAACCAGCTATTTTTAAGGTGATATTTAGAGCTTTTTATTAAAAGCATTATCTTTCTGGTTTATTATATAACTTAATTTGTTTTTCTTTCACTAGTCCATAACAAAGACAATGCCCGAAAGTAACATTCACAGGGGAGACGTTGAACTTGGTGGTCATCAGAATCATTTACACTATCATAATGTACGTTAGTTTGTTTGTAAATAAGTTACTACTTTAAATTAGTCTTTGTGATCGGGAAGGGTAATATGGGTATTTTACTAATGTGGTTTCTCGTTTAGGTTTATGGCATGTTGATGGCAAGATCAACATACCAAGGGATGAAATTAGCGAACCCAAATAAACGTCCGTTTGTTCTTACTCGAGCTGGGTTTATAGGTTCTCAGAGGTATGCTGCTACGTGGACGGGCGACAATCTTTCAACTTGGGAACACCTACATATGAGCATCTCTATGGTACTCCAATTGGTAAGATTTCTTGCATGAAAATGTTTTTCATTTTTAAATCTATTAGTAGTAATTAATAATCTTGGTTTAATATATATATATATAGAGAGAGAGAGGGAGGTTCAGGGGAAAACCTCAACAAAAAAAAACTGGAGAACACCATGGGAGCCTTCCATCCGGACGGTATGCACAAATGCATACAAGCAATTGAAGCTGTTTTTTTTTTCCTATGCACGTGTGCATGTTACAATTACCCGTATGCATTTGTGAATACCGTCCATATGGAGGACTCCCAGGGTGTTCTTCCTTTTTTTTAGGTTTTCCCCTGAACCTGACCCATATGTTTGGGTTAACATTTTGCTGAATTCCCTTCCCTTTCAGGGTCTCAGTGGTCAGCCAGTTTCAGGGCCAGACATTGGTGGATTTGCTGGTAATGCAACACCCAAGTTGTTTGGAAGATGGATGGGTGTTGGAGCCATGTTTCCATTTTGTCGTGGCCATTCCGAGAAGGGAACCATCGATCACGAGCCTTGGTCCTTTGGGGAGGAGGTAGTAGACCCTCTTACTGAAACAAACTATTATTATGCTTTAAAAGTCTTCACAAATGCTTATCGACCCCTAATAATAATTTTCTCAAGAGATTTTGTTGTGGCACTCCAATTAGATATCAAGATGTTCGTTCTGTTTTCCTTTTTGATATTTTTTGTTTTTATATTTTCTGGTTTTCTCTTCCGTTAGATGTTATTATTGGATAAAGATTACATCTTTTACTTTCATTTACGTTAAAAAAATATTTTTGTAGTGTGAGGAAGTTTGTCGTTTGGCGTTAAAGAGGCGGTACCGCCTTATACCACACATGTATTCACTTTTTTACTTGGCACATACAAAAGGTTCCCCAGTGGCAGCTCCTACTTTTTTTGCTGGTATTTCTTGATACTTCTAAATTTATTCTCATCCATATGTGTTTTTTAAAGTTTTAATTCGGGTTGCTTCAACTTCATAATTTATTTTGCAGATTTGAAAGATCGCCAGTTACGAACAAACGAGAATTCCTTCCTGTTGGGCCCGCTTCTTGTATATGCAAGGTTCTCTTTTTTTTTCTCACATTAATCTATTACAAAGATTATTAAACTAGAAAAAACATTTTCAGATAAAAAGAAAAATAAATTTGAATTTGATCCGATGTTCTAATGTTTACAGCACCGTGAGTGATCTTGGTGTGCATGAACTGCAGCATACATTGCCTAATGGCACTTGGATGAGTTTTGATTTTCAAGATTCACATCCGGTACAAATCCCATGAAAAAAACAAAAACTTGTGGATTTCTATTCCATTTTGTCGATCATTGGGTTCATAATTTTATGGATTTTTTCAGGATTTACCGGCACTTTATCTACGAGGTGGATCTATTATCCCATTTGGTCCAGCTCATCAACATATCGGTGAAGCTAATGTTAACGATGATCTATCGTTGCTTGTTGCTTTAGATGAAAATGGTAACGATATGTAGCCATGTATAAAAAAAGATATATAATTTATCCAACATAAATATAAAGTTTGCACCTTTCTCCCATAATGGGTCTTTACTCATTAGATAGTTTCGACTCTTGATTGCAGGTAAAGCTGAAGGTGTTCTCTTTGAAGATGATGGTGATGGTTACGAATATACTAACGGAAGTTATCTCTTAACAACTTACGTTGCCGAGCTTAAATCTTCAGTTATCACAGTGAGAGTTTCCAAGACCGAAGGATCGTGGTCAAGACCGAATCGACGCTTACATTTACACCTTTTACTCGGCGAAGGAGCTATGGTACGCATTCTATACGCATTTTGGAGTCGATCAAATCTATTCACGGGTGCATATATGTATATATATATATATCAATTTCCGTCATCATTTTTCAAAAAAAAATCTTTCTATTATCAGATTGATGCATGGGGGACCGATGGAGAAGATGTGCAGATCATCATGCCATCGGAAACTGAAGTGGCAAAACTAATATCAGATAGCCACAAGAATTACAAGATGAAAATGGGTAAGTTATAAGTATGCTTTTTATTTATTTTATGTTATATAATGATTGCATTTATTGATTATTGTTTCTGTTGTTTTTTTCTAATGTGAACTGCAGAAACTGCAAAGCGTATTCCTGATGTGGAGAAGGCATCTGGAAATAAAGGGGTTGAGCTTTCGGGAACTCCTGTGGAAATTAAAAGTGGTGAATGGGGTCTTAAAGTTGTCCCTTGGATCGGGGGTCGAATTATTTCTATGGACCATCTTCCTACCGGTAAAACTAATCCCTTTCTGTGTATATATATATATATAAAAGAAGCTTGATTTAATGGTCAAATAAGCTAGAATTGCTAAAACTTTTATTATATGTTTTGGAACTTATTATAGGAACTCAGTGGCTTCATAGTCGGGTTGAAATTAATGGGTATGAAGAATATAGTGGTACTGAGTACCGTTCAGCTGGCTGTACCGAGCAGTACACTGTTATCGAGTGAGTTAATCCATAATCTTTCTTTAATCTTGAAAAGGTTGACTTCTGTAAATAGTCAAAATAACGATTCCATTTTACAGTCGAGATCTTGAACAAGCAGGAGAGATAGAATCTTTGAAAATGGAAGGTGAGATCGGAGGTGGATTAGTTATCGAAAGGAATATATCAATCTCGGAAGATAACCCGAAAGTTTTCAAGATTGATTCGAGCATTGTTGCACGCAATGTGGGTGCTGGTTCCGGAGGATATTCAAGGTTGGTTTTCCCTATCTTTTTATTTATTTATTTATCAATTTATATAATTTATTTCTTTCTGTTGGTATTTTGGCTTCTCATTGTGTCAACTTAATGTCGTTTTCTAGGCTTGTTTGTTTACGAGTTCATCCGACATTTAGTCTATTGCACCCATCTCAATCATACGTCTCATTTACCGCCATTGATGGGTCCAAGAATGAGGTATGGCCGGGATCCGGTGAGCAGCTTTACGAAGGGGATCGTCGTCCAAATGGTAAAATTCTATCTAATCCAAATTGGCAAATTTGTATCTTTATAAGTGGGAATAATAAATAATCAAGATTTTCTTTAAAAAATCGTAACTTTTTTCAGGTGAATGGATGCTCGTCGACAAAAGCCTTGGGTTGGGTTTAGTCAACAGATTCAATATTGACCAAGTTTACAAGTGTTCTATTCATTGGGATTTCGGGACTGTAAATCTCGAGCTTTGGTCAGAAGACAGACCGGTTTCGAAGCAATCTCCTCTTCGTATTTCTCACGATTATGAAGTTAAACGGATTCTATAGATGAAAAAGCACATGTTACTTGGTACGTACTTGTTGTATTTCTTTAAGTTTTAGATACGTTTCTTGAAATAATGTTCGCTATCTCCTTTTACGGTTGAATAATAGTAATAATAATCGATAGTGAGAGCCAATTACATGGTTCTGTAAGCATATTATTATATCTATAATGAATAACATAAGACCATTATATATATATATATATATAAAAATTTAGAGGAAAGTTCAAATGTGAACTCATTTTTGGTTGTGAACGTGAGGACGAATCTCAGCCACTTATCCGGTCAATAAAGGCGGCTTTGACCTGGTTCCCCTCCTTTAATAATCTCCACCCTCCCATGAATCGCGTCAATCCTCCATGATTGCGTCCACCATAACCGAAGATGTGTGGCTGAGATTCGTCCTCACGTTCACAGCCAAAATTGAGTTCACATTTGAACCTAACCCTATAAATTTATATGTCATTTGATGAATCATTTGTAAAACTAACGAATGGGAAGAACTCCACACTCTTGCGGCAACTTGTGCTGATGATCGATTAATTGAGTCGTGTTTCTTTCGTAAAACCAGTCACTGAGCACCTCAGCAATAGCCTGCATTCCCACATCAAAATTTATATCGACATAAAACATAATTACTTTTGACTTTAAAAAGTCAAATAGTTAGAAATTGTTTAGATGAAAGAAAATGTGTACTTTATTATCCAATTTTGAAGCTGGATCTCCTAGCCAAGTGATCTGATTCCCTGTTTGGCAGTGGGAATAACAAGAATTGATGAACATTCCTCTTGATGTGGAGCTGAATGAGGATTTACCCAATCCTGACTTCAATGTCTTAATGAAATCTGACCTAAAATCTGCAAGTTTTTGGAACCACAATCTATGTTAAAGGGCTTGTTTGTTAGTAGCTTAATGAGCTTAATGGGACTCGCAACTTATCCGGTCAGCTATACATGACTGTTTGGTAGTGGCTTAATGATATAGAAAGTAACTTATTCAGTAAGCTTTTAGAAGTATGACCTTGCAATCTTTTGAGTTGGGTAGGAGAGCAGTTACTGATATTCAGTTTGCATGCAGACGAAGAACCATGGCGATCAGCCTTTTTCGGTGCCAAAATGTTTTGTACCTTGAATGCAGTATCACATGTTTACAATAAGCCACTTTTGCACATAGTAGAATCACACAGAAACACACACCAAAAACACACACATGAAGATGATGATGATGATGATAAAGATAAACCTGATATGAATCGTAAACTGAGTTTATGATGAACACAGGTGTCTTGATTTCTGGCAAAATAAATTGTGGGTAGAAACACTGCAACAAAATTCAAAATAAACAGTGAACTAAGCTTCATGACATTAGTTCCAAAAGAAGAAAGATTTATGGTTTGACTTTTGAGGTCAACTTATATATATATTTTCAAATCCAAATCTATATAGTACCAAATTCTGGTAACACTTCTTAGTTGCTAATATATTTGTTTGTAATTTTATGAATTTTAATATGGCTGTCAACTTTTTCCCCAATCTTTAAACCATAGCATCAATTTTGAAGCTGAAAATTAGTTTGTTTGACCTTGAAAGTCAAACTGTAGTAGAGAAAAGCTTACCAAGCCAGGTTTCATCTTTGAAGTACATGAGGAAGGCAAATTTATCTTTGATTTCTACATCCAAAATCCAGGTATCTTATCAAAACTAGCAATATGATATATATATATATATATAGGGTTAGGTTCAAATGTGAACTCATTTTTGGTTGTGAACGTGAGGACGAATCTCAGCCACACATCTTCGGTTATGGTGGACGCGATCACGGAGGATTGACGCGATTCATGGGAGGGTGGAGATTATTAAAGGAGGGGAACCAGGTCAAAGCCGCCTTTATTGACCGGATAAGTGGCTGAGATTCGTCCTCACATTCACAACCAAAAATGAGTTCACATTTGAACTTTCCTCTATATATATATATGTATATATATATGGGCCAGGGTTAGGTTCAGGGTAAAACCTCAAAAAAGAATTGAAGAACGCCCCGGGAGGCCTGCATCAGGATGGTATGCACAAATGCATATTGGTAATTTGTAACATGCACTCGTGCATTAAAAAAAAACAACTTCAATCACTTGTATGCATTTGTGCATACCGTCTAGATGGAGAGCTCCCAGGTGTTCTTCGGTTTTTTTTTTTTTTTGAGGTTTTCTCCTGAACCTCCCTCTATGTATATATAGATAGACATATGAGAGGTGGGGGGAGAGAGAGAACATGTAGTTTAACGATCTTGGTGAAGAACTTCTCAAAATGGTATTTTCCAGAAATGTCTTTCCTGTTAGAAAGCGCGATGAATGAGATGTAATGTATTGAAAGAAGACGGATTTCTTTGTGTTTTTTAAGGAAATGAGTTATCGAAAAAACGAGATTACACATGAACGAAATAACCCGCATCTGGAACACATTTTACTCGACTAGTTGCTGGCAACCTGGCTCGAAACTTGTCACAATGCAATATCGAAGCTAACCCACCAGATGAACAGCCAGTTAGAAGAGCCTGCCACCATTAAAAGAAAGCGTATATGTACGTATATAACTATATATATATATATATGTATGTATGCATATGTTACACATTGGATCAATCAAAAGAGAGAAAAACATACACTAGATGCTTTATATAGTCCTTTTGCTAGCAGTTCTTCCAGAATAACATTAAAGATTCTTGCACCTCTATAATGAAGGTTAGTAGCCTGAATATTTTCAATACATTAGAAACATTGAATTACTATAGTTTATGATGGAACTCTGAAAAGCATCGACTCACAGGGTCCACTTTTTCAACGTCCCCCGTAAATGATGCTCCATCGCAGTATCTCATGATGACTCTATTCCAGTTATAGAAGCCTGGAAAAAAGAACAAACCTCATTTTCACAAAAGACATATAAAAAAATACATAAAACCCCATTAGATTCTAACATATATTATATATAGAGAAGAAATGGTCCAAATTTAGCTGATGTGGGACTTTAACCAAGGCTAGACAGACACAAATTGTCTCAGAGTGTCTGATTCCCTGTAATGGTAGACCTTGACTCTGATACCATGTTAGCATATATAAAACTCCATTGAGCAGAGAATGGAGGTTCTAACATATAGTTTGGTAAATATACCTGGATTGAACTCTTTTTTGCTACTAAAAACTCCCGTGAAATTGAACTTTGTCATACGTGTGGACGAACCCACTCCGTTGCTCATGTTAACGCGTAAAAGACAACTTTTTGTCGACTCACACCATCCTCCCCCCTAACCACAATTCAATAAATGGTTAGACCATTTATCATGTAAAATACCGAAACTAAAAAATGGGTACGACTAACCTGAATGTGAATTAACCACTTATCAACACCTTCTCCGAATCCTTTATCAAACTGGTATGCCGGTGGGCTTCCATCTAAGCAAACTGCATCAAACCATTCTTAATTAACAGACGAAAAAACAAACAAACAGAAAGTTTTGAGGAATGAAACGTAAACGTACCAGCTCCTTTAACGATAGCGTTTTGAATGAAAGTCATTGGAACGTCATCCGAGCATTCGGTTTTCGATAACATTATTAGCATTAAGCACAGCCATTGGCATAGTCTTATTATGATGGTCATTGCCAATTTGCTAAAAAGACTCAATCTTGCATACCCTTTTAATGGCAGAAAAAAACAAGGTTGCATTTCTTGAATTCAAGTGGGTTATAATTAAATAAGGAGTAACATGTTATCCAGCACACTCGTCATCTTTAACAAGTTAAGAAACAGTTGACTAAAATTAAATTTTGACTTGTCTACTGGAAGTCAAGGTAACGACCCATAATTCTAGATGTTTATATCTATTTTTATTCAGTAATAAATTCATGATTTTTATTAGTATATTTATAAATTTCGTTTTTTAAAGATAATTTGCAAAACCAAAAGTTTAAATAATTATAAAAATAATTAAATTACCTTTTATTAATCGGCTATCAGAGAATAAATGAATTTTAAACAATATTACAAATAAATCTTATGAAATCAGAAATACCAACTACTGTTCATAAAACTTCTAAATTCAATGTTTGTAGTATTTCATTGTTTCAGACTTTTCTTTAAACCAAACGTTTGATTTATTCCAAATCCCACCAAAGATTAAAAGATTCGTATATTATCTTTAATCTAGCACCATGTAACATACATTTTTTAAACTATAAACAAGATGTTCTTCCAAATAAAACATGAACCAATTTTGTGAAAATAGATGTTAAAAAGAAGAGTTTTAAGGATGATATAACATTATTCATCCTGCTCCCCTTAGTGGCATTCACATGTGAATAATTTCTAGAACTCCTCTTATTAACATTATTCATCCTGCTCCCCTTAGTGGCATTCACATGTGAATAATTTCTAGAATCCAACATATACCATTGATAATAAGCGATTAATAACATCACCCTTCTTAATATAAAAAAACATCAAGAATCTCAAACAACAATTTTCGTCGTGAAAACTCTACGTACAACGACATCTCTCCCTCAATGCTCACACAGTCGATCAGTGAGGTCCCTAGACCAACTCACGACTGTTCGAACCCCCAATTTCGAGGGAGATTGATGGATATTTACACCCATATCGATATATATATATATATATAACTCATCAAACGTCATTGGATCCTCGTGGAACTTGAGCTCGCCAAACAAAATAGCGGATATACAAAGCGTTGAGCGTCATAGCTAGTCCAAACCCTAGAATCGACGATAACATCACCGCATAAACCGCCTTCAATTGAAGCTGCAACAAACAAAAATGAACCTATTATTCATGATGAATAAAGAATCCATCAAGTGAGAAATGAAAAACAATGGAGACTCACCCAAGAATAGAACAAGTGCAGAATCATAGCAACAAGTGCAAATTCAAGTGCGGCATACGACCAAATATACTCCTTGATTGCTGTAATTCGAACAAGTTTATGATGAATTTTCGATTTGTCTTCCAACATCAGATATATATATATATATATATGTCATAAGAAACTTGTACGCAAATAATACCTAGAATAACTGCAAATGTAGATGATAAAAGACCAAATGTAAAAGAGAAAGGTGCCGCAATCACAATAGCTTGAGTTTTCATGTCATGGATCTGCAAATGATCAAGTATATATATAAGAATAGAACGCAAATAAAATAGATATAGATATCAAACTGGATATAATCGTTGAAAAAAGGTAAGATGGCGTACCAGAAGCTGCTCGAGGAAAAAGAAGTAGCATATCGTACTTATCAAAACTAGTACCACAAAATCCTGCCAAGCACTGCATAAACAAACATGAAGGAATTGTTCACTTAGGATTTGATAAACTAATGGATGATTAATTAATTTGCTAATGGCCCTGTTTAAAAGATTTAAACTTGCTGATGGCCCATTTAACATGATTTAGACTTGCTAATTACCCTTTTAACAAGATTTGAACTTGCTAATGACCCTTTTAACAAGATTTGAACTTGCTAATGACCCTTTTAACAAGATTTGAACTTGCTGATGACCCTTTAACAAGATATAATCTTGCTGATGACCCATTAACAAGATTTAAACTTGCTAATGACCCTTTTAACAAGATATAATCTTGCTAATGACCCTTTTAACAAGATCCAAAGTTGCTAATGACCCTTTTAACAAGATCCAAAGTTGCTAATGACACTTTTAACAAGATCCAAAGTTGCTAATGACCCTTTTAACAAGATTCAAAGTTGCTAATGACCCTTTTAACAGGATCCATACTTGATAATGAACCCTTTTAACAAGATCCAAACTTGCTAATGGCCCTTTTAACAAGATTTAAACTAGTTAATGGCCACTTTAACAAGATTTAAACTTGCTAATGGCCCCTTTAACAAATTTAAACTTGCTAATGGCCCCTTTAACAAGATTATGTGTTATCGGCTTATTGGAAGAAGTTGAAAGCTTAGAAATTGGCAACCTTATTGTTCCTGAGTTGAGACCCTGTTGACCTTGTGGTGGCATGTTTTGCCTTTGAACATAACTAGGAATACGAAGCAAAGTTACTGGTAAATTTGAGACTTCTCGACCACAGACATCACAAGTCTTGTTCCCTTTGACACTAAACCACTTAATAGCGCATTCTTCATGTACGAGTCTGAGATCACCTTTGCAGCTGCATTCCATCTTAAGTGTATTTCCTTCATCACACGTATCAAAACAGATCCTGCAAACTGCTTCCTCCTCATCAATCTCTTCATCATTTTCCACTTCAATACTGATTTCATCTTCATTTTCACACATAAATATTTCAAAATAAGTTGCAAGTAAGCAACATGACTACATTTATTTGTGAAATAGGAAGAGTTCAAAACCGGCAATTGAGCATCAAAAACTTCTGAACGTACCATCAGCACTATCAGTCTGATCATTAGCCTTACGGGCCGCAAAAGAAATTGATCTTACAATAACAATATTTCTCCCAGGCACAGAGAGGGATCTTGAAACAGAAGGTTGAGCTGCCCCTATCTGAAAAAAGGAGAAAAGAAACACAAATATTGTTATAAAAACCGAATGCAAATCTGTTCTATTATAATCAAGAATGTAGCTTTAGTTGTCAAACTTCCAAGCATTAAACCAAATTTATGTTCAAAAACTTCCTTAAGTGATGCTCAATAGTCCACTCCCTTAGTACCATCATATGGTAACATATATTGCCATTTTATAGCAACTAAACTCAGGGCCTGTTAGCAGCTTAATGAGTTCATAAGATTCGCAACTTATTCGGTCAGCTATACATGACTGTTTGGTAGTGGCTTAATGATATAGAAAGTGGCTAATTCAGGAAGCTTTTAAGGGGAGCTTTATGCAGAAAACCAAAAAAAAATCCAAACCTTCCCCTTCCAACTAAAAAACACGCTTCTTTCATCTATGAAAAAACTCTCCAAAACAAAAACTTTCACAATCTATACAGACATATTGATCTACACAGACAACTTTATCCATACAGGACTTATGTTTGTGGCTGTAATGCAATTTTCGGAAATAACTTGCCTGTGATTTTTGTTGTTCACTATATGTCCTAGCTGAAATGGGCGTCGTGACTGAAGGGGATGTGTTTGATGCATGTTTTACCGGAAGGGATGTACAACGATTCCAATGTAAAGCGGGCATGATGTTACTTTCAGGTGGTGGTGGTGTATTTGGGAGAAGAGAGCTACTTTCACCATTAAGATGATCTTTCTTTTTAAAGCTTAAACCTTTAAAAATGCCCCGTGATGAAGAATTGCCGTTTGATGAGATACCAGGAGATTGGACAAAAGGCTTCCCGTTTTGAGTGCTAGCAAAATGTGCATGTCTAGGAGGTATATTCAGGGATAAATCTGAACGACGTGTGGTTTTACCAGAATTTGTAACTTCATTAGCGGATTCCTCCACATTGGTATCAATCTGCAAATATCAACAATTACTGCGAGTTATATAGGAGTTCAAGCATTCCATATGTGACATATCTAAGCAATTAAACAACATTAAACTCAATACTTGCATTATAATATTTGCAGCATTTATTCAACAATTTTATGTGGTTGGCTATATCAATGAAGAATCACATGTAATCATTGAAAAACTGAAATCAAGGTGTATACATCTCTTGAGGGAGGTTTAGGGAAAAACCCCTAAAAAATGAAAAACTAAGGAACATCCAGGTAACCATTCATATGGATTGAGTGGACGGTATGCACATGTGAATACAAGTAATTGAAGTTGTTTTTTGGTTTTTATAGACTTGTGCATGTTATGCACATTTGTATACCAGACAAATTGCTTACAAATTACTTGTATGTCCATATGCATAACGTCAAGATGAACGGTTATCAGGGTATTCCTCAGTTTTTCATTTTTTAAAGGTTTTCGGCTGAACCAGACCCTATATCTCTTTATCTCAAAAGGTACTGTAACAATAAACTGGATCAGGAACAAGAGGGTTTCTTCAAAGAAGAAAACATTTGCCATTAAAAACCCAGATTTGGGAGTTAACCAGATTCTTTACGATTGTACTGCCGATCTTTCTTCATAACCCTACAAGATCTCCCCTAATTTCTTATCTTTTTTACAAAAAAATAGGTCACCCAAATCTCAAATCATGAAAAGATCTCAGAACCTACAAGTTCTACTGGTGATTTACTAAATAAAGATTCAAAAACAAGTGAAATTAAACACAAAAATCCAATTCCATTTATAAGATTCAGGCGGCGGCGCATCAAGAAACCCCAAATTTGAGCTAAATCTCAGCTATTACGAACCTTAAAAACACTTTATAGAAAAAGGGTAAAACAATTAAAGTTGAAGAACTACCCCACAACAGAAAAGTTATCGCAAAAACAAACAAAAAGAAAGAAACAAAAAGAAAATGGCAAAAAGAAGAACCTCTGAACCATTTCTGTGATCATCATCAACTGCGTTGCTAATTTCTTGGGATGTTCGCATCATCGAAGAAACTACTGGAACAAAAAGGAGGGTGAATGTGTTGTCGAGTACTGGAAGAAAAGAGAAGAAAAGAAAACAAAAATAAAAACTATGATGATCGGTCACCAGTCATCATTCTGATTATTTATAATAGATTTTTTAAAAACCCTTTTTTCCACACTAGAATCTTGAAGTGTTTTCTTTAAGAGTTTCTTTGTAAATAATATTTTCTTGTGAACTTTTTTAGTGAGAAATGGAGTAAAAAAAGGAACAAGATCGCGAATTCATGCACGAGACATGAAAAAAAAACATGTGATAAAATATTCTTGAGGGCCGATGTTCTCTGGATCGTGTCAATTTCGATGATTTAAATATATATATATATATATATATATATTTATTTCACTGATATTAGATTGAAAATTTTATTAACTTTGTATTTGAATATTATAAACGCGTTGAATGATTAAACGTAATTTTGAAGTATATTTTTTATAAGAACTTGATGGATATTTTTAGAATGACAAACCCATCGGTTTTTCAAAGAATTCAGTATGAGTAGGTCATCTAAGACTTAGGGGGTGTTTGGATGAGCTTATTGACTTATAACTTATTACCGGTGTGGAAAAACACTTATGAAAAGTTGATAAGTTAAAACTTTTTACTTCTTAAAAAATGACTTATTACCGGTTTGGCACCGGATAAGTTGTTTTACCCAAACACTCAAAACGATTTATTACCGGTGCCACACTGGAATAAGTCAATAAGTTATTTTTATAAGCCCATCCAAACACCCCCTTATATGACATACATGTTATAAGGTTGAGAGATACATTTATCAAAATATCAAAATTAATCATGTTGGCATGATCAATTATATTTCAAAATCGAGAATCAACTAATTGAAAACAATATTTTAGTAAGAATAAACATAATCAAGACTGGAGTACATTCCTATAATTACCCTTTATTAAAAGGAAGAGATTTTTTTTACTTCAAAATATTTATTTTTAAACTTATCAATAACAGCAAACCTATAATACATGTTGACCTATTGCGAATCTGACTCATTAGAAAGAAGAGTAATAAAACTCTTTCCAGAAGATTAAAGATTTTCTTTATATATAAAAACAAAGAATTAAAAATTATGAAGACTTTGACCTTAGTGTTGTTGTGGACCTTCCTTCGAGCAAAAGGAAAGGAACATGCAAGGAAATGAGAAGTGAAACATGACATGATTTGACCCATCTCATGAATCTTATTTGAACAAAGGCCTTACGAATCGAAAACTATCAGATACTGATGTTATTAGTTTGAATTAGGCCAGACCATTGTTCTTTTATAAAGCTAATATTGTAACAAATCGTTCATATAGAGGAAAAACTACATTAGAGAGCTCTTTAAAGCATTTCCAATCATACTTGATACATCTAAGTTGATGTAAGAAGGTCTTTTTTTTAGTGTAAGAGGTCACTTTAACGGGTTTTTTCTTTTACACCCTAGTCTAATTCCCATTTGCACCATAATCTATTGTTTTATCTATTTTGATTGGGGGACATACTAACACTCATATTTATTTATCTATTTTAATTGGAGAACATATGTGTAAAATAGGGTTTAATATGTAAAGTATGGTGTAAATGATAACACCCCGCTTTAACATTATTGCCCCCAAGTCTCCGACCATGTTCCTATATTATTACATAATATATTATTTTAAGGATATATTGTATACTTTAATAGATGTTATTTATTTTTTTAATTACTAACAAAACACATAATAATAAAAATAATTTAATTACAATATAAGGAGCTTTAATAGATGTTATTTATTTTTTTAATTACTAATAAAACACATAATAATAAAAATAATTTAATTAAAATATAAGGAGCTTCTCTATACGTAGAAAGTGAGATAATGTATATTAAAGTAGAGGACCGAGTAGGAAATGTATACAGTTCTTTTTTTATATTTTAACTTCTGTTATCAACTCAAAGTTACTTTTTTCAAAGTTACTTTTTTATATTTTAACTTCTGTTATCAACTTTTTATATTTTAACTTCTGTTATCAACTTACTCAAAGTTATGTGCTACCAATAACTTCCATTGGTTGAGACTTCTATACGTTACAAATATATTTTTATGGGATCGGGTAAAGCCCAATGTTGGAACATGAAAGAACCCACTTTTTTCAACAACAAAAAAAAATCCGATAATTTAAATTCTTTCATTTATTTCTCTTTTCTTTAAAAACAAACTTTAACCACAACCAAATACAAGATTGTAGACATGAGGTACAACCCTTTAATGCACAAGATTCACATGTAAATTATACCCTATATATATATATAGGAATCGTTTCATTGGTTACAATATCAAAAATTTACAACCTTATTATCCCTCTTTGTATTTCTCCTAAACCACAAGATTGTTTCAAATGACTAAATAGCCATCAATCTCTCTCTCACATTCACCTCTTCAACAAAATCCATTTCCAGGGTCACAATGGTCAAATTGTTCCTATAGAATTTACCATAAGAGCTGTATATTCATATGTGAATTTTTCCCTTTTAAAGTTACGATAACGTAAAACGCTTAACGACTAGAATTCCTACATTTCACCAATTTATGCAGAAATCTGGATAACGAAATCCAGAGTGTATCCGGAATTCTGCGGCTAGAATGCATGAACAAGGCTGAAATTATATCGTAATAAAATCTATGAACCTCCGGGTTCAACGCCATACGAATCAGCATAGCCATCCATACATCGGGTGCCAATTTCACAGCTTGCCAAAAATACCCAAATCCGTTAACTACCCTTTTAAGAGTAGCTTCCCCCTAGAAACAAAAATAAAAATATATAACAATCACAAAACAACAATCATATCCAGAATTAGAGTTATTATATATATATATATATATATTAGACCAACCTCGGATTCCACCGTCTGTTTTGGTTGGTTCTCATCGAACATGGAGGAAGTAACTTCATCGTGAAGAAAAATATCTGACACTTTCACTATATCACGAACGATAAAAAGACGAACCCTGAAACCCTTCTCGGATAAGATAAATTTGAAAAGATCTTCTGTAGCGGAAACAACAGCATGCATGTCAAACGACTTCCATTCCAGTGGATTTGAAGATGATTTATGAGCGTTGTTAACTTCCTCATCTTTCTCAGAGGGCTGTTCGGATATTGCTAATACCTGTAACCATCACATTGTTCAGATGTTAAATATAAGGGGCTGTTTGGCAGTTGCTGAATGGTTTGGTGCTGAATGATTAAGAGGCTTTAATGATATAGTGCAAAAATGAAATATAATTGTTTGGTAATTATTCAAAATGAAATTAGGGCTCTGAATGATTAAGGGAGGTCCATGATACAAAATGATTCAGAGGGTTTTGGAACCGTTAAGAAGCAGACTTATTTTTTGCCAAACAGGATTCACCTCTTAGCGATTCAGAGGCTGCCTCTTAATGGTACTGGTAAGAGGTAAACAAAGGGTCACGGGGAAAGCTCAAATGAGGACCATAAATATTTTGAGAACCTAGGAACCAACTATTCATGTATTATTCATGATGAATAATCATGAATATCATGTATATTCGTTATGAATAATTTTCTTCATGGATATCTATTATGAATATATGATATATAGAAGTGATGAAAGAAAGAGATGACTTACCAACCGTTCTAGCCGATTCCATCTTATGGAACCATCATTACGGATAAGGAGTTCTCTCAATATTTTCCTCATATCAGGACTGGGGTCGGCCAGTAATCTTCCAATAACAAAAGGGTATGCACTTTCCACAACTTTGAATTCTGGATCCAATGTTTTTGCTGTCCCTTCAAGCGATCCCAATGCTCTTATCACCAAGGCATAATCCGGCGGAAGCGAGAAGTTGAACTCATACATAACATCATAAAGTTGGTTCATTATTGCCTGCCATTTTATTTAAAACAAACAGGCAGGGGTAGTTTAGTAATTTCCCAGTCTTGTCTCCATCTCCCTGATTCTTGTTCCTAGGTGGGATAGGACAAAAATGCTTGTTTGTCCACTTGAGGACATCAAACATGCCAAGCATCTCAAATGATATATACATATATATATATATACATAGAGAGAGAGAGAGAGGAAAGTTCAAATGAGAACTCAAATGTGGTTGTGAACGTGAGGACAAATGAGAGTGCGACACATGTCTGAATGTAAATTATTCAGGCTGAATAATCAAAGAAATATTCAGACTGAATATCGTATTTATGCAGTCTGAATAAGCATTATTCAGACTGAATAAATATTATATTCAGTCTGAATATTTCTTTAATTATTCGGTCCGGGTATGACACGTGTCTCATTTGTCCTCACGTTCACAACCAAATTTGAGTTCTCATTTGAATATAGGGGCCCCTATATATATATATAGAATATAACAGTAAATGGAACCTGGAAATCTTGGGATTGTCGGGTGCCATCACCAAAGGATGCTTTAAGTGCATCTGAAACCGCCAGCATATCAACCCCTTCAGGAATGAATCCGAGCATAAGAAAATCATTGGCCAAACCCAAAGAGTCCCGATTGACGAAGTGTACAAGCTGGATCAGAATAAACACCACCCAAAACTTAATCAAAGACATAGATAGATCACTTATATAATTATCATGCTTTTTAGTCTAACACCATTAACTATGACTGAGATAACAATCTTTTATAAAAAGTTAAGGCGAGCACAATCAATTGTCATCATTCAAATTCCATCAAGGTTTGAACATTTGCAATGCAACATATAACAACAAAAAGGGGGAATCTTGAAAATATAATAAACGTTATACTATATATTTACCAGAAATACTTGCTTCATAAAATACGAAAAAGCAATTCTTACCACTTGGATAAGTCCAACACGATAGTGGCGTGGTATATCCCCCATCATCCCAAAGTCGAAGTAAACAAGAGACCCCTCTTTGGTAGCAACAAGGTTTCCGGGATGAGGATCAGCATGGAAAAATCCCACCTCAAGTAATTGCATCAGGGAGCAGTACAAACCCTAAAAAGCTATAAATTCAGTATAGGAAATAAATATGTCTAAATATAGGCTATGTTTGGCAAACTAGCTGTTAAGCTAGCTTGTAGCTTATAAGCTAGCTGATGAAAAAACCATGTTTGACAAAACTAGCGTATAAGAATCTAAAATGACCAAAAAGGGCATATTGAAAAATAATAATAATTAATAATTAATATTAATGAAGGTTATAATTGGAAAAAATGACAATAGGCCCCCAAAACGTGTACACTGAAAACCTAGCTTATTTTTGCCAAACACAGCCTTAATCATAAGCTTTTCATTGGTGCTTCTCACTACAAAGTACAAATTCATATAATAGACGAAATTCACTATGTATTTAACCATAAAATCATCCAACTAGGTATTTAAATATATAAGACAGAAAAAGAAGTATGAATGTCCTGAATACCCTATCTATTAGTTCTTTTCGGTTTAAAGAGGCCTTCTTCAAAGCAGCTTCATCATTAAGCTTAATACCATCAATCCATTCCATTGTAAGCACAGCTCTTCGGGTAAAGTTCCAATATATCTTTGGAACTTTAACACAGTTTTCCTTTGGGTAGGTTTTTTCCTGTTGAGCTGCAATAATTATTTCAATACAATACATTATTAAAATAATTTAATAGCAACGAACTAAGTAAAGTATGCAGAGTTCAGAATCAATCTTTATGGAATCACCAAATGAAGCAACATGAGTCAAATTGAATGCCAAATGTTCTAAGCCTACCAATTAGCCATTAATAAGAAAAACTATCTGGTCTGCTTTCTTTAACAGCAAAAATAACAAAACACCCACCACCCACATTTGAATTCTTTTACAATTCAAAATCATCAGAAAAAATGATTATATAAATGGTGAAGACACAAGTCCAAAATGGAATATTAAATGACCTGAGAACAGAGAGAACTCTACATGCAATTGCAGTTGCAAGAATCATGAGAAGGACTCCTCTTTAGTGCGATACCACTGTACACATTTTAACCATGAAGATCGATAATGACGCATAAGATAAAGCATTGTAATAATTAGAGATTACTTACAGGAGCTGAAACCATAGAGAGAAGCAAATCGCTCAGCATTCTGTCCCTCGAGAATGTAATCAATTTCTTCAAACATGTGCCTGACCTATTCCATGAGAATCTTGGGTCATGAAAAAGCACAGAAGAATACATTGAAGCCATAAGAAACATATGTATATACATATAAAGGTAAGTTCCATTGGGGGCGCGAAGGTTCAGCTCTATTGGCTCCTTTATTTTCCAAATCATTCTTCATATCATCTGCAGTGCATTTGACCCCCCCCCCTTCTCCTCTCTTTACCAAAGCCATTGTTACTAATCTTGTCGATGGGGAGTGCATTTACTAAAGCAACATAACTTACTTCCTAAAGAACATTGTATTATCCATCAATTTCATCTAATTGTTTATATTTTTATTCTATTACTTCCTTGGTCCAATGATGGAGTCTAGTTTACAACTGGGTAAGTACTAGAAAGATGATATTTTGGAACAAGCTTACCTTACCTTCGATTAAATACATGTTAATTATATGATATATTACATGATTTCAAAAGAGTGGAAATTCAAGAACGACAAATTTTAGAAATTGGCTTTTACAAACAGATTAACATCTATTAAAGCGGATTGAATATTTATCTAATTTGGTAGATACCCTACATTTATGGTTTTATATAGCACAATATCTAATTATGGTTAACAAATCTGTCTTTAAATTCTTAGACTACTACACATTCCACAATCACTTGATGAATTTATATTTCATTTCTTCATTTTGGTAGGTCTATATTATGATCAGATCTCAGTGAATCTGCCCAAATGTTTTACTTTTTCACGCTTTTCTTCCTTAATTATGTTCCTTTCCACAACCTTGTCAAAAAACTTCACTTTCTCTTCCAAAAATTACAATTACATATCATTAATCATCATTGTTAACATCAACTAATAATAATCTTCATCCATATCATACGTGAGCTGTTGAAGAGTAATCGTTAGAAAACAACATGCCACGTATAGAAGACTCACCGTTTCATTAACTGCTACAATTATATCCTTCCTTGCTTTGGCGAATCGCTTTAATTGGCCCCCAATCATGTTAAATAACAAGGCATCAAGGGTCAAAGAAAGTGACATACCAGGCCTTTGAACTTTTACAGCTACTAGCTCCCCTGTATGCAGATGAGCTGCAAAACTTGAAGTAATGTCAAAAGCCTATTAGATTAACATAGTTACTGCAATTGCCCTCCTACCATTTATCCATCCATTCCTCGTGTTTTATAAAAGAAGAAGCCATTTAAACAAGTAGACAATATTAAGCAATGCTAAATATATGAACATCAAGAAGCTGCATGCAAAATATATGAATTGTGTACAATCCCAACCAGCATAATGACAAAGACAAAGAAAAGCGCTACTTCTCTTCACATGCTGAAAGTATCTAACCTTTATATACTTGTCCTAAAGATGCTGCAGCAACAGGCTCTGGGCTGATGTCTGAAAAAATTTGTGAAATAGGAACACCCAACTCAGACTCAATAGAACGAATGGCAACCTTAGTTGGAAATGGGGGTATTTGATCCTGGTAAACAGTAGACATTTTAATAACTGTGAGAGTGATAAATAGTAATGAACTAGATTTTATTTGTTAGAAGTTCTGTAGTTATAAGATTGGTACCTGTAGTTTAGCAAGTTCATTACAATATACAGAAGGTAATATATCTGGTCTTGTGCTGAGAGCCTGTCCAAGCTGCCAATCGAAATGAAAGCAAGTTAATAAGACTGTATTTTACTTTAATCACTCACCCTTCCACTTGCTCTTTCACTTTTTTTTCAAAATGATTGGAACTAAATAAGAACTGCAATGTTCATTGCCTACATCCCAGTGAAACTCATATTTAATTGATATCTTGAATCTTGATAATGGGAAGTTAAGTGTATATAGATAGGCTATGAAGCTATTATCCAAGGCATTCATGAAATCACTCCTCATGTACCGACCAATAACTTTCAGCATATGCAAACATGCCGAGGATGATTCAACAGGGGGAGCACATATGCAGATACGTGAATGACTATCTCAACTAAAGAAGAAAGATCTTAATTCAACCAGTAATATGATTAAAAGTAAATAGGGAGGGAGAGAGAGAGAGACCAAGGAAATAACCTAGGGGCTAAAACCTATGACTTTATTGTGCAAGGTCACATACCCAAGGAGGCAAGGATATTCACTTTCCATATTTTCAACCAGGGAGAGGTAGAAAGAGAGAGAGAGAGAGAGAGAGAGAGAGAGATTGGTTCAAGTTAAGTGAATGCATATGCACACCACAGAAATCAACATGATGAAGAGAAATTGTGGAAATAATAAACTATACAAGAGAGGACTTGCCTTAATATAAAAAGGACCCAAGCGGATGAGGGTATCACAAAACTGCATCAAATAGAAAAGGAGTTATTGTTGTTTGAAGTCCATGCATGCCTTGTTCTATATGCTAACTAACAAACAATAAAGAAATGAAATACCATACGAAGTGAATTATGTACAATGTGATATCATGTACTATTATACCTTTACGAACTTCTTCACTGCAATCTCAATTTACTGTAAGATAAGTCAAAACATGCCTAAATACCAATTGGTTTGTTTAATGATATAAGAAACACCACCATCACCACCCTCAAAAAGAACATATGTGCTAATATGGACAACAGGGGTTCACATGGAAGTGACCTTGAAGATAAAATATAATTGTACAGGGAAATTGGAGGAATTGAGCTAGCATGAATAGTCTTGAATGAACCATAGAGATATTTCTGCATTTGAACCCTCTACTTATCGACATATGTAAGATGGCGGTTACACAATCAACAAAGAATATTATGCATTAAACCTATTTGTGCCACCGACATCAAGACGCTCAAACAATAGGCTCATATGGCAAATACCATTCAGATAGAGGTAGAGTTAACGAAGTAAAAGCAAGCCCTGATCTACCTTTTCTGAACGTTTTTTAATGTCGTGAACGAAAAAATGCCCCAAAGTAAGCTTGAACACCTCGTACGAAATATATGCTGCTCTATACAATGCCAAGAACGGACCAAAACTGAAGTACATGGAGAGACGTTTGGACCTAGAAGTAAGTGCATTTCCGAATTCACTTTCAAGTGATTCCTTCCTCAACTTGGCATACTCTGCCGATGGCTTCTCTCCATGCACACTAGATAATCTCGTAGAAAAACTGCATGAAAAGCTAAATTATATATCAACATGGAGTGAAGAAAATGCAAGCATGAACTTAATAGAATCCATACACTTTTTAATGCCAAAAACACAAGCAACTTATCACTAAACAAGAAACACACACATATAAACAACAAAGAGACAGCTTGCCTTCTGCAGGGAACAGTCGCAAACGAACTGGCATTGTGGAAAGCTGCAAAGAGGAGAAATGAGGATAAAAAAATTCAGTATTTGAAAGATATAGTAGCCAGTGATGACAAGATTAATAGAACATAGCTACATATAAATCACAGGATGGTAAAATCCAATCATGATCTATATTTGAATAAATACTTCAAATTAAGAAATATCAATATCAAATTGGAAGAATGAATCAAATAATTTCCCATGAAAATCAAGCAATGCATTACTCCATCCATCCAAAAAACCCTATATTTTTTGAAGTTAGAACTTGCTACTTGCCCGATTAGAAAATTTTCTCATTAAAATACGAATTCCAGTAGAACTTGGTACTTCCACATACACGAACATATCATCAACGTCAACGGAATGCCTCGGATATGACTTTTTCTTCTTCATCAAAATTAATTCCATAAACATAACAACAACAGCAAATAGATAAAATGCACTTCACTCGATGCTTTGCGAATTCAACAAATCATTCCTCATAAACTGAACCTAAACAACGTTTTCCACAAAATCAAGTATTGGGAAAAATGCGAATAATGAGTTGAATTAGACCGGATTTCGTTAAATTCTTCCCCAAAACAAGTGGCGAATGAAAACATTGATGAAATTGAAGGGAAGAAGAAGCATACCTGTTGTTGTAATTAGTGCAAAAACTTGCCGTTTAAGAGATGCAACCGCATTATCCCTCATGGATGGAAGAAGATATGGATTGATTCCGACAAGCGATAGGTATATTCCGGCGAGCCGACTGATAAAGCGGATGCAGATTGCAGGGAAGGAGAGGAGGCGGTTGGAGAGTGGGGGGCTAGAGGTAGTGACACGTTGGGAACCAGGTGGCCTCCTCTAAGCAGTGGCGACGAGACATGAGACGCAGCAGCATTCGTATTCTCCTAAAAACAAACCTCTCTGTCTTTCAATCATATCTATATGCTTTTTTAAGCTTATATCTTATATTAAGAAAATTTAATTAATTAGTGGTATCGTAACTAATTTGGTTAATGATTTGTAAATTGTAAATATAAATATATATTAGTTGTTAAGAGAAAAGTTTAAATGTGAGCTCAAATTTGGTTGTAAATGTAAAGACAAATAAGAACGTGACATGTGTCTAAATGTAGACTATTTAGACTGAATAATCAAAGAAACATTCAGACCGGATAAAACTGAATATATGTTTATTCGGTCTCAATAAGCATTATTCAGACTGAATAAATACTATATTCAGTTTGAATATTTCTTTGATTATTCAATCTGAATATGACATGTGTCGCACTCTCGTTTGTCATAACGTTCACAACCAAATTTAAGTTCTCGTTTGAACTCGTCCCTAGTTATTAAATGGTATTTAAATGATTCGAAAAAAGTTAGTAGAAAGAGAGAAACAGAGAGATGTTAACAAATAAAGTTGTAGAATTAAATAAAAATGGATGTGGATAAGCGAAGAACCTTACCACCGGTTGACATGCCGCGAATCCTCTTGAAAGAGTGGTGAAATCGTTACCTTAACCGCAAGGAGGAGGATGCCTTAATGCGTTGTTTGTATGATTGATATCTTCATGAAGCTTTTTATTTTTTATTTTAAAAAGGACGATACCTCTATCGATTTTATTAAGAAATAAATAAGTTACACTCAAATTGCACGATAACTAATTTAAAAGATTAATGATATCTATAAATAAATAAGCAAATATTAAATATGCATTAATACAAATTCTAAAGTTACAAATCAACATAAAAATAAATATTTTTAAATACTAATCAATAATAGTTATTTACTATTATTAATATGCTATTATACATATATATATATATATATGATCTGATCGAGAGAGAAGTTGCATTTTGTAAATTAAAATCTATGTAAATTGGTAAATATTAATCGATTAGAACTATTTATCGTCAATATACTAAAACCATAAAGCGAGAAAGAAAGATATTGCTTATAATATAAATTAGAAAAGTAAAACAAATTGATCTATACATACGAATGATTGTAATAAGTTATTTTAGATTAACTCATATATTAAAACAATTACATATATATTGTATAATGAAGGAGAAAACAATAAAAATATGAATCAAAAAGTTATAACACATGAAACACCATCTCGCATATGTAATTAAAGTTTCATTTCTTTTCATTTGGTTGACAATTTGAAAAGTTGAGGAAAAGCAACACAATAAAATAAAATTGATTTTTCTTCTTTTTCATCACTATCATATTCATCTTTAATGCAACGATTTTATAAGAATACATGAACATTTACCGAAGATAAGTAGCCTCACAGCATATATGTTGAAAAGTAATATGATTAACACCCAAAATTGAAGAGTCCTTTTTTCGAAAAAGTAAACACTTGAACGTATATTGACGATTTCAAGTCACGTAATGCAAGCAAATTTCAGAATCGTATGAAAATACATAAATTACCACATTAATGACGGAAAATAATTTGATTAAGACCTAAAATCGAAGAGCATCTTTTTATAAAAGACGAGCATGCTTACCACGCTAATGATGAAAGTAATTTGATTAACACCCAAAACTGAAGAGCGTCTTTTTTATGAAAAAAGTGAATACCGGAACATATATCGACGATTTCAAATAACATAATGCAAGTAAATATCATAATCATATGAAATACTTAAACACGTAAGTAATCTAATTAACACTCAAAATCCAAACACATGCTTTTCTAGAATAGACTGAACACATGGACATATATAGACGATTTCAAGTAACTTAACGCAAGTAAAATTTTAAATTGTATGAAAAGTGAAAATACATAAAGCACTTATTGAAAATCAGCGGACACCTGATTTTAGCACATGAAACACTCTCCGTAATATCCGTTCCATTAAAACAGTTAGTTGATAAGGACGATGATGGTTCAATGATCGTCAAAAGTTGTAAAGTCACATCCATTGAGCAAAGGCAGAGTTTTAGATCGGATTAGCATTATTATGAATCATGAACTCACATGATTTGATGGATTTCAGTATAAAAATGGTTATAAATTGGAAGAAGAAGCAAAAGTTAAAGGAAAGCATAAATGCTTAGTTATTGTTGTGACAAGTTATGGTAAAATATTAAATAAAATGGAAGAAGAAGCAATGGTTTAATAGAAAATATAAATGATTAGTTAATGTTGATGAGAAGTTATGGTGGAATATTAAGAAAAAGAAGGGTAAGGTGAGGATGAAGGAGAAAAAAGAAAAATGGTGTTCTAGACTTGGAGGATATGTCATGTCATGGTGGTTTTTCCTTTAATATATATATATATATATATATATAGATTTTTTATATTATTAAAATGTCAGTGTCTTTGGAAATGATAACTCTGTAATTCATGGTTGATCTGTAATTTGTAGAGGAATCAAAGTGTAAAAACAAAATTAAACCAGGTCTACAAGCATAGTGATCAAATCTGTAAATTAGTTTTAACACCTATGCAAATGGCTTCCGCCACTTGGAGACCTATATCTAATTTATAGATTTGGTCTTTGTATTTGCGAACTGGTTCAGAAACTACTTTTGTTAATAATTTGACCTCTTCATAAATTGCAAATCTACCACTTACGGAGTTAGTGACATTTTGGTAATTTTAGAAAAGAAATCGCTAAAAGGTAAAATCATAGGTCGGAAATGGTTATACCCTTATTATTAACTATTTTAGTTTATTCAAAAATAAGTGTATACTTTTAAAAATAATTTACTTTTAATTATGAGATGAAGAAAACATTACTATTTATAATTAGAAGTAAAATTGTTCTTTTATTAATTAAAAAATATAATAATTACATGTTTTTATTGTGTTTATATTTTTTGTGAATATTTATTTAAAGACAGAAAATTATCAATAAAAAAACTAATATTTTTTATTATTAAAAGTTGCACAAATTTGTGAATAATTTTGTTGTATTAGAAGATTTATTCTTTATTTAAATGTATTTGTTGATTGGCTTAAAATTTAGCCCATATACAAACTGAATGTTAAAATATTCGATTTAGATAAATTGTTTTTAATAAAATTTATAAACTACATGTGAATGATTATTAGAACTACAAAATCAAATTTCTATATAATAATTTGGTTAAAGTTTTATGTGTATTGAAAATTAATTTACAACTACTTGGTCCCTGTGGTTTAATAGTTTTTTGGGATATAGTCCTTATAGTATGTTTGTTGTGGATATGGTCCTAGTGGTATTCAATTTACTTTGGTCATGGTTCCTTTGACTAACGGTTCACTAACTCTGTTAAATGAAGGGGTCATTTTTGCCATCTACTTATTCTTTTGTCTTTTTTTTTTCATATAAATATAAATCTACTTATTCTTTTGTCTTTTTTTCATATAAATATAAATCTACTTATTCTACTTATTATTTTGTCTTTTTTTCATGTAAATATAAATCTACTTATTCTTTTGTCTTTTTTTCATATAAATATAAAAACAATATTTGTATATATATATATAATCAAAATAAATAATATATGACATTATTGTAGAATATGATTTGTTTACTTCAGGAAAAAAACTTAACTATATTAAATAGATTAAATTATATTGTTTTAAAAAACTAATTATATTAAATTGTATTTAATTATATTAATCATATAAATAAATTCAAAGAATTAATTGATGCAATTAAAATTTTAAATTAAATAAATTAAAACATAAAACCATAATTTATTTTATTTAGAGCCAATAAATAAGACGGTTTTAAGATTAATTTATTTAAATTAAAAAAATGTCAAATACAATTTAATTTTAAATATAGTTAAGTATTTTTTAAATTACACAAATCATATCTATAATAATATCATAATTAATTTATTTTGATATCATTATATACATATATGTGTGTGTGTAAAAATATTGTTTTTATATTTATATGAAAAAAGACAAAAAAATAAGTAAATGACAAAAATGACCCATTCATTTAATAGAGTTAGTGAGCCGTTAGTCAGAAGGACCATGACCAAAGTAAACTAAATACCATAAGGACCATATCCACAACAAACATACTATAGGGACAATAGCTCAAAAAACTATCAAACCATAGGGACCAAATTCACAATTCACTCTAAAGGAAATGAAGTTTTGTTTTCTATATTGTTTCAATAGATTTCTTATTTTGTTATCTAAAATAGATAAACCCAAATAAAACTCCAAAAACTCTCTAATAATAAAAAGAGAAATGTTATTTTAATATCTCCCACCAATTAGATTTATTAGCTTTTTTATATAAAAGTTTTTTTTAATATGTTGGGATGGAAAAATTATAGAATGTTTTAATAAAATAGTTGATGTTGAAATTCTTTTAAATAGAATTTGTTAGAGTTGAATTAATCTTTCTTTTTTTAAATTTGACTTTTAATTATCTGTTGTAGATAAATTATAGAAAAATTTGTTGAAATATCATAATTAACTATAGTTTGATGGTATTACAATTGTAACTTACTAACACATATTTTAAGACTTTTTTCAAATCAAGGATAATTTAGTAATTTTATGTTTCTATCTTAACAATCAGTTTTTTGGGATAAATCTTTGTATCCATTTCTAGATAAGTAAATTTCACGTATTTTTACTTAAACTTTATTTTCGATTTCAAAATCAATGTTTTAAGATTTATAACATATTTTTACACACAGTTTAGTACCTGAATACAGTTTAACAATTTTTTTATATGAAACCTTTACGTATTCCACATATTGTTGTTTTAATGGTTAAAAACCTAAGACTTGGATACACATACATACAATATTTATAAATTCCTTTATTTTTATGGTTACATTATTCAGCATATACCAAGAAAACTATACACAATATTATTGATCAATTATTGCAATAGTGTGGCAACACATTTTGGTCATCGAGCATTTGTACTGTGCTTCGGTCGTAAAACCAATCACCAACTGCCTCAGCAATAGCCTGTGGATGACGTGTTACAATACCATAGCGATAGAAAGTATGATAAATAATTAAGCATGTAAAGAGATAAATCTTTACCTTATGGTTCAATTTTGAAGAAGGATTACCCAACCATTTTGTTTGGTACTCGCACTGGCCGTGAGTAAAGCAGTTGTTAACAAACCATCCTCTTGACGAACCATTTCCAACGACCAACAATGCATTTAAAAAATCTGATCTAAAATCTAAACCAAAAAACGTCCAAAAGAAAATGTTACAAAGGTCTAATAGCCCAGTGGTATCTAGGTTGGAGGTCAAGGGTACAAGTTTCATCAAACGTAAGGAGTTTGTGTTTGTTTTGTAGTATATAAATACAATACACTTAAAAATTCAAAACAAAAGAGCAATGACATCAACCTTTTAGCCTTTGGACTTGATCTGATGAGCATACACTTATATCTTGCTTGCATTTGGCAAAGAGTCCCTTAGGATCAGCTTGTGGCGTGGCCAAGATGTTTTGAATCTCAATTTATATCACAAAATAAAGGTAAAGAACAAAGGCAAGATATAAACCAATTTTCACAACAAAAAAAATGTTGAAAACTAACCTGAAATGTATCATAGGTAGAATGCAATATAAAAACAGGTGTCTTAACATATGGCATGGCAAATTGTGGGTAGAAACACTACAATGCCATTTTCGTTACAATATTCATTAGTGATTATGTGTTTAAGACAATATGTGAATACGTAAATGTTAGTGAGATAATAGTGCTTACAAGACTGGGATTCATCTTCGAAGTACATTCATGGTACAAGTTTTTTGATGATTCCTACAAGTACCAAAAAAGGTATATGTTCACTTTGATTACTCTTCGAAAACAATTTTAATCCACAACTATCGAAAAGGAACACCAATATGAAGGAAGAGAACACACATGTAACGTAACCACTTGATCGTAATATCTCTCAAACTTGTATTCTCCGGATATATCTTTCCTGTGAAATGTTAGTTAACAAGAAATATGTTTGAGTCCTTGCCAATTTGGCATGTAATATGATCAACCAAATGTATGTTAGAGAAATTAAAAGATTCTTTTGTCTCAACTTACACATGAGCAAAATAACCGGCATCAGAAACACATTTTACTTGAGTGTTTGATGGAAAGAATGCTCGGAATTTGTCACAGTGCAATATGGAAGCCAATCCACCAGCCGAAGACCCCGACAAAAGAGCCTATATGTTCGTATCATCTTTTAATATTCGTCGAAATAAAGAAAAATAATAAGAGGGAGGGATTTTACATTTGATGCATTTTTCATTCCTTTGCCAAGTAACTCTTCAACAATGACATTAAAGACCCTTGCACCCCTAAAGTGAAGATTTGTACCCTTGAAACAAACACAAAGACTATTAATCATTATACAACAATAATTCGATTAGATTTGGACTATTTTTTTCTCATTATATATTAGAATGACCTCTTTTCTATGTTGAATGACTCTTTTAAAAAGTAATCTGACAGGCTTCCACATTTTTATAGTATAGTAACAATATATGTATGTAGTATATGTGACTTACGGGATCAACCGCTTCTACGTCTCCGGTAAATGATGACCCGTCACAGTACCTCATGGCAACTCTATTCCAATTGTAGAAATCTATTGAAAATAGTTGATATTTTTTCGTTTTCATGGTTTTTCATGGAAATCAAAGCTATAATAATTAATGGATGTGTCAATCAAGATAATTAACAGTATATGTGGTTCGTACTCGGATTTAAGTCTTGCTTATTGCTCAAAATCCCACTGAAGCTGTAGTCAGAACTCTTCATTCTCTTCGATGAACCATATAGACTATACGTTCGTGTATGGCAATCTTCTACCGAATTGCACCATCCTCCACCCTACCATAAACATGATCACCCAAACATCCGTATACGGTATATATACATATACATATATTGACATACAAGGATGTTAAAAAAAGTATAAAAAAAGTTGAAAACGTACGAATATATGATTCACATGTGAAGTTTTGAACCACTAGTAAAAGGAAACGTGTGTTCACATATACATTTTCATATGTGAAAACACTGATTTATCTATGGATCTTCAAATGGATTCTTTTTTAGGTTTACAAATGATTGACATGAATCTTTATTCGTACATTTTCTCCACCTTTTTGTGTTTCTTATTTCAACCATCCTTATAGATTTAAGATATATATACATACAAACACAGAGAGACATATATATATATATATTATGAACCTGTATGTGAATAAGCCAATTGTGAAGACCTTCTCCAAAACCTGCATCAAACTGGTATGCAGGTGGGCTTCCATCCAAACAAACTTGAGACCACCATTTTTAATTACCACAGTCAAAAAAATAAAACTTGATACTTATTTATTGAAATACATACAATTTTATAAATAAAGATTCACCTGCTCCTTTATCCACAGCTCCTTCAATGATGGTTAAACCCACTTCATCACCATTTGTACCTTCTATTTTTAGAAATATAAATACACACAGTAGTGTGTGTATCAGCCATTGGGAAATTGGTCTTAATTTCATCATCTTACTCAAAATATTGCAACTGAATAATAGATAAAGGTTGGGTCTGTATAAAAAGATGATAGGTAATGGAAGACTTGACATAATTTGTATCTCCACGGGATGCCACTGAATGAAACAGTGGGCAGGCGTGATTTGGCAAAAAAGACGTGGCATGTTCCTATTGGGTCCCCAGGATTAGTGTTTCAAGCACAAAATGCAATACATAACCCACCATCATAACTTACTTCTTTTAATTCATACAAATCTTATTCAACTTCTTCTTTAAAATAGAGAAAATTAACTTTTTGTTCTCTATAATACTCCAACATTTTCTCTATCTCATTCTCTAAAATAGAGATTCATGAAGAGATCTCCAAATATAGAGAATTCTCTAAAACTCCAAAAAAAATGAGAGATAAATTAGTTTTTTATTCAATCCACCGATGAGAGTTAATTTAATATCATTCTGTATATATTTTATTTTAAAAATGTATTGGGATCATAAAATTATATAATATTTAAATAATATAATCAATGATAAAATCTCTAAAATAGAGAATATACTGAAGTTGATTATAATGTATTTTAGAGATTTTAACTTTTAATTCTCTATTATAGATAAATTATAGAGAAGTTGTTGTCTTATGTTCCATACTGTTTAGTTATTTATTTTTATCTCATTTTTGTCTATTAGTGACAATCATATAGATATAAATCATTAAAAAGAAAAATTTAAATTAAATGTATTTAAAATATATAAAAATTTAAGGTATCTTAATTTTATTAGTGAAACATTGATAAGACATGGGAACTTAAAACAATTGAATTAATTTTATCGTGTATATAAATATAGATGTTAGCGACATAAATTTATAATTTCAAAACTTTTGGGAAGCTTTTTATAGATGTGGAAAGTTATATATGGTTTCAAGTCTTTCTCATATCAAACTAATTTGCAACAAACAAATTTATTAATTTCATTATATACATATACAAAGGAAGGTTTAATAAAAAATCTCAAAAAGTAGAAAATTGAATAACACCATGGAAGCCCTCCATATGGACGTTATGTATTTATACATAGACAGTATGTACAAATGAATACAAGCGATTGAAGCTGTTTTTATTTCTATACACGTGTGCATGCTACAAATTACCGGTATGCATTTGTCATTCATCCAGACGAAAAGCTCCAACGGTGTTCTTCAGTGTTTTTTATTATTAGATTTTATTGTTTAAATTTGTTCCGAGTTTAGATGGGGATTTACAAAAAGTATCAATCAAAATTTCATTAGGTGGTATTTTGATGTACTAAGTCTTGTTCCTTTTTTTTTCTAGAAAGGAAGTCTTGTTCCTTTTTACGATCATGCTTATAAATTATAAACAAAATCAAACCAAACAAACCCAATAATATCACCCGAATATCTAATTGGTGGTTCGAATATCACTTTTGTATTTTTTTGTAGTGTTTTTTAAGAAATTAAGAAAATATATGAATTGTTAATTGAATAATCAAATCAAAATATGGAATATCTCAAATCTGGTCTAACTGATAACCAATAGCAACCTCCAATAAATATATCAATTCTACTCCAATCCAAGCATCCATAGTTAATTGTATTGGATCCATTTGGCACTCCAATAATCAATTGGATTAGATGATTTCCATTATGAACATAATATCTCTATATCAAACATTTTTTCAAATTTCACCCATTCTTACAAAACTAAACTCATAAAAGATGAACAATTATAACCAATCTATGAAATCAAAAACAAAAGTATATATTAAGATTCATGAAGAAATCAAAACATCTAAAAACTATACACTTCAAATCAAACAAAAGAGTGATCCAAAGGGTACCTTTACTAGAAAAGCATTCAGAAATCTAACCATTTGGTGTAGTAAACACAAGTACTCGGAGATATAAGTCCATCCGGCGTACACTGCCTAATCCTCGGACAAATCCCACATGGAATTGACACCATTGCCCCTGTTATCGGACCTTGACTCAAATCACCAGCCGGAGGACATCTATAACATAATTTCCCAATAGGAATCGAATGATATTCCCCTAATCCAGTACTCGTTACATCTATAATCATATTATCCAAAACCATTGATCTCAAAATCTCACTTATCTGCTGGCTAGTGCAATCTGTGTTAGTCAGCCTGTTGGTCTTGAAAAAGTCGTAAACCCCATCAGCCGTTGCAACTTTAAGTTTACGAATTATCTTTAAACAAAGATCTTTAAGTTGATCGATGAATGCTGTATCAAGATTACCATCTACGTACCATGAACCACCCGTGATCTCTTTTGATGGCTCGAATTCTGCTGCAATATAGTGTTTTCTGCCCTTCATTTGGACATGGGCGACTTCTTTTATCAGACCTAAAGCTTGGAGGTTCTTGATGCATTTGTTGATAATGGGATCGGGTAGATTTGTTTCTTTCTTTAAGTCTCGTGTCCAAATCGCGTTTTCTTTTTTGCTTTTGATGACGTTGAGTACCATACGATCTGATTCGACTAGACCGCCACCAACTGGTTTAGCCTCGGGTTTTTTTCTTTTTTGTAAGAGACTCATCTTAATAAGTTTGAAATAATGAATCTTGCAAAATGAAATGGAATCAATCAATGAGTTTCTGAGGATGGAATTGTGTTAAAGAAAAAACATCAAACACTTGGCGGAAAAATAACATAAATGATATAAATTTGATGATTACATCACAAAGATAATTGAAACAATTCAACATGGATTACAATTTCTAATTCATACATTTGTCAGTAAACTTATTGGCTTGATTGAATACAAGAATTCATGGAAAATTATCAGTTTTTATTCACACTCTTTTACCTTCTTTTATCTATATTTTAGAAGCAACCTCATATGCGATTTACACTTTGTTGAACCCTCCTACGAACAAATTAAGTTAGGGTTTTTCCATCTGTCTACAAGCTTTGATTTTACGCAAATCAATAATCAAGATACTTTGTATATAAGTATCGGAAAATAGCAAAAAATTCAGGAAGCATATGGTGGATTAATCAGGAAGACATGGTAAATTCGAAATCGCAAAAATCAGTAAACCCTAAAACAGGGATAACAAGCGATTTCAAGTTTCAAAATAAGAATTAAAGATCGATTACTTACTACAGATCAGTTGGCCTGAATGGTTGAAGCAGAAGGAGTGACCGGTGAGGCGGTGACTCACGTGATTCCTCCGAGGCGAAGGTCGACTGGGTGAGGCGGAGGCCGGCCGTGACCTCCTTCTTCGTGAAGATCGAGGATGGGCCTGTTAGTTAGATTTAGATTTCTGTTCTTTTCTTTTACTAAATTTAGAATGGGCTTGGGCTTACGTCGGCCCAAAGCTAATCATATATATTACCGGAAGCAATAAGTTGTAATGAAACTTAATTTGTAATTTCAAAATAACTATATATATTTTAGTTCTTCGAAAAAAATTTATATATATTTTAGTTTGTTTGAAAGATAAATGTCTAATTTTTAGTTCTACAGTAAGAAAGTCTCTTTTATTATACAAAGGTAAAATTATTATTTAATTAATTAAAAATATAATAATTACGCAGCTTTTGCTTGTGTTCTTTCGATTGCGAACACTCTTTTTTTCACAAAAACCACTTTCATTGATTTTGCATATATTAAAATCTTCTCTTATATGGGACGATACAAGACCAAGTGGGAAAAAAAATTGAACAAAAATAAAGAAAATTAAATATATTTATAAATTACTTAATTATCCATGTCAAATTAAACCATCCTATTAAGAATTTTTTCATCCCACCTACAATATTCTCGTCCGGAATGTGGCAGAATAACCCACCTGCCCAAGGTTCTATTCTACGTGTACACAACAGTTGCAATCACTGAGTTTATAAGGACTAATTTCTTGTGCGGTGATAGTTTTTACCGAGATTAGTCCAGGCATAATGTTGGGACACCCATCCAAAAAAAGTCCTTTAACCCTCCGAGCCGATTCGTAAAACACATAATGGGGACTTTTTGTAGTAGAAAGCATAGAAAACAAATTACGGGTGTTACTATCCTAGTCATTTAATTTAAACATCTCTATACAAGTGTGAAAGAGATATAACAATGAAGCTTTTGGGAGAAATTTACACTTTTCTTTTAATAGAAAAAAGTCCAACCATTGTGGATGCTTATAAAGTATAAACTACTACTCTTTCTTATCATCTTGGTTTCTATTATTATTATTCACTTCTCGTCTCTTGATGCCTAGAGATGTATTTTGAAGCATGTTTTTAAGGTCTTTCTTGGAATCAATATCCTCTTTCTTGGCTGCTGCATGAGCTTCTTTCTCTAATCTCTTCTTTTCTGCGTCTGCTGCTTGTTCGTTTTCATCACGAGCTTTCTTGAACATCTTAGCAAACACCGCCAATATTTGTGTTACTGCATCATAAACAAACCCCATTACGTCTATTTCCAAACAATGGAACCCTTCACATCCAATAGTTCCATAGGAAAAGAATGCCATATATATAGATATAGATATAGGGTTGGGTTGGGTTCAGGTAAAAATAAAAGTTATGGCAAGAAGGTGAGGATGAAACCTTCATCTACATTCAACTACCTTTGTTCACCTTTTTTTTATCATTATGACCGAAAGTTTAACAAATTCATGCGTGTGAAAGTGATAAAATTAATCTTAAAGTTCCTGAAAGTGAAAATAAATTTGAAAATAAAGGTAGTTGAATCTAATTAAAGGTGGATGAATGTAGTTGAAGCTACTGAAAGTAGTTGAAAACAATTAAGTTAGATTAAAAAGTCAACTCATTCGCAGGCTCAAAAGTGTTCTCACCGTTCTCAGCATAACTCTTATTCTCACACGATCCCTCGTCTGTGGGTGTGCATATATATATATATATATATATATATATATATATATAGGGTTAGGTTCAAGGGAAAACGCCAAAAAAGGATAAAACTAAAGAACACCCTGGGAGCCTTCTATCTAGACGGTATGCATTAGATACCGGTAATTTGTAACATGCATTTGTGAATATGCATCAATGCCATATGTAATGATAGAAGCATTGGTGCATAGGAACAAAAAACGCTTGTATGCATTAGTGCATACCGTCCGGATGGAGGGCTCCCAGGGTGTTCTTCAGTTTTCTCTTTTTTTAGTGTTTTCCCTTGAACCTCCCTCTCTCTCTCTCTCTCTCTCTCTCTCTCTATATATATATATATATATATATATATAACCTCCCTCCCTTTTAAGATAAATGTTGTGACATGAACATGAAAAACTAGATCAAACCTTGCTCGAAGGGGCAACGAACGGGATCCTCTCCAAAATACTGTGAAAGTGAATCTGCATTTCTTCCCTGAAAAGGCATACTTATTGGAATGAGTTGAGATCACCATGTGATGAAAGAAAGTTCAGAGATTATTGAAGGACTCACCACTTCAGTATACAAGGAGATTAGAGTCCGGACTTCAGCTTCAGCCGTATCAAGAAAACTCTTCAATGCCTAAAAGATCGGTTTAAGGAAATACCCATCAGTTATAATTCAATATCTATTTGCCATATATTTAAACAAGTACACAAGAACTCACCCTTTGGAAACCAGCAGATATAGCGCCATCATTCTCAGAAGCAGTGAGTTCCTGCTCAACCTTTTCAAGACCTTTACTCACTGCTTGCATTTCTTCAGCCAAATTCTTCAATTGTATCTTTGAATATGGTTGAATACCAAATCAGGAAAGAAAAAATGCAACTCAGCAATAGATTGGTTACCGAGAAAAATCCCAAATCTCAAGTTTTAACATACTGACATACCTTAGAGGCAGCCTCCAAATGAACCAGATCCTTGTCAAAATCTAGCAACTGTGGCATCTTTTCAGCAAGAAGCTAGTGACCAAAATAAACACAATTTTAAATTGAGAAATATACGCAGAAGAATGATATAAAATATAATTATAATAAGCAAGACTTTTGCGATTTCTACCTTGCATAAATAATGCATTAGTGTCATCTTGTTGTTCCTTGCACGAGTATCAGACAGTTTAAGAAGGCTGTCCAACTTAAATCCTACAGCAGATCCTGTAACACAAATCATACAGATCTTTATAAGAAATGACTGAAGAGAAAACTACAAATTCTAAAAGCCACCCAGATATAAACAAGATTTAAAGCTACTAGCTTTAATGGTACCTCGAGCAGTGCCCTGGTTTAATGCATTTCCCAACGTAAGAATTGTCTGCATTATTTGACGCAACTTTGCAGATTCCTTGACCTACAAAAAAAACAATTTCATATGTTAAAAATTTGCGGGCTGCATCAATTAGTCTGAAATCTTACAAGAAAATCAACCAAGAAAGGGAACGCGCTTTTAGTTGGGACTTGGGAGTTAAGTATCAAATGTAAGAATCTTCATTGCAAGTTACCTCTATAGTAGCATCATTGATTGCACTCAGGTTTTGTCTTAAATCTCTAACCTGGAAATTTTTTATAAAAAAATGAAGCATAAACAGCTAGAAACAAGCAAAATGTTCAAAAGATGGCAAAAGAATATTAGAAAAATATCTACCTGACTGGTAAAAGTAATTGTGAATGCAAATACTCGAAGTTTTGACTCAACCCGTGGGACCTTCATTAGCTCCATGAAAAACTAGAAGGCCATAGACCATAATAAGTGTCACATAAAGAAAAATGTTGTTTTCTGAACTACTTTCAATCCTATAAAGAGTAAAATACCAGTTCACATTTTCCGAGCATTTCCTTGTTTCCTGTATAGTTCTGAGATAAAAGAGACAAGAAATTATTAGGATATAAAGTATAAGTGAAGGTATTATAGCAAACAAGTACCTCACAGATATGTGATACTAAAAATGACATGCAAAATGATGTTAGGTATTATAGCATATTCTTAAGATACAATTTTTAACATTTTGTTGATTGATAAAAAACAAAGTTATCCATTTTGGGTCAGAACTTAAAGATGCAGCCTTTAGATGGGAATGGGATACCACTAATAGGGCCCACAAACTTTCCATAAATATTGAAAAAAGACGATATTCAGCAACCTAAGCAATCCCAATAAATATGAAACGTATGATCTTAACTGGACTTAACTTATGGCACACTTGCACATTTATGTGTAGCTTAAATTAATGCACAACTATGCATTTGTGTGTATTGTTGATAAAATAAGAGATAAAAACACAAGAAGAGAATGAATGAAACTGAGTACCTTTAGAGTCTCCATTTCTTCTTTTGTTGGACAAAATTTGATGAGATTCTCAACTTGATCAATATCCAAAGCAGCAGCATCTAGTGCAAGAATGGCGTTCTAATATAGAGCATGAACGTTTGAGTTTTACAATACTATTTTGAACTTGGGGAAAAAAGAAAAAGCATAATATAACTGATAGTAACATGACAAGCATTAAGTAAAAAAAATTAACTACTGTTCTTTGCTTTTTACATGCTATGTTGAATGGAGAGTAGCTATCATAGCGGACAACATTGATTATTTAGGAAAGTTACATCTCTTAGTTTATCTTTCTATGTAGCATCACAATTAACGAATAAAGAAACCCATCAGGTTTATATCAAGTAATATCAAGTTCGACTGAAGCTTCTGATAGAAAATGAGAATTCCATGATCACTTCATCACTAATCTTACAGTTTGTATATCCATTGAAGTGGTCCTTCAATGTCTCAAATTCAACCTCATGTTCATTACAGAACTAGCAAATAATAGTTTATTTACAAGAAATCAAAAGGATAAAAGATAATGTTACAGTGATATATATATATAGATGCCTACATCTTGGTTGAATGCAATACAACAGAATTCCGAGGTCCGTACTCTAGAAATTGAGGTATAATTTTTTAAAGTTCATATCTCCGCATACAACTAGGGACAGGATGAATCCTCCATCATCTACTCCTTTTGTATATGTTATACGTTTATGTCCATCCTATCATGACTTCTCTTATTTTATAGTTATTGATAAGGTGACTTTGTTCCCATGGTTTCCTAAACTAGTTCTTGCATTTATGTTTCATAGATGTAGTAGTTGGGAATAGTTTACTCAATGTTGGCATTGAAATTCCATATATTTTTCTTTACCTGAATGGGGTCATATAAAAAACACACACTTACTATCAATATATATAGAAACAATTTCAAAAAGCATAGGATGATCATTGCAAACTCTCAGCTATAGCTAACAAGATAGAAAGCTTCTGAAACAAAAACGAACCTTTCCTCTTTTATATTGAACTAAACTTTGTTACTCCTGCTTTGTATCAAGTAAAAAGTAGCAAATTTTGCATAATTGCAGTGGCTGAGAAAAATGAACTTACGATCATATCGGGCAGAGGAATCTTTATCTTCGTAAGCATGATTTCACAATTATACGCTCTACGCAAATCAACCTGGAAATCAAAGTTGAGAAAAAAAAATTGAACCACCAATAAATTTGAAAAACATTGTTTACAACATGATAAACATATCATCAAGGGTAAAACATTTTTCTTCCCTTCCCTGATTTCAAGGTAAGATACCAAGTTGGAAGAAAGTAAAAACAAATACATCTTCCAAGAAGCAAAAAGTTGAAAATGCAATATGATAATTATTAGCAGCAGATAGACTACAAGATATATTCTAGCTTTATGGTTGTACATCAGTAAATTGCTTTATGTGTCATATATTCGTGCATAAAAGTTTTAATAAATTATAAATATAGAAAAAGGTTCGTATATCAGCAGAGTTAAGGTAGAAGTAAATCCACTAACCAATTGAACTTTTTCAGGTTTATTCATTTTTGAACCACGCCGAGCTCCACTTTTGCTGGTATTGTCAGAAGCAGAAGCTGCTGAAAATAGACTCTCAAGCTCTGATATATCAATTTCAGGGGCCCTACAAAAAATTCTGGCGGGTGATAGTTTGTACAAGACAACGCAAGGAAAAAAACAATATACAATGCTATAATTGTAATAAAAATAATAATATATCACTAGTTATGATGGTCTATATCAGCAATTCCCATTTGCCACAAGCAGATACCTTGACTGGTCTTCATGTTTTTGATTATCAGCCCATAAACTCCCTTGCATTGCTCTGGTAACTTTTACCCAATGCAAGGGCTTCAAAGACGCTTTTTTCGGAGGAATTGAAGAGCCCACACCAACTCTACTTCTTCCACTACTCAGAGAACCAACAGGACGTCCCCGTCCACTGGAAGAGGTAGGTTGCTGCAACCCATTAGAGCCCTTTTCTCCAGGAGGTGGAGGTGGAGGTGGACCTGCTCCACCACTGCTACCTGGAGGTGGAGGTGGACCTGGTACACCAGTGCGGCCAGGAGGCGGAGGTGGAGGTGGCACAGCTGCACCAGTACGTCCCGGAGGTGGAGGTGGCGCACCTGCACCAATGCGACCCGGAGGTGGAGGTGGAGGTGGCGCACCTGCACCATTGCGGACCGGAGGCGGAGGTGGGGGTGGGGCACCTGCACCATTGCGACCCGGAGGTGGGGGTGGAGGTGGGGGTGGACCTGGTGGCTTGGTAACTGAAGAAGTTGTTCCTTGACGTGGAGCTCCAGGAGGGGGAGGAGGGGGTGGTGGCGGTCGTGTGGTAGCACTAGCTTTGGTAGTCACGCCATTGGTAATGGGAGGTGGCGGAGGTGGTGGAGGTGGTGGAGGAAGAGCGCCCTTGGAAGAAATGGGTGGAGGTGGAGGTGGAGGTGGTGGTGGGCCTTTAGAAGAAACAAGTGGAGGTGGGGGTGGGGGTGGGGGTGGGGGTGGTGGACTCTTGGAAAAACTTGAAGAAGAACCAAGTGGGGGCGGAGGAGGTGGTGGTGGTGGTGGTGGTGGTGATGGGATCTTGGAGGAGATAGGAGGCAAAGGAGGAGGTGGTGGAGGTGGTGGTGGAGGGGAAGGAGAGCTTTTTCCAACTGAACCACTTACAAATGTTGGTGGAGGTGGTGGTGGTGGTGGAGGAGGAGGCAATGATGCACGAGTTGCAGAGCTTTCATGTATAGCAGGATCATATATTCCGGATGTTGAAGGCGATGATGATAGAGGTCGAGGTGGAGGAGGTGGAGGGGGTGGTATAGCACTAGAAATAATTGGTAAAGGATGAGATGGCGGAGATCCTCCAACTGAATCGGTAGAAAATGGTGGAGTCGTCGGTCCTTGAGGGGCATCTCTACAAGTATCCGTAGCAGAAGGTACTGGAGATGGTTGTTGGCAAGTTGAATTATTAACAGGTGATCTGGGACTTTCAATGGGAACTTGATTTGGCGACGAGGAAGTATCATTTGCATTACATATATCAACACTTCCAGAAGACGAAACACTTGAATCAACCGTGTTTGATGTTTTATGATGCAATGGATCCTCCAAGGACTTAAAATTAGATGCTTCATCCAAAAGAGAATTTTGGTACGAAGATTCATCAAAAACATTTACCCCTGACGTAGCAGTACCAGGTATATCGCTACTCCTTTCAGATTCCATAAAATCCAGGCTGTCAGCAACACTGGAAGCATTATTTTCATCCTCGGAGTCGAAAGGTGATGAATATGTACTCAATTTACTCCGCAGCATTGATAATTCTTTGGCATCATTCAAAACCGACAGCTGTTTGAATAGCCATAAAGCAGTATCATCACCACCATCGGCCCATTCAATCCCATTGAAAAGTTCTTGAACTTTGTTAAAAGCTTCAATAGGCAATCCACCTTTTTCTTCTCCATTCAACATTGTGGTTGGAGCTACGGGAGCTGAAATGCTCTCAACATCTCCAAAAAGAACCTGATATATATATATATATATATGCAAAACAGTAGTGTATAAGCTACAAGTTAATCAATTATGTACATAAATAAATCCATTTTAAACGTTAAGTTTCACCTCTGCTCGGAAACCTTTTGGAAATTGTGCCTTTGAGTCCCAAAGAGTGTCCAAGTTATCACAGTTGAGCATCAAAATATTCGACCTAATAAAGGCAGTGTTGAACATTATCCGAAACATCATAACTTCTCTTTCAGAATCAATGTCTAAATGGAGACACTCCAATACAACATCACCTTCCACCAAACACTGAATGTCAATCTTGATAACATCACTGTGCTTCTGCATCATATAACATCTATCTGTCAGTCAATTGCATTTAAATATATATATATATATATATAAATGGAAAGATGAGGCACCCAAGTCTTACCTGGTGGTAATGCCGAAGATTTCTACCTCTCCTAGGTGTGGAATATAACATTTGCGTCAAAAGCCCATCCTTACTAAGAAGATTTCTGCCATAGATTCGAATCACTGGTCTGCATCCATTCTTATTATCAAAATTTGGAATAGCACGAAGAATGAGACAGTCCAAAGACAGAGCTCGTTCAGGGGGAGGCCACTCCTCAGATAAATTTCTTCTTGATATGTACTGCAGGTAGCGAAGCTGTGATGGGTATGGGTTTAAAGGTGACAATAGTTGAGACAAACCTTTTGGAGCCTCTCGGTAAACAATTTCTAGAGTTTTACGCTCTCCGCTATGCAATTTTTTGTAAATCAAAATGCTGGCTAAAAGAAATGCTAAAAGAGGCCAACCCCCTCTCTCACAATGAAGCAAAATGACGTTCTGATGATTCCCAAGAGCAAGCCAACTTTCGCAAAGACGAAGGAAATGATGGACAAGAGACAAAGGTAGAAGGGGACAACCTTCATACTGTTTTGGATAGTCCATAACAGTGATATCATACTCACACAAAATTTCTGAGAATTGGCTCCTCCTTTCACCTTCTCGAAAATTAAACGCCAGAAAGGAAGACTCGGGAAACTCTTCATGTAATTCATTACTAATTTCATGCAAATAAAGTTGGTACAGTCCCTCAGGTAAAACTTCAGTTGAAAAGCATGAATCAAAAACTGCAAAGATACCAGATAAAAAGCAAGCAGTTAGCAGTTACCAGAGTGTAACAAGAACTTACACTATTAAGCACCTTAAACAGATAACATGCATATACACATGGATTCTTGGCATAGTTAGACACATCTAAACAATCATAATGATATGCATACTAAAAACGAGAAGGGTTTTACTATGAATAAGAAGAGAAAAACTAATAAAATGAAAAGAATTTTTGGATAAGGATTGGAAATGGTGCTTATATACCATAAATTCTATCCACAAGCTCAAGCAAGCCATCTGGCGGTCTTCTATAGAAGAATCTACTGAGAAGAGACATGTCTCGTCAAACAAATCAACTGCTATGTCTGAAAGAGTTCAAATCTGAAAGGAAAAGTAACCATTGAAAAGTAAGTTTTGTTATTTGAAGTTCAAACAGCAACAGCTAGAATATAAGACAATAAAACGAAAAGGAATTGGTGTACGAAAGAAGTGAAGGTTTGTATGCTATAGTGTTTGCATACCAAAGGCCTCCAAAAGAATTTAATCTACTATCATACCCATTTCATCACTTGTTATACTCAACATATGTGCCATAAGTCTAAGTATCTGTAGACCCCATGCTCCAAAAGAAGAGTTCTGTTGAATTTCTAATCTATTCTAAATAAGGTGCCTATTCCTAGAGGTAGACAGAAATGCCATGATGCACCATCACCGTTATTGCTTAGGTGACATTGTTATCACTATCATGGCGTCATCTGAATATTTTTAATCATCAACTGGCAATTGAATTGGAAACAAAATTTTACTCTATACATATGCTGAATACCAAATGTGGCTCTTTTATGGCATGGGTGTGTTACATCAGTATTTCTACTTATAATCACATACTGTTCATTATCTTTAAAATACCACATAGAAATATAAATAAGCACGTATTTAAACGTGTATATCTGTGCACATAACATAGCATGGCACAGCTGATAATACAACAGTTTGGTATCGTCTGGTAGCATGAACTTCCAATTTTGAAATTTGAATCGGAGCACAGTTACTTCATTTCTAGGGCCAAATTCACTCTGGTTCCAATTCTAAGCTTTAAAATTAAAGTTCCACAATGTACCCTTGCTGAACTTATCTGGTTAAGTGAATTTGTCAACATACCAATGGTTCAACTCACAATTAGGGATAGCAATGGTGTGACTTTTGAGCAACCCAACATGTAACCCAACCTTATCTGTAACCAGAAACTATCCCCGGTCCTGTTAAATTAATTATTACCAACAACAGCCCTTTCTCACTCCGGCTCTTTTACCAGTTATCTGTAGTGACCAAATTTTCTCAACTTCTGAACAACATCAATGCTACAAATTCCACTAACTTAAAACACAAAATTGTTATAATCACAATTCAATTACATAAGTTTTAATCAAGGCCAGACAAAACTAGTAATGGTAAGTTTGGGAACTCAAATTTCATTCCTACATCATTAATTGGATCAAGTTTTAAAGAAAATACCACATTTGATTATCATAAGAAAGATAAATCTCCGTCTCTTTTCGAATCTAATCCCTAACCGCACTCTGTATTATTCGATTCGTTCTACACACTGCATCGGCTGACCCATTCGACTCACAGTCGCACATGAGACATTATAAATTGGATTTTAAATCAGAAATTGGAACTGCAACTGGAACCAAATCAGTTCAAAATTTTACAAACCAAACGAGCTTCAATTCCATTTCCAAGCTCTCAAACACTGGTTTAATTCACCATAAAGAAAACAGGAATCATACCTAATCAAAGGGTTTTGCTCGCACAGGACAAACAGATTATTGGGGATTTAACAAACAATTTTACAGAACTAACCTCGCGGTTCCAGTCCAGCTGACGAAAGAGCGATGGTGCACCAGTATTCCTAGGGTGGCGGCGATGGTGGTTCCGATGGAAGGTAGGAGTTGGATCGAGAGTTGGAGATGGAGTCTTTTGCACCGTTTTCGTGTGGTGCATCTGATGCGCTAATTTGAATTCAGGCTTTTTTTTTTTCTTTCCCCTCTTTTCCAGATTTTGAAATCCTCTTTGTTTAGTTGGACCAAGTGACTTTGTCTGTTGTGTTCAAGAAGTGCCCTCTTTCCACAATAAATCTCGTATACATACATATATATATACACATACTCGTATACATATATATATACACATACATACATACATACATATATATATATATATACATGTTAAAATACAAATCATTACAAACTCGTACAAATCAACATAAAAATAAATTTTTTCTTGAGTTTTTTTTTCATCAAACGCTATGATTTAAGATATTATAGCACATATGTTTGTTTCAGCTTGTGAAAAAATCACATGTAAAAGATATACATGTGAAACTCTTATATTATAAAACAAATATATGTGCAACTTTCAACTTATGAAAACAAATACATGTGAAACTTTTACATTATGAAACAAACATATCTGAAATAATATCTTAAATCATGGTGTTTGATGATCTCAACAAATCTTGCATACATATATAATACAAGTGATAAGTATAACAAATGATCTCAAGCTTTAATCATTTTTAATTTTAAACTTATCTATAATTTGTGTTTAATATCATAATTTGATATATCTTATTTTAATATATATCTAAAAATAAAGATCTCTTATTATATTTCTTACCAAACTCAACTACATAGTACATGTATAAGGAGGAAAATATTACACATCACAACAACAATCTTATAGCATCTTAAATTTTAGAAATTTAGAAAAAAAATTACTTCAATAGTCATACTTTACTCTCTTTTAGAGTAAATAAAGAAATCTTTAAAATTGGAATAAGAGTTAGAAATTATATCATTTCTCTTGGGATGCTTTAATCATAAATGTTGTTACATATTTTGTTTGTTTTAGAAATATAGTAGTTGGTGTATATTACACTAAAATAGAGAAAATATATATTTTGAGGATTTTAAACATGTTTTTTACTCTAATAAATTATATAAAACTTTTGTAAGATGAAGAAAATATAAAAATCGTAAAATCTTCAAATTTATAGATATTCCAAAATTTATTACAATGAGAACAAAAATTAATATATTTCCACCGTTAGGAATTATAAAACTTTAAAAAAAATATTTTAAGAGAAAATATAATATTTTATTAGTTTAATGAAATATTTTAATTATATAAGAGTAAATTACACTTTTGGTTCTTTATCTATGCTCGCTTTTTGGTTTTGGTCTCTTCAAAGGTAAAAGTACATTCTTGGTCCCTAAAACGAGTTTTTGATAACACTTTTGGTCCCTCCGGCTAACGCCGTCCAAAATGCTACCGTTAGAGGACCCAGGTGCCCCTCACGTGAGGGGCATTTTCGTCTTTTTGCCTTATATCACTTAATTTAAAAAAATAAAAACTATATTCATTTTTAGGGAATTATTTAATATTAAAAAATAAGAGTAAATTACATTAAAGATCCAACTTGATCTTGAAACCTAGAAACTTTTAGAAACTTTCCACCTACCCTCCCCATTAATTTCTCCTTCAAAAATTCCTTCCATAAACAAAAATCTCTTCTTGAATCTTCCTCACACAAATAAAAATCTCTCCTTAAAATCCTTCACCTCCTTAAAAAAGACACCAGTAGTGGTGGAATCTGGTGGTAGCGGTGTTGGTGGTGGTGGAACATGGTGGCGGCATTGGTGGTGGAATCTGGTGGCGGCGACGGTGGTGGTGGAATCTGGTAGCGGCGACGGTCGTGGTGGAATCTGGTGGTGTCGGTGGTCGTGGTGGAATCTGGCGGCTGCGGTGGTGGTGGTGGTGGTGGACTCTGACGGCGGCGGCGGCGGTGGTGATGGAATCTGGTGGTGGCGGTGGTTGTGGTGGAATCTGGCGGCTGCGGTGGCAGTGGTGGAATCAGGCGGCTGCGGTGGTGGTGGTGCATCTGGCGGCGGTGGTGGTGGTGGAATCTGGTCGCGGCGGTAGCAGATCTGAGGGTGAATCATCTTCATCTTCATCTTCAAACCCTTCCTCTCCCTTCTTCTAAAATCTTTCTGGGTGAATCATGTTCATGTTCATCTTGTTTTTTTTTTAATTTAGGTTATAATTTAGGGTTTTTTTGTATTTAGATTTATAAGGATGTTTAAGATTTATTTGAATTTTGTATGAATAATCATGAGATTTGGTTTGTATAAATGTTTAGTTTTTATAAACAAAAATTTTATAAAAACAAGTTATGGATTTGGATTTAGTGATGTGAGTTTGTGTTTGGTTTTTAGTAATTTGATTTTGTGGTGATGATGATTAAAGAATGGTTGTCGGTGATGTTCTTCATCAAGAATTGGTGTTTTTCATGGTGTTCTTAATCAAGAAGGTGTTTTTCATGGTGTTATTCTTGTGTTCTTCGTCAAGAAGTAGATGGCAGGAAAAGAGAGTGAAAGGGGTGAAAAGACGAAAATGCCCCTCACGTGAGGGGCACATGGGTCCTCTAACGGTAGCATTTTGGACGGCGTTAGCTGGAGGGACCAATGGTGTTATCAAAAACTCATTTGAGGGACCAAGAATGTACTTTTACCTTTGGAGGGACCCAAACCAAAAAGCGAGCATAGATAAAAGACCAAAAATGTAATTTACTCATTATATAATCACTAGTGATCGGTTGGAGTTGATGTATTTTTATTTTAAAGATTTTGAAATTTCATTATTTATTTTAGATGAATTTTTGAGAAATTATTGGAGATGTTGATATTTTTATTCTAAAGTTTTTCTAAATAAATGTTTCTTAAAATAATTGCTTATTTATCTATTTTGTTTTCATTATAAGATGTCAAAATCCTTTATTAGTGTACATAGTATATTGTCATCTAGTTAAATTAAAAAAAACATAATAATTATTTTGTATAAAATTATTTATTTTTTATCATTGTTGATATTTAGTAGAGGGGATCGAGAAAATACTCTTTTGGTATTGACTGAACAAGAATAACTCTTTCGAAATTTGGACTAGTCATACAAAAAAAAATGTCAGATAAGCTCAATTCTAGATTGTTAAATAGTTGAAACTAAAATCGTAATTTATTCTATTTTCAACCTATAAATAAGGAAGAAGATAGTGTATGTATGCATCATTACATCTTACCCTCCTTATAAATTTACTTTTGAGTGGAATTCTATGGATAAGTTTGATTTTAAGTATTATGATTTTATTTCTATATATGAATAATCGTGCTACAATTTACCAGGTCGCCATAACTATATCCACCACACTATATTCACGTCCTCATATATTGAAATGTCACTTGGTATATGAGGATTCAAGAGTAACCAGAGTATTAGCGTTTGTTTATAAAATATATTAATGTTTTGAAAAACGTATAAAATCATAAGAGCGTCTTAAACATATTTTATAAAAAATAATCTAAAATGAAGAACTAAAAGTCAAAATCTTTAAAATACTTACATTCGTCTCCAATAGATCCCTATTTTAAAGAAGTCAATTTTGATTATAATATTAAAATATTTCATTCATATATTTAAATATTAATTCTTTTTCTAAATATTTGTTTTCAAATTTTCCTATTTACGGTCTCACTTTGTAATCATTTTGGGTGTTCTCCATACTTGGAGGGAAAAAAAACTTCTCTCTTTTATTTTCTTCATTTTGGAGATAGTTTTAAGAAAGTTCCAAAAGCAAACTGTTGACTCAAAATCTTCATTTTCTCCACTTTGGAGAAGCTGTTGGAGATTTCTAATATTTTCCCACAACAATGCTACAAAAACGAAGCCACTAGGGATATAAGAACAACTGGTCTTTGGAGAGGTACATATGAGTACAAAAGATACTAAAATACAATCACCCCGTATACATATTATGTGCTTTGTAAGCAAGCATGGGCATGTCATGAAAAAGAGCGAGTACACCTATTTAATCTGGTATGTCTGTAGTAACCAATTCCTTTCATGCATCTGTGTCCCAGACTCCCGGTCTGTCCTCTCATTTAGACAAGCATTCATATATAGGCCTGTAAACGAACACGAGCGAAGGCTTGTTCGTGTTCGTTCATTTAACTTAACCGAACAAACGAACGAAGACGAACAATAAACAAACAAAAAATTTAATGTTCGTGTTCGTTCATTTAACAAAAAGGCATGTTCGTGTTCATTTGTGTTCATTCATTCAAGTGCTTAACGAACATAAACGAACATTTTTAACCAAACGTAAACAAACATGATAAACCCGCTTTAAAGGGGTTACTCCATCAGCCCTTTGCATGGGTTCAAGCCACTGGCTTAAGGAGAAATATCCATTTGTGAGAAGGAACGGATAGCAATGGCCAATAGGCGCTATATATATATATATATATAGGGGTAGGTTCAAATGTGAACTCATTTTTGGTTGTGAACGTGAGAACGAATCTCAGCCACACATCTTCGGTTATGGTGGACGCGATCACGGAGGATTGACGCGATTCATGGGAGGGTGGAGATTATTAAATGAGGGGAACCAGGTCAAAGCCGCCTTTATTGACCGGATAAGTGGCTGAGATTCGTCCTCACATTCACAACCAAAAATGAGTTCACATTTGAACTTTCCTCTATATATATATATATATAGGTGAATAAGGCTTCTCTTTTGTAAACATAGGCGATGTGAGATGAATCTAAAGCATGTAATAGACTGATTTATGTGCACTTGTGTCTTTGAGGCTCACCCACGTCGGTAGAAGAATAGAATTTTTTTTGAGGCAACCATTATAAAGCTATGCTGGTGGGATGGAATGAATTTATAAATGTTGTTAATTAATACTTATTTGGGATGCTGATTCTTTTTAATTATTATAGTTAATTATCATCTATTGTTAATATATCGTAATCTGCTTCTAAATGTAAATGAACAAAAGTAATTGATCTTAAACGAACACAAATAATCGAACATAAACGAACACTAATGAACATAATAAATGAACGTTCACGAACATAAATGAACGAACGACACCCTTGTTCATGTTCGTTCGTTTAGTTAAACGAACGAAAAAACTTGTTCATGTTCGTTTGTTTATTAAATAAACGAACTTCCCGCCGAACGATTCACGAACGGTTCGCTGAACGTTCGGTTCGTTTACAGCCCTATTCATATAGGTGTTGTGTGGCTGTCGTCAGCTCGTGTCGTGAAATGTTTGATCGAGTCCTATAACAAACGAAACCCTCATTTTGTGTTGTTGAGATGTGCGTCTAAATATAAAGTTTGTAACATTATCTTAAATTGTATAGATTAAAAGTACATTGTTGTTTTTACACACTTATACATGTGTGTATGTTACTTGTGTATTAGTAGGATGCAACAAGTTTATAATATTTTTATTATAAATCAAAATATGAAAGATGGATAAGAAAATTATTAAAAATAAATAAAATCTTAAATTTAGTTAGGGATTAAGAGTATCTTCAACAACATTTTTAAAATTGAGAAAATAGGAATTTTGGAGATTTTGAGCATTGTTTTTGCTCCAACAGCATCTCAAAAACTTTCTCCAGAATGGAGAAAGCATGAAAGAGATTACAAAAATCTCCAAATTTGGAGAATTTGAAGACATCTCCAAAAATGATTACCATGAGAGATAAATTATTTTTTATTATGTTTCACCAATAAGAAAAACAAAATCAAATATTAGATAAGATAAATAATATCTTATTGGAAATATAGAATATTTTAATAATATAATGAATTGTAATCTTCAAAATGGAGATGCTGTTGGAGTTGAATGTAATATTTTTTTTAGAGATTTTTGATTTTGAATATCTATTTTAGAAAAAGTTATAGAGATGTTGTTGGAGATGCTTTAAGAGCATCTCCAAGAGCTTCCAAAAAATGGAGAAAATAGAGATTTTAAGTTAAAAATTTGCTCAAAGAGATTTTCCAAAACTATCTCCAAAATGGAAAAAGTTGGAGAGAGAGTGAAGTTTTCTTCAAATACGGAGATCACTCAAAAAATGATTACAATGTGAAACAACCAATAGAAATTCTTGAAAATAAATATTTAAAAAAATAATAATATTTTAATAGATAATTATAATATTTTAATATTATAATCAATGATGGATTCTCTAAAATGGATAATTTGTTAGAGATGGATGTAAATATTTTTAAAAATTTTAAATTTTAATTCTCTATTTTAAAGAAATTTTAGAAATTTTCGGAAGATAGCTCTAAATATGCCTACTTTTTTGAACTTTTCAAGAAAAAAATATCAACTATATAAAATTATTAAATCACAAACCAATCTTTCAAGTGAGTCTCAATTATACAAACACCTCACAATTTTTAACAAGAGAACAAAAAAACTGAACTGTTCAAAATGATTTGATTGATCGTTTTTTAAACTTGAATATTCTATAGAATAATATTGTACTTTAAACAAAAAATAATCAAATGTTTTAATACTGTACCCATTAAATTAAAAATATTTAATTAATATTTTATAGAAGAGCAAGTTACAAATTTGGTCCATGTGGGTTGTGTTTTGTCCCTAAAGTTTGAAATACAAAATGATCATCATAGTCTGCAGAAGTGTCCGAAGTTGGTCCCTCCCTATAATAGCCATCAAATAAACTTGTTAAACAAGGGGTATTTTAAACTTTTTCCAATTTATTCTCATTTTCAATTAAAAATTAAAAAAATATTGTAATCTATCCATTTAAGTTGCCACATGTCTCTCCCTTTCATAATAACTTTTCAGTCAGAACAACAATTTCTGATCAAATTCAAACTCAAACACTAAAATCAAATTTTAACATCAACATCAAATCCAAATCCACATTCAGACTCTAACCCTAAAATCAAAATCAACAAAAAAAAGATATGTGATTGTGTACATGTATTAGTGTATATGAGGCAGAAGAGTTCGAAGAGGAGGGAAAGAAAGTGAAAAGAATGGAAAAATGATTCGATGGAGAATGAAAGGGAGTTGGAGACTTGCACAGAAATGGAGGAACCAAATTCAGTTGTACATAAAGAGGAGTCGAAAAACAAAGCGTTTGCATTTGTGTCTCCTATCATTTCTTTTTAGCCAGAGAAAGAGATACATAAGTGCGAATGGAGTGAAGAGAAACCCATAGCCTTATATTTTGGGTTTGTATTTTTTGAGAAGCTAACTGACTATAAGGGTTGAGGAGAACCGAAACCCTTAAGAAAACTATATGTATATATGTACACACTATACATATTATGTTTAATTTTTATGTTTTTCAAAAAGAAAAATGATATAAAAGTGGAAAACTTTTGGAACACCCTCACTTGACAGATTTTTTTATCAGCCATTAGAAAACAAGACCAAAACTCCATACATTTTTACAAACCTAGATGACATATTGTTACAATTTTTTAAACAATAAAAACAAAGATTACAAAATCCAACAAACCACAAGGACCAAATTTATACTTTAGTCTTTATAAAATAATATAGATATAGATATAGATATAGATATAGGAGCTCATAATTGTTTCACCTTGCAACAATAACTTTTTATGGTGTAGAAATATTATGTTTTTTTGAAGGTCAACCAAAGAAATGCACCAATCACTATAACATTTATATACAAAAGCACTTTTATTACTACACCTACTTTCTCAAGATCTCAGCCTAAAAAGCTTTATACAAAAGCCTGCCACCACCATTCAATAAACAACAAAAATTAAAAACTCCATGGATTCTTCTGCTTCATTCAGGATCAAATACTAAAAACCCCATCTCACTGCCTTCAAAACCCAGAATCATTTTCAACAAAATTCTTTAACAATGGCTACACAAGAACACCTCCAACTCCATGAACAAACCAACAAACAAAGCTATGAACAACTACTTTGCTCATATTTAGGCATAAGTTTCGGAATCTTTTTAGGGTTCATCCCCAAGAAATCGGTTTCTTTGATCCCAACTCTTCAAACCCACAACGAATCACTATCTAGAAAGCTATTACAAGCAGAAGAACAGCTCGAGCAACTGTATTCAAGAAGAAAAGAGGATTCGAAGGCTAATGCGAGGGTTGTTGAGATATTCGCCAGCCACCGCCATGGGTGGCAGCAAGAAGAGAAGCGTCTCCTCCGTCAGATCGACGAAAACGTGGAGGAAATTGCGAATTTGAGGGCGAAAGTTGAGGATCTTGAGATTAGGGTTGATGAGTTGAAGAGGGAAGTGAATGAAAGAGATGGGTTGCTGAATTTCATGACGAATAGGGAGGATGACGGTGGAGGATACGGCGGCGACGGCGGTGGCGGTGGTGGTGGTGGTGGTGATGGAGAATTCTATGGTGAAATGCTGGGTTCTAGGTTTGGGAAATTAAGGGTTTCAGATGAAGGAAACAACCATAACCATAGCCATAATCATAACCATAACCATAACCATACTCTTAAGCATAATAGCAATTATGATTGTTATATGGAAAGAGGGATTCATAATGTGGATGATTTGGGGTCAATTTATGATGGGCATAACATGTTTAATCCTTCTGACTTTTCAAATTCAGGGGTTTCAAAGTTCTTGGCAGAAAGATCAAATCTTTGGCAGGTTTGATTCATCTTTCTCACTCTCACTCTCACTCATTATGAATGCTAATCTTCATTGAAGTTTGTGTTTTTTCTTCATTATATTTGTTCTTTTAGAAAGATTCTCCATAATTTTACCATTTTACCATTTATGAAGTTATAATACTAGTTTGTGAAGTTTCTTTATTAAATTACACCGAGTCTTGGAACGTCTTTATGTTTCAAGTTTCAACTGATTTCGTTTCAAGATTCGAGCCACACCCAATTTGTGGATTAGTTGGTAGTGATGATTGATGAATGATGATTTAGTTTACATTTAATGATGATTATATGTATATTTAAAGATGCCCACCTTTAATCTTGGCAGTCTTTATCAACTACAGGTTGGCTTCTTATCTCTATATAAATATCAAACTCTACAACTTGGATAAGATATTTGTGCTAAGATAGTTGTGAGTTTAGGATGATGAAATAATATAATATAAAACCCCTTTTCTGTTTGGTGGTGGTGGTTGATTTCATCAATTACAGTTTTTTTGCACTTTGAATGAAAGTTGGACCACTTTCATGAATGGTAACCAGTGCCCATGAAATCTTTCATTATTGCTCTTTTATCATAAGAACTTAAAGCTTGAACCAAATTAATTGAAACTCTTTTAATTCTTTTAGTCTTCTTGTGGGGTCTTGTGGTCATTTTCTTTAGTTTGAAATGGTCAATATGCACACACTTTGTTAGCAACCAGTCTTGAACCCACAACCACCCTTTTAGATGCTTAAAAAGTTAAAAGGGTACCGGTGAAATTATTTTAATTTGAAGTCAATTATTGTAAGTAGACGAATCTTGAAAGAGGCAAGACAACTTTTCCAGACTAAAACCCAGAGTATCTTTCTGTTGAGGGCATGGTTTCGTCTTTTTGTATGGATATATTACAACTAACTTTATCAGTGGGGGGTAAAATAGACAATTACGCACATTCAGACAATTATCGGTTTACAAAGAAACAGTCTTTTTGATAATGCTTTTATACTTCATTGAGTTCAATCCCCCCTCTTATCAATAAGACTTCAAATTCAGCACCTTAAAGGTTATTGTGTAAAATGTGCTGATGATCTATGTGAAACAAATTATTGTTGACCAAGAGGGTTGACTTTCCGAACACTGATTTTTCTGCAGGGGGTACAATATGAACCGGTCGAACCAGTTCATGATATGAAGCATTATGTAACAAGGTGAACGATCTCTTTAAATACAGTTGTTTCTGAAAACATGCGTATTTGGACGATATCGGAAATTAAAACAATCTTTCTTGATCAGGAGAGAGTCTCCTTGGAAGGTGGATGGTGATTCATCTGGGGTTTCCGCAAAACTAAAATTGCTGGAACAAGAGCTTCAGAATTTGGAAAATATTGGTGCGAATGATTTGTCAAAGGTGCCATCTTTAATGAGAAAACAGGCAAAAAGATATCAAGCTCTTGCCGGAAAAATTGATGATCTTTGTAGAAGAATGGTAACAACTCAACTCTACTCTATTTTCTTGCTTTTGTGTTATTTGGCTGTATACTTAATGTTATATAATATATAACTAGACCTTGCATTGTTTAACGTAAAGCCATGTTTGGCAACCATAAGCTGAGCTTAGTTTTTGAGCTTATTGAAAAAGCCTCTTTTGGTACAAAGTTAGCTTTTTTCAAAGCTACTTTAGATAAATTATTGGGGTTCTTTAACTTTTCCCCATTATGCCCTCTATATTTTAAATAAATTCCCCTCATATCTTTATTTTGGATCATTTTACTTTGTGGTCTAACTTATCATTTAGTTTTTATCAAATGTGACTAGCTTATTTACTACCAAACCTAACCAATGAATAGTAATAGGAAATAGGTAATCATGGGATTGATATTATATATATATATATATATATATAGAGAGAGAGAGAGAGAGGGAGTCTGGACAACCCCCCCCCCCCCCCCCAAAAAAAAAGGAACTGAGAAACACCAATTTAACCATTCATCTGGAAGGTATGCACATGTGCATACAAGTAGTTGAAGTTGTTTCTTGGTTTTAATGCACGTGTGCATGTTATGCAATGCACATGTGCATACCGGACAAATTGCTTACAAATTACTTGTATGCACATGTGCATATACCGTCCGGATGGAACAATTACTAGGGTGTTCCTCAGTTTTTCATTTTTTTTGTTGTTTTCCCGTGAACCTGACCCGATATATACACACACATACACACATACATACATACATATATGGCTGCTAAAGTGAATGTGTACAGTTTTTGTTCTTTCTGAAAAAAAAAACATTTATGGTTTAATACGACAGCAGGAGAATGATCCTTGCGAACCAAATGCCGGTTTAGAGTTCCGCACACAGAGACAAACAGAGTTTCTGCTGGAAGCGCTTCGGCTTCAGCAACGTGCGTCTGAAACAGGGCAGAAATTGACGGCATTGCAAACGGAAACAGGGATGATGGGGTGTAATTATGGGAATGATTTAGTAGAAGGTCGTGCCCGATTAACAACCAGTCTATCATTAAGCTCCATTCGAACCAATTTCAGGGATATTCAGAGAAATTTGGAGATATGGTTAGCAAGAATCATTGGAGACGTTGAAGGGATTCTGGCGAGAGATGGGGCTTCGCGCGTAAATGAGTATTATTTATCGCCAAGATATCCTTTTGTTCAACAGGATAGATTCTAATTTTTCTATAACACCCATTTAAAACTCAATCTGTACATGTTTCTTTTGGTCTCTAATCTTGAAGTTGTGCTAGAAATATGCTCTTTTTGCCACGCAAATGTGCATGGTTTGGTTTTTTTGGTTCCAACTGCAAATACTCTGTAAATTATGTTTTTTTTTTATTAAGATGTAATTTTTGTGAAGGGTTTTCCAGGCAAAGCCCAGACTAATCCCGGCAAGGTTTTTTGAGTGCAATATGTCAGCCCTGATAAACCCAGTGGCCACAATTGTTGAGAGCGTTTGGATTCGAACCCTGGGTGGATGGGATATTCTTCGTCCCCCAGGTATTCGACCAGTAGGCTACAACCCTTATGGTTATTAAGATGTAATCTTGTTTCAGAAAGAGTTCATAATTTGTAAGAGGCAAGGGATCGGTCTTGAGGCCCGGTATTAGGAAGGGTCCGTTAGCCTTGACTAGACACTGATGATTCTTTGAGCACCGGTGTCAAACGAGCTTCGTTTGACTTTGCTTGCTGATAAACTAATTGTTGACTGAATAACTAGGTGTTCAACTAGCTGATAAACTAATTACGTTTGGTAAGATTAGCTCATAAGCTAGATGGTGTTTCAAATTACCTAAATGATAAGATTTTTGATCATGTATATAAAAATATAAGGGGCATGGTTACAGAAAAGTAGAAAGAAAAACTATGAAGCTTGTTGAAACGTTATTTATTAAAAAAACCTAGCTTAATGTTGGCTAACTCAAAAAATAAGCTAGTTGACCATCGACTTTGGTAATCCTTAAACATTTTTTTTAGTGAACTACAATTTTAGTCCATATGATTTGGTGTTTGTAATAGATTCCATCCTTATTTATGAAATATTAATGAAACATGTTTTTGTGGTTGTATTTAAAGATGTACGGAAAGTCGGTTGATCCAATTTAAACTGATCGACCATAATTGGATTACTTCAAATCCATAATTTCAAAATTCAAATTAGATCAGCTGGTACTTGGATGACAATTCGGAATCAAATAAAACCGAACCGATCCAGTTCAATAACCATCAAATTAATAACTATTAATATTTTATGATAATGATCATCCAATTAATAACTATTAATATTTTGTGATATTGTTTTTAGTTGATACTTATATGTACTGTTTTTTTTGTTGATAAATTAAAAAAAAATGAATAATTGGTTGAAATGTGAATCAAAATATTGGATGAATCCAATCTAATCTAATGGATAAGTAGTAATGTCCAATGAGTTGGATACGATCTCAATCAATCCAATCATCCATTGGATTGGATCCGATGTTAATTGAATTGGATGATTGGATCCAACTAAATTCAATGAATTTCAGCCGATAAACATCCTAGTTGCATTTTTAATAAGTTGGGTTATTGCGGTTGCATTTTTAAACAAATTGGGTCCTTGTGATAGCTCTTAACGAATTGGATCCGGTTTATTCCTTTTACACCCTACTCTAGAGAGACACCCTACTCTATTACTAGATGATAAGGCACACAAAAAGTCAAAATAGTTGCATATACTTTAATCTAATTGGATGAGATGATATAGAGTTGGGTGTAAAAGGTAACACCCATTGGATCCCAAATAAAGTGACGGGTCCTTGTGGCTTCATTAGGGACTCAACTCATTACTAAAGTCAGATACTCAACTCGATAATTTTATAAAACAGGGTCGGGATTTGTTAAAAACACGAAACCACATGGACGAAAAAAAATGTAATCCACCCCAAATTTTTACTTGGAAATTTGCTAAAGTTGAAGGTTATTTGAAATCTTTTGATGTTTTTTGCTCTTCTTGTCTTGTTTTCAAGATGAAGACAAAAGTATGAACTAAAAAGTTGATCATTTGGAGTTTTTAAAATAAGAGATGATGGTCATATAAAAATATATGTTTCCTTTTCTTCTCCCAAAAAGTCTTTTTAGACCCACTTTCAAGAAACCCATGATGGTTGGTGCCTAACCATATTTAGAATCTTAAGAAATGGCTTAACAAGAATAAGCAAAATGGGTACAAACCATGCTGGCTAAAATCCAACACTTTTCATTTCTGATTAAGACACCATTTCCATAACTGGACATGGTACACAAAGGAAGTCACATAACATAAAAATCACCAATAATTTAAACATAAGTTTTCTTCTTCTTCATAATGCATATTAGCATAATTAGCATGTAGTTCTGAATGAACTCAAGCGGCTTCTTCGAGCAATTGTTTCACCTTGGTGATGTAGTCGTTCATTGCTTCATCCTTGGATTTTGCTGTCGGCCGTTAAAAAAAACCCACAATTAGCAAAACCAACAACCACAAAACAAAAAACAAAAAAACGACTATTATCGTTCTATAAATAGCAAAACAAAACAATACCTTCGACAGCCTTCCAAGCATCCCATTTAGCCCTGTCTCTCATGTTAAACATTCCTGGACGGCCTGCGTCCCAAAATAAATGTCCACAGTGAAAAAGACACACAGTTTTAGAAATCTGTAACTGAATACATGAATATGGTTACTAGTAATGGTCTATTTGACCAAAAAGATATACATACTTGTGTTAACTGGTCCAACTGTGGCTTGCTTGAACAATCCGTACAATATGAGCTTGTTCTCATTGGAGGTACTCTCGGGGAGAGTTTTGGCTTTCTCGGCATGCTCCTCAAAATCCTCCTGTAAGTTATGGTAGTCGACGGTATTATTATAGAATCTAATGATACCAACGACATAACTACATGTGATTCCTGCTTATATAGAGTATGACTAAACCAAACTAAACGAACCCAGTACTTCCCACATAGAGGTAAGAGTCTAGGGGTCATATATGTGTGAGAATATATGGAACCCCATCATAATGCTCTTCAAAAGATCTCTTGATGAGAGAAGTGAGATTCCAATATATAATGAAGATAAGTATCCAAGTCTAGCTGATATGAGACAATAATACACCTCCTCCAACTGAGGGTACACATATAAATGTCCCTAGTTCTAAGAGTAAATGTCCTAAATGGTAGACCTTTGGCTCTGACACCATATAGAATATAGAATATGTAGAACCAACGTATTACTCTATTTATTTAGGGGTTATTTGTTTACCTCTTAACAATTCCATTAAGAGGCAACATCTAAATCGCTAAGAGGTGAATCCTATTTGGCAAAAAATAAGTCTGCCTTTAATGGTTCTACAACCTTAATCATTTTGTATCCTGGATGCCCTTAACCACTAAGAACCTAATTACATCTTGAATAATTACCAAACAATTATATTTCATTTTGCACTATATCATAAGAGTCTCTTACTCATCACTCATCCTTCATCCTGACTACTTAATCATTCAGCACCAAACCATTCAGCAACCGCCAAACAACCCCTAGCCCCTTACTGCTAATAATGACCAATGAATGTAGATTATGGATAAGGATAACCAATAAGAGAATACACAAAATGAACATTATTCTATTAAGAACTAGATCCATTGCACCATTCTTTTGCCAATAGTCCATGAGTATAAAAATAAAAAAGTTTTTTTTTATGGAGTTCCCATTTCATTAGTATCACAATGGCTATAAGGCCCAAAGGATTCGAGGATATCGCCCCAAATCAATTTTAAGCCGTTCAGTTTATACAGTAGCAATTTACCAACGGAATCCCTAAATTTTAGCAATCCCTGATCCCCAAAAAGGAGCTAATTTCACATAACCAAAACGCATGGATGGACGATGGTGATCAAATGTTTAAATTCTAAGATGAACAAGAACAGATCTATGAAGAAATAATCGAATTCATATTCTGGGTTTAACAAATAGATAAAAATGGAATTGGGGATTTTCATCAATAAGGCATAATTCAGTGATGATCGCAAAAGATCAAACAGAATCATCCACGTATCAATGAAAAAAATAGTGAAAGATCTAATTAATTGAAACAGAATTAAGGATGAAAGCAGAAATACCTTCAAACCCATTTCTTCGTGAAGAAAAGAAATCAGAAATTCAGTGGCGAATGACGGTGGCGATGTGTTCGTGAAGCTGATGAGTGATGACTGCGAGGGACTCCATTTTTATAGCCAGAAAAGGTAAGTATAGTTTGTTCCGGCGGAGAGTTCGAGAAATTTTCCCTCAACTTTGGAATACTTTATAATTAGAGCCCTTTACTTATGAATAATTTCAAAACAAACCTTCGACTTCACAATTGGCAAACATCAATCCATTCTACAATCAACTATTAAAAACCGCCTTTCACATTATTACTTTACTAGTTTTACTTATATGGTGTTATTTTTCATTTAAAAGTATATAACTTTTTGAGTTAATAGTCATGGACAAAAGAATATTTCATTTGTTTCTTATCAAGAAATAGAACCTTATTTTGAACGAAAGTTTGATAAAAAAAAAACGAATGAGAACTAATATGAATGTGTTATTATAGGGACTAACGACTAAAATAATTAAAAAAACAAAATAAAATACCATTGCTTGTACACAGGGCCGACTCTGACATTTCAGAGGCCTTGTGCGAAAAATTAAAAGGGGCCATGTAAATAGTTATGTTTTGTTTAAATAATCATAAACCAATCTTAAAGTAAATTTTAATTTTCAAATTGATTGTTATATTGTTAAATTCATGTTGATATATTTTTGATGATTAACGCGCCACCTAAAATAAATGATAAATAATAAAATGATAAGTAATAACAAAATATGAAGTAATAATCAACATTTACTTATTTATATGAAGTGTGTATGTGTGTATAAACTCACCCTGACAAATGAAAACAACTTTTTAATCGGATGAACTAACCTTGTTTATTGTTGAATTATTGAATATGTATCTTCGATTGAATTATATTGAGGAAGTTATAGATGGAATAAACGATCGTAAACCCTAATTTTTAGAAAAATATCTTAATTGTTAGAAAAAAAAACACACTAAAAATATGGATAGGTGAATTTACCACCAGCATAACCATGCACTTCATTAATAATTATAAAAATATAAAAACTAAATTATAAAAGAAAACACTTAAAATAGATTTTAGAAAATATCTAAAAATAAGTAATACACACCCTCAAGAATCGAACACGGGATAATGTATATACATGGGTGGCACACTTACCACCGATACAACTTTGCTCTTCATTAATATTTATGTATCTCAATTATTTTATATCTAATTTTATTATATATAGACTAGAACACAATTATCGGAGGCCCCTCGAGATCGGAGGTCCTGTGCGGCCGCACCTTCGGCACACCCCAGGGCCGCCCCTGCTTATACATGCCATTTTATGATTAATATTAAAAAGATAAACTATTCATATTGCTCAAGATCGTTATTAAAACCATAAACCATACCATCCTTAGATGTTTCAAGATTTTCTAAATCGAAACAAACAAATTTTAATTTGAAGTCTTAAATCAAGTTGACCATCTGTGATGAGTGCAAGTCATTTGTGGTCACTCAGACATTTTAATCGATACATGTAAGCTGACTCAGATACACAACGTTATCAAAAGAAACATTGCATAGTTGCATGTCTAATTTTTCTTAACAAAGTGACGTGATTGGATAATTCGAATTTTAAACTTGTTTGAAATTGGCTTTGCATAATGTAAATTTTGCAAGTGGTGCTCATTTTTCAGCAATGTATTGATAAGGGTTATAATTGTCAAACGTTCTAAACTTGAGGGTTCTTTAGAGGCAGGATTCAAAAGATTGAAGCACCAAAAGCATATTCCGCCATTCTGGGTTATAATTGCGTGCATGTGGCGCAATATATCTTGTTCGTTGGCACATCTCCGAATATTAAAAAGTGAAAATTATTTTGACTATTTTTTTCTTTTCTTTCTGAAAGGCATTATTATTTTGACTATTTTTTAATATTATCTAAAAGATATTTTTTAATTGTTTTAGGCTATGTTTGGCGAACTAGCTGATAAACTAGCTTATAAGGTAGCGTATGACTTATAAGGTAGCTGATGACTTATAAGCTAGCTGATGAATAAGTTATGTTTGATAAAAACTAGCTTATGAGCATGTGAAATGACCAAAAAGGAGATGTTGAAAATAAATAATATTAGTCAGGGGTATAATTGAAAAAAGTGTCAAAAAACTCGTCGTAAAGTACTCCAAGTAGCTTATCGATAGTGCTAACATAATTTGAAACATAAAATTTAAGCATATGCGTCCAAACGATTCTTTCGGAAAATAAAATTTAACTTATTTTTGCCAAACAATGCCTTAATATATTTTACGTTTCAATAACCAAAAATTTACATGACAGTATCTTTTGAAATAACTGTTTTTTAAGATCTACGAATTTTTTTCCTATGTTAAAATAGAGAAAAAAAAATATAGTGTTAGAGATGCAAATCTTTGAATTTGGATAAATATTTAAAACAAAACAAAAAAAATATGTTAATTTTTTCTCACCAATAAAAGATATTAAAATTAAATGTCTACAAGTACAAATAATATTCTAATAGATATATTGCATATTTTTATTAATATAAATAACATTAGAATTATTAAAATAAAACAACTTTTAAAGTTGAATATAATTTTTTAAATATTTTGACTTTTTATAGTTGTTCAATGAACTTGATTCGAGTTTTCATTATTTTGTTTAAGAGTTGTTTTAAACCGTCAAATCAATATAAAATATCATATATATATATATATATATATATATATATAATTCAATATTTAGTATGATGTATGTTATTTCGTTTTCTTTAAAAATATACTATTTCTTATATAGATTAGGTGACTAGTAAATCTATTATGTCTCTTTCAAATAAAAGATTTAGGGGTGTTTGGATGAGCTTATTGACTTATAACTTATTACCGATGTGGAAAAGTGCTTATGAAAATCTGATAAATTAAAAATTTTGACTTCTTTAAAAATGACTTATTATCGGTTTGGCACCGGATAAGTTGTTTTACCCAAACACTCAAAATGGCTTATTATCGGTGTCACACCGGAATAAGTCAATAAGTTGTTTTGATAAGCTCAAACAAACACCCCCTTAGCATTAATGATTTTGTTGTCTTTTGTTCAACCACAAAAGAGAAGTCGATGTTGTTGCAGAGATTTCAGTAGGCTTCCAAAAATTACGACTACGAACACAACCCATCAAGAGCTTGGTTCAAGAAATGCAAAGTTGGGTTGTTGTGAAGCGATACGAGCATACAGAAAGAAATAACTATCATACCAATAAATTACATAAAGAAATATCTTAGCATCGCGTAAAGTTTTACAGGACAAACTTGCATAAAGAAATAAAGAACGCGTTAATACATCCTCAAATACTATGTTTCGTTAACTATTGCATTGATAATGGAAATTGTCGAGGACTCCCTTCTCTAGAATATGTTCCCACAGTATCAAAGCAAGATGGAAATATATTTAAATGTTATTGGTATTTCGGTATTTGGATGCCAAACAATGATACAAGGATTTATCATTGTACTATCGAAATGATAGGACAAAGCATGAAGCTCTTTGAGTATGGTGTATGTATCTTATATGTTTTTGTTACAGAGAGTGCCCATTTTCTTATGTGCCATCAAAGGTGATCACGTCAATATTTTTTGTGAAATTGAAAGCTCTTTTGAAACCTGATATAAAATTTTGTTGTTATCCATCGTATTTAACTACAAATAGGTTGATTTATTTGCTAATGCACATGAAAAAACTTGTAGATTCTTGTATGACAACATATTTTCGCCCATATTTTAGGACCAATGCACATGATGCATGATTAGCGTTTGCCATTATATATCATGCTTGATAATTAATATTAACAAAAATGATATGCATCTCATTGAAGGACGATGAAAGTACGGTTTAGAAAGCTCGTAGAGTTCTACAAAAATGATATACATTTTTTTTCGCTCGTTTAGTTAAATGAACGAAAACGAACAATGGTCTTGTTAGTTCTTTTACATTCCTGAACGTTGGTTAATTTTATATCTTTTAATGTTCTTTCATCGATGTTCGTTTATGTTTGTTTATAAAATAAACATATTATCGATCATGACATTAACCTGTGAAATTTTAATTAAGTTAAACTTATAGATTTTTTTTCTCTCTCTCCTTATTTACCCGTGTTTTTATTCCATTATGCTATTTTTCAGTTCATCGGTGCTCGTTCGTTAATGTCCATTTAACAAAATGAACATGAACAAAAAAATCAGTGTTCATTCGTTTATTTGGCACACATTTTCTTAACAAACGTACACGAATAAACATCAGTTCGTATTTGATCAGTTCGATTACAGACCCTAATCAAACCGAAATTAGTCGTAACCGGCCTTTTAGGTTTGTGAATTAGGTTTAGGATTGGGTTTGGGCCTAGGCCCATTTATTCACATTTGTTAGTTATTTTAACCTTCTTTAGAAGCAGATTTGTTGCCAAATTAAACATGCGAAATAGTACGAGGGGCCAAGTGTAACATTTTTCCTTATATATATATAACCTTCACTGTCCCCTTAACAAATAATGTTAATGGTGGCGGCCTCAAAACGTGCCCTAGATGGATGCTTCATCGTTTAGCTGTTGAAATCCAATTGTTTGTGGTATGATTTGAAATCGAAGGATTCAGATCTGGTATATCATCGTTTGTTTTCATCTTCTTCGCGTTCTAATTTGATGTATATAATTAAGTTTTTCTGTGATTGATTTGATCTGGTTTGCAATGATGATAACTTCTATGAGAATTTTTTTGAGAGTTTAAAGCTCCGTGAAACGTCGACTTTCATGTCGATCTGAGCGGTTAACTGAGCAACCTGATCATATCGTTTTTCTTCTTCATACATTCATGTTATCGTCCTGTTTTGGATTCAGTAGCTTGTGGTATTGTTAGCATTCGAGCGATTCAAATCAGCATCTGCAGATTGAATTTTTTTCTTCTTTTTATTTGATATGGTTGCTATGATGAGAACATCTATAAGATTATTTTGAGAGTGTTAAAGCTCTGTGAAACGTCGACTTTCATGTCGATCTGAGCGGTTACCTGAGCAATCTGATATCAAATTTTCTTCTCCTGGATGCATTCATGTTGATATGAACAGTATCTAGAACCAGATATGTTTCTTCTTTAAATTTCAATTGTTTCTTTTGAAATTTGATGAAGTTTGCTTATATTTTTTCCCCAAAGCTGGGAGAAATTTTGCATCCGAATAGAAAATCGGTTATCTATTGGAAGATTAGAGTAGCTTTCCAGAAAACCTTACTTTTGCCAATCTGTAAAAAAATTCAAAAATGATGGTAGACTTGTTCAAAAATGACGTTTCTAAACAAGTTTACAACATTTTACACAAGATCGACTTCTGTATGTGGTTTGCACGATAAGAACACATCGTAAGAAATGGAAACTTGAACTTTCTGTGGAAGGCTATTTAAAATACCCTATCAAAGTTAAAGAAATTCTTAATTAATTGATACACATTGCATCTTATTAGTGTGGTTTTCAATTTGGATTGATTTAAAAATGAAAATTATTTTTTAACTTTTCTCACAATAACATCGATATTTATCCTAACCCAACTTTCAAACTTATATTTCAAAACTAAAAAAATCAAAGAACTAAGACCTCCTAATAGGGAGACAAGGCATGGAGAAGTACCAACTTGTAGCAGGGAATAAGAAAACAGATTCAAGTATGTCTATGAAATACATATGAAAATAATGATTGTAATTTGTATGTTTGTTTCATATGAAAAAATTGGAATAAAATGTTGTTAAAGTTTGATTTTTGTTTAGTTGATATAATTAGATTGAAACATGTTAAATGAAATGGAATTATATGTTTGGTTCATAACATATAGCTTTTGAATTGAAATTAAATTGGTAAATGACCAGAATTCCTTTTAGATGATTTTAATTTTTTAAACTAAAATACTTTTAATAAAATAGTTATTAAATTGGTGATGGTTCATGGTGGATTTAGATTGAGTGTGGTCGGCGGTGGTTGGTGCGGTTGGCGATAGTTAAGATCGGTGGTGGTTTAGATCAGCGGTGGTCAACGAATGTTTAGTTCCGTGGTGGTTTTGATCGGCAGCTGTTCAGATCAGTGGTGGTTGGCTAGGGTGATTGGCGGTGGTTTAGACTGAGAAGGATGTGTTTCACTATTTTATCATAATAGGGTTAAAGGGAATATTTGAGATTATGAAATTAGAATATTTCATTCCATCAAAATACTACTTTATTCTATTGCCAAAGAATGTTCAATCTTTTTATTTGTGGAATTCAATTGAATTTGAAGATTCTTTCCATAAAAAATTTTAAACAAATATTATTCTTGTCTCACTAACAAAATTTAAATACATTAAATTTTTATTTATCTAAAATTTATTTAATTCATGTTTTCTATATCCGTTTATTTACTATTTGTATTATGTGGAGTGGAAATGCAAATCATGTTGAATAGCACGTATGTGGTGGGATAGATGAGGAGTTGAATAAGTTTGTTAGTTAAACAAATTTGTACTAAATATATAAAAGAAGTTGAAAAAGATTCTAGATTTAATGGATTATCGGAGTCAAAATATTCCGTTAAGAGATGGACTCAACAATATAGAATACAAACTTTAAATATCAGATCAATCATATCAATAATTATGCAATATTGTGATGGATTGAGTTCCATTGAGAAATAGAGTTAAAGTTACAATCATATCAAGGGATCTTCACATTTGAATGCATATCAGTATGAGATGCATCGAAATCAAATACACCGAGATGCACCGGATCAAATTCTTTCTGTAGCGTAATTTATGAATGAGTATGAGATTAAAAGTGATTAAAGGCCTGGGTCTTTTGTTACAGTTTTCACTTTAACTCTCTTTTCTGCTAAGCCACATTGCAATATGTTCAATAATGCATATTTAGTTTTGTTCAAGATTTTTAAAAATACACCTGAAATCAATGTAGTTTGTTTATTTTAAATTTGGAACAAAAATTTACATTTGTGCAAAATTAATATTAAGAATTCATTATATTGGTGGTTCATGTGGTTTGCTTAAATTTTAGATTTTGTCACTAAAATAAATTATTCATATCGATAGTCTTTAATTTTTCAATATTATAACACTCAATGTTCCTGAAGTTAACAACGTAAGTTAGCAATTGTTAAATAAGACGAATCAGTGTTTAGGCAAACTACATAGACCAAAAGTGTAATTCACATGATTATTTTTCAAAGTTCCTTTATTGAAAAAAATCAATTATGATTAACAAATAAATACAATAGGATTATTATATCAATTTAATTGTTGTAGATTAGTCATAATTATTTGATAATTTAATTTAATGTCTCATGATTGGTTTAACCTTTAAAACATGATTATCTTTTACATGGCCAAAAAGATATTTATCCTATTATTTAAAATATTTTCAATAAAAAATTACAAAAAGAAAATATGTGAATTATAATTAAATTTGGAGTGAATTACGTTTTTGGTCCATGTAGTTTGTCCAACGACTGCTTTATCTTTTTTTACAATTACTATATGTTTGGCAAAAATAAGCTGTCTTATAAGTTAGCTTATTTTTATTGTACACGTTTGACAAACCATAAGTTAACTTATAAGTTAGCTTATAAGCTAGCTTATTGAAACGCTAATTGAAGTAGCGTTTTGGAAGCTTATTGACATATTTTTCATTTATAACTCTCATTAATATTAATTATTATTTTAATATACCTTTTTTTGGTCATCCGCTAACTTATCAGCTTATCCGTTAGTTTGCCAAACATAGCCTAACTAACGATGTTAAAATCAGAGACCTTAAACGTCATGGAACTAAAAAGTTACGAATTATTAGTATAGATAATTCGTTTTAGAGGTCATATCTAAAATTTAAGGAAACCATAATTTACCTTTAATATTTATATATGTTTGTATACGTGTGTTTTGACTTTTGGAATAATTTTATTTACAATTCTTAATGCTAATAAACAAGATTATAATATGAAAATAAAACATTGACGAATGTGCATTAAGTGTGCATTCATGACACCCGTTTTCTTATAAATGATTTCTTATAATATAAATGTATATTAATTTCAATTATTATATTTTGAACCCTATTTAAAAAAAATAAACTTAAAAATATTTTATGTTTTATAAATAATAAAAAGTACTTTAATTTTGTAACAAAGAAGGAAAACAGTATAAATATATCTAAAATATTTTAATTTGAGTTGTTTTATTCTAGATATTAATATAAAACTTTTAAAATCAAGTTAGAAATTGGAATAAAATATGTTCTATTTTGAATTAATTTATTTGAAACTGTTACGACAGAATATTGGAAATAAATCGAAAGAATTTTTTTTTCTTAAAAAGATCCTGTAATCTTTTTTACGACAGAATATTCACATTAAAAAAGTGAGGAAAACATATATAAATGGTATATATTTAAAAATTACATTTTTCTATTCGATTCAAGAAAATGAAAAATTATTTCCTTTCCTTTATTCTCATTCCTTTGAAAAATACAAATAAATTTTCTTCTTTTTTCATTTTCTTTCCTTTCTAACCCTTACATTTATTTTTATTTTTTCTCACAAATTCAAAAACATACGTTGAATTTTATATGAGTAAAATTATGATTTTCATCGTTATGGTTTTAAAAATACGATTTTTATTTAGTGTTTTAAAATTACAATTTCCAAACTCTGTAGTTTATAATTTAGTGTTATTTTGGTTTTATGATCTATAATTTATTATTATTTTGTTCTCTATAAAATTATTTACTATTTTAATCCCTTATAATTTAAGAGGGTGTTTGGATGAGCTTATTAAATTATAACTTATTGACTTACTGAAAAAGTCCTTATCAAAATTTGATAAGTAAAAAATTTTAACTTCTTAAAAAATGACTTATCACCGGTTTGGTACCGGATAAGTTGTTTTTCCCAAAAACTCAAAATGACTTATTACCGGTGTCACACTGAAATAAGTCAATAAGTTATTTTTATAAGCTAAAACAAACACCCCTAAGATAAAATTAACGAAAATTATAATTTGTAAGAATTATTATCAAACCCTAGGGACAAAATCGTAATTTAGTTTTGTATAAGTATCTTTTTGCAAATATTGTAAAACCCATTTACCGAAAATTCAAAAAATTAATTTATTTCACTTTTAAAATTTAAAATTTTGGTCTTTACTTCTCGGACGACCGTTGACCTTTTCATTTATATCAACAACATAACCTTCCAAAACTATTATTGTCATAAATCCAAATTTTATTTATGGCACCTAAATAACTAATAAAAATTCAATCAATTTTTTGAGTCATTTTACCTTTTCACCCCTTACAAAATCCATAATCCATAGGGTTATTTTCGTCATTTACTTGTTTTATAAAATTTATACCATAACAGATAAATTAATAGACATAAAAGCTGCATTTTTTTACTTCATATAAATAGGCTCAAAAATCCACAAATTCTTTTATAGCATTTCAAAACCTTTTTATTTTCTATTGCAAATCTATCCTTTTGCTCTCCAAAATGTCCAAACTATCTCTTTTACATTTCTATACCATTGCAACACTTTTATTTTCGATTTCGGTTTTCGGTTCCGAGAGCTCGTTTTGTGACCAAACCCCTTTTCGCGAGCTATGCAACACAATCGTTGGTCCCAAATTCGAGTCTCGTGAGTCTGGCATCAAGGACTCGATAAATCAAGCTCGACAAACGCTTAGCCATTTCTTGGTCATGGCTCGAACCATGTTCGATGGTCAAGCCAAGGGTTGGACTGACTGTTTAGAGCTCTACGAGGATGCCAGACAACATCTGAACCACTCGACGAGCCATATGAACCCAACCCAATTCCAAAAATGGTTAACCGAAGCGTTGGTTAAACACAAAGCATGTCAAAATGGTTTTCAAGACTCCAATTTGTCTTCACATTTAAAACATCTTGTGGTTGTGTTACAGAATTTCAAGAAAACACTTGTCGATTTGTTAGTGGAAAACAAGCCGACGGCTGGTAAGATCTTCACGACAGATGAACACCAGATAACCGATATTAGTACACCACAAGCGAACTTTGTGGTGGCTAAGGATGGCTCTGGTGCATTTAAAACGGTCAACGAAGCTATACAAGCAGCTAAACAACAAAGAACGTCAACGGATAGATTCGTTATATATGTGAAAGCTGGTATTTACACAGAAAACGTTATTATCGATGCTTCCATGATTAATTTGACTCTTTATGGAGAAGGCATCGATGTGACAGTAATAACTAACGATAAAAATACTGATGAGGGCTACTCAACCTTTGACACTGCTACTTTTCGTAAGTGTAGGCCTTGTTTGTTTTTTTATTTTTCAGCTCTTAATTACCTCTTATGTGTAAATCAGTCAGACATTCTCACATTCAAATTGTCTGTTTTTCTTTTATTTTCAGATTTCAGACTTCCAACACCTTTTTTTATTTTAGATTCTTTTATTTTGTCATTAATCATGTCACAAAATTTTAATCTTTTAATATTCTAAAAAATTCTTTTTGTAGAGGTTTGGGGTGCGGGTTTTCTTGCCGTCGGGATTACGTTCGAGAACACCGCGGGTCCCACAAAACAACAAGCCGTCGCGCTACTCTCGGCCTCCGATCAATCGGTTTTTTACAAATGTAGCTTCAAAGGGTACCAAGACACACTTTGCCTCCTTAAAAACCGACAATTTTACCGCGAATGTGACATTTACGGGACCATCGATTTCATCTTCGGTGATGCCGCAGCCGTCCTCCAAAAATGCAACATTTACGTTCGAAATCCCGCTCACGGGCAAGAAAACACGATAACGGCTCAAGGAAGAATCGATCCCGATTCAGCCACGGGATTTGTCATACAGAATACCCGGGTCACCGGGACAAATGACTTAATGAAAACAGACGGGTCGGTTAAGACGTTTCTCGGGAGGCCGTGGAAAGAGTACTCGAGGGTTATTTTCACGATGTGTTTTCTCGATAGTTTGATCGATCCCGAAGGGTGGATGCCGTTTCCGGGGAACTTGGCTTTCGATCGTTTATATTATGTGGAGTATAAGAATAACGGGAAGGGGGCGTATACCGCCGGGAGGGTAAAGTGGCCGGGATACCACATTCCGACGAGCGATGTGGAGGTGGAGCAGTATTCCGTTGGGAAGTTTTTGGACGGAGATTCATGGATTCCGGCGACCGGAGTTCCATTTAATTCCGGTATCTTTTGATTTAGTGAAAAAAATATATGTTATGTTTAGGAATTAGGAATAGTAGAAATAACTTGTAATTAGGAGTTTAAAAAAAATTGTGTTTCCTAGTTAAAAATTAAATAAAGTTTAACCTTTTCCAAGAGTAAGTTTTTTTTTTTTTTTTTACTATTTTCTTAATTTTGTATTAAAGAAACATATATTATATTTTAAATTTTAAATTGTAAAACGAAAAATTATAAGAAAAGGTATAACTACCAACTTTTGTTTCTCTTTTGCAATATAAATTATAAAATTAAAAATATAATCTTTTGTTTTTATTTTAATATGATAAAATTAAACAAAATTATTAGAATATTGCATTTAGGTAGAGTTAACAGAGAAAGTTAATGATCGTTGGATAAATAAACGGAAATCATTGGAAATTAATAAACATAAAAACCAAACCTGTATTTTTTAAGTTTAGAGACAATTCATTAAAAATTGTAAACATTAGCGACCAATTTCCACGTCTATATTGTAATTTAGCCGTTGGATTTCGTGATCTATGTTTAAAAGAATAGAATAAATATGCACGTTCTTAAATTTTTTAATTTTCATCTTAACTAAAAATGTGGATACACATTTTTATATGCACATTTTTTGTTTAGTTTGAATATAATGAATGTTTATTTTTGTAGATAAATGTCTGTTTTTTTATATTCTAATCATTAATTATTGAATTGCATAAGTTTCCTTTTCTATAGTCGTAAATAGTCATTTAATTCATTACAATTCCTTAAATCTTATGTTTTTTTTATTGTAAATATTATTTTATGACGAAATAAGTAAGTTTGACCAATGTAATAAATACCAGTAACAATTTAAAATGTTATATTACTTTTATAATCTATCAAATTATTATATTTCTAATTTTCTATTAAGACTAGAATTGTACCAATCTAGTGTTGTATTAACAAGATAAAAATGTAGAATTATACCCATCTTTAGTTGTATTATCAAATTGCGAACGAATGAAAATGTAAAAAAATAAAAGTTTTTAAATCATGTTCGCAATTGCAAGGAACAAATATATAAAATTTGGAATTACATTCGCAATTGTGAAGTTGATATTCGAAACCTATCCACGATTATGTAAGAAGTGAAGCTAATGTGAGAAATGTAAGAACATATATTAACCCTTGATCATTTTTAATCTCAAACTTATCCATGACTCGCGCTTGATACGGAGATTGATCCGGTGCACCTCAGTCTATCTCATCTCAGTACATTTTTAGTCTCAAACTTATCCATGACTCGCGCTTGATACGGAGATTGATCCGGTGCACCTCAGTCTATCTTATCTCAGTACATCTCATTGTAATGTGCATCCAAGTGTGGAGACCCCTGTTACCATTCTCATTATAACTTCATTTCTCACCGGAAAACCAACCCTGCCAAACAATGCCTAAACATTTGTATATTTTGTTTACTAATCTTAAATAACGAACCTCATCCTCTTCTATGTATATCTTGATCATAAAATCAACAAATTGTAATAACGATTCATAAATATCTTAATTACACCATGATATAAACATTAATTATGATCTATAAGAATTTCATGGTTCATATTTAAAAGCTTGGTGTGTAAGTTCATATTTAACAGCTGCATTGTATTTGAAAGTTGAAACCTCTTCCGTTAATGATCATTTATTTTAAATAAACGTAAAAATATATGAATGATAGTTATGTAAACCAAATCTCTTTCCACTGAAAGCAATTAATGAGTTTAAATATTTGTATATATAATTATGTAAAACAAATCCCCTTGTACTGAAAGAAATTGCTACGATTCTTAATAATGTTCATAAAACACCACTTGAAATAACGTTTCAAAAAGCTGGGCCCTGTCAGTAATATCGATGATAAAAAAAACTACAAATTAACGATGTAAAACTCATGTGTTACGCATACGTAAAATTCCAACTCTCGAATCGATGTGCACACACACCCGAGCAACAAAAAAGAGAGAACATGCATACATATAATTATATGTATATATACCCCCTCCCTCCAATCTAAACTAGGGATTAAACGGGTGCAAAATCAAACCAAAAACATGTTGAAACACCTGTAACGGGTCAGTTCATCATCTTAACGGTTATAAGGTCGGTAACGAATATGAAGGAAAAGGCGACATCAACTTTATTCATTTTGCCAATTGTCTGTTCTTGTGGTTTTTCATCGGTCCAAATCATGCATGGCTAGTTAACACACTAATGTTCTCGAATTTTGACTCATAGCAAATATGATTCCACCACAATCCGCCCGAACTTCTCTTGAACATCTTTGGGAGTTTCTATCTGGAAACATAATGAACCAAAACATAGATTTAAAGAAATGTCCATCATATCTTGTATTTTTGAGGATCCTTTTAAAGGGCTCCCTATGTTCACCATGTGTTGCAGATGGACCCTCATTAAGTATACCTCAAAGCATACACCTTGAATGTATGTGTGTCTATATATATGTATATGTGTGTGTGTATATATATATAGGGTCAGGTTCAAGGGAAAAAGCCAAAAAAAAAAAAAACTGAAGAACACCCTGGGAGCCTTCCATCTGAACAGTATGCACTAATGCATACCGTTAATTTGTAACATGCATTTGTGAATATTCATCAATGCATATGATAGAAGCATTGGGTGCATAGGAACAAAAAACGCTTGTATGCATTAGTGCATACCATCCGGATGGAGGGCTCCCGAAGTGTTCTTCAGTTTTCTCTTTTTTTTTGTGTTTTCCCTTGAACCTCCCCCTCTCTCACTCTCTCTCTCTCTCTCTATATATATATATATATAGGGTTAGGTTCAAATGTGAACTCATTTTTGGTTATGAACGTGAGGACGAATCTCAGCCACACATCTTCGGTTATGGTGGACGCGATCACGGAGGATTGACGCGATTCATGGGAGGGTGGAGATTATTAAAGGAGGGGAACCAGGTCAAAGCCGCCTATATTGACCGGATAAGTGGCTGAGATTCGTCCTCACGTTCACAACCAAAAATGAGTTCACCTTTGAACTTTCCTCTCTCTCTCTCTCTATATATATATATAGACTTGTGATCACGTGAGACCAGCATGTTTTCGTGAGACCCGTGAGACCACTTCTTTACACTTGAAACTTCGCAGCAAAACACTGTAACCTTCACAGTGTTTTTGCTATGAAGGTTCGGATTTTTTTTTACCTTCACAATGTTTTGTTGTGAACTTTCTAGTGTAAAAATGTGGTCTCATGGGTCTCACAGAAACAGGTTGGTCTCACGTGCTCACGTGAATATATGTATGTATATCCTACTTACCGTATTCAAGGCCTTGAAAAGAGCTTTCACTGTGTTATGTGGATTTCTCGACCCAACAACCTAAAATACCAAAGATTAGAACTCTTCAGATCTTTGCTCATATAACGAATAAAACCAAACAAACCAAACCCATTATATCCCACCCGGAGGCAGGTTCTCACAAATCACAATACAGAGACTGTTTCCAAGAACACCTCTGAATTGCAAAAAATGCTCATAGAACAAGTATGAATGAGAATTGAGTTCTGTTACCTTAGACTTGACATTCTTTAAACCAGCAAGATTTAAGATGGTTTGAACGGTTCTACCGGCCTTCATGCCACCTTGAGTCGGGCCAGGCCAAAGATAAACCTAAAAGAGAACCAATGCATTAAAAAAACACATTTATTTCTAATTTCCATTTCTCAAAGATGGAAAAGAAAAAAAAATGGCAATATCATTGGCGAACCTTGGTTTTCTTATAAGAAGTCTGAATAGCATGTGCAATCGTGTGTTCTTCATGTCGTTCCACATAATGCAGATTCTGAAAGCATTTCTCTTGAGCCTATTGTAAAATATCGATGTTAGATGCCATAAACATTAAGGCATTATAATCGATCAAATTCATTAAAATGAATGATTAGCAAAGAAATTACCTTCTGACACGCAATGGGAACTGCTGGGCCTTTTGCCTTAGCAAAACCGATGACACCATGATAGTTCCCACAAGCAAGCATTACGGTATACTTAATCAATTGACCTCCCTATATATAGACAAAAGAATCACAATTGTAAACAGCTTTCATGTGTCACAAAATAATTTTAGTAACATGTTTTTTACCTTTGTAACTTTACATGTCCTATTAACATCAATGAGTTTCACATCAAAACCCTGCCATTAAACAAAACCAACCTTACAAGTTAGATATAATGTATTATAATATAAATATAGATGAGAGGAATTTAATTTTTTATGCACAAAGTCCCACATGGGTGAGCAAATTCAATAAACATATGTGGAAGAGTGCTAGCAATACGGTAAAAAAGGTTGAAGATTGTAGCTTTTCACATGCATAAAGAGACACATGTACATAAAATCATAAATATAATGTATATCAACAAATATGTAATATGTAGTATACCCAACTTGTTACTAAATATGCTTGTATCAAACACTAAAAATCCAAATAACGTAAAGCTTATTAAGCTATCATAATTTTTTTATCAGAAATTAGAAGCATTGCTTCAAAATTTAGAAAGTTGGTACCAACCAACCTATGTATCTAGTATTAGTGGATAATTAACTCAAGGGTAAAAATGCTTACTTTTCTATAAAGGGGTCTTCTTTTCTTTTCAGTCAACGAGTTTCTCTCTTCAGCAAGATCTCTTATCTCCTCCTCCAATACCTTACCTTTTCTTCCAAAAGTGTGATCCAACAGTGCTAGCTTCTCCTCAAGCTTTCGATCAATGACATTTATCTTCTCTAACAGAATATCGTCTTGCTCCTTCATATCATCAAATTCTTCTTCGTCATCCTCATCCAATGCAGCTTTTATCAATTGCCTTTCCTTTTCATCATCAGAATCTTGAGAAGGATCATGCTGTGACTGCATGTTATGAATGATTCCATAATTGGCAGGGTTGTTAGGATCATAGGCTTCCTTCCACTTAACTAATCTAATAGCCCTATTCAGCTTATGTTGAAGAAGAAACTTATCCTTGCCGGTGGCTTCTTTCAGCCGGTTCATCAAATCACCAATAACAATGTACTCAGATCGAGGGTTTAAATGTTTCTCCTCAAACTTGTCAACTTTATTCATCCACTTGAAAGCCTCATCAATATTATCTGATCAACGATAGTATTATCATATAAAATGAACTTTGAGCATAGTCTTATTAACAGGAACATGATAACTAGGAATATAAAAGCAACTTTGCATAAATATGACTCTAGTACACTAGCAGCATTAAAGATAAAGGTAAACGAACAAACATACCCGCTTTATTGAAATTCTTAAGAAGCTCTTCATGACGATTATATTTCTTCTCCAATATTTCTTGTCGTTGTTGAATGGCTTCATAAGTGAACCTATGGTCATCTTCTTCACTTTCTGAATCAGTGGGTTCCTCCCTCATGTTAAGGAGACGAGGGTCAACATGTTTGAGATTCTCCTTCTCCAGTTTCTCAATTAAGGGACCAACTCCCATGTAATCCTCATCATCTTCGGCATCTATGTCAGCCGTACCCAACCCTGCCTTTTTTCTCTGCTCTCTTTCCCTCTGCTTTTCTCTCTCGACTTGGGCTAAGAGCTCACGGACGATTCTATCACCGGTTGCATAGGAGGGGGCCATGGATGAGAATAGTCTATTCCAATTCCGAGGAATGGATGATCCTATGTAATTCATACTCAATTCCCCTGTTTGGATGGGGAGAACACGCTGCCATGGTTGAGATGCAGAAAAAGATCGAGAAAAAGAATAAGCAGGTGTCAGCCGGCTGAGAATGGCTTTGGACACTCGTGATTTGCTCATAATGTTGATCGTAGACATTATTTTGTCAACAAAAGGAACGTAATTTTCACTGTGTTAGGGCCATACTAGGCACATGTGTTATGGTGGTGCCTGCAAAGAAAGTTATTTTCAGTATGCCTTATATGCTTGTAAACAGAAAAACCAGTTCTATTATACTGCACAGCTGAACAGGTTAAGCATAGAAAGGTAGGAAAACATATTATATATGGTACAAATGAACATTAATAATCTAATCAACGCATCAACTGCTGATTCCCGATAGTGTTTAAACTTTGAATCATCAGGGATTCTTCACTTAATTAACTTTAACTTAATTGAATTCGACATGAGATTAGCATAACCCAATTCAAGGTAACAGGTCAAGAGTCTAACAGAAGACTAGCTATGGACACTGGTCTAGATAATAAAACATCTGTTTTTTTATTTTGGAAACGAATTAAAGCAACATTTTGAATGCTTTAATCCGGTCGCAAATCAAATGTAAACAAATTGTTTGTATCCTTAGAAGCAATATTATTCACTAAGGTTGTCACAGAACAGTGGTAACAATCATCAAGCATTCATACAGTACCATCGTGGCAGACATAACGCACACGCAAATCGAAGAAATGGAGATTAAAAACTATAATGCGGACAGAAATCAAGCTTTGGGTTCCCGATAGCTTCATTTCTGCACTGTGACCACAACAACAAAACAAATCCATGGGTATTGATCCCTGATTTGTAAGTTATCACCTCAAAATCAAGTTTTTCTGGGGCTTACCTAGCCGTGTCTAGCAGTAGTAAAGTGGCGAAGAAGAGCAGTTAACAAGAAGCGTCTCCCTTGTTTTTGTTATTTGGGATTAGGGTTTCAAAAAGTTTCAATGTAATTGAACAGCACGAGAAGCAGATTAAAGACTGAATGGCATAAAAGAATCGAATTCGAACAAAAATCGAACCTATGAAGGTGACGAAATGGCGAGAGGTTGAAGGAGGTAGCTCTGTACACTGGTGAGGTTGAAGCCGAATGGGAGAGATGTCTAGGGTTTTGGCTACGTTGGATTGAATTTTCTAATTATATGCAAAAACTCAGATTTGGTCCTCATGCTTGAAATTTCATTACTGTTATGGTCCCTTCTTCTAACAGTTATTAACTTTTTTTTGTTAAGTTCAATAAATGAAGGATACTTTAGTCATTTTAAACATTTTTCTATCAAATCTATTATCATCCGATTAAATGAGAGGTATTCCATTAGAAAAAAAATGTGTAAAATAACTAAGATAGTATTTTTTTTTTTTAATTACACTTGACGGAAAAGGCTAGCGACCGTTAGAAGAAGAAACCAAAACCGTTATGGAATGATAAACGTGCGGTACTGAAACCGAGTTTTTGAAGATTAGGGATGATATTTGTTGAAATTAATGAATATTAGGGACCAAAAGTGAAGTTTACTCAATCTTAAATTATATAACAAGTTAAATTGAAGGAAATAAATAAAAGTAAATTTTGTTTTAAAAATTGTAAACATAATAACATATTTTAATATGAACGCTTGTTTGGCCATTAATCAATAAAATACAATAATTAAAATACATAAATCATTGTATAAATACATTTATAAAAAAACCTGGTGTTTAAATATGTTGAAATACGTCATTATCCTTCTTTGTTTTGGTTTGTTTTCGTTTAGTTTTGTATCTTGTATGTCCCTTATTCGAACTCTGTTTGTTATTAATATTATTATATGTATTTCTAAAAAACGGTTAAAATAATAATATATTGTTAATATCAACTTTTAGCATATTTTGTTTGAAAATTTTAAAATTATATTGGTTAAAATAACGATGTCTTGTAACTATATTAGGTAAAATAATAGTGTTTTGGTATCAAAATTACAAACTACGAAACTATTTTGTTTGGAAATTTTAGAAACCTGACTCCAATTGGTATTAAGGAAAAACAGTAGCATGGATAATAATTTTACTATATAAAGTTGTAAACACTTTATTAGTTACAACAATTGGAAAATACAATTGTTTTTATGAACTTATGGTCTATGTTCCTTTCTTCTCACATAGTCACGTCATGTTTAATTATGTTAGATTTTGGTTTGGAGGGAATAAAACTTTGTTGGGTATGGAAAAACATTTGGGACCCGTTTAATAATAATAATAATGACGTGAAATATACGGATTGATGTATAACATGTTACATAGGTTAAGTAACCAAAATTACTATAAATATTTACATATACTTGGGTGATTGTAAATACCTAAACGTTTACTATGACTTTGATTTGAAAAAATAGTATAGTATACTAACCAGTGAGGTTACGAAAGATAATTATTGATAGTTTTTTAATCAAAAGCAAACTTTTGGACTTGAAAAAAATGTAAAGGACCATAAATCGTCATTTTGATGTCAAAAAACCCTTTATTTTTATGAAGAACACTAGATTAAAAAATGATGTTTCTTTCGTTAAGATCACTAGGAGGAATGAACAAATGAATACCTTTTAAACTTATTTAACCAAAAAAACGAAAAAATATGTCATTTATAAAAACGTATTTATATTCATTAACTTTGAAATTCATGATTAAATTTTTTATTGATGTTGTATTTATATTTCTAGAGCGATATTGATTACATTATTTAGTTAAATTTTAAAATAAATTACCTAACATAAATTATCATAATAATTACCATGATTATTGAGTAACACTTTTATGTTTAATTTTCCATTCGCCCGTCTCTCCCAAATTTAATAATTTTATCGAATTCAAACCTTTTTAGTGATTCTTACATATAAATTTGAGGTGTTATTTAAAATAACGTTCCAATAAATATAAAAAGACCTTTTTTTACTATTTTTACATGTTTGATTGATATTATTTTTTATTTTTTTACTATTAATTATTGGTTAATATTAATTATAAAATCATCATTTAATATTAATTATAAATTATTTATTAAGATTAATTATAAATTATTTATTAATATTAATTATTGTTTAGAATTATTATCAATTATATTAATTACTGTACATTATTGTTATTTTATTTTACCACAAAAAAGTAAATATAATAATTTTAAAAATGGTTTTATTAGGTATATAAAAATTAAAGTTACATCTTTTTGTTTATTATATATATACATATACATGTGTGTATGATCAAATTAAATTACTATAATTAACATATCATAGTATTTTTTTTATCATCTTGTACTATTAATAATTTGTATTAATTACATTATAAAATGCTAGAATTCATTAATTTTCTAACATGTTTTTTATATTTTATATCTATTAATAAATTTATTAGCTAATTTTCATTAAACGTAATCATCAAATTTATTTAATTTAAGAGCTACCAATAAATTCATAAATCCATGAACCATTATTTTACAAAGATAACTTTTGTCTATAAACATTTTAAAAACTAAGGTAAAAAGAACGCACATGTAAAATTCAACCTTTGACCCATAAAAAGAGTAAACTACGATTTTCGTCCCTATGGTTTGATGTTTATAACTATTTTCGTCCCTGGTCTTTGAAAATTGCTTTTATCATCCTTGTGGTTTCCATTTGGTTTCGTTTTTCGTCCCTCACACTAATTTTATTAAATAAAATATTTAAATTCAGGGCAATTTAGTCATTTTACATTTTGTTTTATTTTTCTTTTATTAAACTAAAGGATATAGAATAATTAAAATAAAAACAAAACCTAACCCTAAAGTCACAGCCACCCCCACGGCCCCACCTGACCACAATGTTGACTGTTTTTCCGGTGAACTCTCCCCATTTTTTTCAGTCAAAACTTTTTTGAATCCAACAAAAGTGATTGATCAAAACCCAAATGGAGATGGAAGGTCTTGGGATTTGTGGAAGGTGTTCCTCCACCCTACACACGGTTGAGATTGAAGAAAACAATCCAGGTCGGAGATATTTGCAAGAAAAAGCACTTCTCTCACTGTCTCTTCGCCCACCGACGACAGAGATCTGCTTGAGTTTGATGAATGCCGGTGGAATTCAAGAGTCGTCGGAGGTCTTTGTACTGACACAACAACCCATTATCAAGAAATTGAAAAAGATAGAAACTTTAATATGGGAGTAGAAATAATCCAGAGCGATTGGGTGGTTTTAACTTTTTATGTGAAACTTAAAAAAGAATAAAGATTTTGATGACATTAGAGGTAATGGTTAGTGGTGGCTTCCAGTGGTGGTGATATACTGATATGGTGGTTTTAGGATTTTTTTTTTGGGAGGTTTACGATTGATGATACAACAACCCATCATTTGAAACTGAAAAAAGATTGAGAATTTGAGTTGATTTCGCTTTGGGGTGGTGGTCTGCGGTTTCCAGTGAAGAGAGAAAGTGGAGTTTATCGGCACCATCCCCTGGGGAAGAAGTAGGACTGGAGAGGGAGAATAACATGTTGTAGGTAGTGGGGAAAAAAAAGATGGTAAGAAGAAGATGTTGCAGGTAAGAGGAAGAAGGTGGGTGGAGGTGGAGGTGGGGCCATGGAGATTTGTGGTTAGGTTGTGTTTTTATCTTTTCTTATTTCTTTTATTTTATATGAAATAGTAGGAATTGTTTCCAAACTTCAATACAAGTACAACAATATATATAAAGTAATTAAATATATAAATTTAAAGAGAAACTAAAAAGACTATATTACCCTTTAACATAACATAATTTTTTAATTTTATTAGGGTGAAGGACGAAAAAAGCAATGTAATGTAAACCATAGGGACCAAAAAAGCAATTTTTAAAGCACAGAGACGAAAATCGTTATAATATTAAACCACAAGGACTAAATATTAACATAACATTAATTTTCTAACATGTTTTTTATATTTTATATCTATTAATAAATTTATTAGGTAATTTTTATTAAATGTAATCATCAAATTATTTAATTTACGAGCTACCAATAAATTCATAAATCCATGAACCATTATTTTACAAAGGGTAAAATGCAAGAAATAACAACCTATTTTCATAAATTTCTTTATTATAGCATTGTATTTTCAGTTTTACTTATTACAGCAATGTACTTTTAAATTATTTTTTATTAAGGCATTGTACTTTGAAAAATTTACCCATTATAGCAATGGGTAACTTGTTCTTTTAAACAAGTTAACCCCCACTTTTTTTTTGCTTATATGGCTTAAATGAGATGTCATGGATAACATGTCATCATAATTACATGGCATTAGTAAAAAAAATCTCTTGTAATTTTTAAAAAAAATATTCCCACTTTTTTATATTATTCTTAATTATCTCAATTTTTTTTAGTAATTTTTCACGTCATCACTTTTAAAAAAAAAAATTACTCTTACTAAATTGTATGCAAATTAAATATTTTAGAGTTACCTTTTTAACAAATATAATATTTTTCTTCAAAATAAATGTTTTATTTATAAAAAACGTAAAACTTGTGATTTAATTTTTCTAGTTCAAAAAATACTTATTTTGTACTTTTTTTAAATTTAACGATATAAATTGTGTTTTAGAAATCTTCTTAATATTGTTACATTTTAATAAATATTTTAGAAATAATCTAATTAATTTAATATATTTATTGGATGATATGTCAATTCAATTTTTTAAGACAAATAGATATATATTCTTTTCCATATAAATATTTTATTTGTAAAAAAACATAATAATTCTTATTTTCTTAGTTAAAAGAATATACTTTTTAACATTTTTTAATATTAGGGAAATAAATTGCCACCTATAAATTTTCTTAATATTCTTATGTTTATGAATAATTTAGTTTAGTTTAATTAATCTAATATATTCATTAAATAATATGTAAAGCACAATACTATAATAAAAAATGTCACATCAACAATATATTAAATGTGGACAACCTACATGGACAATGAGGTGCATGAAAACCTAGTATAGTGGGTAAATTTAAAAAAAAATGTTACCCAATGCTATAATGGGTAAATTTTTCAAAATACAATGCTTTAATAAAAAATAATTTAAAAGTACATTGTTGTAATAACAAAAACTAAAAGTACAATGTTATAATAGAGAAATTTATAAAAGTAGGTTGTTATTTCTTGCATTTTGCACTTTTACAAAGATAACTTTTGTCTATAAACATTTTAAAAACTAAGGTAAAAAGAGCACGTTTAAAATTCAACCTTTGACCCATAAAAAAATAGAAGCGCATGCAACATAAAAATTGTGTCCAGCACTTTTGAAAATTACAACATCCTCCCTCGAACTTCAATGTAATGTCATACTTTTCAGTTCCTTTTCAAAACGAGACCATCAAGTACAATGAATTTTTCTTTGAAAACGGTATCCTAGGCATTTGTCTAGACTAATCCCTGACAATTTTAAAACTGCTAAAGCATGCAGCCCTGAGATAATTCCTCAATGGCCACAAATTGTTTGCGTCTAGATTCGAACATGTGGTAGATGAGTTATCTAGCATCATCCCCTACAAACCTTAACCAGTACGCCACAAGCCTTGTGAATTTTGGTCACTTAACGATGAATTCCTCAGTGGCCACAAGTACAATGAATTTTGGTCACTTAACGATAAAGTGGTTATGTGGTTTATGAAGACGGTTTCGAAATCAAACCCTTGAAGCATAACGGCTAGGCAAAAAAACATTTCACCATATCAGTTTCTTCACATATGTAAAAGAAGTTAAGAAATTGTTAAAAAATTCTACATGAAGCTTGTTTTTATCATGCTTGTTTTTTCTTTTCATTATGGCATAGTACCAGGGGCGGAACACAAACCTTCTAATTAAGGAGGCCGAACCCAACAAAACATCTTCATTGATAAGCTCAATTCATTATAAAAAAAACTGTGTGACAGGATAATAGAACCTATGACCACATACACAGGGGGCATATACACACAACCACCTGAGTTAAGCACAATTCATTGATAATATTTCTAATATTTAGTATTTAAGGGATAAAACGCAGGGGCCATGTCCCCTATTGTGTTCCACCTCTGCATAGTACAACATTGAGTTGTTTTTTTAAAACACTCGATTCCCTTTTGATGAGATTTGAACTTCTGACCTCCTGAAAGGTTTAGGGCCCTTGTAACGTTAGGGCAAAGGATGTTTTTGGTCAATTTTAGTTGCTGGTTGTTGTCCATAGATAATACTTAATATATATTTTTAATGTAACTTTATTTGAAAATTTGACCCTCTTTTTGACTCAATAAGTTCACATGGTTAATGCAAGTTTTTGTTGTTTACATGGGATAAACAATCTTTAAGAAAGTGGTATTAACCAGTTGAAGTGATGAATAATATGTGTGAAGATAACAAGTCCTTAAGTTATTCGGATATAACTTATATCGTTTTTGGTATTTATTAAATACGAAAATTAATATGTTTAACTGCTTGTTTTTATGTCAAATTATAAATCCGAGTATACTAAAATTGCACCATAATTCAAATAACTCAGCAGGTCAGTTTTAATTTTCTTTATACAGGTCGAGATAATATACAAAGAGACTTGCTTAACCGTAAAAGAGCACGAACGGAGTTTAGATAACTGGCATGCTCATGGTGGGGTCACAACTTCCACAATGAACAACAACAACAAATGACACCTATTTCAGTCATTCAGTGTAAAACTTGATATGATGATAAAAGTTCCAAAACAAAGGGCCCCTCGTTTAAAATTTGTAACTTAAATCCAAAAAGACTTGTAACTTGTTTCAAGAGATAAATAGATTAAATAATTGTTTCTTCATACACGTCACAAGTTGGGCTAAACGTGGCCCTTCAAGTTTATTGTTTTTCATTTCTAACACAAAAATGGAACTTAATTTTCAAGGTTTTGTTTTATGACTCTTGAGGAAAATGAATATTTATTTGTGTGATCAAATTAAGGCTACCAAACATGTTTAATGGGCTAAAAAGAAAAACTTGTATTTTCAAAATAATTATCACGACTTTAATAATTAAAATCGTATAATCAATTTGATCAGAAAAAATTTCATAAAGTGTAGTTAATATCAAGATTATAGCTTTATTATTGAGATTTAGAAGTTTAATCCCTAAAATCTGTGGCTCTACCGTCCTTTAAGCAATCACTTGTTCCAATAACCTTTAGTCAATTTTATATTTTTGAAATACATGTATATAATTTTGTTTATAAATATGTGTAATATCAATGAGGTGACTTTACACGAAAATGCTAACAATTTAAGAAAAACAATAATAAGTTTTTTCATGTACAAAATCATATGTGATTTTGATGTTAGTATAAAATCAAACGTGATTTTTGATGTGATTTTTTTATTTTAATACAAAATCACATGTGATTTTATACATGAAAAAGTTTTTCTTGTTTTCTTAAATTATTACTCATAACTATCAGAACTTAAATAGTATGTCAAAAGTTCAAAATACAAAATATATAAAAATAAAATGATTCTTTTTTGTTCTTAGGAGCCATTTACCAAATGAATATGTTAAAGACCAAAAATCTTACCTTGTAAGAGCGAGACAAGGACCAAGAGTCTTATCCGGTAAGTGTGCTTACTGCGTAAATTGTTGCATACAATGTCCTTTTTGTAGACTAAAATCTTACTCGCTAAGTATATGATAATGTTGAATTTTATCGGCAAACACTTACCAAATAAGTATTTGTTAAACGACCCCTAAATTTATATTTAACGTAATGATAGTTTTTTTTTTCATTACTATTAATTAGCCATTTAGCCTAACAAATCTTCAAATCTACTTCTTTCATATCCAATTAGTTATCTATCGAATAAATGAGTTTTCAACATGTGTAACATTGGTTGTGTTTTATATGGCATTTTTGCACTTAATGAATAAATTAAATGTCGTTTGTTTATAATATAATTTGACATAGCTTGCATCCACCTTATCAACATGTACACAACTTATAGGTTTTTGGTCAAAGCGACTACGAAAAAAATGTTTGTTACAATACATGGGAAGAAAAAGACTTGCGATAAATAGAAATAAAACAAATGTAGTTGTATACAAGGGCGTATTTATGTATTAGTTATAGAGGGTCATAGGACCCCTACTAACATATGCAATCAAAGGTAAAAAAGAAATTAAATGTTTTTTTATTGGATCTGTAACATAAAGTTGATAAGAGACCGCAACTAATAATTTATTTTCTAACTTAGGCCTTATTTTCTTATTAACTATATGTTTATTAACTATTATAATATGTTTCTTTACAAACTGATTTAATACCAAGTACCAACATGTTTTTATTACAAATTGGTTTAATTGTTTGTTCTTCTTCATTATGAACCAGTCGGATTTTATTTTAATATGTAGTGTGTTCATTTGGTGGTTTAAGTGAAAACTATATAGAAAAATATATATATATATATAGTAGTATAATGTGTCGGTTTAATCAAAATAATAAAAAAGTTAACTAAAAACCGAACCAAATAAGTTATCTTCATTCTATTCTGTTAACCAAACCGTTTTAGTCGAAAACGAAAACCCGAAACCGTTTTGGTTGGGATGTATTATTCGGTTTTCGAAAAAATTTCAACACCCTTAAATGTGGCCCCAACTATACAAGTTTCTAGATCCGCCACTGGACTTGTTTATTAATATATTTTGACCATTTTGAACGTCATATGATATTTTTTTAATAAGACGTGGGCGTGTGTGTGTATGTATATATAATACGACAAGTTAAACATTTTACAATAAAATTTAATATCATATATGGTTACACTTCTTTGTGTGTGTTTAATCATATATGATTAAGCTTGTACATTATACGTGTAATCATATACGATATTGAAATTCTTGCAAAATGTTTAGATTTTCGTTTGAACATGCAGAATATATATATATATATATATATATATAGAGGAAAGTTCAAATGTGAACCTATCTTTGGTTGTGAACCTAAGGACAGATCTCAGCCCTTGATCTGAGCCAAATTGAAGTCGTTATTTAAATGTGGCGTGAGGGGTAAATTAGGCAAGTTTATCACTCCCGCTTATTTCTCTGGAAATCGAACTCCCTCTGGAAATCGAGCTATCTCTGGAAATTGAAATCTTCTCTGGAAATCGAATTCTTCTATGTTAATCGTATTCATTGCTGTGAAGAACATTAGTAATCGGATTTGCGATTTCTGAAACTAAATTTTTAATTCTGTTTTTTCAATGGAGTCTGCTTCTTCATCTGGAAATTCGATTGAGTGTGATCCAATTGAAAATTCATCTCTTTTTGTAGATCAAACATTTGATTTGTTCACTGATTGCGATGCTGTTATAGATTTCGAAAATACATACCGAGAATTTGGCTCTAATGTTGAATTGTTTGTTCTACTGTGACTTGCTCTTCAGACTGAATATATACTACAATGTTATGCTTATATTCAGACTGAATATAAGCTACAATTATACAAACACATAATTTTAGCTTATATTCAGACTGAATACAAGCTACAAATATGCAAACACATAATCTTAGCTTATATTCAGACTGAATATAAATATGACATTGTGATAGTACAATGCTATGCTTATATTCAGACTAAATATAAGCTACAATTATACAAACACATAATTTTAGCTTATATCCAGACTGAATATAAGCTACAATTATACAAACATATAACTTATATTCAGACTGAATATAAGCTACAATTATACAAACTCATTATTGTAGCTTATATTCAGACTGAATATAAACATGACATTTTGATACTACAATGTTATGTTTATATTCAGACTGAATATAAGCTACAATTATACAAACACATAATCTTAGCTTATATTCAGACTGAATATAAGCTACAATTATACAAACACATAATCTTAGCTTATATTCAGACTGAATATAAGCTACAATTATACAAACCCATAATTGTAGCTTATATTCAGACTGAATATATACTACAACTATTCAAACACATAATTTTAGTTTATATTCAGACTGAATATAAGCTTCAATTCTGTAGGAAATAATTTGCTTGGTGACGACGACGATGAACTAATTTATGTCGAAATTGTTGCTTGGTGACGACGACGATGAAGAGATTGACGGCGAAATCGTTGTTTGGTGACGACGAAGATGAAGAAATTGACGGTCATGTTATATTTACGATTATACCCATACGCGCTAAATAATGTTTAAGCCATGACTCGAGTTTTTCACTTATTTACAGAAATGCCACCGCGCGTTTTAGGCATTGATTTTTTGATCTGATTTTAAATGGATGGCTGAGATTTGTCCTTATGTTCACAATCAAAGATAGGTTCACATTTGAACCCACCCCTATATATATGTGTGTGTGTATACATATATTGTTAGAAATCTTATTTTAATTGGAAACCGAGGGACTGTCCATAACGTGACACGTGACATATCTAATGAATATGTTATTTATCATGAACGTTATGACATTCATTTGAAATATGTGATTCATAATGAATAACAAGTCTATCACTAGTGCATGATTCAATGATGAATAACAATTTTTTATGCCTATCAATTTTAGGTTCTTAACTTATCCTCTAGATCTCTTTCTAGTTTCTACATATGTATCATATAATAATATTTTTGTTTGATATACAATAAAGAGAAAAATAACGGAATCGAAATAAAGAAATGGTTTACCAATTTATCAGTAAAATAACTTATTATATAAAAAGGAAAAAAAAAACCTTTTAAAAGACATCCCAAATCCCCCCTTACCATCCTCATGTGGACCATCATAACCAACTCCCATCTTCCATTTCTTATTTCCTTCATCGTTCTCAGTGCATCACTACACGACACTACTGGATTTCATCTTCTCTCTCTCTCTCTCTCTTTCTATCTGCATCAGATTTCCACTACCAAAATCGAATCGAATTTTTAAGTGTTTAATGTTTTGATTATGGTGTCAACAACTGCTATATTAACCACACCATCAAAACGACCTTCAGAAGACGCCAGCTCTCCAGGCGATCCACAGGTTGCCGTTCCGTCAAATTCACCGCCGAAAACCTCCGTCAATTTCACCGCTAAAGTTACTGTAGCCGACGGAGTAGCGCCAAAAGCTTCGAATCATGAATTACCGGCGAAGAGCTCTGTTGATGGCACCGACAAGGTCAATGTGGACGGTGATGAGGTAACTACTTTCTATTTCCGGTTTTTTTAATTTAATATTATTTTTATATATTTCTGCTTCTTGAAATGCGTGGATTGATTTGATTGTTTGAAAGTTACGATTTCGATTTGTTTAACCATTGAAATGCGTTTAGATTTATGAAAAAAAGGAATACTATATTATAAACATCAAATGTTTATTTAATTTTGAACTTATATAAAAATAGAATTCAATGGAAGATGGAATGATTAGATTTTTTAGAACCCTAAAAGTGAACTAAGCATGCTCCTATGGTTACTTTTCATGATTGCAATCCATTAAAAAAAAGCGTTTTTGCCCCTTTGAACAACCTCAGTGTTCTACTGTTCAAGGAAATCTGTTTTGAATTGCTACTGTATCAAGTGTTTTAATTATATATAAGCATATGAAAAGGTTAGAAGATGTTTGAACTATTGGATGACTCTCATCATGACATATATTTTATGTTAGAAATATTGTATTTCAACATAATATCGATCGAGTTTGATGCATATTTTCAAGTCGAAAGACTCATTATTACTGACATCAAGATCGATTTTCCAAATTCAGAAGTTAAGATGGTAAAAAGAATGAAATATAATTTAGGTTCTTTCAAATAATCGAGATTATGATAGGATAATTAGAACGTTTGGAGTTTATATGTTGTAATTATATAAATTATTAAAGCTATGTTGATAACACGATACAATTTTGAAAGACTAATTTTCTTGGGCATATAGTTTTTTTTTTCCAAATTTACAAGAAATGTTTCCGAAAACAATGAAACATAATTTTAGGTTCTCTAGAGTAATTGAGATTGTCGTACGGTAATTAAAACGTCTTGAATTTGGACATGATAACGATACTTATATAAACTATAGCCTTATGTCGAGAAGAGGAAAGTTTTTTTAAACAATTTTATTTTTGCGTATTGGGTTTTCAAAATTTTGAGATAGGTAGGTAAACAATGAAATGTTTTAAAAGACGTAAAATTCATAATAGAAATCTAAAATGGTTGAGATGATCAAGGTAATACTTTTCAAGAATCACAACATGTCTAGCCCAATGGTAAGGTAACGTCATGGGGGTCAGTGGATGGTATCCCTGACTACCCGGGTTCGAACCCTGCGGAGAGTATGTGGCGATATCCATACCATGACCTGCCACTTTGTGGTGGGTCTTGGTCGACGGGGATTAGTCGGGTGTCCAAATGGATCCTGGATATCTCGGGAACGTATGTGTGTTTTTCTTGCCGTTAATAAAAAGAAACTTGTTTCAAGAGACAGCTAGTTCGATTCTTGTTTCTAGCTTCTGGTTTCTAGTATGTGTGAAAAAATATGGAGCATAGGGACAAGGAGAAGAGTCGAACCCCAGTCTTTTCTAATTATTGATGTTAATAAAATCATAGCTTTTAAAATTTGTTTTATGATATAATATTCTTTTTATCCGCTACCCATGAACAAAAATCCTAATTTTACCTACATTTTGCGTCCGAATAATATAGTTGCCTAATCTATTAATATACTTATACATCAATGGTTGGATAGAAATATCCTCAACTTAATTAACAAGTCTTTGGATTAAGAAATAAAATATATTATTTTAGTATAAAGACATGAATGTGATAGGGCCGACTAAAATGAAGTTGTTGGGGGTGCTACTTGAGAATAATGATAGGCAATAAGGTCAAATTGTCACTCAAGCGTGCAAATGTGTAAAAAAGTTGTTTCTTTTTCTCTTCTATTTGGGTGGGTTATTGCAATTATTTTATCTAATTAAAGCTAAAACACTTTATATCAACGTTGGCTTTAATTATATGGAGGATTTTTGTTGTTGTTGTTGATATAACTAATAAAGAAAGAAAAATAAGTTGTCCCATTCATGTAAAGTGCATTTAGAATGAACTTTAGGACCACGAGTTTGATCACCATGTTTTGAAAAATCATGATAAAATATTTTAAGATGAAGAATTAAAAGTTCAAATATATAGAGAAAACTTATGTTCATTTTTAATAAATTTTAAATTTTTGGAGATTGATATGCATTATATTGTTAAAATATTCGATATATTTCATATAATATTATTTCTGTTGTTTATATATTTAATTTGAAGAATTCTCATTGCTAAGAGGAAGAATGAAAAACTATATTTTTTTCCTTAACAACTATTTTTTGGAGAGTTGTTTAAACTTGTAGAATTTCATATTTTCTCTCATATTTTTTCCATTTTAGAAAGAGATTTCGAAAAATCTATCAAAACAGAAATTTATCAAAATCTCCATTTTAAAGAATCAGTTTGAGATGCTCTCATAAAGTAGTTAAGGAACATTTGACTATTTAAGTTTGACTCTAAGTGTAGCATCCGATTCTAGAATATCTTCAAATTCGAGTTCAAGTTCATGCTTATAATCAACCTAAATATGAATCTTAATTAATTGTTTCGCTTGATAGGTTTTTTTAGAAAACTAGTGAAAGTTATACATGATTGTCAAGTGGTTCTCGAAGGCTTTTTAGGCAATTTGTATTAAAATGAAACATATTTTGTCTAAATTCTTTTTTTAGGATATCTACGGTAAAACATTCTAAAATATGACAATTTCTTTTACAATATATATTTTATTTATAACTTATGATAAGTTAATACTTTTTATTTGCTAAGTTGGTATATATTTTATTTGGGCCTAATTATTAGAGAACTTTAAAATTTATGAGATTTGTGAAAAATTCTATCTTAAAGTTTGTTTCACATTATTTTTTCCATCTAATTATAATATTTAATGTATTAATTAACATATGTTTGTTTTATAATGTCTTTGTTTCATATGTATCCGTTTCACAATGAAAACTATTTACTTGTATTTTTTATTTTACAAACACGTTAAAAAGATTTACATAGTAAACTAAGTTCATTTGAAACAAAATATTCTGAACCAAATATATCTTAATCATCACCTTAAATTTTAGATTAAAACATGTCTAACCCTGTGGTAAGATAACATCCCGGAGGGTCAGTGGACGGTATCTCTGACTACTCGGGTTCGAACCCTGCAGTGCGCATGTGGCGATATGCCACTTAATGATATCTTTAATTGGACTAGGTTGTGATCTACGGGAATTAGTCGGATGACATCTTAAATGAAAATCCGGATACCCTAAAAAAATATGTGTATGTTAGCTTGCCTTAATAAAAACTGTCTTAAATTTTGGACGTAAGTTATTTTTTTTTTAATATGGAGTGACATATACTATAATTATTCAAATATCTAACGATTAGAAAGTTTTTAAAAAAGGTTTCTTCATTTACTAATTACATTAAAAACATAATATATTTAAAAAAATAGATTCCTCAAAATATAAATCGAATAAATATGTTGCGTTATATTTATGCAATTTACTTTCCTTTTTCTTTTAATTTCAAACCATATGGTGATATTTTAAATTTTGTTTTCTTTCTCTCCAATTCAATTGTTTTCGTTAAATGATGTCTTTTCATTTTTCCTTTGCAAATTATTTACATACTTGTTAATGGAATATGTACATATTTATGGGATAATCGTGATTTTCTCAGAAAATTATTAATAGAAAAAATCAGTCATTGATAAATTCAGTGACCATAATTATTGTGCATGCATGAGATCGGATCCTAAACAGGTAAAGATATTTTAGCAACTAATTTAACAAAAACATCTAAAAATCAAGATGTATTAAGACACACAACAATCATTTACAATCGAGATGAGCTAAACCAGATCAAACCTAAAAAACCAACCTGAATAAACCTAAATTTACCCGCCTCACATAACCTGATCTAAAAAATCTGATTTTTTTAAGTATTTACTAAGTTTAAATTGGGTCTCCATACCAATGAATCAACTAATGTGTTATATCAAGACATAGAAGCATTTGATATGACAATTTGCTTATTTAATTAAGAAAGTACAAATTTCGAGGATATATAATTTTTATAAGGGATGATTTGTAACATCCTAATATTTAGAAAATACCTAAAATAAAATGTTGAGTCAAAGGGTGTAATATGTATTTTCAGAAACTTGGTGTGTCAAATCCAAAAGTACGGGGACCTGTTTTGTAAATTAAAAAGAAAATGGAAGAATTTAAGCGATACGTGGCTACATAAAATATCTCTCAAATTCCTCCACAAAAAATGTTGTCTTCACTACTATGATTGAAACCAACAAGCAATGTCGGTAGAAATCGAGAAAAATTAAACAGAAATTGATTGAGGAAAGCGACAACTTGTGAACATGGTTTAAAGCTTCATTTCAGGTATGATTAATTTCATAAAACCCTAGTTTTTAGAATGAAGTTATCTATGATTTAATATAAAAAACCCTATGAAAAAGATCGAAATATGACATAAAAATAATCGAAAAACACGTTCAAGGTACTATATGCGATTGGGTCAAGAAGAAAGGGAAAATGGGAAATAGATTGTGGGTTTGGATCTGGTTGAGGTTACAACTTCTGATTATTGTCTGCTTTGGCCCCTGTAGTTTTATTTATTTTAAGCTTTAACAAGAAATCAATTCATTAAAGGTTTCTGGTCTAAACCCAAAAGTCAAAGAAATTATATTTTAGTTAAGTTTTATTAGTGAAGTTACCAACTAAACTAATATATAAAATGATATGGATAGATTTATGAAATAATTTTTTTAAAGTGACCGGTGTTTAATCAATCGTGTTACGATTTAAAGATAGGAACACAATTTATAACCTATATATATTTTTATTTAAACATAAATTTCATATTTTCTTTAAACAAAATGTTACATTAGTTTTTTACAGAACTGATAACATTAACATATAGGACCTTGTGAATTTTTTATATATCGTCCGTTAACTTTTTCAATAACAATTAACAACCCATTTTTATTTACAATTTTGTTTTTTTGTATTATTTATTTTACGTGGTCTGTTTTAATGGCCACGTGGTCTATATTTCGACACGCACTTCCTCCCCCCCCCCCCCCCCACTCCACTGACCCACAAAATTACTCCGATGGACCTAGCTGCCAAAACCACGAAGAGGATGCCCAATATCTCGTGGTTCGTAAATAAACCCTCTCCACACTCTTTTTGTAGCTACAACTGATTCAAGAACTGCATCTGTTTATATCGGTAAGACTTGTTTGATGTTTAATTAATCGATCTGGGGATATCTCTTAATCTTAATCTTGATTTGCATTTTCAGGAACATACCCATGTTTATTTTGTTAATTTGATTTGCTCCATGAAATACATGTGTCAAATAGGGTTTCTTTTCTAAATTCTTGACTTTTCTTGAAATCTTGATCCGAAGGTCTTGAAAAAGACTTGATAACGTTTTCTTCTGTTTTAAAACTTCCTAGGTTTAAAGGGCTTTTTAGGAATGAACACAGCAATTGACTTTCTTGATTTTATCTGTTTCTGGTACAAATCTGTTAATTAATTTGTCTAGTTTTCTTTACTTAATGCAGAAATTGAGGAACACAGCTAATAATAGACAACCATCTACAGCAATGGGACAACATAATGATGTTGACTATGTTGGGATTAATGAACCCCCTTCTCCTAGAGCTGTCACTAATAATAACAACATGAAAAGAGTCTCAATTATACCCCTAATTTTCCTCATTTTCTATGAGGTTTCTGGAGGACCATTTGGTGTTGAAGATAGTGTTCAAGCTGCTGGACCACTTTTAGCCCTTATAGGGTTCTTGGTTTTCCCATTTATATGGAGTGTACCTGAAGCTCTAATAACTGCTGAAATGGGTACAATGTTCCCTGAAGATGGTGGTTATGTTGTTTGGGTCTCATCTGCTTTAGGACCTTATTGGGGGTTTCAACAGGGTTGGATGAAATGGCTTAGTGGAGTTATAGACAATGCCCTTTATCCAGTTTTGTTTCTTGATTATCTAAAATCAGGGATTCCGGCTTTAGCCGATGGTTATCCGCGAGTTTTAGCCGTATTAGCCTTGACTATAGCCCTCACTTACATGAACTTTAGAGGGTTGACAATTGTAGGATGGGTTGCTGTTCTATTAGGGGTGTTTTCTTTAGTTCCTTTTGTAATTATGGGTCTTATTTCAATCCCTAGGATAGAGCCTGAAAGATGGTTAGTGGTGGATTTACATGTGGTGGATTGGAATTTATACTTAAACACACTCTTTTGGAACCTTAATTATTGGGACTCCATAAGTACACTAGCCGGTGAGGTTGATAACCCGAAGAAAACCCTCCCGAAAGCCTTGTTTTATGCCTTGATCCTAGTTGTTTTCGGTTACTTTTTCCCTCTTTTAATGGGCACCGGTGCTGTACCACTCCATCGTGATCTATGGACCGATGGGTATTTCTCCGATGTGGCTAAAATCGTTGGCGGTGTATGGCTGAGATGGTGGATTCAGGCGGGTGCCGCCATGTCAAACATGGGTATGTTTGTGACGGAAATGAGTAGTGACTCTTTTCAACTTCTTGGTATGGCGGAAAGAGGTATGCTACCTGAGTTTTTCGCTAAGAGATCTCGTTATGGTACTCCTTCAATTGGGATCTTGTTTTCGGCTTCTGGTGTTATCTTACTTTCGTGGCTGAGTTTTCAAGAAATAGTAGCGGCCGAAAACTTTCTGTACTGTTTCGGGATGATTTTGGAGTTTATAGCTTTTGTAAGGTTAAGAATGAAATATCCAGCTGCATCTAGACCGTATAAGATACCGGTGGGAACCGTTGGATCGGTTCTTTTATGTGTTCCTCCAACGATCTTGATCTGTGTGGTGTTGGCTCTTTCTTCGCTTAAGGTTATGATCGTTAGCGTGATTGCTATAATTATCGGGCTTTTGTTGCAGCCGTTTTTAAAGCATACCGAGAAGAAAAGATGGATTAAGTTTTCGACTAGTGCTGATCTACCGGATCTTTATAATGCTCATGAGCATAGTGAATCTTTAGTTTATTAGTTGTTGCATTAAGGCGGTCGGATCTTGGTGAGATCGCCAATGTTTGATTTGGGTGTGTTCAGCGTGATATAGTGTCATCGCTGGTTGATTTTTTTTTCTTTTTTTGGGTTGGTTAGTCTCGATGGGGTTGTTATTTGTTACGAAAATGTTTTTTTTAAATTATATGATTGGTTTCGGTGATTTCCATCTCGGTTTCGACTAAAATGGAGATCTCAATTCTCGTGGTGGTTTTGACTTTTGATGCCAAATCTAGTACTAGTATATATGGGCAAAAATTCGGTTCCTTTGTGACCGTAATAGACCAGACCAAAAACTCTTCCCATCCCGGGTCTAAATTGGCCCGGGCCGGACCGTGGTCGATCTTTTTCTGGCAAACAGGTCCTGGATCGATAGAAGTTTGGACTGGGCCGAACCAGATCGACCTTCATGAGTACAATTTTAGTATATTTTCTTTTCAAAAATATTTTGCAAAATCAAACTTAATAAGTATAATTAAAAAATACTAATCGTTTTGGAAATTAAAATATCAATCGGCAAAAAAAAAAAACTAATATTTAACGAATTCGATATTGTTTTATTAGATGCAAATTTATAGACGTTCGATTTCATTAAAAAAATAAAACTGTGCAACTATCATCAATTTAAGTAAGATAATTATTTAATATTAATTATTTTTTAAAATTGTGACAAACAACTTAAAATGCATATTAAAACTCGGTTGTTTTTGTTGGTTTTTTTATTAAGTTTTGCATCGATAAAATTATCTATGGATTGATCTCTTGTTTCCTATGGATTAAGAAGATTTTTGTTTAAAAGGTTTAATTGAAAGAAATATGGGGTTTCATCTTAGTAAGGTTTTATATTTATATTATTGAATCACTACCAAACAATTATATATAATGATGATAGTTCAAATGCGAACTTAAATTTGGTTGTCAATGTGAAGACAAATGAGAGCGTGACACGTGTCTGAATAATTAAAGAAATATCAGACTGAATATAGTATTTATTCGGTCTGAATAATGCTTATTCGGACTGAATAAATACTATATTCAGTCTGAATATTTGTTTGATTATTCGATCAGAATATGACATGTGTCGCGCTTTTATTTGTTCTTATATTCACGATCAAATTTGAGTTATTATTTGAACTCGTCCGGTTAAAACATCTTTAACTTTATTTAATTATTTTTAGTAAAAAGTAATAACTGTTAACTTGGATCCAAAAAACCGAACCATTGATGTACATGTAACCCGAGATTCCTTTCTTGAGTAGAAAGCGAGATCGAAAGACAGAAAAAAAGGGTTTTTGCACGAAACCCCTTGTCAAAATTTTCAAATTCCCAATTCAATTTTGTTGAAGAACAAAACCATCAAATCATAGCGAAAGGGTTTTCATCTCAAGATTTCGAATAATGGATGTGATAAAATCGCAGCAATTATCAGCACGGCAGATCGAGAAGGTAGTCGTTCACCCGTTGGTACTCCTTAGCATCGTTGATAACTACTATAGAGTCGCCAAAGACACTCGCAAACGTGTCGTTGGTGTTCTCCTCGGTAGTTCTTTCAAAGGCACCGTCGACGTTACAAACAGCTACGCAGGTTTTCTTCGATCCATTCCTTTATTGGCTAAACATCTCCCTGATTGTTTTTGGTTTTAAATTTTAGATAATGAGGTTGTTTTTTCTTCTTCTTGCTATAATACTTGCATAGGGTTCATGCATCATTAGTAGTTTTAGTGGTGAACTAGTGATAGAGGATTATGAAACTTAAGAGTAGATCTTTTTGGATTGTATGTGAAGTTGAAACGGGATCTAATGAAGTGATTGGAATAAAGGATACGATTATTAAAAATGGGCGTCCTTTTTCTGTTTCTCGTTATGATTATTTATTGTGGAAGTTTAAAAAAAAGAAGTCTATTGCTTAGTTCTTGTTTATTGAAGTAGTGTTATGAGATGTTATGAGCTGGATTCAAACTTCAAAGGATTAATCAATTTGAATGGTGTAGGAAGAGCTCGTGTAACCCAATTTAATCCTTATTATATTGCAGAAGTTTACTGGTATGTAATGTACTGCAAGGATGGAGTGATAGATTCATAGACATATAAGTCTATGTATGAAACATAATTGGAAAATGTATGAAAGAACTAGATGATGATGATGTAAGCTGATACGATTTAAGATATGGTATGCTTTATAATTGTAATTGGTGTTTAATGTAGTAGTTTACTACGAAGTGAGATGCTATTTAATCTCATAGTTACTTTCGCTTTCATGCCCTCCATACAAATTCTCTTTTCATTAAGTAAATGGAACTTGCAATTTGCAATGACATGATTCACATTACATATCTTTTGTACCATATAAAGGAAAACAAAATTGTTGTAATATGAAACCTTATAAATCTACAATCGGGTAGAGACTAAGTTTCATGTGGCTCAAATTTTATAAGTTCCATGCTCGTTTTGATATTATCAATATATAGAATAACCATTGCATTCACAACTCAGTAGGCTTTCAACCTAGATAAACCCAAACCAATTTTCAGAAGATTATATTTTTAGTATTAAGTTGCATCTTTCATGCTTAGGTCATATGTTAATTGCACATACTATACAATTAAGGGTAAGCTAGCCAATAAACCGTTGCATTATTCATTTTACTTTACCTGTATATGTTTGTATTTAGGGTTATTATCTGGACACATACACTAACTCACTAAGGGCCTGTTTGGTAGTGGCTTAATGAGCTGTTGAGCTTATTCACTCAGCCATATCATGATGTTTGTTAGTAGCTTATTAATTTAGTACCCTAACTTATTCGCTCAGCATTCTTAAATCTTTTGTATCCACTTAGCCACATACATTCCTAAAATACCCTTCCCCTCATTTCACACTTCACAGACAAGATATTTGTTTGTTGCCTTCTCCGTCCTTGTTGTTCTTTCCTTCTCCATTTTTTAAGATATTTGTTTGTTGCTTCATTTCTCCTACTCCTTTTTTTCTGAAAAATGAAATACAAATGAAATCTAGGGTTCTTGACCCAGATTAGTGAAAAATCAAACTGTTGATGGTGGAACATTGACTATGGGATGATGCAGAAATTTTGCAAAGGGGCGGCGGAATATTGTTGGTTCTTGAGCTATTTGTGTTTCCATTTAGAGTGGGACGGTGGGAAATCTTTGGAAAGGAAAGGTGGAATTTTTTTTCGTTTTTCTTTTAGGGTTCTTGAGTCAGGTGGGTTTGTTTTTCAAAATTCAACATTGATGGTGGAAATTTGTGGTTGTGGAAAACTGGAAGTACTACATCAATCGTGGTGGAATTTCGTTTTGACCAACTTGGTTTTGAATACACAAGGAGAGTTCATATTCAATAAAACAAACAATAAATAGAAGGATAAAATGGTCATTTTCATGATTCAGACGGTTTATTTAGCACGGCAAACAAACAATACTTTTACTTAATTAATACCAAAACTTTATCCATACAACTAACTTTATCCGTACAGGACTTAATGGAATACAAACCAAACACCCCCTAAGCTGCATATCCATAAGGAAGTTAAAAGTTTGACAAAAAGGACCACTATGTATATTCTTATATCTATTGATAAAACAATGATATTGTTTTCATTCTTTAAACTAACTGCTGTATGGAGAATGTTTAATAGTATGTTTCACTTGCCTGCTTGAAGATTCTGTGAGCAGAGATAGAACAGTTGAATCTCAAAGGAATTGTTAATCTATTTGTAAAACAGCATTGAATGTCTTTTTGTATCCTCTAGCAAATAAAAGTAATAAACAATTAAATCTCTTTAAAACAATGAACAAGTTGTCAACTGTATTTAATCCCTAATCAGCTACACAACTAAACCACCAAGAGGCTTCTGGTTCAAGTTTTTTGGGGACATGTATATAATAGTATCCAATTTTTCGCTGAAGAAAAAAAAAGAAAAAAAAAACTACACAGCTAATCATTCAGACATTGTTCTAAATGGATGAATACTCTTTTGTAGTGCCTTTTGAGGAAGACGAAAAGGATCCCAGCATTTGGTTTCTTGATCACAACTATCATGAGGCCATGTTCTCCATGTTCAAGAGAATCAATGGTAACTCTTTAGTTTTATTAAAAAGAGTAGTGATAGTGATTATTTCTTTACTACTTTTGCAAGAATGTTTTTATGTTCTAAAACAATCCTGACAATTTAAAGTTTATTGCAGCTAAGGAACATGTGGTAGGATGGTATAGCACTGGACCGAAGCTAAGGGAGAATGATCTTGACATTCACGGCTTATTTAATGAGTAAGCTTTGGGAGTCTTGTTATATATATATATATAAATATGTATTTCTTGACTGAGGAATTTTGTTACTGCAGCTATGTTCCAAATCCTGTATTGGTGATAATAGATGTTCAGCCGAAGGAATTAGGAATTCCCACCAAAGCTTACTATGCTATTGAAGAGGTCAAAGAGGTACGATCAACTTTAAAATCCTTTTTTTGTAATTCTTCACCTTCATATTTCTATTTGATTACGAATTTAACCTATTGCCTACCTCCATATGAAAAAAAAACCATCATCAAAGATTAATTTGTTTAGTTACATAAGTTATAGTTAGATATGAAACTAAACAATTACTAGCATTCTTTTACAGAATGCTACTCACAATTACTAGTTAAAATCCTTTTTTTGTAATTCTTCACCTTCATATTTCTATTTGATTACGAATTTAACCTATTGCCTACCTCCATATGAAAAAAAAACCATCATCAAAGATTAATTTGTTTAGTTACATAAGTTATAGTTAGATATGAAACTAAACAATTACTAGCATTCTTTTACAGAATGCTACTCAGAAAAGTCAAAAAGTTTTTGTTCATGTACCCTCAGAAATTGCAGCCCACGAAGTGGAAGAAATCGGTAAGCTGAATATAATTCTTTTACTTGGTTCATATGTTTCTCATATTTGGTTACTTGATGTATATAAATATTGCAATCATCTTTCTATAGGAGTGGAGCACTTGCTGAGGGATGTGAAAGATACAACTATCAGTACACTTGCAACAGAGGTACAATTGAAAAGCAAAATATTATATATATATATATATATTGTACATCGGCTGCTATGTTTAATTGAGATAAGTTTTCTTTTATCTGATGCAGGTCACTGGAAAATTGGCAGCTTTGAAAGGTTTAGATGCACGACTAAAGGAGATACGTGGATATTTGGACCTTGTGATTGATGGAAAGCTTCCGTTAAATCATGAAATATTGTACCATCTGCAGGTATTCTTTTTTTAGATATCCTTCTTTCTCATTTTAATTTTAATTTTAATTTAATAGTTTATCGACTGTTTTAACTGCAGGATGTGTTTAACCTTCTGCCAAATCTGAATGTGGCTGATTTGATTAAGGCATTTGCAGTGAAAACTAACGATCAGATGCTTGTAATCTATCTTTCTTCTTTGATCAGAAGTGTGATAGCCCTTCACAATTTGATCAATAACAAGGTAAATAAATGGTTGTGGTTCGAAGGACATCTACTGTTAAGTTAAAGTTCATTTTAGATTATGGATTTAATACGATATTTTGAATTAATGTGAAAATGATTGTTTTTTCAGATGCTTAACAAAGAACACGAAAAGGCCGAGGATGCAAAACCGACAACAGTAGCACCTGTTGCTGGGAGCTAAAGACTACTATTTTGGTTGTGAGTTTTTTCTTCATTAGGAGGTATTTTGGTTGATGTAATATGTTCAATTAGTTTCTTTTTTATTACAATTCTGTTTCCTTCTTCAAACTTATTAGGATTTAAAGATTTGGATCATATCACATATCTAATACTTTGAAAAGTCTATTATGACAAGAAGATAATATATTAACTCATTCAGTTCCCAATAATGATTTATACTAATGCTAAGTAATTTGAGTGATGTTGATCATAAGGATATACTAATTATTATAATTATCAATAGGGACAAATTTAGTATATGTCATGCTTGATATAGGGATAGATTGATCCGGTACATCTCTGTGTCTCATTCTAATATACATCCAAAAGTGGAGATTCATTATTACCTTTCTCATCGTAAATTCACTTCATCAGAACCCAACCAATAGTTGATATATATTATCTATATATAAGTATGTTGTTTAGATGTTTAATCACATAATATTTAGCTGATTTATAAACCTACCATTTATCTTTTATAAAATAAATAAAAACAAAAAACTTTTTTTAGGTAAAATTAAGGGAATTTAATTATAATAACCAATTTTGAAAACTGATTTACCAAAATGACCAATTTCTTTTTGAGTTTACTAAAATGACCAAAAATTCTCGAAATACACCCCGAAATACAAAATTTTCGAGCATGCTTTTGAGGGGGTTTAGTTGATTTCGAGGGTGTCTGACCAAAATTTCGAGGGGCTTTGACCAACTTATCGAGGGTGTTCCAATAATTATCGAGGGCCTTTTCCAAATTTTCGAGGGTGTTCTATTCATTTTTGGTCGAGGGTGTCAAATTTGTTTGGTCGAGGGTGTCAAATTTGTTACTTGAATTTGATTTATTAATTTGAATTTACATGTTTTACCCCTAAAGTTAGTTAATAAATTACTTTACGTCCTTTACTTTTTAATTTTTCGTTTTACACCTTTATCACATTAACGTATATAATCGTATATCAATTAAAATACGCTTTAAAAATACGTTTTAATTTTAACAAATTACACCATGAAAACTGTCTCGTCAATACCTTCGAAATGAGCCCAATATTAAATATTTTTAGATTTAATTATATTATTTCGAAAGTATATACTTTAAACGTATTTATTTATAATGTCCACAAACGTTTAGGTAATATTAATTTATATAATTTTTATAATACAATTGACAAAAAACACAAAAATAGTACAAATTATTTATAATATATATCTTGTTCTTAGTTATATCCATAATATTATACTTTGTCGTTAAAAATTAATCACATGATCAAAAGTATATACTTTCGAAAGTATATAATTAAATCCAAAATATTCAATACAATTAGTGTTCTATACAAACCATATCTCATTATCATATACCATATTATAATCGACAAATTTTCTATATACATGTTCCTATCTTGACATATCCACTGGTTTACAAGACCTTAAATGTACATTTATCATCTAAAAGTAATACTTTTTTATACAAATTAAATTGACCAGTTCCAAAAAAAATATAATAATACCATATTATTTATCATTTATTGCTAAGATTTCTACATACGTCTTCCTATCTTGACTTTATCCTTTTTTGTTCTAAATTCGAATAAAGAAACTCTACAGTCAAGTTTGTACAACAGTTGGTAGGATAATTGCTTTAAACAAGCAGAAATAAATAATCTAACTTAAAACAAACTTGCAAATGTTTAAATATAATAATTAAAGTTGCAATGTTTAATACATTAAAAATACGAAAAAATGATAAAGAATAAATAAGTTAGTAATATGGTACTACCGTATACCAACCAAGTTTGCATACTTGAAATGATATTATATACCGATTGTAATCGATACTTATTAAATTCGTATAATTGGTACACATGTTGATTGATTTATTTTGGTACAAAATTGTCCTCCCTACGTCAATATTATTAATAATTATGAAAGCTACTGGTTACCAAGTGAAGTGTGTGTGTGTATATATATATATATAATTGTATGTAAATATTAAATGAGAAAAAAGTATCCTTACATTAAACAAAAGTTAAAACAAATTTATTATATTTTAATACATTAAATCTAGAATTGTCAAACTTGTTTTATGACTAATGGCAACTTTGGTCCCTTTGACCCATGGCAACGTTTTCCATGATATTACATGCTTCATATATTGCCTATATATATATATTTCATGTCACACCTCCATTTTCTAAAGCTTGGAAGTAACATTTATTTTTACAAGCGTTTTAAAATAAGAGTTATATTTACTTGTTATCAGTATTATTATTCTAAACGATCTTGTAATAAGTTTAGAACATGTCATCACAAGTCTCGATAGTTCCGATGTCTTCCTCTCAATCATCCCTTGATCATAACGAAAGTACCAAACAAGATGTTAACCGTAATACAGTGAACTTCCATCGTAGCATTTGGGGAGATCGGTTTCTCACGTATGATCAGGTTCGTGTATATTCCACTACTTTATCGATCTCATCCAAATAATGTATGTTTGAATATATATATATATATATATATATATATAATTCTTTTTTTTGTTATTGTTTTATTAATTCGTGCATATAGAGAAAGGATCGAGATTGGGAGGAGCAACAAGTCAAGGAACTCAAGGAGGAAGTGAGGAAAGAGCTCGTGATCACAGGCTTAACCAAACCGATCACACAACACATGAAGCTATTGGAACTCATTGATGCGGTCCAACGCCTTGGTGTAGCCTATCATTTTGAAGATGAAATCGAGGAATGTTTAAACCAGATATATGTCACATATGGGGATCAATGGGTGGACGATAACGACCCCCAAACCACTTCGCTTTGGTTCCGACTCCTACGACAACAAGGCTTCAATGTTTCAAGCGGTATTTTCTTAATTATATAATATTTATATATTAGAAATCAGAAATACTTACGCACATGTGTAACATTTGATGAAATTTGAAATTAACTTCTTGAGAGAGTGGACTTTACTTTACTGATAACCTGAGTATCATTGGACCAAGGACCCATTTGGAAGAAACCCACCGGTAAAAATGATTTTATCAAAGATTTTCATTAAATTTTTCCCGGCCTTCTTGTCGGCGACAAAAAACCACATTTTTAGTATATAATATTAAATACGACAAAACTCATACATAGGGGCGTGGCTAGAATTCTCATTTAGGGGTTTGAAAATCTCAAATTTAACTTGTCGATTGAAATTATTTAAACAAGAGGTTTAATAAAAGATACGCGATTAATGTTGGTTCTTTAAGTCTCATGAGTTTTTGACAAGAAATTTGATTTATAATGTGTGTAGATAGAAAAAACAAAAAAAGGGACAAATTTTGTAATTTTTGTTTGTGAAATGTTAAAAGGGAGATAAATATCTTATATTAGCCAAAAACATTTTTTTTAATCATTATGTGATTCATAACGTAAACTAATTTGTTAATATATCATGAATAAATGATGTTAATATAAATATCCATATATATATATACATGGGTAAAAATTAGAATTCATAACTCAGATGACAAAAAATAACAGTACATAAATCTATGGTTCAAAATGTCATTTTATAAAACCTTGATTTATATATTTTTTAAAATTGTATAGTGATATCAATATTGAAATATACTTTATTTTGATTTTTAATGTAATAACTTTTTTTATATAAAATTTTAATAAGTGAAAAACAACAAGATAGTTGTTATTACTTATTAATGATATAAATGTTGGTAACATTATAGAAATCTATGGTTCAAAATGGCATTTTATAAAACCTTGATTTATATATTTTTTAAATTTCTACTAAATGTCGATAATAAAAATTACATGGATATAAGTATTTTTTTTTTGAAAGTTAATTAATGAAAATCAAAAAGTGATGTGAGAGAAAAAATCTAATTTTAACGACACTCGTTCTTTTCACGTATAGAAATATTCAACAAGTACAAAAACGACAATGGAAATTTTATCGAGTCTATGAGACACGATATCCGTGGCATGCTTTCTTTGTACGAAGCAGCGTACATGAGGGTGGAAGGTGAAGAGGTTTTAGACCAAGCCATCGAGTTCACAACATACCACCTTGGTTACATAGTCGAGAATCACATATGCAGCCACGACCCATCTCTCGAAACCCTAATACGTCAAGCGTTACAACAACCTCTTCGTAAAAGGTTGCCGAGGCTAGAGGCGTTACATTACATACCTATCTACCAACACGAAGCTTCCCATAACGAGCCTTTATTAAAGCTCGCGAAATTAGATTTCAATTTGCTTCAAGAATTGCATCGAAAGGAGCTTAGCCAAATTTGCAAGTACGTAAACAAACAATTAATAAACTCGTTAGGATTAATTATTTATTCTTTCGAGCTTAATTATGTTTATCTTATGTGTTTTAATTAGATGGTGGAAGGATTTGGATGTGTCGAATAAACTACCTTATGTTCGAGATAGAATAGTCGAAGGCTACTTTTGGATATTGGCCATCTATTTCGAACCTCAACATTCCGATGCTCGGATTTTTCTTATGAAAGCGTGCAATCTATTAATCGTTATCGATGACACATACGATAATTATGGTACTTATGAAGAACTTGAGATCTTTACTGAAGCTGTTCAAAGGTAAGTAGTAAGTCTTTTAACTTTAGTTCTATCAATATATATATATACACACACACACATACACACAACAATTCACATGATTTATTAGTCTTTGTGATCGAATTACATATAGATGGTCGATAAGTTGCTTGGACATGCTTCCGGAATATATGGAACTGATATATCGAGAACTTCTCAATATCCATAAAGAGGCCGAGGAATTACTTGAAAAGAAGGGAAAAGCATATCACTACATAAAAGAGATGGTAAATAACATACATCTTTTTGATAATTCTGTGTAGGTGTCTTAATATACTACTTTATAACACTTTGGTTTATAAGACCAAACACTTTTTGATAATTCTGTGTAGGTGTCTTAATATACTACTTTATAACACTTTGGTTTATAAGACCAAACACTTGTGTGTCCTATTTATAAGTGTTGTAATAAGTTTATATAAACACATTTTTATAATACAAGACACCTTTTCATATAGTGTCACAGCTGATAGGATACTTTATTTCAGAAGTGTCCTAAAAAGCTCTTTTAAGACGCCTAAAAAGTTCTTATAAACTTATTACAACACTTTTAGATATGCTAAAAAAATGTTTGATCCTATAAAGATGTTTGATCCTATTAGTATTCTCATACATTTTTGGTGTCCTATAAACCCGATTTTCTTGTAGTGACTTATTCATTCATTTGAAAAACAGGTGAAAGAGTACACTCGAAGTCTCCTTATCGAAGCCAAATGGGCGAAAGAGAGGTATATACCAACCGTAGATGAACACATGTCCGTGGCATTGGTAACTAGTTCATACGCGTTGGTCATGGCGACATGTTACGTGCACGGAGATGATTTCGTCACTGAGGACACGTTCAAATGGGTGTCCACTTATCCTCCTCTTATTAAAGCTTCGTGTTTGATTTTAAGACTTATGGACGATATCGCCACACACAAGGTACATTAAGACTTTAAGATTCATTTTTTATGAGGACTGGAAACAAATATATAATCATGTAAGTAATTAACTATTTAACTATTTAACTTGTGCTTTTATTGCAGGAGGAGCAAGAAAGAAACCATGTAGCGTCTAGTGTGGAATGCTACATGAAGCAATATGGTGTATCTGAGGAGGAAACACGTGAAATATTCTCAAAACAAGTCGAAGATGAATGGAAAGTTATAAATCAAGAGTCTCTTGGGCCGACATGTGTCCCAAGGGCTATACTTATGCCTCCGATCAACCTTGCACGTGTTTGTGACGTCCTATATACGCGAGGGGATAATTATAATCATGCCGGAAAAGAAATGGTTGTTTACATCAAGTCACTTTTGGTGAATCCCATAAACATGTAGGTTTGGGTTGTTCATAGAGTTTATAACTTATATTACTTTCTTAACTTGCATGTTTGTGCCTCTTACCAGATAAGATAAGATTGTCGATTATAAAATATCTGTTTATGTCAATTTCCCTTTAGTTTCTTAATCCATAAATCAAAAGGGAAAGAAAGCTCCATGAATCCGATTAGATATTTCTATTATCATTGGTGGACTTGATGTTAACCCAACCTTTTTAGTAGACCATAGGTTCAATTCTAGATAACTTTCTTTTTCAGTTTAATTACAATAAATTTTAATTTTGGTCCTCAACGTTTACAGTTTTTACTGCAGTATCATTTTTAAATTTTAAAAATTCAGATTTGATCTTTCATATTTATCAATTTCTAACGATTTTGATCAATTTTTCTAACGATTTTTAACTTTCTCTGTTGAGTTTAACTAAATGAGAGGCAATTCAGTAATTTTAAGTATTTTCATTATGTTAAAATAAAATATTTTTAACTTTAAATTGTAAAAAAGAATGAAAAACATAATAAAGCAAAAGGTATTAATGAGGGACTTGTACATTTTCAACGTCAAAGTCGTCAACCATGAATTGGAGGTTGTCGAAAGCAGGGAAGCGCTCGAAAATATTGTAAGAAGAGCCGTTTGAATAGTCTACTGCAACTTCAAAAGCTTTTTTAAAATTTATCTAAGATAAAAAATTAAAATTTGAAATCTTAAAAAAAAAACATTAAATTAATATTCAATAGATTTTTCATTTTAAAGAATCCAACATTATTATAATATTTAATTTTTTTTATTTATCCATTAAAATACTATTTCTCTCTCTAAATAATTAATTTTAAACTTTTCTATTGGAATAAATATATTAAAAAAACATTTCTTTCTCTCTTTTACTTTTTTCATTTTGAAGATAGTTTTGACAAAACTGTCAAAGTAAAATATTGGCTCAAAATCTCCATTTTCTTCGTGTTTTCTATTTTAGAGAAATTTTTGGACATGCTTATATTATAAATTTCAATTTATGTTTGTTAATCATGAGATACATCAATCGTTATTTAATTACATCTATTATTATTTAATTACAACTATCGTTGTTTAATTACAACTAGTTTATCATATCATCCAAAGAGAAGGAAGAGAAATCAATCATTATTTTAATTACAACTATTATTATTTAATTACAAGTATCATTGTTTAATTAATATCATCGAAAGAGATGGAAGAGAAAAAGGTTGACCCCAATGTTAATTGATTAGAGCATCTCCAACAACATATCCAAAATAGAAAAAATGAGAAAAATAGAGATTTTGGGTTAGAAATGTGCTCCAACAGCATCTTTAAAAGTTTCTCTAAAATGAAGAAAGTATGAAAGATGAGGCCTTTTTCTCCATATTTGGATATTACCCCCAAAATGATTACCATATGAGAGAAAATATTATTTTATTCATACTTCTACTCTTCCACCAATAATAAAAGAGTTAGTTTAAAATTTTGTTAATATATTGAATATTTTAATACTATAATTAATGTTGGATTCTGCAAAATAGAGATGTTGTTGGAGATGAATGCAATTTTTTTAGAAATTGTGTCTCTATTTTAGAAAAAATTCAGAGATGCTGTTGGAGATGCTCTTACATTATTGGTCCTTGTGGTTTTTAATAAGAAAAAAAGGAAATGACTAAATTGCCCTTTTGAATAACGTACTTAACAAAATCATTTGTTAGGGTAAAGAAACTAAAGGCGTATGAAAATATAAACCACAAGAACATTTTTTATAATTATTTAATTTAGGGATGCATAGTGTAGTTTTATGTAAACCACATGGACCAATCATGTAATTTACTCTTCGTATTCTTATGAGATTTTGTATATACTTTACTTTGCATTTTATAACTTATATAATATATGGGTTGGAGTACGGTGAAAAATGAAGTTATGGTGAGACGAATAAGAAGAGATCTCCATAATTGAATGTATATTAGGATGAGATACACTGAGATGTGCATCAGATCAATTCTCTTTTAAAGCGTAATTGATGGGTGGTTGCGAGATTAAAAATGATCAATAAAATATCTCTTCTTACGTTTTTCATCTTAACTTCACTTCTCACATGATCTGATGCTATGATATATAGGGCTGGATTTGGTACGGTTCCAAGTTTTTTTCTCCAATACCGTGTACCAACCAATTATAATTGGTACGTAAATTTTAATAGCATGTGCCAACCAACTGTACTTGGTACCAACATAATTAGTACTAATTTTTTTTCGGTTGGTACATGTTGGTACCGCTTTTGTACCAATTTCAAGTTATACATATAAAAACTTGAATTTGGTTCAAAATTTTGATTGACATTTTAAGTTTTCAAATAACATATTTGATGTATAAGGGGATTTAATTACAAATAATAAGACTTTCAAACATTCAAATGTTCAAACATAATAGGTAAAGTTACAATGTTTGATATTCAATGCATAAAAAATACAAGAACTATTGAATAATTATATAAGTCGGTACCATGGTACTACCATGGTACGCGATTTCTAATACCGTGTACCAACCAAGTTTGTATACTTGGTACGATACTATCAGCCAATTATACTTGTTACCAATTAAGTCGGTACCCATTTAATTGATATGGTTGGTACACATCTTGATTGGTTTGATTTGGTACAAAATTGCTACCCATATTAAAGAAATTATGTGGAGTATTAAAGACAAGTAAAAGAGCGAGAAAAAAAATACTTGCAATATATACAAAAACAGCTCACGATGTTGGGCTTTTTGGCCCAGCTTATTTTACCCAAAAACCTGATAAAAACCTTCCTTCCCCTTTCTTCTCCAACCCTAGGGTTTCAGAGTCTCACTTCCTCCTCTGCCGTCGAATCAAAATGGTATCCTCTCCTTCTCTATCGTAATGTTTAATTTGTTCTAATACATCTGATTGTGTTTGGTTCATGATCATCTCGGTGTTTATTTTATGCATACATGATTTTGATTCTTCATGTACGGATGAATTTTGAACGATCGGTTATATTGTTTTTGTTAGATTTGATGTAATTGCTCTAGTATTTATCCTCACGAGCTTATGAAATTGGTATGATTATCTTAATTTGGCTTCCAGCTATCTTTATGTGTCGCAATGAGCTTTGGGATAAACTTGCACTTTTGTTGTTAATCAAGCAGAAATGGTCATGGATTTGCTTACGAACAGATATTTTGTATTCATTTTTCATATACAAAAACGTACTTTTATGTTTGCGGAATGCTTAATCGAACACTACAAATCTAACTAATCTACACTACTACCAACCATAGTCAGACTAGGTCTTCTAGAGTGAACTAGCATAGTAGCATAATGAAGTATAAGGAGTATTTTTGTTTGTGTTGATAGACACTTTTATGCATATGCTAACACTGTAGCACACCTTCATGGAATGATTTGGAAACGATGCTTGTCCTAATTGTTTATGTTTTTTCAACACTTTCTTTTGAGTATAATGTTGTCAATGTTTAAAAATTATTTGTTTAATTGATTGATGGAGTTCATCTTCATGCCATTTCTCTTTCTGCGTTTAGATAACTAGTCATTAGGACTAGATGAATGGAGAATTAGGAAGTTACTTGTAGCAAGCATTTGTTGCTTTTACAATTGGAAATACTAACTATGAATGATTTTGTTTCCCTGAAATATGACAATAATTGCATATTTCAATTTGTTTATATGTTTTAGTTTCTTTGACTCTTATTGCTCCAATAAATTTTTTTTCTCGATTTCCACCATCTAGTGCTGGCTTCCCTTTTGTTTTCACAATTTCTAATTGTGTTCTGAAAGCAAAATCTGTTAGTAATATCTGAATTCTTGATACGTTTCTTGGTTTTATTTATACTCGATCAGCCTAAGCAAATTCATGAGATTAAGGATTTCCTTCTAACGGCAAGAAGGAAGGATGCACGATCAGTGAAAATCAAGAGAAGCAAGGATGTTGTCAAGTTCAAGGTTCGGTGCTCAAAGTACCTCTACACTTTATGTGTCTTTGATGCCGAGAAGGCCAATAAGTTGAAGCAATCTCTTCCTCCAGGTATGCGCTAATATTTCATTTCATATTATGTGTTTATCAAATCAACATTCGATTTCTAAGATTTCGGAAAAGGATTTAGTTTTTTTAATGGACACTTGTTGGTTCTTATTGATTGCAGGTTTGAGCGTGCAGGATCTTTAGATGCCATCTTTATGTGGTTAGTTGGACCAGCTTTGTTCGAGTTTTGGTTTGTTAAAAAACCAATTTTGATTGCAATTTAATTTGTGAACATTATTCTATTTTTAGTGTATGAACTTGTTACAGTTTTGGTTATGAAACTTGGTTTATTTTGGTTGCTAAGTTAATGAATCTAGAAATTTTCTGTGTTCTATATTGTAATGTAATCAACCTGTCTCTTTTGCTTCTTAAAACTTTTGGTACTACTTTCGGGTATGAAAATATACCCCACATCCCTGCCTCGTTATTGGCAAAGCGAGGAATTCTCGCCTTATTAGTGTCGGATACCCGTGAGTAAAATTTCCATCTTTCGTGAAATATGCTCAAATGGGTTCAACTCTTAACAAATGGTTTTGAGTTCAATGATTATGTACAAAAAAGCAATTTTGTCATGGTTCATTGTTGTCATCATCCCCACATACATGCAATGCAACTAACTCATACCCATGGCTTGGAATTTATTAAGCGATTTGGCTTCTGTATGGGACAAGTTCCTTGTTGCAACAACTTTTTCTTTCAATTGGATTTCAAAACAAACTCTTGATTTTCTGAGCACAAGTGAAAGGAAATGGTAGTTTATGGTTGAATTTGATATTTATTTTAAGTTCTTCAAGTCTAATACTTTGATTTATATATAGAGTTTCAGATGTTCGCTTATGGTTTTGTTTTTCGGGCATTTTTTTTGTTTTCTATCATTAGGTGAGAGAAGGTCACTGGACGAATATAATTATTTTATATGTGAAAATATTTAGTAATTTTATCATAAATAAGAAGAAGAAGAATATAGTTTATTGATGTATCAATTTTATGCCATCTTATTAAAGTTTATGTTTATAAGAATTAAAAATAAACAATTAGAAAATGGTAAATTAGAATTTTAACAAGAAAAAAAAGACTGAAATATCCTTAAGTTGATGAGGATTTTCAATTCATTTAGTTTAAGAGACGAAAGGAACAAAAATCATACGGACCAAAATCATAATTTTGAAACCATAAGGACGATAATAATATTTTACTCTATATTATGTCTAAATATAATAACAATTACCTAATGACTAATGTACCTTTTAATCCTTTTTAATAAAAATATCAAAGAACTAAAATCCTCTCAATTTAATTGACTTTTTTTAATCAAAAGAACAAAAACGATAGAAAAGAAAGACTACAATATAAAAAACAGTTATCAGAAATAAGGAACCAAAATTAGGGATGGTGATGGGGTGGGGATCCCAATCCCCGTCCCCGATCACAACTCCATCCTCATCGGGGAATATGATCACATCCCCATCCTCATCCCCAACGGGGAATATGATCACATCTTCAACAGGAAACGGGGATCCCCACTGGGGATTCGGTGATTTTTTCCCCGTTAATATTTTTTTAAAATCAAATATGTTAAATAATAAAATCGATCGATAATGATTTATGTTTAAATTTCACATGTTTTCGTAATTTGCTTTTATAGATTATCAAATATTCATATGTGAACAAAATTACAACATCCTACGTAATTGTTTAACCAAACACTTTCGGATTTTAACGTTTTTTCACTAAAAATGAGTAAGACAACTCAAAAAAATGTATATAAGAAAAACATATCAAAATACAATTTATAAACTTAAAATATATTAAATCTAATTATTTATAAATAATATATTTAATATTAAAAATATATAATATATTTAATATTCGGGGACGGGACGGGACGGGGCGGGGACCACATTACCCGGCCCTGTCCCCATCCCCGGTTTTTAACTTTCAGAGATCCCGATCCCCGATTTTGCGAGGAATCCCCATCCCCGTCGGGGCGGGTCTTATTCCCATCCCTAACCAAAATCATTATACATTTATAACTAACATACCTGAAAATGGTAGTTTACCCTTATATTTGTGCTCTTCTGAAATTTTGTATTTATGTGTATATATTTTACTTTGCATTTTTTTAATAACTTGTTAAAGAAATAATGTATTAATTAAAACAAGTAAAAGAGTGAAAAAAATAAATACGCTTGTTGGGCCTTTTGGCAGGTATTGACACACACAGACAGCTCCCGTTATTGGGCTTTTTGGCCCAGATTATTTTACCCATAAAAACCTTCCTTCCTTCCCCAACTCCAACACTAGGGTTTCAGAGTATCACTTCCTCTGCCGTCGTACCAAAATGGTATGCTCTCGTTCTCTATCGAAATGCTTAATTTGTTCTAAGGATTGAAGCTAAAAAATTGTATTGTGTTGTATCTCCGCTATCTGATTGTTTCGATCTTCTGGTTATTTGTGTTATGAATTTGATTCTTCATTTGCGGATGAATATTTATTGGTTTTCTGTATGTCGGATTTGATTTATGAATTTTGTGCCATCGGTAATGTTTGTTTGGTTAGATTTGATGGCTTTGCTCTAGTATTTATCCTCACGAGCTTATGAATAGATGAAATTGGTTAAGGGAATGCTGCATGATTATATGAATTTGGCTTGTTAGACCACAACTAGTTTTATGTGCTTCAATGGGATAAACTTGCACTTTTTGTTGTTAATCAAGCGGTAATGGTCATGTATTTGCTTTTGTAGTCCACATAAATGTATTTTTATGCTGACACTATGTTTGCGGAATGCATAATCGAACAGATAGTAGCATAATGAAGTATTGCCAAGTATAATCAAGCGGTAATGGTCATCTCTGAATGCTTTTGTTTCCCTTAAATATGACAATGATTGCATCTTTCAATATGTTTATATATTTTAGTTTCTTTTGACTCTTATAGCTGTAATAAAAAGTTTTCTTTTAGATTTCCACCATCTTGTATAAACCACATAATTTGTAATGGGGAAGCTAATGACACCTCTATCTATTCATTCCTCCTCACATACGTCAACATTAAAACCAATTTTTTACTTTACCAATGGAATAAAAGTACATAAATTTCAGTGCATAGGAATGCCAATACGTTGTAATTGTGTTGTTCTGAAAGCAGAATCTGGCATTTATCAGGATATTTTTTGTTTGATATCATCTTTCTAATATTTGTATCTTAATTCTTTATATTGATACGTTTCTTGGTTTTATTTATACTCAATCAGCCTAAGCAAATTCACGAGATTAAGGATTTCCTTCTAACAGCAAGAAGGAAGGATGCACGATCAGTGAAAATCAAGAGAAGCAAAGATGTTGTCAAGTTCAAAGTTCGGTGCTCAAAGTACCTCTACACTTTATGTGTCTTTGATGCCGAAAAGGCCAACAAGTTGAAGCAATCTCTTCCTCCAGGTATGCGCTAATATTTCATTTCATTATTATATTTTTATTAAACCAACATTCGATTACCAAAGGATATTTGGAAAAAAGGCCTAGTTTTGTTTGTGTGTTTTATGGGTTGTTTTTATTGATTGCAGGCTTGAGCGTGCAAGATCTTTAGATGCAAATCTTTCTATGGTTCGCTGGACCAGCTTATTCGAGTTTTGGCTTACTAAAAAGGACTTTTTGATTGCAAAATTTTATTCTCTGAATGCTATTTTATCTTTAGTTTACAACTTTGTATGCATATGTTACCATTTTGGTTATGAGACTTGTTGGTTTTTGAGCTGGTACTATTGTGAAATTTGCATTTTTCTTTAGAAAAAAATGGTATGATGAAGAGTTTCATGAATACAAGTTTCTAAGACATTTATATTCACAAATCTCATTTTCTATCAATGTTTGATAAGTTGTTACAAAATACTCTTTAAAATAATGCAAAAAGCTATTGTTAAATTAAATATTATAAAAGTCTACTTTTTTAATATAGTTTGTTTGATTTAAAATTTGATATTTTAGATTAAACAAATAATGATATAATTTATTTTAGTTTTAATGAGGTAATAACATGTATCGGTATGCTTCCCGACTTATCATATATATATTTAAACATGTTTGTCAATTAATTTTATGTAGTTTGGAACTGGAGTTCTTTAAAGCTTTGAAACTACAACAATGATTAAGATTTGCAACAAGTCAATGAATGGTTCAACCATGGTAATCAAAATCCAATCTTAATCTTGAACTCGACTCGAACTCAAAACTTAATTCTTAAGCTTGAACTCGACTTGAAAACTCGCGAGTAATGAAAATTCAAACTTTACTCAAACTTGAAATCTAATTTTCAAGCTCAAACTCGAACTCATTTCAAAGTGTTTCAAGCTTGAACCCAAAAGTTGTACCCACTTAATTTTATGGGGTACTACAAATATTTGAAACTACAAGGATATGAATGAACATTTAATTAGTTAAAGTATCCAAATTAGCAAAGTTGGTCAATGCAAACTATTTTTACAATTGTTATTTATATAGGTGGTCATGAGGCAAATGTGAAGTAAGTCTCCGTATCTTATTGGTGAAACTAACTACTTGAAATTCGCGTGAATCAATCGTCGGTATGATTATTTGATAGAAAGAAATCACAAAAGGAGTATGTTGCTACCAATAGACGCCTGTTGGCATTCCAGCCTTCCTTCGCCTTTCATGGCCACATATCTTTCGAGGGTGAGTCAGAGCCTAAGATCAGGCCAAAAGGCGACTAACGAAGAGATCTTGGTGGAATTGCCACATATAAAATTGAGCATAATTTTGCAAATAAATAGCCCATATACAACATATATCACTTACAACATTTATCACTGTCAAGAGGTAATTTCTTAGTATTTGGGTTGAATCCCTTTAGGTTGCCGGTCGCCGATGTGAGATAAGGGAGTATTTATATAGAAGGGTAACAAGATGAGTTATCTTGCTTGATCAATGTGGTGGGATAAAATGAGAATTCACAAATTTACATTTAGATGGTTTCTTTTCATTTTAAGTTCAAATTATCTTATTATTGATTAATTATAGTAGTTGTTATTAATTTTTTTATATATTATATTATATAAATTATATATAAAATATATTTGAGTATCTCACGAGCTTATTGAGTTGAGTTTCAGGTAGCTCGAGTCGAGTGTTGAGCGAATCGATTTCCAATAGCTCGCGAGTTGTCTCATCCCATAAAAAACTCATTTATCTCTTCTCTCTTTGGAGTTTTATAGAGAAATCTCTATATTTAAAGATTTTTCCTTGAATCTCCATTTTATAACATGAGATAAAGAATCTATTGGAATAGTTTAGAGAATAAAAAAGTAATTTTTTTTTATTTTAAAAAAACTGTTGAAGATACTCTAAGCTTTTAAAAGAATATGCCGTTCTAGACCACACCACATGGGTCAAAATTTGAACTTTTAAAGGTCATCAGTTTTTTTTAATAGCATCAATAATCGTGGACGTATTAAAAAATTCATGATTTTGTTACATTAGTTGTTCTTTTTTCTTAATCATAGACAAGTCCATAGTTTATATAATAAAAAAAACTATAATAATAAAAATTATAATAGTTTAAAATGACTCGTTATAGTTAAAAGATAACAATAATAATTTAATAGTTGAAAATTACTTATTATAATTAAAAGAAAAAAATTATAATATTTTAAACACAAGTTAAAATAACAATAGCATTTAAAATTATAATAATTAATAAATCCCAATAAAATTTAAATAAAAGTGAATATAAAATCACAAGTTATTTAAAAATAATTACTGACGTGAAAGAAATTTTGGTATTTTTTAATTTTTATACTGACTAAATCTAATTTATATGAGGTGATAAGGTAAAAAAAAGCTGAAAGAAAACCTAAATTATAACTTATTATTATTATTTTAATAATGGATCCTACTATTTATAGAGGAAGAAGCGGTTTTTGTTTAAGGACCGATTCCTTCATAATGATAGTCAAATTTTAAGAATCGGTTTTTTATATTTACAAAATTTTAAGAACCGGTTTTTTATTTTTACAAAATTTTAAGAACCGGTTCTTTATTTTTACAAATCTTGCGTTTTAGATGCTCTTAAGAGCATCCGTTGGAGAGGCTTTTTTTTTGGAAATTTATAAAAATAGCAAATCTTGTTCTCTTTTTATTTTATACCATTTTTAAATTTTATTTTATTTTGTAATCAATCCTTATGCAAAAAATTTATGTATATATGTAAGGACTAATTTTCAATAAAATAAAATAAAAAATAAGAGGATTTATATGCAGAAAGAGGATCCTTACATATCATTTTTTTTTCCTGCATAGAGATTATATTATTTTTTTTTTGCCAAAAACCAATCCTTATGTACATGCGTAAACATTTTGCATAAGAATTGACTACAAAATGGAAATAAAAATGAATCCCTTTTGGTAGATTAATCCTGTTTCTAAAAAATTCTTCAGTTTTTTCAACAATTTTTATATGAGCATCTTCGATAATCGATACAAGATTGTTTTAAGCAAATATTGTAGGTTTTTAAAAAAACCATTATTGGAAAGAGTTCTTATAAGGTATTAAGGTATAAGACCTTACAGTCTTTGAGTTCTTACCTTGAACTTGGTGTGAAATGAATTTTTTCATTAGTTTTTTGATAAATATTTTGTTGAGTTTATAATTATTATTGATGTTGAAAAAAATACATGAAACCCACAAAATGGGTTATTATAAGAACTAGCATTGTAAAATTTTATGTAGGTTTTTAATTTAATAAAAGCATCTTCAATGCAATGTTTATAAACAAAAAATGAAGTGACTTGTAGGAACTACTATTGTAGAAAGTTATTACAAGAACCTTATCCTCTTTATTTCTTGACTTTATAATTATTAATAATATACGATGAAGTTTGTGTAAAATGATAATTTCCTAATTTTTGTTTTATTTATTGACTTTATAATTACAAATATGATATATACACATATACATATATAACACTTAGAGGCGGGATCTTCTACATGTAGTCTAAAAGTTACATTCCCTGTGTCACAATCTCAACCGTCCATTTTATAATACATTTCATAACATTTCAGATCAAATGGAACATGCTCGTTATCCAAAAAACGTATAAACAGTTGTGAAGTAAGAATGTTTCATAACATTTCACTTTAACATTTCATAACATTTTATATTTTCTGATTTACCTCCTTGCCTTATATATGACTTTGCATACCGACTGTGACCTAAAATTTCTATTTAATTACCATCATGCCACCACATCAGATTAATTCTTGGATTATGAAATGAACGGTTGAGATTGGAACACATGGTGTAACTTTTAGATGGGTATAGAAGATCCTCCCTCGTAACACTTATTTAATATTTATTTATTTATTTATTACATGTATAAATGAAATATCTTATAAAAATAAGAGTTACACTGAAAAAACGTGAAAAAAAGGAGTCATTGCATCTAAAAAATAGTGGTTGGTTCTCCGTAGACATGCCCCCATCCTGGAAGCAAACAAAAAATGGGTAGTTTTTTTGTTAAAAAATTTTCCTAAAGATTTGTTGAAACCAGTGTTCAAAAAAGCTCGCTGTAACAGCCGTCGTAGTGGGCCGTGGTTTAAGGCTTATGGTTCATGTTACGTTCAGTGGCGGACTCAATGTGTAAAAAAAGGGGGGGGGAAAATATCAAAAATACTTAATTTAGCCTATCCTCCTCCTAGCAAAAAATTTCAAGGGGCCCCATATTGCCCGCAATTAACAAAAACACTAAAAAAGTCTCCTGAAATCAGTAAAAAAACGAAAAAATCTTTCGAAATCCACAAAAACACCAAGAAAATCCTTTAAAATCCACAAAAATACTAAGAAAATCACTTGAGATCAACTAAAAAACTTAAAAAAATTTCCGAAACACGTCGGGTGACTTTATGCGGCTTTATTCTATCTTAATGGGATCCCAGTGGACAAAATTCCTGGATCCGTCACTGGTTACGTTATACTTGTGACACGCCATGACCTAATGTTTTGTTTTTATAACGCAATATTTGATTTTTCTTAATCTTTTTAATGTCTTATTTGTTAGTTTTTCTAATGTATAACCTAATTTAAATCATTTAATATCATTAACGCATTAGGTAATAGTAGAAAATATATGTTTACATGTATAATAATTTATATGATATAAAAATTTACCACCATAAGTCACGCCTTGAAAACGTCACGGCCTTGCCGTGGCTCCTAAGGCTTGAGGCTTGACCTCGCCGCCACGTCACGCCACGCCTCACGCCATTTTGAACCTTGGTTGAAACAGCCTTTCCTTTTCAAATATTTGATACAAATATCCGACTAAAACCACACGTTTATCTTCATTTAAAGATTTTACATGTTATTCTCCAAACGATTCAAATAAATTTTTCCAACATCTTTGAATTAAAAATGTGAAAGAGTGATGTTGGTGTGAGGGACTTGAATGACGTAGGGTCTTGAAAACGGTAAGATTGATTAATTCTTTTTTACTTTAAAACATTTCTAGTCGATTACAAATATAGTTTTAATTAAAGTTATGTAAGTAATTAATTTCTAAAATTTCGATAATGTATTTATTTAAAATATGCTGAAAGACTTAGGGGCCATCTACTAAATCCTTAATCGGTCATTTTATCTTGTCGAATTAACATAATAAGAATTGAAAATTTTACCCGGTAAAAAAAGTAATAAGGACCAAGAGTTCTACACGATAGGTTAAATGAAAGTGTTTATTTTTGCTGTTAACTTTACCTAGATAATCATTGGATAAACAACCCCTTCGGCATTGTTTGGTAAAAATTAACTAGCTTATAAGTCAACTTATAAGTTAGTTTATTTTTTGAGTAATCGTTTGGATGCACATAAGCTAGCTTATTGATAAGTTACTTGGAGTAGTTTATGAGGAGTTTTTTGACACTTATTTCAATTATACTCCTGAGATATTAATTATAAATAAATATTAAAATATTAATTATTCATAAATATTAAATTACAATAATAAAATTAATTAAAACTTAAAAATTATTAATTAATTTTAATTATATATTATTAATTAATTTTAATTATACAAATCAATAATTATTACTTACTTATAAATGTTATTTTTTTTAATTATTATTCAATATATATAGATATTAAAAAGTAATATAACAAATTTAAAAATGTTTATGTAAGTTATGTAAAATCAAAGTTATAATTAGATGATTTTATGGATAACTAAAATATGCTAAATAATTTTAACAAAATATTTAATTTAAATACTAATTATATTTTTTTTATGTGAGGTTGACGAAATTAAAATTTAGAGTATATATATAAATAATCAATTTTAAATTCTTTTAATTGATATATTATTTTATTTTTATTAATTAACATATTGTATTATTAGAAATTTGTTTAAATTATATTATGAAATATTTGTAATGTCCTTCTTGGTCATTTTACACATTGATAAACTAATTTTTGCCAAACATAATATGTTTATCAGTTAGCTTATCAGCTATAATTAGATTATCAGTTATCAACTAACTTATCAGCTACCGACTAGCTTATCAGTTAGTTTGCCAAACATAACCTTAATCATTTAAAATTAAGAATTTAATCAATCAATAAAAAATTTGATTGTTTTTTCTGAATCAAGAAAGTTAAATAATACAGTGCAAAATAAAATATAATTGTTCAAAATGTAATTAGAGGTTTTAATGGGATATAAAATGATTTAAAATTTTTTAGAACTATTTAAAGATAAATTTATTTTTTTATCGAATAAGATTTAGCTTTTAGTGATTGAGATACAAACAATCCCTATCTTTTACTGCTTAATGAGCTTTGGATTATAAAATGAAATTTCTCCGTTAAAAGTTGGAAGAAAACATAATCCTCTCGAAAGGAAGAAGGAAAGAATAACATCGCCATTATCCATCTACGACTACAATGGAGTTGCTCTCCTTCACTGCCCCTTCCTCTTTCTATCCCTCCTCCAATCTCCGCCACTTTCTTCCCACAAAACCTACTCAATCCTTCTCTCTCCGCCGTACACCACCGCTGCAACAATCCATCATCAAATGCTCAATTCAATCCTCTCCTCAAACCCTAGGATTTGACTTCAAACAAAACTTCGGTTTTTCGGCTTCTTCGCCGCAGACTCCGGGGACAGCGATGAGAGGCGCCGAATCTGATGCGATGGGGCTGTTATTAAGAGAAAGGATTGTGTTTTTAGGTACTCAGATTGATGATTTCGTTGCTGATGCTATAATTAGTCAGTTGCTTTTGTTGGATGCTCAAGATCCTAAAAGAGATATCAGACTTTTCATCAATTCTACTGGTGGTTCTCTCAGGTAACTCATACTAATTCGTTTTGATATCCAAATTCAAAGTGTATCTCTGTCTCCGATTTATATGTAAATGTTTCGTTACCAATTGCGTATGCGTTGTGGTTGTCACTTACTGTTGAACTTTTTTATGGAAGGTTTGAAATCAATAGGTGGATTGAATGTAATCGTGGAAATTGGAGGCATTTTTTCATATTTTGAAGTAGATAATTGGAGGTGTAAAGTTCCCAACATAAAACTACATGCTCATTGCACACCATGAAATTTACTTTGAGAAATCTATTCGTATTTTTTGGTCCATGAACATCATTCTTGAAGAGTTAATAAAGCATACCTGAACCCCTAAAAATCAAACAATAAGTTTATTAAGAAAAGACCGAGATAATCTGTTATCCATCTATATCAAAGGTCATTCACTAATAGAACTAACTAGTGGTTCGAGTTGCTGTTTACCTGTTATGGTTGATGATAATTGGGATTAAACATTTTGTAGATCAAACATCAAAGGTTGTAGACAAATATTGAGGAATGGGAGATTAGGAATAGGGTGCCAGAGGGTTAAGGGGAAAATAAATCAATTTTTAGCATACAATTGAGCTAATTCTTTACAAAATTGCATGTATGAAAAAGATGATATATGCAAAAAAAATTTATTTATGTTGTGGTTTTGGGATCCTTTCCACCGGAAGCTTATAGTTCTACTATTTTGTTCAGGTTTATTTGTTTAGGTGTTTTCCTACTTGTTACTTTCTTTTGATCTTTCAAAGATCTCCATACCATGAAATGGCTTTAACATGATTTGAGAAAGTTTTGGATTATTGCGTAGTTAACATGAACATTTAAACATACTATATTTCCAATGGGAGCGACTTGCAAATATGTGTGAATTTAGTTGATGAGTCCTTGGATATTCTAAACGTATTATCCCTTCTGAAACATATTGATTAGTTAAAATTAAACAACTTAATTGGGAATTGAATAAAATTAGTTTTTGATCAGACTTCAAGTAATATCCTTAGATTATCCTCTCATGGCCCATGTTAAACAGCAAAAAGGTTGATTATTGACTCATCACAAGTTAAATTCTCCTAATTCTTGAATCTTTATAACTATTTAACCCCATTGGAGATGTTAAATTCTCCTAATTCTTGAATCTTATATAACTATTTAACCCCATTGGAGATGTTAAATTCTCCTAATTCTTGAATCTTTATAACTATTTAACCCCATTGGAAGTGTTAAATTCTCCTAATTCTTGAACCTTTATAACTATTTAACCCCATTGGAAGTGTTAAATTCTCCTAATTCTTGAACCTTTATAACTATTTAACCCCATTGGAAGTGTTAAATTCTCCTAATTCTTGAACCTTTGTAACTATTTAACCCCATTGGAAGTGTTAAATTCTCCTAATTCTTGAACCTTTGTAACTATTTAACCCCATTGGAAGTGTTAAATTCTCCTAATTCTTGAACCTTTGTAACTATTTAACCCCATTGGAAGTGTTAAATTCTCCTAATTCTTGAACCTTTGTAACTATTTAACCCCATTGGAAGTGTTAAATTCTCCTAATTCTTGAACCTTTGTAACTATTTAACCCCATTGGAGATGTTAAATTCTCCTAATTCTTAACCAAAGTAAGCAATCTTGTGATTTGGCTGCCACCTGGGTTCTCTTGATTCAAATTTCATATTTTGTGAAACAGCTCTTCGATGGCCATTTACGATGTTTTGAAGCTAGTTAGGGCTGATGTGTCAACTATTGCACTGGGGATCTCGGCATCAACGGCTTCCATAATTCTTGGAGGTGGAACTAAAGGTAAGCGTCTTGCTATGCCTAATACAAGAATTATGATCCACCAACCACTTGGTGGTGCTAGCGGCCAAGCAATAGACGTTGAAATTCAAGCTCGAGAAATGATGCATAATAAAGACAATGTGACCAAAATCATAGCGGAATCCACTGGTCGATCTTATGAACAAGTTCAGAAAGATATCGATAGGGATCGATATATGTCTCCTATTGAAGCAGTTGAATATGGAATAATAGATGGAGTTATAGATGAAGATAGCATCATCCCACTTGAACCCGTTCCAGATCGAGTTAAACCGACTCTCAGTTATGATGCGATTAGCAAAGATCCTGCCAAATTCTTGAATCCTGAGATACCTGATGATGAAATTTACTAGTTGGGAACTTGGGATTTCTAAAAACATTTTTTACAGTTTACCTTTATTTACTTTGTTATCTAGTGGTTAGAATTTATTATTTTTGAGATTTGAAGTGGTAAAAAAGATGGTTCATTTTTCCCACACAAAACTGTTGTATCTTTTTAAGTTAAATAATTACATTCAGACTATCTATATATTTGGTCTTTGTTAGATATGGCACAATCGATGGTTCTAATTCTTTTTGACAAATTTCATTTCAATTCTTTTGACAAATTCCTCGAATTAGTATCTATAAAACAGTCCATGCCAGTGCTTTTTTGAGAAAATCTATCACCAGTAGCGATGACAATGGGTCAGGTTGGGTTCGGGTTCAACCCATTTATTAAACAGGTTGAAAATCTTAACCCTACCCAACCCGTTTAATTAAATGGATTAAGATTTTCAACCCAACCCAACCCAACCTGCTATTTAAATGGGTTGACATGTTTATGATTTTTTAAACCTAACCTGTTAAATAAATGAGTTGAACCTGAGTTAACCCATTTAATTCATTTAATTTTAAAATTTTAGATAAAATAAAAATGATTATACTATTTAATTTTATGAATAAAACACAACGATAAGCACAAATAAAAATAATACGTTCAAAGTTTGATTAAAACACAACCACAAATGCAATAAATTATTCAAATATCTAAACATTTAGTTAAATTATTTTAATTTCTGTTGGAGTCTTGGAGGTCGACGACGGCGAGAGAGAGAGCCGAGAGGGAGAGTTGGAGACGAGTTAGATATTACTTTATTAGGGTTTCACACTTGACAAAACCGAGAGAGTTTCAAAATTTCAATGTTTCATAGATAATATTAGACGTTATAATTAAAAATATATAATATTTTAAATGAGTTGAAAACAGGTTAAAAATTTCAACCCGACCCATTTATTAAAATGGGTTATTTGACCTATTTAACTTAAATGGGTTGAGACCTGCTAATTTTGGGTTGGGTTGTGTTAACGGGTTGGGTCACTTTTTGCCCCCCCTAGTTTTCACCAGTAGTCCAAACATGAGCAAGATCCACCTTCAAAATGATGAAACCGAAGCTTATCACGAACGACAATCTTTCGTTTCATCACAACCGAAACAAACTTGATTGCCGTATGGCAATCTACGCAAACCCGAAGGTTCTTCACGATCCTTATAATCGATCCACTTTCTGTTTTCAAGATCCCAAATGCTAAAGCAAGCTTCTCGCTATGATATCTAAGAGCGTAAACCCTCTCTTCTTCTTCTAACTCGTGCATTACAGATTCCGATATCGGTATATAACCTACATCCCTACATCTCTCCATTAACTCGTCTAAATACTTATAAATCATCGCTGTTTCAGGGTGAGATTTATCGCCCATACTAAATAATATCGTCTTTTGATCAACTTCTATGGTGGCATATCCAACTTGTTTCTTTAACCCTTTTCGAATCATCACATTTCTAACCATTTCAACTCGATCCATTCTTCCCGCCATTGCATATATGTTCGAAAGTAGAACATAATGGCCCGGATGTTGAGGTTCTATAGCTAAAAGATTCTCGGCTGCTACTACACCAAGATCGACATTTTTATGCATCTTGCAAGCTCCGAGCATGGCTGTCCATACAGCTGATCCGGGCTTAATAGAATTCATATCTTGAATGTGTCGATAAGCTTCGTTAAGCAGTCCGGCTCGACCTAGCATATCGACCATGGAAACATGATGCTCCATTTTGGGTGCTATGCCGTAATCTTGAATCATGGTGTCGTAAACAAGTCGGCCTTCGGATACTAGTCCAGAATGGGCACATGCCGATAGAATAGCGATAAATGTTACCCGATTGGGAGATGGGCCGTGGAGTTTCATAAGTTGAAAGATTTTGAGTGCTTCTTGACCATAACCGTGCATTCCGTAGCTAGATATCATGGCGGTCCAAGTTATAACGTTATGGTGATTCAAGGAGTCGAAAACTTTTCTTGCTTTGATTACATCTCCACATCTGCCATACATGTTGATTAATGAAGTAGCGATTGTTGTATTTAGTTGGAAATTGTTACGATTGATGTAGTCGTGAATCCAACGGCCCAAACTGAGATCGCCAAGTTGAGAACAAGCGGATAATACACTCACTAGAGTCACTGAATCGAACTTGACGGCTGAATCCTGCATCGCTGAAAACAAGCCGATAGCTTCTTTTGCAAGCCCGTATTGTTCGTACCCGGATATCATTGAGTTCCAGGCTACCAAAGTTCTTTGAGGCATTTCGTCGAACACTTTTCTGGCAACACTCAATTCGTTGCACTTAGCATAAAAACTAACTAAAGCAGCTTGAACAAAGGAATCCAATCCATACCCAGAAATCAATACATGACAATGAACAATCCTGCCAAGTTTCAAAGCTGAGAGATTAGCGCATGCTTTGATGACAGCCGTAAATGCGTGGTTTGACCATGGTACATTACAGAGTAACATGTGTCGGTAAAAGATGATGGAATGAAGAGGGAAATCATGGTGAGTGGAGGTTTTAATAAGGGAACTGAAGAGGAAGGAATCAGGGTTGGCGATGGAGAAGAGGAGTTGGCGGACATAGAGGATTGAATCGGCGGCACAGGCGGATGTGAGGAGTCTGGTGAGAAGCGGGAGGGAGGTGGTTTTGCCGGAAAGAATGATTTGGGCGTGAACTTGTTGTAGAGGTCTGATCCGGCGGCCGGCGAGGAGGAGAAGTTGATAGAGAGATAGGTGGCGGCGGCGGTGGTGACGATGGTGGTGAATCATTCGATCTTCTTCCTGAAAGCTGACCTTGCTTTCCCGCGGTTCTGTCCATTCAAGCCGTAAAACCAGACTTTGGTTTGTAAACCAACGAAAAAAAGAAATTAATTGTTAATAAATAAATTTTTGTTATTTATTAGTTGATAAAACAATGTGATAAAAACCAATGTTTTAAAACCCGGGTTAATCCGGCCGGTCGAACCGGTTGGTTCGGGACCCGGGGTAGTGACCGTGTTAACTAATGTCGGGTTAATGCATATGACTGGCCCGCTACAACCCGGCCGGGTTTCTCAAAAATCCGATTAAACCCGTTTTTATATTAAATTGTTAAAAAAATGTGTTATGTGTTTTTTAATGTATTTGGATTGATGTAAAATTTGTTGTTTGTGTATTTTTAATGTTGGAACTTGTGGACATCAAATTATTACTTTATATATGTATCTATACAGGAAAATGAAAAAAATACAGTGGATTAATAAGAGTATTGAAACCGGTTAACCCGATGGTTGAGCCGGTTGAACCAGTTAACCTGGAACCCGGTCACCACCCCGGATCACCTAAAAACCCGGGTTTTAAAACATTGATAAAAACTAGTTAAAAAACGATTAATGGTGTAAAATAACATTTCAAAAATTAATTAAAAGAAAATATAAAGAATATAATTGAAAAAAACATTGGAGCTTATTGAAGAATTATTTGAAGTAACGTTCAAATAAACTAGTCGAACTAAATGATAATAAACTAAAAAAATAAACTACATTATAGTTAAGAAGTATGTTCTTATATGAGGCAAACAATCATTTGAGAAAATAGTTAAAATTTGAAGCGTAGGAAAGTATCTAAATATTTGATCATTTTTAATCTAATGTCCATCCAAGAACTATGTTTTAGAACAAAATTGATTTGATACACTTTATTAAGTGTGTTGACATTCAATTATGATTTATTTAAGGATGAATATCTTTTCCTACGTTTCTCGTCATATTTTTTTATGAATAATCGACTTGGAATCATGTGAGATGAGACCATATTTTTACACTTGAAACTTCATAGCAAAACATTGTATTGTAAATGTTACCTTCACAGTGTAAAATATGGTCTCAGGGGTCTCACAAAAACATGTTGATCTCCCGTGAACCCAACTCATTTAAATATACTTCTTTGAATAGATTTTTTTAATATAATTAACATATAAAATAATATTTCATTCTTATATTCCTATGATATTTAACCTTCTTCAAAAATTAATAAACCTAAAAAATATTTACATTTTTAGACGAAATTAATAACAAAATACAGAGAGAAAGGCAGACGATAAACCTCTCAAGACACACAGGAGGGTTTCCAGCTCTCACTGTACGGAAACAAACTTCTTCCCAAATTTCAAACGTATAATGCTCTTTTCTGCATCTTTTCCTTCATCATCGTCATCTTTCGCCAAGGTAATTCTCCCCCATCTCCTCAAATTCATCTCATCCTTCAATTCTTTTGCATTTTCATCATACTCTACATCATCACTTAATCAAATAATAACATTACTTCAACAAAAAGACCATGATCACCACTTGTTAAACCCTTCTTTTATCTCTAATTTGAAACCCCATCAAGTCGACCCTATTCTTTTTGGTCTACGTGCAAACCCCGCTTTGGCAATTAGGTTCTTTGAGTGGTCTGAGCGTAATCTAGGGTTCCATAACCTCAAGCTTGAATCTTTCTGTGGGCTTATTCATTTACTGCTAGAAAAGAGAATGTTTGATGATGCCCGGAAGGTGTTTGATAAAATGACTGAAAGGTTTGGGGATTTTGATTGTTTTGATTCTTTTCACGTGGGTCTTGGGAATTATCATTCGAATGCTAGTACCGTTTACAGCTTCTTGATCGATAACTATTGTCGAATTGGGATGATTGATCAGGCGGTTGGGGTGTTTTTTAGGATGTCAAGAACCAATATTTCTATCTCACCATATGCACTAATGAGAATGTTGAATTATTTGGTTGATTTGAAGAAGATTGATGTCATGATGAATGTGTATCAGGAAATAGATAACAATCCTAAAGAAAACAAGGATTTGTATTCGAATATATACGGGTATGTAATGGGTGGTTTCTTCAAGAAAGATGAGGCAAGTTTCGGGTTTGAGTTCCATAAAGCTCTTATTGAAAGAGAGCTTCTGCCTAATGTAGTTACTTGTAATAAGATCATGAAAGGTCTTTGCAATTACAAGTGTTTAGATATCGCACACAACTTCTTATCTTTGATGATAGAAGTAGGCCCAAGCCCGACTGTGATAACATTTAGCACGTTAATGAAAGCATATTGCAAAGAAAGAAAACTCCAAGAAGCTTTTCAACTTTACGATCTGATGTTGGTAATAGGAATCACTCCTGATCTAGTTGTATATAGTATTTTGGTTCACGGTCTTTTTCAAGCCGGCAAACTAGAGGAAGGGCATCAAGTAGTTTTGGTTGCATTAGATAAAGGCATCATTTTGGATGTGGTGGTTCTTAGTTCCATGGTAGATGCATATGTTAAAAAGGGAAATCTAGAAAAGGGTTTTCAAGTATACAGAAAGATGCTTAATGGAGGTATAAAGCCGAGCATAGTTACATATGGAATTCTTGTAAACGGGTTATGTCAAAAAGGGAGGGTTAGTGAGGCTATTGGCATCTTTGGTCAAGTTCTGAAGCTAGGTCTCAAGCCATCGGTTCTACTTTATAGCAGTCTTATTGATGGCATTTGTAAATCTGGGAATTTGAGATATGGGTTTCGGTTATTTGATGAAATGGTAACTTATGGTTATACTCCAGATGCAACAGTATATAATGTGCTTATAAATGGTCTTACGAAAAAAGGTAGGATGGATGATGCTATTCGATTCTTTTATCAGTCTTTAAACAGTGATATAAGACCGAGTATAGTTTCTTACAATACTTTGATTGATGGTTTATGTAAATTAAAGCTAATGAAGGATGCTGTTAAGTTATATGTTCAGACGGGCACTACATATAATTTAAAACCCGATATAGTTACTTACACGATACTTATCAAAGCAATCGTTGAAACAAGAAGATTAACCGAAGCTTTGATTTTGTTCTTTCGAGCCTTAAAGAAAGGTTTCTTTCCGGATTGTGTTACATATTGCACACTTATAGACGGATTTTGTAAAGAAAAGAATGTTACCATCGGGTTATGGATTCTTGAAATCATGCTTGAAAATGGAGTACAACCTGATATCGATATCTATAATGTTCTGATAAACGCTTTTCTAAGAAACGATCAATTAGAAAAGGCGTTGGAGCTTTTCAGGCACGTTCAGAAGTACGGACCTGAACCGGATATTGTGACCTACAACACGATGATTAGCGGCTGTTGTTCTTTAAAAAAGCTGAATGAAGCCGTTCAGCTTTACAAAGAGGCGGATCTCCGCCAAAAGCAACCGAATGCCATTACTTACACGATCTTGATTGATGGATATTGTAAAGAAGGTAAAGTCGAAGATGCAATGGCGATATTCTCACTAATGTTAGAAAAAGGTTTAGAACCGAATGTGGTTACTTACAGTAGTCTAATTGACGGCCATTTTAAGAGTTTGAAAATGAAAAGTGGTCTTGAGTTACATGAAAAGATGGTGCTGAATGAATTAAGCCCGAATATTGTGAGCTACAGTATCTTGATGGATGGTCTCTGCAAAAGGGGATTAATGGAGGAAGCATCAATGGTGTTTTGGGATGTTTTAGGAAGGAATTTGTTGCCTGATGTGATAACTTATGGGATTATGATTCATGGTTATTGTAAGGTTGGACGATTAGGTGATGCCATGGTGTTGTATGGTCGGATGATTAAAGATGGTATTATTCCCGATAAATTTTTACGAACAATCCTTGCACAGTATGGTCTTGCAGAGGATTAAGGTACGGGTTTATTCATATATGAATATAATGGTTTTTTTTGTTTATTGTAGTTTGTAAATTTATGGTTATTTAAGTTAAGGAACCATACTGTAAAAAGTGACCATATACTGTGACACATTCTATACATTCACATGTGATTATGAACAATTCCCAGATCCAAGCTTTATGATCGATCAAGGTGAAGTTAAGTAATTCACTCTTGGATCATTACATTCACATGTGATTATGAACAATTACCATATCCAAGCTGTAATTATGATCGATCAAGGTGAAGTTAAGTAATTCACTCTTGAATCATTACAAACACATATACATTCCTAAAAGAATGTTGAACCAACACTCCAAAAACTAACCATTTCTTGGCCGTTAAAAGGGGGTAAAATGGTAATTCTATGACCAGAATTACATATAAGCAGAAGTAAAAGCTGTAGGTGGAGTGTTAACATATGGTAAAAACTTCATCAGATATGATTCCTCAAAGTTAAAGCTAAAGCAGTGATGAATGAATAGCTAGCTATCTCTTAATTAACTAATGGTAGCCAAAAATCCCAAGAAAAATATACAACTTCTGATCATTTTTAATTTAGTTTAGTGGGTATGTGAAACTGGGTTACATGCAAAAACAGCATCATGACAAAGGATCCAATAATCCTTGAATGGGATGGACATCCATGGCATCTTTGGAGGCAGACCAGCACCAGGAGCAAATGGAAGATTGTATAGTGGAGAAGCCAAACTGTACAAATAACTAAAAAACCAGTCAAATTTGAAGAAAAAACTATACATATATATATATATACATAGAGAGAGAGAGAGAGAAGAGTATAAGCCCACCTTCCACTGAAAACTCCATAGACTGATGAAGTAATCGATGATCTAGAAACAGCAGAACGTAAGTATCTAAAATGTGGTCGCACCAATTCTCCTGGGTAACAAAGAAGTTCTTATTAAGTATGCACCAATATTAAAAACATGATTATACTAGTAAAGAACCAAAGAAGATATAAGATCTTACCTAAACTATAGGAATAACTATGTAGAAATGACACCAGAACATCTGATCGACTTTCCCCTAAATCAATTCTTTCTCGTACCACCTCCATGGCATGTTTCTCAATAGAAAATATCTCAAACCAAATCCCACATGGAAATCTGCTTGGCCTTAACAACCAAAGGAAGATTTTGGTGTAAGGTGTTGCATAGATTACAGATATGGCAACCTCAATAAGCATGCATATAAAGCCAATGGTCATATTCATAATAGTGAAGGACATATAGAAAGCTGAAGTAGTTGGTAACAGAAGTAGAAGTGGAGTAAACAAGAGGGAGCCAACAACGTGTTGTTCCACCGTGTAATCGTAGCTATCTAACCTCTGACGAAGAGGGTTCCATTTCTGACCCCTATGCAAAACAATTTAAGAAACGAAAGAATTCAGATCCCTTAAAAATATAAAATGCTCTCAAAAGAAATATAACCATTACAAGCATATAATGTTGTAATAGTATGATAAGTACAGATTGTAAGCGAAATACGAACAAGTATAAATACCTATTCTATTACAATCTAAGAATCAGTAAGTAATTTGATGCACAAGATATGGAAGAGAAATAATCAGAGGTTTCAAAGAAGAGATTAAGCATGCATAAAGATGAAGAAGAGGTTCTTCATCTATTTATACCCAATGCATTAAATGCAAGTCAGATGGTACATGCCACGTGTCAAGCATCCTTTCTTTACCGATTCCTGTTAGCTTTTTGCAAATTCTTATAATTTTCTACATTTTTTTATATTTTTTTTTACCAACGAACTTGTTTACCTGAAAAGACGCCACAATGCTGTTGTTGCCTGTATCTGTCTTGAATAAAGGAGGGATATTGACCAATGAAGAGTTGAAATATGAGTTGTTGAGATAGTAATCACATCTACTGTCAATGCCGCGGGGGTTGTCAAGCCAAAAAGAACCCCAGACATAGCCAACCCTTTAATTAAATAAATAAATAAAATATGCGCAGATCCCCATAATGTAGACCAAATTTGAATCGCATTAAGGGAAAGAGTGCCAAGAAGTCCTGCGAGCTCAGTGTTCAACTTAAAACCAGCAGGATTTCCCATTAATCGTGCACAACTTATGAGCCACCAATTGTTTGTAACGTCACTAGTGACAGCCGAAATCCATAAACAAACAGAATCTGAATGAATCAGCAATGCAAGGGCAAACAGGTTCCCCAAAAGCACATCGATAACTATACTCAACCACATGGAATGTTTGCACAGTGAAGCTTTCTCTGCATACTCCACACATGATTTAGACCTTTACAATTCAATAGCATGCAAATAATGAGTATAAATATTAAAACTTTATGAATAAGAATACTAATTAAAGGACAATAACATTCTAAAAGAAAAAAAAGGAAGTAATACAACATTTAGTATAAATATTACCTGGAGTCATTGTTGTGAAGGAAGATTGGCCAGTACAAGATTTGACAACATCGAACATGGATGTTCCTCCAGGTGTGAATGAATAAAGTTTCTAATTTGGCATATATACAAGACTTTGATCCATAACTAAGAAAGAAGTGGAGCAACTGGAGAATTATATATATAAATGTGGACACTGAAGCAACAAACACAGCCAAAAGTTGCCATATCAAAGTGATAAACCTGAAAATCAGAACATTATGAAACCAAAGTGCAGGTCTGTCATGCAACACTTGTTCTTCAAAGAATGAGGTGGCAGAAGAAGCACAATTGATGGCAAGAATAACAGCATCCTGTATAACACATTAAAAATAAGCAAAATGCGAAACCATAAAGAAAATAAAACAAATGGAGCAACCGTTATATTTACCAAATCAAGAACGGATTTCTTTTGAACAAGATCTTCCACCCACTTAGGTTTCCTTGAGAAAGATTTAGGCTTTTCAGAAATATGTTGAGAACCCAAGGAGAAATGGTGACCACCAAATCTAGGAGTTCCATAGATTACTATCTGATTCAGAAAATAAACAGTAAATATTAAGTTACCAACACATTTCATGATGATGGGGTCTGTGTAAACTGTAAAGCATGCAGTTAAGGTCTTTCATGACTTACATACGTGGCGATCAAGATGGGAAAAAACTTGCCCATCCCAATGCATGTGATGTAATTTAGGAATCCATCCCATTTTTCTACTGGAGAAGATATAAGAACCAAATACAAATTGGACTGGATTGCTTTTTGTACATCTTCTAAATTGTTCTTGCAATCCATCCACCTTATGGCATCCACAGATCCAGTGTCCACTTCTATCCTTTGATATACTTTGTTCGCTATTTTGTTCAGTTGCTTCACTATGCAAATGCAAGTCACCGTTGCTAGTAGAATCAGCTGTGCAATAACCAAGCATGGAAAGCCCACATCTATTTTGTAAACGTGCTGGCATTTTTTTATTTATTTTTTGAAGTATACCCTGATCAAGAAAAGAATGGTAGATATTGTTTCAGCGTCAGCTTAACACTGGACAAATTGCATTTTATACTCGATTTGCAAACAAATTTGGACCATCCACTATGATAATTTCTTATGGATTTCTTAATAAGAAATGTGATTATGGTTTCTTAATAGAAAATTGGTTTTTGGTAATTGCTAATGGTACTTACAAATTTGTTTACATGGTAATTGACTATATTTAAATGACTTTATAGTATAATATAAATGAATACCAAGATATGAATATAACACTGCCCTAGGGAATAGACAGTTTCCAAACCCAAATTCCCTCATTCTCATGGCTACTATATCTGTCCTTTCAGACATCTTTTGCCAATCTCTGATCAATTGCAAATTCATGAAACTATGCTAATTAAATCCATATTTGTTCTCTGGACCAATAACCATTGGCTGCATTTTAAAGAACTATAAGAACGCAATCAATGTGATAAGAGAAATTAGCAATACTCCTTTCCCAATGGCAATTGAAAAAGTGATTCATTCTGTGCCCAAAGAAGGATCTATATGACCTAATTTATGTGAGAGAACTCCAGAACCGTTAAGCAATGCCATTTTCATCAGTAAAGTGGGTTCCTCGACTTAATCGTTCACACTACAACTGAGAAAATGAATCATTCTGGATAGCTCTGTTAATCTAAAAATTGTAATCCTAGTACTATAGAGGAGAATTCTCAACAACAACAACAACAACAAAAAGTTGAAAAGTGTGTGATACCTCAAGATCGGATCCGATAGAAGAGTAGGCAGCTTCATCGATTGAAAATGCTACGATAATTTCGAGAGGAACAGAAGCTGAGGAAGAGGAAGAGGAAGACGATAGAAACCAACCAAACAAGAAAGTTGAAGAGCGTGGTTTGGTTGGTGGAGAGAGATGAGCAGGCCACCAAACCCTACACTTTGTGTTCATCATCATTTTCATAATACAGGTGCCTTAGACCACTCCGATTTCCTCATCTTGTGATTGATTAACAGGGAGGCGGAGTGAAGTACCGTACCGACTACCGGCGCAGTGAAAGAAGGACGGAGGAGATGAGTTGCAGAGATTCCAGTCTTGAAATTGGGGATCAAATGGAAATGGGCCGTCGAAAGAAGTGAAAGGATGCTAAAAGACGAAAATTCTGTATAGCATTTCAGAATCTTAAACTTTATAATTAACGCTCTTGAGTTGAGTCCTTTCTCTTAACTTAACAGGGGTGTTAAAAAAACGAACTAAACCGGATTATTTTTGGTAGTTTGGACTTCGATTCAGAAACAGATCCAAAATTTTTTTTATACTGTGACACTATATAATATAGACAAAAAATAACTATAAAAAATACGGTTTTTATCGGCGTGTCTTTACGTTTTTATTAACGTTCAATATTTTTCGATGTGCTTTTAATCCAATTCCATTGTTTCAGGGATTTAAAGTTTTTCGCTTGATTTTGAGGGATTTTTTCGATTTTTTCGGTTGATTTCGAAATTTTTTTTTTTTGGATTTTTAATTTTTTTGGATTTTGAGGGATTTTTTTTGGGTTTGTTGTGGAGTTCAAGAGTTTTTTCGGTTTTTATTATTTGACATTGACGGTCTTTGATAACTAAAAACAAATTAAAAATATTTTTGGGAGAGTTAATGATTAAATATGAAATTAATAGAGTGTTTATTAAATGTTATTTAAGTACGAAATTAATAAAGTATTTTATATGTTATTTAAGTACGAAATTAATTAAATATTTTATATGTTGTTAAATGTTATATAAAGTTGTTATCTAAAAAATTTAATTATTTGCATCAAGTTGGAATTAAACATGGGACCATCTCTATAAGGAGCTTTAATTTAGTTGGAAAAAACCACTACACCAGCTACCATATTTGTGTCATTATTTCAGTTTTAAATAATTTAAGAGCACCCCTAAAACAATACAGCTGCACCGCTAATAAATCCAAAAAATTTACCCTTTGATGAAGATATAATACGGTGGCCCGTGCCACCGTATGAAGCATGATAGGTCCGCCCCTGGGCCAGGCTAGGCCATATATGAAAAATTGATAAACGAAGTGTCCGATCTGATCTACGGTTTAAGTTAAAAGTTGTTTTTTTACGGTTTAAGTTAGAGGTGTTCGCAGTCCAGTTAAGACGGTTTAACCCTCCAAACCACAAACCAAGAGATTTTATAGATCATATTATTCTTTCAAATAAACAGATTAAATTTCAGAAAATCACCGATTCATATTTAAATTGAAATTATTTTAATTACAATTACTTTTTAATTAAAAGATGTATAAAAACAAGTACTTTATTCTTTTAATTTATTATCTATATTAATATATTTTTTAAAAATTCTAAATGGATATTCAAATTAAAATAGTGAATATATTCACATCTAAATATTTTCATACTAACATATTATTATATTATAAAGTATTTGCATTATCTTCTTAAAATTCATGTTTAAATATATTATAAACTAATGCTAGGATATAATGCTTTCCTGTTATAACATGTTTAAAAGATCCCCATATTCGTCCATCAAATATTATGTTTTTCCATAGATACTTGGATAAGCGTATGAATTTATTGTGTTCCTTTTTAGCTCAAACTAGCAATTGAGATGTTGGAACTTGAGCAAGATTCGATCCTCAACATCCAACATATATGAAAGTGAAGAACTTCATCAATTCAAGTATATATTGGGCTGATTATGATCACGATCTTACCAAAATAGAAATTCTCATATACATGTATATGACTATTTATTCTAACCTTTTATGAAAGAAATGTGGCTAATAACATGAGAATGGATGTAGAAGCATATTTAAGTCTAAAACCACAAAATATAACATGAGCTAATGGCAAGTAATATAACAAACACCGGTGAAAATCATCAAGAAAGATTGATTCTAGACAACAAAAATTAGTCACCTCTAGCTCTTGCATCTGTGGCATGATCTAAATTCTCACACCCATGTGACAAATCAACTCTAAATGTCGAAACCAAATAGCCTGAATCCAACTTTAGGACGATGTTGCATTGATGACTCATCACTACCATGACCACCATTACTTCCTGGTGCAAAGGGGTTGTTATTTCCTATATCTTCTATTTCCATTGCAACCGGTGGCATTTGCTCTCCAGGGATGTCAATGCCAAATAACCGAAACCTAAAGATAGGTTGTTGCACTGGTGATGAACTATCATTAGCAACAACTCCTGGTGCAGGATTGCTGCTACTTCCCCCATCATATTTGGCATTTCTTGCAAAATGATATTCTTCTTTGTAAGGAATGTCAATACCAAACAACCTAAATGTATGATTACCGTGTCGTAGTATTGACAGTTGTTCATCATGACCAAGACCATCACTAGGACCTATGGCATAACTACTTCCACCAATTTCGTCACTTCCATATTTAAGTTTCTTTCTAGTTTGATGCCTACTTTCATCACCACTACTTCCATCTTGTACTAACTCACTTAGTTCATGGTTTCTTCGATTTCGCTTCCTGCCATCAATGATTGTCATTGGATCATGTTGTTTTTGCCTGTCACTACCACCTTGAGCCAACCTACACGCACAACTACTAGCAATACCACTAGGTATGATTCCTCTTGGTGGAAATGTTTTGTTGTCATTTCCACCACCGGGGATTTTGAATGGAACATGTGTATCACCCTTTTTCTCAACAATAAGATTGATAGAGGGGGCAAGGTCAGCATGGCGTTCAACTTCTCCATCATCAACAACACCAGGTGTAATGCCACCCTCATGCCCTTTTTCATCTATGTTGTTGGCAATGTACCCATCATGAACCATCGTGGATACAACATACTTCACTAATTGTTTTCCTTTTTTCCTTTGATCTTCTCCTCTATACACATTTCTAATACCACTTCCATCACCACCATCTTCCATTGGAACATGTTGTTCTTGTTCATGGCCATCGTCGTCATTGTATGCATCATTTTTACTCTCAGTTGGTAAGTGACTACCACTACCCTCAAGATCTGTTGCTCGCTCTATTTGGCGCCATTGTATTTCATCATCAATAACACCATGCGCATTAGTGCTACAATAAAGCCTAGCTTCAGACGCCTTTTCACATATGTTGTTGGCACTATATCCATCATGAATCATTGTGGACACAACATACTCCACTGGTTGTTTTCCTTGTTTAATTTGTTTTTCTCCTCTAGTTCCACTTTTGCTACCATTTCCGTTGTCGCCAGCTTCCATCACAACATGTTGTTCTCGTTCATGACCATCACCTTCACTGTTTGCATCATTCATACTTTGAATTGTAGTGTCAGTAGATGAGCGATTGCCGCTTCCCTCAAGCCTTGTTACTGGATTAGCTTCATGAACTTGTTTTCCATCGTTAACAACATCTGGTGCATTGTTATTGCAATCACCCTTATCCTCAACCGCCTTTTCACCTATGTTACTGGCACCACATCCATCATGAATCATTGTGGATACAAAGAACTTCACTGGTTCATTGCCTTTTATGTTTTGTTCTTCTCCTCCAATTGCACCTTCACTACCATTTTCATCGCCACCATCTTCCAGCACATGCTCTTCTTCATGGTGATCACTTTCTCTATTCCTACCATCAACATTATGTGCAATAGCGCTGCAATCAAGCTTTGTCATTGGTTGGTGAACCTGCCCTTTATTGGCGACAACATCACGTCTAGTAACGCCACAATTAAGTTCATTCTCATATGTCCTTCCTATGTTGCCACCATCTTCCATTGAAGCCTTTCGTCCATCTACATGGCGATCGCCTTCACTATTTTCACCAAAACTCTATTTTTTAGGTTGTCCATAAACCCTATGTTGTTCTTGAACTTTAAGTAAAATTACGAAAATACTAAAAAAATGTAAAACTAACAACACAAAGAGATTTACAAAATAAATGCTTGTTTTCAAAATCTTTTGTAAAATGGGTTTCTTTTGTTTATGATTTTTCCAAAATAGATAAAGAAAATATAAAATTTCTGAAAAAATTGCATTCATTCAACAGTTTCTTCATTTTTAAAGATTTTAAGAACATTTTTTAAACGTCATCCTTAAAATAGAGAAAATAAAGTTTACAGGAGTTTCTTGCTCCACTATACTCTCCAACACTTTTTCAAAAATAGAAAAAAAAGAAGAAAATAATTCTTTCCCGTATTTAAAGGAGAGAAAAAACAAAATTGTTAGTTTGATGATTTATCTTTTAATTTTTTTTTTCCTTTTCAACTTTGGAAAAAGTATGAAAAAGCTCTTGAAAAATGTTGTAATATTAATATATAAATAAAATATTTTAAATTGTATTTAATATGCAACAAACTTCCTATAAAATTATAATTTTATGTTCCCTTTCATCGTTCTCTTGCATCCAAATAAGTAAAAAATAATTAATTTACCTTCCCCACTGTCTGAAAATTTTATTACGGTGATTTTTTTCCCTTCTAAATATGGAGAATCTCCATTTTAAAAAAATGTTTTACAGCCTCCATTCAAGAAAGAAAAACTTTAAGACTTTTATTTGTTGTTTTAAACATATCCCATAAATTTTCAAATTACCTCTTTTCATCAACATAGTTTTCAGTTACATTCATTCTTTTATTTTTATTATATTTTTTGTATAAATTCAAATACTGTAAATATGGAAGTAAAATTTATTTATTATTTTTAATAAATTACATTATTTTAAGATCATGTCAAATTAAATTTTCAAAACGATGTCTATATCGAATATTATTAAAAATTACAATTTTGAACAATATATTTGACTCTTTCTATTTGGTTGTAGGGCATGTAATTTTTTAATTGGTATTACAATTTTTGCAAAATTATAATTTTAGATTGATACTTTTTTCATTTTCATTTTATTAAAAATTTTATTTTTTACTGTAATTTATATTTTGAACAAAAGAATTATATACTTATGTCTTAATTTTATTGGAATGAAATTACTGTTTAAAAAGTTATTTATATAGCAATAAAGTTTTAAAAAAAATGTAATTTGTTAAACGTAATAAATACTTTACATGTATATAGGGGCAGGTTCAAATGAGAACTCAAATTTGGTTGTGAACATGAGGACAAATGAAAACGCGACACGTGTCATTTTCAGATTGAATAATGAAGAAAATATTCGGATTGAATGTAGTGTTATTCAGTCTGAATAATACATTTATTCTGAATATGATACGTGTCGTGTTTTCATTTGTTCATGTTCACAACCAAATTTGAGATTGCATTTGAACTTTCCTCTATATATATATATATATGCATAGGATCGTGTGAGAATAGAGTTAAGTTGAGAAGCTTAAGAAGAGATTTGGACCTTAATCACTTTTAATCTTATACCCACCCATAAATTGCGCTTTAGAAAGGAGTTGATCCGGTGCATCTCAATGCATCTTATCTCGGTGCATCTCATTCTAATGTGCATCCAAGGTGGAGGATAGATCATTTCTTACACTTCACACCTTTACTCCCATTCTTACGGGAATCCAACCATATATATATATATATATATGGAGAGAGAGAGAGAGAGGGAAGTTCAAATACAAACTAGTAGAAGAGTACAAATTGGTTCAAATCAAATATAAAAGCAATTTTTTCATGATTTTTTTTCATCAAATGTTATGATTTAAGATACTATTACACATATGTTTGTTTCATAATGTAAAAGTGTCACATGTATTTGTTTTCATAAGTTGAAAGTTTCTCATGTCCGGAATAGAACCAACTTTAGTTCCGAGGACGAAAGCCTTTTTTCTGTATTTTTTTATGAAAAAGTTTCACATGTATTTGTTTCATGATGTAAAAGTTTCACATGTAATTTTTTCACAAGATGAAACAAACATATGTGTAATAATATCTTAAATCGTAGCATTTGATGAAAAAAATTATGAAAAAAAATTATTTTTATATTGATTTGAACCAGTTTGTATAGTTTGTACTCTTCAACTGATTTGTATTTGAAACAACCTCTCTATATATATTCAATAATTGATTTCCTTATACAAGGAGAGTGATTGTAAAATCGAGTCGTTCATGATAGCTGATAGATCGCTTTGGATATTCAGATCCTTCTATGCTATTATCTTTATTAAAATAGAGAAAATAGGAGAGAAATTGTAAAATCTCCAAATTTGGAGAAATCTCTAAAACTCTATAAAAGAGATAAATAATATTTTAATTATATCTAACCAATTAAATTTATTGAAATTAAATATGTAGAAGAGAGAAATAATATTTAATTAAATATATAGAATATTTTATTAATATAGTTAATGTTATAATTTCTAAAATAGAGTAGTTATGGAAGTTGGGCGTATTTTTTTTATAAAGATTTGTTTTTTCATACTCTATTATAGACTATTTATGTATAACTGTTGGAGATGTTAAACCCATTTTTTTAGTTAATCGTGAGTATTCAAGTCATTTTATGGCATCTCGTCTAATTTCATGGGCACCGGAGAACGGGTAAAAAATTCTTAGCATCTTTTAGGATTCGAACTGGTGTCCTTCGAACATAAATCCAAATCTTATTGACAGTTAATTAGTTGACACTACAAGGTTAACAAAACCTTTTTTGTGGAAGGTTTTTAAAACAAACTCATTTTTGCAGAACTTTCGAACAACCCAGATGATAAATTGCAAGAAAAAAAATGCCATAACTGTAAAATCAAAATTGTACGAACACATACACATACAACCCATAAACTTAAAAAAATCTATACATATGCTTGAACATACATACCTTATTGCCATTTGTGACAGAGATGCAACAAGAATATCCTTCCGGTAAATTGTGTCGTATGAGCTCTTCCTTATTGGAGTGATCTCCACTTTAGTTTCCTCTGTAGTGTCTCGAAGGCCAGAACTTGAAGAAATTCTCCGATCATCAACGGTGACACTCGAGTTTTCGAACGAAGTCACTTCTTTGATATCATTGGAGCATAAAAAACGAGCCCTTTTCTTAAATGGTTGTTTTTGTTCTTTTTCGGGTCGTTCATGATAGCTGATAGATCGTTTTGGATGTTCAGATCCTTCTGATCGCTTCTTATGTATCATCCTGGATACTTTCAATACAATAAATATTTGAGAGGGGAGTGTGTGTGTGTGTGTGTGTGTGTGTTTGGGGGGGGGGGGGGGGGGTTATAGTTGTGAAATGAACCCCCTTTGAATGCGGTATTTATGGTGTACGAAACGTGAATATTTTAGTGATAATATTTTTCCTTTTCAGATAAATCTGAAAATCTTTGCATAAAATTCAGGCAGGATTAAATTTGTTCATATTCAATTTAATTTAAAAAAAACAAAATATCCCAACAAACTATGGATTATGTATATATGAATTGTAACGTAAATTGTACAAACAAATTTATGAGTATTTACAGTGGTGAAATTTTTAATAACCTTATTTTTCATATTTTTGTCAATCACATTATTGTCATATCAGCAAAAAAAAAAAAAAAGTCAATAAAACTTTACAATGAAGATTTTTATAAAAACCTTATTTTTCATATTATTTTTTTACTACATTAATATCATATCAATAAAATAAGAAATTCAATAAAAACCTTAAAATATAGATTCTTACAAAAGCCTCATTTTCCATTTTTATTTATACAATATAAATTTTTTATTATATATATTATAAAATTATTATAAATAATTCAAATATAATTATTAATTTTCACTTTTTCTATATTAATTTTATTTTATTAATATCAAGAACAAGGATTAAAAATTAGAGAATATTGTAGCATGGAGAAAAACTTTGGAAAATGAAAAGAATGTCGGGATAAAGAAACTTCGGGTGTATTTCAGGACCTTTTTATTTTCGATGTTTTTTTTTTGTATTTTTTTAAGAGAGACGTGAAGAACGATTGCTAGAGCATTTCCAACAAATTTTCTAAAATTTTTCCAAAATGGAAAACCAAAAGACAAAATCTTCAAAAAAATTTACATTCATCTTTAACAAATTCCCCATTTTAAAGAATCCAACTTTAATTCTTATATTAAAATATTACATTAATCTAATAAAGTATTATTTATTTCTCTAAATATTTATTACTCAAAGTTTTCTATTGGTCATCTTCTTTTGTAATTATTTTTGGAGTGAACTCCATATTTAGAGAAAAAACCACTCTCTTTTCTACTTTCTCTATTTTAGAGATGATTATGAGGAAGCTGTTGGAGCAAAATATTTGCTTAAAATCATCATTTTTTTAATTTTTCCCATTTAAGGTATTTTTTTTAAGTAAAAAAATATTTTACAATTATTAATTTACTATATATATATATATAAGTTCTCGAAAAATAATCTAAGTATAATAATATAACAAAATAACCAAAACTAAGCTTATTAAAATTAAATGCAAAACCTTGTGTACAAATTTGTACCAAAAAATAGTAAATATATCTTATAATAATTAATTTAAATTCTTTTTATTAAATTTTAATTTATATGTATTATAAAGTTGATAAAACAAAATAAAATGGTTAAGAACAAAAATAAAATAAGTTAAAAATGATGTATTCAACTTTTGTGTGTGTGAAAGAGAGTGTGTGAGAGTGAGAGATAGAACCATAAAGATGTTATAAATTCATGAGAATCGATATAAAAAATACATGTTTTGCCCATGAAAATTAATGAGACCGGTGAAACCACTTTTTTACTCTTGATATAAATTCATGAGACCCGTGAAACCACTTTTTTACTCTTGAAAATTTCACAGAAAAAACACTGAAAGTAAAAAAAATCTGAATCTTTACAGCAAAAATACTGTGAAGGTTACCTTCACAGCAAAAACACTATATAGGTTACTTTTATAGCAAAAATACTTTAAAGATTCATTTTTTTTTTACCTTCATAGTGTTTTTGTTGTGAAGTTTCAAGTGTAAAAGAGTTGTTTCACGTGTCTCACGGAAACATGCTAGTCTCACATGATCCCAAGTATATATATATATATATATATATATATATAGGGGAGGGATCATATGAGAACACTACCAATTTAAAGAAACAAAGGAACTCATTTGTGACCACATATGGTGTGGGTCCCACGTAATATTAAATCATTTATGATTTAATATTAAATCATAAATGATTTAATATTATGTGGGACCCACATCATATGTGATCCACAATTGTCCCTTTGTTCCTTTAAAAATGCAAAGTTCTCATTTGAACCTTCCTCTATATATATATATATATATATATAAGGGGAGGTTTAAATGAGAACTTTGTAAATTTAAAGGAATAAAGGAACACTTTGTGGACCACATATGATGTGGGTCCCACATAATATTAAATCATTTCTGATATGTGGGACCCACATCATATGTGGTTCACAATGTGTTCCTTTATTCCTTTAAAAAATGGGTGGGTTTCGTATGATACCTCCCATATATATATATATATATATATATATAAAGGGAGGTTCAAATGAGATGTTTTGATTTTTAAGGGACACATTGTGGACCACATATGATGTGGGTCCCATATAATATTAAATCATTTCTGATTTAATATTAAATCAGAAATGATTTAATATTATGTGGGATCCACATCATGTGGTCCACAATGTGTCCCTTTAAAGATGGGTGATTCTCGTATGATCTCTCCCCTATATATATATATAGGGGAGGGATCAAACAAGAACCACTCATCTTTAAGGGAACAAAGGAATTCATTTGGGACCACATATGATGTGGGGACACAAATAAAAAATAATTTGTGAATTTTTTAGAAAAAAAACAAAAAATCATTATTTGTGGGCCCCACATCATATGTGGTCCCAAATGAATCCTTTGTTCCTTTAAAAAGGCAAAGTTCTCATTTGAACCTCCCTATATATATATATATATATATATATATATCTTCTTACGTTTCTCACAATAACTTCAATACTCATCGGAGATATATATATATATATATATATATAGGGGTGGGTTCAAATGTGAACCCATATTTGGTTGTGAACATGAGAACAAATCTCAGTCATCCATTTAAAATCAGATCAAAAAATAAAGTTCAAAAACTCGCGGTGGCATTCTCGTAAATAAGTGGAAAACTCAGGTCACGGCTTAAAGGATATTAAGCGCTTAGGGGTATAATCGTAAATACTATTTTACGATTCAAATAAAAAGCACGTCTCCCTACTCTTGGGCCTTTTCGATACCGACTTAAATTTCTGGCATTCATCTTCCCCGAACGAAAACTTTGACCTAAAATCCATTTTCTACTGAAAATCAACGAGATTACTCTTATTCAGAAAACAAAAATGGCTTCTAGTAGCGAAGAATGCAATCGTATTGAAACTTTTGAAGAAGAAGTAAAAGTTTGCATGTTTATATAATTTTTAATCTTGAATATTTAGGTTTTGAAATGCAATCGTATAGAATGCCTTCTAGTTAAATGATGTCCGATTGTTAAACAGAATATAAACACTCTTACATTCATTCTGAATAAAAACACGGTAAATATTATTGAAAATTTGTATCTTCTATACAGTCTTAAGAAAAATAATAAGACTGATAGTTTATATTCAGTCTGAATACAAGCTAGAATTAGTTGTTTGTATAATAGCGGCTTATATTCAGCCTGAATATGAGCTACACAGTTTTTTATTTATTATACCTTAGTGTTTATATTCAGACTGAATATAAGCCACTATTATACAAACAACTAATTCTAGCTTATATTCAGTCTGAATATAAACACTAAATAATATTATACTCTGTGGTGTTTATATTCAGTCTGAATACAAGCTAGAATTAGTTGTTTGTATAATAGTGGCTTATATTCAGTCTGAATATAAACACTAAATAATATTATACTCTGTGGTGTTTATATTCAGTCTGAATACAAGTTAGAATTAGTTGTTTGTATATAATAAATAATAAACTGTGTAGCTCATATTCAGGTTGAATATAAACACTAAATAATATTATAACAACCAAAAATTAGTCATTAATAAAATAGTTTTTGAATTTTCTGAATAACTGTTTTTTGAAGATGATGATCTGTTTTGAATTTGTTTTATATTGAAATAGATTAATATAAAGTTGTTATATTCATAATGAATATTTAATTAAAACAGGAAGAAAAAGAATGGTTGAAGGAGATAGTTCTTCCCCAAAAAGAATAAAGAAGTCAAAAGATGCAGAAGAAGAGAAGGATGTAAGAGAGAATAGACAGAATGAAGATATTATGGTGGATGAATTCAGATCACCTTATAATTTGATACCTGTGGATCCAAGAACAGAGGAAACAGAAATCGAGAAGAATGTTGCCCAGTGGATGTTTTCATTCCTAGGGGATCAAATGTAAGAATTAAATTTCAACACACCCTTTTATTCAGTCTTAATATCAACATGTTGTTAAATAAATTCTAAGATATAATCGTAATGAATATGAAATGTTATTCGTTACATATGTGGTATTCATTGATCATGCTATTTAATTATTAATTTTAATTAACTACAGGGATGAGGTCTTTGAATCAAGCACAGGGCAAAAAACTATAAAAGTTTTCCTTGAAAGCTTGATTCCAGAATCAGAACCTTTTTCAAATGTAATAGACACCTTCTCTTACATTTTAAATGTTGAAGAAATGTTGAAGACAAACAATCAACCAAAGAGGTTATATTGTTCAACAGAAGTGTTGGTAAGAATATAATTATTATAGTTTAACATAGTATAGTAGATTACTTTCTTATTATTCTTTATATCACTTTATAATCTTCATACATAGACATTCATGATGAATACTAGTTTAACATTTGTTTTTTACAACAGCCGCATGACATCTTGGACAAAAAGTTTGATGTCATGAAAAACCAGGCCATATTCTCAAAAAATCTGCTTCACAATCTGGATAAATCTGCAGATAGTGCAGTGATGGGGAATGTAGATTTGGTATGAAACAAGCATTTTAATATTATTCAATTAACTATCTTTTTATTCATACATTATTTATAAAAATAATATAAACTATTTATGCAGGTATTTTTCCCTGTTGTGAGGAGTAATCACTATTATTTGATATGCTTTGACCTGAGAAATAGATCAATCCGTATACTAGACAACAGTGCAGCAAAACTATCAAATGCTAAAAAATATCAGGGTGTCCCAGAAACCGTGGTAAGTATGTATGTTATTCAGTCTGAATATAAAAGAGATTTTAATGAGTTATATTATTATTATTTCGGATTTTAATAAGGTTTTCATTAAAATTTTCATCGTGAAGCAAACACTCTTCATCAACTATCTGAAAGAGATTGGCGACGAGAGGTACAGATCATTACAAGACATAAAGCCTAAAATGGAAGAAATGATATGGAGGAGCAAAAAAAAATAACAAAGACTGCTCGATATTCATGATGCTGCACATGGAAACCTTCAATGGAGGGGAGCATTTGAATACTTGGCATTGTGGATTGGATGATGAAGCATCAAAAAACCAGAAAAAACAACTCAACAGTCTCAGAACAAAATATCTTTCTAAAATATTGTTGGCAGATGTGAATAAAAGGAGAGACTATGTCATAGAAGAGGTCAAATACTTTCTTAACCTTGAACCAAGTTTTAAGAGTAAGTATTTATAAAAAAAAACTAAGAAGGAAATCGATGCAAGGTTTGCAGCATTTACTTAGGTAATTCAGGGAGGTGGTGGAAGGTGATGGAAAAAGAATGGTGAAGATGACTGTTTTCAAGGATATGATGTTTGTTCAATATTAGATTAACAATATGAACATTATAAAAATTGTATATTAATATATTTTGGGTTATGAATGACTGTCTTGTGTTTTGCTTTGAATCAATTAATCAGCAAGTTATGTTCAGTCTGAATATAACCTAAAATATATGGCTTGTTTACTAGTAGTGTTTATAATTGGACTGAATATAAGCTACAAATAGTTGTTTGTTTAATCGTGGGTTATATTCAGACTGAATATAAACACTAAATAAATTATAAGCTACAAAAAGTATTTTTGAATAATTGTAGATTAAATTATGCTTGCATTCAGACTGAATACAAGCTTAAATTATGAGTGTAACAATGCACTTTAGTGCTTATATTCAATATGAATATGAATATAATCTAAAAGTTGAAGTTCCAAATACTATTTGTAGATTATATTAAGTCTGAGTACAGAAACTATACTCATAAATGTTTTTATTCAGACTGAATATAAGTACTACTACTACTACTGTTTATATTCAAAATGAATACAAGCTTAAATTATGAGTTTGTATAATTGTAGCTTGTATTCAGTCTGAATATAAGCATAACATTGTGATTTCAGTCTTGATATAAATTAAATTATGAGTTTGTGTAATTGTAGCTTGTATTCAGACTGAATATAAGAATAACATTTTCACAATATACTGCTTATATTCAGTCTGAATAAAAGCTAATGTATAATTGTAGATTGTATTCGGACTGGATACAAACTAAAATTATTAGTCTGTACCTTATATTCAGAGTGAATGTAAGTACTACGATTCAACTTTAGCTTATATTCAGTCTGAATAGAAACACTAATAATTTATTATTAAATACACATAATAATTTGTATTGTTAATTATTAGCGTGTAGGGACAACATCGAAAATATAAAATGACGATTCAAATTACACATATTGCATAATCATGCAAAAAAAGCAACCATAGAAGACGATGGAATCCAGTCACTAGGTGCTATTGCATAAATCTTACACTATTTCAAAAAAACACTTTCTCAATAAAAAAAACTCTGCACTCTACCATTACCACAACTGCTCTCTAAAAAACCACTGCTCTCTACAATTTAACTTCAAAAAATCAACTATGGAAGGAGATGACGATGTGCAGATTCTTTATATTACAGAGCCTTCTGAAACAGGCAAGTTTTAGAGTTTTACTGAATATTCCGTTTTCTTGTTAGCTTATATTACAAAAATAATATTTTAGAATAATGTTGGCTTATATTCAGTCACTTTTTCTCATCAAGAACTAAAAGCACTTAAAATCTGCACTTTCAAAGGTGCCAGAAGAAGAATTCAGTAACTCTGCAGCTTTGGTAGTGTGGTTAACTATCTTCAGTTTTTTCGGAGGTGGTTTTCTTGTGGTTGTAGCTCTCATGGGCTGTTGCAGCAATCCTCCATTTTTCAATTGTTAAGCATTTCTAGGGTTCCGACATTAATTCATTTTCATTTTCATTTTAATTAAATAACTAACATAATAACGATGGATGTTATGCCAATAGTTTTATGCTATTTATCTTGTAATGAATATAATTTTGTATCCATTGTCAATCCCCTGTAAAAATTCATAATATTATTAATCAAATAATTGAATAATGTTTACCCTATTTATCTTGGCCTGAGGGATCTTTTTTTCTTGAACTAAAAATATATTGATGTTAATTACTAGTTCAATGTTCAAATAGTTGGTAAATCATACTGGTAAATTTCCATGGTTTTCGAGTCCTAAAGGCATTTTTCTTTCCCTTTATATTCAACTTCCCGGCCGTTATGATAACTAAAATCAGTTCCACGCCAATAAAACCAACAAATAAATATATCTATGCATAGGAGGAATTAAACCCAACAACAAGAAAATGGACAGCCATCATATGTGCACAATTTGGTGATTCTAGCTAGGGTTTACCTACAATTTGAAAGAGAGAAATATTTCGGTGCACATGAATTTCCTTGGTTTCTTCTTGATCATCTTGCACAAGATAACCATCGTTGTAGATATCATCATATCATGGTATATATCCATCTTCATCATTTATTTCACCTGATATGAAAGTACCAAAAAGTACTAATTAACGACCCGTCTAACTAGTACAAAAATTAGGAGATTATGATTAGGAATTTATTAGATTTTGTAATGCATGTGTAAACTAACAACATTAATTTTTATCTCATACAACATTAATATACAGCTGATTAATCTTAATAAAATTCAATGGATGGAAAAATATTGAAGAAATGTTATTTTTAAGAATTTGAATTAATTAATTATATCTGATTGAATTATCCATTAAAAGCTCATCAATAATTTAAGAAAATTCAATCATGTGATTAATTGCAACAAAGAACTCAACAAGACAACCATAACACAATTGAGAAGTGGCTGATTTTGGAAAGAGAACTATCTGCAGAATGAGATTTCTTTGAAACAGTGGCAGGAAATAACAACTTTGGTTGAAATTATGAAAATGCAAAAGATAATAATTCTTGGAGGGAAATATATAGCATGAAAAACTTGGCCACATTTTACTCTTATGATAGTATTTAGACATGGTCTAAGCATTCAGTAATAATTAATGAAGAAGTAGTACCAAGTTAGTCAACAACAATACTATTTTGTCACTAGATTATACTACCATCGATGCTATGTCCAATGATTTTACCTGCTTGTAATGAATATAATTCTATATGCAACGTTAACAAAAAGAATTGATAAACTTTTTGCGCTATTCGTTCTTAGAATCCAAAGACAAACTACTATTTCATTTAATTTGATCATTGAACGAAATATTTGTTTAAAGCGAAAGATTCTTTAATTTCCTCGGTGACCACCAACATAAATTTGCTAGAAAACATGGAGACACTTCTTACTGAAGATGCTCTATTTCCTAATAGAAACGTATTCATTCAAGAAGGGCTCCAGATTATGCATATTAATTACATTTTCATCTAAACTAATTAGCGATGACGATAAGTTTCTGGTTTAACTATCCGTCAAATGGTAATTTCGTAATTCTATTTTCAGATATAAAATTAACCAACTACTAAGTATTTTTCTAGCAAGGGAGAACCCTAAAACGAATGAAATTATGCCAACACAGTTTTACTCTATTTTTTTGTAGTAAATATTATTTTGTATCTACTGTCAAGACCCTGTAAAAATTCATAGAGCTCAGTAATCATATAATTGAACAATTTTTACCCTATTAAATTCAATCCTAGCAACACGAAGTAGTATATATGCGATTAAATGTGCATAATTTGGTGATTCTAGTGTCACCTATGCAATGAAGAAAAAAGAGAGTAATTTATCATGCAATAATATATAGCTTGAGCTTTTTAAACCCCAACATCTTAGCAATGTCACAAAACAATTTCTTTTCAAACATTAGTATTCATCGGGGCTTCCTCTCTTTTTACCTTGATTTCTTCATCTTGTACAAGATCCCATTGTTCTCGATATCATCTCATGTTATATACTCAATCTTTTCATTTTATTTCACCTGATCATCGTACTTATAAACTGGTAAAAATCATCAAGAAAAGCATATTTCACAAGTACTAGTAAAAATCATCAACCCAATAACGTGATATCCGATGGTTTTACCTGTTCGTTTAGTGGATATAATTTTGTATGCAGCGTTATCAAATGACTGATAAACTTTTTACACTAATCATTTTTAGAAACCGATACAAAGTACTAAGCGAAAGTTTATTTTCCTTGGTGACCAACAACATGAAGGATCAATGAACAGCTAGCCTGCTCGAAAACATGGAGACACTTCTTAATAAAGATGCTCTATTTTCCCATAGAAACATATAAGGGTCTTTTTCTTGAACTAAAGAAAATACATTTCATTTCATTTCAAGAATAGCTATACAATTCTATTTACATCTCACCTAGCTAATTAACAACGGCGTACAATAAGTTTAATTTTGGTAATTTGTCCTATCCGTCAAAGGGACCGTTTCATAATTCTTCCAGTTATAAAATCAACAACAAAGTATTATTCTATGCAAGGGCGAAACCCTAAAACAAATGAAAATGGAAAACCATCAATGTATATATTCTAGGGTTTAACCACAACAAATTAAGTATTTTTTTTCTGTGCAAATAGCTTGAGCTCTTGAACCCAATCATCTTAGCAATGTGATCGCAATAATTTCCTAACAAATAATGTTGATTGCTTCACTTCTTTCTCGATAAACCTTGAGAAGAACAAGAGATTGATCTTCACTGATCGGTTTAATTTACCCACTTTTTTTCTCTATGCCAAGGGTTTTCATCATATGTCATTTTAGCTGTTACATTCATCATGATCAGAAAAATTTATTGATGGATGAATTATACTATATTATATATATATATATATATACATCGGCATGGATCATGAATATATATGGTGCATTTCACATAACTTGAAAACTAGAAAAAAAACGCTAGAATATATAATTAATAGTTATATCAATTAAGCCCCAATTATGGGAACACAAGAACTTCGACCCACAAGTACTAGTAAAAATCAACAAAAGCCGACACCGCAAAATGGAAATTAACCACCTATCGCGCATCTATATATGTCACGATCTCACACCGACACAAGAAAACTTATTTTAGACATATCGAAACTGAACAACCTGAATCTAGATATGGGCGAGTTGTTTGCATTAATTAATGACTCAACGACCATGACCACCATCACTTCCAGGTTGACGGTTGCTGCTACCTCCATCTCCGTTTCCCGTTGCAGCTGGTTGTACCTGATCTCCAGAGATATCAACACCGAACAGCATGACTACACGATGCATCACTGGTCGTGAACCATCACCAGTAGCACCTGCACCACCCATAGCAGCACCACCCGTTGGTTGGTTGCTGCCACTTCGCCCACTATTTCTTATTATTATTGGAACATGATGTTCTTGTTCACAAGGATTAATATCAAATCCAAACAACCGAATTGTACGACTAGCGGCCTGCTGCACAGCTGGCGGTCGCACCTGTGGTTCATCACGACCAATACCACCGCTAGGACCTAGTACTACTGCATTGCTGCTTCCAATAATTTCATCACTACCACTAATTTTAAGTTTCTTTCTTGCCTTCTGTCCTAAATCATCATCTTCTTCTTCTTGTTGTCCTACCTCACCTTGTTCATCATTTGTGCTTCGATTTGCATTAGCAATCTCTTTGCCCTTTTCACCACCACCTTCAGGTTTCGTTACTACATCCATCGGGCGCACTTGTTCTTCTTCAGCTCCATTTCCACCTTCAGCCAGCTTTGAGTTTTTGCTACTAGCTCCTTCATGAATAATTACAGGTATATCAATCTCCATTGGTTTTTTCCCTTCACTTTTCTCATCTCCTGATCCAGGTGTATTATTGTTGCTAATATTGTTTCCATGACCACCATCATCTTCCATTGGATCTTGTTGTCCATCTTCATCACCATTTCCACCATTCTTACTATGATCAGTAGTTAAGCAACCATTATCGCCGCCATTGTCCTTAAGCTCCATTAGTTGGTCAGGTACTTCATCACCATCATCCATCATTAAGGATACAAAGTACCCTACTTGTTTTTGGTCTTCTTTGCTTTCATCAACCACATCTTTCATTTCAACTTCCTGGACTTGTTCAGCTTCATTATTTCCATCACTCTTCTCAACAGAAGTATCAGCAATATTAATATCATGAGCTTGTTTTCCATCATCAATAACAGTAGGTGCAATGTCATGACCACCCTGAGGTGTGGTTCCAGGAGTTTTGTTATCACCACCATTATCATCATGATGAATCTTTGTGGATATATCATCATCCACCACTAGATTTTCATCTCCTATTTTCTTCTCCACACAGTGTTCTTCATCAGCTGACAACTTACATCCTGATTCCCTGTGCCACATTAAAATTCATCAAACCCTATGTTTTTCTTGAATTTCTATCATCTCCAACCAACAACAGATTCTTTAAAATGAGGAAAAAAAAAGATTGTGGGTATGTTTTCCCCTCCAACATATTCTCCAAAAACCTTTTCCAAAATGGAAAAGGTAAGAAAAACAAAGTGAAATTCTTCAAATAGAAGAATTCACCAATAATTATTACAATTAAAGAGAATACTTTTTTTATAATATTTTACCAACAAGAGAACCTTGAAATTAAATTAAATGTTTAGGAAAGAAAATAATATTTTATTAAACGTATGAAATATTTTAATAATATAATAAATGTTGTAATCTTTAAAATAAAAAAGTTGTTGAATTTGAATGTAATTTTTTTTTTGAGATTTTGAATTTTAATTGTTCATTTTGGAATCTTAGAAGTACGAAACCCTAGCTATGGCGCACGCACACGTCCTACAAACTTAAAAATACGTAGACGCATACGCAAAGAAACACTACAAACAAACCTTGTCGTGAGTTGCGACTGAGGAGGATGATTATCATTATGGTAAGTTATGAAGGATGATCTCTTCTTGAACGGAACGATCTCTGGCTTATCATCCTTTGCGGCTTTAATGAAACTAGAGGTAGAGGAAATTATTCGATTCTCACCATCTTCAGCAAAGTTTTCTGATGACTTCACTTCTTCATTTGAGGACAAAACCCGAGGGTTTCTTTTGTAGCTAATCAAGGGTTTATTTAGTTCATCAACTCCATCAGATGACAAACTGCTTGGAGATCTACTTGGATTCTCGGGTCCCTCCTCGTTCGTCATCCTCGAGATTTTTATGCTTGAATATCTTAGAAAGAAGGTATATAGGTGAATGAAATGAATTCCTAGGTAGGTGGTATTTATATTGTAAGAAACGTGAATAGTTCAAAGGGTAAAGTTATTTATTTTCCTTATATGCTAAATTTCAAAAACAAATACACAAAAGTGAGGCGGGATTATAAGTTTTGGTCTTAACTCAATTAATTCTTTTGCCAACAAACTTTGAATTATGAATTGTAACGCTTTATAATACTATTTCTTTTTCAAATGGCTATGGATATAATATTATGGGAATGAGAAATTCTATTATGAGAATTGAAAATTAATGAAATTTCTCATTATAAAAAATTTGAAATTTATATTTAGATAAAATATAAATTATATTTACTAATTTGAAGACCCGATAAAAAAAAACCTCAACAAATATTTTTATATTGGTGTCGAATAAAAGATTATAAAATTCTCGTATTTTTTATATAATTTATTTAATTTTAAAATGTTGTAATAATTTAGATAACTTTGACTTTAAAAATAAAGATATAATTTATTTATTGTTAATTCTAGAGTATTTTTTGTGTGGATGAAAATAATAATGGAGTATTATCGTATTAGTATAGATCAATGATTATATCCCGTATTTACGCGTGTTTATCAATTAACATTGATTACGAAGTTCAAAGAGTTCTAAAAATTGATACAATAATTACTTGGAAACTTGAAATTTAAAAGAATTATGCATTGAAAAATAAGGGGGTGTTTGAGATTGCTTATAAAAACAACTTATTGACTTATTCCGGTATGGTACCGGTAATAAGCATTTTTAAGTGTTTGGTAAAACAACTTATACCGGTGCCAAACCGGTGATAAGGAGATTTTTAATAAGTAAGTCCCTTCTAACTTATCAAAAGCTGAAAAGCACTTTTGTAGAAAAGTTATAAGTTGTTTCAAATAAGCAATCCCAAACACCCCCTAAGTTGTTTAATAAGTTATTTTAAAGATTTTTACCAAAATACATTATAATAGTACTAAAAGGTACTCGTGCAATGTAGTTTGATACAACTCGATTTTAATGTTTCGATTTATTTTTTGTCTTTGTCGATGTTATAATACGGTTTTATGTGATTTTAATAAAACGATAATATTTTTATTTTTTAATAAAATATAAATTTGATGATCTCATAAAAATTGAAAAATATATCAATATCAGTATCAAATTAACTATTTATATATTCTCGTGTTTTATGTAATTTGTTTAATTCAATTTTTTATTATAAGTTAGTTTAGATTTAATAACGAAGTAATTTATTTCAACTTATAAATAGTTTTTAAAAAGAAAAAAAAAATTGGTACTCTGTTAGACTCAGTGATTATTCTAATTATATTTTAGATTTTTCATATTTAAAATAACATGTTTATTTTGTATTTAATTATGTTTAGCTGGAGTTAGTTACACGAATTCAAACATGAAGTTTTATTAATCTTAAATTTTAAATAATATACATCAATAAACAATATTTAATGCATAAAAATTTGGTAAAATAAACACAATGTGTTATAATGATAACTAATGTGCATATAATATATATGTATATATATAAGTTTATAAATACAATATTGTAATAAAAAAAAATTCTAATACCGTTATAGAAAAGAATAGAAAACAATTTTTGCATTTAACTCCTCATGTAAAAATAAATTAAAAAATAAATCATAATAATAAATTGTATTTGATTTAATCGTTATCATATATACTTTTTTAATTGAACAAACAAATTATCTTTACAATAAATGATAATACAAAGTTATTTATAGAGATCAATTCAATATTACGTTTGGTGTAATAGCTAATGGTTTTCAATTACATTAAAGATTGATTATTGTTTGCGACAAATAAATAATATAATTTTTTATAAATAAAAAAACAATGTTTTCATTTGGAGATTCTGTAAGCGAGCTTCCACCAAAACTGAAAATTTGCAATAGTTTTTCATCAAAATTACGGTGATTACTTACTTTGCTCAAGGTTTTATGGTTTTTTCTTTGTGATTTAGAGTTTATTCTTTATATTCACTTACTTATCATTGATCGTTTCATCTATAATTATCATTAAATATTTAATTATGAAGTTCTCTTATGCTACAATTTGCCAGAAAAACACTGATCACTTTTCTAGTGATCTGAGTTGATATCTTTTACTAGACTCCTAAAAATAATCTGAGCTGATATCTTTTCACTAGACTCCTAAAATTAAATTTATATACTTCTAGCTTGCTGGCCGTAATAAAGTTCCGGTTTATGTTTCAAAAAAAATTATAAACTTGATGAATAACATACAATCGTTCTCAAATAGCAACTATTCCTTAGATCTAATAATGGATAAGAGCGAATAATATATCTTTTACGTAGTTGTGATACAATGCAATGTTTCCAATGATCATCATACCAGATATGATGGAAAATATTCTAGAAAAAATGCAAATTGAAGTCAGAAAATTGAACTTGTTTTGAACCGGCTCAAGGAACAATATATGCACAATCTTATGGTTTGATTCTAGATAGAAGTTCTGAAGTTCAAATGGAAATTAAGTGGAAATTGTACGTCTGAATTTGCCTTCACGATAGCTAGCCGTTATAGAATGCTAGATGGTCTCACGGTGCAATATGAAAAAGCTAGAAAGGATACCACTGTACAAGGGTTGATTTGCTTTGAACCATTCATGTATTTTCGACATTATGAGTAGTGGTTGATCGACTCATGGGAAATTTATATGTTCTACCTATGTAGGAGACCGGTTTCCAACAATGGGAAAGAGTAGTACGTACTAGCGAAAGAAAAATATTAATTAGGAGCACTTATGAATCAAAACCAAACACGTTCTTATGGTTAATTTTTCGAATTACCATATTGCGTGCGACTCTAGAACGCACATATAATATTAATGTGATGCATAAGAAGAACGTATTTTTGACACCTTCTTTATGTACGGTGTTGGGCATAAGGTGAACAATCAATTCACAGAAAAATAATTTTAAAAAAAAACAAGATTTACTTGGTTAAGTTCCCATGGAAATGTCCCTTTGGATTTGCTTTATATATTTCATGTAGATCAAAAAAACATAAAGATTTACAGTACTGATTTTTTTTTCTTTCTAGATTCACTTTGAATTGAATCAGTTTTTCATTTACTTATAGAAACTTTAAATATGTTAACTAGAATCTAAATTCACTTCAGCAAACTGCTTACTGATGACCAATTAATGGATATATATATATATATATATATATATATATATCTAACAAAAGTTTGTCACCATCATAGATGGAGTTATTCCAATAGATATTTGCTTCAATTATGAGAAATCTATGATATGCATGATCTTTTAGATCATTATAACTTTCTTCACCTTAAACCTTGTTCAAGATTTATTTCCATTTAATTTAAGTATATATAATAATTAATATGGGCATAGGCGCCTAGTCCTATCTTTTCTCACGTCTCTCTTATTTTGTCGTTCCTCGTTACACGTATTATTAACATTTAACGATGGTTACCAACAAAGTATTTTCGATAAGTCGAGTAATTAAGTTTTATATATAATCTTATTTTTTGACGAAAGAGAAGCAGTTGCCTGAAATATTAATGGAACACTACTGAAACAACACGTGAAAATTTTGTGAATTAATGTTAAACAAGAATAATTAAATTTTGATCCAAGAGGATATTAGGATCGGCTTGTGACCTAACATCTAGGTAGTTTAAGAGTGTTCAGAGAAATAGACGATGAATTGTAGCAACCGGTCGTACCAAACAATAGTATTATATTTTAATTAATATTCCGAATTTTGTGAAAAATATTCATATTCACCGATCAATAGAACAATTGGTTTCAAAAGTATATAATTAAATCAAAAAATATTCAATATTGGTCTCATTTCGAAGGTATTGACGAGACGATTTTCATGGTGTAACTTGTCAAAATAAAAACGTATTTTTTAAACGTATTTTAATTGATATACGATTATATATGTTAATATGATAAGGGTGTAAAACGAAAAATTAAAAAAGAAATGACGTAAATTAATTTATTAACTAACTCTAAAGGTGAAAATTGTAAATTTAAATTAACAAATCCACCAAATCTGAAAAGTCTTCGAATTTTTGAAAGTGACTCTATTGTAAAATGTTTACTCGAAAATCTGTTAAATTTTTTAAAGTTACTCAAAAAAAATTTAAGTTACTCGAAAAAGACATGATTTCGAGTAGGTTTGATTATTATCGAGTAGGATTGAAAGATTTCGAGTAGGTTTGCTTATTATCGAGTAACTTTTAATGTGAATTAAAACATCTTCAATGCTTATGTATTTCCGTATGTATTCGAGTAACTTCCGGTCATTTTGGTAAATTTAAAGAGAAATTGGTTATTTGGGTAAAAGGTTTCTGAAAAATGGTTATAATAATTAAATTCCCTAATTTATATATATATATATATATATCATAATAAATGTTAATTTTGTTATTATTTATAACCCGAGGAAAAAATGAGAAAACATTTTTTTTAATTTTGGTACTTTTAATTATTTCATTCTAATTGGCAAGTTAATTTTTTTTATTAAGTTGGATATCCAACCCGTTAACCTCCACTCCATGGCTACAAGGGAATATTTATCCCTTATTGGATTTGAACTTGCAACCTCCAGCTTTGACCTTTGAAGTCTAAGCTCAAACCAATCGGGCACCAGCCTTCTAGTTAAGTTGAATTTTATAAATGAAGCAAATAGATTTCAATTCATATTATAGATTGTATTTCATTCATGTCAACGAAACACTTGATTAAACCTGATAATACTATATTTAGAGTAGTACCCTTTACCTCAAACAGCTCTGGTCATTTCATGTTATTAAACTGCACTCTTTGAAAAATATAACACCTAGCAGATATATTTATATTTCTAAAGTCCTGGTGAGTTCTTAGTTAAGAAAATGGAACACAATTGCAAAAAACTGCCCATAGTAAGAACTGTTCTAGATCATCTTCATTTAAAAAACCCCCAATTCTCTTTATCCATTAAAAAAAAAGTACATGCTTTATTGTTAATAAAGCCAATTACATCAGTTGCAAATTACATTGCAAGAATGAAGTGAAACCATCATTCATAACACTAATTAATGTTACAACAACAAAAAAGAAGAAAACATGCTCCTGAATGGAAACACCAAAACCAAAATTCATGGCTTCTCAATTCTCATCCTACAAATTATCAAGTATTATAATCCACGGGCACCCCAAATGCACATCTTGATACGTTAGACCCACGTGACACGAGTGCAACACATATTTTTGCATGCACTCGTCTCAAATGGGTACAACGCATCCAAATATGCATTGGTGCTGCCCGAGGACCACAATACCACCATAGTCAACAACAACATCAGCTTGTGAGATGGGAACATGAGAAGCCAAGATTTATATGGTTTTAGCATATCCAAACTAATCCCACAAATTCATAAATAAAAACAACAAGTTAAATAGTTATTGATCTAGAAACCTACAAGTAACTTCCAATAGAACTGAAGGCTATTGTTTGAATTTCATCTTCACTGTTGTAATTGGAGGCATGGTTAGTATCTCTTCTTATGTTCATGAAACCTTGAGACAATCCATATCTGTAAACCAAAGATTTATAGATCTATAATTAAAATCAAATGCTTACAAATTTACCAACAAATAGATAACAGAGCCTCAAAAATCAAATTATAAATCATCAGTTTTTATTTACTACAAAGAGAGGGTGAATAGATACTACTAAAATTCCAACCAGTTATAGAAAAAACAAAATGAATGAACAATAACAGTATCTGACAAAATCTAGATCCTACGGGCTACGATCATACTCCGATGGATCTAGGATCAGATTCGTAGATACCACGTCAATGTTAAATCTACCATCAAACTGAGCTATTAAAGATGCTAAAAATTACATTTAAGTAAGCAGATCTATAATTGATCTAAGAAAACCCCCCCAAATTGAACTGATTCAAATTCTGGACAATATGATATCTTAGACATACCTGTACACTCCACATGAACATCTATGTCGATGACACGTTTTTGGTAGGTTTTATGAATTCAGATCTACGGTTTCAATGGCTGCAACTTCCGAATCATTACTCCGGCAACCGATGAAGTCCGGTAAGTCGGCGATTGGCCGCGAAATTAGGGTTGCTATATCGTTGGATTAAATAGTCCGCCGACCTCTTGTTTAGAGTAAATTACGTTTTTCGGTCCCTGTAGTTTGTTAACATTACTATTTTCTTTCTCGTAATTTTGAAATTATAATTTTTATCCCTATAATTTACTATTCTTTGTTGTTTTTTCTTATGATTTATATTTTATTATTGTTTTGGTACATTTAGTTTACCTTATAATTTTTCTTTCATTTTCCTTTTTTTTCATGAAAAATTATTTTCTTTATTTTTATTTCTTTCCTTTCTTCCTTTTCTTTTCTAGAGCACAAGTAAAAAAAAAACCACACCCTTAATTTATTTGGTTTTTCTTTCCAAATTCAGAAACACGTTAGTCTATAAATTTAAAACATGTTTACAAATGGGAGCTCTATGATGTTTTTCTTTTGAAATAATAGAGAAATTATTCTATTAAAAGTTGACATTATGACCAAAATCATTTTTACAACAATGTAAAGCTTTGATTTGCTGATATAAATCTATTGTAAATAAAAGAAATCGGGTATCCATAAATATCTGGATCATTTTACGTCCACAGATTAATCTTTAAACAATCACAAACAGTTTGGAGCCAACACGGTAGGTTTTAAAAGCCTCTAGATTCGAACTCAGAGAAGATGAGTATTGTGAATTATTGTGTACAATATACAAATTTTCGTGAAACAAAAGACCCAAAAATTCTTTCTATAACGCATATGTTCTTTGTCTTCTCGATAAACAAACAACAAAAATTTCATCTCGTATGCAATTTCGAATCATATTATAACAAGAAATAATATAAAGAATGAATTCTTCTCAATGCTTTTGAACCCTATATCAACCTCTTTATCTCGAGGTCACCAAAACTCGAGTTCAACCAACGCTACTAACGAGTGGCGTTAGCTCCACCTCATCGGATTTCGATAATTCGCTATCTTCTAAAATACTCGATACTTCTATACGAGATTCACTATCTTCTAAAACGCTCAATACTTCCATACGAGAAAAGCCCGATGACTCGGGCCCACTTTTCGGCACTAAAAACAAGAAAGCAAGAGGTACGATTCTAAGCACGTTTCGAATCAAAATAGCTAGCCATAAGTTGTCGAATTGGGTCCTCGTGACATTTAAAACATGAAGAAGTAAGCCACCTAACCAAGTCGACGACATAAGTCCGAAATTGTCGATCGACATTAATAAAGCAAAGAACGTGCCTTCGATGCCAGGTGGACAAAGTTGCGAAGATAAGACAAGTAGCGGCATCCATTTCAAACGGCCGACCAATTGGAACACGCTTTCATCGATAACCGCGAAAAAGTAGTCGGATAATCCTAGTTTTAGGTTAAGTCTTAGGATGAAGACAAGATCTAGCATTCCCGATAAGCCGAAAAACAGCTGAGTCCAAAAGAGTAGAGCTCGGAATGGATGAGTCTTTAAACCATATTGATATAATATCGCGCCTAAAAGGGATCCAACCGAGCCAATTGATAATATGAAACCAATAGTCTCCTGCATACACGATACCAATGGTCAATATATGAATACACAAGACCAAACCGAATGAGCCCGGTATAAAGGTGGGGTCCACTGGGTGAGATGTATGCAGACCTGACTTATTAAAAATGGGGTCCACTGGTTGAGATGTATGCAGACTTATTAAAGGTGGGGTCCATCGGGTGAGATGTATGCAAACCTGACTTATTATAAATATAAGATAATACCTGGGAGAAAGATGGGCCGGCTTTTGAATCGGTTTCCCAGTAGAACAAGCCTTCGTAGATATTCAAACTTAACGCAAAGGAGAGATACATATACAAACACGGCCTCCACACATCTTGGCTTTTCAAAGTAGTCCACATAGCCGAAGCAGCATCAAGAAACTTTTCGTTTATCTGATATACAAGTAAGTACCCTTTCTAGAATCAATAAATTCGAAAAGCTTAAATCTTTTTCCAAATATAACAAATACAATGCAGAATTCATAGTTACCCGTATATATATCTATATATATATATATATATACCTGTCTATAGGCAAAGCTCGGTGAGTGAGGTTCCTTGAGCACAAGGCCAACTAGCAACACGAGCGCAAATGGTATACTTAGCAACCCATAAACTCCCTTCAATGCAAAAGATATTTTTTTAGCACTAAAGTTACCTAAAAGTTATATATACTTCCTCTGTCCCATGGAAATTGCGACCTTTATTTAACTTGTTATTATCGTGTTGCAATTTACATGGGATGGAGGATCTGGAAGACGAAAAAGAAAGCCACCACCTTCGGACCAATTAGGTGAACAAAGACACCACTTAAAGAAAATCCGATTAGAGCTCCAATGGAAGAACTCAAGGCACATAAGCTTTGCATATCTGGAGCTAAAGAAGGATGAATACCGCTGTGCTGAGCCACACAGGCGTCAACTGTCACATCAGCAATCGCAACTCCACCACTTCCGACTGTTAAACACACCAATGCTAGTACAATATGCAGTTTATCGTGGAACGACAAGAAAAACATCGATAAAATTCCTAGAATACCTGAAGAAATCGCAAAAATATTTGATCAATAATACATCAAAGAAGACCTTTTGAAGTTAATTCTAGCTTGGAAATGTACCAAAAAAATAAGACCTTTTGCTTTATCTAATTGAGGTAATATTCTTGATCTAATATTGCAGAATTAATCAATGGGCAAGCATTAAAGTAACTAAAGAATTGAAAACATATACATATATCGATATATATATATAGATTAAATATATAGGTACCAGCAAGAACGAAATAAGGTCTCCGGCGATAGCCGAAAATGGGAACAACATCTGTAAGAAGACCCCAAATGGGTTTAATAATCCATGGAATGTTGGTGATTCCTTTATAAGCTTGAGCTTCAGAAGGTTGGACTTTTTGCACATCTTTCATGTAGTATTCTGTACCAACTCTAGCAAGAGCTCCACCAAATCCTTGATTTATCCCATAAACAGTCACAACACCACCCACAAGACTCCAATGTGTTTCCTTTGATAGCATTCTGAACCATTCAGTAGGAGCCCTAATTATATTACAACATCCCATTAAGATCCCTCTTTTTGGGCTTCCATTTTCAACTACCTCTTCTTCCCTGCTGCTATTATTATGGGTTTCTTGAATTTTGCCTTCTTCTTCCACCATCATTCAACTTTCTCCCCAATTCAAACAAAGTGGTTTCCACAATTGGGTATTTCAAGATTTATTCTAAAGATGTGAACATCGTTCAAAAAGTATTTGAAGGAACCTCAAAAGTCAAAGTCAACGATCCCAATATGTGGGTGGATCTTGGATCTGATTGGAGCTCTCTTCTGGGTTTTCTTTAAATCTATGAAATGGGTTTTGGTTAGTGATTACAATCTATCATCTTTAACCCATCTCCCAGTGGAAAATATCTACTTACCTGCAAATAGAAAGATTTTTTTTTCAAAATATCTTGCTCAGATGGATGTAAATAAGATGCAGCTAGCTTGTGAAAATTGTTGAAATCACATCTGAATGGCTCTAAACTTCCTAACTTTCATGTTTGTGGATAAAATGGTGAAAGTTTCAAGGAAATCTGTGGTGAAATATTGAAAATATTGGGAAGTAGGTGAAGGATGTTATGCCATTGTTGACCAGAATCCTGGTTTTCTCGGAAGATTTCCGGTGGAGGTTTTACTGCAAACAAATCTTTTTTTTTTCTTTCTATTTTACTTGCTGTTTCACTTCAAGAAAGTAAAATTTTAATGGTTGTTTGCTTGTTATAACAGCATCTTTGATGAGGTTCTTATAACAACCCAAGATGTTTGTAATAACATTTTTCTTACGGTATTACTTTCAACTCTTCAAATTAGAGGATGAGATTGTTATAAAAACTCATTTTTATGTTTTTTATTGTCACTTAGTTTTCTAACTCATTAAATTAAAAACTTAAATAAAATCTACGATGATAATTTTTATAAAAATTATTTTGTAGGTCTCGTATATTTTTAATATCAATAATTATTTATGTATTCATAAATAAATATATAAAAAAACGATAAATTATCAGTTCAGGTTCTTGTGTAAAACTGAAAGAATGTAAGGTTTTTATAATAATTTTCCTTCAATATACAATTTTTTTGTTTAGTGGTACATCAATTTATTACTTGATAGTTACAAATTTAATATATTTAACAAAGAAATTTATTAACACAAAATTCAAAATATAATTATAAATTATAAATTATAAATTATACTTTCCCATATAAAAATTTTATATAAGAGGAAGAGTTTTCAAGTTTTCTATATTCTTCGATTTTTTTTTACCATTTTTCTTAATACATGGATGGAAGGGGGATGTTTTGAACATGGTGCTTCTGTATATAATTAATGTGATGTATTTTTATCAAAATTAATAAGAACTTAAGGAGATGCTTGAGTTCATGACATATGATTATATAATGATTGATTTTTTGAAATCGAAGGAGCATCTTTTATTCGATTATCCTGAACATGAAAGGAGATATTGAGTCCACAATATAGAACTAGAAAGTCGAACTGATTTAAAAGGTAAAACTTCCAAAACCTCTTTTTTGCCAACTTTTTAGTTCTAAATCCATTCCAACCATTTGCGTACAACCCGAAGAATTCCGACCATACTTTCTAAAGACTTTTTATCCACCTAAAAAAGACTTTTTACGCAAATAAAAATCTTTAATATCGAAGTAAAAACTATAATTATTAATCTATCATTGTTTATACCTTTTAATTTTGGTTTTAAAGACGAAAGTTTACTCATTATGTATTTATAAATTATGCAATTATTTTAACCACGTTATTTATGTATAATTTGAATTTAAATCATATATTCTGGATATTCAATTCATGATAGGCATTTGATGATAAATATTATCCAAAAAAATAAGGTTAAGGGAGTAAATTACATTTTTGGTCTTTATGGTTATAAGAAAACTTATAGATTGAGCCCCTCAACTAAAATAATTACAATGAACGTCGTTATTGTTTCAATTCTATTACGAGTCCAATCCGATTCTGAAAAGACTGAGCACAACCTGTTGGTTGCCTCTCCATCGGGGAAATCCAGCCTTTTTTGCACATTTTCGTTAATCCATGAACAGGATCAGTTAGTATGACTTCCTGTAGGGAGATAGCTAGTTAACTTCCTCTCCTGCCTTCGATAACAATCGTTTAGAATGTGTCCGTTACAGCTAGCATGTTCCCTCATGTGAGGGACATTTTTGTCATTTTATCATTTTCTTTTGTAATTTTTTATTGTAAAAGTTTGGACCACATATGTACAAATATGTATTAAACCCCTAAATTAAACACCCCTCCCCCAATACTAGTTGGCACTTGTTACTCCTTCTCCAACTCTCCATTAAGCACCCTAAAATGTTGTCATTTTACCTCTATCACCCCATCTCAACTCTCCAATCTTCTCCCCACCAAAATCTCACATTTTTGAACATTCCTATCGCTTGCCAACAATTTTTCAAATTGATTGAGGTCGCTACAAATCCTCTTCAAGACTATTGGATGATGATGGTGATGGGGGGTAATGTTCATATGCATCGTAATTTTTTATAGAAGAAATAACGTCCTAATCTAATATATATATATATATAACATAGATTGCTAACTAATTATCGATGATGTTATTGACGGGTTAATGTTCATATGGTGTATGTTACTGGATGTTAGGGAAGGACCTCGATGGTAGTGGTGGATGGAGGTGCAATCATGAGGTTTTTGTGATTGGGTCATGGAGAAGTCCCCTTTGGTTAAGTGTTGGTGTTGTGAAGGAGGTGGTGTGGGGCAAAGGAAGATGCCTTTATTCAATCCACCATTGATGAAAATCCCATCTTTTTTCCATCTCACTTATAACGTCACATACAATGATAGAATAAAATGGTTTGATACAAAGTGTTTATGCAGCTTAGGTACAATTAAGAATTTGGTAGAGTTTGCTTAGAAAGCAAAACACCCATTTCAGTACATTAGTAGTATATATTATATTGGGTTAAACAGAGAGAAAGGTCTTAAGAACATTCCCATAACCCAAGAAGCATCAACCACATGACACAAACACAAACACAAACACACCCTCTCTCTGTCTATCTATACTCTCTTTCTATTTCTAACACATAAAAATCTTGAACTTCATAATATTTTCGTCGTTGATTTTGCCATGAGCCTCTTTCAGGAATTGGGTTTTGATTAAGAGTGCTATAATTTTAAATTGGGGAGCGGCCGAGCGGGACGAAGACAAAGGAGTCCCCCATATAGATAGGAGAGGGGGGGGGGGACTTTTGAGTTGTTTTCTTAAAATGCTTTATACAAATGGTATCCAAATCTGTGAAATTAAAAACAAATATTAAGGAAAACTATAAAATGAATAAAATGCCCTTACATACATGAGGGGCACTTAACGGAGGTGGGTTAACAGAGCAAGCAAATTGGACCTAATACGTAGTGAAATTGAAACCACAGATAATTGCCTTCATAATTATTTCACTTGAGTAACCTAATACACAATTTTCATATAACCACAGGGACCAAAATTGTAAATTAATAAAAATAAAATGATTCAAATAGAAAATGTTTCTATTTAGTTTCTCGCCAAGTATGCAGAAGGCAGATGTAATTTAAGGGTTTGCAGCCAAAACCTATCAACCCTAAACCCCAAATCTTACATCTCTCTGCGCCTCTCTCTCCAAATACTGCAAATTCGTGGCTCTCTCTTCTCCATCTCATTCCTTCTTTCTAACCCTAATTTCCACACTTCTATAGTTTCTTCGCCGCAGATTCATCGCCTTCGCTCCATCTCGTCATCTTTCAGGTAATGAAATCAAAATGTTTTCTCGATAGAATTAGGAACATAAATCTTGTTAATTGTATGAATGTTATTATCATAAATGAGCTTCTACGTGCTAATTTTTCATCCGTGATTTACGAATAGCAGAATCGCTAGAGATAATGTATTCTCATGTATAAATGCATATGAACTTTGCACTAACCAATGGAGTGGATTAGTGGTTACTATGTTCAATTGAAAATTTAAACTTTAAGGCCGTCAAATCGAAAGTACTGGCCGTTAGATTCGGGCCTTCATCGTTTCAGATTTTTTAAGTATCAGCACATTGTAGAGAGCTTCTCAAATTCATCAAGGTGGGTGTTTGAGAGAGCGAGAGCTTATAAGAAGCACCTCCTCCATTCAGCTTGCCCACACCCTTCTCTTGTTTCCATAATCTCACATATGTTTCTTAATTTATATATGTCAACTGAAATGCAGATATTTTTCACATCATCCTGATTAGGATTAACCAAACGCTGAGGAACAACAGCGGTTGATAGAGTTTGGAGACTAGTATGCTCTTTACGCAATAGTTTATTCTCTTTTTCTATGACTTCCTATATGGTGCAGCTTCAGCAGCTTGCTTTTCTTCTTTTTTCTTACACACTACTTGGTATATGGTGCAGCTTCAGCAGCTTGCTTTTCTTCTTTTTTCTTACACACTACTTGGTTTCCTCCTGCAGTTTCTTTGCCGTGAAATTGGACTCTTTATTTCTCTACTCGTCAGCTTTAAGATATTTTTTCTATTCAGAACTCGAAGGTCTCTTTTATAAGCATTGCCAACTAGAGAGAGTTCCCTTTATATATCTCTTTCCTAGCAATTAGCATTTTCAGAAAGCTTTGCATTCTGCCTTTCCCTTCATTGTAGCTCTTTGTAGTCTGCTACTCAGTTGGTAGATAACTATTTTCTTAACGTCAATAAGTAACTTGGGCATATATGTTGGAGAAGGCTGTAATATATTTTTCAGTTGTGATGGATGCAAAGTTGGGTGGCTTCTTGGTAATACTTAGGTATTTGATAGGCGTTGTACACCCCGGAGGTGATTTTGTAGGACCCATAGAGCACAGTCAAACATATATGTTCTACTTCAAAGTCAACAAGCTCTTCTATGTTGATTAATAAGTACACTGTACATCCAATCTCTTTTCTTCATCTAGGAAGGTTCTTTTGGCATCAACATAGGGTTTTCCAGTTTTCATTTAGGGCCAAGTGGTGATCCCTCCTTTCATGTAACATTTCATACCAGCAGATGTTTTGAAGGTGCTAACGAGTGTTTGGGGTTAATGGAAATGAGAAACCACTAGATAGCATTGTATGAGTGAATCCTTAGCAGAGCAAATGTTTTTTTTTGTGAAGCCTTAGCTGAGAAACTGTAATCTCTGGGTTTGGTTATGGGCGCCAGTAAAATGGCAGTAGGTAATTGTCCCTTCTTTGAGTAGTTATATATATTCTGGATGGTATATTGTGCCAATTAACAGCTTGATACCCACCAGAAATCTAGAATAAATGATTGCTACTTTTATTTATCCAATCAATATTACATTTTTACTTCATTTAATATATTTACCCTCTTTGATTTTGGTATATGACCTAGTGTCTCTGCATAAACATGACTAATATACCTGACCTGGTGGAAAAGGTGTTGTCTTTTCTAGAAGAGAGAACCACACCCACTTATCTAGAGATGCCAATAGGTCTGTACTTCTTTTTTGACCCCTGAATGTATTGAAATACTACTAGTCTTTTGATTGTGCTATATCAATTTCATTACTTGACCTGGTACTGATTCTTGATTCTTAATTTATGTGCATATTTTAGTTTTTGAATTTATTTTGTTTTAGAAATGGCACGCTATTTTTTGGTGCCATCATCTGTGCCACATGTCATGACTGCTATTGTTTATATACATGTAATTCATATTATTTAATGAGCCTTTGATTAATTGAGTATGCCATCAATTTATATCTTTAGACTCTTATGGTTTATGTGATACTTATTTTGATGCAGTTGGGAGCTGTGGATGCTTGATCTGCTGTGATTATGACAGTCCAAGCAAGCATTCTTCGTATCACTTATTCGAACGAGCTTCTAAATGGAGAAACAATCTATGTTTCTTCAAATTGCCTTCCAGTAAAGGCTTCACGCTTTGAACCTGCTGGGCATTCTTTTCATGATGTTGCACTTAAGCTTCGTGGTTGTTTTCTGGAGGAAAACATAGAAGAAGATGATAACGAAAATTTACCCAAAGAGAAAGAACAAGAGTATATGCAATCATCTGATTCATATAGCAGCAGCAAGGGTAAAAAGAAGTCTGGTGATGGAGCCAATCAGCAGGATCACTATGCATTATTGGGTTTGGGTCACTTGAGGTATCTAGCAACTGAAGAGCAGATTAGAAAGAGCTACCGTGAGACTGCTTTAAAGCATCATCCCGATAAGCAGGCTTCTCTTCTTCTTGGGGAGGAGACTGAAGCTGCTAAACAAGCAAAGAAAGATGAGATAGAGAACCATTTCAAGGCAATTCAAGAAGCATATGAGGTGTTAATCGACCCAGTGAAAAGAAGAATTTTCGACTCCACAGATGAGTTTGATGACGAAATTCCTACCGAATGCGCCCCGCAAGATTTCTTTAAGGTTTTCGGGCCCGCTTTTTTGAGAAATGGACGGTGGTCCGTTACTCAACCTATACCTTTACTAGGAGATGAAAATTCTCCAATTAAAGATGTCGATACTTTTTATGATTTTTGGTACGGTTTCAAAAGCTGGAGAGAGTTCCCACATGCTGATGAATTTGATCTTGAACAAGCTGAATCACGTGATCATAAAAGATGGATGGAAAGACAGAATGCAAAGCTTTCAGAAAAGGCTCGGAAAGAGGAATATGTAAGGATACGTTCTCTTGTTGACAATGCTTATAAAAGAGACCCTAGAGTTCTTAAAAGAAAAGAGATGTTAAAAGCTGAAAAACAGAAGAAAAAGGAGGCCAAATTTATGGCAAAGAAATTACAGGAGGAAGAAGCAGCCAGAATTGCTGAAGAAGAGAGGGTTAAGAAAGAAGAAGCAGAAAAGATAGCTGCTGAAGCTGCATCTCAACAAAAGAAAATAAAAGAAAAAGAAAAGAAATTATTACGGAAAGAACGAACCCGTTTACGAACTTTATCAACGGCTGTAGTGACTCAGCGTTTGCATAATCTGAGTCAGGATGACGTGGAAGATCTCTGCATGTCACTCGATATCTTAAAGTTAAAAAACTTATGTGACAATATGGAAACGATAGAAGAATGTGGGCAAGCCGAACTTCTTAAGGAGGCGCTGAGTCATCATAATGAAAACCCAGATCACTCTTTGAAAGATTATGTTTCAAGAAACAGTCAACGAAATGGAAATGGGTCTGTAAAAGTCAACGGAAATGTTTCTAAAAATAGCAAGAACAAGAAAGAGAAACCTTGGGGGAAGGAAGAGATTGAGCTTTTAAGGAAAGGTATGGTGAAGTATCCTAAAGGAACGTCTAAACGGTGGGAGGTCATATCTGATTACATCGGCACTGAACGTTCAGTGGAGGAGATTCTTAAAGCAACCAAAACAGTTCTTCTCCAAAAACCCGATTCCACAAAAGCATTTGCCTCATTTCTTGAAAAGAGAAAGCCAGCAGTTTCGATTTCATCTCCTCTCACAACTAGGGAGGAAATCGAAGGGGTATCTTCCGATTCTACCCCTGCCGAGGAGAAACCCGTTATCCAAAACACATCAAAAGATGAAATTGTCGCAAATGGCGTGGCTAATTCCGTAACTTCAGATCAAGAAGTATGGTCTGCTGTTCAAGAAACAGCACTGATTCAAGCTCTAAAGACGTTCCCCAAGGAAGCTAATCAGCGATGGGAGAGGGTTGCAGCTGCTGTTCCAGGGAAAACAGTTGACCAATGCAAAAAGCAATTTACAGTGCTGAAGGAGAAATTCAGAAACAAGAAAAATTAAGGATCTGGTTCTTGTTCATTTTGAAGGGGAAAACATATTCATTTTTGCCAGTCTGTGATGAAGTTGGGAGCACTTTCATGCACATGTGAAGAGATTTGTCTTGACACATTGCTGACTTATCTTTAGAGGTATCAAAGTATTCATTTTCCATATTCATTTTTTTTTTCTCAAAGATGCATCTTTTGAATGAAGCAGCAAATGAGTTCATTTTTGTTTTTATTATGATTATTATTATTATTGGTGAGCTATAAAAGTAGGTTGTAGCTCCCAGTTATAGTAGGTGGTGAAAGAGAGGAATTTATATCATATATTTTTTATTGCAAGGTCAGACAGACATTATGTGACCATCTTTTTGTTACTGATGTTATATGCTAGAATTTGTTTTGGATTTCATGCCATTTGTGTGTAGGGATAGATGCTCTTATTATTTCTGTTAGTTATTTCTTCTTTTGTTTAGGTATAGGGGCGGTCGTTTATTGAACGCTTACTGGTAAGTGCTTATCGTGTTCCTTTATCTTAATGGAAGAACATGGCAAATCTTACCCAGTAAAGAGTCTTATTTTGATCCCTATGGTATGTCCAGAGTTACGGATTCGGTCCCTCAACTATAGGGGTGGTGGTTATTATGGTTTTAGGGGCATGCGAGACTACTAATGGTGCATTTTTATTCTTTTGATTTAATTGTTGTTAGATAGATATGGTTAACCACTAAAAAAAACTCTTATATATACGATGTTATTTAGTTGCATTTTCTTAAACCATATAACACTTCCCCAATTAGTGATTATTATGATCATCTCTATGAACAAGTTATAAAAATGATTTCAATAATATATTTTTCAGAAGCAACGACATTTGCCTAAACTTTTGCTAAAAATGGGAATTTAGTTTCAAAAGTGAGACCGACTATTTCAGTCAATTTCCCACTATGTTTTACAAGAGTCGGCCATTTATATATCATCTTTATTTAACCGCTCAAAAGAAATAACGAGTTCTGATCATTAACGGGTCGCCGGTCTTCCATACCCACCTTGATGTAGAATTGATTCATAGAGCATAGTTTTGATTCCAAAAGCTATTAAAAGCTCTTAATCTTGAAAACATTTGGCTAATTACCCGTTCTTGTATCCTTCCAAATCTAATTCGACAAGAAAAGGGTTTGTTGACTCAATAGCCCAACGTCCACAAAGAGCCCACTCCCACGGCCTACTGTTTATGCAAGTATACCATCTCAAAATCAACCATATTACACTCTATGGGTAAATCCGGCAACTTTTATCGTTCGATAAGTATTCTCTAATAAAAACCATCAAGATATGGGTTAAAGAACCATTTTTTTACAAGCTCTTCCAACATAAGAAAAGCTTCAAATTATCAATTTGAAAAGGTTAGAAAAAACTGCAAAATTACCAAATCCTCCCCAACAAAAGAATTTACTCTGTACAATAAAGGAAGGTTAGATTAAGAGCCACACCCATTAAACTTGATGGCTTCATCCTTCATCCTCCCCCATTTCAAATCCACCTTATTTTGCACCAAATTCTATGGTGTACATAAAAGAAACAAACCATGGAAGAAGTTAAGGTACAACCCATCAATGCAGCCGGTACCACCTTCCACAATTCGTTTTCTTTTTCGTGTACCATAATCTCTCAGCAACAACCCGCAATCGACACAAAAGAGTCACTGGAAACCGAAGATCTCAGATGACAACCAACATCCTCACCGGTTTTATGACCATTTGGTTTTTGAACGTAAAACGCCAAATAGATCTGCGATGCTCGCACCACTTCATCGTCGACTTCGGTGATCCATGCATCGTCACACTTGTACCATTGCTCGTTAAGACGCAAATACGTCATATAATGGCCGGATTCAAGCATACCCGAGTGAGTAATCACCGCGAAAACCTCAAAATTTGTGGAAATCTCGGATTCATCGCCTTCGAAAGCAAAGATTCGATTCCCGAATCTTTTTCTAACGATCGACGATGACACATAAGGCGTCATGTCTAAAGAGAACGGGAATTGCAAATGGCGGTCGATCTTTCTTGAAGCTTTTCTTGCCAACGAGTGTTCGAATCGTTTAACGTGTAGACATAATACCAACGGCAGCCTTCTTATCGACATTTGCTTAACAGATTCGTGCCTTTCTCGACAGTTTTGGCAGTATAATTTCTGATCGGATCCTAACTTTTCCGGCCGAGTAAAGAGATCCAAACAGCTAGTAAGCGTGGATACGCCAATTTCGGTCGATTTCTGTGCTTTATTAGCCGCAAAATGATCAACGGTTGTGTTGAAATCAAGAGATATATCAACACAAGGATCGTAAGTCGTGGATGTGAAACCGCAAATCGTGCAAGTAACATCTGATCTTAACAATCCGGAAAACGCCCTATGTGCTACACAATGGCAATCTCCGTTATCTGTTAAAAAACAAAACGTTTTTCTTTCGTCAGTAAGATGACAAAGAAAGCATTAAACTTTCAAAAGCTCAACGGGTCTCATTAGACTTCTGGTTACACAAAGTTGATCCTCTAAAAACCCGAAAAAAGCCCAATAAAGTGATCATTTTCTATGTTTGCCACCAATACGAAATACCATCATTCCAACAAGAAAGTTTTACGAATTGTACCATTTGAATTGACCACATATCATGTGAATCTAACACGTATAATGGCATCAAAATTTACCTTTATTCGTGTTTCTTGTTTTTCCATCTTTCTCATGGATCCGATCAAGAACCGACATAAAGAATTCATGGGCATCTTGTTGTTCATAACAAGCAAGATTTTCCGATAGCCGCCACCAACTGCAAAGCAAAAAACAATGAATCAAATCAATCACTGTAGTTCGAAACCCCCCAAAAAGATCCCCAAAATATGAACATTTCTAACCATTGCATTTCATTTTCCCTTCACAAAAACCATTATACAGATCAAGATTTGCGCAAAATCTTGACTTTTCGCAAAGAAATCTAGTAATTTAATCAAATAACAATCCATTTAAACCAAGAACATAAAATGTGATCAAGAACAACAATGAATTAGCAGATTTCAAATTTTCAATAACAAGATCAAAGTGATAAAAACAATAAGAATCAAGAAAATGGCAAAAGACCTGTAAAGAAATTGAGCTGGACTGTAGGGTGTTCGATCGCCGGAAAACACTGCAGAAAAGATTATATCAATGTCACAAGATAAACACAACCGAGCTGCAGAGGTTTTCCGGCAAGAATCGCGGTTATGTCTACCACTTAGAAAGTAATTCCTAAAAGGAGGAGCATGAAGCAATGCTTGCAATACAGAATTCATAAAACAAGTGTTCCCCAAATTATTCAGTCCTCTTAATCCCACCGGAAAACAAGATTTCGATATCCTTCTTCCATGATCCAATTCACCACCACCAATAACAACAACCCTTTTCAGATTCTTGAAATCAGAATTGAGTCCAGCCTCAAAACCCAATCTTTTCCTCTTACCATTAGATCTAACAATCCCATCAAGATTCCCATTTCCTAACCCTAAAATCTGTTGACACATAACAGCTCTATCAAAATCAGGATCATAGACCTGATCAGCGCAAGAAAAGCAATAAAGTTCAGATCTTTGAAGGTCTAGAGCAATCTCATGACCAATCTGATTTTGGGTATGCAAAAGGGCATGATTTGATTCAGAAGATAAAGAACAAGACATTGATGAACAGATCAAGCAGATGTATAATCTACCTTCATACCCAGAACAAAAACTACATCTGGGTATCTCTGATTTTGATTTTTCAATCTGGGTTTTCCCATATGGGCCTGATTTGACCCATTTTTGGATCAAATTGAACCCTTTAACACCATATCTTAGCTTGTAATCTGAAAGATGCTTGCAGGGATTTAGAGTTGTTGACATATTAAACTTGATCAACCAACAAAATAAACAGAAAAAAGAAAGAAAGAAAAGGTATATGTTTTTCAATAGTTAAAATTTAAAGAAAGAAAGAACAATCTTGATGATGATTTGGATAGAGTTTTAATGAATCAAGTAATAATTTTTTATAATTATTTAATTAAAGAAGAAGAAGAAGAAGAAGAAGAAAAGAGGGAATAATAGAGAAAGATGGAGGGTTTACTGGAGAAGGGAAGGAGGCGCTTTTTAGCAGGGTGTGGAGAAGAAGACCGACTAATATGATGCTGTTTCCTGTGGGTGTAAAGATGGGCCGTTGGATATTGATGGGCCTACATGTGATTTGATCCTGACCATCGATGTGAAATAATTGTATGTGGACCAGATCAGGGAAGTTTCATATTGGTGGTCATCCCACTCAACACTCCCTGTTTCTCCGTTAAATCAGCTGCTTTCATCCTATTCCTTCCATAACAATCACATTTATACAGATATTTATATATTTTACTTTTAAAATTTCATATAACTAACTTATAAATACGTTTGGATATGTAATAAAAATTGTCTTATTGATACAACAAAATATTTCATAAACTTCGGATTTTTTTTTTGTGAGAAAATACATTTTATTTAGGGTAAACTATAATTTGATTTATGTAGCTTGTCAAAAATAACATCCTTTATCCTTATAGTTTTGAAATTACAAGTGACCATAGTAATTCACAAAATTGTTTGGATTTGATCTATTCCTCTAATGGTCGTTAATAAAAATTCCGTTAAACGAGGGTATTTTCGATTCTTTTATAAAAAAATGGTTTTCACCCAATCAAAAACCACATGGACCAAAATCATAAAATTGATTTTGATTGACGAAAACGCTTCTTATTTTGACGACGTTAACGGGAGGAACCAAAACCAGAAGTTTTTGCAAACCATGATGATTATCTTAAAATTTTAAAACTATAAGGGTAAAATATGTTATTTTATTTACATTCTAGAAGTAGAAATAACATAATTAGTTCTATCAAGATGAATCAACACCGGATAAGTTTATGTATTGAAAACCCAACAATTATAGTCTTTACTTTTGAATCATAAACAAACCTTACAAATTGATATTTTAAGTTCTTGATTTCCCGACAATCTGTGAATACGACATGACTCCAATAATATAATGTGGAATACATATTCTTCATAAATAACAATTGTGGTTCTATTCATATTTAAAAATATAAATAAATAAAAGACGACTAAAATTCGTCCCTCCCTAGTCCCTACTAGTGGAGGTGGGCAAACCGGTATTTTAAGAGACTCTAATATGGTCGACCATATTTGTCTTCATTAGTCTGCACTCCAAGATAAAAACTCATAGTTATAATAACCGATGATCGTAGTATAATCAATTATAAGATAAATAGTTTTATTCTTAACTGGTTTGTAAAAAAAATTGGTTATAACAAATTGAACAGTCTTCCTTAATAGATCCCGTTTTTATTTATTTACTTATTTATTTTATGTTAACTATTTTCAATAGCATTATTGTTAAATATCCACGTTATTTATTTATTTATTTTAATATTTATTGTTAAATAAATATTAACATTAAAATGTTGTTTAATAAATGTGACAAAACATAACATGTTTGATACTCTAATCAAATAATGATAATATTTATATGATCATAAATAAATGAAAATCTAATTTTCTAATAATCCTAAATTGTTTAAAGACGTAAACGTTAAGTACATAAAATGTTTAAAACTCGTAATAGTTGAGAAATGTTTATCTTTTAATATGAACTTTGGTGATTGTCTTGTAAGTTATCGTCTTCCCTTGGTGGTATATGTTGAATCACTGTTTACTTTTCTAAAAATTCTCAAGTTTCCTCGGCTGGTATAGGATCACAAATGCGATCATCTCGAGAGTTAGAGCTATGTAATGTGACTATTTTGAAGACGACCTTGGATAGTATAGCTTTTGTTTATGTAAATATAACAAAGTCGTCTTAAATTTAGTCTCCCATACCTTTATTTTGATTGATTTTTGTAGTAGCTCTATTATTCCCATGTATGTTATCTAAATATGTTGTTATGTTTTCTTTTGCAGCACACCATCCTCCGATCACACTAGACGGGGGTGTTACAAGTTATGTTGTATTCAATCATAAGTTATCATAATCCTCGAAACAAACACAAAACCTCAAGCATCCTAGTATAAGTTGTGTTCTTCGTTAGTCACTTCTAAGGCTCTTATGCTAGCTTGAATAGTTAGTAAATCCCACATCATGGTGGCTCTCATATGCCCCTTATGCAACTCGGATTTGGATTGTCATTTTTTTTTCAAATGCAGTTTCTTGAATCAGATTTGGAAGCAAGTGGCTAAGGGACCTTTTATCAAAACGTTTACCAACAAGATTCACTATCCTCACTTACTTATCGGTAAGTCTTTCCGGGTAAGAGTCTTCTCCCATACTTACAGAGTAAGCAGTGGCGGATCCAATATTTTTGTCTAGTGGCGATGGACAAAGGCACACAAAGTCGTCCAACGTGTTTTTAGCCTAATTACAACGTTTCGAGGAATTTTTAAAGTTTTTTGGTTTATTTTAAAGGATTTTTTAGTGTTTTTGTCGATTACGAAAGATTTGTTCAATTTTTTTGATTAATTTCAACAGACTTTTTTGGTTGATTTCAAGAGACTCTTTGGAGTCGACAATAGTCGGCTAAGGTTGTGGGGTCAGCTGTTTGGTTCATGGAATCTGATGGAATTGAAATGGCCAAATCCATTGACTAAATTCCTTTGTCATGTTTGGTTCACATAATTAAATAGATGAAATCCTTTCAATCCAAACCTATGGTCAAATTCCATTCCAATTCCTTTAAAGTCGAATTCCTTCGATAGATTCCAATTCCATCAAATTCCATTATGTGAACCAAACACCCCCTAAAATTCTTGGTTCTTGTCATGTTGACCCAGTGGGACAAATAATCGTCGGTAAATGGTCCCTAAGACCGTTAGGTGGACTCAATTGGTTCAGCCAAATATTTTGAATAATCTGCAGTAATCGCTCAAAAAAATAACGATTGGGAGCATCAGTAATCAATGACCATTAACCAGTTGGAACCAACCAGTCTGAGTCCAGGTCCAGGTCCAGGTCCAATCCAGTCTGGTCCAGTCCCTATAAACCAACCAACAATCCAACAGTCATGGTTGCACAAAATGGTAGCCAGCCACTAGCCACAGGCCAACTTGGATAAATTCAAATTGTTGAACTTACAGAACAAAGGGGAACACATGAAAACGTTTCATTTTGGTTTACAAAAAGAAGGGTTTCCTCTCTTTTTTCCTAAGAAACAACATAATACATCATTTGATCTGCTCAACTATATCAGATATCACAACATCCATGTCCAAAGCCTTCATCGCAGCAAATGGCCGCTTCATATCCTACATCATCCATATAACAACAACCTAATATCAATTTCATATCTTTACAGCTAAAATCAAGATTGCAAATAACTGTAATCAATAATATTATCAAAGATAAATGCTTATAAGATATAAATATATACACCTATGATAGAATCAAGAAAGAAAAGGCATAACAATTCACTTATGGCAAGTTAATTTTTATCAAAATTTTGACTTTAATGAACATAACAAAAGCATAGAGTTGGAAGGAAGATTACCAGAAGACTGATGAACTTCTTGCCACCTTCTTCTCGCACTTCAAAGCATCCCCTTCTTGGCTGCAATAAAAAGAATTCATGATATAAGACAACAGAAGGACCAAATACTATTATAGCGATCAGCTTTTAAAGATTGTTAGATTCACTTAAAGATTGCTGATTTAAGGCATAATAGAAACAGAATGAATGCAAATAATTCTGAGAGAAAAATATAACAAATACCTTTTCTGGGTTGATGAGCACAGTAATGCCAGATACAGCAGTCTCCAAACCATTCTTCACCTTTATAGCTCTTATTTTAAATTGGTTGCACTGTTTGCTGAGATGTAAAAGTTATATAAGTAAGATTCAAAATAAAACAAGTGTGTGTGTGTGTGTTTCCATATGTTGCCTTCATGAGTATGCAAGATTATACATATCACAAACTTGACCAATTTACTCGATTTCTATATTAAGAAATACAGAAATAACTGAACTTGTTGCTTATAACACATAAGCTACTTATTTCTTCCAACTATGAAATCATATATAAACAAAATAATTGTTTCATCTTCCACTTATGTGAGGCAATGATTTTCCTCCTCCAAAATTCCACTTCAATCCTAACATTTCAAAAGATCAATTTCTCATTCACCCTTCATTTAAAAGTACTTGATATATCAAAAAGAAGCTAGAACTACACAAACCCACAAACATCTTTCGAGTTTGTGTTTGGAACTTTGTTTTTTTCGAAATATATATATATATATATATATATACTACAAATGCAACAAATAAGCTCACACACCCTTTTCACATTTCATGAGGTTTGAACTATCCAGTCCCTGGCCTCCCATGAGGCCAAAGGCTCAGATAGCGCTAAACTAAAGGCCCTTTGGTTGGAAATCTGCATAAACCCCATTTTCCCAACAAACCTAATTTATGGTCCTTTAGATTTCGTGCAACTTTCTATATCTATAATTTCACATTATCTTGATTCTATACCTATAATCTCTTTATGTAGCATCTGTTAACCTACCTTTTAACGCATACGCTTTATGATAACTATAGAATGACTTGTACTCAATACTCAAAAAGTCAAAACCATGTCCATGATTCTGAACAAAAACAAGTAATAAAATGGGGGCAAATCCAAAGTGAAAGACGATAAACATACCAGTGTTCAATCACGATCGTTTTGGAACCGTTAACACCCTCAGACAATGGCTCTTCTTCTGTTGATTTAGGTTTCGATTCTAGCTTCGCTTTGGAGCTGAGCTTCGCCTTCTTGGTCTTGGAACCATTAACACCCTCAGACAATGGTGCTTCTTCTTTCGTTTTAGGTTTCGATTCCACCTTCTCTTTGGAGCTGAGTTTGGCCTTCTTGGTTTTGGGAACCGTCTCAGCGACCACCACCTTGGTAGTCCCCTGGCTCGCCTGGCGTGCGGAGCTTCGAGTGACTCTGGTTGTTGTCTTATTTTCTGAAGCGATTTCAGGTTTGGCGTCGGTTTTACGCTTGGTCGGCGCCATTGATGACGATGAATGGTGAAGAGTGAAAACCTATTTTGTTTTGGGGCGAAAGTATGAAGAAATGGGGGATAGTGTGTAGTGGAGTGGGGAGCAGTGGTTGTACGGTTACGGAGGAGCATGGGATAAAATACCCCCCTTTCATTTTCCCGCCATTTTTGTTTTTAATGGTCTCTTCAATCCTCCTCCTTTGGGCCTTGGGATTGGGATGGTGTCTAGTTTAGGGTTTGCTAACAGTGGATGGTTTTTATCCGAAAAATAGTTAAAGTGAGAAGTGTAAAAAATATATTTAAAAGTTAAAGTGAGAAATGTAAAAAAATATTTAAATCTTTGACTATTTTTAATCCTATGGTTATTTATGAAATATGTTTTAGAAGGGATTGATCTGGTGTATCTCGATGTATTTTATTAGTATTGACATTTTATTAGAATTTATTCAATAGGTGAAGATGTTTTTCTTGGGCTTCTCACTGTAATTTTCCTTCTCACCGAAACCCAACTCTTTCACCTAGATAGGCTAAATTAGATTTGTATTGAACTTAACTGATTAATTGCATTACTATACAGTATACATTGTTAAATATGTTTTTGTATATCGGATATATTTTAACATATATCAACATCAAGACTTTCTTTTTAGAATACATGATTTAGTCTAATTTTGACTTAAAATGAGATGTATATAGTGGTGCCCATTGTACTATGTACATCGGTTTATATGAGAGTGAAAAGCGAATGTGTATTTACTACACCTTTTTCACCCACACTTAAACCCTTATATGTTTTTTAATATTTTATTAAAATTTTCAAATAAATTAGAGTACCCTACGGATTTGATTAACGTGGTCCTCGTATTAGGAAGAAAAAAACTAATTTTCTATCCTCTCTCCTCTCTCTCATGGCCCCTCCCTCTTCGTCCTTTCTTTCTGCCATCATCTTTGGTCGCCTAAGGTTTTCAAGGACCCCTGTTGCCATGTCAAAGTCACCACCACCCTTTGAGTCTCTTTGATGAAGAGCATCCAGGTCTCTATCTGGCTCCAGAAAATCATAAATAACCGAAGCCTCAACGTAATATACTTGGACACACCTAAGAACTTCGATAGTGATTTCACTTTTGTTGCATATTCCTCCAACCCCAACAAGAAACTAAACCCTGGTTCGGCCATTTCTTTATCGTTGGCAAAGTGACGACGAGGACAACTATGGCATCAAATTTGAGGATTATCATCCTTCAACTTCTACCCAATTCAAGCTTTTAATTGTATAGAAGATTTAACCAGATTTTAGCGGTTTTATTAGAGTTACAATTTTAAGGTTATTACTTAGTTTAAGGTATTATAAACAATCTCATTTTATACGATATGGCGACAAACTCATATTTGTTTGTGAACGGGTTCTTCTATGATTTGTGTTTGTGCCTATACATACGTGTTTTGCTATGTTTGATTTATTTGTTTTTGTTTGTGCATTTGCTTCTTGTTGTATTGTGGCGGTACTGGATAGTGGTTGAGTCATGAATGATGATAAGAAAAACTAGTTAAGAAAAAATAATCCAAGTCAACGTGGTTGAGTCATGAATGATGATAAGAAAAACTAGTTAAGAAAAAATAATCCAAGTCAACGGCAAATCTTTGCCACACATCACATTTCAAGGTGTGGGGACTTAACAATTGAAAGTTAATAGTTATTAGTGAGATGGACCAAAACCTAGTAAAAATGCAATATCAAAAGTTTTTATGTAAGAGATAAGTTGTAGGGACCATGAAAAAAATACTATAATTGTAAGGTTAAATCCGTAATTACTGTAAATTAAGTCTAGGTCTTTTGGTTGATAAACGGTACCGAACGAAGAATATTGTCATTTTTCATTTTTTTTGACCAGGGTTTTGACCGAATTTCGTCAAAGCTAGAATAAGCTATTTTGGATTATTCGGAAAACGGATGTATGTAGCAAGTAATAGGGGATGGGAACCCATTAAAATAATAATTTTTTTATAAGGGCTAAAGACTAAATTTTTGTAAAAGAGCTCACAATTCTAAAAAACAATTTTTTTCTTGTTAATATTTCGAAATCGACAAAAACATTAAAAATACCTTGAAATCAATCAACAAAGCATAAAAAATTCTCGAAATGGTGTAATTAGACTAAAAACACGTCGGACGATTTTGCAGACCCTTTAGTCTACTTTAAAGGTGATTCCACTACGTAAAATTTTTGGATCCACCGCTGTAAATAAAAAGAGACCACTAAAGCAATAAAAGAACACATAATCTAGCAAAATTAACAGGCATTCTAAAAGAGTCACCATATTTAATTCTTTAAATACCAAGATAAAAAAAAACACTTCAAATTTGCTAAGAGTTACGACTCCAGAAGCAGTAAGTGGGTCACCTAGAGCAGTTAGTGAATCGTCGGAAGAGGTTTTGGGACAACAACGAAAGAAGGTTGGGGACAACAACGGAAGAAGTTGGGGACAACAAAGGGATATTGTTTTAATGAATAGACAAATATTCACCATACGTTTATATCGAATATATGCGGTATAAATAAGTGTTATTATAGCTCTATAAATCTAATAACAGAAATAACAAGCCGTATAGAATAATTGAGTATTATCCCGGCAAGTTGGTAACAACATAGAAGTTAACAAAAGCACGAAAAGTATGCCATTAGGGTGCGTTTGGTACGTGAGACAACACATGACATAACTCACTGTCTCATGTTTGGCATGACATGGGAAAGGTCAATAATTCACTGTCCCACGTTTGGTGCGACATGAGACGGCGACGGGAACTGAGACAAGGTGGGACATAGTGAAACAAAAAACGCTTTTTCTTGTTCCACCAAAATAGGTGGAACAAGAATGAGACAGAAACTAAAATATCACTAATCTATCCTCATTTGCTATATAACCTTAATATAATATTTGTTTTAATGGTCACCACCACCGGTCATGGTTGTCCCTACCGCCGACGGCTACCGGTAGCCCGTTGGTCACCAACCACCATCGTCCATCGCAACCACCACCACCATCGACCACCTCCTTCTCTACAACAAGAACCTCCACAACCACCCTTGGCGACCAACCACCACCGTTCATTGCCGCCCAACTACCACCACCACCACTATCCCCCATCTTTACGTCTTCCACAACCATCATCCTCCACCAATCACCAATGCCTCTGCTTCTACAACCACTGTTGTTGCAACAACATTCACCGTCCCTCCGTCAAATCGAATAAAGCATAATTTCTCATTTATACAAATTGGGTTTTTCAAACTATCATCAATTGTAACAAAATTTTCATTCAAGTTTTGTACTATTATATATGTATGTATTATGTATATGAAAGTTAAGTAAAATGTTTATAAATTAATTTTTTTTCTTTATTTGTGTTAACTATAACTATTATATGATACATAAAATCGTTAAATAACTTTTAGGGGTAACTTGTCTAGTTCAGTTATGTCATGTTCAGTCCTACCCTCTTGTTCTGTCCGGTACTGTCCTGTCCAATTATATTCGCGTACCAAACGCTACCTTAATGAAAATGATCGGAAAAAAATTCTTAAAAAGTTTGTAACGATTGAAATGGAACATCTAAAGCCGAACCAGTAGTTCCAAAACTGCTTAACTTTGTCGTTAAATTTTACTCAACAGTAACATATTTGTGACTTCGAAATCAATATTTCTTTAGATGACATCTTTTATAAAATATTGTTTTTTTTTTAAATTGTTTGAAATCCTTTAGAATAATAAAGTTTTAAACAAAATGATGATAAATTGTCAATTTAGGTTTGTGTTATTTCTTTTTCATTTTGTGTTACTTAATAAACTAAACAAATTCACTATATTTAATAGGGATGGCAATGGGCCAGGTTGGATTCAGGTTCAGGTTCAGGTTCAACCCATTGATTAAACATGTTGGAAATCTCAACCTAACCCAACCTGTTTAATTAAATGAGTTGATTTTTCAACCCAACGCATGGGAGGTTGAAGTATGGTCAGTTGTGGACCACTTGAGATAATGATCGCATCGTGAACCCATTGAACCGCTGATGTGCTTGTGAAAGATGGTGAACGACCGAATACAGGGGTTTGGAGGTCAACGAGTGCAAGAATATGTTAGAACCCCAACAGATTATATATTATCCTCCAAAAGAGCTCTTGAGGCTTCCAACATATATTGAGGAGAAAAGGGTTATATTAGGATGTGGCTAATGACGATGGATTTGGCTATCAATGGTGTCTATAGACCATAAAACGTTGATGACTGGTTTTACCTGCCGGTTGGAAAAAGGTTGAGATCTACCACTAACCCGGATACCGTTGGCTATTGACCATTTGGCAACCAACCCATTAAGTTCAAGTTTCAATATCTATGTTTGCCACATAAATCCCTATGGCAGTGACCATTAAGTTGCACTGAAATCATTGGGGGCTGTTTGGTTGGCTTTTAATTAAGACCATAACGGATAAAGCTGTCTGTATGGATTAATCTCCCTGTATAGATTAGGAAGGTTTTTGTTTGGAGAGTTTTTCATAGATGGAATAAACATGTTTTTTAACTGAGAATGACAGATTTGGAATAAAACTTGGCTTCCTGCATAAAGCTCCTCAAAGCTTATTGAATAAGCCAATTTCTATATCATTAAGCCACTACCGCATAGACATGTATAAATAACCGAATAAGCTTCATTAGCCCTTATTCTGACTATACGATTATGTATGCAGATGAACAACTGAAACTCACATGAATCACCATGTTTTCAACCAGAATCAATAGATAAGAACATAAAAAATTAAGAGAAAAAGACAAGATTTTTGAGACAGTTCTCTTATTTAAACCAAAATATTCAACCCCAATTACACCATCATTACCTTAAAACATCTTTAGGGTTCAATTTCTATACAATTGACTGTATATGAAATTCAAGTTTATGGCAACAATTTTGAAATCATTATGCAAAATTAAAACCAACAGTTATACGATCCTATAACCCTAAGACTACAAAAATCAACAAACAGTCAAGTGTATAGAAAATCGATTTGTAGAATTTAAGCAGCGAGAGAAGCAACAATTGGATACTTAGCTTCGAATTTCCTTTCCCAATCAGCAAGAACACTCAACTCCTTATCGGTGAGTCCATCAAGGGATCCAATAACATCTTCATCTCTGGTGCTCATCTTGGCTAGGGCTCTGCTCGCATCTTTACCGGCGAACATGGCGTAGGAGCCGCCAGGACCGTAGAAGGACTTTCCGGTGCTCACATCGAAAACACGACGACGAACGCTGATATATATGGGTTTTGAGAGATCTGTGCCGTCGTATTGCTTCAGCTGATCTAGCGTTAGCTCCATTGAAGGTTCTTTCGAGCTTTTTCTGAATTTTTAGGTGGGTGCTTTTTTGGACTCAACAAATAGGCATCGTTTATGGATATACGATGTTGATGTATGCACTATTTTTTTTTCTTTTCGAGTAAATTACATTTCTGGTCCTTATGGTTTGAGGTTTGTTTGATTTAGGTCTCTAAAGCCCGTTTATTATACTCTTAGGCCATGTTTGACAAACGTAGTTGATAAGGTAGCTTATGACTTATAACTTATAAAGTAGCTGATGAACAAGTCACGTTTGACAAAAAGGTAGCTTATAAACATGTGAAATGACCAAAAAGAACATCTTGAAATGTTAGACATTTATAATATAATTAAAATAAGTATTTTATAAAATAATATATTAATTATACAAAATAGCAAAAAATAAATAATGGAATATATTTATTTAAAAAAATTAAGTTGATTATCATATATATTATAATTTTTGGATTTGTTAAAATAAAGTTTAGAAAAAGAATTACATTAATTTATGATTTAAGTAAGCATTACATAATGAATAATCAATCAACCATATTTTAGTTAATTACTAATTTTTCAAAAAATATATATATAATAATTCTAAATGATAATAATTAATATTAGTGAATAATCTAAAATTAAAATGAATTAATAAAATAAAATTAATATTAATTAATAATTACAATTAAAATAAATTAATAAAATTCAAAATAATAATTAATAGAGTTAAATACAAATTTGGTCATTGTGGTTTACAAATATTAATGGATAAGGTCCTTCAAAGATTCTTTTAACAATTAATGTCCTCGTGGTTTCCATTTTATAACACATAGGGCCCCTCATCCAACTTTTTTGTTAAATATTTATTTTTAGCATATTTTTCTTTATTTTTCATAAATTTTCAAACCATATGGACCAAATCTGTAATTTACTCTAAACTATATAAATATTATGTATTATATAACTATATTTATATTTTATTACTTATATAAATTTTATATTTTATAAATTATATTACATATATATACCTTATATATTTATTTAAAAAATATTTTATATATTTATATATTTACATGATATGTTATATTTTTCTTTTTATAAAATGTATTTTATATATATATATATTTATATATAAAATACAAATAATTTTATAAAACATATGGAATGTTCAATTTATACTAGAAACAGTAAATCAGATCACTATACAAATTGTATAGGTGGAAGATTCAAAATTCAAATACATAACATATATTAAAAATATAAAATATAAATACAAAATAAATTTTATAAAATATGAATATAATATAATCTTAAATATATAAAAAATTAATAATTTGTAGATATACATATATATATATATATACAGTGAATAGAGATGGTGACGAAAGTGAGACGGTAGATTTTCAGAAGGATCATTTTGATGACAACGATGTTATACGTGTTTAACATTTATATTTTATTTACCGTATATATTTATATATATATAGATTATTAATTTTTTTTATATTTAAAATTATATTATATTTATATTTTATAAAATTTATTTTATATTTTTATATATTTTATATTTTTATATATTTTATGTATTTAAACCTTTCATCTATACATATTTTGTATATATGCACATCTACAAATTATTATTTTTTGTATATTTAAAATTATATTATATTATATATAAAATTTATTTTGTATTTTTTTTGAACGACAACTTTAGTGTTAGTGGTTATGTTAGTAACGAGTTAAACTCCAACCCCTGGGGCAGCGCAGGATTTAACCCTCGCACCTCCACAGAGTCACATCACCTATGAGGAATAATACCTCCACCATTTTAGGGGAAACCACCACTCCCAAGGTTCGAATCCGAGACCTTGAGAATGTTGTAAAACCTCGGTACCGCTAGGTCAGAGACCCTTTGGTAATTTATTTTGTATTTATATTTTATTATTTGGATTTTGAACCTTCCATCTATGCAATTTGTATAGTGATCTGATTTATTGTTTATAGTATAAATTGAGCATTCCATATATTTTATAAAATTATTTATATTTTATATATAAATATAAATACAAAATACATTTTATAAAAGATAAATATAATATATCATATAAATATATAAAAATAAAAATATAAGGAGCATATAAATATGTAATATAATTTATAAAATATAAAAATTATATAATTAATAAAATATAAACATAATATATATAGTTTTTGGACAAACTATATATAGCTTAGAGTAAATTACAGATTTGGTCCATGTGGTTTTGAAAATTTATAAAAGAGAGAAAATATGCTAAAAGGAAATATTTAACAAAAAAGTTGGATGAGGGACCCTATGTGTTATAAAATTGAAACCGTAGGGACTTTGATCGTTAAAAAAATCATTGAGGGACCTTATCTATTAATATTTGTAGACCACAGTGACTAAATTTGTATTTAACTCTAATTAATATTAATAAGGGGTTGGAGAAATTTGTCATTTGTCTAAAATAACAAGGATATTTTTGAAAGAAAAGAACAAAAGGCTACATGATTTTTTAAAACTTTACTTTTTTTAACTTATCAATAAGACTTATGATCATCCAAACATGTCCACAAAAAATAAAGTGAAGTCACCTTATTTTTTGTCAAACAATGCCTTAGTACCTTTGGTATTCCAAAATACATGTTTTAAGTCCCCCACTTTAACGGAAGCTGTTAACATAGTTAACTCATAGGACGTTTATTTGCCTTTTTGCACCTCTTTTATATTTTTCATACCAAAAAATTTAAAATAATCATATATAATAATCTATTATAATTTTAAAGTAATATATATATATATATATATAGGGTTAGGTTCAAATGTGAACTCAATTTTGGCTGTAAACGTGAGGACGAATCTCAGTCACACATCTTCGGTTATGATGGACACGATCACGGAGGATTGACGCGATTCATGGAAGGGTGAAGATTATTAAAGAAGGGGAATCAGGTCAAAGCCGCCTTTATTGACCGGATAAGTGGATGAGATTCGTCCTCACGTTCACAACCAAAAATGAGTTCACATTTGAACTTTCCTCTATATATATATATATATAAGGGAGGGATCAAATGAGAACCACCCCTCTTTAAAGAAACAAATTGTGGACCACATATGATGTGAGTCCCACATAATATTAAATCATTTATGATTTTTTAATATTAAATCATATTAAATCATAAATGATTTAATATTATGTGGGACCCACATCATATGTGATCCACAAGTGTTCCTTTGTTCCTTTGAAAAATGCAAAGTTTCCATTTAAACCTTCCTATATATATATATATTGCATTTTTAAAGGAACATGTGACGGTAGGTGTTAGGCGTCAGGGTAAAACAAGACGAGGGGTGGAAGTGGGAAATCGTCGCCAAAGAACAAAACCATCAACAGGAAGACAAACGGTGTGGGTGGTTCTAGTTTTTTTTTAGTGAATTATAACTTTGGTCCCTGTGAAGAAATCGAAAAAGAGAGATTAAAAGACATAAATAACCCTCGATTTAACTAAGTTAACATAATCTCTTTGATTCCATTAGGTAGAGGGGTTTAGAACGTGCATTTTTGCATATCACATATACTGAGAGTGTAATAAACACGTCTGAATGACTAGTAATGACAACCAATAAACCAAATAGACCATTAATGTAATTTACTCTCTTCGCTTTTTCCAAACAATTCCGTTGGGATTTATTCTGCTAGTTCAAATTCATATTAAGTTGATATTATAATTATAAACAAGAAAAATACCAAATTTAATATTTTTGCGAGTCCAAATTAATTTTGTTTCCATATTTATAAAATATTAATTTGACTCAAATAAGATTTGTTAACAATATTAGAATGAGTCGACTTTCCAAACCATTGTGCCAGATTTTTACCAAATAAGTATGAATAACACTAAACTATAATTTTATACGTATAATATAACAATCACAAAAATATAATTATTTCCATGTATATATTCGTTGATATACATCTTTCCACATAGAATCATTGTCTATATATGTCTTTATCTATATCCACTTTCCTTTCTCAAATCTTTAAAGCCTCACTATAAATACTAATTTAAACCCTTTCTCCAATTCCAACCAAACTAATCAAATTCCGATTTTCGAGATGTCAACTCCGGCCGCCGTTGCTTTCGTCCGCCGTCTGTGCAAAATCACCGCCAACTGTTCGCTTCTAAAAACCCTTCCGACCACCACCTGTGCCATCTGCATGGACGATTTCAAGTGCCAAGATGAGCTTCACCGTCTACCAAGCTGCCACCACATCTTCCACCGGAAGTGTATCCTCCCATGGTTCTCAAGAAACAACACCTGCCCACTCTGCCGCCGTGTCTTCCCGCGGGAAACATCCAAGACTTATTCTGTCCCATTGAGATCTCACTTTCTCCGTGTCCGCCACCGGTCACCGGTCTCTCAGCAGTCAAGTAACGCTGCCATCCGGCTAAATTTTCACCTTCGACCTGATGATGATCAGTCGTCGTCATCGTCAACAAACTCCGATCATCCACAGCCATTGCCGTCGATAAGAACGCCATTGGAAATGATGCTTGTTGCAGAGGGTTATCCGGAGTTGGCTAGCCGTGCATGTGGACCGTTTTGGATTTCTGCCAATTTAACTAGCAATGTGCCCGCGCCGGCCGGTGATCGTCAACTTGCCGGGGGTTCTCTGTCGATTAACTTGTAATCATTGATTCTTTTAATTTCTTGAGACAAATGATATGTTTATCTTTTTTTATATGACTCAGACTTTAAATCTAACATGTAACACAAATGAAGTCGACGGTTTATTAGAAGAAAAACGGGAAGCTTTAGATTTAAACATCGTTCAATTTGATCACTTAAAAAAGTTAAAAACAATGAAAAAAGTTCAAGCCGCCAAAAAAAATCAAGCCTTGAAATACGAAAAATATTGAAGGAAGAAACGACGACGTTTATAATATGATAATTTAACCAATTTTTATATTTTATAGTTAATTAGTTTACAATTAAATAAAAACACGACGTTTTCTAAATTAATTGCCGACTTCATTATATTATATATGCATTTGTTATTTCCTTTAAAACCCAAAGGACCGGTTATGACTTGTTAAGGCTTGGTTAGGATTGTCGGTCAAGATTTGGTTCTAAATTTTTATCGAAGAGACAGTTGAGGCTTTACCCGGTCGTATTTTTTCCGCATAAAAAGGACTATTTGTAAGACTGGTCTTTGTGCACCACTATTATTAAACATTTGTATATGTGAGTCCAACATTGACTAGACTTGAACCATTTTCCTTAATATATGTCTGAACCTCTCTTCCTTAATCAAGAGATTTTTTTATAGACACATATTCTCATATAATATCAGAGACGATATCTGCCGCTCTAAAGACTCGACACTCTAAGGCAATTAGTACCCATCTAGCCCTCTCACCTGTTTTGCCCCCTCTCAACACTATGAACAATTTGTGTCCATCTGATATCGGTTGGAGGGGGTGTGTTACTGTCCTATATCGATAGACTTGGACCAATTCTTCTTTATATATGCTGGAACCTTGTTTTTGTCATCAATATCTCTTTTGGTGAGTAATATCAGGGTTCCACGAATTATTACATTATAATAGAGATGGTGATTTGCCCCGCCCCGTTGGAGAACCCGGTTCACCTGTCCCGACCGGGGCCGAGGATTCCCCGTTAAAACGGGTACCGGGGCCGGGGCCGGGGCTCCCCTAGATGTTGAAAACCGGGGCCGGGGCCGGGTAATGTATTCCCCAACCCGCCCCGTCCCCGTATGTATATATTAACTAAAAAATAAATACTTTTAATGTAATTTTTACCCTTTTTTCAAAAAATTATTGTTTAACCGGGGATTGACCGAGGATGAGCAAAAAAATACCGGGGATGAGATTGGATTCCCCGTACCCGTCGGGGACCGGGGCCGGGGCCGGGGCCGAGATAGCGAAACCGGGGCCGGGGCCGGGGATTGTATTCCCCGCCCAATCCCCGCCCCGTTGCCATCCCTACATTATAACACTATTCAATTTAGATAGTCTCACCATTTTGTGTGTGTGTATTTTAAATCTACTTCATATTTAGCTCAATATTACTTTAAATTAGAAACGCCTTTGATTGTCGTCCTTAATATTGTAAATTTTGTCGTTGTTTCGATCAATAATCAAGTAGTCGTATCAAATCAAATGCCATATATATATGAAGGTGTTTAGTTTGTATATTAGGCGTGGGTTCGAGTTTTATTAGGACCAATGAATTATTTTACTTGAACTTAGAACGATCAAATAATTAGGTGTTTCGTTGTTTAATAACTTATTAAACGAATAGATAAAATAATCTAAAGAGACATCTTATGTGTTGTAAACTAGTATCTTATACCATGCGTTGCACGGTGATAAAATATGTTTTTATTTATTGTAAAATGCAACATTTTCTAATCCGACGTGGTTCAAACAACTAATATCCTCTTGTCAAATAGACATACACCCAAATTAGATATTAAATGTTTGTAAAAAGTAATGAAAAATATAACTTCATTGTCATTGTTATTTAAAATTTTATGAATTTCAAAAAAGGAGGCTTATCTTGTTTCTTTTATATATAATTGATTGCAATAATATTCATTTATACATATTAATGATTCATAATTTAAAAAAAGGTTTTTCAAATTTATGAATGACTTTAACTCTTAAAAATAATATTATATTACGTACAATTGAGATATTTATAAGATATATTATAAAATCAAATATCTATTAGGTTACTACGGGAGGTTTTAATTGTAATTATGGTTGATATATATGGAAGACGATAAATTCATTAATTGTGATCATGACTTTGAATTAGGAAACAAAATATAATCGATATTTATTAAATTAGATGGATTTGGTTTATAAAGTTTGTATCAATGTGAAGTTTGCAATTAAAACATCCCCTAAACTCCTAAAGTACTAATAATTAAAATTGGATTCTATGATGCATACCATTTATATATTTTGTATTTAAAACATTATACATATATATATATATATATATCAAAATTAATTTTATTTTTATATTATAAAATATTAATTTGACTTGAATAAGATTTGTTAACAATATTAGAATGAGTCGACTTCCAAACCGTTATACAAGATTTTTACAAGAAAAATGTATAAATAACTAGGAGTGGACTTGGTACGGTACCAAGTTTTTTTCTCCAATATCGTGTACCAATCAATTATAATTGGTACGTAAATTTTAATAACATGTACCAACCAACTGTACTTGGTACCAACATAATTGGTACCAACTTTTTTCGGTTGGTACATGTTGATACCGGTTTTGTACCAATTTCAAGTTACATATATAAAAACTTGAATTTTGTTCAAAATTTTGAGTGACATTTTAAGTTTTCAAGTAACACATTTGATGTATAAGCGGATTTAATTACAAAAAATAAGACTTTCAAACATAATAGGTAAAGTTACAATGTTTGATATTCAATTCATAAAAAATACAAGAACTATTAAATAGTTATATAAGTCGGTACCATGGTACTACCGAGGTACGTGATTTCTAATACCGTGTACCAACCAAGTTCGCATACTTGGTACAGTATACCAGCCGACTGTAATTGGTACCAGTTAAGTCGGTACCAATTTAATTGGTACATGTTGGTTGATTTGATTTGGTATAAAATTGTCACCCCTATAAATAACATTAAAACTATAATTTTATACGTATAATGTAGCGATCACAAAAATATAATTATTTCCATATATATTATACATCTTTCGACATAGAATCATTGTATATATCTATATCTATATCTATATCTATATCTATATCCACTTTCCTTCCTCAATCTTTGAACCCTCACTATAAATACTAAATCCCTTCTCCAATTCCAACCAAACTAATTTAATTCCGATTTTCAGATGTCAACTCCGGCCGACGTTGCTTTCCTCCGCCGTTTATACAAAATCACCGCCAACTGTTCGCTTCTAAAAACCCTTCCGACCACTACCTGTGCCATCTGCATGGACGATTTCAAGTGCCAAGATGAGCTTTTCCGGCTACCAAGCTGCCACCACATCTTCCACCAGAAGTGTATCCTCCCATGGTTCTCAAAAAAGAACACCTGCCCGCTCTGCCGCCGTGTCTTCCCGCCGGAAAAAACCAAGATTTATTCTATCCCGTTGAGATCCCACTTTCTCCGTCTCCGGCACCGGTCATTGTTCTCTCAGCAGTCAAGTAACGCCCTCATCCGGCTAAATTTTCATCTTCGACCTGATGATGATCAGTCGTCGCCGTCATCAATGAACTCCGATCATCCACAGCCATTGCCGTCGGTAAGGCGGCCATTGGAAATGATGCTTCTTGCAGAGGGTTTGCCGGCGTTGGCTAGCCGTGCGTGTGGACCGTTTTGGATTTCTGCTGATTTAACTAGCAATGTACCGCCGGCCGGTCATCGTCAACGTGCGGGCAGATCTTTGGCCTAATTTGTAATCATCAATTCTTTTAATTTATAGGGAATCGTATTGTTTTTAACATTAACGTTGGATTAATTCATGTATTTGGTTAATTCTTGGTATCATATGTAATTAAGATCTTGAAACCCTTTTCTTGGTTCTTCAAGAATTAATACGACATTCTTGATCTTTGAGTAGATGTATATGATAATATAAACATTCTTTTTAAGAAATTAATATATATTTGTTAACTGCAAAGTTTTCTATAGATTTTTTATACCAAATTTATATTAATAATTAACAATTTGTAATACTAATTTATTGTTTTTATTTTGTTTGTATAGCAGAGGAGAGGAGAGATAAAGAACGCATGGATGGATAAATAAATCACTAAACCTTTTGAAATAGGTAATTACGTCATAAAACTTGGTGTTGTTCATTAGTTGACATCCATTGAATCCGAAGAGAATCGATCCGATCCAATCATCCATTGAATGTTGGATTTTGACAACCGTCGACCGATTCAACTAACATCCAACAACCGAATTGAACCGATCCAATGGATGATTAGATCGGTTAGGTTTCATATATTGGATATTTTTATTGGATATCCGTCGGATATCCTACGGATGATTCAATGTGATTGGATCTATCCAATGTGTTTATTCAATCCAATTTTTTAATAGTGAAACAAATTAATTAATCACTTTTAATATGTGTTAAAACCAACACAAGTGAAGCTAAAAATTTAAAAAACCAACATAAAAACAAATTTTGATTTAAGCAAATTAAAAACAAAGTAATTGGATGATGGTTGAATGGATAACTGGATGGTCATCGGATGGTTTATTGGATGGTAACTGGATGTTGGTCGGTTCGGTCTCTGAACTGCCATCCAAGAACCGACCAATCCAATTTGGATGTTGAAATTTTAAATCCTATCCTATCCAATTATAATTAGGTGTCCAATTATAATCGGTCAACTCCAATTGGATCGTTAGTTACATATATCTTTTTTAGTTGGTTTAGGTTTTTCTCCTAGATAGTTACATATATCTAGTTTAAAAAATATAGGTAATCAATTTTTAAAATTTTAACTACTTAATTAAAAAATGTCTAAGACTAAATTCATTGAAAAAGACAAAATTCGTTGGATTGAAGTAAGAGGTCTGGTATTTACCAATTGTTTTATATTAAAGTGCTTATTGAATAAAATCACAAATCTTGTTTCTAAGTAATAACACAATTTCAAATATTTTCCATATATTTCCAAAAAATTTATGCTTATAAAAATAAATTAATTGTAAAATGTAAACTTGATAGCATGCCAATGCAAATGCATACACCGAACCCATTCAAAAACTACTCTGGAATACCATTCTTTATAACTTTATACATAAACATAGGTTGTGTATATATATATTAATATATATATATATATATATATATATATATATATATATTTATAGTCTTCCACTCTCGAATACCATTCTTTCTTGTGCTTATTGTTCTTCTTTCATTTTCTTTAAGCATACATATGAAAAAGTTTTCTACTTTTAGGGTTTAATGAAAAAACCTTTTAAGTAACTTTTGTTTGCATCAAAATGATACCAACTTACACTTTGACCTTATTTTTTATTTTCAGAACCACTTTCAATATCTCCATTTTAAAGTCTGAAGCAAACTTTATAATTTTTTTAAGAGTCTCGAGTACCAGTTTATATGGTTTACAAATATACATACATAAGTATTTGCACCATCATCCATTTCAGTTACCTTGAACAATTGCTGAGAAGAGCATCCTATTAATATCCTCTGAACCTTCATCAGTCTCATCTTCTGCAATTACATAATCTTTATTAATTCCCACAAATTTCAAAAACAAAAAACAAAACAAGTATCAGATATGAACACACGCGACCAATTTGTGTGCGGTATTTACTGGTTTAATTACCTGTTCTAGATGTTACTTTCACTGTCCATTCATCGATGACCTGTTTATCACATTCAAATACGTCAATAAATGATCTTAATTAACATGAATGATTTTCAACATTAAAGAATTCAAGAAACAAAAAATGTAGCAAATTAAGCCCCAAATACCAACCACACATAAGCTTAACAGTTGCCAAGATTCTAGGTGGATGACCATCCCTCAACAATTCCTTTTCATGATCTATTTTAAGCAAATTCTGGTTCTTAAATCAAAGATGTAATCTGTGGGTTGAAATATTGGTTGGTTAGAGTTCAAAAGTTTGCAGAAATAAATACATCCACCTAAAATTTTAACCATCACTGTTTGCAGTCAGCCATGGGATATATTGCCATGATAAATTTTGGTTGTTTACTGGCAAATAGTGCAAAATCTATAAGCACAACTTGGAAAACACAACCATGGAAGCTTGATATATACATATATATATATAATAAAGTTCGTATTTCACTCTTTTTTGTTTTATAAATCAAGAAAAACTAAAATGCATATCGATGCCTTCAAATAAAGCAAATTAAGACATCACCTGGTTAAAGTTTGTATAAGCAGGATCATCAGAATCAGTGGTGATTGGGATGCCAACAGAAGTTTGCAACTTTCGCAATGATGCTCTGTTCCCAACTATGGTTGTTCTTGCTTTATCAATCAAATCCTACAACACAATCAACAAAGAATATAGATTTTATACTTCTTTTAATTTCAATCAGAGGAGAATACATATAAGTACTTCTCTTAAAATCTTCATTAAGCAAGTATAATGCAGGTCTTGCTATGAATGACTATCCTCTATAAGATGTTCTTAGCTTTCTCTTTGAACAACCATGGTATTTATACACCATAAGAAGAGTAGCATCGTATATCACAAACAATATAATAATAAGACCAGTACACCACAAATTAACTCACAATAATTGTTATTCTAAGTTCTAAGAGGTTAATTTTAGCAAGAATTGTTCTTCTAAGAGGTGGTACCTTAGGATAAATACTTCTAGCCTAAGATTTAGCAACTAATTGGTAGTGGCTGAATGAGAGTAGCTGTTGATCATATTTATCGACTTATTTTATGTACTCTTGAGTCGTGTATTGATTACTTTACGAACTGGAATCGTTGAATTTCGTGATCTTAATAAATCAGAACCGACTTAAATTAGGTTTTTTTTCATCTAACCTGCTTGGCGGAGAGTAATTCGCGGCATTGCTCTTTTAGAGATGGTAATTCATCTTGGATTTTCTTAATCCTAGACACAAGTTTCATCGGATTTGCCTGCAAAAATTGAAAATTCGATGCAGATATAATCAATTTCAAAACTTCATTTAACTAAACCCTAGAACAGGAAGAACAAATGAGCAGTAAGGGGTTACGTTATCAGGATAGATCTGTCGAAACTCCTTATCGAGGCGGTTGTGGACTACGGTGAGATCGTTGTTCGCCTTGGTAAACAAGTTTACCAGTCCGTCGACGGCATGGTGGTGGTGGTCGCCGTCGTACCCCATTTCCGCTCTCTTTGGTGTGTCTACTTGTGTGCTCAAATGCGAAAGCGGGAGGTTGTGATGCCAAGGGTTTTGAAAGGGGCAAAATGCTAGAAATAACAAACTACTTTCATAAATTTCTCTATTATAGCATTGTACTTTTAGTTTTTCTTATTACAGTAATGTACTTTCAAATTATTTTTTATTAGAGCATTGTACTTTGAAAAATTTACCCATTATAGCATTGGGTAACCTTTTCTTTTAAATTTACCCACTATACTAGGTTTCCATGCCACCTTATTGTTCATGTAGGTCATTCATACGTAATATATTATTGATGTGACATTTCTTATTATAACATTGTACTTTACATATTATTTAATAAATATATTAGACTAATTAAACTAAACTAAATTATTCATAAACATAAGAATATTAAGAAAATTTATAGGTGGCAATTTATTTCCCTAATATTAAAAAATGTTTAAAAATATATTTTTTTTAACTAAGAAAATAAGAATTATTATGTTTTTTTACAAATAAAATATTTATATGGAAAAGAATATATCTATTTGTCTTAAAAAATTGAATTGACATATCATTCAATAAATATATTAAATTAATTAGATTATTTCTAAAATATTTATTAAAATATAACAATATTAAAAAGATTTTTAAAACACAATTTATATCGTTAAACTTAAAAAAAGTACAAAATAAGTATTTTTTTTAACTAGAAAAATTAAATCACAAGTTTTACGTTTTTATAAATAAAATATTTATTTTGAAGAAAAATATTACATTTGTTAAAAAAAAATGTAACTCTAAAATATTTAATTTGCATACAATTTAGTAAGAGTAATTTTTTTTTAAAAGTGATGACGTGAAAAAATTACTAAAAAAATTGAGATAATTAAGAATAATATAAAAAAGTGAGAATTTTTTAAAAAAAATACATATTTTTTTTACTAATGCCATGTAATCATGATGACATGTTATCCATGTCATCTTATTTAAGCCATGTAAGCAAAAAAAAGTGGGGTTTAACTTGTTTAAAAGGTAACAAGTTACTCATTGCTATAATGGGTAAAATTTTCAAAGTACAATACCTTAATAAAAAATAATTTAAAAGTACATTGCTGTAATAAGTAAAACTGAAAGTACAATGCTATAATAAAGAAATTTATGAAAATAGGTTGTTATTTGTTGCATTTTGCCCTTTTGAAAGTAACGAAAAATCGAAAATCATTTGCAACTTGAAAAATAATTACAAATCTCATCCTTAAACTATTTAACAACTTACAATTTTAATCCAAACAATCTCGTTAACCCTGTTGCTTACAATTTTAATCCAAACAATCTCGTTAACCCTAACAACGGAATGAAAATGAAAATAACAGATGAATTTTTATTCCCTTCAGTTTAATCATGAAAGAAAATTTAGTCTTTTATATTATATAAAATCAAACAATTTCTTTTATTATCATCCCCATTAATTACTGTTTAATACCTGAAATTGGGATGATTACAAATTTCTGCAATTAAACCAACAAAACAGTTCAACTATGATCTTTGATATGCCTATCTTAAGAAACCTTGTCTATACAACATTACAAACATGATAGAATTTGAAGCTTCAAGCAGTGATTCTTGCCACAAAAATAAACAAAATTATCTTCGTTTTTTCGATCTACAACCTCCGATGAGTTCTTATGAAGTTGGTCGTGTTCATACCCACAGCCGTCGAACACGCGTACGCTCCAGCTAAGCACACAGCCGTCACCACCATAAAAAGCGCCTTCCACTGCCTTCCCGATAACAAAATCGCAATAGTCACCGATACAGCCGCAACCACCGAAAACCCATTCTTCCATACCTCAAAAGCTTTCACCACTTCCCGACATTCTTTACAATGAACCACGTGTCGGAAATACCGGTTGGCAAGATTCGGTGCGTGTTTTGTTCCGATTCCGCCCTTGGCCGGCGATGAAGCCGCAATACTCGCAACAAAACCAGCAGGGGCATGTTCGACAACCGCAGCCTCTTTCGGCATCGAAATAGTCGAATGCCCAAAATGATACGGCATTCCATGGCCAACTTTATCCATCCATTTTCTATATTCAGCTACCCAAGTATCCGATGATCTTAAGTTGATATAAAGCTCTTTTGTGGGAACTTTTTCTTTCATTAAAATCTCGTTTTGTGACGATAGAAATCCCATATCTTGTTCGAAAACTTTACCTGCGTTTTGATGGAAGTACCATGTTGGGAAAAGCTTCGCTAATGGTGATCTTTTTGTGTTTCCAAATCTCACAATAAGCATTGATTTCCCTTGGCCTGTTGGTCTGCATAAGAAAAGGCCGGAAAAGTAATTTGTGACTCCATCTTTATCGACAATCTCACGGTTGTTTTGGAGGTTACATGGTGCATCGAATCTTAAAAAGTTGGGGGTCGTTTTCTCGGCTTCACGGCCCCACCAGCCAGCGAACCCGCGATCGGTTCTTTCTGTAACTTTGAAAAGTAGTGGTTGGGCGTCTTCCCTTTTGGCACTCCAATCGGTTCTATCGTGTGAGATGGGTACATGGGCTGGATCCATTAAGTTTTCTAGAAGAATGGAATGATCATAAGGAAGCTCGTGAATGGTTGAAATATCACGGAAATTAGGGCGAGCGAAGTTTTCAAACCATGGGATTTTAGCGGGATTTGGTGGGGTTTTATGTGACATCCATATCCATATAACACCTTGGGAATCCTTCACTTCATATGTCTTTGTACAAGCTGATCTTGGAATCTTTGCATCTGCAGGAAGCTGTGGGATGTATGCAGATTAACGATATATATAAAAAGATGCAACAATGGATCAGAAGTCCGTTAAGAACTAAAAAAAAACCAACCTGAGGAATCTTGACACATTTGCCATCGCCTTCAAATTGCCAACCATGATACAGACATTCTAGTCTTCCATCGATCAACTGGCCTTCGGAAAGTTTTGCTAGCCTGAATCAATTAAGACATTATAATGCTGGCAGAATTAGCTGATCAAGAAAAGATTAACAAGTGACGAGAATCTTGAATAATAACAAAGAAACAGGCTTTAAAGACGGGTATTCAGAGATAATAAGGTTGTTAAGCATATGTGACCGATTACAAGGTATATCACAAATGATATCTAAGTTTGTTAACATTGCAAACATATATGATAAACATGTTACCTGTAGAAATAGAGTTTGTAACATTAAGAAATGGATTTGCAAATCAGGGTATGAAGTTGAAGATCAAGAAGGAAAAGGATGAAGATCAATTGTTTAATTCATTAGGAAATTGACAGAAATAGCCGATCCGTAAATAGATTTCACTTTTTAGCCATTTTCTGATACAAAATCACTTTAGCCATTTTCTGATCCAAATTCACTTTTTAGTTGATAGCAAATAGGGTTTCACTTTTTTTTTCCTTTTGCCGAAAACCAATACTTGAGCATATGCATAAGCCTTATACGATTGGCTAAAAAGTGAATTTGGGTCAGAAAATGGCTAAAAAATGATTTCCCTAATTTAGGGGGTGTTTGGATGAGCTTATTGACTTATAACTTATTACCGGTGTGGAAAAGCACTTATGAAAAGTTGATAAGTTAAAACTTTACTTCTTAAAAAATGACTTATTACCGGTTTGACACCGGATAAGTTGTTTTACCCAGACACTCAAAACGACTTATTACCGGTGCCACACCGGAATAAGTCAATAAGTTGTTTTTATAAGCCCATCCAAACACCCCCTTATTCGATTTGACTTCTGTTTTATTTGATTTTCGAGCTAACTTCTTTGATTGTTGGTTTAATTTTTAAGTTGAATAGCCTTTAAACTATCCATAATTCACAAGTAATCCTAATAACGATCTAACCATTGTACCAAAAGCAATTGCGATCATGCATAGAAACCTGTAACTCATCAATTTGAAGTTAAAAAGTGCCAAAAAAGCTACAAGTTATCAATAATTTATGGATTGCAACCCCGAAATGGACAAATTATATTTGATCATAAGAGTATACTAAACCCTAGAACGTACGATTGCTATGAACATTCTGAGATCCGATAGAAATTAGGGTTTAATTTATTGAATTACCTGTGAGGGCAACGATCTTCAAAACATTGAAACTCTCCATTGCCATCGCGAAACAACACAACTTGTTTATCAAAAACTGTCAAACCCAAAGGCGCATCTTCTGGTACATCCTTAGCTAGATACAATGGATACCATTCTTCTGTCCAATCATAATCCACCACGTCAACTCTCCCTTTCTCCTCACCAACAAGAACATCTTCTTTTCCGATCTCCGGCGATGCGACGGTGGTGGCACACCTGACCGTAACTGCTGCCCATTTTCTGGATCTTCTGAAAGCTGATGATTTGGTGGTGTTGGAGAGGGTGATGGAGGAGGGTGTTCTGCAATTGGAAGCGTTGGAGTAGAGAAATGGATGTTGGAGTAGCAGAGCCATTGATGGAAATGAGTGATTTGGAGATGAAGAAAAGCAGAGAAAGGCATTTGAGAAGGAAAGGTGTTTTGCTTCTGGTGTTGGAGCACCATTTTTGGCCACACGTTATGGAGAAGAGACATACACACCATTTTAACCTTTTATGAAAGAAAGAAAAAACTAAAAAATTTACATTAATAGCAAAAAAGTACAGTAATAGTTATAATTAAATTCACTTTTATCTATTTTTAGGTGCTTTTAATTGGTGGCGGATTCATGATTTTTGTCAATTGAGATTCCTTTAAGGTAGACTAAAGTCGCGTAAAGTCATCCGACGTGTTTAGGGAATTTTTTCAAGTTTTTTAGTTGATTTCAAAGAATTTTCTTAGTGTTTTTGTCGATTTCGAAAGATTTTTTCGGTTTTTTTATTGATTTCAAGAGACTTTTTAGTGTTTTTGTCAATCGCCGGCAAGATGAAGTCCCTTGAAAATTTTTACTGGAGGGGGGAACTAAGGCTAAATTTAGTATTTTTGATATTTTTAACATGTATAATATTTTTTTTAAACAATTCACTGGGGTCTAGGGTCCTTGGACCCCCCTTTTCTATGTTGCATCTTCCCCTGCTTCTGATACATTGAATTATGGGTGTTAAGATTGTACCAATTCAATTGGTTGGTATTATTGTACTAACTTTGATAAACTTGGTTGGTACATGGTATTGAAAATTCTATACCACGATAATACTGTATCGTACCGACCTTTATATTTATATTTTTTTACTTATTTATTATATAAGAAATCAATTAAATTAATTATATTTGATTATTAATGTATTATTTTATATTTAACTGTTTGTGTTTTTAGTTTTTAAAGTTTTAAGTTTTACAATTTTAGTCTTTTATACAACTTATGTTTGGTGGCTTTAGACTTTTGATCACTTACATTCTTACTGTATTACTTACACTTTTACATTTTTATTAAAAATTTTATACCCTATTAGTTATGTTTATTGAAAGTGATGTAGTTTAGTTTAGTTTAGATTTATGTTTGAAAGTAGATTAAGTTTAGTTTTATGATAATTAAGTTTTTGAAAGTGGATTTAGTTTAGGTTTATGATAGTTACGTTTCTTGAAAGTGGATTTAGTTTAATTTAGTTCGATCGGTTTACTTATGTTTTTTGTTACAATACGGCTTTTTTCAACATTTATGATACTATAAACTTTTGTATTAAACTTTAAACATCAGATTTATATTTTTACTTTGTAAACTTTTGAGATAATGGTATAAATACCCTACCAACATGTACTAATCGAAAAAAGTTGGTACCAATTATAATTGGTTGGTACACGATATAAATTTTTGAATACCAACTATAATTGATTGATATACGATATTAAAAAGAATATGATACCGTACCATGTTCACCCTTACGATAATAAAAAGATAGATATTTGTTAGTCCTATTTTTGGACTTGAAATTGGGATGTATGATAGATCCATAGTGCAATTCGTGCGTATGCATAGGGCCTCACTGGTTCCTTTGAGATTTAGCCCATTATTTTCATCTCTAATCTATAAAAGTTCATACGAGCTTAGAAATCCAAACAAAAATTAAAATATGTATTATAAAATGTTGTTTGGTTTGTTTACCAGATTTGAAATAAATTGAAATGATTAATTTCTTTGATCAAATTGTAATTTCTTTGCTTGATTTAATTTTTAAATGGATAAAACCATTTAAATTCTTTTGGATTTCATGGATTAATAATTTCATCATTCGTGGGAAAAATAAATGAATTAAATTTCATCACCTATCTCAAATATTAACATAAAAATAATCTAAAGTTAATATTGTTTGGCCTTCTGCACTACATATCATCAAGTAAGGTATCAAGTGATTTTTAAGCCTTTTATTTAAATTATTGTATGGATTTATTACCCTTTAAAATATTACCGCACCAATGAAAACAAAAAAGGGTTTTTTAAGAAGTTTTGAATAAGTCATTATAATGTAAAAACTACCAAAAATCGTCATTCACTTATCAAATTATATTATTTGCATCATATTTGTTCAAATCTAAGGTCAAGAGGCCAATTAATAAGTTTAAAGCTAACACCAATATCTAAGGCTTGATCATATCATAGAACTTGTAAAAATAAAGCAAAGGAATTACTATAAATACTCTTTCATTTCACTCATCTAATTCTTTTTCTTTCTCTAATGTATGCATATACGAATACCAAAAAGTAACGAGTGATGTTTATGGGACATTGATTAAGTAAGGAAAATCTACGAGCTATTTGTTTGAAACTGGGTTGTCACTTCGTCTTCGACTAAATTAGCAAAGGTATAAGCTCCACACTCCAAGACTAATGCAACGATATCTCCATGTGCATATCAATGTTACAAACTTTGGCCACTGCAACCGCATCAATCCACCGTCCAGGTCGATCATGGGGCTGGTGCTTGTTGTTCACATCTGAATAGGATACATTCTTACGTCAATACTTGAAGTCATTAGCCCTCTTTTATTGATTGCAAATTTGTGAGAAATAAAATGAGAATCACAAGTCAAAATGTGACTTGGGATTCAAATAAAAGTGTTTTTTGACGTAGATTTAAATGAAACTAAGTCAATGGGTATTTTAATTGAGTTTAAAAGGATAATGCTCATTCTAAATATGTTTTTTTCAATAGAAACATGTGTTAAACGAGATGGCAACTAAGAGTATGCAATAGCTGTTTTTTTCAAGAAGTTAAAATGTGATTTTTATGTAAGTGAACTTTTATATAAATTTAAAATTTAAATAATTACATGGTTTTGTATTTAAAAATTTCTATATAAATATATGTATCATTTAACACATGCTAGACATCAATTTAGACATTTACAACCCATTGTCACCCAAAATCTATTTGTACGAGCATGAAATGTGCCATACCAAGATAGGTCAAGCCGAATTTTTGAATAAACTAAGGTGGCGTTTGTTTTTTAAGAGGTCCGAAGTCTTAAGTCTGATTTCAGTTCGGAAATGGTTATGAAATGCCTAAACGAATCAGACATAAGTGGTGATTAAGAGCTTAAAATGAAAAAACAAACAAGGCCTAACTTTATGATTTGAGACTTTTTGTGAGTCATATTGGAGCAAAACGTGTATTTTCCGGACATGCAAACTGGCTTACACAGGCTGTTAATTTCCAATGTGAGGGACATATCTGACTCACTCAGCAGCAAGACGATTGCGATGGGGCCTGGGATTGAACCCATGACCAACGGCCTATTGGAGCAAACACCTCATCGCCCCTTAACCAACTGAGCTACACGTCACTGGCTTTTGTGAATCATATTGCTTCACTTTTGTTCAAGATGAACTCAATTTTTTGTCGATTTTTAATAATGATCTTACTAGGATTAGTCTCCTGCTAAATAATGTTAATATGATTAACCACCCTTTTCTCAAGTCTTCAATTGAATTATCACACATGTAACCCAAAGTATCCTCGACATCACAATTAATGCAGTTTGGCCATCAACCTTACTATCTGGTAAACATATATGGACTAAAATCAAGATTCAATTTATAGTCATCTTCAAACAACAAAAAGTATTTGCCTTTTGGATTCTAATTCATCCATATTCTTGTTTTTTACAATATGTGAATGAGTCAAATTATTGAACTATTTCTCAATGAATATCCAATAGATTTTGATTCAAGTGATATTAACTCTATTATTCTTAGGTCGTCTTGTTCACTCTTACATTGACCATGTTTCTTAATGACATATAAAATCATATATGATTCATATTTAATGTTTTTCCGTTATCTTATTTTTGACATTATTTTTGTTTGATTCTTAACATATATAAATTTCATCTATAAGTTAATAAACAGATATTTATATAAAATAAAATAAAAAATGAGGGGAAATTCTAGTAGAAGGGTTGAAAGAGTTAATGACATTTAATGAGTATTGCTGACTTTTAGACTCAAAAAGAGGAGTCTTCTTCCTTCTTTTGCGTTCAAATCCATGTTCTCGTTTTAATCACCCACGATCTCATGATATAACCGTTACCTCTTTTTTAACACATTTTCCCTTCTTTTTTTTCTCGTTCTAAAATAGATAATAAAAATTCAGTGTATTTTAAAAAAACTAGAAGAGTTCTCGCGCAATGCAGCGAGATACATCTTGATTTTAAGTTTTATTTTAATTTTTGTCCCTGTCGATATTTAATGATTTTATGTGGTTTTGAAAAAACGATTTTAATGTTCATTTAAAAGTTCTTTTTTTTATGTAATTTCTTTAATTCAATTTTTTTTATCATAATATAATTATGTTTAATAACAAAATAATCTATTTTTGGTTTAATAATATAATCTTTTATAATGATAATAATTAAATTTTCTGTTAGAACTCAATGATTATCTTAATTATACTTTAGATTTTTTTATTTAAAATTAAATGTTTATCCTGTATTCTGAATGATAGTTATCCGTAGTTAGTTACACGAATTCAAAAATAAAGATTTAATAAGTTGTACTTACGCATAATTTACTTGTAATCTTGAAAATTAAGTAATTAGCATTAAATAGCAGTATCTAAGGCTTAAAAAATTATTTTTAAGAGTTTTTGGCCAAATGCTTTATAATATAGTATATATATATATATATCTAGTTTTAAACACCTTTTTTTTAAATTTAAAAATTACAATATTATCGTATTATTGTAATATTTTACATATTTAATAAAATATTAATTTTCTTTTATAACCATTTAATTTCTATAAATATATATAAAATATTTTTCTCTTATAGCAAATCATTTTTAAAAAGTTACTTAAATTTAAAAAAAAATCACATTTTTTTCTCGTGTATTCTTCATCTAAGAGAATATGTTTGTAACAAAAAGAACTTGTTCACGATATCTAAAATCTCAAGTTTCTTCATTTTTGAAAACCTATTTGACATGCTCTAACATTCAAATAATAATATTATTATGTTAAAAACATTTCAAAATAAGAGAAAAATCTAGAAAATCATATCAAACTTTTTCATTTTGAATAATTAAGAGGTTTTTTATTTTCAAGTTAGTGGTTCTTTTATTGTTTATTCATTTAGTTCAGAATCTGTTAAGTTGTCTCTAGCATTAATCTATCTAAAATGAACACCAATTTATTTTAATTTATCAAGATAGAATAATTTTTAGAAACAACTCAATAAAATAAAAACATAATGAATAAAAAATCAAATGAACCAATTTTTAAAATTTCAATAGTTTATTAATTAGAAAAATGTTCAAAAATTTAATTATTTAAAATAAAAAACTTATTTATTTATTCATTCAATTCTTTCTAAAATTTAACCATTTAAAATAAGAAATTTCACTAAACTTATCTTTGTGTTTTCCCTAAATGAACTTTATAAGTAATTTATTAAAATCAAAATTATCTAGAAAATAAAATTCCGTACCCTTGATATTTAAATCTCTCGAGCCCATCCACTACGTACCATAATTTATGGAACATTTTTAATTTGTTTAACACACGCCTGGATTTACACGTCTCACTATTCAACATTAATTGGTTTTTTTTAAATCAATTGGTATATTCTCTATCTTTTAAATTGAATGTTTGACCAAGGAGTTGTGTATTTGGCGGAGAATTTCAATCCAAAACGACGTCGTTTTGATGGTATTGCAAACCCACTTGATCTGATCTGTATTTCGATTGTATTTTGGTCATTTTGGTAAAATCAAAAAGAAAATGATCGTTTTGCTAAATGGTTTTTTTAAAATGGTCAAAATAATTAAATTCCCTTTAAATTATCATATGATCCTAAATTGATATTAATATACGTTATATTTTACTACCATGGCTTCTAAAAAGATGCTTATAGACAATTATCAACGGTACATCAATGATTTTTGTCCAACTGATGTATCTTTAAAACGGATTAAAAGCTCATAAAGCCGTCCCATATAATCTTTAGTCGAATTTCATTGTTTTGAAGAACTTTTTCATTTTGTAGGTTAATTTCGAGAGATATTCTTTTAAGTTTATTTGGTTGATTTTCCAAAGTTTTTTTTTTAGTTTCTGGGTTGATGTCTAATATCCTAAACATCATTCAAAGCTTAACATATTAACCTTTTATAACCCCAGAAAAGTTCTGCTTGTTATAATCAGTTGAACTGGAGAACGAGACCTGCTTGGCCTTTGTAGGTTTGCCCCGGATGCATCAACATTAATACATTATGATTACTTAACATCAATAATTTATTTCATGTGTGTTCCGTATAAAATTGTATTACGTATTAAATTTGAGTTTATAACGTATCAATTTTATGTTTGTTTATAAAAGCTATATCTTACCCATATTTTTAGATATAACTTATTACTAATTTGGCTCAAGATATAAAATTTGATAACAACTAACAAACGCATGAAAATGATTGTCGTGGGATACAATATTTATCACATCTTTTTTATTTATTTGTAATAATATATTGCACAAATTAAATAAAAATAATATCAGGCTCTTTTAAACATTTTTTTTTCAAAAATAATACTTGAATTCAGATACTTTGCAATATTAGTCAACAAAGGTCAACATGACATCAATAAACTTGTTTATTAACTCGATTTAACACTAGTAGTAACTTCATCTATATTTTGATTGATAATTTATGGATATACAAAACATGTTCAACTCGAAAAAATATATGAATTTAAAAAATTTAATCGAACTTCTACATTGATGTTTATAAAACTTGAGTTGTTAAACTAAACGTATTTTATTTTATGTTTAAGTATTTAAGACCGATTTAAATTCAAGTTTACGTGTGAAATCAATAAGTAATTAACAAAAAGAAAAATGAAAAGAAGTTCGTTTTTAGGATTTTTAATGGAAAAAGAATCTAAAATAGGTGCTTCCTTTTGGCTTATAATCTCCGTTGTCAAAATATGTAGTTATATATACTTATATATAAGGCCTGCATTTTCAAGAAAACAAGATCCAAGAAAGCTCCAAACTTGAGCATTAGAAGATTCTCAACTTCAATCCCATTAATTATAATAATTAAACCCCACAAAAAACAAACAAATCTTAACACCACCCACCACTACAAAATACAAGCTTAGTTTGACCACTCTTCATTAATAATGGCGACCCAAAAACCTGCAAATCTTGAAACGATGAAGAAGAAGAAGAAGAAAGTGAAGTTGAAATGGAGCAATCTCTACACTTTTTCTTGTTTACGGCCACCACCACCGCCGGCGGTCAACCGTTCCGATTTCGGTCAACCTGGGTATTCCAGAGTCGTTTTCTGCAATGATTCAGGAATGCATAAAACGAAACCATATAAGTATCCCACAAATGATGTTTCAACAACTAAGTATAATGTTGTGACGTTTCTTCCTAAATCGCTTTTCGAGCAGTTTCGTAGGGTGGCGAATCTGTATTTCTTGTTGGTTGCAGTGTTATCTGTTACTTCTTTAGCTCCTTTCTCTCCTCTTAGCTTGATTGCTCCTCTGGTTTTTGTGGTTGGAATCAGTATGATCAAAGAAGGTGTCGAAGATTGGCATCGATTTTTGCAAGTATGTAACGAAACCATTCTGCTACTTAATTATCTGTAAGGGTGTGTTTGGTACACCGAACAGAACAGGGACCATTGTTCCAGTCTGATGTTTGACAGGACTTTGAACAGACATATATTTTACCAATATAACCTCATGTCCGGTTTACCAAAAGCTTAATACTTGTTCTGTTCAGTTTTGTTTTACCAAACCCCTGACAGTTGCTCGGTCTAGTTATGTCTTACCAACAACAGTTGTCTTGCCCAGTTCTGTCTTACCAAACGCCAAACAGGTCCAATTCTGTCTTACCAAACGTTAAAGAGTGTCTAGTTTTATCTTACCAAACGTTAAAAAGTGTCCAGTTTTGTGTCTTACCAAACGCCAGGTCCAATTCTGTCTTACCAAACGTTAAAGAGTGTCCAGTTTTATCTTACCAAACGTTAAAAAGTGTCCAGTTTTGTCTTACCAGCTGAAAAGTTGTTCTGTCCGCTGTTGATTTGTTTTGTGCTTATTTTTGTGTTTTTTCAGGATTTGGAGGTGAATTCGAGGAAAGTGAAGGTTCATAATGGGAATGGAACGTTTGTTGATAGATCATGGAAGGTGCTTCGAGTTGGAGATGTTGTGAAGGTGAGCAAGAACGAGTATTTCCCAAGTGATCTTTTGTTATTATCTTCAAGCTATGAAGATGGTGTTTGTTATGTTGAAACGATGAATTTAGATGGAGAAACCAATCTCAAAATCAAACGTTGTTTGGAATGCACTTTTGGTTTCGATGAAGAACTGAAATTCGATAAGTTTAAAGCTACGGTTCGATGTGAAGATCCCAATTCGAGTTTGTATACTTTCGTTGCAAATTTGGAGTTTGGAGATGAAGATGAGTTGGATTCTTCATATCCTTTATCTCCTTCTCAGCTTCTTCTTCGAGATTCGAAGCTTCAAAATACGGATTATGTTTATGGAGTTGTGATTTTTACTGGACGAGATACGAAAGTGGTTAGAAATTCGATGAAATCACCATCGAAACGTAGCAGGGTGGAGAGAAAGATGGATCATGTGATTTATGTTTTATTTTTCATGTTGCTTTTAATCTCTTTGATCACCTCCATTGGTTCTGTTCGATATACAGATCAACCTCAAACAGCTAAAGAATGGTGGTACCTTCGATTGCTGGATGATACAGATGGGTCTTTTGATCCAGATAAGCCACTGATTTCTGGGTTTCTTCAGTTCTTGAGGGCACTTATATTATATGGGTACTTGATTCCGATTTCTCTTTATGTCTCCATTGAAGTAGTCAAGTTCTTACAAGCAATGCTCATAAACAATGACCACCACCTGTTCGATGAAATGTCTGGGAAATCCGTCGAATCCCGGACTTCAAATTTGAACGAGGAACTTGGTCAGGTCGAGATGATTTTATCGGACAAAACTGGGACTTTAACTTGTAATCAAATGGAGTTTAGGAAATGCTCGATTGAAGGAATTTCTTATGGGGGTGATGTAAATGAGATCGTTCGAGCTGCTTCTCAACGAATGAATATCGATATCGAGAGCTATCGTTTCAATCTCGATGGTGCAGATTCTACGCCTCGTGATAGCATCGAGATGGTCGAGATTTCTTCTGATCAAAATAAGATTGATTTTAATGGTGAAAAGGGTATACAGAATCTTGGTGTTACTGCTATAAAAGGTTTCAATTTTAGAGATGATAGATTGATGAACAAAATGTGGCTTCAGGGATCAAATGTATGGGATATGATAATGTTCTTTAGAGTTATGGCTTTATGTCACACAGGCATACCAGTTGAAAATGGTGAAGAAACAATTAGCCATAATAAACTCAAATATGAAGCAGAGTCCCCTGAAGAAGTGACATTTCTGATTGCTGCCCAAGAGTTTGGATTTCAATTTTGTAGAAGAACTCAGTCTTCAATGTTTGTGAAAGAGATTGATCCTTCTGGCTTTGAGGTTGAAAGGTTGATACTTTTTCCCAATCTTTGTTTATCATCTTAACCGTAAAAGTCTGTTAAAAGTGTCATATCAGCCAAACTTGGACCATTTTCCTCTGTATATGTTGGAACATCCATTCTCTCTATAATGGGTCCCACATATTCTTACATGGTATAAGAATCAGGTTTACCACTTCTGGGCAATCTGTCCAATTCTCACATTTCTAAGGTTAAATTTCAGGGAATACAAGCTATTGAATTTATTAGAATTCAGTAGCTCTAGGAAGAGGATGTCGGTAATAGTTCGCGATGAAGTTGGTCAGATTTTCCTATTCTGTAAAGGCGCTGACAAGTAAGTTTCTTGATTTTCTGATTATGGTCTGAATTAAAACACATTTTGTTATACATTGAATACCAAAAACATTTACTTTTTGCATCTTTATGAAGTTAAGGTAGAATTTATAGATTTTGTGGTTAAAGATTCAATCTATTGATGTTATCCTGCAGTATAATCTTCGATAGGCTAGGTGATGGTGGTAGAACATACCAACATGCTACAACGATCCATCTTGCAAACTATGCAGAAGATGGGCTAAGAACAATGGTGTTTGCCTATCGAAAGATTGAAGACTCTGAGTATGAACAATGGAGCTCAACATTCGCGAAAGCTAAGGCGACAATTGGGCATGAAAGAGAAGAGTTGCTAGAGAACGTATCTGAAATCATCGAGAAAGATTTGGTGTTGTTAGGTGCCGTAGCTGTTGATGATAAGTTACAAGATGGGGTAAAAATCTCTCTTTATCTCCCATCTCGCTTTTTAGAGTCTCATATCAGCTAGACTTTGATTTATTCTCTTCAATATATGTTGGAACCTTTGCCTTTCAATATATATATATATATATATATAGAGGAAAGTTCAAATGTGAACTCATTTTTGGTTGTGAACGTGAGGACGAATCTCAGCCACTTATCCGGTCAATAAAGGTGGCTTTGACCTGGTTCCCCTCCTTTAATAATCTCCACCCTCCCATGAATCGCGTCAATCCTCCGTGATCGCGTCCACCATAACCGAAGATGTGTGGCTGAGATTCGTCCTCACGTTCACAACCAAAAATGAGTTCACATTTGAACCTACCCCTATATATATATATGTTGGAACCTTCGTATTTTCTCATGGGCTAATAATCTAACGAGGTTCTACATATTCTCACATCTGTAAACATCGATATCAGGTTGCAGAATGCATAGATAAACTTGCACAAGCTGGACTCAAGATATGGCTCCTCACTGGGGACAAGAAGGAGACCGCGGTTAATATTGGGTGAGAATTTGTAAAAATGGTCTAATTTTTTATAGTTGCATAAGATTTCTCACCTTTTTTTCCCATTTTTTGGTCAGATTTGCTTGTAGTTTGCTTAGGCATGATATGAAGCAGTTTCATTTGAGTTTGAGCAGGGATGCTGAATCGAAAAACCAATTGAAGGTGAATATATATCATGCACTCGGCTTGTGTCAGTTTATTCAATTTGATAGCAAAAACCAACCGATGATTTATATATATATATATAGCCAAAAAAATCTGAGTTAGGGGTAATAAGTAAACATTTTGTAGCTTTTCAGGCTATGAAAGATGATATATTAAACCAAATCGAGGCTTCTTATCAAGTGACGGTTAATGAAAAAACCAAGGATGATCCTTTCGCTCTCGTGGTGGATGGGAAAGCGCTTGAAATTGCTTTGACGAATGACATAAGAGACCGTTTCTTGCAGTTGGCGGTTAATTGCGCGTCTGTTATATGTTGTCGTGTTTCTCCAAAACAGAAAGCTTTGGTAAGCTAGATTCATACAGATCGAACAACAATCAGAAATTAACCAAACCACATGCCATCTAACTTTGCGTCTTGTGTGCAAACTTAATTAGATTACTCGATTAGTGAAGAAATATACAGGCAAGATGACATTGGCGATTGGAGATGGAGCGAATGATGTTGGCATGATTCAAGAAGCTGATATCGGAATTGGAATTAGTGGCATGGAAGGAATGCAGGTATATATATGTCAAATATGTCTAAATATCAATAATAAAATGTTTTATATCACTTATGTTTTTAAGGACGCTTTTGAAATAAAATATCCTATTAGTTCTTTTCATAAAACACCTTTGAGAAATGTCCTATGAACACATTTTTTTGTTAAAACACTTGTTTTTATAAGACATTTTTTGATAATAATGTCATATAAAAGGAATAATATGACTCTCAAAAGTGTTCTAAGAAACTTGTTAGAATGCTAAAAAAACGTCTTATAAACTTATTGAAACTACGTTATATATGAAGCACAACTGTTTGGTCTTATATATGAAGTAACTGATGCTTCTTTCATTTCTGACACCATAATGTTCCATATTTACTTGCAGGCTGTCATGGCAAGTGACTTCTCTATGCCTCAATTTCGGTTCTTGGAACGGCTACTAATAGTGCATGGCCATTGGTGTTACAAGAGAATCTCCAAGATGGTCGATACAATTTTTCTTTTTGAATTTAGAAGTTAATATATATATATATATATATATATATATATTTCGGTATAAGAGTATGAACGCTTACTTTCTGAATTGTTTCTTTTTGCAGATTCTCTATTTTGTATACAAGAACATCGTATTCGGCCTCACCTTATTCTACTATGAACTCTACTCCAAATTTTCCGGAGATGTCTTGTATGACGGATGGTATATGGTTATGTTCAATCTCTTTCTAACATCCCTGCCCGTTATATCGTTAGGCGTCCTCGAGCAAGATGTTTCTTCCGATATTTGCCTTCAGGTACATTTCCAAAATTACTTTCAAACAGATTCTTTTAAATGCATGACTTTCTGACAGATTTTGAGGCATTCTTGTTTAAGAAGTGTTGACATTCTTCTGTTAAGACAACTTTTGTTAAATCTGTTAGAAGATCATGCATTTAAAATAAAAATTAGCTTCATTATGGTTGGCTAAATGACCAAATTACCATTGTACTTTCCAAACTCCACAGTTTCCGGCCCTTTATCAACAAGGACAAAAGGGTATTTTCTTTAGTTGGAAGCGAATCATCGGTTGGATGGGAAACGGGATACTTACATCTCTAGTGATATTCATCCTAAATGTTTACATTCTCTCTTTATCGGCATTCCGACAAGGAGGAGAAGTCGTAGATATTTCACATTTAGGCGTAACTACATACACAACCGTCGTGTGGACCGTTAACTGTCAAATTGCGCTAATCATCACTCATTTCACTTGGATCCAACATTTCTTCATTTGGGGAAGCATCTTATGTTGGTACATCTTCTTACTCTTCTATGGCGCACTTCCACCAAAATACTCCAATCGAGAATTCCGACTCCTCGTGGAAGCCGTGGGGCCCGCACCCGTGTACTGGATCGTCGTTTTGTTAGTCGTAGTCGTTTCTGTTCTTCCGTACTTCATTTACATGGTCATCCAGCGGTCGTTTTATCCGATGGATGACCATGTGATTCAGGAAATGAAATACGGAAGGAAAGTTGTTGTAGACGATGAGACGTGGTTAAGAGAGAAGAAAAGCTCGAGGAAAGCGACCCATATCGGGTTTTCAGCTAGAGTCGATGCGAAAATCCTTCATTTGAAAGATCAACTACATAAGAAAAGAATGTTTATTATTAAGTCTATTACTAATAGTCCAATTCGTAGATCAATAACCATTAGCTCATAGTTAGAAAATAGAGATTTGGAAACACCAAAGTGGATTGTTCCACATGGTGATTTTATACACACTTAGTTTCAAAAGGCATTATTATATATAGAGTATATTTATACAGACTTGTAACTTATCCGTAACTTAATTAGTTGTTGAGTAATAATCTAGTTGATACTACTGTTAGCTTGTCATGGTTTATAAAAAAACTAGAGTAATGTAAAATTATCCAAAAGATAATTATAAAATATATATAATTAAAAAAAATCGACCTATCATCGTAAAACAAGTAGTAATGAAAATTATGAGTTTTCAAATTAACTAGGTTTACCAAGTAGAGGGAGATTCAAATGAGAATTTTGTAAATTTAAAAGGTCAAAGGACACCTTGTGGACCATATATGATGTGGGTTTCATACATTAAAAAATCATAAATGATTCAATGGTGGGCCCCATTGAATCAGATATGATTTTTTAATGTATGGGACTCACATCATACGTAGTCCACAAGATGTTTATTTAAATAAGGGGTGTTCTTGTATGATCCTTCCGCTTACCAGGTATCTTTGTATAAACGTAATCATTTGAGAGCTGGCATGAGCCAAATAAGGGATTGGGTTCAATATATTATTTTGTCAAACGGGCCTAATATAATAAAATTAAGCCTTTTTATGGGTTTGATATATAAGTTGACTTTATCTGTCCTATAAATGGTCCGGGTTAATGGGCCTAAATAGTTTTTTTTTAATCTTAGAAAACACACAACCTATAGTTCTATACAATTTATATCTACCAAGTACCAATTTACAATGTATTGTGCAGTAGTCATGCAATCGTTATAGTGAAACCAAAGCCCTTATGATATCTACAAATACTATTGGATTTAAGGAAACATAAATAAAACCATATACCTAAATTTAGGTCCTACAAGAATGAAAAAAATTACATAACTAAACCATTAAGGCTCGTTTGGTTTGCAAGATTTGATGGGATTTGAAATTGGATTTCATTCTAATTCCGCATTTGATTTAAAAAAAAGTCTGGAATTGAAATCCACAAACATGAGATTTTGAAATCTCATGGAGTAGTTAGTATTTCATGGTATTTATTTATAATAATATTTTAGAATATGTTAAACTTATACACTTGATTTGAAATAATCAATTAATAAAAGGGTAATTAATTATTTTTATAAGTATCTACAAAATAGAATTAGATTCTATTCCAAACCCTACTATACAAATTAACCAAATACACTAAAAGATTCCAATTCCTTTCATCAAATCTGAATCACTCAAAAATATTTTATTAATCAAACGCTTCCTAACAACTCTAAGAACCTCTCATAGTTAATACTGGGATTTCTTAAAGACATGTTAATTACTAGTACAACCACCAAATCAGCTAGAAATACAACAAATTTTATATGAAAATCCATTTAATCTAAATACATACACAAAATTTTCTTTCCCTTATACAAAAACCACCTTTATTCTATAGCAACAAGCAAACTTTCCAAATGATTAAGTTATTGACCTAACAGGACTCACGTTATCAGTAGGGTCAACCTCACAAAAGTTTAAGGGTTCGTGAATAGTGTGTATCAATATTGTTGTATCTAAACATTATATAGTTAAACAAAACAGGCAAACCTATATCTAAGTCGAAAGACTTTTCTCTACGAACTTTTCCCTGAAAATCTATCGCTAAAAGGTGATTCCTCAAAAAACGGTCACAAACGTTGGTGGGTAAATTGCTGGAGGTAATTTAAATCAATGACAAATTACCCAGGGATTTTCTGGGTAACCCGTTGGTATTTATTTTACTGAACCATCGGTATTTTCTGGGTGATCCGTGGGTAATTGCCGACAGAAATTTCCCTGGGTAATTTTTGTGAGTAAAAGTAATTTATTTTGTAGTGAAAGTGTCTTGTCAAATCCACAATTAGGAAGACTTCAAGGTCATGAGGAAACTCTAAGGTAAATAACAACTTTTTTTTTTGAAAGGGTATCATAGGCATTTGTCTAGACTAATCCCTGACAAATTTAAGACTGCTAAAACATACAACCCTGAGATAATTCCCCAGTGGCCACAAGTTGTTTGCCACAAGGGTCATTGGTCCAACCGTATCCGGGGTTATAACCAAGAGGTTCGAAGGGTTCAAATTAACTAAAGATTGTGATTTTCTGAGAAAATTGCAGTCTATGATTTCATCAGAAATTACAGAATCCGTGATTCAATTATATAGCAACTTAACTCCACCTTCAAATAGAATATATTGGTATGTATGGAACACTACCAATCTCATTAGCTAACCATATTTATGTATGCCATCATGTAATGTAACATTCAACTGTCGAATTGAACATCAATATTGATATTACCATCTACACAAAAGATTAATCATCAGATAGAACCTTACTAACACTTTAGAATTAATGATTACCTACTAATCATCGAGAAGCTATCGTTCGATCTTCAAACATCAAGATCCATAGCACATCAGTGAAAAATTAAAGCAGAATAACCACTTGGGACTTGTTAAGATTCAGGAGGATGTAGTGAAAATCTCATGTTACCCATGCTTGAATCCAGGTGCCGACAAAGCACTTGCGTGACCATGGAGTGGCCATTCATGGTCTTTGAGGACTAATTGGTACACATAAGCTGGCCCAAATGCCCACGTTTACCTAGAAAAAAAGTATAATTCACATTGTTGATTATCTGAAAAAATTACTTTAAATAGAAATACATTTCAGAAATAGAAGGTAAAGATAATCAATAAAACATATTATGAACACTAGGTGATTGTTTTCTAAATATTATGAACATATTTGAGGACTAATTGGTACACTAGTTGGGCTTTCTATATATAGTATAACTTAGTCAAGTCAAACTTGTTAAATATGTATAATGATTCATCGAACGGAAATTAGAACCCAACACTATAGCTAAGAATATAAGACACACCAAAAGAAATAACATAAGCTTGATGTTAGAATGCATGTACATGATAAATATGAACAAAGATTTTGAAAAATTCAAGAAACAAACATAAATTTTGAAAAATTTATTGATAAATATGAAGGGGTTCATGTGAGACCAGCCTGTTTTCGTGAGACCTGTGAGACCACATTTTTACACTTGAAACTTCACAGCAAATCAATGTGAAGGTAAAAAAAATCCGAACATTCACAGCAAAAACACTATGTATGTTACCTTCACACTGTTTTGCTGTGAGACTTCAAGCGTAAAAAAGTGGTTTCATGAAAACATCGATTTTCTTTTACCTTCACAGTGACTTAATGCGAAGTTTCAAGTGTAAAAATGTGGTCTCACGGGTGAAAACAGACTTGTCTCACATGATCCCAAATCATGCACGGATTCTACTTCTCAATGAAAAAAAAGCTCTCTACAATCTTGATGTGGCTTTTAGTAACCAGTGAGAAAGAGAATATTGGCAGAAAAAAAGTAGCTCTTTCACATAATACTACCATAAATCTAAACTCAAGTTTTCAAAATAAAACTTATACTTGAAAAACAAAATCTTGGAAATATGATCATACAGATTGAAAATGAAAAGGGGAGAGGACCATTCTACATAACGTGTAATGGTCCTACCGTTTTCCATGGATTTAGCACAGTAAACCATGAAAGGTCACGCTTTAAAACTTGTCCATATTCCTTACCAAGTAATAATAATGTAAGATATATTATAATATTGAAGTAAATTACTTGTAATATATATATATAGTAATCATGATCTGTTGTTTGTAATTTAATTTCATCAACCATTCCATCCTTAAATTTGCAAAAATATAACAGATCAACTAGCTGATCCTTCATTTAATTTTCTGAAAAGAAAAATGAGAAAAACAAAATAGTTAAGAAATGGGTGAAGAGAAGAAGCTGACAGATAGATCATGAGCACACAAAGCAATCGTATCTCACTTGATACTATTTGCCTTTGTGTGCTCACTCTCTTCTGTCAGCCAGCTCTATCGCCACCACAACTACTATACCTCACCAATATATATATATATATATATATATAGTATAGCAAACCACATGAAATAAAAAAAATGACTGCTGTTTCAGTAGATCTGATGAGAACAAACCAAAAAAAAACGGCCAGAATACTATATAATCAGTGTTTGTTCAGCGAGTAAAAGAAAAAGAGAAGAGAAAAAGAACATTTGATGTCTCTTCTCAGGTGTCTGATTCTCTCTCAAGCATGCAGCTTAATGGGAGACAAGAAGTGTCATCTGAACAATATAGAACAGTACTATCAGTGAACACCAGATCGATTTAAGAGCTACAGATCTAGATCGATGTGCTTTATGTGAGAGAGGTTGGTTAGGGTTTGGGAAGGAAATGGATGAGAGACTTTGTATTATAATGAATGGTTTTAAGTACTGGCTTAATTTAGGGTTTATTTATTTTCGATTTTTCTTTTGGTGTTTTCTTGGTTTAATAAATAAACCCTAGCAACCTCTATCTTAACTTGGTGATGGATTTATGATCAACTTTTACAACTTTAGCAAATCATATATATATATATATATATATATATATATATGGGAACCAACCTTAATGAGTTACGTACAGAATGTAAGAAATAATTGGGCATTTTTCAAACTTATTAGAAAAGTTTATAGGATGTTTAAAATGTTTAAACGTCTTAATAGCATACTTTATAGGAAAGTTTAAACGTTTTAATAACATACTTTATAGGATCTAAGTTTAAACGTTGATCCTAAAAGTGTTACAAATAGGTTTATATGATGTTTTTAGGTGTTTAACATATTTTTTAAGACGCTTTTAAAATTAGGTGTTGTATTAAGGAGGTGTTTGGGATTGCTTATTTGAAACAACTTATTGTTTTTCTACAAAAGTGTTTATCAACTTTTGATAAATAAAAATGTTTTAACTTCTTAAAAATATTCTTATCACTGGTTTGGTATCAGATAAGTTGTTTTTTCCAAACACTCACAAGTGCTTATTACCGGCACCACACCAGAATAAGTCAATAAGTTGTTTTTATAAGCGATCCCAAACACCCCCTAACTATTTTATAAGAGACTATTTGAAAAAAAATCCTATATAAAAAGATGAGTTTATAGAACATTCTTACTATACTTGGGATCATGTGAGACCAAATTGTTTTTATGACACATATTTTTTACACTTGAAACTTCACAACAAAACAATATGAAAGTAACATTCAAAGTGTTTTTTTTTTTGTGAAAGTTCAGATTTTTTTACTTTCACATTTTTTTGCTGTGAAGTTTACGTGTAAAAATGTGGTCTCACGGCTCTCATGAAAATAAGTTGGTCCCACGTGAACCCATTCATTCTTACTATTAATAGCTAATACAACATTTTATTTTGATAATTTTAGATATCACACTTTAATTATATTTTGATCATATAAACTTAAATTATATAAATTACCCAATTTTGTGTTTTAGTTTGGTTCGTATAACAAAATCCTATATAGTTTGGTCGACCAAATTAACAAAATGGTGGGTATGCTCTAGGGCAAGGTGGATAAAAGGAGACAAGAAGTGCAATTACTTCCATTAGCTACACATATCATTTTTTTTGGACAACATTTTAACACACTCACACATCCCAGGATATCCTGATCCAAACGGGCATCGACTAATCCCCTGCACCCATGATTCAACCCTAAGAACCGGCCCATGAACTCGCCCCTGAACCGGCCCAAAGAACCGACCCAAGAGCTGGATACTAGGGATGAGCGGAACGGACCGAAATCCTGAACCGAACCGGTACCGGTACCAAATTTCATTAATCATTTCGGGATTCGGTATAGGGATTTATGACTTTCGGTTTTCGGTACTTTCGGTTTCGGTACCGGCTCGGTACGGGACCGGTTCGGTTCGGGATATCGGTACCAATTTGGTTAAGTGATTTTGGTTTTTGTCATTGCGTTTAATGGTAAACGGTGAAAAACCTTAGTGATCATTCAAAAAAATGGTACCAAACGGTTCTAGTCCCGAAAATTCCGGTACCGGTACCGAATTTCACTAATCGGTTCGGTATTCGGTATTGAATTTTTACACTTCCGGTTTCGGTACTACCCGGTTTCGGTACCGGTCCGGTCCCGAGCTCACCCTTACTGGATACCTTATAATTGTCAGCCGAGGGGTTCGAACCCTCGCCAACCAGGGATACCATCCACTGGTGACTTAGATGTTACCTAATACCTGCTAGGCCAGACAACCTTCGGTGCTACAGATATAATTTGATAACATTCCAATCATCTTCTTGGCCTCATATATGGTTGATTCAACATGGATCAATCGAGGACACATGATTTAAGAACATGCACGTTATTAGTATTTTATTGATCAATATACTCTTCAGTATTTAACTCAATCACTTTCGGCTACTTATGATTGGAGCATAATAAGATTAACTGACTGAACTTTTCATTTGCAAAATGGGAAGAGTGGCTACATTTCTAAATTAGACTTCGAAAAAGCATATTCAGTGAGTCATGCGTTTTCTCTTTCGATAATGAAGACAATTGATTCGTTTTGGGAGAAGATTCATATATAAACTTTGTGTGAAGATTGTTTGAAAATCAAATTGATCATCATCCTTTACAAATAAAGCTAGTACTTATGATCAAGCTAGGAGACTTTCAAACAGCCTTTTGGCCTAAAGATAAATTATGAGAGAGTGACATATTCGATTTTCGCTAATTCAAGGTTATCGGTAATCAACTCATGTCCAAAGATAATGTAAGTGTGTTTGCATGCAAAACACACATACATTTTGATATTCAAAAACGAGAAGAAAGTAATAATTGATAAGTTAGATTCAGGAGAGACAGTTCCTTTGGGCAGGGGATAGTCCAAAGCATATGATAAATTGGAAAAAGGTGTGTAGATCAAAACATTTGGGATACTCAGCATAATCCCCTTGCAGACTAAAACCTAGTAAATAAAAGTCTAATTAATTAATTTGTGAGGGTAGTAACTTGGGCAAATTAAAAACAAGAAAATATATATTATATCTACCAAATTGATCAAGCATTAGGCCAACATAAATGAATAATCTCTATCAAATGTTTGGAGGAGTCTGCAAATGGAGATATTAATTACCTTCAGATATTCAGAAAATGGAGTTCTAAGATACATAACTTCATGATTTCAAACTAATTCAGAAAATGGAGATACCAATTACCTTTAGATATTTATTTGCGATGTTTCTACTACAATTACAAATATAGATATCAAATCACAATCTAAATAGGCATGCTCGACTCCCTTACAAATGCTATGTACATCGCGTATGTTGTTTTGGCCAAATTTTATTCATAGCCTATTAGCCCTTCCTATACGAGTGGCATGTGAGTGAAAAGGGAGTATGAAATGTGAGTGAGCTAGGGGTTTCTCTTAATTGCTTCCAAATCAAGTACAGTACTGTCCATCAAGCCCATTGGTATTTAGACACCAAAGACTAATTAGAGTTGCAACTGAAGCATTCATACAGCAGCAGAAACTTGCTCTTTGCTGGTCTGTCATTGGTCGTCCCAAGGTGGATCGAGCTAGTGTGATGTTTTTTTTTATTGCAGCTTGATATATCGTTAGGTGTTTATATTTTCCCGGTACATGATATATATATACATTTACATATGTATTTAGGGTTGGGTTCTAGTGAGAAAAAGGAGAATTATGGTGAGAAACGTAATAAGAGATCTACACCATTGGATGCACATTAGGATGTGAAGCATCGAGATGAGATGCACTGAGATGCACCAGATCAATCCCCGTATGAACACAATTCATTGGTGAGTTTGAAATTAAAAGTGATCAATGATTCAAATTCTTTCTTACGCTTCTCACCTTAACTCAATTTTTCACACGATTTTGTACCTATGTATTTATGTATGTGTACACACACACACACACACAGAGAGAGAGAGAGAGAGAGAGAGAGAGAGTTAATCTGTGGGTTTGCTGCTTCTTAAGAGTTTACTACTTTTACATTTGAGTGGTATTTTCTAATTTTGTTTACATATATCTCCACATTTTTTTATCCCCAAATATGCATGCTATTTAGAAAATCAGAATCATAAGAAGATACAATATATATGAATACACCATTAGTTGGATTGTGGTCCATGCCCTGGAGTTCGCAGCAGCTGCCCCACTAGTTCACTCACAGACAGAAATCAAGAAGCGAACAATAACAAATGGAAGAATTGCTTAATCAAAAGCCTCAAACCCCATTAAAACATGGTGTAATAATTGGCAAAAGAAATTCAACTTGAAAACAGATTCAAGTGTGCAAAATGGTTTTAAGTGTACAAAAATACAAAATATTGTGGGTTGGGCGTGACCAGTGAAATTCAACTATTTACTACTAATATATACATGTTTAAACCCTATTAGTCATTGCCCCTAGTTAATTTTTACCTATGCCCCCCACTGACTAATCTTGCTGGCCTTACTTAAAGCCAATTTATTGGAAATGGTAGTGTATTTAAAATGAATATTGGGATCCCTTGGTTTTCTGTTTAACCTTCTAATTAGTTAATTTCTCTTATTTAAGCAATTAGATTGCCATGATGCCATCCATTTATGTTATTTCGACTAAATAGTCAAAAATAAATCATACTGAATATTTCGACTAAACGGACCCAAACTTCATTCGGTTCAGGTGGGTTAATCAATTTGGGATTTTTTTTCACTCTCCTAGGTGTGCGTCCAGTCCCCTAAATTCCTAGATCCGCCACGGTATGTATAAACCCTAAATATATGGCTGTCCACTACAACTTAACTGTAGACATTTCATGAAATTAAACATCATACTAACAAATTATAGAAAGTAATATTCAGCTAATCCTCCAAATTAATCTGTGGAATTTGCTTGAAAAGGTGCCATTATACTGTATGCATATATAAATCAGTAATGGCCATTCTAAGAACAAAAGGATATATCCACAACAACAATGCAGAATGTTGCTATATATATATGTATATATATATATATACAAAGCTACATATTTATATATAATTTTGTGTGCTATCTTGAGGTAATTTTGGGTACGATGAGGTCCTCCATCGATATGATCAAAATTAAAGGCTCAATCTGTCCTTTTCTAAAATTAATAAAGAAAACAATCAATTGGACCATGTATGGGATGGTGTAGCTGGTAACCCTCCTACCTGGAAATGAAGCAAGCATGCTCCCTGATTCATCTTCTAGGACAAAAGCTATTCATGATAATTGGCACATTAAAAATAATCATTTGTATATTTTTCTATTTTCTAGATTTAATTTGAAAAAAGAATCAATAAATAACTCAAAAACGGAGATGAATTTGAAAAAATAAGACAGGTATGGTCCATGTAGAGTAGAGAGGTTATGTATGATTATGAGCAGAAAATCGTTCCACATTCTAAAAATGGATTAATGGAATAATAAATTGAGACTGAACTATTTCAGCTATATTTGATTTGGTTTCTTTTTCAATTTTTGAGAAATTGTTTTTTTTCTCCTGATATTCAACCCGCTATGCGAGCCGACTAATCCCAGAACGATCACCCGTTTTGCAGGTAGGCTGGAGTTAGGGGTGTAAACGATTCGTGCTTTTAAAGAGCTACTTGAGCTCGAGCTTAATAATTCTCGAGCTCGAGTCGATCTCCAACATAAAATAGAACTCGTTTAACTAGGGCTTAATAACACTAATGTTCGACTCGGCTCGTTCGGAAACTCGATTCAATTTTTCGAATCGAGCCAAATAAAGTCGAGCCATTCGAGCATACCCCTTTTTCGAGCCAAACATGCTCATATATTTATTAATCAATACAATAAAAATATAAAACTTATCGAGCTCAAGCAGATAAACAAGTTAATCGATCGCGAGTTCGAACCCATAAACGAGTATCGAGCTCGAGCCCGATAACTAAAAAATTATTCGAGCTCGAGCCCGATAACTCAAAAATTATCCGACCTCTCGAGCTCGAGCCCTACATTGAAAAGTTAACCGAGCTCGAATCCAATATTAATTTTTTGAGCCCGACTTGATTAATCTACTACTCGGCTCGGCTTGGCTCGGCTCCTTTACACCCCTACCCAGAGTCACCGGATTTAAACCTCCGTGGCCACAAGGGGATTTTTGATCCTTCCTGGATTTGAACCTGGGACCTCCAGGTACTAGACTTTTTCATATATTAGTTTTTCAATTAAAAAGTTGCATCTTTTTAGGTTTATAAAGTGTTTGGACAATCATGAAACATGAACAAACTAAGGGTGTGTTCAGTGCGCTTGATGGAGTTTAAGGTCAAACCCAAATCGCATCGAGTATATTGTATATATGAACATTTTCCCAAGCCAAAAAAAACTGCATCACATTTTTAATATCTTTAACACATTTCAGTTCAAAAATTATAAAAAAGAACACTTGAAAATCAATCAACGATAACTAGCTAGTCTTGGAGTGAAAAGTTTCAACATTGTCAATCAAAAAAGAAATTCTTTTAAACTCATAAATGAGTAGCAGAATGTGAGTATCAACATCATAGAGCAAAAAACAGAAATAAATTCAAGCAGAACGTTAGTATCAACATATAATAATACCACGTTATTCTCATACAATTTTACATTTTTTTAGTTTAAATACTAAACAACATATACCCTTTTTTGAGTTTAAATAGCAATTATAACCATTTTGGCGACCTGGCACATAACTTATAACAATTATTCCGAAGCTCGGTCCTAAGGACACTTACCACCTCGAATAAATTCACTCCACATATTCATGAGAGGTGGACCTGAGCTGAGTACTCAATATATCAGTGGTGGACCTACACATCGAGGGAAAAAATCTTATTTTTACAAATAAATATATATATTTATTTTAAACCCTAATGGCTAAGTGCCTCCATTGATGGAAATGGAAGTTTATTGCGGATCTTTATTGAATTTCCTTTTTAAATTTCCAATACGCTTTTCTGTATTTAAATCGTCATGTTCTTTTGCAATCTGCTAGCTGTCTATTTTTACTATTCGGTTTGACGAATCAGTATAACGTATAACGTATCTGGCTAAAGATTCTATTGAATTACCCAAAAAATGAATAACCCAAAATCGTTTAATCAAAACCACATTCAGTTTCAAAAATTTCAAGCCATATATATGTCCCGATCACCTAGCTAGACTTCCCATAGATCTAAGTGAACTAAATCACCCAAAGACTGGGACTTGTAGCTACTCTATTCAAATCTCTCACGAGTCTGCTTAGATTGTGACAGATGTCACTCGATCCACAGAGGCTCATTTCCAAACTTTTACCATCAAAAGACTTACCATTAACATCAACATAGAAAAATTACAATCAAAAGACTTGCATTCATCAAGATCAACAAACACTTTACTATCTCTATATATTCAACTTGTGCACAGATAAAATTTACATTGAACTCTGGTACAACCAACACATAAACCAAGTAAAATTATATATTAGCATGTTTGAAATTTCTAAACTTCTTTATTTTTAATCTACATATATGGTCTACCTAAGGTTCAGATAAGAAATATCTACTCTATTTTCTAAATTTGTTTCAGAAGATATATCATATGTTGATTTGAACCATAATCAGGTATCCAACCAGAAACTAATGAATTAGACACTTTTTTATACCTATCATATTGGCACAAGCACTTCTGCATTGCAATACGATCGATCCTTAGTAAGGGGAAATTAGGAAGATAAGGAAGCAGAAGACACCTCATTAACTTGATCTGTTACTAGCAATTGATTTATTAAAATTGCATGTCCATAAGATTATTGCATAGAAAACAAGTGTGGATGGTGCACATCCACAAATACATATATAATTTATAAATAAATGAAGATGTCAGAGAAAAGGTCATGATATCAGATATTTTATGAAACGAATGAGGGGACACAGGTCAGGTCAAGCTGGTTGTGCAAAATCGTATATTGTTAAAAAGCATGGGCTTGGAACTTTAACCTTTCAGAGGAAGGAAGAGACCTCTTCATTCCTCTAGGCTTTTTTTGGTCATCACTAAACTAATTAAGGTTTTCAATTAACAATTAAAATTAAGATCATAAACCAATAACATATTCAATTACGACTATCAATTATTTGAATGCTCAAATACTAATTTAATTAACAGTGTGAACCTCAATGATTCATCCCTCAAAGGTTGCAAGTCACTTAGCTTTCCAAGGAAGCTGAAGGGCAGATGCCTTTGTGCAGGGACATGTGAAGGGCACTTGACTTTTTGTGAAGGTTTCTGTAAAGCAAACTGCATGATCAAGTTGTTCCCAAATTAACCTTAAGAAAAATCATTTCTCAATGTCGTAAGAACCTCCACACATCTCGAAAATTAAAGAAAGAAGAAACCCTAAATGAGCGGTCATTGAACCCTTCAAATCCCCATATCTTCAAGCCAATTGTTCAAGTAGTTCTTGATATTATATAAACAGAATTAAACTTATGAAAACTAAGAAAAGCTTTGCTACCTCTAATAATATATTGCTAAAGAGCAAAGTGAGGTTTCTCATTTAATTTCTCATTTCATACAGATCATCTGGCATTTAAAACAGCACCCTGGTCCCCCCCACCCCCAAAACCCAAGTCTCTTTCCAAGAGCCACACCAACACAATAGTTCAAATAAAATGGATGTTAACTCCTCGATGAAAGGCAATTCCTTCGCTAGTGTAGTAATACAAAATATTAAAGTATTGCCGATGATGCTTGTATATGACAGAATCTTAGATCGATCAAATGTTTAACTATTTGCAAACATATTTTGGCAACTTGCTTGCTATAAAGAAAACAAATCTACAAGCACAACTAAATAACAAAAGCAGAGGCAAGCAATAAACTACTGACCAATTCAATGATTTAAAAACAATTTAGTACATGAAACGAATATGGACGGGAATCAAACGACATGCATGTATAGTAGCTGACCAAGAACATTGCTTATTTTACTAACATATAGATAATGAAACCCACGGATAACAAGATTATTTGTATATGGCCTCCAAGTAAGATTTTTGTTCAACTTTTTAGACTAAAGATGATGTACATAATGTCATGAATTTTTTTTTTGTTGGGGGGGGGGGGGGGGGTCAAACGAGAACGGTAGGTAAATAAAAATAATACAAAAACGGTCAAATCACGTGCAAAATGTGATTATCAATCCACAAAAAAGGTGGGCGATGTGCCCCGCGACTTCAGGGTCGCGGACAAAGTCGCGTGAATCACATGTGATTTTAGAGTCGCGTGAATCACATGTGATTTTAGTACAAAATGATATGTGATTCAAACTGTTTAATTTCTTATTTAGATATGAACATGTCTCTCTCTCTCTCTCTCTATATATATATATATATATATATTGAAAGGCAGTTAACACACTCACACGTCCTTTCCCGGGGTATCCGGGCTCCCACTTAAGAGTGTCACTCGACTAATCCCAAGGGCCCATGAACCAGCCCTATGGACTGGCCCATATATGAACTCGCCCATGATCCGGCCCAAAGGACCGGCCCACTAGCTAGGATACCTCAGAATTGTCAGGTGCGGGGTTCGAACCCTCGCCAACCAGGGATACCATCCACTGGCGACTTAGGATGTTACCTCCACCCGCTAGGCAAGACAACCTTTGGTTATATATATATATATATATAGTTGGCCGGGCTAAGGAATATACACACTCTCCTTCAGGTAAATACAGTAGTCATACATAATTAGTTGGGTTTTTCAAACTCAACTATAGTGTCATTGCATCATCAAAAACGCATCTTGCTTTCCTCACAATATATTCTTATTTTAATCTATTTGAGATTCATATTAATACATTTCATATTTAACAGAAAGAAAGTGAGTAATCATACATGTTATATTAAATATAAGGTTGCACATATAAAGTTAAAGCTGAAAATGATAACATTCTAATTAAAGAGAAATGAAGTTTTCTTACTCTGTAAATATTAGCCAATTACCTCCTCTCCAAAAGAATATAATCTCATGGGTAGCTTTTAATTAGATAACAAATAGGACTCAACCATATATTGTAGTAACTCCCAAAGGTCTAAAATAGAAAAAAATGCACAAGGATTGATAATATTATCAAACAAGTCTAGTTATCTTCATGTAATTAACACTTAATAAGGATCAATCACCAGGTATACACATCTCGTTAAGTATTTCAACAATGCAATCAACATTAATTAGTATCATCAAAGTAAATCGATCCTGCAGATATTATTTTACAGAAAACAACTGTAAATCGCCTCTTGAGAAAAATTATCAAAAAAAAGCATTAAGATACAAGTTTCCTAACAGAAATTAGTGTGCCTATCAAATGCTTTAATAAATAACACATGATTACTTGATTTCCTGTGATCTAGCTACCCTTGTTAAAAAGAAATAAGAAAATGAAGAAAAATTTCTATTATAATTAAGTAATTATAATATTAAGACATTATAACAAAAGAAGTTATACCAAGAGATACAAAGGGAAAAAAGAAGAGGCACACTCACTTGTTACACCATCACATAATATAACCAAAAGAAATGAAGCCAAAAGTCATATGATAACCAAAGATGTCATGAAAATAGACAAAAAATTCAAATGTTGTCAACAAGTTTAATTTGAAGTTCAGTAGGTTTATAGTTCAAGGGAAAAAAAAAATACATAATAAGCACAGATGAATGGTGATGATGTGATCTAATAAAACTAATTATTAATCTGTATATGACTCCTAATGGAAAACAAGAAAACTTTAGACAAGAGATACCCTAATTAATTGGATGATTGGATGAGTTGAAGAACAAAAATCCAGTCAAGACCCGTATCTTGTGGTTGCAGTATCGCATGCGCTAACACAATTTAATTAAAATAGTGTGTGTTTGTGTGTGTGTGTGTGTGTGAGAGAGAGAGAGAGAGAGAGAGAGAGAGAGAGAGAGAGAGAGAGAGGATGACGGAGGACCATCCTACATAACGTGTAATTGTCACTTGATATTAATGTCAGACTTGAGTTGATTTAATCAGCACAGTAAACCATGAAAAGTCACGCTTCCATCTTAAACAACTCAAACCCTACAGGAAATTAAGTAATTAAGACATTATTTTTATAATATTCAATTAAGTAAATTACTATTTTTAATTGGGATTCAACAATTTCGTATAATTGTATTGTATGAGTAATAGTAAGTCTTTAATCTTTACATGCATATCTTCTTTGTTTAATTAATTTCTTCAAAAGAATACAACAGCAAAAGCATATATACTAACATAGCAAATGCTTCATGTAAAATGAATATATATATATATATAGTTTAGTGAGCTTAACAAAAAGAATGCAGTGAGAAATACAGGAGGAAGAAGAGATAAAGAAGAAGGCTCACAGCATAAAAGATCCTCTCTTTTAGTCTGATCTGATTGATTAATAGGTTTACTTTAGGTGTTTTTTTTCTAACACAAGCGAGAAAAAATAGGTGCCGGCGACGGACGGTGATATTCTTGAAGATATCGAAGAGAGAGAGAGAGAGAGAGAGAGAGATTTGACCATGGACGGTGGTGACTGTTACATACAGTGAATAGTCTTTCAATGGCTTTTGAATTTTGATATCTCTCTCACATTTGCTTTTGTTATTTTATCCCTTTTTTAGGGTGTTCAAAAAACCGAAAGAATCGTTAAATCAAAAAATCAGAAATTAAAAAAACCGAATTACAGGCATTTATGGATCGATTTCGGTTTTGAATTTTAGGTTAAGACGGTTACCCGAACCAAACCAGATATGATGTATATATAATATTAAATAAGAAATATTTATATTGTTATTTGAATATTTATTAACCCAAAAGTAAAGTCTTAATTTTACGTTTTGGTGTCAAAAATTATGATGGATTATTAAATTTGATGGTATGAAATTGTGAAAAAGAGTCGTCAAAAACTAAACATTAACCGAAAAATGGATGTTTGTAAATAATTAAACTTATTTTATTTTGTAGCGCTTTGATTAGTTGTATTTATTTGTTATTTAATTGTTTTAAATGTTATATTTCAATACCATTTTTATATTGTAAATAATACGAAGTACTTTTTTTTATAAATCCGAGTGACTGTGAACCGAACCTAACCGTCTTATTTCATATTTTCTCAACCGAACCAAATTAAGACCCCTGAATTTATATCAATTGCACGTATTTCTGTGGTCAAATAAGAAATGAGATCCAACTGATCATACGAGTAAATAAATATTTTATTAATATAATAATATATAAGTAAATAAACGTATGGAAAATAAACACATCATCTATCCTCTCTTTCTTGGTAAAGTTATATGCTTTTTCAAGTAACAGAACATGTGAAAGAAAAATAATAAATTAATTAATGAATACAACACAAATTACTTTATTTATTTATTTATTTATTTTGACATAACTTTTTTCTTATTCTTTTTAACTAAGTTGTAACTACAATTAATACTGCTATGAATTGCTAAAAACTACAAGATGTACAAGTTTTTTTGCATCTAAAATTAAAAGGATATGCCAACAGACATACTAATTATGACCACCTACATATGGCACTACTGGGTTTGGCATATATAAACCTCTGTCTGTCAATCGATAACAAAAAATCACATTTGCACATGACTAAGTTCTTGAACCCATCAATACAACCTACAATTAGAGGTGGTTTCACTTTGAAGTCCAAGAAAACAAAATGTGCAAAAACCAATAATTATTGCTAATCCGCTTTATTAGATAATGTGTGGCGGTAACATGTGCTTAGTCTGTTTCCGAATGTGGACCTAGCCGCATTAGCCAAGTCTCTTAACATTCCCGAGGATTTTTAATGTAAAAAGCCTTTCATATATATGGGAATCTTTAAACTAAGCTGGGGACAGGGGATGCATTACCCACCCAATACCCGTCCCGTTTCCATCCCTATTCAGGATGCTTTCATAACCAGCAACTTGGTGTGTGAAATGGTGATGCAAATATAGGTTCAGTTGTAATTTAATTATATCACATTTTGATGTTGCACAAAAAAATTCTGACCAGCAGCGTGGCTTGAGTCGTGCCCTAATAGACGCAACTCACTCAGTTAGCCCCATGCATCGATCCAGTGGTTTCAATGGATTTAGGTCACAGGCTGAGTCACACATGTTTGGCCAGGCGACATATGGGCGTCTAACCCATACCTTTCCATTCCTTGTTTTGTTTTTGGCTGCAACATGTATAAAGGAAGACTTTCTACTTCTTTTATCTCACTTATCCACACATAGCTTCCTCAACGCACTACTCATCTCATCACTACAAAAAAATACTCGAGGAAAATTCATTAGTGATTATCATGAATCACCCAGGAAATACTAATAGTTCCGACGAAATCCGATGTTTTCAAAAAACTTTGGGTAATCTGTCACTAATTTGATTTACCCACCAATTATTTAGTCACAAACTTTTGTGACAATTTTGTGACGGATCACCCTTTAGAAACGGATTTTCCAGGAAAACATCTGTAAGTGAAAGCCTTCTATTTTAGTAGTGTATACTTACTCAGTTGCTCTAGGAACTCTTACCATTTATATATAATATATATGATTTTGTAAGAGTGTTTTGGGTGTTCTTTAACACTTTTGAAGTTTCAGTTGATCTTTAGATCTAAGGATCTTTGTACAAGCATGTCATAATTAATTAATCTTCTTGGTCGTAATAAAATCTCTCTCTAGGATGGACGTATAATTGACACAATCACATCTATGTAGAACCATATTAAATTCTCGTGTTATTTAGTTGTGAAAATGTTTATATCCTTGGATCTTAAATATATTGTTGATGTTTATATCGTGGTAATAAGTATATCTTCATTTGAGCTAGTGTACAACATCTAGATCATTGTAATCTGTGTTTGAGCTAATGTGCAACATCCACACAAGTTTACACCATAATATCCAAGTAATGGAGTGATAAATCTATCATTGCAGATGAACTCGAGACAAGTACAATACAAATGTCTTTGGAATTAAGATGTATATACTCGATAGGGAAAGAACAGTAGCTTTGGGGTAGTTTATTATAAACTATATGAAATTCCTTCTTCAGCAACTATGTTATATAGCCGTTGGTTAGTAGTTTAGAGATAACAAACTATATGAAATTCCTTCTTCGGCAACTATGTTATATATAAAGAAGCTATAGCCTAAAGGGTTACAAGTACCACGTCACTAACTAGAAATTAACTTTCCTTTACAACAACTCGTCAAACGAACCCGCTCTTGCTCTTGCCCTTCCCTACTCCTTAGAACCAGAAATATGATATACAAAACCTAATGTACTTGTGTTAAAATTACAAAATTTGAATATAGAGATATTTTATACATCTATAAAACCAAAAAAAAAAATTCCTTTCCATTGAGTTAATAAAATACATATGACGCAAAGTACTTCAAAATAATAAATCTAACCAATCATATACTCATCAACCATGACCTAGCATTTTTTATTTATAAAGGTCAAGTTCGTAAACTCTACTCAGAATAAAATAATTAAAAGAACCCATATGTAGTGGTGGTCATTAAGAGTCCACTGCAAAAAGGGTTTTCTTTCTTTACTCTTTGTTTTCTCTCAATTACCTTCCAAATTTTCTGAAAACATGTGCATATAATTGTTAGCTCACCTTCCACCCCCCCCCCCAAACAGCATCTAAAATAGTGGCATTACCTTCTTAAGACGGGCTACTATGTGTCTTAATCATCAGCATTTGCAAAAACGTTTCTCACATTTCATGAAAATTCAGAACTAGCATTTGCCATCCAGGAAAACTAAAAAGCCATGAGGAATCCTGCTTATGATCAGCAGAGTATAATCACTAGCGAAAAAACACCAGAATGCACATATTAATTATTCCAGTAATTAACTCGTGGTAACACATTGTACTAAATTATAAAAACAACAAAGATTCTCATATTACCTGCAACCCTTCTCTGACTAATCATCAATGTAGATAAATAACACCTCAGTTCACACGCAGCAGATACTTTTTAAGATGATCAAAAAAGGTTTTGACAACGGTAATTAATAAAACATTTCAAAGTCGAAACCTTTTGCCATTAATTGCAAACATCTCCTGCTGGTCCCACCGAGCCCATACGATAATAGTACTTCAAAGAAAATACGATGTCAACGTCTTATTAATGAAGACGAATTCACATGCTAGAGAAGGTTCAAATTACCAGAATCGCCAACAATGACAAAGTGACAATACCATAAACCGAAGGCTTAATTACAACAATAGTTTCCAGTAACCTTTTTCGCCTGAACACTAATTAAACATATGAAATTTGGGAAACTTGTTGCTATAAAGCAAACAGAAGACTTGGGATTTAATAAATAATCAATAAACTAATGATGACCAAATTAATCATTTAAAAACATCATCGTACATTAAAAGAATATTTGACTAGAATCAAGGAACATGTAGACCAACTTAGGAACAACATTGTTTATTTCACTAATTAACAAGTAGATAAATAACAAAATGGAACCCACAAATACATAACATGTTAATTAACTTTGTATACAATTTCCCACTATAATTTTTGTTTCATTATTGAGATGGAACATAATATTCAACAATTAAGAATAAAAAAAAGTTGCCTCCATGGGATGGTATATAAATTGTAGCACCGGCAGCAAGATTAAAAACAGACACTTGCTTTGAACATAATATAAAACATGCATAGTTAGTCTAAAACATGAAAAGGTGCAACTCTGTTTTTTAACAGCAAGTCATCACACAAAAATAAAGACACGCCCTAGCAATAACTCTGGAATTCCTAACCACTATAAGCTCAAGATATATATAACAATATATATATATAACAACATATATATAACAATACCATTGGACCAAAAATTATTCCTAGGCTTTAATTTGGGCAACCCTTGTTATGAAAAAATTTCAACCACCAATAATCATAATTTTGAGATAATTATGAGAAAGATCAAAAAATTACTAAAGAAGGATAAGAACAAGAGCAACGTCATCAAACATGTGATATTGTCATAAAACTAAATGAAGTGTGAATGTGATACTAAAGTAGGATGTCATGTCAACCGACAAAATAAATCAGATTGAGATCAATAAGTTTATTTCAAGCCCAGTAGGTTAAAATTCAAGAAACAAACCCTGATTTTGCAAAAAAGAAATCTCCAAACAAATTAAAAATAAAAGGAACAAGTAGATGGTAAGCAAAATAGAACCCATAAAATCTAACTCAATTTTCAGAAAGAAAACACCCAAAATGAAAATATATAACATAACAGTAGGAATTAATTAGATCCAAATCAAGAACCAAAAATACAGTCAAGACCCATATATATTTTGTTGCTGCAATATGCATGCGCAAAGAGAAAATAAAGACAAGGACCACCATCCTAATTATATAAAGTTAATGTCAGTTTTCCGTTAATTTAGCACAGTAACCATGAAAAGACCCGCTCTCATCATAGTAATTTAAACCCTACCCCTAAATAAGTAATACATATTATAATATTTGAGTAAAATATTATTTTTTTTAAATTGGGATTCAACAAATTCGAAATAATAATACCATGATTAGTAATGAAATTTTTCCTGTCTTCCACCATCTTCTCTTCATGCTTCCTCAACCACCTCCATGCTTAACTTTGCCAAAAGAATTAATTAATAGAAGCAAAGAACACCAGGACATGTACATAATAAAACCTATAATATATATATATATATATGATTAATTTAACAAACCCAATCAGGATCGAGTGATCTCATAATATAAGAAGAAAAAAACAAAAATAAAAAACCATAAGGCAACACATTTGAAATATAGAGATAGGAAATTAAGTGCAGAAAATAGAGTGAAGAAAGAGGGTATGGGAGAGAATAAGTAAAAAAAAGAAGCTGACAGATAGATCATGAGCACCCAAAACAATCATACAACACAATTTGGTACAATTTGCCTTTGTGTGCTCACTCTCTTCTGTCAGCTCTATGTATCATCCCCACAAGTACTTCTCAAAAATGGTTAAGAACCCATAAAAAGCAAAGAAAAAAAGGACAATTTTTGAGTCAGATCTGAAAACATGCATCAACATCTCAACAACTAAAATTAAAAAAAAAAAACATCTATAGGATTTCTTTCTTTCTCTCCCTCTCTCTCTCTCTCTTATAGCTAGTGATCTGGTTTAAGGGTAAGGATTTGGTGTTTCTTGATTTCTAAGTTGCAGAAAAGAAAAGGAAAAAGAAAAAGAAAAAAACATGTGTCGGTGGCCGGTGATCTTATGAAGATATATATATCGGAACAGAAGCGACGACCACCACATAATATAGAGAGAGATGGTGGCGGTCAGGGTTAAAGATGGGATATGGGGTGTGACTTTATATTAATGATGAACAGTTTTCTCTGTGGCTTTTGATTTCTTATCGGTTTCTTGCTTTTGGCGTTTTCTAGGTCTGAATAATTATAAAAACTTATCTCTTTTTCTATATATTCGTCTCCTATGTTGGGCTTTGAAGCAGCCCGATGTCTTTATGATTCTATACCTAATTATTTTATTCTATATATATATATACGAATTACGATAGGGTTTGCGTTTTATTTTCAAACCAACCAAAAAAAAGAAGATTATCAATACCTAAAGTATATGAAATGGTATAACTTTTCAAGCTAAAACAAAAAAAAGGATATCTTATAATATAATAGATGAAATAAAACATTAGATTAATTTTTTTTTATGTCAAGTTAAGAATCCATTAATTACTTCAAAAGCTTAGAAAAACATATATGTTTCGAAGATAGATAGGAAGTAAATAATCTAAATATCAATATTCCTTGTATCTTTTTTAACCCTTTTATTTTCAATGTTAAGGTTATATAATTTAAAATTTTCATTACTAATCATGATATATAAATGATGATATCTTCACAATCCACGATTTAACTTGCATGACAAAATAGTGTGACAATCCATAATTATAAGATATGATCACAATTTAAAACATATAATTAACTATCGAGTCATAAGATTTAGAACATCACAATAGTCAAACCATCTTGGATATCATATACAAAGACCAACAAAAGAACTAGGTATAGAAAGAACTTAGCATGAATTACGTATATAGAAAGAACAACAAAACCATTTCGAACCAGCTAATTTGTTATCATGGCCTAACATAAATGAAATAGATAGTTTTCTTATTTTACTTGATCACAAACATTCAAATAATTGATAATTATCTATAAAAAAATTATTATTTAAATACCTATTCTGCCATTAAATAAATAAATAAAAGATAGGAATCAAATATAAACCAGCCCACAAGTCCACGTATATATAGAGATTTGGCTTACTCCTTCAAATAATTAATAATTATATAGAAAATCAATTAATATTGTTTAAATACTTGTTCCGTCATTAAGTTCTAGTGTTTTTTTAGATCCATGAAACCACATTTTTATACTTAAAAGTTCACAACAAAATGTTTTAAAGTTAAAACAAATTTAAATATTTACAGTAAAAAGACTATAAAGATTACCTTCACAGTATTTTACTAATCAGTTATAAATATAAAAAAGTAATCTTACAAGTCAAATGAATATGGTTTTTTATCAGGTGATCTCAATTCTTAAATATAAACCAGCCCACAATATATATATATATATATGTATAGTCATAGTCTCATAGAGATTTACTTTACTCCCAACCCCACATCAATTACTTATTTAAATTTGGTCCAACAAAATTCATCATAAAAAAAAACTTAAAAGGAATAACATAAATTCAAGTATTCAACGATTAAATGAAATAGCCCAAAGAACAATCCAATAGGCACTGGATAGGATGGGGCTCCGGCCCAATTCGATTGATACGCGGGTCACCCCTGTCCCGTTGCCTGATCCGAATCTTCAGAAGAACTCTTTTCTCGATTTTCTTCATTGATTGCGACCAAATTGGCTCCATTTTTAGTCGTTTTTCTTCGTTTCTTTTGCATAATTTACATAGTACAAACTAGTAGTATACAATTACGGATTTTTTTTACATTGACCCGCCGCCGTGAACCATAGCGACAATGGTTTTGTGCTCCAAATCCACGGCGCACGACCACCAATAGCCTTTAACACTTACTCCAACGAAAAGGAAACAGAAAAACAAATTCAAATCACACAAAAAAAAATCATCAAATTTGGTTAAGTATTTACCTCAATATCATGACTTCCCCTTGGATGAACCCTAGACCACGTTTCGGTCGATTTCTCTCATAATTCTCGATCGTTTTTTTTGGAAATCGTAAAGGGGTTTTGCTCGGCACTCAAAAAAGATACTTTTGCCTTTTAATTAATTCCAAAATGAAGCTACAATGGCACCAACCATGCCTTAAATGTAGTTGCCGAAAACAGGGGGCCATACTCCCATTTCAAAATATTAGTAAATTGACAAAACAGGCCCTCCACTATTCACCTCACCTCTTTGACCCTACCGTAAAATTTCACCTACCATTTATATGGTTTTTTATAATTACATACTATATAAGGTTAAAAGGATGTTTATTTACAAATCATAAATATTAATATTAATATTAATAAAGGGTAAGATTCTTCGTTTTATCATATTCACATCATAAAATAAATGATATTCAGTAAACGACGACCCCCAACTAACATGTATCAATCACGTATTAATGCATAAAGACGTGTTTTTTAAACACGCTGCAACACCAAATTTTTTACCAAGTCCTCTTTGAAATAATACGGTATAACAAGATTTTTAGAACACATCTATGTTTTATAATTACAAGATTTTTTTATTTCATATATCATTTTTTTATAATTATGTCACAAAATAAATAATGATTCCACATTTTTAACAACTTATACATGGACATTTTTCTCAATATTTAATTATATAGAGAAAGAGTCAGGGTTGAAAGAAAACAATAAATAAATGGAAAATCTAAAAACCACGAAAAAAATGAATAAAAAGTATATCAATATGAATGTCAAAATAATGAGAAAAAATATAACCATTTTTATGTAATTTATTTAGCTCAAATTTTATTTAATTTTCGTCTTTTTTTGAATAAAAAACAAACGGAATGAGGTTTTCTAATTTAAAAAATATTGTTATTAGTTGCTCACTTAATCAATTAATTTGACAGTTGATAAAGTATTTGCTAAATTTTTATTTATTTAAGATTTTCCTCCGATATTGGTCTATAAATAAAAAGGTATTTTTGTTATTTTACATTTAAAAATATTTTTGTTTAACAAAGTCCCCCACCGGAAGGACTAATGATTTTATTAATTAATTTATTTACAAATATACTCTTTTCAAATGTATCCTTTACAATAAAATGTTGGATAGGTTCATAATTTTAATAATCTTTTCAAATGGGTTTTTAACATTTTTCCTTTTTTTTCCTTAACTTTCTTTCCACATTTGGAAGAAATTTTTTTAGGAGGAAACTTATCATTATTTTCTTTCCGTTTCTTTTTCATTCTATCCTTAAAAAAGTTTCAAGAACATGAATATCATTTCTTTCCTTTCCTTTATAAAACAGGTTTCAAGAATACAACATTAGGCTACTCCCATACCGGTGATCAATGAGGAGCAATTCTAATCTCCATTCTCCAATGCTAATTGAAGAAGGGTTGAATGGAGGTTGACCATTAGAGGAAAGAATTGAAATGGACTTGACTTATCAAAGACTCTGTTACCAGTTAAGTTAACCCTTGTGTTAAAAACAAAATCTTGCAGAGTAAAACCCCATCTCTTGTTTTTGGTGATAAATATGTCAATAAAATTTATATAATCATATCAATAAATCTCTTTTGCTGAAAATATACTAGATACAGCCTTTATATGGTACCATACTATAAATATGTTATATATCAAACAAATCAAAATAGATTCTAATTAATAAACTGACATCAAATTGTAAAATATGCCAAATAAAATGAAGATCCAGAGCTAAGCTTAAAACCTCCACCTTCTACCCCAGGCAGCATTCCATTTCCATATCTATAACTGCAACCAAACATAAAACAAATCAACACCAAACCCCAATATGCATAATGAATGAAATCTCAAACTATATCAATCAACAAATTACTCAACTTCACCTGGACACCATTCACATGTGAATGCCATATCTACCTGCAAATCCAGTGCAAATTTGAGTTGAAAACTGAAATATGAATAATTAGCAAACACCACATTTGCAAGAACCAACATCAGGGATTTGCAAATCAACAAGTTTTTAAGAGAAATTTGAAAAAGTACATAGTTCGATTCTTTTATAACAGAAACTAGACTATACGTTACCCTACAGCCAAATGGTAAACGTAAGCCAATACCCTACTTACTGATATGACATTCTACCATCATAAATAAAACTAATATATAACGACTAATGGACGATACACTATCCGCCACTAAGTCCTCTTCGTCCTCTTTCTTCGACTCTTAGTTGCAGTTGCAGCCTTCAATATCTCAGCTGGCTTTTCCTTTGCAGTTTCTGGAGTTTCAGCAGCATCTTCATCCACATCTTCAGATTCTTTCACATCAGCATCAACTTTCTTACCACTCTGAGGTGTTTTTACCACGGATTTTTTCACTGTCTTCCGATTCCCTTGCTTGTTCTTGTTAACAATTTCGGGTGTCTCTACATCATCATCCTCCGACATTCCAGCATCTTTGGAGTCGGCTGCTGCCTTCACGGATTTACCGCTACTTTTCTGAGACTTGGACTTCATGGTGGTGGACTTCGGTTTGCCTACACCCTTGGCGCTACCAGCAGATTTTGCAAGACGGCCACGAGCCCCACCAGCTCTGTTTACAGGTCAAAATAGTCAAGTTTCGTAACGATGGTTGTAATGGGTATATATTAAATATACAGAATTAGAACAAAAAAGTTCAAGAAAAGGTAACACACCGTTTAGCTGAAACTTTTAACTTTTCTTCTGAATCAGATGGTCCCGAGTCTATTCTTGATTTCTTCTTCTTGGGTCTGGAGCAGCACACCCAGTTAGTTAGTTAGTTAGTTAGTTAGTTAGTTAGTTATAAGACAATCAAGTTTAAAAATACAAAGATATATTTGATTAAGAAAGCCATAAAAGTAACACATACGTTTCAGGAAGATCATCGGTATTTTGAACTTCAGCAGCTTTCTCCTGTCGATTAGGCTGAATCAGCACCAATAAAGAATATCAAAAGAGAACGAGGATTTGTCACCAATCAGCATAAAAAACTTACCTCTTTGTGTGCAGAAACACCATGCACAATTTCCCATTTCTCGTCTTTAAGATTCAATATTTCTTCTTCATCGTCCTCATATAAGACCTGTTTACCATATCAATATCAAAGCATATCAGTATAGGTGGTATAGGTGGTGATAATTGATAAGTGACAATATGAACTTAAACTGTTATAAATTAAGCATTAAAAAATGACCTTATGCATCTTTGTGTCAGAATCGAAGGATTCGATAACACCATCATAAAACCTGCAAGCAAAGATGTAAATATCAGCAATATTGCATGGAATAAAAATATCTCAATCTATAAATGAACTTTAAAATGATAATTTGTTAACAGAGGCCACAAATGGGAGATATTCTTAAATAATGCTTTTCTTGAGGAACTAAAAAGTAAGGCACTTACACTTTATCATCAGGCCACCAAACTTTAACCTTCAGACCAACCAAGCTATCATCATATTTAATAGTCTCGGCTGCCTGTAAAGAAATAACAGTCCACCCATTAGATGTTTAAGAAGTAAACAAGTAAATACGAGTTTTGATTCCTTTTATATATCTAAAAGTCATTCTCTGAGGAAAAAGTTAAAAATATTTACTTTTTTACTAATGGAGCGTTTTCGTTTTGAAGTATTCGTTAGAGCTGCTTCCAAGTTGCCTTCCCCTGTAACGGTTTTTAGTGCCGATTGTAGAGTAATATCCATCCCCTTAGAATTGAAAAGGTAAATAGTTTTAGTTGATATTATTAGTACTTGAAGTGCAAAAAAAATGGAGGGGGGCGGGGGGCGAGATTAGTAAATATCTTACATCATCTTCTTCAGACAAAGGTTTTTCTTGATCCTTCTCTTCAACACTTTTACCATTTCCACGTTTCTTTCCTTGTTTATTCTTTGACAAAGATTTGACTGAAGCAGAACCGCTTGTGTTACCTTTTTTAGCAGACGACTTAATTGGTTTGCCGTCTGAATCACCTCCCTCCTCTTCATTTGCAGTATCTCCGCTAAGTTTACTTACGATCTTCCTTTTTCTACCATTTTTAGCTGACTGTATCAGTGGTTTAGAATCAGAATCACTTCCATCCTCATTTATAACGGATGGTTTTGAAAGTTCACCCTCTGGATCTGCAGCATCCATGCTCTTACCACCCTCTTTCGGTTTCTTTGCCTCTGAATCTCCACCATCAGTTTTCTTACTCTTCTTTGCCACTGAACCTTTGGCAACTGTTTTCTTGGCACCCCGCTTTTTTAAGGGCGTTGGATCTGAATCAACTGTATCCACTTTCTTGCTAGATGTTCCTAGAAGTTCCACATCTGGACCACTAGTAGCTTTTCCATCTTCCAATGTGGTAACGATAGGTGGATTTTTATCCTCCATTGCAATCGTTGCCTTCTTTCTCCCACGCTTTGGTGACTTCATATCTGAATCACTCATCCCTTCTGGTGCCTTTGCCAAAACGGGTTCCATCGGAACAATATCCATTGAAGATGCGTTATCTCGACCCAAACTCTTTTTCTTCGACCAGACACTTTTCTTACGCCTCTTATAAGGAAGGCTCACTTTCACTTTTTGAGGTAATATCTGCTTATTTGATAGGTCATCCGTCTTAACAAGACTCTCATCTGGTAAGCTGATACTCTCGGATGGAGCATTTGCAACCGAACTTTCTATTGCTTTTGGAACAGAAACCGGATCATCGGTTTTTTTCTCGATTTCTAAAGGAACGTTCTTGCTACTATTTCTTTCATTGTTGGCTAGTTTCTCAGCTTCGTTTCCATGGCCATGAGAAGAATCAGACGATTTGGATAATTTCAATGTGGTATTGGACTTCTTTCCTCTCTTGTTGGAAGTTTGTACCGAATTTGTATCGGTGTCTACTTTGCTGGTCAGATTAGAATCCGGATGATCGTTGGCTTTATCTAACTTCTTTGAGGATTCTTTATCAGCGGAACCTTCTTCATTTCCGGTAACCATTATTCCATTTCCCGTAACTAACTTTAACGATCTGTTGGAGGTGGCATCAGCCTCTCCAAGTAAAGTCACGTCTGAATTCCCTCTAACCGCCTATATGAGAATCATTTTCCAACTTATTAATATAATTTAGTCGCATCCATAGCATACAAAATGTTAAGTAATCAAAAATGGCAAATATCATACCTGAGCTGCATTGTCTGATGATGCTGTTGTAAGCTTGCTCTCATCGGCCTGTAGCACGGGATACACAAACTATATTAAATACATTGGAAGTGATTAAAATTAACTAATTTTTTTTTAATATATGATCGTAATATAGAAAGAAAAAGATTATAAAGAACGAAAAATGAAAACAATAGCATGACATGCCTGTGGTGCCACGTTGGAAGATACCTTCGCCAATTTATTCTCACTAATCTGAAATAAAAGAGGAAAACGATAATGGAACATTTATTAGTTCATTAAGACAAGCATGCAGAAGATAACCAAAATGGGGCTGAATATCAATAAGACAACTTTCGAAATTATACCTGCCGTTGAACCGAAGCATTCTCGTCATTATGCTCAACAACATCAGTCGTTCCTTCACATATAGAAGCCAACACTGGACTGTAGTTATCTAATGAATCACCCAAAATTCTTAACGTCTCAATCAGGTGAGGCCTAAGCTTATCTGCAGACTTCTGAAGAACTGCTTCACCCAATTGCCGCGCTACAGGTAGAACTCCCTATATATATACATATATATAAAAGAAAATAATTGGTTACAAAAACATGAAAGGTAATTCAAGTGAATAATTGTCAAGTTACAAGTTACAATTAATGACATACCTCAGTGTTGTTTTTAATGCTAGCCAATAGTGGTTTGAGCATATAAATTGAAATGTCTTCGCTTTCTTCCAAAACAAGGACCATAATATTCACCATCCATGAAAATATGCTATTGTTACCAAGATGATGGTCCCTGAAATTGAAAAAGATGCAATCTGTCTTAACTCTTATGAGGAAACTTACAAAATATGCAATTAATGTTCTAGAGCATTCTTGGTATCATCGTGTGTTTTAGATCTAAAACATACAAAAGTGTTGTTTTTAATAACAAAATATGCTGCCCAACATTTAGATCCAACTAACCAAGTGATGCAAACACTTTCCTAGACTAATTAGCAAAATGAAGCAGCAAGAAATATATATATATATATATATAGTACTCTCTATGAAAAATGTCATACCTTACTGATTTTAGGAAGTGCTCAAACATCTCAACAATCAGCACATCGCATTCAAGATCAAGCAAGATAACACATGATCTGACTTTGTATAGTGTTTCGATAATTGAGGACTTCTTTTCATAAGACCGGCTGGTGGTGTCAGATAAATTCTCCAAGGAAGAAACAATCAACCGAAAGACATCCTGTGGATATAAATAACATAAAGATTCTTAATGGTGGTGCAGAAAGAACACTATGAGATAGTATAACGATTGATCTGTTGTACTTGTACCTTCATTTCTTCATCGTCGTACGGGGCATCAGGTGCTGTAATTCTTGTTATTTCACTGATGCAGGCAGCCACTGAAATTTTCACATCCACATTTGAATGTCTTAAGAGACTTCTTGTAACCAATGCCTCCATTGATGGGCGGAGTGCTGCTATCATCATAATATTAGGTGACTGATCCACCTTCGATAGAAGTTTCTCTGTTTGCTGTAGCGCCCAACAAAATAAAAACGATTAGACCAGCAAAATTCTGGGTCTAAAAGTTCATTAAGCACTAAACATAAAACAATAAACTATTGGCATACATTGTTTAGCACGTGAAATTCGTCAATGTGGTATGTGTAAAAGTTACATGTGTTTCCTAAGAAGAGAGGGTGTGGTTAATGACTATTAATAACAAGTGTCGATATCTTTGAGTACCAATAAGATTCGGTCATTTACTCTTATGCATCGATTGCAATATATAGCATCAATTGTGAAATTGCAATATACAACTAGCTTATTGTACCTGTTATCAATCTCTTTTTAGTTAGGAAAAAGGATAAGCTTTATGATTACCAACTAATTATTGTAGCCGTTATAGGAGATGCAAGCATCTTAATTTTCTTAATAGATGGTCAACACATGAAAAAATCCCTCCCAAAAACCCTAACCAGTGTCCACGTAATTTATCCGCATACCCACGTAACCCACCTCATTAGTTTTCATAATTACAAGATTGTTGTTATTATGCAATTCCATAAGACACATTTCATACCATCTATTTCCGCATACAGTTTGTTTATCTTAATACATTCATGTTTGATTTGATAGATAATGTATCTTTTAGATTACCCACACTCCTGGTCCTGGTTCTGCAACCAGACGTATAAAAGAAGTAAAAGAATGCTCCAAATAGATGTTGTTTAAACCAGTTTTTAGAACTCCGAGAAACCCTCCATCTAGTTTGTTCAGCCATGACTTAAAGACTAGTTATTCAGACATTGTGTTCTCAAAATCCCTACAGCTACAACCTCATATTGACCAGCACAAATAAGACAATAGTAAGCAACTGTTACCCCCACTATCCTGAGGTGAAACCGCAGATTTCATATGGGATTTTTCCGCTATGTAGGGCAACTCTCTTATGGGCAGTAGGGCAAATCAACTATTTTCAAAATTCTATCCCCATAAATATGAGACCCGGTACTGAAGATCACAATAACCTAAATTATAGTAACATTAAGGTAAAATCACAAGTGTAGCAATGTTCACATGACCGATTACAGAAGAACAACAATGAAAACGTTCCTAAACACCCAATCTCCATTATCGTGCAAAATTAAGATAACATCTAATATCAAATCAGTATGTACTACCTAAATTGGTGGTTTTAGTAGTAAGCAAATAACATGAAATATTGAAAAGAACAGTTAAATTTCAACCTACCAAACAAAAAAGAACGATAGGAACAAATCATTAACAGGAACAAACTTGCAGAAAGTTCAAAATTGAGAGCTTACATCAAGGATATGAAGAAGGTCGTCATCGGAAGACGGAGGATCGGAGAGCAGCTTCCCTGCTTCCTTGAGTTGTAGCGCTAACTGAAGCTCAACATCTGTTGTAACCATTTTAACTTTTTCTTGCATAAAAAGTAGTCTGTTCGACCTCAGTCTCCTTATACCTTTAAAAGCCCTAACAAAACTCACCTAAGCACACAAGAACCAAAACCCCACAGAAATTGAAGTAAAAAGAGCTTGAATTCTTCAAAAGCACAAGAACCCCTAAAAATCTAGCACGATTCTTACCTAAAACGAAACACGCAGTTGCTTTTCCACTAAAAAGTAACTAGAAAAGCATTCTACAGAGAGTTGATCATGGCTATGGAGATAAAAAAAAAGAGGGAATTAGGGCTTGTTTATGTGAACATCAGTAGAAAGGGGGGAGAATTGAGGAATTCTATGAGGAACAACTGTGCGTTGTTTGGCTCTTTTCAAGCCCTATTTATATGAAAAGGAATATGAGGCCCTTCTTTGCAATTTTCCAAAGTTTTTATTATCTCTTTTTTTAGCCAACTTTTTTAACTTTTGATCCAACTAATTTTATCAAAATTTATACAAAATTATCTTTTTACATCAGCAAATCTTATACGATTTTTTTAGTTAAATCCAACCAAATCTTATTTAATATATTCTTAAAAGAATTTATACATATATATTTATTCTTAAAGTGATTTAAAACGATTTTTTATTAAAAGTGTAGAAGATCAAACTTTAAAATTAATATTTAGCGGCTCTATTTGTTTACTAACAAATAGTTATGTCCTTCATTGCAACTTTTACAAATAAAAATTTTGTTGATAAATATATATTACGTAATCGTGTAATTTATATAATTTTATTTAAAATAATATATTTTAATGAAAATTAGTAATATATTTGAAGATTTTATTTAAATATTTTCCATTTATGGAAAAAAATTAATTATGTTCTTTTTTAAAATTAAATTTAAAAATAACCTAAAACGGGTATTAAATGCTATTTCAGGAATCCAGCGAGGGACTCAGGTGTGAACAGTAGGATACGTTTTGGATTGTACTAAAATTCAAAAAATTTAAGTCCGCCAATTAGATGATAGATTTCTGTTGCTCAGTTTTGAACCCTCTTACTTAGTTTCTTTTACACTTTTACCCCCTTACTTTCACTTAATTATGTAGACCCTTCTAATAAATTGTCTTAATTACCATACTTGCACTTGACTTATCCAATGTTTTTCTATGTAACTTATCAAGGATTACAATGCAGTGGAAAGATAGTTTATGGATGTGCATATATATATATATATATATATATATGTTGTCGGGTCGGCTAGTCGATGAACAAGTATTATAGATCATTTGAAACTTAACGTGGTTGTTTTGATGAAAAGACTTGTATTTAAGATAAAAATATATGATTAATATTTGCAACAATGTTAACATTGTTGCCATGATAGTATAAAAAGAATGGTGATTACATAGCACTAGATAATAAGTAATGGGAATTGAAATTTTAGCTTTTTGGAATCAAAGGGAGGGAGAGGATATGATTTCCTTGATGTCTATTTAATCTCTGGAACATGGATTTCATGATTTTTTTATATACATTATATTTTCCATATTTACGAGATATAGTGGTTGAGGAATTGGTTAGTAGATATAGATGGGAGGAAGTTCGTTTTCTTGTTTCTCTTTTGGTTTCTTTTCTTTTCTTGGGCACTCGTTTTGATAACATGAATTCATTTTCCTAAATAACAATAACCCTAGTGTTAGATCTTGCAAGATTGTAGTGTTACGATGGTTTCATAAAGCGAGATATGATGGTTAGATAAGATATTGAAGGTTAACATGAATTAGATCTGGTGTTCGCGGGATTAGTTGGTGTAGTGTGGGAGTCTATAAGTTATTTTGAATTTTCTATTCAATAATTACGAATTTACATGACAAATGTTGAATCTACATGTTTCATCATGCATCTATTCTCAAAGTTCAATATTTGTTTCCCAGCTTGGTGACTCTATCTAATACCATAAGTAAGGATATCTTAATCAATGAGCTAACAAACGTTATTTTTCTTCATATTACATGGATAAGGTATGAATTTCAATAGTACTTAAAAATTAACATTGTTTTTGTCAATATAGTTTGTGGAAGTTTTTTTCTCGAGGGGTTAAAAATGGTTAAGTGGCCACTATCCCAAAAGGAATGTTAAAGGTGACGAATGGTAGTCACACGACAAGCTTTGAACAACAATACATGCCTTAAAACAAAAGATATTCATGAAAATTAGTTATTATAGCGTTAAATACCTCAATTCAATATATATTGATCATCAATAGTTGAATTAACGAAGATTACATATAAGTATTCATTAACATGCATCGTTGATATACTGATTTATTGCAAGTTTGAAGTTAATTTTATTACACCGGTCTCAAACACACATATCATCGGTTGATAAAAGATGATACGCCATTAAGATGGATCATAGAACACGATACAAGTGTGTTTAGTTTTGGTCATGGCCATGCCTTAATCAATACCTCATTGGTATTTATGGATTTGATAATCGTGTAAGTAACCCTAATTAGATACTAGCAATCTAACAAGGATATTTATTGATCGAACATTAGTCTTTCCATCAATAAAACATGTGGAACACCTATATCGTGTGTTGGATCTTATATATACCCTAAACTTATATCTCAATATACACATCTTATATATATATATATAAGATGTGTATATTGAGATATAAGTTGTGAGTTAAGTTTTAAGATTGATAAACTTCACAGATCATATAGCCAACAACATCTGGAATACGTAGATTGATCAAACAAATAACGACATGGGACAAATGGTAGAGCCTGAAAACCCCCATGGCAGTTTATAACTTTACAGGGTTGTCTAGTTTTTAAAGTAGACTCGTTTATAATTGTTTTACGTACGTTTTCCTCCATCAAAATTGATGAAGAAGTCCTCAAAGTACTTGGCCAATAGCGACGAAGGGATATCTAGAAGCTAAAATAAAGAGTTAACTCGTGTTTAAAAGTCGATCAACTCAACATACTAATAATCATGTAAGGTTATGTGATGCATCATAGTTTTAGTTTGAGATGCATGTTGGATACAAATAAATGGTAGAATAAGCATTCATATTTCATCGTTGAAAACGTGTCAAGGTGTCGATCAATATGTAATTTCCAAATGACTATATGGAAATGAATAAATACGTTTTATGTGAATTCAAGTATATACAATTGATTTATAAGCATTCTAATAAAAGAGAAACAATATAGATTCGTAAAGAAAGCTTCCCAAAACATAAATTCTTTCAAAGTCAGAAGTTGTCAAAAATAAAACACTTTGACGAGGATTACAAACCTCATACGAATTTGTACGCCATTATGTGTAGGATTTTTAAATGGAGTAAGTTCATCGAAGTTGGAGATCATAATAAAATCTTGGTCGGTACATATAGGGTAAATAGGAAAGAACCATGGTACATTATGGTGTTATCTCTGTAACTTTTACGGAGGTGTTTAGTTCGCATGTTGTCAAATTTAACAAAGTATGATAGAAAATTAAATGTAATTTGTCAAATAAAATGGAATATATATATCTAATTTATGCACAAATGTAGCATATGAATTGAAATTAAATAATGAAAATGATCAAAATAACCTTTCTTTGCATTTGTTTTATTTTTAATTGTTTCCTTATATAAATTATATTATAAATAATAATAAAATTATCGTCCGATGTGAAAACCATGTAAATTACATTTTATTAAATCATGTGTAAATTACAGATGTTATATATAAGGGTTTGATTAACGTGAGACCAATCTGTTTTTATGAGATCGTAATTTTTTAAAACTTCACAGCAAAACACTATGAACGTAAAAAAAATCCGAACTTTCATAGCAAAAACACTGTAAAAGTTACTTTCATAGTGTTTTACTGTGAAATTTCAAGTGTAAAAAAATGGTATCATTATATAACATCTGTAAGATTAGAGGATGAATTTTTCATGTGAGGGGAATACCGATTCATGCGTGAAACATTTCAAAATTACAAATTTACAATACACTTCTTTCTAATGGGTTCCAGTTGATACAGATTTAAATATTTTTTTTATTTTTCTTAATTTTTTTAGAATCATTAAATTTAATTGTGTTCTATTTTTTTTACTAATAATGGTTGTTTCATTGTTATGTTTTAATTGTAGTTAAGTAATTATTATATCTTTTATCTTTATATACATAAAAGTAAGAACCTCAACAATGAGGTGGCATCTTCTAAATACTCCAATTTTAAATTCTTTTTTCTCAAATTTAGTTTTTTTTTTTAAATTGATGTAATCAAACCAAACTTTTAATTCTAGACTATTCATCTCCTTCGGTTATGTCTTTCTATCTTTCTCATCTTTAATTAAATTTTAAATCCAGACTATCCATCTTCCTTTTTGCCCTATAAATTACGATTATTTTTCTTACTCATGTTGGGATTTTGGTAATCTAGCATTGCACAAAACATTAAATTGTTGTTCTTGGTTTTGGTTTTCAATTTTGCCACTTTTTAACATGTTGAAGATAAGAAGATGATATTAGCATGCGAATTTGGTCGGGAGGAATGTCTCATCAAGTTTATTTATGTTGCGTTTATGTTAATAATCAATTCTTGACACATCCCAAATTGATTTGTTTTTCAATTCACTAATTGGCTAAACCACCGGGTTTTAAAGTTGTTTACAACGATTTGAAGGACGTCATCAAGAATTTAGTAGTAGAGATAAATAATAGAGGGTTTCTTGGTTTCTACTTTCTACGACAACCCAAAAAATGAGATGAATTATTTCTCTCAATTTGTATATGGATTCATAAACGTTCGTAATGTTTTATATCTTGAGTATTGATTTTAGTAGCATGGTTTTTTTTATGTTTTTGTTTCCAAAGTTAAAATTATCATCTATAATAGGTATTTCAGTTAACATATTAGTCGGATTCAATATATTTAATCAGTTTGAATGTGTTAGAATTGGATATTCTATTTACTCTTTAGATAACGTAAATATGGTTTCTATTTTCATGTTTAAGGCTTGAATTGTTGATTTTCGTCTCAATCGTCTTAACGTTTGTAGTCTATACAAATCTATGGAATTCTAATCAAATAATTCGTTAGAAGCACCATTCTTTGTTTGGACTGTTGGACCTGTTACAAAAATGCTAAAACATGTAACCAATCCCTTAAACTACATTCAAATTGTAATATTTTTGTTTATTATTTTATTAGTTGTATGTTATATCCGATGTCGCTTTTGAATTAATTTTGAGGGAGCATGTAGAGGTTTAAAAATTAATGGGTCGATTTGTAAAACTGAATGAATTCAGTTATGAATTCATTCATGTGATGCTAATGCTCCATTAGCCAGCTTATTTTAGTAGTGTTACATTAAAAGGCATAAAACAAATATTCAAAATGATAAAAACCGAGAAAATAAAACAAGGGAATGAAATAGGGTGTGAAGAACTTTTAGGGCCAAAGTATTTAGCTTTTCATTAAAACCTAAAGTTTTCTACAGATCAAAATTTCAATGTGAAAAAAAACCATTCACACACACACACACACACACACATATATATATATATATTCATATATTTTTCAACAATCTCACAAACCTTCAATTTAAAATATGGTGCAAATTAGCAACATTGTGAAAATGACTTCTCTCTTTGTGACGGTCGCCATTTCAGTCCACCTTCTCTCGACATAGGTGTGGCATTCTCTATCCCGCTTTTTGGAGTTGTGATCATATCACTTAATGCTTTTGTCTGGCATTGCAACCCATGATTTTTTTTTTACATTTTACTTTTGCTAGCAAGAAGGCAAAAACCTTCTCCCAGCCCTATAAACACTTAAAAGTTAAAAAAAACCGTATATGGATGGATTGCAAAAGATATATTGGATTCCCCAATCTTTTATGGATAATATATGATATTAACATGGATGCACAATCTTCATTAACTTCAACATAACATAATTTTTTTACCTTTCAGTGTCTACAAAATACTTTACATCTAAATCATACAAATACAATGATACATTACATTTCATTAGTTGTTAATTAATGAATTAGATTGATTTTAACATAGTTACATATTTTCTACAAAAATCAATTCGTCACCACGCGTTTGGTGCCACGCACTAGTTTTAATAGTTGTAATAAACACTAGCCGTATGAGTATTTGATAAACTACTAGTTTTTTGTAACAACTCATCCCACATTGGTAGAAAAGGAGATTTGGAAGCTCCTTATAAGCCTCAAGTAGTGGGCTACCAATAACTTCCATCATGGTTTTAAGTTGGATTTGAAGTTATTGAGCCAGTCCATTGCTTTGGGGGTGTTACAAATGGTATCAGAGCCGATCCTTGTACCATCGGGATGGTGGGGCAAACCTCATGGGTATGATGAGTCCTCGAGAGGGGGTGTTTGTAACATCTTAGGCGAATCCCACATCGCCGATGACATGGAGAAAAGATTCAGGGCAGACCTGACGAGGACGTCAAGAGTTTAAGTAGGGGAGTTTGTAACAACTCATCCCACATTGGTAGAAAAGGAGATTTGGAAGCTCCTTATAAGCCTTTATAAGCCTCAAGTAATGGGCTACCAATAACTTCCACCATGGTTTTAAGTTGGATTTAAAGTTATTGGATCAATCCATTGCTTTGAGCTTTGGGGATGTTACATTTTAATCAACCCATCTCTGCATTTTATATTTCAGTTTATTATGATTATTATCTTAAAAAACTAATATATTTTGATTAACTGGTAATGTAATCGTTGTATCGTATTTTAACTCACGTGTTGTAAAATTAATGGTGTATTTATTTAGTATTTTAATTATATGGGTTTTCTTTGTTAAATAATTAATTATTTTTACTTTATTGTTTTAATTTTATTTCTATCTAAGAAAAATATGTTAGCAAATACAATTTATAATAATTTATATTATTAATCAACATATCTGTTCATGATATATTTTTTTTTTCTTTCACAACAATCATTAATTTATAAGTCTAGAAAGCATTCATATGGTTTGTATTTTACGTCCTAATTAAGTTAATAATGTCTGTAAAACTAAACTACAAATTTGGCTCCTATGGTTTGGTGGTTATAACACTTTTGATCCCTATAGTTTTAAAATTACATTTTGATCATCGTGGTATGCAAAAACATCCATCTGATGGGCATTAGAAGAACCCGGTAAGTCAGAGGGAATTTAGTCTTTTTTTTAATCTCATTTTTTCTTTAATAAAATATGTGTAACATATACACACATATATATAAGTAAAGTTATGATGAGAAATGTAAAAAGAGATTCATACACTTTGATTAATTCTAATTAAATATATTATAAATAAATTGCAACTTTAGTCCCCATGGTTTGTATAATGTAAAGTAGAGTTTATTCTTTAAGGAAAAATGAGAAGAAAGTGATAAAAGACTACATTGCCCCTCTATTAACATAATCTTTTAACGATCGTCAAAGGGAGGGACCAAATCCAATTGTTTTCGCATACCACAATGGCCAAATTGTAATTTCAAACTGTAAGGACCAAAAGTGTATAACCATAAACCACATGGACCAAATTGTAGTTCACTCTATATATTATATAGAAAATGGTATAATGAAATGAGAATCCTATATATTGTGATAATTGTAATAACTATTATCTTAAGATATTGTTTGCACATGATTTTTTTCATCTAAGACTATAAATATAATATATTGATTAACATATACTTGTGTCACAATGTATTTGTTTCATATATACTCGATTCACATTGTAAAATCTTTTAGTTGTATTTTTTGTTTCATAAACACATAAAAGTGTTCATATTGTGAAACAAATATTTGTGAAATAAGCACATTACAAAACAAATAGATGTTAATTAATAGTTTAATACACTAAATCCAAACCATATAATGAAATAAAATCATGTAAAATAGCACATGGTGCATGAGTTCTTAAATAAAGACCCACTTATATAGAAAACAAAACAAATAATTGTTTTATATAAAATAAATATTTTTGTTTAGAATTTATATTTTTGTGTAATAAGTTCTATGTATTAAAGAGTTATCTAAAATGCTAAGGTGACATGACAAAAAAAACGATGTATCAATTTATGAAACATCACTCTATATATATGCTATAAAAATATAATAATTATTATTAAATACTACAAAATGACAATCTCGAATTCAAATTAAAATAATCATTTTCAAATGCTACAAGACTGATTACTTTGATTTTAAGTTGAAAACGTCATTTTTACAACACAACCAAACACCTTTTAGTATCATAAATGTCTTTATAGCTCCATAACTATAACATATCAGTTATTTGTTACTATTACACCAGTTCTTCGTTTCTTATACAATTTATAAATAATTTTTCAATAATGAACTAACTCATGTTTTATAACCGACTAACCGAGTACAACCATTTTATATACTTGAAATATATTGAAAACAAATTAATATACTATATAATATCAATTATATTTGACTATTTGTTATTAAATAAATAAACCTAGTAAAAGATTTAGATAAAGATTTTAATTTATTTTATAATTAATGTTTATTGAAAACAATAATAATAATAAATAAATTTGATTAAATATCAATAGTAAATATATATCGAATAAATAGAATAAAGCATACAATTTTAAAATTATTTTATTTGTTAAACATATGTGGAAATAATTATATAAAAAATCAAAAAATAATTTAATCTAAGTTCTAATATTTATTCGTATTATTTTAATGGAGGTGGAACCCATTTTTGTTGATATAAAAGTCAAGTTAGTTCTGTTGACAATAAAACTTGGGTATTTGGATATACTTGTCATAGTTCATCGATTCAAGTTTTTCAAGGCCCCTGAAGATTTTCCTGACTGTTTTCTAGGACCCATCGGATTAGCCTCCCATGAAAACAAGTTAAATAAAACTTTGTACACAAATAAAAAGTTTCTCAATTGTCTCTTGCGTGTATATGACACCTGGGAGTGGGGATTGGTGAGGCACAAGATCCATGTGTGATCCAAAACGAATCTATATATGTCGAATCCAACGTAAAAGACATAAAGCACAACAAACCTTATGGCCAACTAGTGGTATGCCCCTGACCTTAGACTTGCTTATATTATGATGTGGTATGCTATATAGTACATGAAATAAGATATGACAAATACAGTTTGTTCCATATTTGAGACGCAACATTTGTGAGCATGAGATGTTTTTACCAAAGGGTCATTGCACCTAGCGGTACACATACGTGACGAACATCCGTGAATATTTAACGTATATAAATTTTATACACTTAAAAAAATAGACATGTAACGAGATTAGACTGACAGTCTTGTGATTATTTTGTCGAAACAAATATCTTAAAACAAGATGAGACGACAAATTAAAAGAAGTCATTATACTCGAAAATATTCTTATTTCTTCTAAGAATGATATATATGTACATTTCTTTTAATAAAATTATCAAAATTCTTTACTTAACATGTCTCATTTTTAATTATTTTATTATATAACAATCTCACTTTAATATTTTTTTAGTTTGTTTACAAATAAACAATGTTTTAAAATCCGGGTTTTTAGTTGACCCGATATGGTGACCGGGTCCTGGGTTAACTGGTTCACGCTGGTTGAACCGGTTTCAATAATTCCTTTAATCCCTTGTATTTTTTTTCATTTTCCTGCGTACATACATATATATAAAGTAATAATTTGATGTCCAGAAGTTCCAACATTAAAAATACACAAACAACAAGTTTTACATCAATCCAAATACATTTAAAAATACACATAACACACATTTTTTTATAAATTTTTTTGAATTTTAATATAAAAACGGGTTAACCGGGTTTTTGAGAAACTCGACTAGATTGAAACGGGCCGGTCATATGCATTAACCCGGTAACTACCTCGGGTCCCGGTCCAACCCGTTTGACCGGACGGGTTAACTCGGGTTTTAAAACATTGCAAATAAGTATGACACAAGCAAGTTGTCAACCGAAGATACCGGTATATTTTATACCAATATAAATAATAATAAAAAGCCAACTGTCTCAAGTGCAAGTCCCGAAAGTCCCAAGTTTCAAAACTTGATTCAAAATCCCCGAAAAGACTGCCCTCTTTTTTCTTAACTGCTCCACCAATCCAATCAAACACACACTCTCAAAACTGAAAAACATTCATCCTTCAATTCTCTGCAAATTCTTCGATGCTACAATCTGAATCAGATTCAGATTCAAAATCCTGTTTGATCAAACAGATCTGCGATATATCAAATCATGCCATTTCATCATCTGCCTTCGATTCCAACCCTTTCATCGATTGGTACATTCTTTTTCAAGTAAGTCTTCTTCTATTATATATTTCTGCAATTTCAAATTTTAGTTGTTTCATTGGATCTTTTCTTTTTTTTCCTTTTGGACAGGTTGAAGACAATGTGGGTGTTGATATAATCAGAAAAAAGTATCATAAATATGGTGTGTATGTTTTCATCTTCTTTCCTTTTTATGTCATCAAAATGAAAACTTTGTATATAAACCCTAATTACACAAGTTTTGGGAAGCAATTTATATTTTCTTGTTAACTAGTGTTGGGTTTTAAGTTTTAACCGCCTATTTCTGATGAGATCTGGTGCATTATTTATTCAATTTGAATACGGTTGCTATGGTTAATCTGCAGCATTACTACTCCATCCTGATAAGAACAAGCACCCTAAAGCGGAATTTGCTTTCAAGCTTGTATCAGAGGTTTGATCTGCGTACATCCCTACAATGAAACTGCATATATGATATATACACTCTTTTCCTTTTTAAGTATATATATATATATATATATATATATGTATAGTGGAAAGTTCAAATGCGAACTCAAATTTGGTTGTGAACGTGAGGAAAAACGAGAGTGCGACACGTGTCTGAACACGTGTCTGAATGTAGATTATTCAGATTGAATAATCAAATAAATATTCGGACCGAATAAAACTGAATATAGTATTTATTTATTCTGAATAATGCTTATTCAGTCTGAATATGACACGTGTCGCGCTCTCATTTGTCCTCACGTTCACAACCAAATTTGAGTTCGCATTTGAACCCACACATATATATATATATATATGTGTGTGTGTGTGTGTATATATATATATATGTACGCATATTCCTCACCTTTGACGAGATTTGAACCCTTAAAATGATTGTTACAGGCGTATGCATGCCTTTCGGATGATGCAAAACGATCGGAGTTTGATGTGAGAAGATGGAACAATCTTTGCAGCGAGTGCGTTAAAACACCACAAACAAGAACTAAGGTGAAAGGGTCGTCTCCTTCGAATAGGTCAAAGTCCAAAAAGATATCGGCAAGAGTGAAAGAAGTTAAAGCTAGATTGATGGAAGAGGCAAGAGTGATTGAAAAGTGTTTGAAAGCGAAAGCAAATGCAAATGCCAATGTTTTTGACAAAGAAATGCCGGTTTTTGATCCGGATGATTATGCAACTCAAGGGTACCCTCATTTTCCGGTTTGGAGATCTAACGACCCTAAGAGCTCGAGATCGTGGTTGAAAAAAAGATTCAAATACGAGAATCAACAACAACAAGAGATGAACGTGAAATGTGATTCTCCGGTGTTTGAATGTAGATCGAATAGGCCATCGATCAAACTCAAATCCTTTACATCACGGATTTGATTCGATAGAAGCTCGAAGACTCAAATTTAGTTAGCAAATTCGTAAGGATTTGAAGGATCAAATTTGTTTTTGTTGATCAAGTTATTGGCTACCAATTAAGTGTCTTGAAAACAAGGCCAATTGATATAATAAAAAGTCTTAACTGGATCTTGGAAAAATGTGATTAACCATAAACTGATACATTTTCTTTAATTAATTAACGAAAAGAGTTAGGTTCTGGTGAGAAAGAGAGTTAAGATGAGAAGCTTAAGAAAAGATCTTCACCCTTGGATGTCTATTAGGATGACATGCACCGAGATTAAATGAATCACAATGCACCGGATCAATCCCCATATGAAGGGTAATTAATGGGTGAGTTTGAGATTAAAGGTGATCAATGGTCCAGATCTCTTCTTAGAGACTTCTCACCTTAACTCTCTTTCTCACACGATCATGCGCCTTAATGTAAAAACATAAAAAAACAGTTATGGGTTTGGGCTATGTATTAGAACATTTTTTGGCTCTATGATTTCAGATGGGCCGAGGCGGCTGTTTAATTAGATATGTGATATGTATAAAGCCTAAGCCTTTTCAGGTACGAGTATGAACCTTCCATACCCGTTTTTAATGAGCAAAAAGATGTCCAGACTTATTAGGCTCGGGCCAGATCAGCTTCGGGTTAAAAATGGATTGATTGGACATTTTCAGACTGAGTTTTTTGGGCTTAACCGAGCTTTATTTTTTTGGTGCGGGCCTAGACTCTGGCCTGTCCCCCAAATTTTGGTTTTATCGGGCTTTAAAGTTTGCCTCGGGGTTCGGACATAGCTTCGAGCTTACTAGGCCCGGGAATTTTGGGCCGTTCTCAAACCGGGCTAGGGCCGAATTTTGGACTATTTTTGTGCATATATATTAGACCTGACAAAAACTGGCACGACATGCTAACCCGACACGAACTCGACACAAATTAAAGGGGTTTGGGTAATACATTTCAACCGGTCTAAGTAAACGGGTTGACACGACACGACACGAAAATTAAACGGGTAAAGTCAGGATCAAAAAGTTCAACTCGAAAATGACCCGGATAACCCGTTTATATTAGGCCCCTTTGGCCCTTAGGCAAATAATGTCAACAACTCACACTTTATAGTTTTTTTTTAACTAAGTATATACTAGATAATAATAAAAAGTGATTGTACATTTCATGTAAACCTGACAAAAACTGGCACAACATGCTAACTAGACACGAATTCGAGACGAATGAAATTGATTTGGGTAATATATTTCAACCAGTTTAAGTAAACGGGTTGACACGAAAATTAAACAGGTCAGGTTAAGGTTAAGCACTCTCAACTCGTTTATCTGCCAGGTCTAATATATATCAAGGTTAATCATTAAATGATGTTTGTTTTTTATTTAATTTTTAAAACAATAACTGAAAGTTAATGAACTGAAAAAAGCAGCGTGTATTAAAATCCATGGGTTAATAATAATGGGGTTGTTAAAACTTCATTAGTGCAGGTTAGTGAAAAAAGAAAGGAGAAATAGATGGTGTAAGTTATGGAGTAGTTGGTTGAAGTTGGCAGTTGGAAATAATTATGGAATGGTTGAATGGCTGGTTTTATGATATATTTTTTACTATTAATTTAACCAATATTTGAAGTGGTTTATTAATAATTTCGTTGCTACTTTCAAGTTTTTAATCATTAATATATAGAACGATAATCAAATAAAAGTCACAAAAAGTTACAAACTCGTAAAAACCGATGTAAAAATATTTTTTACATTATTTTTTGGATCAAAACCTATAATTTAATATAGTGTTAGTGTCACATATGTTTTTACACGTATATAACGTTTATTAAATACAAATTAAGATGTACATTTTTGTAAATAGGGTTTAATACTTAAATTTAGGACAATTCTTAAGATATAAGGTCATTAAGCCCATTCATTTATGGACCAAACGATTTGTAAACAGCTCCATACTTTACAAAAGTATCTCTCACTTGGATAACTTTTCAAATTTCAATACCTTCAAAACTTTCATTTTGCAAAAACTTTTAACAAGTCAAGAAAATATGAATTTGGATTATTACAAAAATACCCTTCAAACGAACTATTGGGTTTTGTGTATATCTTACCTTTAAATCTTATATCCGAGTGAGATATGTGCGATATATTTAGTCTGTTTTGGTTTACATAATTAAGCATAAGCTTCTTCAACGAGTAGTTGTTTTTCTGTAGCTTTTGTCATGTAAACAACCTCTTTATTAAAGACAAGAAAAAAGTTGCTTTACCATAGATTTGAAAAGATCGACCAAGAGAGTCTCGATGCAACACTCAAAAGATGTTTTTACGTTTCGAATATATCTTTTTAATATCCTTATCAAATATCAATTAAAATATTATTTACTAAACACATACCGTTTTTATCATGTAAGAGACACTACACGGTTAAAGATAATGAAGTTTATCGACAATCTTACTCTGTCATTTTGCAAACCAAGAATCTTACCCAAAGGGGGTGGCATGCATGGTGAATATAGATGAAAAACCAACTCGGCTTTGAACTCGGATATATATCTTCATATATGGTTGTTGCTTGGGATATTTACCTTAAGCCTGTAGGTGAAACCTAAACTCGTAACTTGATATGAGATTACACTACTAGAAAATTGAGTATTTTTAACGGAAAATGTCGTTGAAAAATTTCTACGAATTTTAGAGGGATTATTGACATAATATAAATTTTCTACGAATTTCCGTTGAAGATCTCTCACAAACATGCATTTTCAACCAAAAATTTTTTGACGAGACATTCCGTTGAAATTTTTTTGGTTGAAAATGCATGTTTGTGAGAGATTTTCAACGAAAATTCGTAAAAAAATTGTGTTATGTCAATAATCCCTCTAAAATTCGTAGTAAATTTTCAACGACATTTTTCATTAAAAAAATTCCGTTGAAAATACTCAATTTTCTAGTAGTGTTATACGACAACACCATTTCCAAAAAAAATCTTACATGTTAAACAAGGTATATAATACCTGGTTAGTCTCAGTAAATGACCACTAATAGGCTGAATTAATTAACAATTAATAAAATAAACATGTATATATTTATTCACAATAATGAATTAATTGTAGTACGTACGTAGCTAGCTAGCCCTCTCATCCACAGAATGAAGCATAGATTCTTCCTCCACTTACAAGCTAAGAATCTTATTCTTCCCCATCATCATCATCACATGCTTCTATTGAGATTAATAATGTTATCTGAAGAATGCCCTTCATTAATCATTGTTTATATTATTCCCCCATTAACTTTTTGACAAAAAAAAAAGTCGTTTTCTCACGGACGTCCGCCCCATTCCTTCTACACAATTGTACATGCATTTGGATTTTCGTCACTAAAAATTGAAGTAATATTACCATTCCCATTGCTGCTACTGCTGCTGTAATACTCACCACTATAGTTAGTATACTGTGGTGGTGGCTCTGGCCGGCCGTAATTTGTGTACGGTTGTGGTGGTTCGGGTTTGTTGTAATGTGCATACTGTGGTGGTGGCTCGGGTCTACTGTAATGTGTGTTTAACGGTGGTGGCTCTGGTCTGTTGTAATGTGTGTATGACTGTTGTGAGGGTTCGGGTCTAGTGTAACGTGTGTGGTGTGGTGGTGGTGGTGGTACTTCTGGTCTGTTGTAATGTGTGTATGGTTGTGGTGGTACTTCTGGTCTGCTGTAATGTGTAGGGTGGTGCGGTGGTGGTTCGGGTTTGTTGTAATGTGTGTACTCATGTGGTGGTGGCTCGGGTCGGGTGTAATGTGTGTATTGTGGTGGTGGACGGATGTATTTATGTTGAGTGACGTAAGGTGTAGGTTTGTATGTGTTGTAGCTGTGGTTCACTTGGATGGGTTGTGGTGGTTCATGGTGTTTGTATCGTGGACTAGGTGCGGTACTCGAGTAATGTTCCACGGATGCATTATAGACTCGATCATGACCGTATCTATAGGTGTGGTCTGAAGGGTAGTGATGCACCACGTGAACATCTTCGGGTTCTTTTGGTTGTGTTGGTGGCGGCGGTGGTGGTGGTTGTCGTGGCGGAGAGTCTGTAGATGGTGGTTCTTGCGGCGCCGGTGGCGGTGAGTGTGGTGGTTCTTGATTATCAAGTGGTTTTTCTGGTTCTTTTGGTGGTTCAACTAGTTCTTCTGGTGGAACTGTTTCTTCTGGAGGTGGGTTTGAAGGATGATCATCAGAAGGTGGTGGTGCTCCACCATCCTCCGATGGTGGTTCGGTTGGTGGTGGTTGTTCTTCTGTCGTATCGGAACAAATGGTTGCAGCTTTTCTTGTTTTCTTGATGGCTTTGACGATCTTTTCAGGATCCGCCCATCCGATTATGGTTAGTTTCTGTTGAGGGATGTCGATATAGATATCGTATATGCCTGAAAACATCGATCAAAAAACGATCATCAATGATAATTTAACCAATGAGGTAGGTCAAGATACCATATATTAACTAATTAAGTTACTTACCTTTGATGCCATGCAAAGCTTTTTTGATCTTCTGAACGCACCCATTACAGTCTATTCGAACTTGGATCTCAGTGACTCGAGGTTTCTGCATTCATTAAATATCATACATATATATATATATGGGATTTAAAACTTTGATCTAATTCAATGTAAATTAATTAAAGAATGCATATAATCTATGATGGGTTTACCTCCATTTCTGGAACCATATTGTGGAGATGGAGAACTCGTAGCTAGAAAAGATGGTTATTAATTGAGGGTGGAAAATAAAGAATAAAAATGGTGGCATTTTATTAGTGCATGGAGGCCAAGCGAATATTGAAAAGGCATGAGGTGTGAGACTTCCTATAGAATCTGGATTCTACGTATGGAAATAGAAGCACAATATCATATATTATTACACCTTTAATTCGTTTTTATAAAAAAAAACACATTTTAAATATCTAAATGATGATTGTCGTATTTCTATATAAATATATTTTAGAGAAGTAATTAAATTGCATAGAAAATGACATATAATTAAAACTTGGCATATTTTTTAAAGTATGTTCTTTTAACTATTGATCATTAAATAAATATTTTTTAAACTAAAAATCTTTAAAATGTGAATTTCAAAATAATAATTAAGTATTTTCTATTTTCTGAAAACTTATTCTATATATAAATTAATATTTTTATTTTAATGGTTTTATATTTTTATTGGAGAGCTTTAGAAAAAGAGTAGGTTGATTGGACCTTGATCTAAAACGAATTTTCTTTTTGTAGAAAGCAATGACAATGAACAAAAGCTATTAAAAAGTTGCGCATGGACAAAATTTTCTTTATACAAAGAGTAATAAGATATACAACAAAATATTAATAATCTAAACTAAATGAACTCGAGACTTTCACATTATAGAAAAACTTGATTTTAATTTATCCCTCCTATGTTTTTTTGAAGGGTGTCTTTAGGTTATGGCTGAACTAATCCTAGCAAATTATGATTGAAAGACATCAGTTCTAATAAGTTCAGTGACTGTACGTTTGGATTCGAACCCTGAACAGATGAAATATTCCACCATATTCATATGTTGTTTCTTTCATTCAGTAATTTGTGTGTGGTTCTAAATAGCTGCCAATGTTTGTGCTATATACCTATTATGATGTTTAGAGTACTGGTTCGGGCTGCTAAGTATCGATCAATGTATCGACTTATAATATTCATTTTTTGTTTCTGTTTGTTTCATTATTAAAAAAGCAAATCGCTTATTGTCGTATGGCGTCAACTAAATGATAATTACTTGTAATAACTACTTGGAATCCTCGCTTCTAAATGATAACAAATAAAAATATTAGAAATATTAATACCAACCATAAAAAGCAGTTAAGAAATAAAGTTGCTTTAGAGGTTGGCCATTGGCATTGAGGTAAATTTTGGGGTTTGAAGGTCAACATAGTTGATGATAAGTGTCGATTAATTAATAAAGTAGCTTTAGACCTTGTGAGGTTTGGATATCCACCATTAGATCTCATCGAATCTGGCCTTTTGTTACAAGCAAGACATCTTCTCAATCATTTTATATCATTTTGAATTAAAAAACATTATGTTTCTTTTTTAAAAACGGTATCCTAGATATTTGCCTAGACTGACAATTTTAAGACTGTTAAAGCATGCAGTCCTGAGATAATTCCCCAGTAGCCACAAATTGTTCACGTCTGGATTCGAACTTGGGGTAGATGGGTTATCTTGCCTCATCCCCCACAAGCCTTAACCAGTACGCCATAAACCTTGTGGTTAACATTATGTTTCTTGATAGTAACAATTTCTTTTTTCTGTATAAAAAAGTAATATTGTTTCTTATTACAAGTTTTCAGTTTAATTACTTGATTGTTATAATATATTTTCAGATTGTTTAAACCTACTCGTTTGTTTAAACCTACTCGTTTGTTTGTAACTACTAATTTAAATTGCTTCTACTTATATATTATGCGGACTAAAATAACAATCAAGCAATTGGATTAGTGGGTAAAATTAAGTTTGAGACTTTGATTTAAGTTTTATTTATTTATTTACGTGTTATCAATTTTATAGAAATTACATATATTTTCTACAAAACTCTAATTGTAGAAAACTATAAATTGTCTCGTTCCTCTAAAAGAAAACGATCTAGATAGGCTTATATGGTAAACTATATTTAAGTCAAAATTGCCATATCACTTTTAGAAATAGCATATGTATATGTGGAACTCTCGTATTAGTTTTCAAGAGAGCCTTTAAAAATTGAAGAGCTTCCAACATTATATAGATAAGATATAGTCCAATTTTAGCCGATATAAAACTTTAACAATCGTGTTCAATCTTTCAAAGAGTTCCCAATCAAAAAAGAACTCATTAGAACTTGAAATTGGCACTATCTATCCTTAATGGTTGGGTTCCGGTGATGATGAAATTTATGATGAGAAGAATAAGAAGTGATCTTCATCCTCGAATTAATCATATCGAAGATCAACACTAATGAATGAGATACACCAGATTAATTCCTATGAGAAACACAATTCTCAGAATGAGGGTGACATTACTAGAAAATTGAGTATTTTCAACGGAAAATGTCGTTGAAAATTTTCTACGAATTTTAGAGAGATTATTGACAGAACATAAAATTTCTATGGATTTTCAACGAATTTCCGTTGGAAATCTCTCACAAACATGCATTTTCAACCAAAAGTTTTTTGACGAGATATTCCGTTGAAATTTTTTTGGTTGAAAATGCATGTTTGTGAGAGATTTTCAACGGAAATTCATAGAAAATTTATGTTCTGTCAATAATCTCTCTAAAATTCGTAGAAAATTTATGTTCTGTCAATAATCACTCTAAAATTCGTAAAAAAATTTCAACGACATTTTCCGTTGAAAAAATTCCGTTTAGAATACTCCATTTTCTAGTAGTGTGAGATTAAAGTGATCAAGGATCCATACCTTTTTCGTGCTTCTCACCTAAACTTCTATTCTCACACGAACTTTCGTCGCGGAGACCTTATATATAAACCATACTCGAAAGGTGAATTTTTTATATCGTCTATCTTTTTATAATTCATGGGGTAATTAATTAATTAATAAAAAAGTATGAGATCCAGTTTTCTTAATCGACTTTTTGCCAACCCCACAAACTTTTAAGAACATGAACCAAGTCTTTGGAACTTGTGATTCCGGGCTTCTTAATCAACTTTTGCTTGATGCTTTTTGGTTTGTAGTTTGAGTAACTTCTTCTATGAAGCTTTTTAACCAACAAAATTGGTGATTCCAGCTGATCATTTAATCAAGATTTGCTGGATGCTTTTGGGTCCCTAATTAAATTCCAGCCAATTAATCTCTAGCTGGAAGATCTTTAGATGTCTTTTGCAAAGCAATATTGAGTAGTTAAAGTCTTGAATGATTAAGAGCTTTTGTAGCTAGCATTTGTACGGGATTAGAGTGCATGGAATAAAACCATGTTTATGTACATGTTCGTATATGAAAGATAGAAATAATTTATCGGATGGCTATACATATAGAAACTTTAGATTGTATTAAGGGAAATTATAATTAACACTTAGGGGCCGTTTACCAAACGCTTACCCGGGTAAGACTTACCAAGTCATATTACCTTACCTACCAAAAATCTTACCCGGTAAGAGCAAAGACAAGAAAAAACAAGGACCAAAAGTCTTACCCTGGTAAGTGGTTGCGACAACTCTTACCACGGTAAGCACTTACCGGGTAAATTGTTGCATACGATGCCGTTTTGATGGACTAAAATCTTACCCGGTAAGTAAATGATAGTATTGAAGTTTGCCAGTAAGCACTTACCCGGGCAAGATTTAGTAAACGGCCCCTTAGAATAGCAAATGAGGATCGCGATTTTTTAAATTGTTAAGTATTTTATAGGGTTGTATTTTCATCTGGAGTTGAGAGAGCTATATAAAGATGTAGAGTACGTACTGTCGAAAATGGAGATCAAGTGTGTACAAAACTAAATCTCAAAAAAGTGGTGGCATTAAGTGGGTTATAAGTGTTGGTTTGTAAGAAAAGGTTGTCCCACATACTTGTGAACTATAACTTATGAGTTGTTTATAAGCAATCACTAGAGTTCAGATCTATTGGCACTCTTTCCACATGCATGTTTATAGGGAGTTTTAAACGTTGGACGAGATTGTTCAAGCCTCGAACAACTGAGCTTGTATGTATATGTGTGTCCTTCAAACTAAAGGTGATCATTTAGGGGTTTTGACAGGCCATGGTCCAGATCTACCATAGTTTTCTTGTCTAACCGTCATTAAATTAGATACAAACTAAATGTAATCATCTACGGCCTTGAGTGGGCCATAGACCGAGCCTATCATATTTTTCTTGTTCTTGTGGTCATGAAATTGGATATCCAATTTTATGTAGGTCAATTTTCATTGGATTAGAAGATTTCATTTCTTACACACCCTTATTTTCTTTTTTGCATTTCCTTTTTAGTATATTTTCTTTACTTTTCAACAAGGGCAAATTAAGTCTAAAATAGTATACTTTCATTCAATTGTTTTTTAGCAACATATTACATTTTTGAAAATCTGTAATTTGAAAAAAGTAACTTTAAAAAATATGATTAAAAAGAAACATTTTTTTAACCATATAGTTTCAGAATAAAATTTTCTAAATTAATGATTCTCAAAACATATACTTATTTTGAAAATCCACAAACTTATAATTAAACGAAAATAAATGTTGTTCGTGGCACAAACAATTGCTTATCAAATCTTCTTTCAAACAGTTGCTTGAAATATTTTTGCATAACCTTCCAAACATATATCTTAGGAACATCAGTTGTGATTATTGTTTGCTTCAATTCTCATCATGCAAACCTTATCAAAATATATATCCAAATAATAATTGCTTATTAATTTTTTTTTGAGTAAACTCTAATTTTGGTACCGTGTGGTTTAGTGAAATCTTTGAAAGTGGGACTTAAACTTTAATAACTCTAAAAGTCATCCTCATGGTTTTTGTTTTACTCTGAAAGTAGTCCCCAGCCATTAACTCCGTTAATTTTCCCAGTTAGTAATAGGGGTATTTCTGTCCATAATTAGGTTAATTTGTTAATTTTCTCTTAAAGTGGTCCCTCTCTTAATTACCACTTCTATTCATCATCTCCGGTGGCTTTACTACTTCTCCGGGAGCTCAGCGAGTTGCCAGAAAAAGAATTTCTCTCTCATCATCAATATTATCACCGTTTTTCCACTTATTGGGTTTGGATTTCAGTTGGTTTTAATCGTACGTCGTGACTTCGGGTTCGTCGAAATCGGAGAAGGTGAAGCTGTTTTTTCCGATGAGGTTGATTGGGTCACCAAGAAGGTCTTTGATTTGGACTTTAGGAAGGTAAAACTGTTCTTTGAGTTTGTGGAGGTGTGAGGTGTCCATGGAAGAAGATGCGCCGGAGATATATAGTTTTATGATGACTTGGTGGTGGGTGTGGATGGAGTACTGAGATGGTGAAGAAGCATTTTAAGGGTAGGAGATGATGGATTCTGACCACTTTCTTGAGGTGTGGGATTCCATCTTTGTATACATAAATAATAGTAATATAAACATTAAAGTTTATTTTTATTTAATGGTTTAAATTAAAAATAGGTAATAAAAAGACAAAAATACTCCTGTTACTAACTGAGATAATTAACAAAGTTAGTGACTGAGGACTATTTTCAAAGCAAAGTAACAACCATGAGGACGATTTTTAGAGATATTAAAGTTTAGGTACTGCTTTCAAAGATTTCACTAAATCACGGGACTAAAATTAGAGTTTACTCAATTTTTTTAATAGTAGTTTAAAGGATTTTTTAATCAAAATAAATATTCAAGAACATTATGTAAATCGTATTTGAAATTAAATGCAAGCATCCACAATGTTGAGGTTTGCTAAAAAACTAAAAAAACGTTAACCTCCTTTGAATGATTTACAGCGATTTTGTGCTTACCTTCAAGTACTGTATATATAGTATTTATATTTTAACCATCCCGATCACACTTTTCATAATATGTATATATATAGTATATATATTACCCTCGTTAATTAATTAACTGAAGAATCTAACCATGAATTTTGACTGAAAATATTAGGGATGTAGCAACAATAAGAAGCAACAAGAAATCTGATAATTTAAGCAAGCGTGGAGGTACTTACAAAAACATCATGGTTCCATTCCAGCTAATAGCATTTATTATACAAAGTAAAACCAAGAACAAAACACAAGTATTTGATCAATCGATCCCCAGGATGTAATTAATCCAATTCTTTCACTATATATATATATTTATTATCATTTATCTACTTATAGAACCAGTAAATACCCTTCTTTTCTCCATTAACCTCATCAGGTTCGATAAAGATACAGTCTTTTGTTTCTCTCCAAACAGCCTCTAGAATTGGGGTATCATCGTATTTGTAGTAATCACCCAATATCGGCATCACCGCCTTCCTTGCTTCGAAAGTATGATAATGTGGGATGGTTGGGAAGAGATGGTGTACGGCATGAGTTCTAGTTACATCATGGAAAGCATGGTTCAAGAATCCAAAGTTTCTGTCCACAGTCGCTAATGCACCTCTTAACCAATCCCATTCAGTCGAATCGTAATGAGGAATGGAAGGGTGAGTGTGATGTAGATATGTCAACAAGATGAAAAACCCACTCATAAAAAGGATTGGCATTCCATAGAAGTTGATCACCCATTCTGTTCCCTTTATTAACCAAAAACGGTAAACTGCGTACAAAGTAGCAAAAACTCCGATATCGGTGAGAAAGATTTGAAAGCGCTCACTATCGTTAAAGATAGGACTATATGGGTAGAAGTGGCTCGTGATTCCCTTATCGTATTTCCTTCCGTAAAGATTGAATACAAAGTACAATGGAAATCCAAGAACGATCTTGAACACGAATACTACAAAGGAACCAAGTGGGTTGTTAAGGATTTCGGAGTACAACTTATCGGATTTGCGTTTAGGGATCCAAACCTCATCGTATTCGATGGAGTTGGTGTTAGCATGGTGGGTGCGGTGGCTGTATTTGAATCCAAAGTAGGGAGTGAGAATTAAAGAGTGAACGATGAAACCGATAGTGTCATCGAGCCATTGATACTCACTGAAACCATGATGACCACACTCGTGACCGATAACCCACAAACCCATAAGATAAGCTCCTTGAAAGAACCAATAAAGAGGCCATGCTACGTATGTAAGAGGTTTAGGAAGCACTGGAATGATGGTAGCAGCCAGATAGTATAAAACAGTAACGATTATAATATCACGAAAAAGGGCTGCAAAGGAGCGTATAAGAGATCGTTTGAAACAGTGTGGTGGAATTGCTTTCTTGAGGTCGCTAAGCTCGAATGGTGGCTTAGAAACCGGAACTCGTTTGAAGGCGTGGGGTTTATCGGAGCCTGCAGCAACGTTCATTCGTCCACCAGCCCCCATGGTTTCAACCTGCACTATAAATTAAGATGATGATATTAAATTATAAGCTTAAATTATTTATAAAACACTTATCATATATACTATAATTTGAATATCAATACCAAGACCAAACATATCACTTACCTTTGAGATCAGGTTTTGAGGTTGTGTTACTGAGCTGTCCTCATATTGGAGAACTATGTTCCCTTTTATAGTTGAAAGTTTCAACTTTGGCAGCTGCTACTATATTTATTTTTTACTTTTTAAATATTTATAAATTCTATTAAGATTCAAATACCAACAACACCTGTAGTCAGGTGTGTGGAAAAAATGAAAAAACATACAATAATAATCTGAGTAAACCATCGAGTCCTTGTTACATTGAAACACGAAGAATCTCTCACCCATGAAGGTTTTTACAATATACATGATAAACATAATGATAATACCATATAATTAAGTTGGGGAAAATATAATAACTTAATGGAAAGAGAAATATGAAATAATAGTATAATACCATATAAATTGAGAAAATATTATAATTATTTATCTCAGCAGGTTTTCAGTCAAGCTTATTATTATTATTATTATTATTATTATTATTATTATTATTATTATTATTATTATTATTATTATTATTTATCTTTAGTAAAAACATTTTAGATATTTCATATTCGATAAATAGTTAAATCCATTTAATTAGCCTGGATTAAATTTGATGAAAAATGATAAAATTGATATTAAAAACTTCAAACTGGTCCCAAAATTGATTATGAAAAATTATACAGTAATAACAACGTTAATGCGACGATACAAAATTAAACACGAAAATGTATGTATTTTTAACACTAACAAGACATATTTTTATGAAAAAGCTTTTGTCCTTTAAATAATTGAGTAGTTACTATAAAAATAAAAAGAATGAGTTATTATTACAGTATATGTCAGCATGGGGGGCTCTGTCAATATTGCGCACTCAACTAACACGATTTTGTTACGTTCTGGCAAATATGAAATATAACAACACCTCGTTTATCGTAGGGTATATATATTTATAAAATACATAATTTATTTTGGTGGCTGTTTTTAATATACCAATTCGTAAATAATAATAAATTACAAAAAAATTTCGTATGAAGGTAATTCAAATTTTATTTAAATGTTTATTAATATATATTTCATCATTCAAATGCTTACCATATAAGAGTCCACTCTAACTTATTTTTTTGATAAAATTGATAAAATTGTAGTTTATCGAAAATATTGTAGCGAATGCAACAATTTATGTGGTAAATTCTCACTAGATAAGAGTTGATCACTTATCAGGTAAACTTCCATTCTTACTGTTTGGGCAAAAAATCTCAAATCCTCAACTGCTGACTAAATCATATCGCCTGACCAAAGACTTCCTATAAACTTTTTGTTTCCTGATATTTTTAATGACAAGTTAACACACATACGTTTTCGGGGTATCCGAGATCCAAACGGGCACCCGACTAATCCCTGTCGACCAAGACCCACCACTATGTGGCATGCGATGGTCTGGATATCGCTACATGCTGTCCGTGGGATTCGAACCCGGATAGCCAGAGATACCATCCACTAGGCTAGACATGGTTTGATTTTTCCTATTTATCTAGTTACAAAACCAGCAAATACCTTTTTATAACCAACTTTTTGTGTTTCTTTCAATAAAAGTATTTATATATCTTTTTTATTATATTTATTTTGTATTATATAAACATTTCATCGTAGTTATAATCTTATGAATATGAGTCAAAGGTCGTAGTTATAATCTTATGAATATGAGTCAAAGGTCGTGTTTAAAGTTTGTCTACCAAACTACCACGTTTTGGCGCTTTGTGGCAATTTCCATGTGTAAAAACAAATTTCATTGTAGATGTCAAATTATATATATATATATATATATATATATGTATATATACATAGAGAGAGGAAAGTTTAAATACGAGCTCAAATTTGGTTATGAACGTGATAACAAATGAGAACGCGACATGTGTCTGAATGTAGAAATATTCAGATTGAATAAATATTCAAAGAAATAATCAAAGAAAAGTTTCTAAATGAACCAACCCCTCTCTCTCTCTATATATATATATATATAGGGATGATCAAATACAAACTGGTTCAAATCAATATAAAAATAAAAGTTTTCATGAGTTTTTTTATTAAGTTATGGTTTAAGATATTATTGCACATATGTTTGTTTCATCTTGTGAAAAAATTACATGTGAACGTTTTACATTATTAAACAAAAACATGTGAAACTTTTCTATAAAAAAATATATGAAAAACTTTCAACTTATGAAAACAAATACATGTGAAACTTTTACAGTATGAAACAAACATTGGAGCAAAACGTGTATTTTCCGGACACGCAAACCGGCCCACACAGGCTGCCAATTCCCAATGTGAGGGGCATACCTGACTCACTCAGTGGCAAGGCGATTGCGAGGGGGCCTGGGATCGAACCCAAGACCAACGGCCTATTGGAGCAAACATCTCCTCGCCCCTTAACCAACTGAGCTACACGCCATTGGCAGTATGAAACAAACATGTGTAATAATATGTTAAATCATAGCATTTGATGAAAAAAAATCATGAAAAAAATTACTTTTATATTGATTCAAACCAGTTTATACATAAATATTAGTTTGTATTTGAACTTCCCTATATATATATATATAGAGAGAGAGAGAGAGAAAGAGAGAGAGAGATGTTCAAATGAAAACTTTGTAAGTTTAAAGGAATACCTTATGGACCATATATGATGTGGGTCCCACATCATATTAAATCATATTTGATTCAATGGTGGGACCCATTGAATCAGATATGATTTAATATTATGTGGGACCCATATCATATGTGGTCCACAAAGTGTTTCTTTATTCCTTTTAAATAGATTGTGTTCTTGTATGATCCCTCCCCTATATTATTATTATTATTATTATTATTATTATTATAGGGACAGGTTCAAATGAGAACTCAAATTTGGTTGTGGACGTTAAGACAAATGAGAGCGTGACACGTGTCATATTCAGACTGAATAATCAAATAAATATTCAGATTGAATATAGTATTTATTCAGTCTGAATAATCTACATGTCCGTCCGTTCGTCTGTCCAGGATCGTGTGAAACGCAAATAAAGATCTGAACCATTAATTTGTTTGTATGTGCCAATTTAGAGAACAAATAAATATATTGTTTTTAGTTTGTTTTTGAGAAAAACAATGTTTTTAGAATCACTACTTTTAATTAACAATTTTCATCAGGGTGTTTATATCGTAAATGTGTGTATTTGTGGGATAAAGTATGCCCACTACAATTTGCTATTTTAACCATATTTGATTATGAAGTCTGACATGTAATTACTTGAGAAAGTGGTAGAGTGACTTTATTTAAATACAAGATAAGTTATGGTTCGATTACAGTCCCACTCGCTAGCCTCCATGGACAGACCCAATGCAGTGTATAATAGTATAGGTCACAGCTTTGTACCTTCGTCATAGTATGAAAAACAATAAAGTCGTGTAAAGTACCACCATATCAATTTGATAAAAATTAACAAGTTCAATTGAAAGTTTATGAAACTAATAGAATATAGAGTGAATTTCATGCCTATTAATTAATAAATCCTTTGGTTTTCTTATGAGTCCCGTGGTTCTTGTTCGATTTTGAAGTTTTTTCATGTAAATTCTGTATGTTTTAATTTTCATCATCTTTATTATTCATTGCACATGAAAACTAAAACAAACTAAGCAAATTCCACACACATAAGGGTTTGTGGCAAGAAATATCAAAGACAAATATTAGATAAATAATTTAAACAAACAATGCTACTAGACAAGAGACTTTCAATAAGAGCAACTTATCATTAACATTTTTTGTTTTTATAATTTTGTAACCAATAGTTTCCATATAAGTCCGACATAGTACACACTCATAGATGGATCATTGGCCAACTAGAAAAACATGGTTTAAAAATGAGAACTATAATTTAAAGCATTCATTAGTAAACCTTTAAATTTTAAACCATTTGTCAGTAATCTTTTGCTAATCGTGATCATAGTAGAGAATGTCAAATAAAAATAAATAAATTATATAATCAACATTTTTTTGTTAATCAATGACAGATGTAGAGACATATCAAGTAAGAAAATGTATTTTAAACATAAATTACCGACATATAAAGACAAACATTAAGGCCTTGTTTGTTTTTTCATTTTAAGCTCTTAATCACCACTTATGTCTGATTCGTTTAGACGTTTCATAACCATTTCAGAACTGAGATCAGTTCAGACTTCAATACCTCTTAAAAAACAAACGTCAGTACGTCACCTAAATAAAAAATAACTATCCATCAATAAGCTTTCAATAATCAACAAGAAATGAACTACATATGAACGTATAAAAACATCAAATAAATAATTAAAAAGTTTGGATATCTATTACTAATCATTCGTTAATTAATCACTGAAATTCGAAAAATTACATATTTATATATAAGTACAAAAAAATGTAAATATTGAGATAGAAAATAACGCCATTTTAATATTTGGGTTGTGATGCACTGATTAAATTTTGGGAGATGTAATGAAAAATCTCATTTACCTCGGTTTGAATCCAAACACTACAAAAGTTCTTGTAACTATGGAGGTGTACCTACTTGATTTCAAGCCATTCTTTGTTACCTTAGAAATTAGTCGGTACACATAAACTAATCTGAAAACGGACTCTTACAAAAAAAAAAAAAAAAAAAAACCCAAAGTAATGGATAAAATAAATGATAAATATAAGTCTTTTCAACTATTTAGCCAACAGTTATATCGTCATACTTGACCATATTTCCCTGACTTTAATAGTCAAATTCATATTTCCCTATCAAACAACCACGTTTTTGGCCCTTTGTGACCACTAACACTTATTAAATAATTTCTAAAATGCCATCAAATATTATAATTAAATTCTAACACAAGAAAATAAATTTAATCAATCATATATGTATTTTCTTTCCAGTCATTTTATCAGAATTTGAGATTATAAGATCCAACGTTAAGTGTATATTGTTTCACATAAAAAATTTCGAGTATAATTTAATAAATTAATTAATATATATTTGTTTTACAATATGTTTATTTGTATTCAATTTACACTATAAAACATTTACACTATATTTTTTGCCTCACAAACACGGAAAAAAGATTTCTCATTGTGAAACAAATTTATGTGACACAAACATACTGAGAAACAAATTTATGTTAATCAATACACTAAATTCAAGCATAGATGGAAATTAAATCATGTAAATAGCACACGATGATGCAAAGGCGGATCCAGAAACTTTTGGCAGTGGTTGCACAGAATAATTATCGTAATATAAACTATTTACCCGGTCCTAGGTAAGAGCGGTCACCCTCACTTACCGGGTATGACTCTCCATTCTTATCATCTTTCTTACCGGGTAAGATTCTCGACCCTTGTCATGTTCATCCGTGAGCAAAATTACATGATAAGCATTTACCAGATAAGCGTTTAGTAACGACCCCTAACTCTGAACAAATAACTCTAAAGTCTATAGAGATGGTTAACTATACACAAATAACCCCATATAGTTAACATGCTATTATGTTAACACTATTACATCACTATAAACAACTTAACCTTAACCAAAAAGATGTTAATAAAAATTTGTAATCACGTTAAATTGTATTAAAGATAATTAAATATCACATTTATCACACATGCATTATATATATTTTATTTGTGTGAAAATTAAAAATATTCAATATTAGACTCATTTCGAAGGTATCGACAAGACCTTTCTAATGGTATAATTTGCAACAAAAAACCATATTTTTTCAATGTATTTTAACTAATAATTAATAGTTAATTAATATGATATGGGTATAAAATGAAAATTGAAAAAAGAAAGAAAGTAAATTAAACACATTAAAGTCTTTGAAGGGTGTAAATTGTAATTTATCATCAACCATCATCTTCAACTTGCGAGAATGAAGGAGCTTTATTTGTTAAATTTTCATGTAAAATCCCTAAAAGATTTAATGTTTACGGTTTCATCCCAAAAATCTTATGGTTTCACCCCAAGAAACTTATGATTTCACATGAAATAACCTTAAAAAATTACACTTAACCCCAAAATTATATGGTTGCACATGCAACCACTCCCTTGTACATAGATACGCCCCTGCGATGATGCATTGATTCTCAATGTTATCACAATTTTATAAGTTCACTTATTTGTTTCATATGTGAAAATAAACCAACGTTTTTTGTTCACATATATTTTTTTTTCGTGAACACAAACATACGTGAAACAATATCTTAAATCATAAGATTTGATAAATTTTTGTATGAAAAAAGTTATTTTATATTGGTTTTCCCATTGGTTTTCAAAGTTTATATTCTTCCTAGAGTTTCTAAAATGAAGAAACCTCTATATATATATATAGACACACACATACACACACATATATATATATATAGAGAGAGAGAGAGAGGTTTTAGGTAACCATCCACTTAGACGGTATTATGCACATGTATGTCAAATAAATTGCTTACAAATTACTTGTATGCATATTTATATATCATCCAGATGAACGATTATAGGATGTTTTTTTGTTTATGATATAATAGGACCTAATATTATTTATATTACAGATTTTGTTACGAATTATTAATAAAGTTTTTTTTTGAACATCAAATCATTAATGTTACGAATTATTAATAAAGTAATTGGTTATGAGGATTCTTTTTATTAAATTATAAAAAGCCATATACTATTAATTGTAGCGTACGATGTTTAAGAATTAAGATGCGTGAATAAACTACCTCGTTTTTGTTTGTACGCAAATATAATATTTGTTATTATAGATCATTTAAAGAAAATTAATTATTTTTATATGTTTTTGGTACTATCTTTTTCGTTTATATATAGTAATTTTTTGTACGTATTATGTGGTATAAAATAGGTTTCGGTAAGAATAATAATTATGTTCCAAAACTTTAAAAAATTAATACATTTCTAAGTAAAAATTCGTAAAATCAACTTAAAAATAAAGATAAAGATAAAAAAAATGTAATTAAAGATATTAAAAGTATTTAAACAAAATTAAATTAAATTAAAAAATCAAGTTATTAAATGTTCTTAGCATAACTTTTACTATATAAAATCATCTATATAAAGGGTCCACGACGGATTGTGTATGTGAATTTATTATTTGTTTTAAGACAAGGTGCGATGGGTGGCATAAAGGGTTGTGTCGGGATGCTTATTTTCTCGTGTGCTTAAAAATTCGTTTTATGTTTATAAAATTATCTTATCATACAAACTCTTTCATTGAATATTGCCACAAGCTATAAGTGAAGGCTTTATTTATTTTAATTACGTTGTCTTTTATTCATCTGAACAAAAATAGAATTGGACAGTTAGGTTGTTTAACTTTTGTCTTACAGTTTATTATAATGTGCTTATAAAAAAAATTGTGATAAAAACTTAAATTTCATATTTTAATTATATGACATGTTGATAACCGCATGACAAATAAGGTAAACAGTTTTCTTTTCCTTTCACGTATAATATTTTTCCGTATAAACATAATATAAAACAATATCCTAAATCGTTAATTTAATAAAACAAATTATGAAAAAATTATTTTTATATTGTTTTCTGCGAATTTCTACATTTTAGTTGGTTTCTAAATAAAATTGTCTCCTATTTGATATGACATAAATATAAAAAAATAAAATTAATTACAGATGATATACAAAGTTGATGATATAGCATGCATGCAGAGGCGGAACACAATAGGGGTCTAGGGGGGCCATGGCTCCTGCGTTTTATCCCTTAAATATTAGATATTAGAAATATTATCAATAAATTGTGCTTAGCTTAGGTGGTTATGTGTATATGGCCCCTGTATATGTGGTCATAGGTTCTATTCTCTTGTCACGCGATTTTTTTACAATGAATTGAGCTTATCAATAAAGATGTTTTGTTGGATTCGGCCCCTTAATTAGAAGGCTTGTGTTCCGCCCCTGCATGCATGATTCATGAATCTAAAATTTCTTTTTACTTACTTATTAAAATAAACTACTTCAAAGTTAAAACATTTTACAAATCATATTTCCCATCTAACATCGTACCGTTTATCAGTAGAAGAGTATACCAGTATTGACCGTAGTCATAATTCTAACTGCAAAGTTTAAATAATTGTCACATGCTTTTAGTTACTCACATTAAAATACTACTTGTAATGCTTTTCATCTCTTTTGTTAAAACAAAAGCACCAGCCAAGCTTGAAATCCATGACTATAAATAACCAACATACCTCATCTTATATTCACCATCCAAAACCGCAAAACCCATCTCTGCCTTTAAAATTCAATACTAAATACATATTATCTATTTGCAGCTAGCTCCAAACCATGGGGGCCGGTGGTCGAATGAACGTTGCTGCAGGCTCCGATAAACCCCACGCTTTCAAACGAGTTCCGGTTTCTAAGCCACCATTCGAGCTTAGCGATCTCAAGAAAGCAATTCCACCACACTGTTTCAAACGATCTCTTATACGCTCCTTTGCAGCCCTTTTTCGTGATATTATAATCGTTACCGTCTTATACTATCTAGCTGCTACCATCATTCCAGTGCTTCCTAAACCTCTTACATATGTAGCATGGCCGGTTTATTGGTTCTTTCAAGGAGCTTATCTTATGGGTTTGTGGGTTATCGGTCACGAATGCGGCCATCATGGTTTCAGTGAGTATCAATGGCTCGATGACACTATCGGTTTCATCGTTCACTCCTTGATTCTAACTCCTTACTTTGGTTTCAAATACAGCCACCGCACCCACCATGCTAACACCAACTCCATCGAATACGATGAGGTTTGGATCCCTAAACGCAAATCCGATAAGTTGTACTCCGAAATCCTTAACAACCCACTCGGTTCCTTTGTAGTATTCGTCTTCAAGATCGTTCTTGGATTTCCTTTATACTTCGTGTTCAATCTTTACGGAAGGAAATACGAGAAGGGAATCACGAGCCACTTCTACCCATATAGTCCTATCTTTAACGATAGTGAGCGCTTTCAAATCTTTCTCACCGATATCGGAGTTTTTGCTACTTTGTACGCAGTTTACCGTTTTTGGTTAATAAAGGGAACAGAATGGGTGATCAACTTCTATGGAATGCCAATCCTTTTTATGAGTGGGTTTTTCATCTTGTTGACATATCTACATCACACACACCCTTCCATTCCTCATTATGATTCGACTGAATGGGATTGGTTAAGAGGTGCATTAGCCACTGTGGATAGAAACTTTGGATTCTTGAACCATGCTTTCCATGATGTAACTAGAACTCATGCCGTACACCATCTCTTCCCAACCATCCCACATTATCATACTTTCGAAGCAAGGAAGGCGGTGATGCCGATATTGGGTGATTACTACAAATACGATGATACCCCAATTCTAGAGGCTGTTTGGAGAGAAACAAAAGACTGTATCTTTATCGAACCTGATGAGGTTAATGGAGAAAAGAAGGGTATTTACTGGTTCTATAAGTAGAGAAATGAAATGATGATACGTAAACCTAGCAAAAGGATAGGAGTTACTGCATCAAGACAATATTCCTGGAATGTGTTTTTTCTGATCCCTCATTTTTCTTTGTCAAATAAATTAATGCTATATATCGGGTTTTGAGAAATGGTTTAAACCGCACGCTTGAAGAAAAGCACAAAGTTTGATATGAAATTATGAGAATTCCATACGTAATTTTTCATTATAGTCAATTACAAATTCTTTGGGAAAAATATATATTATTTAAGTAAGTATATCATTTTAAATGAGGGAAATGATGAGTATATCAATCAAAAATCAACTCACAAATATAAATGCGGAAAATAATGAATTTGGAGAAGAGATATACAAACATGATGTCGCCCTTTTTTTTTGGAACGGCAACAGCATTTTATTAAGAGAAAACTAGCGAGAAGCTAGAGAAAACAAGTTACTTAGACGGAAAAAGAAAAGACAAACAACACCAATTACTCCAGTCGATCTTGAAACGGAGTTTCTTTCTCGTAATAATCCAGAAGTAAGAGTAACCTTGAATATGGTAGAACAACTTGGGGATCAGCTCGTGCTTCTTAGAATGCACCAGTTCGTTCCTTGCTTTCCACAAATACCATAAGTAGGTCATAGTCATCGCCTTGAAAATATCCAGCTTCAAGCCCGAGAAGTTATTAGATTCTCCCCAGGAGTGCAAGTGGTCTACCGAGAAGGTGGTGGGGGGAGGAGGGATTTTCCACCAGAGGGCAATCTCCCTTAAGACACTTTTAGCAAAACAACAACCCGCAAATAAGTGGTCTTCTGTCTCCAACGCCGAGGCACAAAAGGGGCAACGTCTGGGTTCCGGAATGATTCCCCTCTTGAAAAGATTTTCAAAAGTAGCGAGCCTTTTATGTTGAGTCTTCCAACTATGGAGATTAACTTTACCATGGAGTAAATTGCTCCAATAAGTACGAATTCCTTTATCATTATGCAGGAATTTGGTGTCCAGATGACAACGCAGCGAAGAGAGAGAGAACAACCCGCTTTGATCTAAGGACCACCTCCAAGACCCGCTCTCAGCTAAGTTGAATAAAGCGAAATGGTTGATATCGTGTGCCTGTGTCTACTTATTGATAGAAAGAATTGAGCCCCAATGTCCACCCTTTTTTGAGAGTAAAGGATCTCTAGGAGAACGTCTAAAGAAGCCATGTATCGATTTTATAGTCGTCGCCCAAAGGGAGTCCTTTTCTTTTTTAATTCTCCACCACCATTTAGATAAAAGGGAGATGTTTAAGGCTTTAAGGCTTCCCACCCCAAGACCTCCCAAATCTTTAGCAGCGATGGTATTGTTCCAGGCGATCCAATTGGTTTTTTTCACATTGTTTCCCCCACCGAGGAAGAAGATTCTTCTAAGAGATTCTAATTTTTTGATAACCAGATCGGGAGCTTTATAGAGGGAAAAATAATAAGTACCCAGCGAACCAAGCACCGACTTGAAGAGAGTTAAACGACCCGCAACCGAAAGAGAAGAGGCTCTCCAATTTGAGAGTTTAGCCTGAAATTTATCGATAAGAGGATGCCATGATGAGGAGATATTCATCGACGAACCAATTGGAATTCCCAAGTACTTGAATGGGAAGAGCCCGATTTTACAATTAAAGCAAGACGCCATCCAATCAACTTCATTTGGGTTCACCCCTACACCCATTAAGTTAGTCTTTGACAAGTTTATTTTAAGCCCGGATGCAAGATGAAAACATCGGAGGATTCTGAAGAGATTAGAGATATTAGATAAAGACCAATCGCCAACGAAGAGGGCGTCATCTGCATAAAAAAGGTGTGAAATCAGCGGACCATTATTAGGCAGATTGATACCATCAAAGACACCCAAAGTACAGGCTTTTTTCATTGCCACATTAAGGGCTTCCATGGCAATTATAAAAAGCAAAGGGGCAAGAGGGTCCCCTTGCCTTACTCCTCTTTGTAAGGTGAACTCCTCAGTAAGAGATCCGTTTACAAGCACAGACATCCTCGCAGTCCTAAGCTCTTCCTGGATCCAATTCCTCCATTTGACACCAAAATTCAGCTGAACCATAACATCATTAAGGAAAGACCAGCGTAGGGAATCAAAAGCTTTTCCAAGATCAATTTTCAGAAGGAAAAGATGTCTCTTCGAGGTTTTAGCCCATTCTTTATTTGTCACTATATATGATAAATAGACTTCGTCACACTCGAGTGAAAACTAAATGAATCATAATTAAAGCTCAAAGAAGAAAGGTGCCATGCATATATGTATATATCTTGTCAACGGAACATTGTGGACAAACGCTAATTCAACGATCTATATTTCAAATAATAAAACACGCGTAATCATCAAATCTTTTACCATTGGATAAGTATTTATTTAGAGAAAAATACTCTTAAAGTGTACAAATAGAATAAAAGTTTTTTAATATCTTAAGAGTTATGAATGATTTGAACAAACATTCAATTAATAACATTCTTCACATCAACAAGTCTTTACCGAAATGTTGCATTGTCAAATAATTATAATTAACAATCAAGACATGGTTTAAGAAAAATCATTTGGACATCTGCCAAACATGTTTTTTATATTTTATCTTTTTTCATAAAAACAAGAGGGAATTGAAAATGACTAAAATAGCAAATCTCTCTATTCTCATTCACTAGTTAGCCATATTTTCATGTCGATCTCCAAACTAGTCTCACTCTCTATGCAAATGTTTCACGTATTTTGTAGATCATATTTTTCTGATAAAAAAAGAAAAAAATGGCATTTGCATCAAAAAGGTATAAATTTATATAAGAAATTACGTATTTAGGTATAAAAATTAGTTTAGAAATTAACTTGAAAATATGATTAAAAATTAAAATGAAAGAGATCAAACTATTTCAATCAGTTTTCTACAACAACCAACCTTTAAATATAATTTTTTGATAAACAATGCTTTACACATGTGTGGGCATCAATTTTATATGTTTAAAGTAATGATTCATAAATGGGTGTTTCGAATCATCTTTTTTATAAGTAATATATATTATCAAAACACAAATCACACGTCATTGTTTTAGATTATGTCCGGTTTGCAGATCCACCATAGAAACAATCAGCCATGTTTTGTTTGAGTGTTCATAGCGTCGGAGGTGTAGAGATTCATATAGAGATGGTGGCAGATCTCACTCCCAACAGTCAAGCCGAATGATTCGATGGTTAACGAGTTCAATTTAGCTTTTAAGGATATCTAAGTAAAGAAAGCGTTGGAAGCTACTTTTCTTATCGGTTGTTATTTATTATGATGTTTTCGGAACATGTATGTTTTTGACAACCATCCCCCTCGTAAAGATATTCTCCTTGATCAGATTGTGGAGAAATCATTCATTTGGATATTGGCTAGGTGTAAAGGGAGTGATAGAGACCCTTTAACGTGGAGGTTTCATCCATTTAACTGTATCAAAGTTTTGTAATGTCTTTGCTCCTCTGTTGCTAGCTGCTTTCTAGCGTAATAAAATTCTGGTTTCTGGTTAAAAAAGAAACTGTTTTAGATTCAATGGGTATTTCGAATCATCTTTTCAAATGATCCTCGAACTTGGATTTGGAATGGAGGAAAAGTCTTGCATGCCAATTTTATCAAGGAGAATTTATGTTTTTCTTGTAATTTCAAAATATATAAACTATAAAAGAAATGAGTTTTACTTACAAAAATCACTTAAAGAATTTTCCGTCGGTGATTAACCACGGATCACCTAGAAAATAACAAAGGTTCAGTATATCCGATGTTTTTAAAGAAAATAGTAATGGATCACCAAGAGAATGTATGGGTAATCTGTCACTGATTTGAATTATCCACTAAATCCATCAACTCTTGTGACGGTTTTGTGACGAATCACCCTTTAACGACAAATTTCCCACGAAAAATATTCATAACCGAAAAGTCTTTCGTTTAGTAGTGATATGGTGACACACAACAAATTGATACGGTTGCACCTTTCACGAACCTAATTTTTTTTGCACTACGACGGATGAATGAAACGGTGGCACGTGCAACCATCACTGCAACAAATTGGATTTATAGGACCCCAAAAAATTAAGCGTCCTATCTAAAGCGTTGTGATAAGTTTATCGTACACTTTTGAGCGTTGTAACATGTTTATTAGGACTTCTTTAATAAAAAGTATTGCATTAACTAGTTTAGAGGACACTTTTGAAAAAATATCATATAAACCCATCTTTTTATATATAGGACACTTGTGTTCATATGACATTTTTTCAAATTGTGTCTTATAAAATAGCTAATGTGACATTTTTTTTATAAAAGTTTCCTAATAAACTTGTTATAACGTCCAAAAGCGTCCTATACATTTATTACAACGTGTTTAAATACGACGATTTATTTTTTGGTCCTATAATTTATGTTTTATAAAATGGTCTATTAAGACGGTTTTTTATTGATGGTGTCCTATAAATCAAATTTTGTTATAGTACATTACCATCTAACTAGGTCTATCCCTGCATGTAGTTATTAAAATTATATTTTCATAATTTTAGGATTAGTAGATCATTTTTATTATGAAATTTTAGATTTTTCTCACTGCAATGTAAAATATGATATTGTACATTTGCATCGTCATTGTCATTTAAAAACTGTCATTTCATTTGTATGATTTTCAAATTCTAGAAAATGAGTAAGTTCAAAAAAACAAGAAGACAAAGATAGAGAAGGTGATAGAAAAATATCTTCTTTGCTCCTCCAAAGATGCTCATTTTTTAAATATGCGTATTAATACTTTTTAACATATAATATGTTTTTATATAAAATATAAACTTATTTGAAGTAATATCTTAAATCATAATATTTAATAAAAAAAATTAAGGAAAAAAAAATTTATACCTTTCCCACGAATTTCTACATTTTAGTTGTTTTCTAAATAACGTTGTCTCCAGTTTGATATAACATAAAACTTTTTCAGTTTGATATAACATAAAATTTCAAAAAAGTAATAGATTATGGATGATATATAAAGTTGATGATATAGCATGATTCATGAATCTATAATTTATTTTTAGTTACTTATTAAAATAAAGTACTTAGAAGTTAAAACATTTTAAAAATCATATTTCCCATCTAACATCGTACCGTTATTAGTAGAAGAGTATACCAGTATTGACCGAAGTCTTAATTCTAACTGCAACACTTCGATAAGTGTAACGTGCTTTTAGTTACTCTCATTAAAATACTACTTGTAAATATTTTGGAATGCTTTCTCTCTCTTTTCTTAAATCAAAAAATCAGCAGCCGAGATTGAACTCCTTGACTATAAATAACCAACATACCTCATCTTATATTCACCATCCAAAACCTCAAAACCCATCTCTGTCTTTCAAATTCAATATACTAAATACACATTTATTTGCAGCTAGCTCCAATTAAACCATGGGGGCCGGTGGTCGAATGAACGTTGCTGCAGGCTCCGATAAACCTCATGCTTTCAAACGAGTTCCGGTTTCTAAGCCACCATTCGAGCTTAGCGATCTAAAGAAAGCAATTCCACCACACTGTTTCAAACGATCACTTATTCGCTCCTTTGCAGCCCTTTTCCGTGATATTATTATCGTCACTGTTTTATACTATTTAGCTGCTACCATCATTCCAGTGCTACCTAAACCTCTTACATACGTAGCATGGCCACTTTATTGGTTCTTTCAAGGAGCTTATCTTATGGGTTTGTGGGTTATCGGTCACGAGTGTGGTCATCATGGTTTCAGTGAGTATCAATGGCTCGATGACACTATCGGTTTCATCGTTCACTCTTTAATTCTCACTCCCTACTTTGGATTCAAATACAGCCACCGCACCCACCATGCTAACACCAACTCCATCGAGTACGATGAGGTTTGGATCCCTAAACGCAAATCTGATAAATTGTATTCCGAAATCCTTAACAACCCACTCGGTTCATTTGTAGTATTTGTGTTCAAGATCGTTCTTGGATTTCCTTTATACTTCGTGTTCAATCTTTACGGAAGGAAATACGAAAAGGGAATCACGAGCCACTTCTACCCATATAGTCCTATCTTTAACGATAGTGAGCGCTTTCAAATCTTTCTCACCGATATCGGAGTTTTTGCTACTTTGTACGCAGTTTACCGTTTTTGGTTAATAAAGGGAACAGAATGGGTGATCAACTTCTATGGAATGCCAATCCTTTTTATGAGTGGGTTTTTCATCTTGTTGACATATCTACATCACACACACCCTTCCATTCCTCATTATGATTCGACTGAATGGGATTGGTTAAGAGGTGCATTAGCCACTGTGGATAGAAACTTTGGATTCTTGAACCATGCTTTCCATGATGTAACTAGAACTCATGCCGTACACCATCTCTTCCCAACCATCCCACATTATCATACTTTCGAAGCAAGGAAGGCGGTGATGCCGATATTGGGTGATTACTACAAATACGATGATACCCCAATTCTAGAGGCTGTTTGGAGAGAAACAAAAGACTGTATCTTTATCGAACCTGATGAGGTTAATGGAGAGAAGAAGGGTATTTACTGGTTCTATAAGTAGAGAAATGAAATGATGACACGTAAACCTAGCAAAAGGATAGGAGTTACTGCATCAAGCCAATATTCCTGGAATGTGTTTTTTCTGATCCCTCATTTTTCTTTGTAAAATAAGTTTAATGCTATATATCGGGTTTTGTGAAATGGTTTAAACCGCACGCTTGAAGAAAAGCACAAAGTTTTATGTAAAAATATGGGAATTCCATACGTAATTTTTCATTATAGTCAATTGCAATATTTCTTTGGGAAAAATATAATGTTCTTAAGTATATCATTTTAAAAGCGGGAAATGATGAGTATATCAATCAAAAATCAACTCAACAATATAAATGTGTAAAATAATGAATTTGGAGAAGAGATATACACAAACATGATGTCACCCTCCTCCATTTATCACTATTTATGATATATGGACTTGGTCACACTTAGGTGAAAACCAAATTAATCCTATTTTATTTAAATCAAGCTCAAAGAAGAAGGGGGCCATACATATCACTACAAAAAAAACACCCTTTTTCCGACGGAAATCTGTCGGAAATGGGCTGGTCGGTAAAGCCTTTTCCGACGGATTTCCGACGGACATTTCCGACGGATTTCCGACGGAAACCTTTTCTGACGGATTTTCGACGGAAAATTTTTCCGACGGATTTACGACGGATATACTATTCCGTCGGTAAAGGCCTTTCGAACGGATACATTTTGCGACGGATAACATTGCCAACGGACTTCCGACGGATTTTTTTTATTTTTAATTTTTTTAATTAAAAACATTTGTCGGAAATTTCCAAGTGATTTAAATCCGTCGGAAATTTCCGAGGGATTTTCGATGGAATTTTCAATTTTTACTTTTTACTTTTTTTTAATTGGATCCGTCGGAAATACGTCAAATATCCGTTGGAAATTCCCAAAACGGATTTTTTCCGTCGATAAAAATCGTCGAAAATACCCTTTTTTGTAGTAGTGTGTGTATATATATATATATATATATAGAGGAAGGTTCAAATGAGAACTTTGCATTTTTAAAGAAACAAAGGGACAATTGTGGATCACATATGATGTGGGTCCTACATAATATTAAATCATTTATGATTTAATATTATGTGGGACCCACATCATATGTGGTCCTAAATGAGTTCATTTGTTTCTTTAAATTAGTAGTGTTCTCGTATGATCCCTTCCCTATATATATATATATATATATATATATATTTTGCTTACCAACCGAACGATATGATGTGGGACAAACGCTAATTCAACGATCTCAATTTCAAATAATTAAATACACATAATTATAAAATCTTTTATCTTTGGATAAGTACTTGTTTAAAGAAAAATACTCTGAAAGTGTACAAAGAGAATGAATGTATTTTTTAATATCGTAAGAGTAATGAATTATTTAAACAAACATTCAATAATAACAGACTTCACATCAACAAGTCTTTTCCGAAATGTTACATATCAAATAATTAAAACAATCAACACATATGTCTAAGAAAAACCATTTGGACGTCTACCAAACATGATTTTTGTATTTATCTTTTTCATAAAATACAAAATGAAAATTGAAATTGACTAAAATAATAAATTTCTCTTTTCTCTAATTGTTTAGCCATATTTTCAAATCGATCTCCAAACTAGTCTCGCTCTCTATGCAAATGTTTTACGTATTTTGTAGATCATGTTTTTCTGATAAAAGAAAACAAAAAATGGCATTTGCATAAAAAAGAAATACAAAATTTGCATAAGAATTATGTATTTAGGTATAAAAAACTAGTTTAAAAATTAACTTAAAAATATAATTAAAAATTGAATTGGAATTGGAATGAGAGAGATCTAACTATTTCAATCAATTTTCTACAACAAACTTTAAATATAATTTTTCGATGAACAATGTTTTACACATTTGTGGGCATCTATTTTATATGTTTAAAGTAATGAGATCAAATACAAACTCATATTTATGTACAAACTATACAAACTGATTCAAAACAATAACAAAATAATTTTTTTTCTAAGATTTTTTCATCAAATGTTATGATTTAAGATATTATTGAACATATGTTTGTTTCAACTTGTGAAAAAATTACGTGTGAAAGTTTTACATTATGAAACAAAAACATATGAAACTTTTTCATAAAAAAATATATAAGAAACTTTCAACTTATGAAAACAAATACATGTGAAATTTTTACATTATGAAACAATCATATGTGTAATAATTTGTTTCATAATATCTTAAATCATATCATTTAATGGAAAAAAATCATAGAAAAAAATTATTTTTGTATTGATTTGAATCGGTTTGTATATTTTGTACGTAAATATGAGTTTGTATTTGAACTTCCCTCTGATCCATAAATGGATGTTTCGAATTATCTTTTGTATAAGTAATATTTATTATCAAAATTCAAAACACAAATCACACATCACTGGGGGTATTTCGAATCATATATTTCAAATGATCGTAATGGGATTCGAACTTGGATTTGAAACGGAGGAAATTTTTTGTAAACCAACTTTATTAAAAAAATGTGTTTTTTTTGTAGTTTTAAAATATATAAATTACAAAATAAATAACTTTTACACACAAAAATCACTTAAATTTTTTTTGTTGGTGATTAACCATGAATTACATAGAAAAATACCAAAGGTTCGGTAGAATCCAATATTTTTCGAGAAAATACCATTGGATCGCCCAGAGAATGTATATGTAATATGTCACTAAAATTTGGCATATGCACTACATCCATCAACATCCATCAACATCCATCAACTATTATGACGGTTTTATGACGAATCACCCTTTATCGAAAAATTTCCTACGAAAAAATCCGTAAGCAAAACGTCTTTCGTTTAAAGTGATACAGTGACATACAACAATTAATATGGTTGCACCTTTCACGAACCTAAATTTTGTTACACTACGACGAGTGAATGAAACTATGGCATGTGCAACCTTACTACCTAAATAGGTCCGTCCATGCCTGTAATTATATATTACTTAGATTAAAATTACATTTTTCATAATTTTAGGATTAGAATTTAGTAAATCATTTTTATCATGAAATTTGAGATTTTTCTCACTACAACGTAAAACATGATATATATTGGTACATTTGCATCGTCATTGTCATTAATTTTGATATGATTTTCAAATTCTAGAAAATGAATAAGTTAAAAAAGAACAAGATAAAGATAAAGAAGGTGATAGAAAAATATCTTCTTTGTTGCTTCAAAAATGCTCATTTAATTTTTACATGTTCTTATTAAAATAATTAAATTGAATTGTTATGGAATTTATAAATTCGTCAAAATCAAAATTGTTTTTTTACCAAGGTCTAGGAACGATTTTTACTAACCCATGCATTGTTAGCGATATCAAATAAAAAACGGTCTAATTACAATTATTTGGTATCGGTTATCACTTATATATAGTGTAATCCACATTTTGATATTACATAAAAATGTGAAATGTTAATTTTCTGATGAAAACATATATTTATATATTCAAGCAATGCCCAGAAATTAGATTTCGACCTGGTACGTCTATAAGAACATCTTCAACAGATTCTTCAAAAAAATTTCAAAATGTAGAACCAAAACTCAAAATCTCTAAAAATAATTACATTCATCTCCAACAGATTCCTTATTTTTATAAAGTCAACATTAATTATAATATTAAAATATTTCATTCATCTATTAAAATATTATTTCTCTCTCTAATATTTGTTTCATTTCCTATTGGTGGGCTCAATTTGTAATCATTTTTGGGGTGTTGTCCATATTTAGAGAAAAAAAAAGTCTTCTATCTTCTACTTTCTCTATCTTAGAGATAATTTTAGAAAAACTATTAAAACACATTTTTAACTGAAAATCCCCACTTTTTTATTTTTCCCAATTTAAAAAAACAGTTGAAAATGAGCTATCATACATGTAAACTCGTAAATTATTGTCTTTTCACAATATGATTTCAAATAAACTTCAACTAAATTAAAAACCGTTAAATCTTAACTCACGGCAATCAAGGTGACCGGACCACTGTGACCCATGAGAGTACCAAGGTCCACATTGTCGGTTGAATCCTCTTCGTTACCATTCAAAAATCAAAACTATTTGGTTGACTAGCTAGTGTTGATTACATTCCCCTTTTTAGTTTTTACTCAATTTAACAATTTTACTTAAAATAATTAATATATGTAATCATTAAAATTACATGATAAACTGATAAATATATTTTAAATAAAAGGTTATTATTTAGGAATAACCACTTTAATATGATTAATTTTATTACGGTAAATAATGAAAAAATTGAATACTAAAATTTAGTACCAGTGACCAAACATTTTTGTTTGGAGGTTTAAGTTGGCAACTAGCAAAATAATCAAGAGCCTTAAGTAGAACAGTTGAAGTCTTTTGATAACATTCAAGATTCAATACAAAAGATGACAACCAAATTAATCAAATACTTACAAACATACCACCAAATGCTACCCAATTATATAGCCCTTATTATATATAGGAAAATATAGAGATCGAACATACATAATTAAGCAACCTCTCCATCTATTTATAAAACCAGTAGATACCCTTCTTCTCTCCATTAACCTCATCTGGTTCGATAAAGATGCAGTCTTTTGTTTCTCTCCAAACAGCCTCTAGAATTGGGGTATCATCGTATTTGTAGTAATCACCCAATATCGGCATCACCGCCTTCCTTGCTTCAAAAGTATGGTAATGTGGGATGGTTGGGAAGAGATGGTGAACGGCATGAGTTCGAGTTACATCATGGAAAGCATGGTTCAAGAATCCAAAGTTTCTATCCACAGTCGCTAATGCACCTCTTAACCAATCCCATTCAGTGGAATCGTAATGAGGGATGGAAGGGTGAGTGTGATGTAGATATGTCAACAAGATGAAAAATCCACTCATAAAAAGGATAGGCATTCCATAGAAGTTGATCACCCATTCTGTGCCCTTTATTAACCAAAAACGGTAAACTGCGTACAAAGTGGCAAAAACTCCGATATCGGTGAGAAAGATTTGAAAGCGCTCACTATCGTTAAAGATAGGACTATATGGGTAGAAGTGGCTTGTGATTCCCTTATCGTATTTCCTTCCATAAAGATTGAACACAAAGTACAATGGAAATCCAAGAACGATCTTGAACACAAATACTACAAAGGAGCCGAGTGGGTTGTTAAGAATTTCTGAGTACAATTTATCGGACTTGCGTTTAGGGATCCAAACTTCATCATATTCGATGGAGTTGGTGTTAGCATGGTGGGTGCGGTGGCTGTATTTGAATCCAAAGTAGGGAGTGAGAATTAAAGAGTGAACGATGAAACCGATAGTGTCATCGAGCCATTGATACTCACTGAAACCATGATGGCCGCACTCGTGACCAATAACCCACAAACCCATAAGATAAGCTCCTTGAAAGAACCAATAAACCGGCCATGCTACGTATGTAAGAGGTTTAGGTAGCACTGGAATGATGGTAGCAGCTAAATAGTATAAGACAGTGACGATAATAAGATCACGGAAAAGGGCTGCAAAGGAGCGTATAAGAGATCGTTTGAAACAGTGCGGTGGAATTGCTTTCTTGAGATCGCTCAGCTCGAATGGTGGCTTAGAAACCGGAACACGTTTGAAAGCGTGGGGTTTATCGGAACCTGCAGCAACGTTCATTCGTCCACCGGCCCCCATGGTTTCAACCTGCTGTATATATGACAAAGATGATGATGATATTAATTATCAAGTTACATTAATATTTATGAAACATTTATATGATTATATATGTATCTGAAATTAGTTATGAAGAATTGAAAGTGATGCATACCTTTAGCACAAGTTTTAATTGAGGTTGTGCTGCTGCTGCTGGATTGTGTTGAGATTATAGAAGTTATGTGGCGTTTTTATAGTTTGAGACTACAGAAGCCACCACTCGAGACAATTAGAGGGTAGTTAGACTTCATGTCCCTCAAAATCATCGACATACACACATTTGTACAGCTACAGTGTCATTATAAAGATTAAAAAATTGTATCACACACACAAAGAGACAAAATGTTTATTGTTACATAAATATGATAGTTAAGTGGCAAGTAATTGTTTAGGACCCAAATTAGACTTCTACAATTAAATTATATATATGTAACATATATATATATATGCAAAAAATAAGTAAGAAAACTAGTTAAGATGAGAAGTATAAGAAGACATCTTCACCGTTGATTAATTTTAATCTCATACTCATTCATGAATTACGCTTTAAAAAGGAGTTGATCTAGTGCATCTTGGTATGTTTCATTAGTGTTGATTATCAAAAAAGATTAATCCAAAGGTGAAGATTTCTTCTTATCCTTCTCACTATAACTTCCCTTTTCAATGGGACCAAACCCTATATATACATAGGCACAAGATCATGTGAGAAGTGAAGTTAAAGTGAGTAGCGTAAGAAGAGATTTTGACCCTTGATCACTTTTAATCTCAAACTCATACATGAATGGTGTTCGATACGAGAATTGATCTGGTGCATCTCGGTGTATATCATCTCGGTGCATCTTATCCTAATGTGCATCTAATGTTAGAGATCTTTTCTTATCCTTCTTACCATAACTTCACTTATTACCGGAACCCAACTTAATAAATAGGTAAGGGAAACGACCATCTTTTTGGCACAAGGGAACAAAAATGTGGTAGGTTAGCAAACAACCAACAAATAAGTGAATTTACTTTTTTGATTTGTATTAATATCTTATTTTAACAAATTATATTTTTGTTACAACAAAATTTGGATTTTGAATGTTTCGGTAAGACAAGTTTCAGAAAGTACTATACAACTGGTCTTATGATGTTTTATTTCTTGTTAGATTATCGATAATCATCCGAACAGTCTATTATAACTTGAGAAGTCACTTGTGTAGGGGAGATTGCAAGCAAACTAGCTAGCCATAGCTGACTTTGGATGTGGCCTTGTCGCGTTCTTTGGATGCCTTGGGTAGGCGATTTGGAGGTTGTTCATGAGGTCGACATGCAATGCCATGTGAACTAAGTCGGCTTGAAGCCCTTTTCTGCTTTACATTTTTTTGTTACCTTCACACAATCTGATTATAATATAAACATAATTGTTAGTTTTGTTGTTCAAGAAACAAACTTAAAATACATTTACAAAATTTCCTTTTGTTGCAACGAAACTTATAACACAAAATAAAACGGAATCTTGTTCTTGAAAACTCGGTTCATTAAGTAAAAATCAAATAGCCGGTGTAAAATTTTCCCATCAATATCAAGCTTACAGTTTATAGCTATTGTTTTTTAAAATGGAATAAAAGATGAAATGTAAAATTGACAGAAATGAGAAAATACATTAATTAATAAAATGATAAAACAGGTCAAAAATCATGGGCCATAAAATATGATTATATATGTTTTCAGTCGTAACCCTAGGAAATAAGCAGCAGAAGAATTTTTAGCTCTTAAAATATAATTTTATCTATTTAAATATTATATTTTTGACCTTTTCACAACTAATCTTGTTTTGTCTTTTATTTTATATTCTTTTTATTTTTTAATATATTTTTAGGTATTATTTTAGTTATTTTCTTATAAAATAAGAACTTTGATATACTTTAATAATGTCAAAGATAAATGTACTGATAAATGATAATGACGAACTTAGATTCTTTGCATCAACTAATGTATGCGTCACTTGAGTACAGATCCAATGCCAGACATGAAAACGAAAGCAATGCAATAAACAACCTGCAAAATGCTTGTTAATACCATTTTCTTTTATTTTAAAAAAAAGTAGATATATTACAATTTGTATGAAAACTATGAGTCGATTTTATATGGACTGGATACCAGTTATTTTATTTTCGTTGTGGGCTGCGTTCTAAATATTAACTCTATTAAATTTTAAGTTAAGTCTGGACAATTTGGTTTATTTATCAATTCTTTAAAAAACGACATAACGACCACACTCCCACCCACCCTTCCTTTTTCTCTTTTTGCCGTTCTCGGTGAATTACTAGCCCTATCCTTTATGGATTGTTTGGTTTGTGGAACTCGAAATAATTTAATGAAATTGTAATTACAAATTTCATTGACCAAATTCCAATTTCTATGTTTGAATAGCTTCTTGAAAATGATGGAATCCTTCAAATTCTATTGAATTCCACAAATCAAGGAATTCATCATTCATTGGCATATATAATGTAAGGAATGAAATTTCATCTTTTTACATCCAGTTTTATCCAACCAAAAGCATGATCTAATTCCATCAATTTTTATTTCATTTTATGAACCAAACGTCCCATTACCCTTTTCTTCTCGGGTGGAATCCATATGTACAAAAAAGAGCAATAAAAAACCAAACCAATCTACACCAAACTGATCCCGTAAACAAAGGTTTAGAGAAATCCATATAAACATTGATAAATCAAGCCAATCCACCGGTGGTTTGTTGGTGGCTTCTCTTTTTGTTTTGTGGTTTTAATTTCTTTTTGGAATCCATATATATACTATCTATAAACCAAACAAATCTACAAAAAACAACATATACTAAACCCTAGACCCTAAACCAAACCTTACATACATTGTACTTGATCTATGACTGCAACGGGTATTGATGTTTTATGTTTTAAGTGTGTACATTGTTATTACAATTAATTATGTTTTATAATGAATTGTTTCAATGTGTATCAATGTGTTAGAGAGAATTTATTAGACCTTCGATCTAACCCTAACTTTTATAAAACTGAAAATATTTTCAGGGGAATACCATGTTGAGAGCTATATATAGCAAGGACAAGGGGAAGGCGTGAATTAAAGACTTGAAGTGACGGTGCATTCTAGTAGTTAGATAGTTGTTTTATGGGCTGTTTACCAAAACTTACCCGGATAAGCTTTACCAAGTCACATTACCTTACCGGATGAATAGGTCAAGGATCAAGAATCTTTAAGGGGCCGTTTACCAAATGTTTACCCGGGTAAGCGCTTCATATTATCTTACTGGAAGAATATGATAAGTACCAAAAATCTTACCCGGTAAGAGCAAAAACATGGAAAGCAAGGAACAAAAATCTAACCCGGGAAAGTGATTGCGGCGACTCTTATCACGGTAAGCGCTTACCGGGTAAATTGTTGCATACGATGCCGTTTTGATGGACTAAAATCTTACACAGTAAGTAAGTGATAGTGTTGAATTTTGCCGATAAACACTTACCCGGAAAAGATTTGGTAAACGCCCCCTTACCCGGTAAAAACGAGACAAGGACCAATATAGTCTAACCTGGTAAGCTAGAGTGATAACTCTTATGATCATGCTAAGCGTTTATCAGGTAAATTATTGCATAAAATGACATTTTTATAAATTAAAATCTTACTAAATAAATGATAATGCTAAATTCTGTAATAAATCTTTAGTAGTATTACATCAACTTCTACTGCAACTCATGAGTCATGAGAGGTAGTTGAGATTGTGGTCTCTATCATAGTATTTATATGTGCGGTTCTGGTCGTTACACTAAATATCAATTTTTTTACATTTATTTAAATACCATTCAGTAAGTATCAATATAATTATTTTAAAATTTGATATAAAAACGCAATACTTAGAAAACTGGAGCCGGAAACTTTGAAGTATTTTCATGATGCATTTTATTATACGTGGAATAAATAATTATAAAATATGTATTCACACCACCCACTTTTTCTAACGACTCTTATTTTGTCTTCCAGCGCGATCTCAAATATTACCAGAAAAAAAAAAAAAACTTGTCATTAAGTTTAAGTAACAGATGTAATCTAGTGTAAAAAACTATGATAATGTATAGTAAAAAATTAAAAAATATTGTTTAAATTTGCATTTAAATATTTTAAATTATATCTGATCACCTCTCACCCTTGTAGTTATCTCACTCTCTAAACTTGTTGGATCAATCATAATTTTTTTTACAAATCATAATCATTTTTTAGTCATTGTTACTTTAAATGTTAAAATCAATAAGTAATAAATATGATGTTATAAAAAATTAATTGTATGATTCTAGAGATGATAATTATATTATTATTTTTCAAGATTCTCAATGATTATATTTAAATTAATCTGAATGATAGATAATTAAAACGAACTCAATACAATTTAAGATATTGATTCATATGATTTTTTCATTGCTGGTGTTTTGAATGATACGTTGATTAGTAAACCCAGTTCACATCATGTTTATTAGTGAACTCAGTTCACATGACGTTCATGCAATAACCGGTAAATTAATACACAAATAATCAGTTAAAGGCTCATTAGTAAACAATTTTCATAACTCTCGACTTTTGTTACTTATTATATAAATAATCATTGGTGAAGTAAGAAACCATTAATAAGAGAATAAGTAAATGTAATTGGTTTTGGTTTCAAACCGATGAAGGAGAGATTTTCGGGAACTGAAATTGGTGCATAATAAAAGCTCCTGATCTTTTCCAAATTTACTTTGTTCACTATTATTCATTACGACATAGCACGTGTTCATTTTACTTGTTATATATCAACCTGTATATTCAACCCGCTATACAAGCTGACTAATCTTAGAGTGACCACCCGTTTCACGAGCGAAGTCACCGTATTTTAACCTCCGTAGCCATAAGATGATTTTTTTTAATTCTCATTGGATTCGAACCTGAAACCTCCAGGCATTTATGACATTTAGGGTCCAAGTTCAAACTAATGTGACACCACAATTGTAGTTTTAGTCCGTAGATTAAATAAATTAATTAAGTATCATGATTAATTCATATAGTTAACACCAAATATATGGTTAATAAATCAACATGTTCCTATATATATTAATAACTTTTTTTTGCATGTGTTTTCTTTGCAAATCCATTAGAGTTACAACAAGGAACTATGTAGGCATTTGTTCTTTGCGAAAAAAAAAGTAACAAAGTTTTAGAAAACGTTCCCACTTTTGATAACGACATTAATCATTGATAAATTGTTTATTGTAAAATAAAGTTTAAAAATGTCATCTGTATGCAATCAATATTTTTTTATTACATATATCATTGTATAATTAATAAATTGTTCATGTGAAATGTAAATCCCTATATTTTGTTATCATTAAATTTTAATAATTAACGAATAACTAACGGAGTGATCGAGTTTTATTCACGTGAAATTTGTTAAACATTTATTTAATCTCGAGAATTGATCTCGGGAGCAAGCCAAGTAACAACATTTTTTTTGATATCTTTGGTTGGAATTTTTTTATTTATTTATTAAGAACGTTATAAAAAAAACAGCACATTGACAACCGTGAGGTAGCGTTCGATGAAGATAACATGATCGAGGGTTGACGGGAATATATTGCGTGATTCTGACGCTTTATCAAGGGTTGTGTTCAATGACAATATGTTGTTTGGTAGTGAAAAATGTATAGAATTTTTTTTAAGTAAATCAAACGTACATATCACAAAAATTAATTTATGAAGACTATTGAATTTTAGAAAAACACAATTTCCAAATGATTGACTTTGAAAAGATAAATTCAAATATTTGAATAGTGGTTACAAGTAGAATCATAGATGGACCTAGGAATTTTTTTCAAGGGATGAAATCATTTGATTATAAGAAATGAAAATATCGATATTATTTATAAAATCATCTTTGGTTTGTTGCTTAATCTTTTGTTTTTTGCATATGAAGTCTTGTATTGGACACTTTTATCATATTTTTTTTTGAAACATGATAAATTTGAAATTAAAAGTTATAAACTAAAAATTATGAAACTAACACGAGCAAGATTCAAACATGCATGCACCCGGGATGAGAGAAAAATCATGCAGAATAATGCTATCAAGAAAAACTTATGCTATTATTATAATTTCAAAATATACTCAGTTTATGGTCTGCCAACTGTTTCTGCCGAAGCTGAGTTTCTCAAACAACTTCAAGAGAGCACTTCTTCCACCAGAGGCCGATCTATACCAAGAAGGAAAGAAACATATTTTCAAGAGCTTGCCGAATCAGGGAAAACTCTCGATTTTTCAAATCTTGATCTATCTGTTCCATGCCGTTGTTGCATATCCGGAAGCTACCGTAATAACATCTCCCAATTATGAAATTTTCTTTCAAGATGCGTTTCAAAACCATAGATTTTTCAGGACGAAAGAATTTCCATTGCTCATTCCACCTTTCTCCAGGCCATACTAGCTTTGATTCCCAATATCGTTGATGGGTGGCCCTTGTACAACAACATCTGTGAGGAACTTCTAAAGCGCAAGCAAGGTGATCCATCTAATTCATTTTGAAGACACAAAGTTGATGTACAATGTTTTTTAAATTGTAACCTATCAACTTCATGAATGAAAAAATTATTTGATTCCTTCACATAATGTATATAAATCCATAGCTATATTGTTTTAAAAATTATAAATTCCGAAAATTATTATGCATTCCGAATTATACGTACTGAAGTATACACGTAAGTTGTAAAATGTCAACAAGAAGATCAACTTACAGTTTTTTCTGACAAATTTTTATGAAATAACATCAATTCTCTGAAACACCCGAAATTAATTTTTTTATTTGATAATTTTACAGTGATTTGACGTTAAAAGAATACCAGAGTAAATTGGCATACAATCACTGAGTCACATAAAATTTATCACAAACTGCTTACTTCTAATGTTCCGTCACATTATACAATACCAACATATGATATAATTATAAATTTGGTTAATTTTTTAAATACAACTTATGAAAAAAATTTATTGTCTTTATGAATTAAAACAAAGAACATGATTCACTTAAAATTAAAATTTGTTAATTTAACAAATACGTTTTTTTGTTGATAATTATCAAACTCTTTATTTATTTAAAATTTCCAACAGGATATAACTGTTTATAGAAATCCCAAAAAAATTGCGATTTACCTGTAACGTTAAATTAAATTTAAGATATTTGATTACAAATATTTATACATTTTCCTAAATTAGTTTTTAAAATATATTTGTAAACAATTTTTCATTCACGTCGTCTTCTCTAACTTCCTGTTTTGAAGTAAATAATTTTCTCCCCCGCTATTCATATCGTAAATAGTCAATTAATCCAACCGGGCACTATCAATCCCGCATACATGACCTACTGCGACAAACTTCCAATCCACTGACATTTGTATCTCATGTAATCATAATATTTTAATATGTATTAGATATATTAAAGCTATTATTTTGAAGTTAATGTCTTTTATATTAGCTTTTCTACTTATATTATGTAATGTTTTATTTTTCCAGAATCTGTGATTTAACATGGAATATAATTATTCTAAAGAAAAGAGAAAGTTGCGAAGGAAAATTTTAAAGTATAAAAAAATGCTTATGCGTTTAGAACATCAGACAGTCAGTGTTTCCCAACCAGAAGTTATATTACCGTGAAAGAAACTAATAACCGTATGTATATGCACTAAATTACTTACAGTTGCTGATTTCATTTAGAATATTTAAATTTTGTTTTTTGCAGTTGGTAATTACATATCTCAACGTGAAGTAAAATCTTCAACAAATTTTCCTTCTGATTCCGAAAATGTCGACGCAGTTAAATATTCCGTACATCAGCATAACATCGTTCATCCTTCTTGGACAAATATACCTATAAGAAGTTATATGTTTGATATTTCAAATAACAAATGCAATGTCTTCTTGTATAATCCAATGACATTGACCAATTCAACGTCAATTGAACAAACTTGCAATTTTGTAAAGCTAACATCAGGAAAACATAAACTAAGAAGGAAGCTGGAAAGAAAATTTATCTGATACAGCGACGATCGACATCATGCCAAATGAAAGATTAGGTAACATCAACAATACACACGTAATACAGGAAATATCTTTAAATTAGTGTTAAATGATATTATATTATAAGTCTATGTTTGGCAAACTAGCTGATAAGCTAGCTTATGACTGATAAGGTAGCTGATGACTTATAAGCTAGCTAGTAGCTGATAAGCTAGCTGATGAATAAGTTATGTTTGGCAAAAACTAGCTTATGAGCATGTGAAATGACCAAAAAGGGCATGTTGAAAATAATAAATAATATTAGTTAAGGGTATAATTGGAAAAAGTGTCAAAAAGCTCCTCATAAGCTACTCCAAGTAGCTTATCGGTAAGCTAGCTTATAAGCTGACTTATAATCTAGCTTATAAGCTGACTTATAAGCTAGCTTATAAGCTGACTCATCCAAACGATTACTCAGAAAATAAGCTAGCTTATAAGTCAGCTTACAAGCTAGCTTATTTTTGCCAAACAATGCCTAACTATAATTGTAAGATAACTTTTCCTAACATGATTTTAATGTTTTTTAAATTACCTCGTGTGATACGTACACCGGTTAGAACGTAGTTATATATATATATATATATATCATTGTAAAATAAATAAATTGTTCATGTGGAATGTAAATCCCTATATTTTGTTATCATTAAATTTTAATAATTAACGAATAATCAACACTGTGGTCCAGTTTTTTTCACGTTGAATTTGTTGCATTTATTTAATATCGAGAATTGATTTCGGGAGCAAGCCAAAAAAATCATGATTTATTAGTAATGGTATAAAGAACATAGCACATTGACAACCGTTAGGTAGCGATCGAGGGTTGACGGGAATATGTTGCATGATTCTAACGGTTTAACAAGGGTTGTGTTCAACGACAATATGTCGTTTGGTAGTGAAAAATGTGTAATATTTTTTAAGTCAATCAAACGTACATATCATGAAAGTTCATTTATGAAGACTATTGAATTTTAGAAAAACGACTTTGAAAAGATAAACTCAAATATTTGAACAGTGACTACAAGTCGAATCGTAGATAGACCCAGAATTTTTTTCAAGTGATAAAATCATTTAATTATAAGAATCAAATTTTTTGTTTAAAATCATATTTGGTTTGTTGGTTAATCTTAATCCTTTGCTTTTCATATATAAAGTGTTGTACTTGACACTTTTATCACAATTTTTTTTTCCGGAAATATAATAAATTTGAAATTAAAAATTATAAACTAAAAACTATGAAACTAACACGAGCAAAATTCAAACATGCATGCACACATGATGGGTGAAAACCATGTAAAATAATACTACCAAGAAAAACTTATACTATTATTATAATTTCAAAATATACAAAATTACATATAATAAAATAATACGGTGACATCTTTCACTAATGCCATGTAAAACATTTGAACTAATTAATGTGGGTCTCACCCTAAATGAAAGGTGAAAGTCTATAATCCAATCGTGATGCACTAACATCTATAAAAGTGGCAGATCCCTAATTTTTTTCAAATAATGATATTATTTTATTGTAAAAAATAAATATAAAAATATTTTTTATAAAACCATTATTGATCTTTTAATTGATTTTTATATGTGAGTCATCTTTTCAAGACTTTTATTGTAATTTTTTTTATAAAATATGATAAAAGTTGAATTAAAAGTTAAAAACAAAAGAAATAACATAAACGTGCGAATTCAAACTTGGATCTATGATTTCAAAATATGTACATTGACAAGTGGCCGAATTAACGAGCGAGATTCAACCTATAGATTTTGTCTCTTTACCTTGAAAAAATTTATTTAAACCTTACAACCCCACACCAAACTTCTGCTGACCCCACCTTCAAACTTGCATCCATAATATCTCTCTAAGGTGAAAATTTTATTAAAATAGTTGTCTTTACTCGTGGTTTTACCTCATAATCTATTTATCCTAAAAATTATCAAAAGAGTCATCAAATTTGTAATTATAAAGTTCGTTATTGTAAATGAGTAAAAATATAAAAATAAGTTTCTGAACTAGATTCGTAATTTTATAAATCAAATATGTAAAATTTGGTTTAGATTCACAATATAAATATAATTTCCAAATTTTATATATTTGGTATCTAAAATTATGGACCTAGTTTAAAAACTTCTTTTTCATCTTTTTATAATTGCGAACTTCACAATTATGAACTTGATGACTATTTTGGTAACTTTAGGGAGAAATTGACTATTTGGTGAAACCACAAGTAAAAAATGGCTAAAGGTCTTGAATTGTGCTCCATCCTCTAATCATCGGCATTTCTAATCCAATCACTAAAAATTATATATCATGAAACACCCCCAAAGCAAAAGATTGACCCAATAACTTTGAATCCAACTTAAAACCATGGTGAAAGTTAGCCCGATACTTGGTACTTATAAGGAGCTTTCAAATCCCTTAATCTATTAATATGGGACGAGTTGTTACAAACTCCCTCACTTAAACTCATGATGTCCTCGTCAGGTCTGCCCATAAACTTTTTTCTTGTCATCGACGATGTGGGATCACCTAAGATGTTATAAATTCTAAAGCAAATGACTGACCCAATGACTTTGAATTCAACTTAAAACCATGGTGAAAGTTATTGGTAGCATGCTACTTGAGTTTGTAAGGAGCTTCCAAATCCCTTAATCTATTAATGTAAGACGAGTTGTTACATTAAATATGATAGATCTCTTAAACACTAAAAAAACTAAATTCAACGATATATTAAAAATACAACACTAAAAACATCTTTAATATTATTAAAAAAAATCTTTAATATTATAATAATAATAAAATATATGTAATTTATTACTTAATGTATTAAAAAATTACTTTTTGTTACTTATTTAATTATTTGTGTACATTATATGATTATAAAGAATTTGATTTTTTAATAAAAAAAATACTTGATGTTTGATGCTAATCGTTAAAGTTTTAATTTAATAGGAAAAAAATATTTGTTGGGGTTTAATGTTAAAGCGTTCATATTATTTCTCTATATCATATATATTATTAATTAGACAAAAATATTAAAAATAATATATTAGGTGTCTAGAAAAACACTATCTTTAAATTTCAAGTTTACAAGTAATTATTATATATATAAAAAAATTAAGCTCTTTAAGCTGTTTAAACTCAATAAACTAATTAATAATAGATTCATAAATACATTCAAATACAAATATATATATACAATGGACTAAAATATCAAAAATGTCTATTTAATATTTTTACTGTTTGAAAATAATTTATTAAAAGAGATATAATTTTAAACTAAAAGACATTTGAAAATATAACCTGTTAGTTTTTTCTTTTGAATTATAGACATCTTAATCGTGCATTTAAAAGCTAGCTTGCGCTTCAAAAATAATAATCAAATAATTATATTTTATTTCATATTTAACATTTTACACAATACAAATACAAGTGAGAGCCCACCGCATAGCAGAAAACCACTACATACGGATGAAAATGAGTTAGTTGAGAGATAAATCCAAAAATAATGCAAGTGAGATGCCTTTTGAGCCCAACGAACTTAAGATTTAAGTACAAATTTTATATTTGATAAATTATATTATAAAAATAATTAAAAAAATTTAGTTCATTAATGACTACTTTAATAGAGTTTAACGTAACTTTTAAGTTTGTATTGCTAATAATAGTATATATTAGGAATTACTTTCGTGTACGTATTCACAATCTATCTCGAAGTCACGACATGTATGGAAGGCGATTATTTGAACATCTTTATACTTGATGTAGAAACATCATAACGAACATATATTATCTATCAAGTATGTCCAACCAATTGATCGTTGCTTTGAAGTTTAACTTTTATCTTTCCAATAGAATTTTTGATTCGAGACAAGGTTCTCAAAATCTCTTGGACGGACTGGTGCAGTGGGAATAGTATCTGTCGGTGTTTTTTGGTTACTGTGGTCATTAGCTTTAATTAGTTGGTTTCGTTGTTGTTAAGTTGGTCGTGTTTTGTTTTCGTTTTTCATTTTTAGTTGTGTGGTAGGTTTAGTTTTTTGCTTAATTATCTTCTCTTTTGTCGGGTTTTGCTTGTTTTTTGCTCCTTACAAAATCCATGGCTTTTATTTTCTTGTACCTTATATTTTTATAAAACTGTCTTTGTCTTTCAAAAAAAAATAGTATATATCATATAAATATGCTAAAATAAAATAAGCGTATATAATAAATAATTGTAAGATGATTTTACTCGTGTTAACAAGTATTTTAGATCATTTTTAAAATAAATTATTACATTAGTTATTTTATATAGTACTTTTAAAAGCAAAATATACTGTTTAGTTATACAGATATAAGTTCTAAAACAAAAAGTTTATTCTGGTCCTTTTTTACATCCTGTAATAAAACAAATAAAATACTAAGTTTTGCAAAGGATATAATTAAAAATGGAGTTAGTCAAATATGGCGGCAATCTGCCACCATTAAAGACCATAAGTTGGTTGTTACTTATTTACTAGTATTATTTATGAATATATTATGCATGACATCTTTAACTATATATAAATCATACCATATCTTCAGCCCACCTCAAACAATCCCGCTTCAAGATTCAACACTTCAACCACGAGGTATGTATATATCTCCATCTTTATTTAACTATATACTAACATTATTAATTAATTAATTTTCAAATAACTCATTCCTTCTTCAATTCCTCCTCTACTTTTGCAGGTTTTAGTGTCAATTTCTTGATCAAAAACCATGGGAGCTGGTGGCCAAATGGTGACCGAAAAAGACATCCTCAAACACGTTCCAGTTTCCAAACCTCCATTTGGGATTTCTGATCTCAAAAAAGCCATTCCACCACACTGTTTTAAGCGATCTCTTATACGTTCATTTGGTTCTTTTTTTCGAGATCTTATCATAATCTACACCTTCTATTATCTTGCATCTACTTACATCCCTTTACTTCCACCCACCCTTTCTTATTTTGCATGGCCTCTTTACTGGTTTTCTCAAGGTAGTATTCTAATGGGGTTTTGGATCTTGGGCCATGAATGTGGTCATCATGCCTTTAGTGAACACCAATGGATAGATGATGCCGTTGGTTTCTTTATCCATTCCGTTTGCCTTACTCCATACTTTTCTTTCAAATATAGTCATCGAAGCCACCATGCTCACACGAATTCGATCGAATACGATGAGGTTTACATCCCGAAACGTAAATCTGATACGTTCTTTTCCGAGTTTTTAAACAACGGACCCGGAAACGTCTTCACTTTAATCCTACGAACCACTCTCGGTTTACCTTTATACTTGATCTTTAACACCTACGGTCGTGATTACGATGGATTTGCTAACCATTTCTTACCGCAAAGTGGTATCTTTAACGACCGTGAGCGTGCTCAAGTTGTGGTCTCCGATATCGGAATCGTTACGGTTCTTTACGCGTTATACAAGCTCGTAGTTTTACAAGGGTTAAAAATGACGATTTTTCTTCAGGGAATTCCGTTGTTTGTGATGAGTGGCTTCTTTATCTTCTTAACTTATCTTAACCACACTCATCCAGCAATCGCGCATTACGATTCGACTGAATGGGACTGGTTAAGAGGTGCTTTATCGACCATCGATAGAGATTTTGGAATCTTGAATCGGGTTTTCCATAACGCGAATCACACGCACGGAATCCATCATTTGTTTCCGACGATTCCGCATTATCACGCGATCGAAGCTCGAGAGGCGGTGAAGCCGATTTTAGGTGAGTACTATATGTATGATGATACTCCAATATTAAAGGCGATGTGGAGAGATACAAAAGAGTGTATCTATGTAGAACCAGATGAGGAGAAGAAAGGTGTTTACTGGTATTTCAAATAGTAAGTTTTTGATATGTACACCTTTTGGAAATTCTTTAGATCTAGAAATATACATTCAAACATACAAGTTTTGAATGTATTTTGGTACCATTTAGCTCCATGTCCTTTGTAAACATACATATTATCTATCTAATATAATAAAGTGTGAATCTTGTATTATACTGTATTATTTCAACACAATCGTAAATAAAGAAAATACACGTAATATGGATTTTTTTTGCAATGCTTTTCAAAAATACATTTTGTGGTAAAAAAAAAACAATAATAATCGAAAGACTTTTACCTATGGACTTTTCTTTGAAAAGGGTGATTCGACATAACACCGTCATGAAAAGGTGATTCGACACAACATCCTCACAAAAGTTGGTGGGTTATTCAAATAAATAACAAATTACCCATGTATTCTCTAAATGGTCTGTTGGTATTTTCTTAAAAAACATCGGATTTTACCGAACTATTGATATTTTCTGAATGATTAATTGGTAATAGCCGACGAAAATTTTCTTGTAGGTAAAAATCATTTTTTTAAATGAGTTGCGACATATTGATTAAGCCTCAAGGATGTAGTGTAAATTCTCATATGTCCCTTACTTGAATCTAGACACTCTGCTAATATCCTTGTGACCATGGGATAAAAATCGTCTGTCTCAAATTCACATGTCTCATTCCTGTTCCACCAATAAAATTAAGACACATCAACTTTTTATTTATTTTAAATTTATTTTATTCGTTTTTATTATCTTTCTTTGATTATGTATATCTATATGATTCGTGGACAATTTCTTCATCCCGGATTAATCGGTGCTCAAACAAATTACATAATAAAAGGAATAGTCCATTGAATTAACCTGTCATTTTGACCAAAATAAACCTGCATAATGCAGTAACGCACCATTGAATTGAATAAACTTGTTTAAAAGAGATTTGTGGTTCCATATGTAGATTCAACAGATCACAACTAATATTACAAAAACGGTCAACTCAAGATGTATTTACAGTAGGATTAGTCGATTACAAATTAAAATATTTATATGGCTTAATTATTTGTTAGGTCACAAAAAAAATCTTATAAACTTATTATAATATTTTTAAATATGATATTTTATTTTATTTGTCTTGTAACTTATATCTTATGGAAAAATCTATTATAAAGTTTATAAATTGTTGACGAAGTATAAATTCACTTTTGTTATATAGTGTATATTGTATTGATTGAGTGAAATATTATAAAGACATGTAATTTATAAAGAGATATTTTAAAAAATACAATACACTTGTAATACATCTAGAAGATATGATATGATACGATACGATAAAATACACATTATATATAAATAAAATACAATCAGAGATATGATTTTATCCCTTCAAAAGATATGTTAATTTTTTAAACAATTAGAAGTACAATTTTTGAGGAGTAAACAATTACATATTGAATGTAGAGTAAGTTAACAATTTGGTAAGATCCCATATTAATTTGTTGGGAAGGAAACAAATCTTGGCTTATAAGAAATTAATTTTTTTTTATTAGAAATGTTTTATAACCGTGATTTCAGGTGTATGGAGAAAACGCACAATGTCTATGATTTAAAGAAGGAGAATGAGTAATGAGGATTTGTTGAGCCAAATTTGTTGAGCAAGATTTTCCTTGGTACTTAAAATCCCTACTCAAATTTGTTGGTAGGGAGGAAAATTTGTAAGAGATAAACATTTTTTTATCAGAAATGTTTTACAGCCGTTTATAAATGTTTTATAACCTTGATTTAAGGGAGAAAATAAGGATTTTGAGTCAAAAGTTTGCTCCAACGACTTTTTTAAAATTATCCTGAAAAATGAGAAAATATAAGAGAGAAAGATTTTTCTCCAAATATGAAAAAATGACCACCAATAAAAAGGGGGAAAATGAGGATTTTGAGCCAAATGTTTGCTTCAAAGACTTTTTTAAAATTATCTTGAAAAGGGAGAAAATACAAGAGAGGATTTTTTTTCTCCAAATATGAAAAAATAGCCCCAAATGGATTACATAACGAGACCACCAATAGAAAAAATTGTAAACAAATATTTAGTGAAAAAAATAATATTTTAATAGATGAATTGAATATTTTAATATTATAATCATTGTTGATTCCAACAAAATAGGAAATCTGTTGGAGTTTTTTTTTGTAGAGATTGATTTTTTATTCTCTGTATTGGAGAAATTTTGGAAAATCTTTTGTAGATGCTTTAAGAAACCAAATATTTATTCTATCAGAAGCGTTTTACAACCGTAGTTCCAGGTGTATGGAGAAAATGAACAATATATAGTATGGTTAGTCTGTGATGTTACATATGGTATTAGAGTTGGGAACCCAGTGAGAAAGTTGGGATCCCAAAAGGATGGATTATAAGATACTACATCGATTGAAGAGCATGCATAAATATAAATATTTCGCCAACTATGTGAGTTTTCTTGAATTATTATAACATACATGATACTATAAGCAATTCATGTCATACAAATATTTTTCGCTAGTGGTATATGTCATGAGTTGTATATATGCATCATATGGATATATAATATATTATTATGTGGTTGTGTTAGTCTTCTTACTTGAGGCTATTACGTACTGAATGCTTATTGTTTTTTTTACGGATAACTAAAATACTTATTTTTTTTTATGGACAACTAACCTCTATTTGGATACAAATGGGGCACAATCGATCTCAAATGGATAATGTACTGAATGAGGGCGGATTGGGAACGAGAATTAGCATACAATCAAACATAAATTGAAGGATATCGAACTTAAGACGACAATATATACTAGTTGATCCGAACGGATACGGTTTGATTATAATTAAGGTTAATTTGTTTAGGTAATAGCTGGCATTTTTTAAAAGATGATTGGAGATCAAATTAAATAAAACATTAGAATTTAATTCGTATATTCTTGAATAAAAAATATATTAAACAAATTAGAAAAAAGAATATACGGTGAGCTTTTATTTTTGATATAGATGGCTAAAAATCGGCATAAGGTTTATATAGGTCTTGGGTTAGGCTCAAACCAGTTTCCGTTCCAAACACTATTCTCGTAATCGGTGTCGATCTTGGTTTTGGTCAAAAACTCAAGGTCAGGTTAAGGTATTTTGTAACTAGTTGGGCCCAAGTTGGTCCCATTTTAAAAAAATCAAATTTTCACATATAATTTTTTAAAATAATAGTATTATACTACACTTTAAAATAGCCAAAATTAGTAAGTTAAGAAAATAAAAGGGAAAAGGAACGCACGGACGCTTCACGTGCCACCACCAGCAGATTTCATAACGGGAAGAAACGAGAAAATTCTGAGCGATTCTTTCGTCTTCTCGAGCCTTCGAATTCCATTCGATCCTACTAACTGTTTTCGTGTTCATCAAACAACAATATTCCAATTCGGAACAATTATACTTGCTTTTTTTTGATCGATCTTACATGGCAGCAGTGACGATGATTCGGAGGATCTCGACCGCCAGACTTACTAAATCCGCTCTTATCGCAGCCGTTGATGGCTCTGCTTCCGTCTCCCGCCGTCAGTTTCAGTCTAGATTCCGGTTATCCTCTCTTGCTCGCGCCTGCGACATTCTCTCTCCCTCCTCCTCTGATGCTGTCAGGCCTTACTTTCGTCATGGAGGTTTCATTGGACACAACATGATTTCTTCATCAGCTCCTCGTTTTTATTCCACTATCGCCAACCCTTCTCAGGTAAATAAAAGGAACTTGATATTGTAATAGTTGTAGAATTTTAGTAGATTAACCCCTCCTCCCAAAATTCCCATTTTTGAAGTCTAAAATGACGAAATTGTTTGATAAACAGAATCAATTTTGAATTATATATATTAGGTTTTGCAATTTTAGGTTTATGTTTGAAAAACATTGAGTTCTATATTGTAAGAGTTCTTTTGGCATTAATGAATGATGGCTGCATTGCATATGCTTGGTACGAATTACCCTGTTATAGCAGGACTAAGTGCAACAAAGATTATTAATTGATTTGGGACCAATGATTTTGGTAGATTTGACTTTAAAGTTTAGGGTTTGTTTGCTAAAAAAACACTTTAGAACACTCTGCAATGCAACACCACAAATTGGGCACATTTATCTGTTAAACAGAACTTGAGAACCATTCCTAGGGTGATTCCCAAGATGGCTGTGAGAACTTCTGGTAATAAAGGGATTGTTTAATTAAACATGAGTTAAAAATACTATATATATCTATATATATATATACATGCACTTGTGTATTGCATGTATGTATATTTATATTGAAACTGCACACTCTTGCTATATCTAGAGAATTAGTAACCATTGTGAGTAACACAAATCTACATTGATATCTCATTTTTTGTAAAAAAAATCTCGATATACCAATATAAAATGTGCTTTTTGCTGTCTTATGATTCTTCCTGTAACGTTTGATGTTTTTCCTGTTGAAATATTAGTTCAATGATAAGGATTACACCGAGATGGCATGGGAGGGGATTGTTGGTGCTGTAACGGCAGCACAAGGTAGCAGACAACAAATTGTAGAATCCGAGCATTTAATGAAATCCCTTTTGGAGCAAAAAGATGGGTTAGCAAGAAGGATACTAACAAAGGCCGGGTTGGATAACACATCAGTTTTGCAAGCTACAGATGACTTCATAGCTCAACAACCAAAGGTATGGAATCCAGTAGGTTCTTGATGTGAGCTTTTGAGGTTTCTCATTACATTATAGTTGCTCTTTTGCAGGTTAGTGACACTAGTAGTCCTGTACTGGGGTCACATCTCAGTTCTTTGTTGGAAAATGCAAGAAAGTATAAAAAACAAATGGGAGATGACTTTGTTTCTGTGGAACATCTTATATTGGCATTCCCTTCAGATAAAAGGTTCGGAAAACAACTGTTTATGAACCTGCAGATAAGTGAACAGACATTGAAGGATGCTGTTCAGGCTGTTCGTGGAAATCAGAAAGTAACCGATCAAAGTACAATCATCATCTTTTTTTTATATTCTAAGTTGACTCTTATTTCTATTATCATACTTATGATTATAATATCTCTTGTAAATTTTTAATACAGATCCGGAAGGGAAATATGGGGCACTTGAAAAATACGGCACTGACTTGACTGAGCTTGCTAAAAGGGGTAAGCTCGATCCAGTTATAGGTCGTGATGATGAAATCCGGCGATGCATACAGATATTATCTAGAAGAACCAAAAATAACCCTGTTATCATCGGTGAGCCTGGTGTGGGGAAAACTGCAATTGCTGAAGGGTATGTTATTTTAGTTGTTACCAAAACCGTACATTTCTTCTTAAATCATTAAAATTTTTATATGTCGTGTAGGTTAGCTCAACGAATTGTACGTGGAGATGTTCCAGAGCCTCTCAAGAATCGTAAGGTTATAACAACTTTCCATTTTGTCATTGGATATTTGCAATTCTTTTGTGTTTGATAACTTGCAATTCTTCAATGGTACAGCTGATCTCTCTAGATATGGGCTCTTTGCTTGCTGGTGCTAAATACCGAGGAGAGTTTGAGGAACGACTTAAAGCTGTTCTGAAGGAGGTTACTACATCTAATGGTGAAATTGTTTTATTCATTGATGAAATTCACACAGTAGTTGGTGCAGGTCGGGTTACTGAAACTAACTTATCTTATTCAAGTGTTCCCTAATTTCTTGTTTTTTTAATCGAATTCCCTTGAGCTTATTTTATCAATATGACTTTTAGGAGCCACTGGTGGAGCGATGGATGCTGGAAATTTGTTGAAACCGATGCTTGGTCGAGGTGAGCTCCGATGTATCGGAGCAACCACGTTAAATGAGTACAGGAAGTACATTGAAAAGGATCCCGCTTTAGAACGTAGATTTCAACAAGTATTTTGTGATCAGCCGTCTGTCGAAGATACAATTTCTATTCTTCGCGGATTGCGTGAGCGCTATGAACTGCATCATGGGGTCAAAATATCTGATGGTGCTCTAGTTTCAGCAGCTGTTCTTGCTGATAGATACATAACAGGACGCTTTTTACCCGACAAAGGTTAGAACAACGTTACTATATATATATATATATATGAGAATATTCCTTTGGCACCTGCTACTTGCTGAGACTGAGAATATTGTTTACATGTTATTTCAGCAATTGATCTGGTAGACGAATCTGCTGCAAAACTAAAAATGGAGATTACCTCTAAGCCAACTAACTTGGATGAGATAGATCGAGCCGTGCTAAAGCTCGAGATGGAGAAGCTCTCTTGCAGAAACGGTACTGATAAAGCATCCAAAGAAAGGTTGGCTAAGCTAGAAAGTGACTTACAATCCTTGAAAGAGAAACAAAAACAGTTCAATGAACAGTGGGAGCGCGAAAAGCTACTGATGACCCGCATAAGGTCAATCAAGGAGGAGGTAGTTACCGAATTATACATATATATATATATATATATATATTCTGCTAACATCAATTCTCTTGATTGTTACTCATTTCCATTCAATTAATTCACTATAATTTTCTTTCAAAAGATTGATAGGGTAAACCAAGAAATGGAAGCCGCGGAACGTGACTATGATCTTAACCGTGCAGCTGAGCTTAAATATGGCACGCTAATTAACCTTAATCATCAGCTAGAAGAAGCCGAGAAAAACCTTTCGGACTATCAACAATCTGGCAAATCTATGTTGCGTGAAGAAGTTACAGACATTGACATTGCTGAAATTGTAAGCAAATGGACCGGTATACCGTTATCAAATCTTCAACAGTCAGAAAGAGAAAAACTTGTATCATTAGAACATGTTCTTCATAAGAGAGTTGTTGGTCAAGATATGGCAGTAAAATCTGTAGCAGATGCAATAAGACGTTCAAGAGCCGGACTTTCCGATCCGAATAAACCGATTGCAAGCTTCATGTTCATGGGTCCAACCGGTGTTGGTAAGACCGAGCTTGCAAAGGCTCTAGCCAGTTACCTTTTCAACACGGAGAATGCTCTTGTGAGGATCGATATGAGTGAATATATGGAGAAACACGCGGTCTCGCGGTTAGTTGGTGCACCACCCGGTTACGTTGGTTATGAAGAAGGCGGTCAACTTACTGAAACCGTGCGTCGAAGGCCATATTCTGTTGTCCTTTTTGATGAAATAGAGAAGGCACACCATGATGTCTTCAATATTCTGTTACAATTGTTAGATGATGGCCGAATAACCGATTCCCAAGGAAGGACCGTTAGTTTTACAAATTGCGTTGTTATAATGACATCAAATATCGGCTCTCATTACATACTTGAAACACTTCAAACCTCAAATGATAGCAAGGAGGCAGTTTACGAATTGATGAAAAGGCAGGTTGTTGAATTGGCTAGGCAAACTTTTCGGCCAGAGTTCATGAATCGTATTGACGAGTATATTGTTTTCCAACCACTCGATCCCACACAAATCCGACATATTGTTGAGATTCAGGTACCATAATTCCCGATTTAGATGTTAATTAATTAATACGTTTTTTTAGTATAAACGGGATCATGTAACTTTGTTGTTTACTGTTTACTGTATTGCAGTTGAATCGCGTTAAAGATAGGTTAAAGCAGAAGAAAATCGATCTTTGTTACACAAAGGAAGCTACGGATATCCTTGGAAAACTAGGGTTCGACCCGAACTTTGGAGCACGGCCGGTGAAGAGAGTGATACAACAGATGGTGGAAAACGAAATCTCGATGGGTATATTGCGAGGAGATTTTAAAGAAGATGATACTATTATTATTGACGCTTGTCCATCGGGTAAGGACGTTGTGCATATAAGGAAAGCGGATATCCAATCGGGCATGGATGGCATGGTTGCAGATGCTTAAAAAGATGCCATAGATACATTGATATGTTTACTTGTTAAGATTGTCGATTTAGAAGTCAGTAGTCGAAATGTTATATATAAATGAGGTTTTGAAGAGTGATGCTAAATAATGAGCATTAGATTTAGTATAAAATTATTCTCATAAATGGTCTAGTAATACATTCTAAAAAACACATCCTGCATCTCATTTTTTTTGGACAATGTTTTAATGTTCTTGGAGGCACTGGACTCGGTTTATCAGATTATTATATCCAGATTTTTTTGTTATGATACGTTACTAACGTGTTATTTTGTAAGGTGTGTGGTTACTTAAATATATAATTTGAGTGATAAATGATATTATGTACGAAACTTATGACTTAAATAAACATAAAAAGAAAACTTAGAAACAAAAACCTTAAATAGTAGGTAAATACTTACTCGCATCCTCGTACTGGCGAAAAGATTATTTGAGAATTGAAAAAATAATTAGAGAATCAAAAGATTTAATCCCGATTTTTTAATCTTTGTATGATTTTCTATAAGCTCTATATACTTGGTTATTAATGGTTTTTCTTTCTTTTTTAGTTTATTACTTTATATGAATTTAATTTTTCTAAAGTATTATATACTAAACACTAACACATACAAGTATAGATGGGTGTTTGTATATATATATAGACACATCTTAAAATACAAACCAGTCAAAGGTTACAAACTCATACAAACCAGTCAAAGGTTACAAACTCATACAAACCAATGTAAATATAAACTTTTTCATGATTTTTTTTTTCATCAAATGCTATGATTTAAGATGTTATTACACATACGTTTGTTTCACCTTCTGAAAAAATTCCATGTGAAACTCTTATGTTATGAAACAAATATATGTAAAACTTTCACCTTACGAAAATAAATGTATCTGAAACTTTTACATTATGAAACAAACATATATGAAATAACATCTTAAATCATAGCATTTAATGAAAAAAAAATCATTAAAAAAATTATTTTTATATTGGTTTATAAAAGTTTGTAACCTTTTACTGGTTTGTATTTTAAGATCCCTATTTCTCTCTCTCTCTCTCTCTCTCTCTATATATATATATATATATATATATGCCGCCTTAAGACACGTCTTAAAAAAGGTCATTCCATTGAAGAAAATCATTCGCAAAAATTCCAGAGGAGAACCGGAACCGAGAGATAACACCGGATTTAGTAAGCCTGGAGGTGCCGATCCTCCGAATCATCATCATCAACATTGATGAGGAAGGGAAGATGAAACCTTCGATAACTTATTATAATACATTGATGGAAATTCAAATCATTATTTAAATAAATAAGATCCAAATACCCGGCCCGACTTAGAAAAATTAGGAACAAACTCTAAACCTCTCTTTTGGGCTTAGCACTTCAAAATCAGATTTTGCGATTTTACTCTCTTCCCTCCATCATCATCTCTCTGCAATTCTATAAACCAAAAACTTTGTAGGGCAAATTAACTGAAATAACAAATTCCATCCATTAAATGGTCTTATAAGCAGATGGTTTACGTAATTTCTGGAAAAAAAAGGAAGTTTATATAAATAGAAAAAAACTTATAGGTGGTTTCACTAATTTTTAACCATTTCTGATCCAAATTCACTCATGTAGAATGCTTAGGTATATAAGGATTGGTTTTCAGAAAGCCTCTCTCATATGCGTAACGTTTTTGAATTTGCTTTTTTAAAATGAAAAACAATTCTTACAAAGAATCGAAATTTTCTGCTAGATCCCTTCTGATTCCCCTGCAATTGAGTAAAAAGTGAAATTAGATCAAAAAATAGTTAAAAAGTGAAATTATGTTAGAAAATGGTTAAAAAATGAAGCCCTATTGATGATTGACTATTTCTGCCAATTTCCCAAAAAAAAACTCCCCATCCTTATACGAAAAATTGAATCTTTACACACAAAAAAGAAAAAAAATTAATCCGGAAATCGAGTTTATGTAAATGTGTAGCTAAAATTGGAATTCAATTAACAAAATGGATAAAAAAATGAACTGGCTGTGAAGTCCTTTAGATTAATAAAATTAGGTGACACAAACATATATTTTCTAAATAAAATTTAAAACTTATATTTTGCCATGAAACATTTTACCTTTTTATAAACATTACTTCCATAAAGTCCTTTAGCTCAAATAAAATATAAGTTTGATAATTCTTTTTGTTTTAATTAGTTGAAAGTTATAAAAGTTATATGTTAGTCCCCAAAGAGAGATGGCTAACTAAGAGAGGGTTTTGTAGAAGGGGGGGTTGAATATAAAACACACAAAATATACTCTTTTTAAATTTTTTAATATAAATATTAAAAATTTACACACAGATAGTTTGATGCGGAAAAGAACAGGCAGACTATTCTATCAAACTAAACACACAGATAACAGTAATTAACTATTACACTAAGCAAGTTAAAACAATACTGTTATAAAGACACAACCTTTGCCACAGGTCAAACAAATAATCACTCTGAAGATTTGTTGAAAGCGTGAGATTTCTGGGAAGGACTTCATCTCCTTTTATAGTGTCCATGCATGGGATGCAAGTGGACAGCTGTCAAGGTTTTATTAGCTGGAAGATTATCTGATGGACAAAGGAAGAGACCACTTCCTTTGTACTAGAATAATGGATGAACCATTCTTTGTAGCACGTAATGTCAGATAACTTTATCTTCTTTTCTTCATGCTCTGTGAAGTCCCATCAAGCCTTTTAGCTAAAAGACAAATATTCCTTTTATAAGAATAAAAGAGAATGTCTTTATTTAAGGCTTGGTGCCCAAGTTCTATTTGGCTCACGTGTCTTGCAATTGATGTGAGTCAAGAACTTATCTCTTTGAAATTGCTAAGTGATACATCTCACTATGTATCACATCGGTGGATACCTTATAAGGCTGGAGTTGATAAGTGTACACTTTGCTTGATAACTTCTTCTTTCACTAAGTGACAAAAGTGTATACCCTTGTGAGTTGATATCACAGCCTTAGAAAATATACCTGCAATTTCGGTGACCAAGATCATAGTGTCGGTGACCATGACATCAAACTTGATGACCTCATCTTATTTGATGTCCTTAGTACTTTTGATGACTTTTGAGTGTACCATCGGTGACCCACTATATTGGTGACCCAATCTTGACTTGGCAAGATGGTCTGAATATTGAAGTTGGTTGATACATCCAAAATTCCACTTTTTGATGTACAACCTCTTGATTGAATAGTCTTTGACTCTTTAATACTTGAAGCATATTTCAGACCTTCAAAAGAACCTATAAAAATTCATTCATATAAAGGAAGGTGGTTCATCACCAAATCATCGGTGACCCAACATTATAAAACTAAATACCCGATAATATATTAAATAATAAGGTTTAAGTTTAAGTAATTTAATAAAACTAATTGATACACAAAAATTATACTATAGGTACACAAGACAAAAATATAAAGTTAACTATTATATACACTAAAAATATATGTTTTGCATCACTAAATTTTATTGATTAAACGGAGAGACCAAATCCTACAAATAAAAGTTGAGAAGAGCAAATCTTTTATAAAAATAAAAAATAGTTTGAGGGACTAAATATACTATAATAATATAAATTAGTTTGAGGGACCAAAAATATTATAATAATATATAAATTAGTTTGAGGATCAAATATGCTATAAAATAAAATAAAAATAGTTTAAAGGACCAAATTCATTATTGAAAATTGAAGTGAAGGAGAGATATGTGAATAGACAAAACTACCTTTCACTAGCGGAAACTTAATTAAAGAAGTTAGAGGAGGTACCATATCCATTATAAAAATAAAATTATAAGGACGTTCTTTGTTAATAATTTTTTTTTCCTAAAACCTTACTCGTAAATTAACGTATACCACAAGGACCAAATTTGTATTTAACTCTAAAAGAAAATAGAATAATCCAAAACAACTATTTGGGACAATTTTCCATCTCATTGAAGTGTAGGGGTTGGTAACATCACATGGTAAAAGGGTAGGGAGTCCACCAAATACTTGGATAACACTCTTTTGTTTTTTCTCTTTTATTCCAAATTTTGTTGGATGACAGATGGAATACCATCTTCTGCTAGGTTGTTAACGTGGCTTTTCACATTTTCTTGCCAATAGTAAAGTTTCCTTCTAAAATCTTTCTATCTTCAACCAAATCGATATAAATTTTATACTTGATATTATTGTTCCTTTTTATGTTATGACATAGTTTTTTAGTTTGAAGTTAAAACTTCTTTGTTTTGGGGCTTATAATTATTAGTTACTAGTCTCTGTATACTATGTATTTGAGCAAAAAATTGATTATCGATAACTTTAACTGGTATCACATGAAACTTGTCTTCAAAAAATCTCAACTACCAATATAGCTAATGTTGTGGAATATGGGTTTCTATGGTTTGATAGTATTTGGATAGATTTCTCGATCTTGTATTAAAAATCACTTTCCAAATACTATATTTTGCTCTTATATTACCTTAGGTTAACAAGAAATTAGTATCGTGATAATGTAAATTTTACATGGACAAATTAAGGCACAAGTTCCTATACATATTCACCATATCAACCGTTTATGTATTTATAAGGGAGATTAACGTTTACGAACGATTAGACGGCTAATATACAACTGCACATCAATTATAATTGTTTAGGATAAGATTAGAAAACAATTTGTAGATGACTAGCTACCATCACGAACAAGAGGTCTAGAGCTCTGAGCATAAAAATTATAGGCTCGGATCATATGAATCAGAGACCTTGAAGGTTTAGAGGCCATAGTCCAGAGGCTTTGATAGAAAAGATCAGAAGTTTTGATCCTCGTCACTTAGAAATCTGAGCATGCTCAAAAGCATAACGCTTGGAAGCTCATCTATGAATTACATTTAGTCAAAATTTCAACAACTTCAAAAAAGTTACCAATCTTTTGAAATTCATCCAGATGATCTCGAAACTTAAAAATTCATAAATAAGACTCCTCTTAAAGCCCGTAGATTTTGGGGCGCTACCCTTAGAACCCTGCAAAGGTAACACTAACAGGAACAAATATTTGTGAGTGTACATTACACATCTCTTAATTTACGTTGTTTAACTTATCATTTTAATCGATTTCAAATAAATTACAACAACACTAAAATAATTAATGATACTAAAATCATGAACGCCTAACTTTTCGGTTAAGAATTTTAAATTTACCCCATAAAAACAAAAACAAAAACAAAAACAAAACCAAAAATAAAATAAAATAAAATAAAATAATCGTTTAATATATAGATACAACGTATGTTTGTAAAAAGTAGTCCCGTTTAAACCTGTTGTTATATAAGTGGAACGGAACAGTTGAAGGCTTCTCTCTCATTTTTCACTCTTTCAAGAAACTTCATCTTTTACTGTTCACTTTTTCTACTCATACTCTCTCTGAATCCCACGTATTATACTCTGTATATGTGTAAGAAAGAGGTCATATGTTCATTCCTAACTACAATGTAGCTCTCATTTCATTCAATTAACCAACAAGCTGCCGGAAAAAATGGCAAACTTTCTCGACCACCGAACATCCACTACAGTCGACGGAGATGGTAGTTTTAAGCTGTGGTCGTCTTGCCGTCGTAAAATTATTGACGCCATGAGATGCAGCGGTGGAATATCTCGCTACCGGAAAAGTGTCAAGTCTCCGGTGGCGAAGAATCAGAAGCTGGAAGAGATGAAGAGTTCCACGGCTGAATGCAGATCCGATACGATTAAGAACAATGGTGAACATAAAGTATATGAGGAGAAGCTTTCGGAGTTGATGAAGGTGCCGGAATCGTCTTCATCGGAGGACGTGCGGTTGAAAGAGGTGGTGAAACGGTTGCAGAGCGGAGGAGACGGCGAGGCGTTGGGCGGAGCGAGGGAAGTGAGGGAGTTAGCGAAGGATGATTCAGAAGCTCGAATGAATTTGGCATTGCTTGGTGCCATTCCGCCGTTGGTTGGAATGCTTGATTCCGACGATCTCGATTCCCAAATCTCTGCTCTCTACGCTCTTCTCAATTTAGGAATCGGCAATGATCTGTAAACACTTTTCTCTCTAAAACACAAATTTCCATTTTTAATGTTACAATTGGATGAAATTGGAGATTGGATCTTCTTGTTAATTCATCGTGTGATGCAATTTGGATGAAATTTTTGAAAATTAATCGTTTCTTCTTCTGTTTGATGTCAATTTTCAGGAACAAATCCGCCATTATTGAATCAGGAGCAGTACACAAGATGCTAGATCTAGTTGAATCTCCAATGGAGGGTTTAGCCAACCCAGATTTATCAGCAGCCATTGTAGCAAATTTTCTCGGATTAAGCGCTCTTGATTCGAACAAACCCATCATTGGATCTTCAGGAGCCATTTCTTTCTTGATCAAAACCCTAAAAACCAACACAAATCCACAGGTGATTCAAGATTCTCTGAGAGCACTCTATAATCTATCAATCCTGCCATCAAATGTTTTACCAATGATCGAGATCAACGATTTCGTATCGTTTCTCTTGACCATGATGGGAAGCACCGAATCAAGCGATAGAATCCTTTCGATTCTAAGCAACATTGTGTCGACCCCCGAGGGTCGAACCGCGGTTGGAACCGTCACCGATGCATTCCCGATCTTGATCGATGTTTTGAATTGGATGGATTCACCTAATTGCCAAGAAAAGGCAACATACATTTTGATGGTGATGGCCCACAAGTCATACGGGCATCGACAAGCCCTAATCGAAGCGGGGATCATGTCCTCGCTTCTCGAATTAACTCTTTTAGGTAGCACTTTAGCACAAAAGAGATCCTCAAGGATTTTAGAAATCCTGCGGATCAACAAAGGGAAAGAAGTTTCAAAAACGTACGGAAACAGTGCAGGGGCGACTGTATCAGCACCCCTTTATGGGTCCGTTGATACAGAATCAACGGACCCATTAAACTGTTCTTCGAACAGCAGTGCGGTAAAGCACTTGGTCGAGATGAGTTTGCAGAGTAATATGAGGAGGATAGTGAAGAGGGCGAATCTGCCGCAAGATTTCGTGCCATCGGAGCATTTGAAGAAGTCGGTTGCATCATTTTCGACTTCAAAGAGCTTACCGTTTTGAGTGTTTCCGCTCATTGTTGTATGATTTAGCGTCTGTTAGGGTGTGGTGTTTTTTTGTTCTTGTACCGATAGAATGATCAATGTTTTTTGAAGGTTACATGTGCATAGTAGAAAAATATGTTTCTTTAAAACCTTTGACATCTTACTTTCATTCGTAGGCCCGACAAAATCCGGTCCATAAACGATGAAATTGAATAACCAAGATCAAAGTCTAATCGACTATTTGATTTATTTTCTCGCTTTTGGCTAGGTAAAATGCAACAAAATTTTATTTAGTTCATATTTACTACAACAAATACATGTTTTTTCTCAATTGATGTAACAAAATTTTCTATTTTGAATTCAATTTGACCGATATCTTATAACATTTAATAACATAAATATCTATTTTTATGAAATGTTCATGGAAAATGGAGGGAAGTTACTATCATGTCATCAAATTTTTATAAGTTAAAATGGGGTAAAAGTAAAAAAAAATCAAAAAAATTTATTTACTACGATAAGAACTAACATATATTTGTTGTATTTTTTTGGGGATTAAAATAAATCAATTTCTTTTTAAATTTGAAATGATATTGTTTTAAATTTATGAATTCCAAATTAAAAAAAAATCCATTGTTCTTATTTGGTTTATGGTATGGTTTGCGACAGAATTTGTACATGTCGGTCTTAATTTAATTTATGTTATTTGGGATCTTTTTGATTCGTTTAAATCTTCGGGTACTTCTTGTCGGTTAAGATCATCTCTAGCTTTAAAGAAACAAGAATCAAAATTTGATATTTAAAAAAAAATTATAAAGTTTTTTATTTTAATGGTAGAAGGATAAAAAATGAATAATCATTTTAAAGAGTTCTTCAAATATGAAAATTTTACATTCTTGTATATTTTCTTCATATATATATTTTTTTAAAATCTATTAAAACAAAAAACCTTTAAAATCTTCATTTTAAAGTATCAACCGGAGATGTATTAACAAATAAATGATTAAAATTTCGACATTGATGAATTTTGATGAGTACTTAAATGCAAACAAGTATATCGAAATTTTGACATTAAAATATATATTTATTTCGACATTCTTAAATGAAAATCAATTGTAAATTGCAGAAGACTTCATGGCAACTTGTATATAGTGAGAACGTAGAAACAAGTTTTTACTTTATCAGTTTTCGGGACGGAGATATCAATAATCGGTTTGAACCTGTTCCGTTGTCATTCCTTGTCCCCACCAGGAAATACGAGCACATCTTTATCCCCGTCTCCGACGGGAACAGGAATCCCCAATGGGGATTCGGTGATTTTTCTCCCGTTAATTTAAAGTGTTTTTACTCAAATATGTTAAATACCATAAACGATCGATAATGGTTCATATTTAAATCTTACATATTTTAAAAATTCACTTTTATAAAGCATCAAATATTCATACATGAACAAAATCATATTATAAATAATTGTTTGATCAAACGCTTTCAACTTTTAACATTCTTTATCTAAAAGAAAATAAGACAACTCAAAGAAAATTTATATAAAAAGAAATATCAAATATAAATATTCAATATTCAGGGAAGGGGACGGGCGGGACCACGTTACCCGTCCCCGTCCCCATCTCCGGTTTTTAGCATTCGGGGATCTTCATCCCATCTCCGATCCCCGATTTTACAGGAAATCCTCGTCCCTGTCGGGACAGATACACCGGGTTTCCTAATGGAACGGGTCTTATTTCCATGCTAGAATAAATGGAGCTAGACCCATCACCTACACAACATTAATTTTTCTTTGATTATTTTATTTTTTAAATCAAAATTAAATATTTTTATTAATTGATAAATATCGTACACATACATTGGATCTTTAATATAAATATATAAAATTAACATAATTAAGATTTAAATCTTCTTAAAAGTTATTAATTTGTATACGAATCTTTTTTTATTTTAATTATGGTTTCAAATTCAATTTCAGTTTTAATAGTTAATTTAAATCTTGGAATTTTCAACTAAGAATGTGGATCTTGATTCTCCTTTACATGCCCCACGCTTACACTATATAATATTATTCCATTTTTGGAGTAATTCACCTCGAAATTCCCATTTAATTAATGTCCTCAATTTATTAATGTTAAATTAGAGATTAAGGTCGTATGTGTTTCTTCTTAATTTTAATACTTCTTTAATTAACAATATGGATTTCGAAAGTTTTTTCACATTTGTGTTATTTACTTATCTTTTTTTTCTATATTATGCCAACATCTATGTTATATTTCTTTTTCTTTTTTTAAATTTAAAAGTTTTTTCCATTTTTTTTTCCTTTTTTATATTTTATAGGAGAGTTATTAGAATTGTTACATCTTAAAATTTAACATAAGATAGTTGTTGAAGATGCTTATAAAATGATTTGACGATTCATTTTGATTGATTTTCGTAAAAAATAAAGTTCACGGAGAAATTCTTGTATACTGCATGATAATCTTGATTCGAGGGTGAATCCGGGAAAAAAAAATTAGTATATGGTGGCCTTCTTGGTCACTAAATTAGTTGATTAGATTGTTATTTTTCTACATATTTTAAATGATCAAATTCTAACGTAAATTAAATATTTAGACATGATTGTTTATTGGTTACCTAATCAAAATCTTAAAATGGTTTTTAATTAAATAAAAAACAAAAACAAAAATCATAAATCATAAATAGATGAATAAGACCATTTTTAACATAATGTTTTTAACAACAATTAAAAAAGAAATTAAATCTGGACGTTTTTTCAAAATTACAAAAATGAAAAAAGGACAAATTTTTTTGTAGTTTACTTGTTAAATTTTTAATTTAAAATTACCTGTCGTAGTGGGGTACGATGCATCAATATACTGCTTTTCTTTCTCCTTTTTCTCCCTTTTAAAAAAAGGTTTGTTTCTTGTTAAAGAAAGATAGCGTTTAACTTTTTGTGACAAATCGCTAACTTGTTTTCATTTTTACTAAATTATTTTTTTGTAAATAGAAATATACATGAAAAAGATAAAGAGAAAAAATAATTTATTTTTCACGACAGTGAATATTATATAATATGATAAAAAGGGAAAAATATAACTGCTTAAAGACAACCCCTTCCTGTTAACTGTTAAGTCATATTTATGGGTTTTATCACGTGTGAAAAATAGAACAAAAATAAGTAAAAAGAAACTGTAGTATATGTGTGTGTATATTGTAGACTTGGATGAGAATAACCGAGTTTGGTAAAATCAGTAAAATATTTTTGAATTTTTGGATGTCTTTTATTGATCGCTCATAAAAAACCAAAACCATTGACACTTATATAAACAAATAGAGTTTTAGTAGCATCGCTACAAAGAAAGATCGGACCTTTATTTACCCTCACATACCTTAATTTCACTTTTACATGTATGAATTTATTGAAGTTTCGGACATGGTGCATATGAACAAAAAAGAAGGTAGATGAAGGTCTGAATACTTAGATGGAGGTCCAGTTTCCCTTCAATATGACGAAAATTGTAGGGTGCGTTTAGTTAGCGAAAACTGCTTTCATTTTTCAAAAAAAACGTTTAAATAAAATAGAGTTGAGTTTTCATTCTCAGTTTTCTGTGAAATTTTTTCAAAACGCGTTTAATTGAAATGATGGAGTTTTCATTTTTCATTTTTAGAAAAATTAGAAAACGCGTTTAGTTGTGCATTTTCTATCACTTCTTATTTTTCAATTTTTTTCAAATTAGAAAGTGTGTGTGTGTGTGTGTGTGTGAGAATGTGAAAGTGTGTGTGTATGTGTGTGTGTGTGTGAGAATGTGAAAGTGTGTGTGTGTGTGAAATTGTGTATGTGTATGTGTGTGAAAGTGTGTGTGTGTGTAAGTGTGTGTGTGTGTGTGTGTGAGAATGTGAAAGTGTGTGTGTGTGTGAAATTGTATGTGTATGTGTGTGAAAGTGTGTGTGTGTGCGTGCATGTGAAAGTGTAAGTGTGTGTGCATGTAGAAAATTATATAGAAAATGAAAATTTTGAAAACTGATAAAAGTTGTTTTCTAAATCCAGTTGTTTTCTAAATCCAATGTAAATTTAGAAAATGAAAATTTTCGTTTTCTTGGAAAATTTTTGAAAACTAAACGCATTTTCCAAATTTTCATTTTCTCTGGAAATTTTTTCTAGAAAACAGAAAAATTTTCACCAACTAAACGCAACCGTAATATCCCACATTGGTTGAGAGGGGAACAAAGTCTACCTTAACAGAGACTTGAAAACCTCATCTATCAAATGCGTTTTAAAACCGAAAGTCCAGGTGTATGGACAAAGCAGACGATATCGATACAGTTGGCATGAGATGTTACAGATGGTATCAAGAGTCCGAAACCGGACTGGTGTGCCAGCGAGGACGTTGGGCTCCCAAGGGGGTGGATTGTAATATCCCACATTGGTTGGGGAGGGGAACAAAGGTTACCTTATAAAGGACTTTGATACCTTCTCCATCAGACACATGTTACAAAAATTCCCCCCATTTATAAAAACATGTGCGACAAATAAAAAAAGATCAACGGCTCCGAGGTGTTCTTGATCATTCCTACCCAAAAAAAAAGAAGGGTTCTAAGTTGACATCCAAGTGGTTTTGTGATTCAGAAAAGAAACCAAAGTGAATTCACAACAAAACCAAATAGATGGAGGCATGCATACATGAATAAATGAGATGAATCCAACCAAGTATATCAAAATCCAATATGAATGTTATTTGTTTCTATCAAGAAACAAAAATCACTTTTTGATTACTATTTACCTGTATGCGGCCGCCTCTTTGAAACGAATATCACCAACGATTAGTGGAAAACTTGAGATGATGCATAATACTCGCTTTCTTTAAACACGGGTCTTAAATCTTCTTTGCACATAAAATCTAACGGGAATAAAACAAGATGCCCTCTCACGCCTTCTAATCTATCCATCGGATCACTTCCTTTCCCATTTCCATCTTGATATGATTCCAGCTTCTTTGGAGCTATTCCTAGATCGATCGTAGTATGCCCTATTTTTCCCTTTAATTCACTCATGCATTGCCTCAAAGATGCTCTGTGATTTAGTTTTCAAGATTTCTTGTTATAATCAATGAAATCTTATACCATATAAACGAAAAATTAATTAAATACCCCACCTGGAATGTATAAGATCATTCGGAATGCAAGAGAACACATCTTGGTAGATCATGGTATTTGTCTGCCAATAGCAAAGTGAATGTATGAAATTAGATTTATTAAAAATTTAGCAATTTGGTTTTGTTTCAGAAAGCAATTGTTGAAAGTAGAAGGGCTTATTTGAAACATTTGTCTCCTAGTATAAATACTAGTTTGATTTTCATTTTGTAATAAGTTCCTCATTGTAAACACTTTGACATTGAATATCATGACATCTGGAGCATTTTACTTGTGATTTTCTTTGTTGATTCTATTGTTTCAATTGAATTGCTATATTGGAAACTAACAATTGGTATCAGAGCAGACAGATTTCAAGAGAAATTCAACATCTTTTGGTAAGAAATTTTTAGTTTTTAAGTGTTTTTGTGAAAAATGGGTATTTGATCAATTTTGGTCGAATTTTCATATTTGTAATAAAGACCAACTTGAGGAAAATTTCATATTGTAATAAAAATATGAGCTTTACCTTTGCGGTTGCTATCCATATGTCTTTGTAAGTAGAATCACTCACGGGATCAGCTATTTTGTGCATCTAGAAAGAGAGAGATATAAGTATAAGAAACTTTTTTGTACCGTCTGAACTAATAATATGTTAAGAGAAATAAGCACAACCTCACTACTATTAAGACCAAGGTGCTCAGACCACAGTGAAAGACGAAGACTTAACGCAAATTTTCCAGCCTTCCATGGGTAGCCTCCCATATATGATTCAACAACTTCTTTATCTTCAATAAGTACTCCGATCTGCAAATTAAATTTCTTCAAATGAAAGGTGCATTTGTGGGTTGGACATCAAATAATAAGTGCATCATATGCATAACTTGGGATATAATTAAAAGTCGTAACAAATCATAAATGTTGCCAAGAATAAAAATAAATTATTTTAAATAACCTCGGAGTCACGTAATCCAAGTAAACTCCTGTCATTGATATTAGCCGATCCAACCAAGGCTGTGTTGTCATCTACTATCATAATCTTGCTATGCACATATACCTGAGTAGAAGATGACATACATAGACAAAGGAAGGCAAGCAAGAATCAAATCAATGCGTAAATTTTACAATTCAATAAGATTTTCTATCAACTTCAACTCATTGTTCCGTATATCAAACTTGTGTTCAAATCAAATGTGGCATAATGCATCGGAAGGGTCATTACAAATATATATATATATATATATAGGAAAGTTCAAATGCGAACTCAAATTTGGTTGTGAACGTGAGGACAAATGAGAGCGCGATATGTGTCATATTCATTCAGACTGAATAATCAAAGAAATATTCAGACTGAATATACAAATTTGGTTGTGAAAGTGAGGACAAATTTGAACTTTCCTCTCTCTCTCTCTCTCTATATATATATATATATATATATAAACTAGTGCCTATTCTTCACTCTCCCTTGTTATCAAGAGCAGGTCTGAATGTCTGATTCTCACAAACAGATTAAAGTTTAAACACTGGCCACATAGAAACTAACTTCTGCAATTTTATTCAAAGAAACAATCAAACAACGTCCATCAAAATTAACCATCTACGGAAAGAAGAGAGTTGTATATCATGCATATTTTGGAACAATCAATACAGTGAAGATAGCTTTGTAGTCATCCGCCGTTTCATTTTTTGATAAAATGCATTAGTGCGATTATTTATGTATAAAAAATCTAAACTAGTTATGCAGTTTTCCAAGATTTCACCACTTTAATGCAGGATGCCATCTTTAATAATTTAGTTCGCAATTTGGCCCGCAAATCTCTAACAATTCTTGTTTTTCAACCATTTGAACACATTTATTGATAAAGCAGACAAGATCTAAACATGAACTAACTACAATCGACGCCATTTTGACACTGTATCTTCTAAGAATACATCACTTGACTCACTTAAAAGGCAGATTGCATTCAGTTTGGCTAAAGCAAGAAAATAACCCCAAGTAAATTAGTTTAGAGTTAAGAAAATTTATAAAAGATACCGGACTCGAGGCCACAAGACCATCTTCAGAAAGTCTACCATAAGCCCGGAGACCATAGAAAGATATGTAGTCATGAACTTTAGGACCAATATGATGAGAGAGATTGTCCAATATGGAATTATGTCCTCTTGATATTGTTCGATACTGCCAATGCATAATAGCTCTTACAGATGCTGCACCACCGTCATCTAGTCCACCCTGTAAAATTTGGGTCAGCAAAACCAACAAATGGAAAACTATATATATATATATATATATATATTCTAATAAATGACGAAGCCCAAGCACCTGGAATCCAGGTAATAAAGGTATAACGATGATGACCCTAAAACACTGTTTTTCCTGATGTGCCCGCATAATGCGCCTGTAAATGGAGTCCAATATTCGATTCCGTATGATCTCATCTCCGGAAAGCCCTGAGATGAAAAACTGGTTCTGGGTACAAATTTTCATGCATAAAAGAGAAAGGTCAGAAATATGAATCAGATATAAGGTAGGTAGCGTTTGGTACGCAGACAGGACGGGACAGAACTGGACAAGACAAGAGGGTGGGACAGGACTGGACTGGACAGAACAAGGATGTGTTTGGTACACCTAGGACAGGACAGGACATAACAGAACTAGATAAGTTGTCACATATGTTATTTGACGATTTTATATATTATATAATAGTCGCATTTCACCGCTCCACCGGAAATTCCCTCTGCCCCTACCGTACTCCAGCTTGGTAGTTTCCACCGCCTGTCCAGAGTTGAACAGATTGTGGCACCGTTCGAGGTATTTCTGTAAGTCCTCGAAATGGGATGATGACGGACAGGATTTTTATCCAAACATTAATTGGGCGTGTATTAGCAGATGGTCTCCAAAACCTGATGTCGTAGGTTCAAATCCTACAGAGCGTAAGAACTCAACGGATTCCCTTCTTTGTTTGTCTGATTTGAGGGAGAAGGTCCCGTTGAGTTCTTAATAATTAGAAGATTTTTTTTATAAGTTCATTGAAGAAGTTCTATTTACTCAACAAATTTTCCCCTCCTCTTTTGTTTGTCCACCACTTTTTATATTATATTTATAGTATACGTAATTATTATAATATAATTATAATAATAAATAAAATAGGTAATAACTCTAAAAAAACGTTCTGATACGTCTGTAAAAAATCGAAACTAACACTAGGAATCTTTGACGAACAGTATCACGAATCATTATTATTTCGACACAAGAAAAGGATTTTTCACACGATTACACAAAAAACAAAAAATTAAATAATTTAATTTATAAGCATTTTTACTCAACTTGCATATATATATATATACATACACATACATACATATTAGTAAAAAAATTGAATGAGAATTTTGTTATAATTGATAATAGTTTGAAAAACCCGATTCACACAAATAAGAAATTATGCTTCATTCTGATGGTAGTATTGGTGGCGGCGATATGCGGTGGTGATCAGTGGCCGATGGTGGAGGTGAGATGGCCCACAGTGATGGTGGTCGGCGGCGGTGGCGGTGGTTATGGTAGAGGTGAGGTGGCCCACAGTGGTGGTAGAGATGGACGGTGGTGGTTGTGAAGGAGGTGAAGATAGTAGTAGATAACGGTGGCGGTGGAGTGGTAGTGGTTATGGTGGATGTGAGGTGGCCACGGTGGTAGTGGCATCGATGAACGGTGGTGCTTGGTGGCCGACTGTGGTTGTAGAGGTAGTGGAGGAGGTTGTTGTTCTAGAGAAGAAGGTGGAGGTGGCCAACGGTGGTGGTGGTAGTTGCAATGAATGATGGTGGTTGGTTGCCGACTGTGGCTACCGGTGGTCGCCGACGGTACCGGCGGTCGTGGCTAGTGGTGTTGACCATTAAAACAAGTACCATATTAAGTTTATATATCAAATGGGGGTAGATTAGTGATATTTGATTTTCTGCCCCATTCTTGTCCCATCTTGTTCCACCTATTTTGGTGGAACAAGAAAAAACCTTTTTTTGTCCCACATTGTCACAGTCCTGTCCCTGTCCCATGTCGCGCCAAACGTGGGACAGTGAATTCCTGTCCTGTCCCATGCTGCACCAAACGTAGGACAGACAGTTCTGTCCCGTCCTGTCCCGTCCCATGCACCAAACGCACCCAAGGAGAACAAACTATTACTCGTGGCAACTATTGTCAGCAAAAGTTGGTATATCTTTTGGTATCTTTAAAGAAAACCCATTTAAAAATATACTATTTAGTAAAACTATTAATAAATCTAACAATATCCAGATGGACGAGTTTATGACATACCTCGATGTAGACAAAGTGTTCTGCTTTCTCAATGAGGGAACAGTAAGCATTGTGAATGCTATCTTCAACTTGGCTAGTCCCAGCTGACCACAAACTGACACTCCTTATGACCTATAAATGGGAAATCTCGGTTACTAAATTATAAAGTACAACTTTTTTTCGGAAGGGTGTCCCTTAATGCCGGCAAATTGTGATCCAGAAGAAATCAGCAATGATAAACTCAGTGGCCATAATTTTATAACGTACAATTTAACGGCTGAAAAGCGGGCAATCAAGAGAAAGCGAGATAGTAAAAGTTGGTAAAGTAAAAATAGGAAACATAAAATTGATTAGGATGAATATTCATCATGAATACCACATTCATGATAAATATAGACGTGTTATTCATCATGAATCACACATGATGAATGTGTTACAACATTCAAGATGAATAACACATCCATATTCATGATGAAATATGCGACGTGTCGCGATGTGGGTGGTTCCTGGGTTCTTTATCAAGAGTTTAAAAAAAACATGGGTGTTACAAGAGTTAAAGCACACCTGACAACGGCATATAGCACGTGGGCCAACCTGTCCTGTTTCATCTGCAGAAACAACTAGGTTACCTCTCTCCTGTGACTCCCACCATTCTCTATCAGTAGGTTTAATATTAGGGTGCACCACTGTACCCGTGGGCCGTCCTTGCTTAAATGTTGAGTTATCTTGCTCATCCACAAACCCTCTCATTGGCATATCCGGACCTAAAGGTTCACTTTTCGATTTTCGGAAATAAAAACGAGTCCTTGGAACCCTGCTTGGCTGACCATGAACATTGTGTGACTTGCCCGACCCATTCTGTTGTGGATTTCCACTAGAAGAATCCAATCCATCAGCTTCTTGAGGGATTAGCAACGGGATTTCTTGGAAGGATGATAGAGAACAATATGAATCCTGTCTATTGATTCCTTTGGTTACGTCCAATATTTCGGAATTTCCATCTTCTTGCTCTCTGCTAGTAGCCATGTAATGTGGGATAACCATGTGCTGTTGAGGCATAAGTAGTGGAATTGTTTGCTCATTGGGAGCTTTATTTCTCTGAAATAATTATATAACCAAATCAAACCACAAGAATAATAATAAAGAATGACCATAAACATCCACCTTTGAAGAGAAAAAAAAAGCAGAAACCTTTGCATAATTCCAACGCTGAACAAAGTGTCGAGCAATATCACGACATGGTGGTCCCCACAACGCACAATGGACATCATGCCATGGCATACGAGGATACTTTTCACGATTAAGCTCATCCTTCAAAGTATCTTCCCAAGAATTAGGTTCAGATTCCCTGTAAAATTGGGATCAAAAAGAGCTTATTCCTGAGGCTAACGGATATAACCAAGTGATTCACTTTACCATTGGATCATGGAAGTTATCTTATTCGTATTCTTATCCATAAACACCACTTCATAAAAGGAGAGTTTTCCTTTTCTACACAATGAAAACTTAGAAAAATGACAGCTTGTATCATATCAGAAATAATGATGGAAAACAAATTACCTAGGGTTATAATAGTCTTTTCCAGGCCATATCATAGGAGGGCGATCACCCACTTTGTGCTCATATGTATCATAACGACCAAAGCAAAGATCTAGTCCACCAATAAAGCAAACCTCATTATCAACAATGACCAATTTCTCATGATGGGACCTATATTTTATCATAAGTAGAAGTAATCAGTTGTAAAGATCAGCAAGAACATATGTAAAGATATAAATACATAAAAACAAAGTACAATGATGACGCTTCTTACCATAGATAGACACCGCTAGAGAAATGGTCTGGGTAACGTAAAACTTTGACATTCTCATGAAGGGCAGCTAGCTTTTTCTTACTATAGAAGCTATTAATTTTGAGTGCAAGAGCTAGCTCTTTGTACATGAGAATATGTATCTGCATTAGAAAATGTAACAATAGAACATGTCATTATCTGCACTGGTCAGATCCTAATTTGTAGCTTTTTGTACAACAGATCCATCCATGACAGTTAGGGGGTACTCTATGTTCTTTAGAGGGAAAAAAGTCCATTTTTCAATTGAAATCAGAATACATTTCTTTTTATCTAAATTTGTAAAGCCACTATATGTCATTACTCATACCACATACCAAATATGATGAAATAAATGAGTTTTAAGAGAAGATCACATTGTTGCTCTTTATTTTGAATCAAAAAATAGAAAATATAGGACTTTCTACATACTGTTTAGCTATGTTTAAAAGTAATTAGCTAAATTCTTTGGAACAAATTCAGTTAAATTATGTATCCTATCATCATTTAGCTCATCTTATTTGAGGTCTATAAGCGAACAATAGGGAAGGAAGTCCTTAATTACGCCGAGATAGAGTTAAGAGAAATTCTGAAAGTAAGCTATGCAGATTTATCCTCAGTGAATTGAACATTACATTCAGATAAAAAGAAGTCATGCGTTGGGAATCAGCCTACCACTTAGGCTATGTTTGGCAAAAATAAGCTAGCTTATAAGTTAGCTTATTTTCAGCGTACACGTTTGGCAAACCATAAGCTAGCTTATAAGTTAGCTTATAAGCTAGTTTATTGAAACGCTACTTGGAGTAGTGTTTTGGGAGCTTATTGTCATTTTTTCCAATTATAACCCTCATTAATATTAATTACTAATTATGTTTTTTATTTTTCAATATGCCCTTTTTTCTCATTTTACATTCTTATACGCTAGTTTTGCCAAACATGATTTTTTATTAGCTAGTTTATCAGCTACTAGGTAGCTTATCAGCCATCCGCTAGCTTATCAGCCATCCGCTAGCTTATCAGCTAGTTTGCCAAACATAGCCTAGACAAATTTCAAGCTCCATAATTCTCAATGGATGTAATACAATTATAACTAAAAAGAACCTTCCTACCTGAACACCTTGCTTGGCTTTTGCCTCCAGTAAAGCATCAAGGCGAGTGGTTGCATTGGAATGAAAAGGACGTCGCAAATACAGTTCCGGACACAGCCACCACCCACACATAAATATCTGCATCAAACCCACAATCATCCAAGAGTGTTTTAAACTGACCAATGGTAATCAATCACAGATAACTAATTTTGATTATGCTAATTCAAATAAAAAAAAAACCTCTGATTTTGCCTCTTCCATTGCCAAAGCAATTGCGTCAAAAGCTGAACGGCCATCAACAAACCACTGAGCCTGACTATCGTCGTCAGTCAGACCACGAGGTGGAGCAAAAGAGCCAAAACGATGAGGATGACACCAACCCTCAGGAGGCCGAAGCCCAGCATCATTAATCGCAACAACCCAAGTTATAGCTTTAGCTTTAGTTCTACATCTTAATGTTATTCTTCGATTTCCACTTGATACCTAATGTTATTTTCAAGGTCAAGAAGAATAAATATCAGTGTGTTTTAAGTGTTGTGTGAAGAAAATTAGTGCAAAAGACATCAAGAGGCCCCAATGTGATAATATTACCCACCATATAGCAAGTCATAGTAGCAATTGATGTGTATTTAATAAAAATGATAAATATATACTACCCACCATATAGCAAGTCATATCTATAAGGCCGACATTATAAGATATATATGGAAAATAAACATAGTTTGGTAAAGAAATCAATAAGAACAGACAATTTGGAAAAGAGAGAAGTAACAAGTTTTAAATGAATTGTCGACTTGCTATGATTCAAGTGACTATAGTATATACATGAACAACGTAACAGTTACCTAGTAGACACATACCCTGTAGTCAACAGATATATATTTGATTTTTTCTGCTAAATCATCTGCTAATGTATGTTAAAAAGTCCCATTAAACTTGCCTCAAATGAATGCCGTAAGGGGTTACGTTCGTTGATTTGATTTGCTAATGACATTCGACCTTCTTCATTCCCGTCTTGTGAAGGTAGAACATCAAAAACAATAATATCTAATGGCTCCTTGTCAAATGGGTCTTTTAGCAAGGCCAAGAATCCAGGTTTCAGAACAGCCCAAACCTGCAGACAATTTGGGAACACTGTAAAATTGATGTTTTAATTACGGTTTGTGTAAAAGTTAAAATTATTACACAATTGGCTCTATGATGATGTGCCAGGCAGAACAGTATCTCAACAGTAGGTAACTCGATTATATTAATGCACTTCACAATACATGTGTTTTTATATATATATAACAATGTCAAGAAAACCGTGGTGTACAAACCACTTGGAATCACTCAATCAAGTGGTGGTAGCATGGTAGACAAGAACGATATGTGAATTCATAGACCTGAAGAAGCATTTTATATAAGTGGATAAAGTAAACTTGGATGCCTCTCACAAAAAAAGTAAATTTGGATGTGAAGTATTTTTTTTAAACTCATCATGGTCTGCAAAGTATAATAGTGAGGGTGAGAACATAAAATAATGCAGATAGGGATGAGAAACAATGCACCCACACAAACTACAGTTCAGATGGTTGGGTTACACACTCCAAGTTAAGAATAGACTTAGATACGATATATATATATATAAAATATATAACTACAGGATTTGGGTGCAAACCATCAGCTTAGTTTTTGCTGCATAAGAACCAGCAGGTACAACTGTTCTAATACAACCTCCACAATAAACAGATACCCACATGAGTAGATTAAGAGCAGCCAAAATATTAACTTCTGTATGGGACACTGATACCTGTTGCCAGGTGTCATTACAGCAATTGAACCATTGACAGGCAGAACATAGTCTACGGTCATCGTTGTTTGGGAAATTTGGTAAATGTTTCACCCACACATATTCTTCTTTATGCTTGGAACCATATTCTGGACAAAAAGACAACTTAGAAGCCTCCAGAAACCTGCAAACCTGCAATAAAGATGGTTCATATGCATTCATACGACGATTTTAAGGCAATGCTCACAATCCAGCAAGAAAGTTGCTTTCTGCAATGTCTTTACACAAGATAGAGACAGATATGATAAGATAGATAAAACTATGGAACAGGAATCCAAACCAGACCTCTCTGGAATTTGCAATGTCCAGGTTCCCAAGAAAATGATTTAAATAGCCCTGCATCGCTGTCTTGGCTCGGTCTGACATGGAATGTTGCCTTCCAAGTGCTGGGCGTATAATTGGCAGTGCTGCCCTTGATGGAACATCTCTGAACAAAAAACCACCTGTAAGAACTATAATCATTATAGCAAGAAAGGATGAGTTAACACTACACCAATCCTGAAAGATCAAGCTATTCAGCAATCACCTGTTTTTGACACTCTCATCGTTGTTTACTGGTGAGACATCGTCATCGGGTGGTTCATCCAAGTCATCATGCACATTTGAGTGGTGATCCATTATTCCTAGATTTTGAAGCCATTCTTTGACCTTCAAGTGGAAGATTATGGGTAAGGTAAATCTAATTGCCAATTTGCCTCAGTTTCAATGCATCATAGTGAAATAAAACTAGTCTAACAAGAAGATAAACTCACCTGCTCTTGTTTTTCATGAATTTCTTCAATAATGGCACGTTTCTTCAAAGCAAAGTGCAGATAGAATACATGTGAAGCCTTCTTCACTAGTTGCCACTTGAACTGCCGTCCCATAGTACACACATAGAGTAAATCAGTAAAAAACAAAATTGCATAATGAATTGCAATCTATGTAAATGGAGGTCATGCTGAATCAATTTCATTTTTATGGCCCATCTGATTAGTTGACCCCAATATCATCCAATTAGAATGGCTCCCTATAGAAAACTTGGAATTCAGGAATTTAAATTTTCATCCTAAACACGATTCTGTTTCCACGTTTCAATGACATAGATCAAAATGATTAATATCGATGAATTGCTACCCTCTAGAATGAAAAAAGAAAAAAAATATAGATTCATTCGTGCATGAAAATCGGCATAAACGTGATTACTATCATCAGAAAGATAAATGTATAAAATAAGACCTGTTTGTATTGGAAGTCGATAGTGTAAGAAAGGAGGGCGGGGCTGATATCACCGGCATCATGACGAGATACTTGAACGATTGTAGCCTTTGGCAGCTCATCGAAAATTCTACTTGCCTCAGGCGGGTTCTGAAGCGAGAAGAACGACGACATTCTCGACGGTTCCGATTGCATTTGCACGTAGCGGGATCCACTTCCCCCTTCAGGCATTAATTGCTCGTTTGCCATTCTATCACACAGTTCCGATCAAAAACAACGAGCATGAAATAAATTACAGATTATGATTTGTGTATGGAATCGATTTGTATGTGTTGTTTTGGATCAAACACAAAGATTGAATTTCATTTCCAAATGTTGAGGAAGAATTGGTGAGTGATAAGAGGAAAATTGTGAAAACCTGGAAAGTGATTCTGAATGTGTTCCGGTGGTGTTATGGAGTGGATTTCGGATGGGTCCCGATTCTTCCGTCGGGTCGGGTTGGGTCTTGCTTACCTCCTTTTGCCATTGTTGTTGACATCATACCGGCTTATTTGGACGAGGCGGTATACCAACGAATTGAACATTTTACTTGTCTCCTTTCAGGGTGTTTTTCTATTTAACACGTGTTTCTCATGTTGAGATTCATCCCTTTAATTTTAAAATGTTTTTTTTTTTACTAAAGTGTTTTAAAACATTAGAAAATGTAATGTTGAACGATAACGTGGAGTTTGATCGGTTCGAGTTTGGACTTTAAACGTTAAAAGTGTCCGGAGGTTGTTTGAATCTAAGAAAGAATAAAAGTTTTTTTGTAGCCACGGAGGTTTAAATATAGTGACACCGGGCTACCTACAAAACGGGTTGTTATCCTAGGATTAATTGGTTCGTATAGCAGATTGGATATCTAGGTTAATAAAAAAATGTAAGCTTCATTAACCAACAAAAGGAAAAAGTGTTTCCAAATCAACAAAAAACTTATGAAACCCTTCAAACCGATGAATTTCGGTTAAAAAAGACATAGATAATTTTGTGGGCTTTTGATCCACCTTATAGGTTCACCAGGTTGACAAAAATCATGGGTCTGCTATTGCCTGTATGTATTGCTAACAACATCTTCGTTCTTTAATGGAGGTTTTATATAAACTCGTTTATTATACTTTATCTTGTTACATGATTTTCATCTTATCAAGTTAGAATCTTACATAAAACTTTACAATGGTAATTTTTGTAAAAACCTGTGGGTCCCATCTTATAATATTCGTATAAAGTGTGGCTAACGCCATGATGCCTTGAGGTGTGCGTTCATATTACTAAAAAAACTTACATTATGTTCTCTAACTCTAAAAGAGGATAAAAAAAAAGGAAAGGCGGGAAAAAGAGGAAAAGTTTTTTTTTTAATTTCGTATTCTTAAACAGGAGATAAAAGGAAAGGAAAATATTATTTTTACAAACATATCTTTAAAAATATATTATTTATGATAAAATATTGGATATTTTTGTAATTTTTGTAATTTTAATAATTTTTTAAATCATTTTAATTTATTTCTTTTTCTTTTATTTACTTTTCTCACACATCTCGTAGAAAAGTTATGATAAAAATTATCATTTTTTTTATTTCTTTTTCATTTCTTTCTCTCCTATATTTTTTTTCAATGACACAACTTCTTTTACTTTCTTATTTTTATACTTGTTTTCCTTTGTTTTCTTTTCCTTTTGAAAATAAGTTTCGAAAACAGAGCGTGAAGGTTTCAGCTCGACTCTACACCTCATTGCATCCAAATATGAGAATAGTTTTTTTCAAATCTATATTATATTATAAAGCATTTGGTAAAAACTCTTAAAACCATATAACTAATTATAGATAAACATAATCATAACATAGAATAAAAATCTAATTTTAAATATAAAAAATCTAGAATATAGTTAGAATAATCATTGACTTATAATATAATACTTAATTATTATTTTTATAAAATGGTATATAACTAAACGAAAAATAAATTACTTTGTTATTAAATCTAACTTAAAATATAATGTACATAAAAAAAAATTAAATGAAACACCGAAAATCATTTTCTCAAATCAAATAAAACTATTATAACATCAATAGTGACAAAAAATAAAACATTAAAAAATAAAACTATTATATCTCACGGTATTGCACGGGTATTAATAAATACATATATCATATATGTTGGATTGGAAATTTTATAAATAAAATAAAATAAACAATATAAAATGATTAACCAACTAAAATGCTTATCTGATGCCAAGTGGCGTTCAAGTTCTACGTGGCACAATATTGGTGAAGTCAATAAACAAAGTCAAATATCTCCGGCCGACATCGAACTCGGATCTGATACGAATGGTCAGAACTCCACGCAACCAAATTTGACTCCCAACTTTAGACTCATCCTCACGCCAACAGTTGGAATATCTACTCCAAAATTTCGATTTCGATTTCTATTTCTATTGCACACCCATCGATCGATCGATCGACCAAATTCCCACAAAACCCAATGGAAATTTCGTTAATTTCTGATACCCTGACAACAATCGCCACGAAATATGGCCATGGATTAGGGCTTTCCAATTTCGTTACGGATCGACACTGTTCTTCATACGATCAACAGCTTCAAATCTACGCCACGATGGTTCCGATCGACGCCATAGCTCCACCGCTTGTTAAACCTAGAACAGCACCTAAGAAACTCGCTAGAAAACGTTGCCGTGTTAAAAGAAGCTCCAAAACCGATGGAGATGATGCCTATGTCGATGAAGATGGAGGGGGCTTCTTCGATGGTGGCGATGGTCCATTTGGTGGCGCTGGCGGTGGAGGTGGTGGTGGTAGTGGTGATAATTTCGATGGGTTTATCTGGGACGAATCGTTGCCGGCTTCACCATCTGATCCGGCCTTTGATTTTGTATATGAAGTGCTTTGTTGGATTGTTTTTTCGAATTGCTTGCACTTTGCCTTCAAGAGGGTGATCAGGATTATGGCTGATGGAGTTGCTGATCCAGAAAGAAGGAAGGTTCCATTGAGGTTTACTCCAATTTGGTAATCTACACTATCTGTCTCACTTGATTCTGAATGAATAACTCATTCTTTTACCAGTATGTTCTTTGGTTCTGATGTAAATGATGTATATAATTCACTTGTTCATGTTTAAGATTTCAGTATATATATTGAATGTTTATTTGGCAATGTATATAGCAAGAACACATTTGGGTAGGTTACTTTCATACTTCTGATATTTGCCTAACCCAAATAAGTGTTTAAACTATAAAGAAAAACTAACTCATTACAACCACAAGACTTGTGGTGTACTGGTTAAGACTTATGGGGATGATGTTAGATAACCTATCTACCCCAGGTTCGAATCCAGACGCAAACAACTTGGGGTCACTGCAGAATTATCTCAGGGCTGCATGCTTTAGCAGTCTTAAAATTGCCTGGGATTAGTCTAGGCAAATGCCTAGGATACCCTTTTCAAAAAAATTAAAACTAACTCATTACCTTGGTGGCCGATTGGTGATGCAAAATGTTTGTGCTTTGCAAAGAATCGCGATTGGTGAAGGCATATCCTTTTGAAAATGTGCATATGCATCATATCATGAGCCATGGGATATAATAAGTTATGCCAAGTGAAGAACAGGGTGGATGATATATGGCCAAACGATAGAGAGCTTAAATTGTTTTTGACAGTAAGGGTGTGTTTAGTACGTGAGATAAGACAAAACAGGTACTTATTGTCCCATGTTTTGTGCGACATTTTAGTGGACAAAAGAACTTTTTGTTCCACCAAAATAGGTGGAACAGAAATTAGGGAAAAGAGATAAGATTGGTAAATTACTAAACTAAACCACTCATGTCAAATTAAAACCCTAAACCCTTAATTCTTTCATCTGCCTACCTCACTCTCGCCCATCCAGTCCTTTTCAGTCCCAAAACTTACCCGGGTAAGTGATTACCAACAAATTTCAAGACTATCATTTTCTTACCAGGTAAGATTTTAGACTACCAAAATGATATCGAATGTAACAATTTACCCAGTAAGCATTTACCATGGTAAGAGCCGTCGCCCTCACTTACCGGGTAAGACTCTCGGTCATTGACTTCGCGCTTACCGGTCTTACTGGGTAAGATTATTTGTCCTTGCCATATTCATCCGATAAGGTAATATGACTTGGTAAGCGTTTACCCGGGGTAAGCGTTTGGTAAACGGCCCCTTAGTTGATTGGACTACTTGCAACCGACATGCATTCCAGTCTAAACCCAAATTGCGATTGTAAAGGGGCCTAGCGGTATTGTAGCCTTTGGCCTCCTGGGAGGTCAGGTTCAAACCACCCATGTATAATATGTGTGTGTATATATTGTGTGTTTAAATATTTGCAATGAAAATTTCCACAGCTGTGAGTGAATGTGATGGTTTGGACTTTTATCAGTGTGTTAGATATTTGAGGTTTCCTTTTAACTGTAAGTAGTAACTGAGACAATGAGAATATTGAGCAGGTTGGTTTTTGAAACTTAATATTTGGTTGTTTCTTGAATGAGTTGGTGATGGATTGTTTCACAATATTTTGTTAGCTTATGTTTGGTTTTGTTGTTTTGGCCTTTATTAACTGGAATAAGTCTTTTAGCTTCATGCTTGATACTTGATTCTGCTTCCTTCTATTTCATTTCTATGGATGATTTTTCACCTTTTTAGATGATCCAATTCCGTTGGATTTTGCAATTTCTTTCTTTTGGGATATAATTCACCAGATTGATTCATGTAATTATTGTTTTATGGTTTGATTGCTTGGTGGTTATTCTGTATCCTTAACTTTTTTGTATTTTTTTGTTTTTAGTTTCAAATTTGATTTGTGGGTGTTGTTATATGTACCTCAATTAAAGTTAAAAATCATGAGATGCCAAGCCCAATCCGTGTAAACAGTCCAAAAATAATGAAAGTGAGAAGCCCAACTCTATTGCAGCCCAGATCAGAAAAAGGAGAGAAACCAGTCTAGGTAAGTTAGGGGTGTTCATCCAAACCGTCAAACCGCATAAATTGCTTACACCGCACCGCAAAGAACGGTTTAGAACTTCCGCGGTACGGTTTGCAGTTTGCATTTTTACCAAACCACATTAGTGCGGTGCAGTTTGCGGTTCTGAGTTATCAAAACACGGATCAAACCGTACCGCACCGCATATTTTATATATTTTTTTTAATTATATATATATATATAGGGGTGGTATCCGTTGCAAACTATTCAATATTTGCAAACTTGCAAACTCACGTTATCCAATACAAATAAGCCATGCGGATAATATTGTTTTAATATTTTATTAATAGTTTATTAATTTATTGAGGGTATCATCATCATTTTATAATTTAACCATTTTTAAATTAATATTTACTAATTTTTTATCATGAACACACTTTCTGACGACTTCGTCTTCTCTGACGAGTTTTCCGGCAAGTTTTCTCATTCATGAATATACTTTTGTCATTCGTGAATACACTTTCACCATTCGTGAACACTTTCAACATTCATGAATATCCAATTGGTGCTTTATCATTGTGTTCACGACAAGTTTGCACGGTTTGCAAAAACCGATTAGTTTGCAACGGATACCACCCATATATATATATATATTTGTTATTTATATAATGTTTTTGCACTTTGTGTTTTGATATTTGAGATCGGTGCAGTATGGCAATTAGCAATCTTAATATATTTGCCGGACATATCACAACTCACACATCCAATTTTAGTTTAAAATTATATTTTTTATTTCTTAGACTGTTTTTAGTAATATAATATATATTTGGGAATCAAATGTATCGGAACTCTTTATTTCTTTTTACTATGTATAATTTATCCTTGACTTTATAAGGTATTTTTAAACTAATAATTATTGAATTCTAGGTATAAAGTGCGATAGGTACAAACTGCATAGACCACACTGCACGCACCGCATTTTGCGTTGTGGTTTGAGGTTTATGCGGTGCGGTTTGGGAAAATGCTCAAACTGTATATGCGGTGCGGTTTGCGGTTTAGCCTCAAACCGCACCAAACCGTACTGTAAACACCTCTAGGTCAAGTCTAGTTCAAGTAAAAATAGTCAGGTCAAGTCGAGTTCAGGTAAAAATAGCCAGCGACTAAAATTACATCAAAACCGTAGGAGCTTCTGTCCATTCTTCTCAGCCACCATAAGTAATCATTTGCTAAAATAATAAAAATATTTATGAAGTTAAATAATAATAGAATTATTTGTGGACTCACGTGTAAATTATATATGATTGTTGATAACTAATTTCATTTCGTTGCTCATTCTATTAAACATAGCCCATGTTTCTTACTTCTTAGTTCATGTTCTAATTTAATTTCATCTTTAACTTATTAGCCTCTATAAACTTTTTCTAAAAATATCAAAATACAATATAATCAAAAAAATTAGTTACCGTATATAACATTCTTACAAACATTCATCCAAATCACCAAAACAAATATATCAAGCGTGCATTTTAGCATCAACATCTCGGAATCTCAGACCCTCTTTGGGTTCTACGTCGACCCCTAGTTTCCACATCCCAACCATCTTTTGCCTCCTAATAAAATCTTAACCTTTCATGACAAAAAGATGCTGATTTAATTGATTGAAACATCAGAAATCCAAATTAATTTAATTAAATTCAAGTTGTTTACAAAGGAGAACAAACGAATTAATAAAGCATAATTAAGGAATTGAATATATAGACCTCGTACGAAGAAAGAAAGGGAAGGTGCATGAATGAAAACAATGGCAACATCCAAGTAGGGACACTTTCCATCAATCCATAAGCAAAATGGTGGCTTATTAGATATTATATATATATTATATTATATAATAAAATTGTTCAATAAATATTCCTAGATTTGGTAATAGATTGTGATTACATACAATGTATCCTTCAAATCTTCTTGTTAATATTTTATTACAACTACACAACAAATGTTATGGCAAGTCTTAATCAAACTTTCTTCCCAATGGCCAAGTGTTACTTCAATTTTCTATTTTAATCATTCTTTTTTATTTCAAACCGGTCGTGTATTACTACAGTTAAATGGATATGATTGGATGTCCAACTGTATTAATATAATACTTAATAATGAGGCTTCTAAGTTTATAGGAATAACAACTTAACTGTGCATCTTAGACAATGTGTTACTGTAAGTTGTTAGGATGAATTTGAACGAACTAGCAAATTATATATTTAGTTGTTAAGACGAAATTAGAATCTAATAGAATTCAAGAAATAAATTGCCATATCAGTTCTTATAAATTGCCTTATTATCCTAACTTTGTCCTAACAACTGAGATAGATCTTGCTAGATTATCTAACCTCATCATAACAATTTATTTCAACGTTTTTATAAGTCACCTCGTTGATGATCTTATGAACATAAAAGTCAATTGTTAAGCAACCTATTAGAGTGGTTGGGCACGGTAGCACATCTATCTTATTATAGTGTTTTTATTTTCAAATTATGGAAGCAACATGTCTATACCCTACTTCAGAGTGAGATATGTTGGTTTTATTTGGTTATTGTCAAAGCAACACTAACATAAGTTAGACTAAGCAATTGTAAAAATTATACTTATAGTTTTTTTGTGTAAAAGAATCATTAAGAATTGTCTAAGATCACTTGCTATGTTTATAACTAGAATGAGCGGTATTTTGAAAAAAATAATATATTTTGTGGCAATATGATAAATACATCTATTTTTTAGCAGAAAAAAATTAATACGATGCTTGTATATACAAATTTATTAACTTGGTTATTGTGATCAATCCTATTTTATTATGATATTAAGTTAGTTTTATTCATGAAAAGATTAAAAGTTATTCTTAGGATGAAAGATTTTGGGTTTGTAAATAAATTGTATCAAGTTGATTATAGTATATATAATATATTCGTATATGATACTGGTTTTTGAGGTCACAACACACTCATTATATTTCATATGGGACAAGAAAAGAACTTAAATATTCATAAAAACCAACTAGTTTATTTAAATCGTTAATTTATTAAATATTTTTTAATCATGTGTTGCCATTGTTATGTGTTGAATTCATCTACTAATCATAAGAAGAAACTTCTATTTAAATATCAAAATAATTCGAGTAATTGATTGAGAAATAATATTGACATATACTTATGATTGAGAATTTGGAGATTTTGTTCCTCTCGGTCACCGGTTTCTTAATTACAAGTCTTTGTTTTGTTATCTTACTTTGATATTGTTCTTATTTGAATCCAACCATATATATTAATTTTAATATAATAAACACTTGTATTTTAATATAATCAATGACATTTAAGATAATTTTGATCTTAAAAAAGATAAATATTCTTATTTTAAACCGAAAAATGTTATATAAAGTCAATTTTTTGGTAAACCACTAAAATGTTGTAAACGTGTAAACCAAACTCAATCGTCCATCAAGTTAACAAATATCTGATTTCATAATAAATCGATTGTTTTTTAATATAAAACGTTAATCATAATTAATAAATTCTAATCGTATTTCTTAAATATTTAAAATATTTTAATTATTTAGTTTACACAATTTACAAGTTTTTGTTGGTTTACAAAAGAAGACATATGTTTTTTAATCAAAACTCATACTTCCGATCAAACTAACAAGATTTAAATTTAATGTGATGTGTGCTTGAATAAAATAGAACTCATCAGTTCGAGTCTTTACCTTTCAAGAAATCAGGAATTCAAACATTATTGAAAATGAAACTAGTGTGCACGTGTATTTGTTGCATTCGTCAGAAGCTTAATCATTTGAGAACTCTAAATTTTGTAAGATCCATGAGAACTTCTGCCTTAAAGTTTTGTTTCATATAATTTTTTTCATCTAAGTATAATATTTAATGTATTCATTAACATATATTAGTTTCGCAATTTGTTTATTTCATATATGCTTCGTTCACAATATTTTTGTTTTTACATGTATTTTTTTTTTCACAAACACGCTAAAAGGTTCATATTGTAAACCAAATACATGTGAAACAAATACGATAATCATTGCATTAAATTGTAGTCATATACGAAAAAAATGATATGAAATACTATACTACTAATTCTCAGAAATCTCATGATTTAAAAAATTCTTAAAAAATAATCCTTACATTTATCATATATATAAATATTATGTACGTAAAAGACTCTCATTTAAATAAAATTGAGATGACCCACCTAATTATCATTAACAAGACCAAGAGGCTTGAACTGATTTTCAAAACTTACAATTATTCGATTTATGGTGCGGTTTTCATCCTAGAAAAGATTAATTTAAGATTGAAATGAAATGTTCAAGTTGTTTTTTTATACAAATATACCATTTTGTGTGACATACTTTGAAAAGAAAGTTGAAATATTTTCCTTATTGACTTTTTATATGTGATAATTCCTATTCTGAAAACTTTGCCATTTTTCTTATAAATTATATTTTTTTACCTCTCCCTACTTTAAGTTTCTAAAATATAGATAAGGATGGAAGAAAAATTATTTCTTAACGCAACTTTATGCCAATTAATCACAAAAAGAAACAAGACTTGTTAGTTGTTACATTTTTTTATTTTTCAAGACATAATTTTCCTCGGTGTTAATCATTTGAAAACTTTAAACTATATAAGATCTATAAGATCTATCTTAAGCCATTAATTTAAAATAACTAATATTATTAAAAAGATAATTATTGTTATTTATTAAATAAAAAAATAATTTTTGATGAAATTCCATGTTTTATCTTTTTCTCCCTGCTCGTCTATCTCCTATCATCGTATTAACATACACATCGTGCATACAAGATGAACACAATGTAAAAAAGTTTAATAAAAAAAATAGTAAGGTGCTCACAAGGTTCACATTGTGTTTGTAAGTAATATATTTACATTTAATTTTATTGATTTAGTTTGTCTTCACAATACGTTCACAAGTTATACCAGATGTTCGTAGATTTAAATTGTTCACAAATTATAATATCATATCTAAGAAAATATTCACAATGTGTTTACTATGATAGAGTAAAGGTAGGATAGCAGAGAAGAGAGAAAAAAATTAGGAAAAATGAGAGACAAGAGAAAAAAAAATATTTTTTTCAACTAAATTTTTTGTTTTAAATTGACTCTCATATATTTTACAAATTTAATATTGGCTAGTTTGTTATGATCAATTTATCATTTTTAATGTTGGTTAGTTTGTTATGATCAATTTATCATTTTCAATTGGTATTAACATTGCAACATAAAGAAGGTTGCTACAATAAGGATACGACATAATGATTATGATGCATTGTAATATAAGGTTTAAGATTATTGAAATGAAGTTGTTTCATGGACCATACTTATAGTTTCAAGCTTTAAGAACAAAATAATATCCATTCTGATCCAATGCATGGATTTTCAAAGTTCTAAAAACAAAATAATATTCAATTTTGATGCATCGGTTTTTTTATAACTATGAATGTTCAAACCAGCATTACAATTGCTTTTAACTAAAAACCACCGCTCAAGCACCTTGATCTTTCTTGCGATGTCCAACGGACAATACATGAGGTACAAGGTTAATAATGCATAACCCAGAATAATAAATTAAGTACATATATACATATATAGCATACCATAATTCGTTCTTATAAACATATACCGACTCTAAAACAAACATATTTAAAAAGAACACAGAAAAACACACATATGGTGCGTGCCACAGAAAAGCACACAACTTATTGTCGAATTCGCAAACCCTTACCAAACTAACTTATTAACACAAGATAAGTCTTGCTTTAATATATAGAGACGACTAACTACACTCACTGGGTTAACTCACTCGACTCAGTTGCTCACTCAAACTGTATGCATACAGCTTCAAATGAAGTCATCCATCATCCAAAGATGAGCCGACTCATCACTGAGCCCACCAAACTGAGTCGACTCATGATCGAGGCCTAAGAAGGTCTCCAAGTTCAATATCTGTTCCTTGAACTCATATTCATCAGCCACACTATTTGGGTGGTAAGATTGGTTTTGGAACTGATTATAATCCAGCAATGCAGGTGGTGATGGTGGTTCATGCACAACCAACTGAGTTGACTCAGTGGAGGGCACGACACACAGCTTCTTAGCGGGTGGCATGGGAAAGTTGAGCTTTGCCTTATCACCTCGGATACGCTTGGCGGCATCATCATAGGCTCGAGCCGCTTCATCAGCTGAGTTGAATGTTCCGAGCCAGACTCGGACACCCTTCTGTGGGTCCCGGATCTCGGCTGCCCATTTCCCCCATGGCCGCTGCCTGATCCCTCTGTACTTGTTCTTCCTCGGTTTTGCCTTGTTCTCGCTCGGCTTCCAACTCCTTTCGTCTGCAATTTCGGTAATCAATTATTTTAATTTATTTATGAAATCTGAAAAATAAAATTGTGCATATCTTCGTGATGATCATCAATAAGTTTTTTCAATCATTCAAGGATATGGATAACTTTTAATAAAAGAAACAACATCAATAAATTGGCATTTCAAGTTGTGATGCATTGAATGTCAAATTCTGACTTTCAAATTACAAGTTGTTGTTGTTTATTTATAAATTAAACTCTGTTATTTTTTATGTATCTAAAACTAGATTATTTGGATTTTCTACGATAAACATAGATATTTGGAATGCACGCATGTATGGAGTTTCTGTTTTTCCCTTCCCCCAATTTATTCGATTTTATTTATGGATTCAATGAATAAACGGTGCCAGAAAGTTATACTTAAAATAGTAAAAAGAAAAATAAGGTAATGAATTCGTCATAGAACATAAATAGCACAGTATATTGCCTTGTATATCTTTTTAGAATGACACCGCTTGAAAGTGTTCCTCTATAACATCAAATTCCATATTTGATCTCAAAATTTACAAAGTAGACGAACAAATTACAGTAAAATCTAGTAACCGGTTTAAAATTCGTAAATCCAGTGGTTCGTACGTCATTAAATTTAATCAAAAAAATGCATTCTAGTCTCAATTTGCTTAAAGTGTGCCTTTACTTTCCTCTGAAGATACTCGATGAAAAAAAATTCAGAATCAAGCAATAACGCATAAAGTGTCGACTAGCTATTCGGAAATAGTAGAAATTAACAAAAATAGTAAGAATTAACGGAGATTGCACTGAACAATGGCGTGTTATCCTATGCAACTGGTTCAATTTCCTTCCAACGAAGCATCAGATATATGTATGTATGTGTTTAATCGAAGTACGATAGAGTTTATACCTTTGATGATGATTTTTTTGCGGTTTGAAGTAGTTTCGTTCTTATTAGCAACTTCAATGGCGGAACAGAATGTTTGTGGTTTGAAATCCCAGCCGTAGAGATCAGAGGTGTCGAACTCAGACCAGAGATCATCGGCAGTCAACTTCCGGTCACGTATGAAGAGCGGATCGGCGTCGGAGATGAGAGCACCACCGCACATTTTCGGTGTTGGTAGAGAGAGAGAGAGAGAGAAAGGGGGAACTGAACTGCAAGAGGCTTGATTGAAATTGTTCATTTATAGTGGACGGTTATAAAGTAACGAGAGGAAAAAGACAAACAAACAAAGCTTCTTTTAAATCTCATCATTTTTTATTTCTTTGTCATATTTAATTCTTATTTAAATTTACAAAAATCATGTACTATTTGATAATAATTTATTAAATAATGTAGCTAAAAAGTATTAAATAATGAATTTTGAAATAAAACATGTACTATCAAATAATACAATTTATTAAATATTCGAATTAAGAAGTTTGAGACGATGTTCGATGAATTGACGGTCCTCCTTTTTCTTTTATTGAAGTTATTGTTTTAAATATCAAAACTCAAAAATATAATCAAATTTTTTTTTTGTAATTCATATTTTTAGATCATGTTTAATAATTTTATAAACGATTTTATTTTTTTAAGTTATTGATAAAAGTTGTTTAATTAGCCATAAGGTGTTAACCAATTATTTTAAAAGCTATTTTAAATCACGTTTTAAAAATATTTATGGAGTTTTTTTTTATAATTATGTTCTTTATATTTTTTAATTATTTTTAAAAAATTTATATTATCATTTGACTTATCATTTGTCCACGGTTGTTTGATTGGTTTTTCATTAACTCTTACATGAATAAAATTGTATGTATGGATTAATATGTATGAAAGAGTTTTTTTTTCATAGATTGAAGAAATGTGTTTTTATTTGGGATGGGCAGGTTTGAAAAAAGTTTGTTTTTCTGCATAAAGCTCATCCCTAAAAGCTTACTGAATAAACATTTTTTATATCATTAAGTCACTACCAAACAGTCATGTATAACTGACCAAATAAGTTGTTAGTCAGATTAAACTCATTAAGCGGCTAACAAACAGACCATAAATTTGACTAGTTTATTAGTTAACTTAGAACATCTCCAACAGCTTCCCTAAAATGAAGAAAATGAATAAAATGGAGAAAATGATAATTTTGAGCTATTATTTTACTCAAACAGCTTCCTCAAAACCATCTCTAAAATGGATCAAGTAGAAGAGAGAAAACTTTTTTCTCCAAAATGATTATAAAGTGAGACCATCGATAGAAATTCTTGATAACATATGTTTGAAGAGAGAAATAATATTTTAATATTATAATCAATGTTGGCTTCTTCAAAATAGGATATCTGTTGGAGATGAATACAATATTTTTTTAAAAAAAATTAATTTTTAATTCTCTATTTTAAAGAAATTTTAGAAAATCTGTTAAAATTGCCCTTACGAGCCAACAACTAATTTTATCATATAATCATTCAAATATAATCTATCTTAAATTCTTAAAAAATATAAATATGGTTAACACTTTTCTGTTAAATATTTGAGCAAATAATTCTTCCATTTTATATTCTTTCAAGTTATCGATTAATCAATTTGATTAAAACTGAAAAAAAAGGCTATGTAGCCAATGATAAACTCATTATTCCTTTCATTAAATTATGTAAATGAAAAATATCATAAAAATTGAATAATAATATTTTTCTAATCATACTTTAAATTCTTTAGACGAAAACGCACCTATAACGTGACGTTTACATATGAAACATGAGTCCAGGTGGTGAAGAGTGATAAGGCCCGAAAATATGGTCTAAAAGGAAGTCGTTAAACCGTACGACGTGACTAAGAAAGTGTGTGACGCAATAAGACATCCGTTACGTACTCAAGTTTTAACGGTTTATATTATAGACCTTTTTTTTGTAACTGTTTGTTTTATCTATCATCTTTAACGTATATAGTTTAACCAAGATACACTCTTTAAGTGGCTTGGATAAAATCCATATATTTGAAACAACAATGCAACCCTTTTAAATTGGTACACTTTACCATCCCTTTATGGTTTTATGTTGCACAGTATTAACATTTGATTGTTTATTCATTGACATGTATGTAGAGAGCCGTTATTATATAATCCATTGCATTTCTACAACCTAATTATGACCGTCCATTTTGATCATCAACGGTTATCATTTAATCAGTTCTAACTGCCATTAATTAAAAAAAATTAAAAATAAAATAAAAAATAATGGTGGATGAGTGGATTGCATGAGTTGTATAATCTAGAGAGGTTGTATTTGAACACCCTCTATGTAGGTATGTGTTTAATCATTTGAGAATCCTATATATTGTAATAAATGTGAGAACTATTATAGCAAGATATTGTTTTACATGATTTTTTTTCATCTAAGACTATAATTTAATATATTGATTAACATATATTTGTTTCACAATATGTTTGTTCATATGTATTCGGTTCACAATGTAAAACTTTTTAGTTTTATTTTTTGTTTCACAAATACATAAAAATTGTTCAGAAACAAATATATGTTAATCAATATTTTAAATCTAAAAAAAGGATGGAAAAAAACATATGAAACATAGCATAATTTTATAGAGAAAAAACATGTGAAAAAAACATGCGAGATAGCATAACTTTATGGAGAAAAAAACATGCGAGATAGCATAATTTTATGGAGAAAAAAAAACATGTGAAAAAAAACGGGTTCCGAAGGTTATCATAATTTTATGGGTTCTCAAATGAAAGCCCGTATTCTATATTTGTAATTCATTGAATATATTAAAAACAAGATTTGAATTTTATGGCTTTAAAGTATCACGACGAAGTCGATGGAGGTTGTAGAGGAGGTTCTTGTAATGGAGGTGGCCAACAGTGGTGGGGGGTGGCGACAATAGACGGTGGTGACCATTAAAACAAATATCATATTATTGCATTAGGGTTATATATTAAATGAGAATAGATTAGTAATATTTTAGTTTCCGTCTCATTCTTGTCCTACGTTGTTCCACCAAAACGAAAAGGCTTTTTTTGTACCATGCTGTTCTGATCCTTCATGTCCCATATCACGTCAAATATGAAGCGATGAGATTTTGATATATCTCATATCACATCAATCATAAAACAACGGGTTCTATCATATTCTATCATCTAGGGGTGTAAATGATACGAGACAACTCGTGAGTTACTCGAGATCGACTCGGTCAACACTCGACTCAAACAGGCTCGACTCGACATATTAACGAGTCGAGTCGAGTTATCTAGTACTCGACTCAAAAAGCTCGTGAGATACTTGATTCTTTTATATATAACTAGTTTTATAATATAATTTGTAAAATGTAATATAATAAAAATGTCTTATATCTTTAGAGGGTTAGGTTCAAATGTGAACTCATTTTTGGTTGTGAACGTGAGGACGAATCTCAGCCACACATCTTCGGTTATGGTGGACGCGATCACGGAGGATTGACGCGATTCATGGGAGGGTGGAGATTATTAAAAGAGGGGAACCAGGTCAAAGCCGCCTTTATTGACCGGATAAGTGGCTGAGATTCGTCCTCATGTTCACAACCAAAAATGAGTTCACATTTGAACTTTCCTCTATCTTTAGATATGTGAACAAAATTGTGCATTTTTTAAATATAAAAACTAATCAGTTTATTAAGATTAAAATGATAGTTAAAAAAAAGACTATAGAAGTGCTAGTGAAGTTGTCCCATATTGGAAGAAATATAGTAAAAAAAGGGTGAAGAGGTGCTATAAAAATTAAAAAGAGAGTGGGGTGAATGGAGCTTCTAACTTTGTTTTTTTGATGATGAAGTTTGAGGTGCATCTCTTTAGTTTTATAAAATTTAAGAGAACACCTTTAAGTTTTAAAATTTATAAGAAGAAGTCCTAAACTTTCAATAGTTGAACTTGGTTTGAACTTCAAACGAGTTCAAGTTTGAACAATTGCAATCAAGTTCGAGTACAGTTTAGTTTTCGACTACTCGAAAACTCATATTCTAGATTTCTAATCAATCCATTTGAAAAATCCCTTAGCTGGTTTGGGCCGGCCCTTGACTCATTGACTGTACTCGTCCCCTTTACACGTCAAAATGTCCATCTTTATGACAAATTTGATCTGAAATAAATTAATTTTGTTTCGGTTCTAACTTTTAAAATTTTATTAAAGCATTAAGGGATAAAAATCAAAAATAACCTTTTGTTTGATAGTTATAAAAGCATCTTCAATCCAACGGCTTTTTTAAAATAGGAAAAATGGAGAAAATAAAGATTTTGAGCGAGTATTTTACTCTAACAACTTCTTCATAATCATCTTTAAAATGAAGAAAGTATGAGAGCAAGGGGTTTTTTCTTCAAATACAGAATTTACTTCAAAAATGAACATAAAATGAGATAACCAATAAGAAACTTTAAAAAAATTAATATTTTAATAAATGGATGTAATATTTTAATTTTAATATTACAATCAATATTGGATTCTTCTAAATAAGAAATTTGTTAGAGTTTTTTTTAAAATTTTGTCTTTTAGTTCTCATTTTGATTTTTATTTTTTTAGAAATTTGTTGGAAATGTTCTAATACATTAACCTATTTATTTACAAAATTATCGTTTATCTTTTCCGAAACCTAAAAATGATACGAACAAGCTGCAAATTCTGATCTTTATGGGTTTTGAACCTTTATATTTAACTTTTTTAGACTTTAGAACATGTTTCAATTTAAATTAAATTTATTTACATTAAACAACATTATTATCAACTCGATGCCACTTAATACAACTAAAAAAGCACACTTAACGTGGCCCAGATTTTCAAAACCTATTTTCATTAAGCCAAAAAAAACCATCGCTTTTCAGGCCCTTTGAGTTTTACGAGGGCCTGTTAAGCCCGGCTTCGAGCTTGGACTTTTCATGCGTCTGAATGAATCATCTACTAAATGGCCATTGGCCAAGAAGCATGCAATCTTAAAACAACAAAAACACTTAACCAAATATCAAAATAAACCTACTCAGAAAATGGTAACGATTAAATATAAACTATACGTCTCATCCAAGTTCTCTCAACACTTAACAAACAACGTTTTAATAAAGAACAATAGAAAGAAAAAAATAAAAATAAAAACTCACTCATCGATCGAGCCAGTGACAAATGACACAACAACAGTTATATCATCCAGTTTACCACCATGATAACGAAAACCAGCTTCCTGAGCCGCAGTAGAAAATGGGGACTGTCGTTTCCTGTCTAAAGCTTTCAGACGAGCCAATGCCGCTATATTCTTAGCCATTGCTTCAGGGCCCAGCCTCGATCTAACCCCTTGAACCACAAGAGCTGTTACTTCATTGTTGTATAAGTTGTCAAATAATCCATCAGTTCCAGCAACAATAACGTCACCCGGTAACACAGGAATATTAAAAACCTAAAAAAATCCATAAAAACCCGTCAAAATGCCATTGTTTATCCATTAAACTTATAGTTACATTACATTTATGAAAGTTACGGGACTTACTTGGCCAGAACTTGGCTGATCACCTTCATTGCCGTTTGCTAGCTGATATGTAAAATTGAAGTCATGTTGTTGTATAGGAGACTGGAATACGGTACATCCATCTCTTATCACAACAAATCCACTATCTCCAAGATTGATGGCATGGAGACCCTGTTGTGAAAGAAAATAAATGGTTAAGATTTTTTTATATTGTGATTTGTGAATGGCTGAATGAAAGATGTTGCAAACCTTATCTTTGAGGGCTATGATACATGCAGTTGAGGATCCTTGGGCTTTTGTGGCTGAATGAGCTTTAGCCAACACCCTAGCTGGATCAATGTCTTCTTTAGGTTCAGCCTGAATTGCTGAAACAGAATTAGACATAAGAGAACGAGAATATAATCCAGCATTAACGCCAACATCTGCCCATCCACCAACTCCATCTGCTACACCAATTACTTGTTCATCTACACAAATGAAGTGAGCATCCTCTCCACCAGTTGCTTCTTTATCAGGATGTGGCAGATAAGAAGATCCAGATAGTAGCTTTAGCGCGCCCTTCCTGGAGTTTCAAGCACAAAAGAATATAATAGTTAGCCTCTAACAGGCTGTTTGGTTGGTTTTCTATTAAGTCATGTATGTATAAAGTTGTATTTTGTGATTAATGTGTCTGTATAGATTGGGAAGGTTGTTTCATAGATGGAAAGAGGGCACTTTTTAATTTGGAGGGGCAAGTTTGGGAAAAACTTGGCTTTCTGCATAAAGCTCCCTCCTAGAAGCTTACTGAATAAGTCACTTTTTATATCATGAAGACACTATTAAACAGTCATGTATAGCTGACCGAATAAGTTGCGAGTCCTATCAAGCTCATTAAGACGCTAACAAAATAATAAATATTCCCTAAACATCGCCTGCAAAAGTTTCTGCTCCAGAAATTTTAACATTGGTCCTTAAACATACAATATTAGGGGCGTTTGGCAGTTGCTGAATGGTTTGGTGCAGAATGATTAAGTGGTCAGAATGATTAAGAGGCTCTTATAATCTAGTGCAAAACGAAATATAATTGTTTGGTAATTGTTCAAGATGTAATTAGGGCTCTTAATGGTTAAGGGAGGTCCAGGATACAAAATGATTCAGAGGGTTTTGCAAACCATTAAGAGGCAGACTTGTTTTTTTTGCCAAACAGGATTCACCACTTAGCGATTCAGTCTTGCCTCTTAATGGAACCGTTAAGAGGTAAACCAACAGCCCAGTAAAAAGAACTGAACCATACAAATATTTTCCCTACTAAAAATAAAACTAAATATAGATAGCCAACTTTGGTGTTTCGAAGTGCATCATTTTGTCTATAGTGTTCTCTTGTTGTATGTAAATAACAAATGACCACCGAGTCATGATCATGGTGAATGCAAATTTAGATACAACTATACAAGTACCATTATATAATTCCATTTAAGATATTCAGAAATATAAAAAGAAGTAACAAGTGCCAGAAGTGCATACCCATCTGCTTCAATAGCAAGACTTGAGATCATTTCATCATGTGAAGATTCTTTCACAACCCCATCTGGAACTCCACTGTATGAATGACATGTTGAGGAGGAAGTGTTGAATCTTCTTTGCAATTGCCCACCAAATGAATTAATGTTGCTTGCCGTGTGGGTAAAACCGAAAATAAAATACCCATGAACTCCATGAATCTTACTCGGTTCTCTATTTTTCATACCCACACTAGCTGTAGGGAAACTCCTACTGTTTCTTTCCGCCAAATGACCAGTAGGTCTCGCAAAATTTGACACATTTCCACAACTTGAAACAAAATTATCCACAACGAGATCCCCAGATGCAGCTACGGAACCAGAAGTGGCCATAGTTTTTGGAAAATACGGGTTGCTAGTATACTTAAAATCTTTCCTAAAGTTTGCAAATTCACAATCTGGTTTCAAAATGAGGGCTTTTCCTGGATTTAAAGATGAATGTCCACTGATATCGGCTTTACAGAAACCTGAATGTTGGCGAAACAAACTCCTCTGCTGGACTTGGATTTTACTTTGCAATCTAACGCCTTTCCGGAGTCCAAAACCAAGAGGGATGTTCAACTTAGAAAAAGAACCAATTGGCATTATTTTACTCCCTGAAACAGAACACCCTAATTTCAACAGACAGCCGGTTGCTATGACAGTTGTGGGATGTAATCATCATATATAGCTAAAACCATTTACAAAGCCCTAATTTTTAAATCAAATTTGATGTATTCTGTATTCTGTCCTCTGTATACAGTACAAACTCCTGCAAATTTTACAATCAGCATATGAGAAACCCCCAAAGACAAAAAAGCACAATATAATCATGCAATTTTAGATCATTTTTTTGGCAACATTTAACATTGTTTTTATTTTAAATTTAAATTTTCAGAAAAGTTTAACTACATAAAAACAATTGGGCAAGCTTTTAAGCTTTCAGATACCTTCATGTGGACATTTCCATGGTCCAGAAAATGGATTTGCAAAAAAGAAAACTTCAAAATTGAAACCAATCAATTTCAAACTTCAGTAAAACATTTGCTGATTTACTGATTACATCACAATCACCGACAATAAGATAACGTTTATATTCAGTTTTCAGAAAGAAAAGGTTTCCTATTTTGAAAAATACAACTATATTTCACATCAAAAATCAAAGTGTAAGACTTTGTTTTTGCCCTAGCAATAAGGAATAACGATTAGATATGAACAAGCCCAAGCATCTTTCACAAGTTATACGTTAAATGTAAGAACTTTAAGGCAAAACAAAAGCTAGTGAATACAAGAATATGCAATAGATTAACATCTACCTACTCATAAGGTATCTATCGATAGAGAGACAGAAAAAGACATAGATAGAGGGAGAAGAAGAACCTTATCTGTATATATATCCAATGAAAATGGAAACTTAAGAGCGTAGATCAAACAAACAAATATCGAAGAAATCCAAAGGAAGAAGAAAACCCTAATAATAAAGAAAGGGTCTTGATAGAGGAACAGAAAACTGAGAAAGAGAAAGAGGGATAATGGGAGTTCTGTTTGTTTATCTACCCATTTTATAGGAACGAAAGGGTTGGTTGTTAGGAATCCGGATACTTTGCAAATCTTATTCCGAATCTGATTTTGATTTTAGGTTTATTGTTCGGGTTAAAATAAATTGAATCTTGAAAATAATTTATCTTGTTTCAAAACAAAATTGTGCTTATTAGCTTTATAATTTTATGTGAAATTTTTGTTTTCTATAAATTATATATAAATTAATAGGTTGTTTGGTTGAAAATATTAAATATTAATCAATAAAAATAATAATAAAAAGAATTGTTTCGTTTTATATAATATAATTGTCTCATTTTCTCGTAAGCTCAAGTTTCCTAATCAGATCGAATAGAATGAAAAGTAATTTTCATTCTAATTTTTCAGCCTTAACCAAACAGGCCCCTAAGTAAAGGAAATGTATATTAATCATGTTAATCGACAAATATTAACGTAACAACATAGCAACTCTTTAATAAAGTTGGGTTTATTTGTAAGAGATATTTCAGTTGAGGGGCTAAAGATGTCATGTAAGGAAATAAAGGGAGGTACGTGAAAAACCTAAAAAAAAACTGAACACCCTCTATCTGTTGAAACTGTTTTTTTCTATGTATGGTTGAAACTCTTTTTTTCTATGTACGAATGCATGTTATGCACTAATGCATATTACAAATTATCAGTATGCATTTGTACATGTCATCTAGATGAAGGGCTCCGATGATGTTTTTCAGATTTTTCTTTTGAGGTTTTCCCAAAAGCTGACACTAAGGAAATAAACATCTGAGAGTAAACTCTAAGTTTGGTCCATGATGTTTATCATAAATAATAATTGTAGTCCATGTAGTTTCGAAATCATCATGGTTTAAGAAACCATATGGATCCGGTCTCTTTCTTTAACGTTCGTTAAAAAATTCTATTAAATATAAGGTATTGTTGTCTTTTTATAAATTTTTTATCTTTTAACCAATGAAAATCAATTTTATAATTTTGGTACTAATGGTTTTTTGATTAGATAAATGATCTAATAAAATATAATAAATATATTTTATTTTGATATAAAAATAACGTAATTGATCAATGGATAGTTGTCTTTGACATATTTCCTTTATACTAAAATAATATAGAATATAGTTAGGTTGTGTCTGATACACAAGATAAGACATAACATGAAATAAAAAATCATTATTCCATGTTTGCCATGACATAGGACAAGACAATAACTCATTGTTCGCGTTTGGCGTGACATTGGACAAAGACAGGGACAAGGCGGAACAAAAAGGTTTTTTTCCCATCAAAATAGGTGTAACAATATAGAATAAAAAATGAGATAAAAACTAAATTTTATTAATTTATTTCCGTTTGATACATAACCTTTTTATTGGGGGGTATCTGTTGCAAACTAATGAGTATTTGCAAACTTTGTAAACTAATCTCCATCATTCATTCGTTTATTATGATCAAAGGCTCATAATAAACGGTGGCATAAAATGTAGTTTTAATGAAATTCATTATTAATTGTTATGGTACGGGTAGGTTGAGGGTATTATAGACATTAAATTATCCATCGACAACATTCAAAGAAAAGGAAACTATTTGCATGAATACCTTCCTTAAAGGGATATTCATGAATGGTGGTATCAATCACTTTCAACATTATAATTGATAGTTTATACATGTTGATGGATGGTTCAATGTATTCATGAATTGGTTTACATATTCATGAATAGTTCTCCAAATTCATGAATGGTGGTATTGGATGCGTCAATTCTGTTTCAACACTATAACGGATGGTTTTACATATTCATGAATTGTTCTCCATATTCATGAATAGTTCCATATATATACAGGAATAGCCACTACATATTCATGAATGGTGATGTTTGATTAATGTCGTCATAGTTTTCTGGGTCTTCTCCACGGTTTACATTATATATTGTTTCGAAATGATTTGACACAACCTGAATTCCAGACGAAGATCCAGCCACGTCGTTGACATTTGCTGGTGGTATTTCTGTACTACTGTTACTGTCGTCGACAAATTCGCTGGAAGTAGAAGAACTTTTAATTTTTTTTATGATTCGCCATAAAAGTCTATTGATTTCTTGAATTTTGTATCTCAAACGTGTATTCCTCGAATATGTTATGGATGAACATGAAGATAAACTCAATTACAGAAACTGAATCAAATCAGTTAATTGTTTTCCATAATTATTGGGGGTTACTATTTGCGATTTACTTATTAATTAAAAAAAGAAAATATTAAGTTTAATGAATTACTTTTATACCCTTGCCGAAATAATTAGTTAATTAAAAATAATTTACACGTGGCATGATAGTTTACAAAGTTTGCAAATATTCACTAGTTTGCAACGGGGGCGTGGTCTATATATATATATATATGTGCGGTTCAAATGAGAACTCAATTTTGGTTTTGAACGTGAGGACAAATGAGAGCGCGTCACGTGTCATATTCAGAATGAATATAGTGTTTATTCAGACCGAATAAGCATTATTTAGACTGAATAAACACTATATTCAGTCTGAATATTTCTTTGATTATTCGGTCCGAATAATCTGCACGTGTCGCAATCTCACTTGTCCTCACGTTCACAACCAAATTTGAGTTCGCATTTGAACTTTTTTTCTCACTCTTTATATATTTATATTTATATATATATATATATAGAGAGAGAGAGAGGTTCAAACGAGGACTCAATCATGTTTAAAGAAACACGAGAACGGGCGTTCAAATAGAAAATCATATATGATTTTGTGCTAAACCACCCAAAAAATCATCTAAAAGTCCGGACGACTTTTACATGCTACTTAAGTGGCCCCAAAAGTCGTCCGCTACTCTTTAGTGTAAAATCATATATGATTTTGTATTGTTCATTTGTTTCTGTAAATACGTACCATTATCATATGAACCCTCTCATATATATATATATACATATATGTATATATATGCCGTCTGGCATGCCCTTATTAATCTTGCAACCCGTGCAACCCACAGCTTAACCGTCCATTTTCTTTTTAATTTTCTTTTTTGATTTTTTTTAATTAAAGATGGTTACGGATGATTAAATCTTAACCGTTGATGATCAAACGGACGGTTAAGATGTGGGTTGTAAAGATTGCAACTTTTTGATAGGTTGTAAAATAACACTCCTCTATATATGTATATATATGCTGTCTGGCATGCCTTGAAAAATACGGTGACCTCGTCGTAAATGCTAAGGCTGCCACGCCTCGAAACATATGAAACCTTTATTTTTTTTCAAATGTCTAGGAAGAAAAAAAACTATTTTTCATTAAACATTAGTATCATCTTTCGTTCCAACTAGTGTGACCACCGCGCGTTGCGCGGTAGCAATACAATTTTTAAGAAAATATATTAGATCTAGTTAAGATATAATATAAATCGGTTAATAGTTAATGAGATGCGATGTGAAACGATGAATATATTTGTACATTTTATACTTATTTGTTGTTACAAAGAGTTTGAGATACATCACTAACTTAATAAGTTTGAGATACATTTGATAATAATTTTATTGTAATGTTATTAGAACTCAAATCATTAGTGTTTATATCATTATTAATGTTTCAAAGATTTTGAAGATCTTTTTCTTCAAAAAAATGTCTCATAAGATTTGAGTTGGCAAAAGGAATTAACTTCTTTTGTTCATCACATTTTCTTACTAATGTGGGATAACCAAACTAACGACATGTTAAGATTTAATAAGTATTTCATTATTGTAATATCATCTTGTTACTTATGATTGTTACTTTAGTATAACACAAATATTAAAAACAATATTTATTATTATTTTCTGAATAAATTTTTTGTTTTATTAAATTGACATGTACATATTAGAGAGAGAGAGAGAGATGTACTTAACTTAACTTTGCTTTATATATTATAATCAATAAAAAATAAAATGATTTATTAAATTAATGATAGGTTTTTCAAATTAATGAAAGAAATAATCCAAAAATATATTTTATTACAATATTGATAGTTTGATTACATTGATTGTCGTATAAATTAATAAATTGTATTTATTTTTACTCAATGAAAAAATTAAATTGAAAGGTTTAGATATTAATACCTCGCGCGAGTTTAGATTAAAGATAAATCAAAATAATAGAAAAAAACATAAATTAAATTAAATCTGCTCATTAATTTTTTTAACATTTAAATTTAAATGTCTTAAATTGTTATAAATATTCCATTTATATACATTTATTCATAATAATTAAAAGAAGAATATAAAAGGTTAGACAATTAATGAGGTATATTAATTTATAAAAATTGCAAAAATACATAAAATATTAACCAATTAATGAGATATATATACATATATATTTTAAATTAATTGGATAAATAATAATAAAAAATGATCCAAGTAGTGTCAAAATATCAACGTACATTATTTTGGTCTTTTTTATAATAATATATTGATATTAATATATTAATTAATGTGTAAATAGAAAATAAATGGTAAATAAAGTTAAAAGTTTTTATTATATTAATTGCTAAATTAATAAAATAAGTGGTAAACAAATAGTCTCTTGTAAAATAAAAAAAATGAAACGTAAAATAAAAAATAGTTTTTAGTTAAATTAATTATTTTTGTAAATAAAAAATAAAGGAAATAAAAAATAAATGTTAAAACTAATAGAATAAAAGACAATAAAAATTATTTAATTGGTTGTTATGTAAATGCCTTTTAAAAAAATTGGTTGTTATGTAAATAAAAAATATAAATAAATGTTAGTAATTAATTATTGAGTTTAAAAAATGAAAGGTACATTCAAATAATAATATATTTTAATTTTAATTTAATTTAATTCATAAATTGAAGAAATAGTAAATAATGTTTCAAATTATTTCAAAAATACAATATCATGTTTTAAGAAAAATAAAACGTAGAAATATTTTTAAAAAAAATTATAAATAAATAGCGCTTAAAATAAAATGAAAACCTAGAAGTAATAACTTTTAGCTCGTTAGAAACCAAATATCTGAATTTTTTTGACAAAAATATGTCGATATTTGATCATAAAAAGAATATTTTCACTAAGATTTGAGGACAATTTGTTAAGGATGAAGTCATAAACATATTAAATTCTCACAACAATGACAATGTTTATAGCAATTATCAATCACTTTTATATTGCTATTGTTAATACGACTTAATTTTTTTTAAATCATCACATCAGATCCTGTAATCATAAAAGATCAAAATTTTATTCGAATCTATAAAAACAAATCCAACAATATGGAAAAGAAGAAATACGTAATAACAAACAACATTTTTATAAACATATAATTTCTACAAACCTGTTTAAAATCATTCATGTCTTCATCAACTCTCATTTTCTTCATCCTCCACCAATAGAATTTCCTTCATCCTCCATCAATAAAATTTTCTAAAATTTCTTCAAAATTTTATCTTAATCTAATTTTATTCAAACGTAAACACAATCATATCCATTTGCAACAACAAATCCAACAATATGGAAATTGAAATAATATAATTGCAACATACTTATAAACAAAATGTAATCCTATAAATTTCTTTGATGAAGGGGATGAAGAAGATGTAAGTTGAAGAACTCATGGAAGATTTTAAACAGGTATCTTGTAATTATATTATTTTAATTTCTTTGTCAAAAAAAATATATTATTTCAATTTCCATATTGTTAGATTTGTTGTTGTAATAGGATATGATTATGTTTACGTTTGAATAATATAGATTAAGATGAAATTTTGATGAAATTTTAGAAAATTCTATTGGTGGAGAATGAAGAAAATGAGAGTTGATGAAAACGTGGATTATTTTAAACATGTATGTAGAAATTATATGTTTATAAGAATGTAATTTGTTATTACATATTTATTCTTTTTCATATTATTGGAGTTGTTGTAATAGATTTTGTTGAAAAATAATGGTTCGTAAAATGAATAATACATAAGCGATAGAGAGGAAGAATCATACCTAAATTGTATTCTCATGTTAAACCTGAAAAACGATCTTGTTAAATAATAACAAATAAAAAAATGAAGAAACAAATCAAGTGAGGGAGAGAAAAAAATTTACCTGAACAAATATTTTGTTAAATAATAATGATTTATGAAATGAATAATCCATAAATTTATAGAGAGGAAGAAGAAGAAGTTTATTAATTGATAATAATAACAAATTAAAAAAATGAAAGAAACAAATTAAGTCATGGAGTGAGCAAACTTTACCTGAACAAATATTTTGTTGAATAATAATGATTAATGAAATAAAGAATCCATCAATTTATAAAGAGGAAGAAGAATAAGAGATGTATTAATTGATAAATCATGGAGAAGCACATGAAAGGGTTTGAAAATCATGGAGAAGCACATGAAAGGGTTTGGAGGTTTCACCTCCAACAATGAAGATGAAAAGGTTGGAAGATAAAAACTTTAAAATTACGAAAATAACCCTATCATAATGAATTTTATGTTTAAAATATAAGGACAAAATAGTCTTTTATATATCAAATATCTTAAAAAATTAAAAATCTAACAGAAAAGAAAAATAGTCTTCTAGTTATCAGAGAAGGGCACATTGTTATGTTTGGTTCCTCCTTTGATATATATATATATATATATATAGAGGGATGATCAAATACAAACTCATATTTATGTACAAACTATACAAACTGGTTCAAATCAATATAAAAATAATTTTTTTCATGGTTTTTTTTCATCAAACGTTATGGTTTAAGATATTATTGCACATATGTTTGTTTCACCTTGTGAAAAAAATTACATGTGAAAGCTTTACATTATGAAACAAAAACATGTGAAAGTTTTACATTATGAAACAAAAACATGTGAAACTTTTTCATAAAAATATATATGAGAAACTTTCAACTTATGAAAACAAATACATGTGAAACTTTTACATTATGAAACAAAAATATGTGTAATAATATCTTAAAACATAGCATTTGATGAAAAAAAATCATGAAAAAATATTATTTTTATATTGATTTGAATCAGTTTGTATAGTTTATATGTAAACATGACTTTGAACTTCCCTCTATATGTATGTATGTATATATATATATATATATATATATATGTATATATATATATATGTATATATATATATATATGTATATGTATATATATATATATAGATTTCCAAAAGATAATATTTCAGATACCTTCTCCAGGGACGATATTCATGGATACGATTCTTCCTCTTCTTCAATATCGTCGATTTCTAACAAAATTACAAACCAGCTTCCTCTTAATCTTGTTTCGAGATTAGGTTCTCAAGCAAACATGTCACCCAATAAAGTAAAACGGCGATTTAGATGGAAAACAGGTACGTCACAATGCTCTGGAATTTTGTGGTAAGTTTTCCGCTGCAGTTGGTATGATTATTGTTGATGATGATGTTCTATAAAAACATAGTTGTAGATTTTTGTTTCTATCTTATTTCCGTTCAATGTCGATTCGAAAACCATATGTTGGTTTTCTTTGATTTCCCCAAATACACGCGAACACACTTTCAGTCATCGACTCTAAGAATTCCCTATAAGGGTCTATAGAGGAGGAGATCATGCTTATGTGGTTTTGTTATGCACATTACTTGAGATTTGATTTTCATTAATTGTGATTTGCTACCATACTTGATAAGAAATTTAGTGAAAATAAGGTGTTAACCAAGGAATTGCTTGAAATGTTGATGTTTGAACCCTTGATTTGCTTGTAGTTCTCTTGTTCTTTCATCACCAAAACAACCTAGTTGATTAGAAACATCATCCTTACAGGATAAACACATATATCAAGTGGTTTAAACGTATAACTTGAAATCAATGTTTTTGGAATAAGCATTTACATTCATATAGAGCACAAAAATACATAAAAGAGAGTGTTGGTGGGCGTAGGCTGACATAGGAATTAGTTAGCCATGGTCTATGACTCATCCTCAAGTTGGAGCAAAAACATTTAAAGTGCCCTAATTTGTTATGAATAAGGTTCATGTGATCTATTTATGAATCTTTTGTCAAATTATTGGCGAACTATTCTCTAGAGTTGCTCCAAATTGGCTCAATAAATAGAGGTTCATGAGAAGTGCCTACTATCTTTTCATGAGAAAATGTAAATTGGCCTCAATTTGTAACTTTATGCTCTTGAAAAATATGAATTATGTACCAACCTAATTGGCCTATATTTTTCATGAAAACCATCTAAAGAACTCTGGAGCAATAATCACTTCGTATTTTTCTAGGCGAACATTATCCTTATGCTTTGCCTCTTTTATCTTGGATGAGCTAGACCTTTAGAATCTTTCAGCGAATGTTATGACTATCCATGTTGAGATACGGGGGGTAATGATACTAGGCATTGTTTGTTTTTTTCAATTTTACCTCTTAATGACCACTTATCACTTATTCGTTTGGACGTTCTTAAATTTAGATCGTTTATTTTTTTCAGACCCTCTTAAGTCTGGAAATCATCTGGAAAAAAAGTGGTAACCTCACCACTTAATTTCTTCTATTTGCGTACACCCGCATTATTAGGGGTTTATAGATCAATAACTGATTCAGAGTTCAGACTTTAGATGTAAAAACAAACAGTCTAACTGGTTCATATTCCAGACTTCAACACCACCTCTTATAAATCATAAGTGAAATCAAACTTCAGACTTCAACACCTCTTAAAAAACAAACGCTACCTTAGATAAGTCCTCATGTCTAGATATCATTTGTCGATGTCTCTACTAGACGTCTAGACCCATCATAAAAGCCTCGGCAAGTACCTATGCAAGTCATATTACTCTCAACATCCTTCTTGTTAAAACCATGTGTTTTTTCCCTTGTGAGGATGTAACTAATGATGATGACCCTTGAGTAATGCTTTATAACTGTAGTTTTGTAAACATTTCCTTAGAAAGTGTCATGGGCATAAAACAAACCCCTTATAAAGCTCAACACATGAAGTTTGTCATGGAGTTGTCCCCTATAACTTAGAGCATAACTCTATGGAATACCTCAAGCATTATTGAGCTTCTTGAAATGTGTATATGCTAAGAAAGAACAAATGGGATGGAGAAACACAAATATTTCCCTTAGAGACCGGATAACATGACATGTACTAGTAGAACAGTTCACAACTACTATAGGTGATCCAAGAGAATTTTGAAACTTTGTTACATCGATTGAGAACAATAAAAAGTGTTTGTTACACTAAATAAGAACTAAACCAAACTTTGTGGCATTTTCATGCATTTTTCCCAATTGAAAACAACCTTAGTCTACTTAGGCACCCGAGCTTTGAGTGATTCAAAGAACACTTTGTATGCAACCTTCCCTTTGCATTTTCCAAGGTTTTTACAGGAGTAAAAGAACTTTCCAATCACAAGTAGCCTTGTTAGTTGCTTCAAGACTTGCCTTACACCACTTGTTGAAAAATAAAAAAAGATAACATCAACCCATCTTACTACGTTACTACTCAAAAGAAGTGTTCTCTTTTTTACTCTAGAGATTCGTACATATTACTTACCAAATTGAATTCCGACATAGATTTTTTCTATTTCCTTTATCTTGAGATGTTTTTATTCCAATGTTATTCATACAATCCAATTTACTCACCAATTTGCATACACAAAGGAAAATGATCTTGTCAAATGTGTAGTTAACAAATGGCTCATTTGATGCTCCGAATCTAGAGGTGGCCTATCTCTTCTAGGAGAATGTAATTCATTTATGCGAATAACTTTCAAATACAACAAATATAGTATGTTATGGAAACGGTCTTTGGATTTTGTAACTGTATTCTTCAATGGTCTTTCAGAGTAACCTTTTGCAAATATTTTGTAGTTGATTTTCTGAGATAAAAGCATTTTGAAGCCTAAATTGACTCATTATGTACTCTCAAGTGTTGATCATGCATTGAATTCTTATTTGGATCCAATTTTTGCCCGTGGCCCAAATTAGAAGTCGAGGCCCAATAGTGATTGCCAAGGGCTTCGATTGTTCGGCCCACTATGTACACGATTTAAGGGTTTTCCACTTGGTTCCGTCCTTGTGTGATTCTGTAGTTGTGCGGCTGCGATTTGGGGTGCGATTTGAGGTAGTCCTTCTTCCTCCGCCCTTCTCTAGGGTTTTGCATTATTACGCCTCTTCTTATTTAACTTTAATAGCCTTGCAAATCTTTTCAAATTTGTTTGTTTGTGATTATATGAATGTAAATCTTTTCATGCTTCCTACTAATTTTGCACAAATGGTATAATCTTGTTTCATTTATTTGTTGGTTTAGATCTTTACTTTAATTGCGAATCCATGTTGTATTCTTAACTACCGTTGTCGTATCTATTGAATCGACTTATAGAGATTCATATCGTTGATAGAATACTCTAATTTATTGATTCAATTGACGATCGGAACGAAAGAGAATAGTTGATCTACTTCTGAGAGGCAGGTCGTCTTTCTGAACCCTAAGGGTGCGTTTGGTTTGCAGGAATGGAATGGATTTGGGGGGATTTGGATTTCGAATCCATTCCAATCCGGTGTTTGGTTTGTGGGATTGTTCGGATTTGAAATCCTAGGACTGATTTAAAATCCCATGGTTGATGGATTTGAAAATCCCTAGGCATGGGTTGGTATTTCAAATCCATTCCTCTAGGATTTCACAATAGTTTATAAAAAAACAAATCCCATTCCAAATACTACAAACCAAACACATAAAAGGATTTCAAATCCATTCCAATCCAAATCCCTCTAAATTCAAATCCCTCCATAAAATCTAAATCCCTCGAAAACAATCTTGCAAACCAAACGCACCCTAAGGTCCCGTTTGGTTTGCAGGAATGAAAAGGATTTGGGGGGATTTGGAATTCAAATCCATTCCAATCCCGTGTTTGGTTTGCAGGATTTCTCGGATTTTAAATCCTAGGATTTCTTTGAAATCCCTTAAACATAGGATTTTGAAATCCCATGGGGGTGGTTGGGATTTCAAAGGATTTCGAAGGATTTGTATATAATAATGTTTTAAAATATGTTAAAAAGTTTGTTTTCCAATAATAAATTAATAATAAGGTAATTTAATTATTTCTATAATTATTTGTAATTTGTTTTTACAACTTATCAATATCCAAGGACAAGGCATTTGAGGGATTTGGAATCGAGTTACCATCAAAAAATTTAGGATCAATACGATGAAAGTTGATTTGTGGATATTGTAGACTGTCTCTTTTGTTTTTTATGTATGTAGTAGGAGAAAAAAACTAGCTTATTCATTGCCCCTTTGTCATCATTTGTCACTTGAGAACTTTTGAGTTAATAAGAATAAAATGTGCACAGTTGTTAGGGCTGATATACATATATATATATATGTATATATACAAAATGCCTCTTACCAATACTAGTGGGGACTTAGATCTGTGAATTCCTCTGCTGAAACTGGTTCGGTGACAATGCAGCCTAATTCTTCTGCTGTTTCAAAAATAGTGGTGCTACCAAAGATGATGAGAAACGAGGAATGGACGGCTGAAAGTTTAGTTCGGGTACGTATGAACTTGGCTCTTTTCGATAGTTTGTAATTTTATCTCTATGGCAAAATGCATTTTATTTGTTCTGTTCTTCTCACATCAAGTAAATGGGATTCGATATGACATCCTCGTTTCTTCTGAAACCAGGTTGGGACCTAGAAAATGTATGTGTGTATATATATATATTAAATGAGAAAAATGAATTGGGTACAAATTATATTGCACAAGGAAAAAGAGATTTTTTTATGCATGCTTATATGGTTAAAGAGTTCATATATTAACCTTTTTAAGATGGTAATCATTGGGAATTCCATTTATGTCCTAAATCCCTCATCATATTCCAGGATTCATTTTATCTGTGTGAACTAGTTGCTACTTTAATTCGTACAATTTTTTAGACATTTTTTATTCGAAGAAAAAATAACTAAATTAATTATCATTTCTCCACAGGTTGCACGAGTACTGAGGAGAGACATGATAAGGCAATCTCAAGCTAACAGAGCGGCTGTTAGAAGGTCAAGATTGCGTCGGCAGGTAACACATGATTTTTTTAATAATTAATATAACCTCATAGTAATATTATCCAAATTTGAAAGTAACAAATAAGTTTTTGATAAAAGTTGGATTTTGGTACTTTCACTTATGTACTTATCTTTATCACCAGGCTGAGACTGAATGTGCTGGATGTTTAGAGGTGCATGCTCGATTGCATTCTTTACGAATCGAGAATCAGCTGCTTAGGGAATGTCTTAAGCAGCTGTATGATGAATGGGACAAGATTGCCTATACCAACGCTTTAATGAAGGTTTGTGCTTATAATATATATATCTCCAATTCTCCATATCTGAAAAATAAATGGAAACTATATGAGAATATATAACAATGATGGCCCTTTCTATTATTTAGGCGGGTTCAAATGATAACTCAAATTAGGTTGTGAACGTGAGGACAAATGAGAGCGCGACAAGTGTCATATTAAGACTGAATGTAGTATTATTCAGACCGAATAATGCTACTACATTCAGACTGAATGTAGTATTATTCAAACCAAATAATACTACATTCAGTCGGAATATCTTAAATATCTGTAACATCCTATGCTAACTGTACCAGATATTTGCCTTATCTACACCTGGACTCACTGTTTTAAAACGCGTATGATAGGGTAGGTGTCCAGTTCCTTATATAAAGCAACATTTGTTCCTGTCCCCAACCGATATGGGAACTTACAAGTTACAATATCCAAGATGCATTTTAACAAAGATAAAATAGAGTAATCTTGTGGACCAAAATTAATATAATCAATTTATTTGTAATGATGATAAACGAACAGATAGTTGATTTTTAACATGAAAACTTTCCAAAAATATTTTTTGCAATCTTTTTGACAATTTATGTTTTTCTTCAACAGGGTGAATTAAGCAAGCTTGCTGGACAGGAAAAGCTCCCTGAACTTGATGTATTTCTTCGATCTCGATTCAATGAAGGCTGAAGGTAATAGTGTTATGGTGGTTGGAGGAGTTTGTTACTAAGATGCTAGAATTAGGACGGAAACTCCTTGAATTAAACTGAAATGATTGTGGAAACTCGAATGTATACCTTCATTTGGCACCCTTTTCTTCTGTTTATCATATTTAGACATATAAAAGTTTGGTCTGAATGATGCTTGTGGTTGAAGTTTATATCATCGGTCGAAATTTGAAAGATGCTATGTGTTGCCTGTTGGTGTTCTGAATCTTAAATTGTCTTATTGGTTCCGTCTTAATGGCCATTTACCAAATGTTGGTAAGCACTTACCGGAAAGTCTCTACTCACTTACAAGCGTTTATAACCCAGTAAACGCTCACCGGGGGGCTGATTGTTTGGTTTTTCATTAAGTAAAGTTGTATGTGTGGATTAATCTATCTGTATAGATTGGGAAATTTTTTATTTGGGAGGTTTTTTTTTTGTAGATGGAAGTAGCATGTTTTTTTAACCGGGAGAGGCAGGTTTGGAAAAAACCTGGCTTCTGCATAAAGCTCCCCCTAGAAGCTTACTCTGAATATCCACTTTCTATATCATTAAGCTATTACCAAACATTCATGTAAAGCTGACCGAGTAAGCTGTGAGTCTCATTAAGCTGTTAACAAACAGGCCTTAAGAGTGATCACTCTCACTTACTGGGTAACATTCTCGGTCCTTGTTATGTTCACCCGGTAAAGTCACTAAAACCAGTAAGCACTTATCAATCTAAGCGTGTAGTAAACGGTTTAAATTTAGAAATTCTAGGATTTGATTACCTCTTTTCCTTTTTTTTCTCCAGTGAATTTTGTTTGGCTTTCTTATCTATTTAGGATTTCTAGTATCTAAAACAGGATGTTTTTGCTTTGATTTTATTAGATTGTTTGATTAGTACAATTTTGAGTTCTTTTAGAATTCTCTTCTATATTGGATTGGATCAACGAAGTTTAAATTCTCGATTCATTTTTTCGGAATTCGAATAAATGAATTGTTAATCTCCACTTATGTCTGAATCGTTCAGACATTCCATGATTCAAACCGTTTGTGTTTTTTTTTTTGTATTTTAGAGGCTCTTATGACTTAATATGGTAGGGATAAAAAAGTGGTAACCTATATTAACTCGTACGTGTTTTTCATGTTAAATCAACATATCAACGAGTACGAGTTTGCTCTACAAAAAATATTTTTTCGTAGTATATATATTATATAATAATATAATTAAATTCAAAAATATTCAATATTGAGCTCATTTCGAAGGTATTGACGAAACGATTCTAATGGTGTAACTTGTTAAAATAAAAACATATTTTAATTGATATACGATTATATATGTTAACGTGATAATGATGTAAAACGAAAAATTAAAAAAAAAGAACGTAAAGTAATTTATTAACTAACTGTAAGGGTAAAAAATGTAAATTTATAATAAAAAATTGATTTTCAACCATACCAAACAAAAAGTTGGGTATTCGAAGGGTAAGAGGGATATTTCGAGGTATTTCGATGGGTATGAGGGGAATTTCGTGGGGTATTAGTTGGGGTTTGGGCTATTTTGGCAAAGTCAAAGAGAAAATAGTTATTTAGGTAACATTTTTTTTTCTTCAAAAAAAGACTATTTTAATTAAATTCCCTAAAAGTAATTTATTTATAATAAAATTATTTAAGACATTTAGGTGGTGTTTGTTTTTTTGGAAAAAAGCTCTTATTTAGCTCTTATCTCTGAATCGCTTAGACATTCTTATCGTCCTCTGAAACTTATCCCCCTCACTCAATCAATCCTCTCCTGCTCGTCAGTGAAGAAGAAGAAAAGTAATGGGAGTTTCAAATACGAAATCAATGCAACAGATCAAGAAGCCCTAATCTTTATCTTTTTAGGTATGTTCTTAATTATTTCTTCTGATTTAAACCAAAGTTAGGGTTTCTTAAGTTCGATTTCAGTTTATAGGTTCATTGATTTCTCCTGGTATCCACGATGGGCTCCGATACTTGACGAACCACAGTGAACAAATCGGATCATGGTTCCTTTCATCTATAGAATTAAACCCAATTTGATTCATACAATATAACCCATTGGGGACCGCGGGAATCCATTGATAACAATAATTTAACAAATTCTCAGATTGCGCACACTTTTGGTGGATATTGAAGAATGTTGGATTGAATTTAGTATCTGAATTGATTGGGATTCTTGGAAATTGAGGGTTAGATGATCCAAATCCAGTTTGAATGGATTCGATGATCATGAAGTAAACCCTGATTTTGATCTTGATTGGTATACATTTGACCAAGATTCATGATAAATCAAGTTCATCAATCAAATTTGAAGATTTGGAATGGGGATTTCTTGAAATGGATGTGGGGTTTTGGGATGGGATGAAGAAATGGATGAAGAGTTGTTGATGATGATGATGTATCAGATGATGAATGGCCATTAGAGAACATGGTTGGAATTGGAAAGACAGTAGCATGGGAAATACATGGATTCTGGTGGTAGCTACATGATGGAGCAGCAACATCATCATCATTCTATTCATGTTGTCAATAATCCCAAATCTCTCAACCATCAACAATAAACAAAAAAAAAGTGTACAACCACCAAAAAAACAAAACCAAAAACAGGGGAATCAAGAAATCTCAAGGGATTCGAGAGGGACGAATTGGCTATGGCTACTAGCAAAATGCAACGTCTCGATTCGACCCTGATGGTTTTGGCACAAATCAGAATCCCCCAAAAATATTCAGCCATTTGCTCTAAATATACTCAAATTTCGTTGGCCGGAACTGCATCATGTTACTCAATGTTCCACCAAACACCACCGGATTAATATCTTCAAACGACATTCAACGATTGAACGAGTTTAAAGGCGCAATCGATACAATTTTCTCAATGAGAGGTTGTTAAACATCATAATGCAAATGTGGTTCTTGAATTTGTCTGGTTTATACCGTAATCATCCCAATGTGGTTCTTGAATTTGTTTGATTTTATGTATTTATTTGGTGTTGATACAAATCCAAATCCAAATAATAAGTTCATTTTCTAGCCTACTATTTTTAGTTTCATGAAACCATTATTTGTGAAGAGTAAATTCACATTATAATATCCCGAAAAGTAAAATAGACAATTACACAGATTCAGACGTTTGTAAAAAACAAACAGTCTAATTGATTCAGATTTCAGACTTCAGCACCACCTCTTATTAATCAGAAGTGAAATAAGACTTCATCTTCAGCACCTCTTAAAAAACAAACAGGGCCTTACATAAGATTCCATATCTGCGAGTTTAATATTATTTAATTTTTTTTGAAAAAACTTTATCGATTATTCTAATGCATAATAAGCGTCTTTATTTAAGACGATATTTAAAAAACAATTTTCATCAAAATCACACGTTATTCATAATTAATTGATTCATTTTTTAAATTTCTTTTTCTTAATCACATACGATTTGAAATGTGAAAATAATTATCCAAATTAAACATTGAAAAAAATTAATGAAAACAAAATATTTATAACAGCGCACATTTAATATGTCTAAGATTACATATATAGTTTAAAACGTAATTCATAATTTGATAAAATTAATTCAATAATTTATATGTAAACCAAGAATGATACGTTGATTATCAAAAATCATCAATGAAAATATACTTTAATTTTAGCACCCAAGGTTTTTGTTGAGATTTCATATGGAGTTTTTACAAAAATCTTCGATGTAAAACATATATTATTATCTAGTCATATATTTTTATCAAAACCAGATACTTGAATAAAAACTTGAGTTCTTGTATACATTTATTTTTTATAGTTATATTATTTATCATTTTTTTCTTTTAATTAAATTATAAAACATATAAGTTAAAACTCATAAAAAAATATAAATTAATTATTATAATTCTTTTTAAATGTTTGTTTTACTTTTCCATTTTTTATAAAAAATTTCATATGTATTAATAAGTTTATATTTTAATTAGTTGATTATATTTTTTTAAATTACTTTTAATCATACTACTAAAATTATATTTATAAGTTTATATCAAAAGTAAAATTTATATGATAAGTTTTTTATTAATACGTGTAAATTAAAACTAATACATAAAAAAATGAAAATTAATAAATTATATTTTATATTTTTATAGTTTTATATAACATATATATCTATATATATAACTATGTATTAGATGGAGGTTCATGCGATAACGGTATTTTTTTATGAGGACGCGTGTCTATCAACATCAAAAAGTCACATGTGATTTATCAAAATCAATGGAAAAAGCTTATTGCGTTATAGTATGAAACTGTCCTTATGTATTAATCTATAAATAAATTTATGTTGTCAATTAAAAAATAGAAAATAAGGTTCTTGTAAAACCTTTATTATAAAGTTTTATTAAGGTGGTAATAATTTTTAAGAGTATCTCATTTAATTTTTTTTAAATGAGAAAATGAAGAAAATAAGGATTTTGAGTCAAAAATTTGCTCAAAAGCTTACTCAAACTATCTTCAAAAATGAAAAAAATAAGAGGGATAATGTTTTTTTTTTCCAAATATAAAAAACACCCTAAAAGTAATTTCAAAGTAGATCACCAATAAAAAAATTTAAAATCAAATATTAAAAAAAAGAATAATGTTTTAACGAATGAATTTAATATTATAATTAATGTTAATTTTTTTATTTTAAAATCTTTTAACTTTTAGTTTCCACTTTATTTTTATTTTTGAGAAATCTCTAGGAGATGCTCCCAAAGATTTTGGGAATCTCTTATGATTTTTTGTTTCAAAGGAATAAAACTTGTAAGGAAATTTTTGTTTCAAAGGAATAAAACTTGTAAGGAAATTTATTAAATTAATTATATATGATAATCAATTAGATATTTAAGGAAAATAATTAAAATGAGAAATATACCCTAGTTTCAGAGTTTGTAGCTAGGGTTTTGCAACAATCAGCAGGTGAGTACCACCTCTATATAAATCATTTTCTTACAAGTAAACAATTCACACTCCATTTCACCATTTCTTTCTTCCCCTACACCAAATCCCTCCGGCGAACTTCCAAACATGCCCCCTTCCCTCTCCGATCTCCATTTCCTGCACCTCAGATTTGGAATCGTGGTTGGGGTTATGGTGGGTGTTCGCCGGAGGTGGTGTTCGTCGGAGGGGGAGGGGAGCGGGGTGGTGATGGTGATGTCCGTCTGTTGTTGCATATAGATACACAATATATAAATAAAATAAAACAAAACAAAACAAAACACAATGGTGTTTATTTAGTAAAAATATGATTTTTAGGATGTTTGCCCTGTTTCCCCAATGCGATGTTCTTCAATCAAATCGTTTAGATACGTTTTTCCGATACGACGCAATTACTCCTTGTTCTGGGTTACGTAAAGATGGTATGATTCTTGTTGTTGATGATGATGATGTTCTATAACAAACATTGTTTTAGATTTTTGTTTTTCGATTCAGTGTTGATTCAATTATCATATGTCAATTTTTGATTTTGCTTATATGGATTTGCTATGCATAGTTAGTGACACTGCACATAAACTTTTAATTATATAGTTGATATATTAGGTATTGGTGCAGGAAAAATCTATCTATTTATAATATCTTTTTAAATAGTTACACTGATACTGGTTTGAACATAATCACCAACCAAGACAACTTCTTCATACTTTGCAAATAATTACATAAATAATATAAATTACTATCCTTCTCACATAGTTTATGTTTTATTTCAGAAATGGAGATATAATTGGCTCAAACGGTGATAGGGGTCGGCATAAACCTGTATATGCAACCTTATCCCATTCGTTCAGCAGGGAATCTCTAAGCAACTGATTCTCGATTCGTAGAGCCTGTACTCTGGAATGTAACTCTGCACACTCAGCCGGGTGATAAAGGTAAGTTCATAAGTCAACCACCAAAATCCAACTGTGCAAATGGTATCTCTCTAAATTTGTCGCTTGAGAACTTTTGAGTAAATTAAATTAAATTAAATTGTGCACGGTTGTTAGAGATGATATATATGTATATATATATATATCATTTATTTTGAACTAGAAGTCATTTAGAAGGGATGTACCAATATTAGTTTGGAGATAGTTGTGTGAGAATCCCTTTGCTGAAATTGGATTTGTGACAATGCAGCCAAATCCCTTCGAGAATGAGATAATTTCAGTTGAGATACGAATGAACTTGCTTCATTTCTCAGCTTGGTCATAAAGGTAAGTACGTAAGTGAAGTATCAAAATTCAATTTTTATCAAAAAGCTTCTTTCTTTAGGGTATATAGGGGAGGGATACTATGAGGTTACATTGAACAAAACCTATTTGCACAATCTTGATCTTCTAGCTGACTCTCTGTTAGACTGCCTCCTCATCTCTCTTTTTAGTAGATAATAGGATTGGTTGATTAGTGATATATGAATATAAAAAATTATAAGAAGTGAAGACGCAACTAATAGAGAGTCAACATTGTGATAGCAGGTAACACATACTTGGTTCAATTATAATCTCATAGTATCCCTCCCCTACCTAGCCTATAGAAAGAAGAAATAAAAGTTGGATTTTGGTTCTTTTACTTACGTACTTACCTTTATCACCAGGTTGGGTGTGTGCTGAGTGAGCAGAGGTACACGCTAGATTAGAGGCTCTACGATTTGAGACTCAGTTGGTTAGAGAATCTCTACAGATGCTCTATGAAGAATGCGATAAGGCTGCATATGGAAACATTTTGATGAAGATTTGTGCCCTATAATATCTCTAAGGAAGCTCTATGAAGAATGCGATAAGGCTGCAAGTTTGCTGAACCGGTTAAGCTCCCTGAACTTGATGTATTTCTTTTGAACGGCCATGGGATTGGAGGAGTTTAATAAACCGAAATGATTGTGGAAACTCAAATGTACACCTTAATTTTGCACCTTTTCTTTTGTTCATCACAATTAGACATATATAAAAATTGGGTCTGAATGATGATCATCTGTCTGTAGTAGAAGTTTACATTATTGCAAGAATTTGAAAGATTTGTATGTGGTCTTTTTGATCAGCTGTTTGTGGTATTGCTCTTGATGTTGTAGCTTGTTGAATTCGCAAATTGCATAAAGTAATAATAAAAAAATATTATTATTATTATTATTTTATTTGTAATAACATTGAAAGTTAAATATTGGTAATATTCAATATTGTTATCATTATTAAATATGTTAATAATGTAAATTTTGAAACAAAATACGTATTTTTGTTATTTATAAACTGAATTCAAATTAATATTGTAGCATTAAAAAAGTGAAATGAAAATTAAATTAAGAATAAACTCCATTTTTGGTCCATGTGGTTAACTCAAAAATATAAAAATAAATTTGAAAATCATATGCACGAAGGGGTCGTTTACTAAATACTCTGATAAATTGTTGTATACTTAAAAATATTAAAATAGATTTGAAAATCATATATATATATTAAGGGGTTATTTACTAAGGCTATGTTTGGCAAACTAGCTGATAAGCTAGCTTATGACTGATAAGGTAGCTGATGACTTATAAGCTAGCTGATGAATAAGTTATGTTTGGCAAAAACTAGTTTATGAGCATGTGAAATGACCAAAAAGGGTATGTTAAAAATAAATAAATAATATTACTTAGGGGTATAATTAAAAAAAGTGTCAAAAAGCTCCCCATAAGCTACTCCAAGTAGCTTATCGATAAGCTAGCTTATAAATGTTGACTTTATATAATTTATGTGCAGATCCAAATGATTCTGTAAAAATAAAATTTGAAACATAAATTAGAACTTATAAGTTACCTTATTTTTGCCAAACAATGCCTAAATAATCGGGTGAATTATTATTTACGGTATTGTTTTGATAGAATAAAATCAAAATGAAACGTGGACTTTTTTACACATTGAAACCGGGTCTTGGAGGCCCGGCCCGATCTGAAGAAAAAACACGCACAAACAGAATCAATCGAACTTCGAAAACACACACAGAGATTGGTGACGAAATCCATAAACTGTTTGATCCGTAAACTCGAAAGTTTCAAATTTGGAGTTGTGGTTGGGTTCGGGGAGGGAAGGCAGATTTGGGGGTTATGATGGGTTTTAACAATCTCACAGGACCGGTGATGGTGGCGCTCGCCGGAGGGGGAGGGGAACCGTTCATCTGTTGTTGAATATAAATATACACAATGCTTTGGAAGTTTGTGGTAAGTTTTCCCCCAGCAATTGGTATGATTCTTATTGATGATGATGTTTTATAAAAAAACGTATTTGTAGATTTTTGTTTCTATCTTATGTTCGTTCAATTTCGATGCAATAATCATATGCTAGGGTTTTGATTTCTCTGAATACATGTCAACGCATTTTCAGTCACGGACTCAACCTTATTATATATGAAAATCTTCAATGGAGTCCCTAATATGGTTTATGAAGGAGGAGATTCATGTTTAGGTGGATTTGTTAGGCATAGGTGAACCCTAATCATGACTAACAATGAAAAGCTATTATAAATACTGTCTTTGTTGTCTATTCCTTCAGATTTTGATTTTCTTTAATTGTGATTTGTTACCATACTTGATAAGAACTGTAGTAAAATTAAGGTTTTAACCAAGGAATTGCGTGAAAGGTTGATGTTTGAACTTGAACCTTTGACTTGCTTGTTAAGTGAGTGAGATGTTAATGGTAAATCGTAGCTGAAGGATGGCTGGTTATTCATATATTATAACAGCAACCAGAATTCTGATCCCTGATTCAGTTAAATCACATTTTAGTAATCATAGATCATGCATACGAGCCTTTGGCATGCATACACTCACAAGCTTAAAAATTGAAGTGTCACACCCTTCGTTCCTAGTAGAGTACATTTTGAATACAAATATGACGGCCCCGGGGGTTCAAATTTTCTTATCACTAAACATTTTTTTATTTCTATTACTCTATATATTCAAATGTAGTTATCGTTTTTTCTTAACTAAGGAAATTATCTTAGTCAAACTTCAAAGTTACAAAAGTTAACCCATTTGACACTTGACTCTTTATTCTAACTTCCAAGGATGGAGGTGGTAGTACTTTAAGACGTGAGTAGAGGAATTGAAATTTGGAAAGTTTTCATGTTAAACTTAATTGTTTGCGTGTTCATCATCATTACAAATAAACTGATTATATTAATTTTTGGTCCACAAGATACCTCTTATCTTATCTTCGTTACAAGGTATCTTGTATATTTAAGAGTGAATGTGATGTCAAACTTTCCAATTAAGTACATAAATAAATATAAGGTATTATCGTTGACATTGATTCTCGTATAGTTTCCATTTTCTTCTCAGATATGGAGTTATTATATGTCTAAAACGTTCGTAAGAACTGAAGCTGCAACTACTTAAAACAGATCAAATCCTTCCCACCTTTCTCCAAACACGTTCTCTTCTTCAGCTTGAGGAAACCCGTATCAATGAACCAGACACCACCCAATTTGTTATGTATGCCTCCCACTCTACCGGTGGTCGTGGGGGATTTCGAGGAAATCGAGGTAGATTTCGAAACAATCGAGGTGGTCGCCGGGATCGTAGCTCTTATCCTAACTCTTACCCTATTCAACACCAAGGATATCACCAGTTCTGGTACTCACAACCCTCTTCCCAATCAATACTTGGTCGTCCTCCAACACGTCCAGTCCCATCTTACAACAATCCTCCAACACGACCACCTTACAATAGTCCTCAATTTGGCCATCAACAACAACAATGGGGACATGTCAGGTACTCTGTCCCATCCTCACCAACAATCCAGAGCACACCGTCTGAATACCCACCATCATCTCCGACATGGCCTACAGGTTCTTCTATGAGCGCGGAGGAACTTGCACAAGCTTTCAACACCATGACCATTGCTCCTCCAACCGACCCAAATTGGTACATGGACACCGGTGCCACATCTCATATGGCACACAATCCGGGTAAATTCTCAACTATTTTTAACTTGAGCAGTAGTTCTCCTAAACATGTTTATGTTGGCAATGGCTCCCCCCTCCCAATCACTAACATTGCCACCTCCAAAATTCCCTTCACCCCCTTTACTTTACCTAATGTTCTTGTTACTCCTACTCTTGTCAAAAACTTAATTTCTGTTCGTCGGTTTACTAATGAAAATAATTGTTCAATCGAATTTGATCCAAGTGGGTTTTCTGTGAAGGATCTGCAAACCCAAGCCGTGATTCATCGGAGCAATAGTCGGGGTGACCTGTATCCCCTCAACCCTCTTCAACCAGCTCCGTCTCGGCATCATGCTCTCACCACAACCACACAATCTTTGTCTCCTCTCGTGTGGCATCGACGTCTCGGTCATCCCAGCAACATTGTCATGTCTCATTTACTTTCTAGAAATTTAATTTCATGTAGTAAGTCTTGTAATGATACAATCTGTCATGCTTGTCAACTCGGTAAACAATGTCGTCTTCCATTTCGAACCTCTTTAACTCGTAGTGTTTCGCCATTCGAGATTATTCATGCGGATCTTTGGACTTCTCCTGTTGTTAGTCCTTCTGGCTTTAAATATTATTTGGTATTATTGGATGATTTCTCACATTATACATGGACATTTCCACTTCGTTTAAAATCTGATGTGTTTGAAATTTTTACTCATTTTCACAAACTTATTCAAACTCAATTTAACACCTCAATTAAATCGTTACAATCTGATAATGGTCGAGAATTTCGTAACTCTGACTTTAAACATTTTTTTGATATCCATGGAATTACAAACCGTTTTTCTTGCCCCCATACATCACAACAAAACGGACATGCTGAACGTATGCTCCGGACGTTAAACAACATGATACGTACACTTCTATTCCAAGCCTCCCTTCCTCCCCTGTTTTGGGTGGAAGCCTTGAGCATGGCCATCCATCTAACGAACATATTGCCAACCACAACCCTCTCAAACAGAACACCTCACGAAACAATATATTGCCGCCCGCCAACGTACTCTCATCTGTGTATCTTCGGTTGCCTTTGCTACCCGAATCTCATTGCCACTTCACCCCATAAACTTTCACCTCGCTCCACCCCATGTGTTTTCCTTGGGTATCCTCCATCCCAAAGCGGTTATCGGTGTCTCGATCTCGCTACCGGTCGTATTATCGTGTCCCGCCATGTTTTCTTTGATGAACATACATTCCCATACACACCGAACCCCTCTTCTTCTCAACCAGCCTCTACCACTCTTCCCTTACCTGTTTTCCCACCATTTCCTGCTGTTTGTATACCCTCCCAGCACCCGCTCACGGTCTCTCCCATTCCTAGTACCATAACTCCACCTACCGCTACTCAACCTCCCGAAAATATCGACTGCCCCCTCGCCATTAGCCATGTCCAAAGCATGCCCTCCCAAAACATTTCCTCCCAATCAACATGTTTTCCTTCTAGTCCTATAACATCCCCAACTCCCACAACTTCAATTTTGCCTATATCTCCCTCTCCACCATCTATGACCCCTCTTCATGACTCTCCTCACCCTCACCCTCATCCATCTACCACACTGATGCAACCACCATCACAAACCACAGCAAATCACTCCCTCTCTACCCACTCTATGACAACCCGTAGTAAATCTGGAATATCAAAACCCAGACAAATCTTTTCCCTCACCACCTCCACCAACTCTCAACAGTCCCCTATTCCCCAAACTTACCGCCAAGCCATACAGGACGCAAATTGGTTCAAAGCCATGTTGGAAGAATATACTGCTCTTGTTAAAAATAATACTTGGGATATTGTTCCGCGCCCCCCATGTACTAACATTATCAGTAGCAAGTGGTTGTTCAAAAAGAAACTTAACTCCGATGGCACTTTGGAACGATACAAAGCTCGTTGGGTTGTCCGTGGTTTCACTCAACAACCTGGTGTGGATTTTGGTGAGACATTTAGCCCTGTCGTCAAGCCCGCAACCATTCGAACAGTACTTAGCATCGCACTATCTTGTTCTTGGCCTATTCACCAACTTGATGTGGCTAATGCTTTCCTTCATGGAAACTTATCTGAAACAGTGTTTTGTGAACAACCCCCTGGTTTCATTGATCCATCCAATCCTCATGGTGTTTGTCGCCTCAAGAAGGCCTTATATGGCCTTAAACAAGCTCCTCGAGCCTGGTACGAGCGATTTTCCAGTCATATAAATTGCATGGGATTCAAGAGCTGTCGCTCTGATTCGTCATTATTTGTTTATCATCGACATGGTGCCACTGCATATCTCCTTTTGTATGTTGACGACATCGTGCTTACAGCCTCATCCACCTCTCTTCTCAAACAAATCATTCAACATCTCCATACTGAATTTGCTATGAAAGATCTTGGTGATCTACATTATTTTCTCGGCATCTCAGTTACACGCTCCAAAGACGGTCTGTTTCTTCATCAACATAAATATGCCGCTGACATTCTCCAACGAGCTAACATGACCTTGTGCAAGCCTTGCTCCACTCCTGCTGCCGCCATATCCAAGTTATCCAGTAACGCTGGACGTACATTTCGAGACCCCACATTTTATCGTAGCCTTGTTGGAGCGTTACAATATCTCACCTTCACAAGGCCTGACATTTCCTATGCAGTTCAACAGGTGTGCTTGTTCATGCACGATCCTCGTGATCTCCACTTCACAGCCTTGAAGCGCATCCTCCGATACATCAAGGGCACAATGGACCATGGTATACACCTTTACCCATCTAGAGATAGCTCCATTGTCGCATATTCCGATGCCGATTGGGCGGGCTGCCCAGACACTAGACGATCTACCTCAGGTTATTGTGTGTTCATGGGTCCCAATCTCATCTCTTGGTCCTCGAAGCGACAAGTTACCATCTCTCGCTCTAGCGCCGAAGCCGAATATCGAGCTGTCGCCAATGCTGTCGCGGAAACAACATGGCTTCGCAACCTCTTGATCGAGCTTCATCGACCGGCCCATAAGGCCACTCTGGTATACTGTGATAACGTTAGTGCTGTTTATCTTACGAGCAACCCAGTTCTCCATCAACGTACTAAACATATAGAGATCGATATCCATTTTGTTCGTGACAAGGTAAAATTAGGCCATGTTCGAGTTCTTCATGTCCCGTCAACCCACCAATTTGCCGACATCTTCACAAAGGGACTTCCTGCTCCATTGTTTCAAGAATTTGTCTCCAGTCTTCACGTTCGATCGTCTCCCGTTGTGACTGCGGGGGAGTATTAGATATGTGTATTCCTCTTATGCTATACTTGTACAGTGCTAGTAGAGCCCTAGCCCAATAGCCTTCCCATAGCCCAATGGCCTTACCATTTTGTATATAATTACTGTTTCCTCTCTATAATAGAATCATCAGAAAATGTTTGCTATCTGACAGCTAACTCTTCCATGACGACCGAAGACGAAAACTAATTAACAATCTTCAGAGTTGAATAATTTTTGAGCATATTGTGGTACCATGCACGAGCGATTTCTTTTAGCAAAACCAGACTCTAAGAGCATCTCTGAACGATAACATATCAAAGCTCTGATTCAAGCACAAAGGGGTTGATAAGAAACTTCCCTTATAAACAGAAAAAGGTTGCATTGTCTACAATAAGGGCAGTACCAGTCCCCAGCTCCATGAATCCTTGAGGGTGTAATTTAAGAACTTTGAGAGATTTGATGGCATAAAATGGGTGATTTTAGATTGGCATATATTACTCATTTGGTGATCTGACATAAGGAAAACCTACAATTGACCTACAAACATTAGACCTGTTGGAAATAGAACCATCTTCCAATGTTGGAATTGTGTACTTAATTACTTGTTTCTTTTGCATATTTGGAACATGCAAGTATGTTTGATCTTGGATCAAACAGATTACATCTTGAGCGTCTATCATGTTCTACCACATTGATTTAGTTTCTTTATCTGCAAACAATATTTTTTTCTGTCCTTGTTCTTATGAGATTTCAAAGTTGCGTGGCTTAGATTTGGGGTGGGGCAATCCGACATTGAAGGTACTCTTCGAGAATCCATCTTCCAATTTTCCTTTTTAGTGTTGCCTACCGATTTTGCACAAATGGTAAAATCTTGTTTCATTTATTTGTTGATTTATATCTTTACCTTAATTGTGGCTTCACTTTGTATTCTTAACTACCATCATCTTATCTGTTGTATCGACTTAGTAGAAATTTATGTAGCTGAAGTAATGCTTTCCCCCAAAGTTATTTAAGCACATGAGTTGATTTTTTTTTATAAAAAGGTACACAGTTTTAGAAATGTGCAACTATTACACTTTTTAATCAACTATTCGACTATTTTACCCTTAATGATAGAGGGAGTAATGAGTTTCTCCATCTGATAAGTAATGGTAGAATTGGAAAATAGCACTTTTGAAAGTGGACACTTATTTTTGGAATTGAGGGGAGTATATGTTTTACTTTGGTTAGGTACAAGCTAACATGTATCAGGTACAATCAAGCTAACATATATATATATATATTTTATTTAATTCAAATTGTTAATAATCAAATCAAGAAATGTACATTTAACAATAATTTTGGGATTTTCCTTTTTCACTTGTACTTGCCACGTTTGTATTTGTAGTTAGACTCTTTAGATAAAAAAAAACCTTACATGTACTTGTATGCATTTGTATGAACAACAGTCCCTTGATTCTAGTAGACAATAGTCTTCAGTCTCTTTCTTGCAAAAATTGAAACTTCACTCACCAAAAATGTCAGAAGTGCGAAAATTTCAGTGTCAAAAAACACATAGCTTTCAGCCTCTTTTTCTCCCCCTTGTTTTCCCACTTTTTCAATATAGGGTTTGGGTCCTCATAACTATACACAAACCCTCATTACTACTTGTACTAAGGGCCTGTTTGTTAGCAGCTTAATGAGCTTAATGGAAATCACAGCTTATACAGTCAGCTATACCTGTCTGTTTGGTAGTGGCTTAACGATATAGAAAATGGCTTATTCAGTAAGCTTTCAGGGGGCAGCTTTATGCAGAAAGCCAAAAAAAATCCAAAGCTGCCTCTCCCAAATAAAAAACATTCTCCTTCTATCTATGAAAACCCCCCCAAACAAAAACCTTCACAATCTATACAGACAGATTAATTCACACAAACACAGCTTTATCCATACAGGACTTGATGAAAAACCATCCAAACAACCCCTTAAGATCCTCTTGTATTGTTCTTGATGTTAATTTTGTTGAATTGCCTATATTATGCGCCTAGAGATTAGATTAGAGAAAACTGTAGCAGCCAATGAATATACGAGTCAAATTAAGGGGATTTAGTGCTGGAAAAGGAATTGATATTTAGTGATTGATATCTTATTAGCTTTAGAACATGTATCTGGGAGTTGGATCCGACTAAAGCCTTAAACACCATCGATCAAGTAATCAAACACAAGTTAAACTACCAAGTAGTATTAGCATACTGTAATTGATTTCAACACTAGTCTTGGCACATCCACATAAAACCAACTAGTGGCAAGGGATGAATTCCAAGTTTGAAATACATACATATATATATATATATATATGAAACTAAGCTTATATAAACTAGTAAGGGAGCTAGGTGGCTAGATTAGTTATCAATAAAAGAAACCCTTATTACGGGCGGGTTTTCTTTTAGGATAGTCCACAAGCAGCGTGCCGCCATAGATGTTGGTGGCTTGGTAGCAATCGACCACCATCTCTGTGTTTTTGGCTGGTTCTTGCTGAACAAAATAAGCCTGTAGCGGTGTATATTGACATTGGTGCACCTGCTCTTGAGTTCTGGTGGTAATTGGTGGAGCCGATGATGGGTGCTTGGTGTTACGCCCCTCTAGGAGATCAAACGCTTCTGATCTGATCATCGAAAGCTCCGATTTGGTTTTCGAGTAATATGACATTTTCACTAAGAGAAAAAGGAAGTAGTACTTCTCTTTGTTGTGTTTGCTTATGGTTTGTATACACATAACACATGCCTTTATATATAGAAAATTAGAAAACTCAAAGACAAGTGTCCAATTTCATTAGTGGTATTATTTTTCTTGATTTTTAAATTGTATTATCTTTTTGGAAATTATTCTCTTATTTATACGTGGAATAATATGTTTGGTTGAATTCCCATTTTGACTGAATGATTTTCTTTTATCCATATGAGTAACTAACTGTCTATATAGAGATGGTAGACAAATCAAATAAAAACTGTATAAAAGTTAGAAATCGTGAAAACCAATTTGTGTATTGTTTCATCTATGAAACAATACATTGAAATTGGCATGTAACATTTGATCGGTTTCTATTTTGATGTTGGGTCTGTAAATGTATATTAAATTTAATATATTAATAGGAAACTCTGTTTATAAAAACAAGTTGCATGGGAATTTCCTTTTGCAAAAAAATATATTTTGGGAATATTCAAAAAATATGTTCGTTTTACTTTTAGAAAATATTAAAAGCAAAATGGGGAAGGAATAAAGGATCGAAATACTGTGGAAGAGAAGTAGATTTGATATAAACGATTATGCATATAAAAAAATGGGCCGGATCCGGATCTATCCATATCCGATCTTTGGTTATCTATACGATATTTGCAGGAACAAAATTGTCGAAAGTCTGTTATTCTCTTTAGCGTGTGTTCATTTTATTCTTTCCAATCTTTTAATAAATTATGATTCGGTGATTCCTTCTTAATTAATTTGTAGTTGGATACGCTTTTTAGTTAATTCATACACAAAGTGGAGTCGTATAGTAGCTCCTTTGAGTTCAAATAACGTAAAAGGCTTTCATTGTTGCAAGTTGTCGTTTTGTAGTAAAGGTCGACTGTTAACTCGGTGTCTCTAATAACCTATTTGGACTAATTAGATGATTTATCTTCGATAAATGTTGAAACTTTACTTCTCTATTGAAAAAATCTTTTTAAAGAGTAATTTAATAGAGTAAGCTAGAATATCATGTTCATGTGGCTAATCTATGTTTAAAGAAAAGGCTTAAACTTTTGTTATGTAATAAAATAGATGGTGGATTTTCTATATAATATTCTTAGGTTGGTTTGCTATAACCCATGTTTTGAAATTTCGTTGTTATACGTTTAAACTTTATGTTATGTTAGACATCATGATGCTGAGGGGTAAATTTTGCGAATATGGAATAAAATGAGACTAACAAGTAGTTTATTAAACGTTTACTGTACAAGCATATATCGATAAAAGTCATCATCTTCACTGATTTTATCGGGTAGCCTTTTTCAGCCATCAAAATAAAGTTAAGTGTTAATCCGGTAAGAGTCTTCACCTTCATTTATCGGGTAAGATTTTCGATCTTTGTTATACTTTCTACCAGGTAAATTTTTTGGTTCTTATGATGCTCATCCGATAAACGTTTGGTTGATTCCTAAATAATCTTAATCCATAAAGTTGTTAGAAAAGAGAAACATAAGTATCATCCATTATCATTCAGATTAAAATTGGGTTAGATATATGGATATGGCGATACGCAATCTTTGGCTTAGATATTTATATATATATAATTACTAAAAGCTCCATTATTCTCTTGGTGATTAAAAAACCTATACTAAAATCATCAATTAAAAGATATTCGCATTTATCCTTCCATGCCAATCTTTTATAATTTTAATTTGTTCTTCGTTATAATTTCATATTCTTCGATCATATACAAAGTGGCAACAGGTCCTCGGAAAAAGGTTATTTTATCTATAATTAAATAAACTATTTTTGTTTTTTATACTTTAAAAAAGATTTAAATAATACCCATTTATGTAAGCGTAAGAATTTTATGAATATGTGGCGTGTTTTATACTTTTTATAATAGAATGAGGAGTTCTATTGATATGATATAAATGGTGTTAATTTAATAAGGAAATAAATGATGCTGATTACAAAGCGAATGTTGAAATTAAAAGATGATGTTAATTTAATCAGGATTCCTTGATTCCTTCTCCAAAATAATTGAGAACTGGAGATATTTTTTCAATCATTTACAAAGTGGTGGCGAAGATATATATCCTCCTTTCATTATGACGCATTATTATCAAACGTCATGGTGTCTTTATTATCATTATCTTCTCAATACAATTAAAATCAAAATCAGTTCATGTTTTTTGTATTTTACTATTGTCAATCCAGAATTTTTGTTAAATGGGTGTATCTTTAAAATGAATCAGATGTTTGTAAATTGTACGATATGTTTTTAGTCTAGTTTCACGATTTCAATGATTTTTTTGATTGATTTCGAAAGATTTTATAAGTTTTTTAGTTGATTTTGAGATATTTTTTCAATATTTTGGTTAATTTTAAGGAAGTTTTTTGATTAATTTTCTAGAGATTTTTTTGTTTGATCTTCCTTGTATTTTCTATATCCCGGAACACCGCTTAAATTTTAGGGGTGCACCTTTCTTACCAAAAAAGATATATATTTAAAAAATCAGTTGAACAGATGAACATAACCCATTCGAGCATGGATAGGTTGATTAGGTTCGTCCTTGTATTTTACCATAGGAAATGTATGAAAAAAGTAGGTTAAAATAAGGGGTATGAATAGAATACTGTCTTTTTATAAGACTATGATATGCAGTTTTTGTTTTAAAACAGATGTCACGTAAATTTATAATTAATTATCTGCAATGTTTTAACTTTCTCTTCTTAATTTTGGCCTGCTTTTTTTTCTTTCTTATATATGGTTTTTCTCCCTTTTATCGATCATGCATGCAAACTTCTCTTAATTTTAAGTTTAACCTTGCCTTCAATGCAACCTTTTTGTTCATGTTGGTTTTCTTTTTGGATCAGTGTGTTCTTACCCTTCCTTCTTATATTATTTCCTTCTAATTAATGAAATCATTTCATCCCTAAAAACATAATTCAAATAAGAATGAAAACACACCAATTTAGTAATATATATTATTTATATATCACACACTAATCGATTCGAAACAATCTTGGCACATCCACGTAAAACCAACATAGCGGCAAGGGATATCGATCGAATCCAAGATACATACATACTATGCGTACCTTTTACGTCCTATATATACTTAACAAACGTACATACATTATACGATATATATATATATATATATATATATTACTAAAAGAAGAAACCTTTACGGGCCGGCTTCCTTTTAGGATAATCCACAAACACAGTCCCACCGTACATCTTGGCAGCATCGTTACAATTTATGACTCTCTCGGCTGTCATCCTCGTGCCAGCAGATACCGGGCCATCGTACACTTGTTGTTGAACTAAATAAGTTTGTTGCGGTTGATACTGATACTGATAGTGAAACAGTTGTTGTGGGTTTCTTCTTGGTGGAGCAGTAGCCGATGGTGGCTTCGAGTTATAATTATGACCACCACCAGCTGAGAACATATAATTATCTAGGAGATCAAAGGTTTCTTTGCCAATATTAGCAAGATCAGCTGTGTTCTTGGAATAATATTCCATGATTAATATTGGGTGATCAAAGGTTGAGAAAATTAAGGAAGTTTTGTTGTTTGTGTTTTCTTTGGGTTTGGTGTGTATGGATCGAAGAGACCATATATGCCTTTATATAGAATGTTTAATGCAACTTTGTTAAGAAGATTAATTAGTACTTTCCATAAATTTAGTAATTCTTTACTTTATAATAACCTACATTTATATATTCTTTTGGAATAATTAATATTCTCTCTTTTTGGCTTATTCCTTTTGGATAACAATAGTTTAAAAAAATTTCAAGTTCTTTTCGATTTTGGTGATTTTCATTACATATAGCTATATATATTTCAAACACAAAACATGTTAGTTATATTAACTTTCATATTTATAAATTTTATTCAAAACTAATGATTTTCAACTAAACATTAAAAACATAAAAATTATGGTGTTTTCATCTCCAATACAGTACTAAAACACTAAAAAAATGTTGATCTTTATATTTAAAGGTCAATAAAATAAGCTTCTGTAATATATAGTAATACTGTATTCAACTTTTATAATTATATATTTAGATTAATAGTTTAAATAGTATAATAATAAATATATATATATATATATTATTTTATTATTATTATTATTAAAGATGTTTTAGTGTTTTATTAGTGTTGTACGATGAAGTTGAGTTTTTTTATTTGTGTTCAAGGGACCTATTAGATACATCAGATCAACCCACATATCAAACGTGATTCATGAATGAGTTTGATATTAAAGATGATCAATGATCCGGATCCTCTTACGTCTCACATTAACTCTCCTGACACGATCTTTTATATATATATATATATATATATGTATCCATCCATCTATAGGCATGAGATCGTGTGAGATGTGAAGTTATATAATGTAAGAAGAGTAAGAAGAGATTTGAACCCTTGATCACTTTTAATCTCACACCCGTTCATGAATTGCATTTCTTACGAGAATTGATCCGGTGCATCTCGGTGCATCTCATCATAATCTGCATCCAACAGTGGAGATCCCTTCTTACACTTCTCACTATAACTTCTCTTCTTACCAGAATCCAACCCTCCATAGATCTATATATGTATATAAACACACACATACAAGTGATAGTCTAATGGAATCCCAAACAAGGAAACATAGTTTTTACGGATGCTCCAATTTACTATTGGCCTCCACGGTTACGTAGGCAAACCCAGCTAAATAACTTACAGGCCACAGATACACCAACACCTCCCATGGTTAATTAAATACCTAGATAGAAATTAGTTATTGTTTTCCACTTAACTTATCCCAAAATAAATTCATTACTTCTTTGTTATTAAGGTAATATTGTCTTTTGGTTAATTAAACAGTCAAATAACTGTACATGTGATCTTAAACTTAACCGTGTTCTCTTTTTCATTGTGGATATTTGTTTGTGACAGAAGGAGTAACATATATGTTACGAGATTAAAAGCAGTATGTCCCTCAAATACTTTTCTAGATGCGCACACCACTATTCAATTATTCGTATTCCCAAAGAGCATATAATTAACTCTATTCGGTAGAAATATAGAACAAGCGAGGGGCCATTTCAATTGGCTCCAAGAACGTGTACACGTGCACCATGCACCAAAAAACCTAATCGGTCAAACGATACTTATACGATTGAACCTAAACATCTTTCTATCTCTTTATTTCAATAATTGAGATTCCCTAATCCACCATCTTGTTAATCTTGATAGTTAATGTTGGTTATATATAATTATTATATATACAAGAGATGTTTTTTTGTCGAATCTCTTAATGCATGATGTTTTACGAAAGTTTTTATTTCAGTTACGTGAGAAGATAGCTATAGAATACTCATAAATTTTCTATAAAACAATTCATCAGGAAAACAAAAATCAGCCGTAAATGAATGTAAGGGTGGAATAAACTATATCAGAATATTAGGGCATACATATGCGATAGGCAAACGAAGGAAAGGGAGATAATGTATACTTTGTGGAACCAAAAAATAAATAAAAGGAAATTAACTTAAATGACCATATTTCACGATCAATTGACTTCTAATCATTTCTCTCCTCATAATTTTACCGAAATGTTATATTGTGGACCTGACAATTTTTTTTTTGGGAAATGAGGTCAGATCCACGCTTAAAAAAACGTGACCCATGACTATTGAGGACCTGGATCCGTAATATTACGAAACCTGACCACATTTCCTGAAAAAATATCGTTTAGTGTGGTCCACAATATTTATTACGAACCTTGGACATTTGGGTAAATCAAAAGAGAAACGATTAGGAAGTCAATTGGGTTGTGAAATATGACCATTGGAGTCAATTTCCCAAAAATAATTATCTTATTCCCTAAATGTTATATTTTTAGTTTTTTTTAACAACGACATTTTACTAAAACACTAGCAAGATGCTAGATGAAAATTACAAAACAGAGATAGCAAGGGAGGGACCTTGAAGCCATCTGGCCCAATTAATATTATACCAGTTACTTCTAAAATGCACCCAGTTATATGAGTGCATTATAGTGCTATCCGGAATCACCGCCTTACTAGGTTTGGTAGCTCCGAAAATTAGGAATCCAATTATGAAAGGACTATATTGGCACTGTGGTAAATTTGTTCAATTTATACTAGTTTGTTTCATATATTCAACATTTTTTAATAAAACATAGTTTTTATCAATTCAAAATATTTATTACACCCTCATATTTCATTCCATATTAAATCATGTAAATGGTTAATCAAGTTAAATGATAATTTTACAACTTGTAGCCTCTCTAACAGATTTTTTAAAATGGAAAAAATATAGATTTTAAACATGTATTTTGTTTAATTGACTCTCCAAAACTTTCTCCAAAATAAAATAAATAAAAAAGAAAATGTGTGTAAAAATCTTCAAATTTGAAGAAAATCCAAAAATGATTACAATGAGAAATGATTGTTTTGTTTAAATATATTTCTATGAATAAGAAACTTTAAAATAAATTTTGTTAAAAAGAATATTTAAAGAGATTAATAATATTTTATTAGATAAATGAAGTACTTTAATAATGTAATTAATGTTGTAATATTCCAAATCAAAATTTTATTGAAGTTGAATATACTTTTATTTTAGAGATTTTGAATTTTAATTTTATATTTTAAATAAATTAAAAATCTATTGAAGATGCTTCTTGAGTTCTTGGGTTGAAAAAAATAGTTCGGACAGTTTTTATATTATTCATTAGGCTGATTTCGACCTATTATTTTGAGTTGAAAAACTATTTCATGTATGTTTTCCGTTCTTTCATTTCTTGGTGCTCAGTTTTAATCTCATATTGTAAAAGTATAGGCATTTCATTAAGAATGAGATGTAACAAATATCATTGGTTCCAACTTAATGTCGATATTTTGAAATCCATATATGTGTTAGTTGCTTATAATTGTTGGGATCAATCATGGTTTTAAAAGGCGATCGAGCCATGGTGTGAGGTGCATCGATCTCTCACACACCACGTTAATTCGTTAACTCTCGTGGCAACCAGTTGTGTAAGGCATGGTACACGCCATGACATATCAAGTTTTTCTTAACACGTTATATTGACTTTTCTTCTTTTAAAGTTTGCGTTCTTTTTACTTTTACTTTGCGACAACACTTTTTGTAAGGCATCAGCACGTATGGTATAAATAAATGATTTTTCTTTTCTTATATGCAATTAAATTGTTCAATATTATTGGATAATACTGTAATATATAGTAAATATGATATACGAACTTGACGATTTAAGTCATGTCGTCTTAAAAAACATTGTGCCTCTATGGAAGTATTTTGTATAGGAAAAAGTATAAAGAAATCTAATTATTTCTAATCAGAAAAGCCATTAGAAAGGGCTTTGAATCCTTTCATGGAGAAGGTATAGTACTAGGTTTTTTCACATACTGCAACTAACTATTAAATATTCTGTAAACACTAAACAAACATGTTATATATAGTACTTGTATTTTGGGAAACTTAAAAGGGATATGGAATCCAAGATACATACACCTTTTAACGTACTATAACTTAACAAGCGTACACATCAGAAATAATACTGATTAAAAGAAGAAACCTTTAGGTAGGATAATCCACAAACATAGTCCAGCCATATATATATATATATATGTATATATCTTGGCAGCATCGTTGCAATTTATATCACTCTTTCCGTGCCATCAGGTATTGTTGAATTATATAAGCTTGTGGCGGTTGATAATGATACTGATAGGGGAACCGAGCTTGTGGGGCTATTGATCTTGGCAGCGCTGATGATGATGATGATGGTAGCTTCGAGTTATAAGAATCGATGAGAGCAAAGGTTTCTTTGTCAATCTTAGCAAGATTATGAGTTCTGTTCTTGGAATAATATTCCATGGTTATTGGGTGATCGATCAAAGGTAGAGAAAATTAAGGAACTTTTGTAGTTGGTATTGTTTGTGTATGGAAGAGACCATATATGCCTTTATATAGAATGTTTAATGCAACTGTGTTAAGAAACCAATTGGGGTTTATTCTTCTACATTTATTAATTATTACCTCAAATAGTATTTTATTTTCCACAAATTTTGTAATTCTTCTACATTAACTCTCTTAGTTGCAAATTTGTTTCAAATCCTTTTCAATTTTGGTGATTTTCATTTGTAATGATTTATTATCATGTAACGATATATAATTACGTATGTGTGTACGTGGTCGGTTTTGACATTTTCAAAGTTGTGTAAAAAACTAAATGCAGTCCTATATTATATATATAAGGGTTCAAACGATAACACATATTTTACAAGAATGCAAGAACATCTTTTTACTATAGTCAATCACATGTGATACTATATTTAAACACATGTGATATTGAATAAGACGAGGAGGACCTTTAGCGCCACCTAGCTAGGTTGCAGGCCAAGTCACTCGTACACCACTAGACCTCCTTACGTGTATTATGACATGTGATACGATGTTAATGTGATACTATAATCCCTCACATGTGGAACTAATTAACCAGAGACGCAAATGGCCTTTGGCACGACCTAGGTCGTAGGGTACGTCATCTGCACACCACCAGGTCTCCTCACATGTGATAAGTGTGTTCTCGCGTTTTCGTAAAATAGAGGTATTTGTTTGAACCTTCATATATGTGTATATACATATAGGGATGTTCAAATATAACCCCTGTAGATCTTACAACTAATACAACCCACTCATCCACCATCTATTTTCTTTTTTAGTTTCTTTCTTGATTTTTTTTAATTAATGGTAGTTGCAACTAATTAAATAATAATCGTTGATGATCAAAATGGACGGCCATGAGTAGGTTGTATGGGTTGTAGGAATACAATGGGTTGCACTACCACAGAACAGGGCATTTCCGACGGAAATATTTTCGTTGGAAATTTTCGACGGATTTTCGACGGAAGCTATTAAAAAAAATTAAAAATTATAATTATAAATAACCGTTGAAAATCCGTCGGAAACACAATCCGTCGGAATAGGCTTTTCCTACTACCCGTTTTCCAACGAATTGTTTCCGACGGAAACCACCATTTTTGACGGATTTCCGACGGATATGGCCGTCGAAAAAAGGGGTCCTACATTCTAGTGTTGTATAATAACGTCTCTCTCTCTCTATATATATATATATAATAGAAATTAGTTTCTTGGTTTCTAATTAATATGTAGTATCATCTTCGTCTTAAAATAAGATCCAAGTTTCTATTTTAGGATGTCTCAATAATTTTAAAAGTAAATGTCTAGTTAATTTCTAAATAATTCATTACTCCCTTATTATTAAGGTAATTGCCTTTTAGTTAACTAAATGGTGAAATTATTTCACATGTGATATTAAATGGTGTGTGTTTTTTAATTGTAGATATTTATTTTGGAACAGAGGACAAACGTATTTGTTATGAGATTAAAAGAAGTATGTATCTCAAATAATTTTGTAGATGCGCGCACCACTAGCTATTAACCTATTCGTATTCCCAAAGGGCATAACTCTATTTGATAGCAATATGGAACAAGAAAAATGGACGTTTCAATAGGCTCCAAGAACGTTTAATTACATGCCACTGTGCATCAAAAGCCTAATTGGTCAAATGATACTTATACGATCGTGCCTCGACATCTTTCATCACTTTATTTTCAATAATTGAGATTCCCTAATGCACCACCTTGTTCATCTTGATAATTACTGTAAAGGTGTTTACGAAAACTAATATTGGTCAAATCTTATAATGTAAAGGTGTTTACGAAAAACTTTTTCAGTTCAATGAGAGGATAGAACTGGCTACAGAAGATCACAAATTTTCTGTAAAATAATTCACTAGCTAACTAGGAAAACAAAAACCAACCATAATTGAATGTAAAAGGTCAAATAAACTATTGAAATATTAGAGCATGTATATGTGATGAACAATCGAAGGAAAAAGATGTGATGTGTAGCTCTAAATTTAGGCATTTTTAGTGAAATAATACTCAAAAATTAATGATCGTAAAAAATAAGCAATAAAAATTAATTTCTTAGCATATAACAATAGAAACTTATAGCTCTTTGAGTCTATTTAAATGAGTAATATTCCTTGTATACCAAAGGGCCTCTGACCTAGCGGTAACGGGGTTTTTACATCATCCTCAAGGTCTCGGATTCGAGTCTTGGGAGTGGTGGTTTTCCTAAAAATGGTGGAGGAGTGGGGGTTTATCCCCTGAGGTGAAGGTTCGGGTCCCGCATACTGCCCATATGGATGCCACTGTGGGTCCGAATCACTAACTAATAACTTGCCGTTCAAAAAAAAATTATTCCTTGTATAAATGAATATATATATATATACATACATACTATTGCTATTAGAAATATGTTATGTTTATATATTAATGAATATGAATTAACAAGATTCAAATACAAAACATATTGGAATATAAATATGGCCTTGTCATGTTAATATCCAATTTTTACCATTGCCTATATATCACATTTTAAAAGGTTTTTTTATATAATTGTGGGATTCGGGATCAACTTACGTGCACTGACTAATCCCTTGGATGACCATGAATTACTTGGAGTTATCGCACGTGAATCTCCCTGGCTATAAGTGCTCTGTTGCGTATTCAAATATTCGATTATGTAAAAGATTCTTGCAAAAGATTTAGGCCTTCCAATTTCTATTGATGCATTTCATTCTTATACAAATGGAACATCATGTTTTCTCGATCCAACTTCAACTCTAGAACACGACTCGTGGTGTTGTGCCTTCGATTGATTGAGGCTTGATTGATAACTTTGTGTTTTGTCTTGCTAGGTGGAACATAAAAAGTTAAGAACACAATACATTTTCCCTAAAATAATTAATCATTCACTCTTCAATCGACAAAAAACAGTTTTTGCCACATTTATTCCCTTCAGTGAGGGTAATTAGTTTCAAGCAATGGGTAGTTAATTTGTATCAGTGATGAGTTTGTTTGACCGTATTTTCCTAGTATGTTGATTACGACATGAAATATCATGCTAAATTTCAATAGATAATGTTGTCTAAATATATTTTTAGTTATTAATGGTGTTGTAATAAAATTATACAATTTATGCTAGTTTGTTTCATTCAATAGAGTCATATTTTATTCAACATTAAATCATGTAATTGATTAAATGATGATTTTATATCATTCATACTTCAGTTTAAAACAAATAACAACCCATATCTTCACCGAATTAAGAGCATCTCCAACAGCTATTATAAATTTTTTCTAAAATAGCATATTAAAAGTCAAAATCTCTATAATAATTTGCATCCAACTCCAACAGCTACTCTATTTTAGCAACTTTATCATTAACAATATTAATAAAATATTCCATCATTTAATAAAATATTATTTATCTCTCCTACACACTTAACTTCAATTATTTTGATTGGTTGAATATAATTAAATATTGTTTCTCTCTCTTCTATATATTTTTAGAGATTCTCTAAATTTAGAGATTTTTCTTTTCTTTTTTCCCATTTTTCTATTTTAGCAATTAATATAGCATAGCTGTTGGAGCACTTGAATTGCTAAAATCTCTTATTTTTCTATTTTACAATAGCTGTTAAAGATGCTCTAAACCTTGTAATTCTCTATTTTAGTGCCTTGTATAGGTTGTGGATAGCATCAAAAGCTTTTTCATGGCAACAATGACTATAAGAAAAAAGGATCTGGTGTAATATTTATAGTGATGACATGTGTCATAATTATAGTCAATTTTAATTTTTGAAAACTATACAAGTCTACAGCGGTCAAAATCTTTGCTATAAGTCAATTTTTTTTGTTGGCAAAATTACCCTTTGACCTACGGAAATTTCAGCGACTTTTTGTGATGACATCGTCGATATAGATTTTTGTTTCAAGTGTTTTTTTCATTAAAAAGTTTTATCTTTTAGGAAAAAAAAACTGATGACCATCATTGTTGGGTTTTAGCACCTAAAGAAAAAGTTTTTGGGCCCAATTTTTATATTATTGTTGGGCTGATTGTTGGCCCATTATTTTGAGTTGAATGAAGAGGATGGCTATTTAGGGCTTCAAAGGGGGCCTCTTTTATATTTTTATACAGAGCCGATGTTTTAAAACCCGGATTTTTAGTTGACCCGATATGATAACCGGATCCTGGGTTAACTGGTTTAATTATCGTGTTAACCGATTTTAATAATTCTCTTAATTTCTTGTATTTTTTCATTTTCATACGTACATACATATATATATATAAAGTAATAATTTGATGTCTACAAGTTCCAACATTAAAAATACACAAACAACAAGTTTTACATCAATCCAAATACATTAAAAAACACCCACAATACACATTTCTTTAATATTTTTTTTTGAATTTTAATATAAAAACGGGTTTAACCGGGTTTTTGAGAAACCCGGCCGGGTTGAAACAGACCAGTCATATGCATTAACCCGGTGTTAGTTATCCCGGTCCAACCGGCCGGGTTAACCCACTTTTAAAACATTGTATAGAGCCGCTGGGCTGATTAAAAAAGCCGTATAAAAAGGTCCAATTAAAGCAGCGATCAGCCGGCCCATTGGAGTTCTTGTGGACGGTCGTTGAATCCTCCGTTCTCGTTCTTCACCAGTCTCTGGAGATCAAAAGGTTTGAGGTGTGATTGATTCTTGGTTTTTATTTTTGTTTTTCTGATGCGTATTTGCATTGTCGTTGATTAGGCTTTGCTTCCATTGCTTCTGTTCCAGTTATTTATAGCTTATTTTGCAATTGCATTGCTGCTGTTTGGTAATTTTTTTGTTATTCCAATCGTTTGTGCTTCGTGATTTTATATATCGCTGCTGGAACAATGTATAAACAACGAGAAAAGTCCGAAATTTCCAGCACAATCATGAGCTAAACATATTTAGAGATCATCCGAGTGAAATTCCATGGCGCGATATGGTGCGAGTTTTTTCTCAACACGTTATTGACTTTTTATTTATTTTTCCTTAAAACCTTACATCCTTTTTATTTATTTTTCCTTTGATGTAATATTTTTTGTAAGCCATCGATACATGTGATATCAGTAAATGATTTTTTTCTATATGAAGTTATATTGTTTAATATTATTGGGTAATACCGTAATAGTAGAAAACATATACATATATATATATATATAGGGGAGGGTTCAAACGACAACACCCCAATTTAAAGAACAAAAGTACTCATTTGGACCACATCCCATCAATAAAAAATCATGGGGGAGGCTAATGGCACCCCTAAGGTGTGCTTATGGCATCCCTAAGGGTGAATGTCATCCTCACACAAATGCATTAAATTTCGTACACACACCTATAAAATGCATTATATTCCGTGCCCACCCCTATATTAAGGGTGCCATTAGCACTCCCCAAAATCATATCTGATTCAATGAGGCCACTATTGAAAATCATGTATGATTTTTTATTGGTGGAACCCACATCATATGTGGTCCCAAACGAGTCTCTTTGTTTCTTTAAATTTACAAAGTTCTCATTTGAACCTTTTCCTATGTGTGTATATATATATAATATACTTATATACATAACATAATTATATGATACATGGACTTTCCACTTAAACCATGCCCTCCTCGAGAAACACCATGGCTCCGCCATACCACATCTCATTTAGAACGTTACCGTGCCAAACACCATGGAGTTAGGTGGGAGGACGAGTGGTACGAGTAGGCATGGATTATGCCAAATGTGGAATTGATGTTGTAATTATAAATTATAATGATTTGATACTACAATTTTGACTTAAACAAGTAAATGAAATTTTGTGAATCAACAAAGCATGTGGGTTAGTGGCTAAAAAGGGATGGTCTTGGTGTTCTTTATTTGATAAAATCTTAGTTTGTTGTTTATTTTGTATTTTTCTTGTTTGTGGTAACTGTCCATGTATAAAGTTTCAATCTTATTCGTTTTAGTAGTTAAATGAAATTCCAAGCCTAATATCATTTGAAGTAGTGTCAGTTGTGATAAATAGCTTTCAGTTTTAGTTGGTTTATTTTAGTATTTGAGCTTAATTCATAAGTTGAGTAGTTTAGCAAAGCAGATTAACACAAATAGTTGACTTAATTACAAAGCCCTCAAAAGAATTAATACCTTTCACTAGTAAAAAGTTAGGTTCAATTATAACTTTTAAACCTTGTTGTGACTGCATAGAATACCTTAAAAGTTGGAAATACAAGGGTAAAAGAAAGCCCCAAAAACTATCTAGGACATCAAATCACAAGAGCTTGACAAGAAGCTTTTATCTCCCAAATTACATATACTACATAATGAACTAACAATGCAGTACAACTGATATAATGCTTCTTAGTTGGGTTTATAAGGTGTTGCTGCTTGGTAAAAATCAATGACCATCCCTCTGCTTTCAGAAGCTGGAACGATCACCTGATGGATGGTGGAGTATGGTGGTCGATGCTGGTAAAGGCATAGCTGTTGTCGAGGTTGTTGATGATCATTAGGCTTATTTCCCTTTGGCCCGAAGCACTCATCCACCACCGTGAAACAGTCTATCCCGACTACAGCAATATCCACTATAGTCTTTGATGCCATCAAGAAGAAAAATAGTTTTAGCAGTTATAGAGAGGTTTGAGTTATGATGGAAGTTTGGTGCTTATTTATCTAGGCTGCATGAAGTTTTGAATAGGAAAAAGTATAAAGGAATCTAATTATTTCTGATTAGAAATGCCATTAAAAAAGGGCTTCGAATCAATTCTATTCGGATAGTAGATCGAATCCTTTCATAGAGAAGGTACTAGGTTTATATACATATACTGAAACTAACTATTAAATATTTGTAAACTCTAAACAAACATGTTATACTTGTATTTGTATTTAGGAAACTTAAGGAACAAACATTGGCTTCAAACCCAATTCATCCTAATTCAATCTCCCAAAGTTACCCGATAGAAACATCTGCAGATATCCAGATTCAATCCCAAATTCTATCCGTTTGTTATTCAGGTTATGATGAGTTTTGAGTTATTTTGTTGTCGTTCAAGTTTGGATGAAATAAAATAGGGAACCACCCAATTAACCCGAATAAGTGTTTGGGTAACTCGGATCGGGTGGCTTGACTTTCAGTTGCGTTTGGATGGATGGGTGATCTGTCAAACCCCGATAACTTTTTATTTTACATTAGAAAACAGTTGTAAGAACCATATTAAAACAACAATGCAAACAAAACATCAGTGGTGGCTCTCTTCAGCCAATACATTTGTAATATTCTATAGAATGGTGAATTTTAAGAAGTGTCACATTCGAATAAATGCACCCAAGCTTTTTAACATACTTACGTTACTTGCAGAAAAATTCCATCTACCATCAAATTTTGCAAAGTCGGCAACTCTATGATGCCAAAATCAACCAATAGTTCGTCTTGTCGTTCACTAATAATAGAGGATCTAAATGTTCTAGCTGGTACTTGAGAATTTGTAACTGTTAGGAGACCACATACCCAATAAAAAGAAATTTATGAATACCGTTATCATGTTTTAGGTGAAACTGTAGTAATATCTGTAGAAGTTACACCCCGTGTTTATTCTATAAAAACTGAACTGATGAGTTTAATGATAATTTGTAATAGATTTTCTAGCTGTTTTATGGACAAAACTTTAGGATAAATCACATGCTATGAAATTTCTAATTTTGCCATTGGTTGTATTAGAAAGGAATGTTCACTCTTTTAGCTTGTGATGTCAATCTTCATTTTATTTGATAATTTTTTAATATACTTGAGTCCACTGCTAACATCATAATTATAAGAGAGATCGAATGAAAAGGAAGAAAGGGATCAAGAGACCAAAGAATAATGAAAAATAAACTAACGTAGCAATCATAACTAACAACCAACAAACTTAACAAACAAATGGTACAAAATAAGCTTCTCTACGAATAATCTAAATGCTGTCTTCTATTTGCACCATAATGGAGACTACTAAGATCAAGGGATCAGTTGATGGGCGATTTCGAAAATCAATGAACTAATAGACGCACAAATGGGTTTAGGTCAGAGATCACTTTCATGTTTCCGTGATACAGGATGACTCTCATGAAACCAAACTTGGAGGGCCTCTCATTTTATGAAGGATGATATCAAAAAAAAATTGTTATGCTCAAAAGAATAAAAGGAGGAAATTTGTTTTAGGAAACAATTTCTCTTGGTTGGGAACTTGGGATGAATATGCCTATTACCTATAGCCTTCCCTGAAGAGGCTTCATACAACTCTTGTTTGAAATCTGGAAAACTTCCAAAAGCAACACCATTTTTTTAAGTTTTCTTGATTCTAGTAGACAAATAGTAGGCATAGGAATGGATAAATTAAGGATGATGCAAGCGTTTGCATAAAATGCCAAAGATTTGGAGTGCAAAGTATTGCAAGTATTTCCTTTTGCACATTTTATCTACATACCATACGATCTTCATTGGATGAACTGAGTGAAGAATCCTTTTTTCTTGTAACCACCTTGTCCTATGACTCCTATCTCTTTTACATTTTTTGTTTTTCGTATAAGAAAACTAACCATCTGCTCATTTCGTTAATTGGAGATATATAGTTTTTGTACCATGCATTGAGGGTGCTTTGAACATATCTTTTATATTCAGTTGTTGTGATTCTAGCTCAGATTTTTTAGTCAAGATGGTATTCCTTTGTTTGCCTTCTAAGTATGGGTCATTCATTTTCCACATGGTAACTTGTTGAAAGCAATATTTTTTTAGGGAACGCACGAAAGACCTTGAATTAAACCAAATTTATTAAATGATGGAAGATTGTATAGAAACAGTTTTAACTAGTATAGCACAAGGGTACCAAAAAGAAGCCCCAAACTTAGTAGAGACTGAAGCTTGCCTGTACACAAACTACCCAGGACATCAAACCACAAAAGCTAGACAGATGCTTTCATCTCTCTAATTACATACATATGCTACATATATATATATATATATATAAACTAACAAGGCAGTACTATTAATATATATAACTTTCTGGTCGGGTTTATCCATAACCGGTGTGCCTCTTCAAGATGTTGCCACTTTGTAAAAGTCAATGGCCACTCCTCTCATTTCAGAAGCTGGAAGGATCATTTGGTGAACGGTGGCGCATTGTGGCCGATGCCTGTAGCGGCATAGCTGTTGTGGAACATTAGGCTTATTTGCCTTTGGCCCAAAGCTCTCATCCACTGTGAAACAGTCTAGACCTACCATAGCACACTCCACCTTAGTCTTAGATGCCATCAAGAAGAAAAGCTGTATTTTAGAAGTTAGAGGAAGGTTAAAGTAGTATGAGTTAAGATGGAAGTTTGTTGCTTGATCTAGGCTGCATGAAGTTTGAGATCAGACTTCTTTTATAGATTAGAGAATGATTTCATGTTATCTTTGTTTTTCATTTAGGAATATTTTTTAGGAAAAAGTATAAAGGAATATAATGATTTCTAATCAGAAATGCCACTAAGAAATTGCTTGGAATCTATTCCATTCGGATAAGTATAGTGAATCCATTCATAGTAAAGGTCCATTTATACATTTCATGCATGAACATACAATCACATATTATGTGAATTCTACTTTAGAAGACTCAAGTTTATTATTTATCTATTGTTAGGTTCAAAACAGAATTGGTTTTTATTTCATTTATTTTGGTTTATGATTCTATTACATTAGAATTTTTCTGAAGAAACATGTTAAAACAAGAATCGCGAACAAAACCTAAGTTGCAAAGGTGGCAATTCTAAGATGCCAATTTCAAACTGATATTTCCTTGCTGTTTCCCTATGTTTAAGAATGTAAGTGCGTTAGTGGGCAGTTGAGGATTTCTAATGGTTTGGATGTCCTAGGGCATCTTCTATCACAAGCTGGTGAGCACCTTCCACTACTATATCGTCTCTAGATATTTTTTCTAGGGATTTTTTTTGAAATATCTAGATCAATGTCATGATCAGATGCTTTTTTCATGTAGTGTTTCACTGTTTTGTTCTAGGATATTATTATCTATTTTTTTCGATATTTTATTTTCTTTTGGAACATCTATGAAGCAGACACATGGTGTTCTAAAGATGGCCCATGCATGTCTTTAAGATTCTTCTTCTACCTAAGATTTGATTTGATACCTTCCTTGCCGCAGGTGCAAAAGCGATAAATAAAAGTAAAAGATTCATAATCATATTAGAGGGGGAGGCCAGGCCACGATGATATTGCCTTCTTACCAGTTCCTGTCTAATAATTGAGAATCGGAACAATCTATACATAAAAGATCAAGTAGAACATTTTTTTTCTGGATTTCTTTTAACAAGTGACGTTTGACCCAAGTGGTATATATAAGAAATTCTTTCAAGGTTTTTCTAGTGAGTACCTAAAATCATTTTGGGGTCACCACGCCTGGTTTCAACCAATTGTTCTTCCTCAATATATGCATTTTGATTTTAGTATATAACAAAGCATATGCCTTTCAATTTTGATTTTTGGTATTGAGTCGGGATATTTAGCTTGTAAAATCTTCATGGAAGTAAGTTCTACAAACTAACATCTATTTTTTTATAAGGTTTAGAGGAAGAAGCTAGCAGCCCATTTGATACAAGAAGCAGGGTGTTTAACATCTTTGGCAGGACTTTGGAGGCTATTGAGTAAAATAATAATTTTTTTTACAGGATCATGCTTCTATTGATATATCAGTTAAGGTCAGTTAGCTTAAATACCCTATAACAGAACATTCTACGAGTCTAAAAAAATAAAGAATGGCAAAGAGAAAACGTTAGGTAGATTTGAACCATGACCTTCAACACATTACCAAATCTTATCAAACTAAAAAACTAAATTTTTGATGGAACATGTCTCAAGATTCATATGAATTACTTCAAAAACTAAATGTTTGATGGAACTTTGTACTTTGTAGTATTTTATATGAAGTACATTGTATATATTGGTGACTGGTGAGTGAATGGCAATGATAAGAGTAATTAACAATAGGCAGCGTAACAGGGACGGACCTAGAATTTTTTTCAAACGATGCGCACCATTTGATTATAAGAAACAAGATAGAGATATTTTTCACAAAATCATCATTGGTCTAATGGTTAGTTGCTTTTCATATGTGAGGTCTTGTGTACAGGTCTTTTATTGCAATTTTGTTTTTCCATAAACATAATAAATCTGAAACTAAAAACTAAAAACTAAGAAAAGACACTAAAGGGATTCGAACTTGGGTCTGGGATGGAAGAAAAGCCTTGCAAACCAACTCTACCAAGGAAACTTACATCCTCATTGTAGTTTCAAAATATATATGGTGGCACCCCTCTGTGTCTGTCCCTGCAGCGTAAGTTAAAAGTTTTCTCTGCTGCAACTAAATTCTAACTTTTATCTGAAATTTGATACGACAACTTATGTGTAATCCTGGTGATTCATCGAACAGTAGAATATACGTGTGGAATTAACTTTTAGTTATGCGAAACCGCACCTAAGTCCGAAATTCTTATCATCTGTCCACCCTGACCAAGTTCTATCAACCATCTGAACATTCCCAATTCTTGATCTCCCTTGTAACACACTGTAATTATACTAACAGACCAATGTTTTTCATGCTTTAATATTAAATTTGGAGAAGCGTAGATATATATATATATATATATATATATATATAAAGAGAGAGAGAGAGAGAGCATATATAATAAAAAGTTTAACTATTATAGCACAAGGGTACCAAAAAAAGGTCTCAAGCTGAAGCATGTATGTACTCAAACTACACAAGACATCAAACAACAAGAGCTAAACAGATGCTTTCATCTCCCTAATTACATATATATGCTACATGCATTCATATATAAACTAACCACTTGTGCTTTGGATGAACTAACAATGCAGTACAAACTAATATAATACTTTCCAGTAGGATTTATCCGTAATCAGTGTGCCACCTCAAGATGCTGCTTTGTAAAAGTTAATGACCACCCCTCCGCTTTCAGAAGCTGGAAGGATCACCTGATGAATGGTGGAATATTGTGGTCGATGCTGGTAACGGCATAGCTGTCCTTGAGGTCGTTGCTGATCATTAGGCTTATTTCCTATTGGCACCACCGTGATGTCTAGATTCACCATAGTCTTTGATGCCATCAGGAAGAAAAGTGTATTAGAAGTTACAGGAAGGTTCTAGTACTTTTGAGTTATGAGGGAAGTTTGTTGCTTGGTCTAGGCTGCATGAAGTTTGAGATCAGACTCCTTTTATTTATATACTAGAGCATGATTTCAATTTTTCTTCCTTTTTTTTTATTTAGGAATTTTCTTAGGAAAAAGTATAAAAGAATCTAATGATTTAATGCCACTAAAAAAAGGGCTTTGAATCTATTCCATTCGGATAAGTAGATAGAACCCCTTCATAGGAAAGGTCCCAAGTTCATATTTTTGCACTGATTGCATATCTGCTCATTTTGTTGCTAGGGTAGTTTCCTCACAAGATTCCGTTGGTTTACCGCAAGCTGGTCAGCACCTTCTACTACTACTATATATATATATATTTATATATACACACACGCACACACACACACATATATATATATATATATATGTATGTATGTATGTATCTCCTTGGGATTTCTTGAATACCTTGATCAATGTTTTGTTTTGTGTTGATTCCTATTTCCTACGATATCCTAATTCCTATGTTGTGATCACATGCTTTTTCATGTAGTGTTTTGTTCTAGGATATTTGATCTCATTTCTTTAATCTAACTAATTTAATAATTTATTTTGGAACATCTAGGAAGCAGACATATGGTGTACTAAAGGTATAGTAGCTATCCCATTCATGTATATGTTGTTATGATTCTTCTTCTAACTAAGATTTGATTCGACTCCTTCCAAAACCTATAAATAAAATAAAAGTAAAAGATTCATAAGCATATTATTATTAGATAGGGAGGCCAGGCCAGGCCACCATGATATGCTTCCTTACCAGTTCCTGTCTAATAATTGAGAATCCGAACAAATTATATTTATACATAAAAGATCAAAATAGAATAGAATTTTTTACCCAATTGGTATATATCATCGTAGTTTCTGAAACCAATTGTTGTGGCTTCAAGACTTGATATTATATAACAAGCTGTTAGTATGTCGACATATTCTTCCATGATTTCCTAGTGAACTAAAAGCATTTTTGGGCTCAAACACGCCTGGTTTCAAGTTTCAACCACTTGTTCTCCCTCAATATATGCATTTTGACTTTTATTATATATAACGAAACATATTCCTTTCATTTTGATTTGTGGGTATCGAACATACCGTGTGTCTGAAAACACTACACGGAAAGAATTTTATAGCTACGCTTCCTATTATGACCACATAATGCCTGATCACTATAGTAGGTCATTGCCTTGACATATCGTCACCATACGGTTTTTATGTTATTTTGGTTACCCTTTGTCGCAATAGACTGACTGTTAAGTTTGGTGGGAAAGACACTTCACACTTGTACCAAGCAGTCGGCAGATAGGGAGATGAAGAGACGACAGAAATTTTTAAGAATTCCGGTAGAACATTTAGGTAGCGTTTGTTTTTTAAGAGGTATTGAAGTCTGGAGTCTGATTTCACTTCTGATTTATAAGAGGTATTGAAGTCTGGAGTCTGATTTCACTTCTGATTTATAAGAGGTGGTGCTGAAGTCTAAAATCTTAATCGGTTAGATTGTTTATTTTTACGTTTGAAGTCGTAAATATGAATCAGTCATCGATTTATAAATCTCTAACAATGTGGGTGTACGCGAATAAGAAGAATTAAGTGGTGAGGTTACCACTTATTTTTCAGATGATTTTCAGACTTAAGAGGATCTGAAAAAAGGAAGAAAAAAAACAAACAGTCTGAATTTAAAAACGTCTGAACGAATTAATGATAAGTTGTCATTAAGAGGTAAAATTGAAAAAACCAACAGAGCCTTAGTAACTAATTAAGCTTAATTACATTAGTAAACCGACTATAACCACCACATGAACTACTTCAATTCATACAGTCATCACAAAAACTAATGACAAAAAGACATATTAGTTGACTCCTCCTATATATATATATATATCTTGTATCTATTTCTTAGAAACGAAGCATTGATTCATGGATCAAACGTAGCTAGCTTCCTACCACCAAAGAACTTGTTGGCATGCTGCTAGCGTTGTAACAATCTGTAGTAGAATTGGGTGCCACCTGAAGAACAATAGGTTGTTGAGGTACATACCGATAGTGGCAAGATTGTTGCAGCATCGGAGAAGATGGTCTTCCTTTTTTGCCTAATAATCGTTCGTTTGCTGTGCTTAAAACTTCCATACCAACCTTAATAAGAGGTGCCATTTCTAGTGCAACAAGTAGAATGAATAGAAGAAGAATATTTAGCCAATGGATTTTCAGGAATTTAGAGAAGTGAATTTGATGGATGTTGGTGTAAGGAACTTTTGAGAAGCAGAACATTTATATATATAAGGAGGAAAAGGGTAACTAGAATTGTAAATGATTCAGTTTTTCAAGTGGTGATGATTCCTTTTAGATAAGTCGGTTTGGGATCGATGAATATGGAGTATATTTGCGTAGTGAGTTGAATGGAGATCATAAGAATACACCTCTGTTCGGATAAATTCATCGGTTTTCTTTAATTGTTGTTGTCAATTGAGGATGAGAATCGATTGTGGCATCTTGTAACCGATTGCATCATTTCATATGTATTCAAGATTCATCGAATTTGTTTAGCTAAGTTTATTCAAGTTGTTATGACTTCTGTCATCATAACTACCATAGGAACATGATATCAACAGAATCTAATGGAAAACCAAAATTAAACTACCCTAAATTATATCTAGTTGGTTTTCAATCAGGTAATATTAATCCAGGTGAGATTAATTCTATTAGGTTTTGTTTGATTTATGGGATGGGATGGGATTGGAATTTCATTTTATTTCAATTGTTTGGTTTTAAAGATTTCATGGATTTCAAATCCTGTTATTTCCTGGATTTAAGGTGTTGTAAACATGATTGTTACGATTTGAAGTTGCAATAATCAATTTTGTAGTGTTTGACAAACCCAATTTTTGTACTTATTGTTTGAGGATACTGTAAAGCCAGCTACCTATTCATAACCGAAATTAATTGTTGCAACTAATTGTCTTATTTGGATTTTTAAATGTTGCAATAATCACTTTGGAAACACAAGTTTAAATACACTCTTAGTTAATACTTAATACTACAACTTAAAATCTCACTCACACAATTCAAAATTTCAAACTCACTTATTAAATGTATCTAAAAATAGCCAAATAATTGATGTCGAGCAGGGTTGGTCTGGACAAAAATCCCAGGACCAATACAGGCTCGATTACCGATCCTATGCGCTGTCTGTTTAAATATATATATATATATATACAAAGATGTTATATGTTTTTATAATTACTAGTTTTGAAATTTAATATTGAATTTTTCTTCAAATAATGAATTTAAGTAAATAAAAAGGTGAATTAAAAAAAAACATGAAAACTTTGAAAAAATAATTGAAAATCTTAAAAAAATCTTTTATCATGATTTATAGGAAGTTAATTTTTTTTAATCAGACCTAAATATAACAGATTCCAGGGCAGAACAAGTCTTGAAATTCCATACATAGCCACTCCACGATACCGGTCCAGACTCCAGATCGGACTCAATTTGACCATCTGTAGATTCTTCCATTGAACGTTGGGCTTAAACCCATTTTAATCGATTTAGTCTCATATAAAAATCCAACCTTTTTTAATTTTGAATCTTTCATGTAGATTTTTGGGCCTCCAATGAGTAGCCCAAGAAAAAATAAATGCATACAAGTAACAACATCAACCTATTTCAATTCAATCTTTAATTTAATTGGTCGTCTACTAAACGTTTATCGGGTAAGTGTTTACCAAGTTATATTACCTTACCGAATGAATATGGCAAAAGCCAAGAATCTTACCCGGTAAAAACGAGGTAAAGACCAAGAGTCTAACATAGTAAGTGAAGGTGATAATTATTACCACAATTAGCGTTTATCAGGTAAATTGTTGTATATAATATCGTTTTTGTTGATTAAAATCTTACGCGATAAATAAATGATAGTGTTAAATTTTACTGGCAAGCACTTACGGATAAGTGTTTGGTAAACAAATCCCATATGATATATTTTCAAAGAAAACAACAACATATTTTAATTTCCACACAACATAATTTATAAGTGAGAATTTGTCTTTGCTCGCATCATAACTAGTTATGGCACGTTACGACGCATTATTTTATAAGGGATGGGGTTACTTTAATATATAATGTCTGCGATAAATGATGATTACGTACAAGATCTAGAACTTAAATAAACATAAAAAAAGAAACTTAAAAACTAAAACCTTAAATAGGTAAATGCTTATTGACATTTTCGTACACGAAAAGTCAAACACGAAGTCTTTGAATATTGAAAAAAGTAGTGAGTAGAAATTCAAAATACTTAATCCCGATTTTGTACTCTTGACATCATTTTCTAAAAGCTCTATATGTTTGATATCAATGGTTTTTCATTCTTTTTTAATTTATTAATTTATACAAATTTAATATGTCCTAAAGTATTACTCAAAACGTTAACAATAAAGGGTGGGCAATTGTCTATCTGTCTTGTATGCCGCCTTAGGGCATGCCTTGAAAAACGCATGGTCTTGCCGTAACTCCTAAGACTTGAGGCTTGACCTTATCGTCACGTCACGCCTCACGTCATTTAGAACATTGGTTTTAAATAGTTTAATATTAGTTATACGATATAAAATACATTTAATATCACAATAAAACATCTAATTCTCATCATTTTAATTATTTTTTTATCACTTATTTCTCAGTGGAATTATTTTTGTGACTAGGCGTTACTCGGTTGATATGCATATGAATGACGAGGAAGAGGAACATGAAGAGTTGTCACATGTACGACTGTAAAACTAAAAGACTAATATCTTACCAACAAGACAGTTGTATTATAGGTTTATAATATTGTCATGCAAATGATCCAATTGTATTCAAAATATTTTTTACAATTCTTTCAAACAATATTCATAATGAGTCAAACCATTTTACTTGGGATTCTTGATAATATTTTTGTACAATGATAATATCTTACCTATCCATCTTTTCAAAAGGTAAATGGGCAGGATGGAAGGAGCAACAAGAAGGACGGCAAACAAGCATTGGGCAATTGTAAGATAACTTTATCTATATAAAAAACTTAATGAAAAACCTGAACCTATCCGGTACAACATTATCTCCCATTTTAGAAGAAAAAAGAAGTCTTTTATCTCCCAAGATTTTGTTTGAACATAAGAAACATCCATCCCAAAAGATAAAAGAAGACAAAAAGGGGGTTTTGCTATATTGGTTTGAAAAGCATATATCCCATTCATTTTGATCTTCCCAAGGCAAAGGACAGAAGCTGAATTGCCGTCTACCAATATCTTTCTTCTTTACTTTCACAGAAAAAGTTGGGTTTCTTTCATCGGATCAAAACCCCAAATGGCTCGGTATACAGATGAGCTTGTCGGAAAAGTTAATTCAGCACATCAATTTGACAACGAGGCCTTGTTTCGTTATTGTTCTCTTCATGTCGAAGGTTTCCCTGTTTCTTCCACCAAATTTTCCATCTCTCAGGTAAATCGTTCTGCTTTTCACTAGAAATCGGAAACCCTGATGATCGCCGCCACTCTTTGGGGTTTATACTTCGATTCAATCACTTATTCAGTTTATGCTATTGCTTGTGATCATGTCACAAATACGTAATCGATTGATTCAGACTATTTAGTTGATTATTCTATTAGGATTTGCTCGTCTAATATCTCTTACCGCCTTTATGCGTTTTTACTAAGGATCAATCATGATTAGCAACGTTGATCTCTGGTGTTACTAAAAGAAGTGACAGTCCCCCATATTGTGATTTGGCTTGATGTTAGTCAGACTATTATATTATAGGGGACTGATGTTTGATAAATGAACTCCACAAACAATTCAATCTATGTACTTTAAAGAACTAATGCTATTATTAGGCTGCTGTAGTTTCTTTATCTACTGGTATTGAATTTAGTTATCAAATGATTGTTGTGAAGGTGGAATACGGCTTCTTGATCTACTCGCAATTTATTTATCTACTTGTAGAAGTTGGGAGATAATAGCATTAGAAGCATGTATGCATTTCTAGATTTGCATAAGTTACTTTTTGTTTCCAAATCTATCTTCCTTTAAAATTAAAGTTAAAATTGAAATTCATTCTTCCAGTGTTATCTTATCTACTGCTTATTGTTGATCAGTTTGGGCATGGGCAATCGAATCCCACATATCTTATAGAAATGCATTCAGGCACTGTGGTGAAGAGGTATGTAATGAGAAAGAAGCCCTCTGGGAAACTGCTCCAATCTGCTCATGCCGTTGAGAGAGAATTTCAGGTAAGTTTTGTGTATATATGCTGTATATGCAATTATGCATGCACTTAGTTAGGGCCTGCTTGTTAGTAGCTTAATGAGACTCACAGCTTATTCAATCAGCTATACATAACTGTTTGGTAGTGGCTTAATGATATATAAGATGACTTATTCAGTAAGCTTCTAGATGGGACCTTTATGGAGAATGCCAAGTTTTTTCCAAACCTATCCGTTCCAATTAAAAAAACACGTTTCTTTCATGTATGTAAAAGTTTTCTTAAACAAAGCCTTCCCAATGTATACAAACAGATTAATCTACACAGACAACTTTATCCATACATGACTTGATGAAAAACCAATCAAACAGCCCCCTTAGACAATATACGTCTAGAGACTATCATAGTTGCTAAGCATTGGAGTTGAAAAAAATTAAAATATAGAGGGAAAAGTTACATGGGAAATTGTGAGAATTGAGATGGTGATGTTTAAATTCATATCCATTGATGATGATAAAAAAGAATGATAGTCGAAGTAGTATTAAATAATTAAATACAGATTGACCCTCACAATATGTGGTTGTAAATAGAGACTCATGTCAATTTGATAAATGATAAGTGGTATACATGTTGGAGGAAGGGGATTCTTTATTATTCATTACACTAAAAGTCTTTTCATTTCATTCGCCAGTATGTGATATATGTCACATTTTCTGTTCTATTTTTGAATGTGGCAGGTGCTTCATGCATTAGGTACTCATACGCTTGTTCCTGTCCCCAAAGTATTCTGTTTATGTACCGACTCAAGTGTAATTGGAACTCCGTTCTACGTTATGGAGTTTTTGGAGGGGCGCATATTCTTAGACCCTATGCTACCCGTATGAAGCTTAACCTCTGATTCATCTTCAAATCTCTAATTGCATTGTTCATAATAGTATATCCATTTGTTTTATGTTAGGGTGTGGCACCTAATAGGAGGCGAGCTTTATACCATGCAACTGCTAAAGCTTTGGCTTCTCTTCATTCAGCTGATGTTGATGCAATTGGTCTAGGAGACTACGGGCGACGGAAAAACTACTGTAAACGTCAGGTATATGGCTGAATCATTAAGTTTTGAAGTTATATGAACCTCATGCCTTCTTGTCTTATTTATGACCATTTATGCTTCTTAAGATATTGAATGCTAGTAAACTATTGACAAGCTAAACATCAGGTGGAAAGATGGGCGAGACAATACATTGATTCTACCGGTGAAGGAAAATCCCAGAGAAACCCAAAAATGTTAAAGCTGATTGATTGGTTGCGTCAGAATATTCCTTCAGAAGATTCTTCCGGAAGTTCAGCAGGTCTAGTCCATGGTGATTTTCGGATTGATAATCTAGTTTTCCATCCTATCGAGGTGCAGTCCTTTGAAGCTTGTGATCATTATTTATTCATTTTGTATTTAACTTTTGTGTGTGTTCATCTGTAGACTTGTCGAGTATATCTTTTGTTACTTTTTTAATAAGATTTGTAGTTCTGGAATGCAGGATAGAGTGATTGGCATTCTTGACTGGGAGTTGTCAACTCTTGGAAATCAGATGTGTGATGTTGCATACAACTGTCTGGTAATCTAGTGATTTGTCAAAGCTTGTGAGAGATACATATCAACTTTGAAAATGGGATCCAGTGATGAATCCCATTTTGTAGGTTGATTTCTTTCTCATTCGGCTTTTATTTATATCAAGATTTCATGGATAGTAAACGGTTGTAGTTAAAAGTAAATTACCCTTTTTTTCTTCTCTTCTGGCAGTTGTACATTGGAGATATCTCACAGGATAAAGTGAAACATAATGAAGGTTTTGAAATTACTGATGCTCCTGAAGGAGTTCCTTCATTGGAAGAATATCTCATGGACTACTGCACTGCTGCTGTAAGATCATTGCTGTAATGTTAATAGAGTTTGATGCACATTATCATCATGCTAGTCCATGATATCTATGCGTTTGATGCTTATCGTAAGATTTTAGAGGGTGTTTGTTATATTTATTTGATGCGTAAGATGGAATGCGGAATCTAGGTAGCAGCTTAGTGCATGATAACATGCTATCAAATAAAGTGTACTCAAGTTGGCACGGTTATAGTAAACCCTTGTCAATCGCTTAAACATCAAAATCATTAAGATTCAGCATTTGAAAATCTCCTGAGAATCTCCAAATTGTTAATATCTTCATCATTACCATTATTATTTTGTCATTTTATGCTCTCTTTCTTTTGTTCATTTGGCGGGTGAGGTTGAGAAGTGGTTCATGCATGTATGTATAGATATATATATATATATATATAGAGAGAGAGAGAGAGAGAGAGGTGGGAGGTTCAGGGGAAAACTCCCCAAAAAATGAAAAAACCCGAGGAACACCCTGGTTACCATTCATCCGGACAGTATGCACATGTGCATACAAATAATTGAAGCAGAGTCTTGGTTTTTATTCACGTGTGCCTTTTATGCACTTGTGCATTGCTTACAAATTACTTGCATGCACATGTGCATACCGTCCAGATGAAGGCTTACAAGGGTGTTCCTCAGTTTTTCATTTCATTGCGGTTTTCCCCTAAACCTGATCCTATATATATATACATATATATGTATGTATGAATGGTACCTTCAACACTTTTTTATGGTTAGTTATCATGAAATACCCTATAATAATCTTCTCATTGGCATCTTGGTGGTGGTTCTTGATCATCATTGACTTGCACCCTCCTTACAGAAAACTATTAGTGACTGTAGGTCAATTAATTTGTAATATTTTTATGGTTTTCCTGTGTTGATAAGTTAACATTACATTTTTGCATTCTAGGGAAGACCATGGCCTCTTGCTGGATGGAAGTTTTATGTTGCCTTTTCGCTTTTCCGTGGTGCATCAATCTTAGCAGGTGTCCACAGTAGATATATTATGGTATGCCTGTCCATTACCATTGAAGAAGTGCAATACTAGAATTCTAATTCATATTAAGTACTCTAAATGACTCAAGAATTCATACTTCACTCTTGAATTCCAGGGTAACGCATCAGGTGGAAAACGTGCTCAAGATGCAGGGGAAAAAGCCAACGCTCTTATACAAATTGCTTGGTCTTATATTCAAAGGGAAACCGTTCTTTCACAAAATCCTCCATCTGGTAACTTTATTTTCTTTTATATAAACATAGGAGTGGATTTTCCCTTTGAAACAATATCAGATATGAGATTCTGTAATTTTAAATACTGACATTCGGGTTACTCTCCAAACTGATAATGTTTGTACTCTTATAATTACTAAATCCAATATGCCCCTTGATTTAATTATATGGCACGTCTTAATGGATCTGTATTCTTTCTTAACTTTTCAGATATAAGAGGAAAAGATCATGTGTATGGTATTGCAAATGAAAACAAAGATCAAGGGTTTGAAGAGGGAGAGAGATTTATTCCTAATAAAAAAGTAAAGGAGCTGAGAGAAAAACTAATTAAGTTTATTGAAGAACGTATATATCCAATGGAGCCTGAATTCAGCAAGCTGGCTCAGTCTTCCATGCGTTGGACGGTTCACCCAGAAGAGGAAAAGTTGAAGGAGATCGCAAAGAAAGAAGGCCTATGGAACCTTTTTATACCTGTAATGTTTCTTTTCTTGCTATATATGCGTAGGTGGTTATTAATAAAGGATTATATTTTATTTGGGGTTTTATTATTATTAATTCTTTGTTTTATTACTTGATATGCAGTTTGATAGTGCTGCAAGGGCAAGAGAAGTTCTTTTTAATGGGAGAGATGATAATGTTATTGGAACGGGTTTTCCTAACCAATTGGGCGCTGGACTTTCAAATCTTGAGTATGGATACCTTTGTGAGATCATGGGTCGTTCTGTGTGGGCTCCACAAGTTTTCAACTGTGGGGCACCTGATACCGGAAATATGGAGGTAAGAAGTCTAAAACTTCATATCTTTCTATTTATGCCCAGATCATTGAATTTTAAAATTAATTATCATAGTCAATATTCCATTTTGTTTCTTTTATCATTTTCATTTTGTGGGTCCAGTTTTCGTGATGTGAGTTTAGAACCCACAATATGCTGATAAGAAATTTACAAAGATGGGCGGAATGGACCAGTCAATTCTAGAATTTTCTCTTGTCATGTGCAGTAAAATTAAAGATTTTGTATTATCTTTTCGTATTAGGTATTATTGCGCTATGGGAACAAAGAACAACTTCAAGAATGGCTTATTCCATTGCTTAATGGAACAATCCGGTCTGGATTTGCAATGACCGAACCTCAAGTAGCATCTTCTGATGCAACTAATATAGAGTGTTCTATAAGAAGGTATTTTATCCGGGCAATAATGAGATGTTGAAGTTATAATATCATTATTAAATTTCTAATAAAAACTTTAAAGAAAATGTACAACCTTCAGAGAATCTTAAACAGCAATAATAAATAAAAATTTAATTATTTGTGATATTAACAATACTAACATCAACAGAGAAGGCGATACATATGTTATAAACGGAAAAAAGTGGTGGACAAGTGGAGCCATGGATCCTAGATGCAAACTCCTTATACTTATGGTTAGTTCCAAATACTCTTCCCTCCCTTCCAAGGAAAAAGATGAAATTCAAATTTTTGTTAGAAATTTAATACAATTATTCGTTCTAATCCAGTTATCAAATATTTTTCTTGAAAATCTGATGAATTTATGCAAGTTTTTAAACAGAAAATCCAATTCATTTTACATTTGATGACATGATAATGCAGGGGAAAACGGACTTAAATGTGCCAATTCATAAGCAGCAATCGATGATTCTTGTAGATATAAATACTCCTGGTGTGAAAGTATTAAGACCTCTGACGGTATTCGGGTTTGATGATGCACCTCATGGGCATGCAGAGATTTCATTTGAGAATGTTCGTGTTCCAGCTAAGAATATCCTCTTGGGAGAGGGCCGTGGCTTTGAGATTGCACAGGTAAACCGAAAAATAATAATATATTGACCGAATATATTATAATCGTCTTGACGAAAACTTTCTAATGATATATTTTGTTATTAAAAAATATTTATTTTTTTATAATGTAATAAATTACATAAATTAATGAGAATATATAAACAACTCATTAGGGTAAATTGGTCATTTTATCTATTCAGTTCTGTCTTACCAAATATTGAACAACTTGTTTTGTATTTGCAGGGTAGGTTGGGTCCAGGGAGGTTGCATCACTGCATGCGATTAATAGGTGCAGCAGAACGTGGGATGCAGTTGATGGTTCAGAGGGCTCTTCAAAGAAGAACATTTGGAAAATTAATAGCTCAACATGGCTCCTTTGTTTCTGATGTAGCTAAGGTAATTACGCCTTTTATTTTAATCTAATTTTCTAAATAACTTTTTTTTTAAAAGGCTTTTATTTGTTGAGCATTTACGTGATAATCACTAATTACTTGTTGGTTTATATGTACACTGAATCTTTAAGAAACCCATAAAGATATTCGATCTCATTTGTTTACTTTCTAACTCAAGGAGAAATGATTATGGTTCTTTTTTGCGGTTTTACAAGTTAAAAATCATGTAATGCAGTGTCGGATAGAGCTAGAGAGAACGAGACTATTGGTTTTCGAAGCTGCAGATCAACTTGATAAGCATGGAAACAAGAAAGCTCGTGGTACTCTTGCCATGGCCAAGGTAACCTTTTATTGTAACGGAAATCAACCCTATATATATATATATATATTAACTTAACATATCAATTGAATAATTTTAATTATATATTATCATGTTTTGTGTATGATATATATGGAATAGGTTGCAACTCCAAATATGGCATTGATGGTGCTTGATACGGCAATGCAAGTGCACGGTGCGGCTGGTGTATCGGGAGACACTGTTTTGTCCCATCTTTGGGCTACGGCTAGGACTCTCAGAATCGCAGATGGTCCAGATGAAGTTCATTTAGGGACCATTGCCAAATTAGAGTTAAAGAGAGCTAAGCTTTAAAGATTTCATAATGTGATGAAATAGAACATATAAGAAAGATCGATAAACCAAAATAATGAGGTACACAGATTATTCCAATGCCACATGGATTATGAATAAGTTGATGAAGAAAGTTTAAGGGGCGTGTTTTTTTGGTTTTTCGATTGATCCCAGCATATGTATTAAGTTGACTATAAGGATAATTAAAGATATATTGTTGTTTGTTGAATAAACGGTTTGAATGATATTAATTATTATCCAACTTTAATTATGACCTCTTAATCATGTTAATTAAGTACTAAAATTAGAATAATCCAATGTTAATCTGACCTCTTAGTTAACTAATGTCCAAAACAACCAACGATCCATTAATTGATTCTAAACCTCAGATTCTCATAACTGAATATTTAACAAGATTCAATCATATAAATAATACATATATTTCTGTTATATGATCGAACCCAAAACCCAAATGGGGGTTCCCAGGAGATTCTTCTTAATTAGTTTCTTAATTTATATATAATCTTTTAGGTAAATAGGATATATATTAGCGGGCGTATAATACAAGATCGAAAATGGATGACGGAAGAAGGAAGTTCACGATGATTGGATTCGCAATCGTCATTTTAACAGCGGTGGTGATTGCCGCAGTTATTTGTATTCAAAGATATTACAGTTACGACGATGCCGATCCCGACGACTCGATTTCGACGACCAACAAAGCCGTAGACTCGATTTGCCAACATACCGATTACAAGAAATCGTGTCACAAGAGTCTTGCCCATGCAAACGATACAGACGACCCTAAAGAACTCGTGAAGGTCGCTTTTAATTCCGCAATAAAAGAAGTTCAATCCGCCATTGTTGGATCTTCAACCCTTAAAGAAGTGGCTAAAGATCCTAGAGCTTCTAAAGCGTTAGACCTTTGTAAAGACCTTCTCCACACCTCCATTGATGACCTTCAAAGATCGCTTATAAAGCTCGAGAATTTTGATATTGCAAGAATGGAGGAATACGTTGGCGATCTTAAATCGTGGCTCGCTGGTTCGTTAACGTATCAAGAGACTTGCCGCGATGGGTTCAAGAACACGACCGATGAAACGGGTCAGAAGATGAGGAAGTTGTTGAAATTCGGTGGCAAGCTCACGAGCAATGTGCTAGCAATGGTCAATAGCATCATTGAGACCCTTGGGGAGGTCCAGTTTACCGGGGTTAGCCGTAGGCTCTTGGACAAGGGTCCGAATGATGATCATGGTTGGTGGGTGAGTGGTGAAAGACGGTCGTTGCTTTCTGCTGATCCGAAAACGTTAAAGCCCAATGCGGTTGTGGCTCAGGATGGTACGGGAACGGTTAAGACCATCATGGATGCGGTTAGGACCGCACCCAAAAAAAGCACCCAGCCCTTTGTTATACTCATCAAACAAGGTATTTACAAGGAGGATATCAACATTCCTAGGGGTGTTAACAATGTCGTTATAATCGGCGAAGGTCCAACCGTAACCAGAATCACCGGAAACAAGAACTATGCTGATGGTGTTGCGACTTACAGGACTGCTACCGTTGGTAAGTTAACTTCTTGCTTCTGATAGGGTTATTTAACTTTTTAGGGTTATATATATATATATATAGGAGTTCAAATGCGAACTTTGTAAATTTATAGGAACAAAGGAACACCTTGCGGACCCCGCATATGATGTGGGTCCCACATAATATTAAATCATATCTGATTCAATGGTGGGACCCATTGAATTAGATATGATTTAATATTATGTGGGACCCACATCATATGTGGTCCACAAATTGTTCCTTTGTTTCTTTAAATAAGGGGTGTTCTTATATGATCACTCCCCTATATGTATATATATATATATAGGATCAGATTCAGACGAAAACGTCAAAAAGAAAGAAAACTGAAGAACACTATGAACAAATGCATACTGGTAATTTATAACATGCATTTGTGCATATGCACTGGTGCATAGAAAAAAAACAGTTTCAATTGCTTACATGCATTTGTGCATACTGTCCGGATGGAGGGCATCCAGGGTGTTCTTTCAGTTTTTTTTACCGTTTTCCACTGAACCCCTCTCTCTCTCTCTCTCCCTCCCTCTCTCTCTCTCTCTCCTCCCTCCCTCCCTCTCTCTCTCTCTCTATATATATATATATAACGTTTTCTCTATTAATTGAAACAGCGGTGAACGGAGATGGGTTCATGGCGAAGGACATAGGGTTCGAGAACACGTCGGGACCACAAAAGGGTCAGGCGGTCGCGCTACGCATCTCGAGCGACTTAGCCATCTTGTACAACTGTGCCATGGACGGATACCAAGACACACTCTTTGCCCATTCATATCGTCAGTTTTACCGGCAATGCAACATCACGGGAACCATCGACTTCATCTTCGGCGACGGAGCAGCCGTCTTCCAAGATTGCAAGATGGTCGTCAGGAAACCTCTTGACGACCAACCTTGCATCGTTACAGCCCAGGGGCGGAAGGACCACAACTCAAAAAGTGGACTGATCCTCCAGGGATGTAACATCACAGCGGAAAGAGAATACATGATGACCAACCCAATGCCAAAATCTTACCTCGGTCGGCCACGGAAAGCACACTCACAAACCATCATCATGCAGTCGTTCATCGACCGTAACATTGCACCGGAAGGATGGACCCCGTTGGTGGGGACGTTAGGGGTCGACACGTGTTATTATAGCGAGTTCCATAATAGAGGAGCAGGGTCTGACACAAAGAAAAGGGTAACATGGAAGGGTATCAAGAAGATAAGTTTAAAAGAAGCTGATAGTTATACTCCTGAGAAATTCATACAAGGAGATATATGGATCAAAGGAACTGGTGTTCCTTATGATCCTGGCATGATGAGTGACTAATTTTGTAATATTATACCATATGTACAACAGATCATAGTTAGGTTTTCAAGTTATTAATTATAGGAGTATATTAACTTGTTTGTGTTATTTTAATTGCATTTATAACAAATTAAATAGGTAAAACTAAACAACAACAGCAAATTAAAAAATAAACATCATGGAATAACTAAAAAGTTATTGGAAGTATGTTTTGGGATCGTGTGAAAAGAGTTAAGGTTAGAAGCGTGAAAAGAGATCTGAACCCTTGATCACTTTTAATCGTATGTCCATCCATAAATTGCATTTTATAAGAGAATTGATCCGATACATCTCAGTTCATCTCATCCTAATGTGATTCCAAAGTTGAAGACCCCTTCTTACGTTTCTCACCGGAACCTAACCCTTGAAAGTATATTCAAATGTTTATATATAACAAGTGTTAACTTATTTTATTGAAAAAAAAACTAAATATTTATAAAATTAATATAGGTGCATTGTATTTTTAAATATTTATACATTAATACAATGAAATGTACTCCTAAGTCTATACAGAAGGATTAGTATCATACAAGCAAATGTAATTGCTTATTTAAAACAACTTATTGCTTTTCTACAAAAGTGTTTATCAATTTTTGATAAGTTAATTTTTTTTTACTTTTTATAAAATTATTTATCACTGGTTTGGCACCGGATAAGTTGTTTTTCCTAAACACTCAAAAATGTTTATTACCGCTGTCACATCGAAATAAGTCATTAAATTATTTTTATAACCAATCCCAAACACCCCCAAGTCAAGACACTAATACCCGTGATGAGATGGTGGATAGCCAAGATCAATAGGAGAGAATGTGTAAAATTTATTTTAAAACTTACTATTTTATAAAAAAATTATTTAAATATTTAATGCGTTTATATTAATAATACAACTATCGTTAGAACCATTAAGGAAAAAGGAAATATTGAAATTGAATGTATATATTTTTTTTCACATTACGACTTCAAATATTTAATTAAACTATGAAAGTGGACCATATTAAAATGATAACCCAGTAGAAAAAAAATGCATATTGGGCCTTTTATACACAGGTGATCCGGCCCAGTTCATTGTCTTCCAATTCTTCCCTGAGAAGAATGCAATGCAGCACCACAGAGCGGGAAACCAAAAGATTTTGAATCCTTTCTTCTTCTCTTCTTCCTCCACACGCACACAAACAGTTGTCGTCTTCTTCTTCCCTTTAATCTTGTTCATGTGGGTTTCGCTTGCTGAAATCCAGACTTGCTTTCGGTATAGATTTATTCATCGAATTGAAGAGCTAGGGTTTGCAAAGAATGGGCATGGACTGTTGTTGGATTAGGAGAAAATGAACTCGAACGATAAAGAAGCCAGTACTTCTGACGCCGGTGGCAGTAAGTTTCACACGGTACAGCCCCTTCGTGACTTGGAATCAAATTGGGAAGTCGATCTTGCAAATAATCTTGAAGAATATTTACTCAAGATCTGCTCCGGTGAGATTATCGGTGATGAAGATGATGCTCACCTATCTGTGAATTTTGCTGAAGGTTTGTAACCCCCCTCTAAAAGTTATTATATTTAATCTTGACTTAGGGCATTTTTGACACTTATTTGTTTGTCCAAATTGTAGCTGCTTTGCTTCTCCAAGGTTCAATTCAGGTGTACAGCCGGAAGGTTGAATATCTTTATTCTTTAGTTTTACATGCTTTGGAGTTCATCTCTCAACAAAGGTAACTTTCTTTTCCAACTATTTTTGTTTTCTTGTGAAAGTGGTTTGGATTTTCAGACCATATGAATGCACAAAAACATAACCCAATTCTCTGGTTTTCTGTTTATCTGTGAGGTCCCATTTTTTATTATTGAAATATAGACCTTTTATGCATAGTGATGTATTGTAGGAATTTTTTTTGGTCATGTAGAAATCTAAGTGGGTTCAATTGCTAGTGATAGTTTAGTAGAAAGTTAATAGGTTAATGAAAGTTGAATGATCATACTCTAGTGTTAAGGAAAAATGGCATTCAAATTATTGAATCAAGTCCAATTTGATGGTTTTCTATTTGAAATAAACATATATTGAAAAAATGAGAGCGAAAAGATAAAAAGGGTACAAATGACTAATGAGATTAGTTCAAAGTGAAAATTAGTTAAAAGCTTAAAAGGAATATTAAACATATCATAGAGCATGTAAACACTTTATAAGACATAACATATATATAGCATAAGTTATACACACATGTACAAAGATGACAACACATATTTGAAAACTTGAATTAATAACAATGCTCCATGCTTTTTCATCTTCATTCCATCATGATTCATGAACATGGTGCTTTAAGATTGTGTTAAATATTACTCTCATCGTCATACTTGGATATTGAATGCAAAAAAAAACAAGATTTTATTTCAAGATTGATATAAAATGTTATTAATTTGCAGAAAAAAGATCAATAGCTAAACCAAAAGATTCTATAAATAGAAATAACTTATATGACATGTTTTTCAGCACATAACTAAATAGTCACTTCCTAATTAGTTATATGAAATGTAATCAGTCAGAAACATGATCAACCAGAGAATCCATCAAGCCAAGAAGAACAAAATGGTTCAGTTGCTGCTCCTGCTGATTCAGATGATTCATTTTGGTGCTCAGATGATATCCCAGGTAGCCTGAAACTCTATCTGTTATTTAACAGTTGATTACACTATTTTGCCACTAACTGCTTCTTGTTATTTACCAGTTGATCCCAAGAACTCCTTGGATAGTTCACACGGAAATGATACTCTACTAAACTGCTTTGTGAAGCCTCCTGCAAATTTAGTTGTGCTCGAAGGTGATTGCTTGGATGCTACTGGAGACAGTGGCGAGTTAGAGTCCTATCTGGTATGTAAAACTATATAGCATATATATATATATATATATATATCTGATCTTTTTGCAAAATTTTAAATTTTTTTACAATTATTTATATCTATGGTTGCAGTTGGCCACAAATGATCTATATCGGGATTTTATTCTCTTAGATGCATCTGATGCAGTGGCAGTTAATGAATATTTGGGTGGAAATGATACACAGACTAAAAATGGTTTTAAAGGAGGAAGTTCTCTTGCCTCTAAATCTCGCAAATCATTTATGTCACCTTCAAAACGTTCTGGAAATAAGCCATCTGCTGGGAAGAGCCAAGTTCCTGATGGAAATCAATCTGCATGTGCTGATCAGGACTTTAAAACTAACGACGATAATAAACAATCACAAGCTCCTGAGTGTAATGTTAACATGGATGATGAATTCGATATGGATAATGGGTTTTCACAACCAGGAGAGTTTGATGATTCAGATGAAGACGATGATGATGATGATGATGATCCATGGAAATCTTTAAATCCTCATGAACAGGGAAATTTAAAAATAAAACCGTTTAAAAAAGGTTTTCTTTTCTTGATTCATTTTATCTCCGGATATCCTATTATCTTAGTTACTTTCTGCTTACTATCTTTTACTTTAATCAGTTAAATCTTACAAACGGGATTGGGCAAATCCGACAACCAAAGTCTCTATAACAGAAGAGTTTCCACTTGCAAAATTGCATGGTCCGATTAGTGCAGATCTACACGAAATATGGGAGGCAAGACGCCATGTTTACGGAAAAGATAAGGAATCAGAATCTCCTCCGTATTATGAAAAGGTGGTTTTCTTGATGTTTAAATTATTTGATTCAGTTTGTCGGATTTTATGTGACTTTGAGGCTTATTTTTGTAGCTTCGACAATCGCTTGTTCTAGGAGATCATGGAAATACTGGTCCGTTTAATGGTGATAAAGATGATGATGATGATGGCGGATATGATAGTGGTGGGGCCCATGATTTTGTTTCCGATGATTTTGATATGCCAAAAGATGCTTACATGGATGAAGATCATTTCAACCATGAAAAGGTTATCTTTTATACAATCTTGCAATTGATACGGTCATACGGCTAGTGGGAAGTTTTTTTGACGCCTAGTGTTTTTTATAATCTTGTAGCATAACGATGATGCCACTAAGTTTGACGGCAAGGAACCATTTGAACACGAAGATCCTAATCTTCATGTGAATCTTGAAGATCTCTGCCGTGCTCATTTGGTGAGGCTATTGCGGATTTTTTTATTTTTTTTTGCATTATCTAAAATCTAGAAATACCATATAGTTCGATTATAAATATTTATTGAATTCTTCCAAAATTCAGGATTCTCTGCTTGCTGCTACGATTGCTGAGACAGAGAAGCAGAGTGCACTTGCAGCTAGGGTGTCAAACTGGAAACAGAGAATCGAGCAAAACTTAGATGAGCAAGTGCGTAAATTTTTTAATTTTTATTAGTATCGTATTCCATAATGGTAATTTCAAAGGTTTTATAATCAACGAGTTTATTATGGTAGGATGCACGACCGCCATTTGATATTCAAGAATACGGTCAACGGACTTTGGACAAGCTATCTCGAGAAGCAGATATCGGAAATTCCTTACCGTTTACCGATATTGTCAGTGGTCAAGAGAAACATGACGTTGCTCGGACTTTCTCTGCACTTTTGCAATTGGTAAAAAAAATCATCTTTTAAATAAATAACTTAAAACTTTGTGTGTATACTTTTGGTCTTAATTTCTGAAATGTGGATTGTATGTATCAGGTGAATAATGGAAATGTTGAACTGGATAGGGGTGGTGGTGAATTTGTTTGTTACACCGGTGAGAAGCCGTTCAGTGTTCGACTCCTAACCGATGTGACTAGACCAGAAGTACAACTTAGATCCTCTAGCAAGAGACCAAAGGCTCAAATGAAGAGAGGAAAAGAGAACCAGGGTGCAGCCATGGGTTCATCTGTAAAGGTAGGTAAGGTTATTGGGGTTCGGTGCACCCCGGAAGGAAAGAGGAGACGACGGTCAAGAGTGGTTGACCCGGATGCGGCTTGAATTTGTTAAAATTAGAAGTGTAGTTAAGTTTTGGATATTATGTAGCGATTGTGTAATACTGACAGTTAGGGTGTAACAAACACTTAAGATTTGGTTAAGGTTAATTTTTTTTCATTTTCTTGTTAACGTGTTTTTTTTAATCATTGTAACTTATTGACATTTTGGTTCTATGGAGTGGAATGGGTTTCATATATCATGTATATATGTTCCACTACAACTTTGAAATTAGGATTATAATTATTTGAGATCGGTTCTAATTCATTTAAAATAGTTAATGAGATAATTAATGCACTTTTATAGTTAATATGTACAAAATAAAATAAAAATTTTTTTAAGAAATTTCGTAATAGGATGTTTACAAGTGATGGGTTTAGATTTATTTTTGTTGCTTTAGTTGGTTTTTACAATATGCTCACAAATCATACAAGATCTTGTAGATTTATAATATGTTCACAAATTATAATAATATTCTTAAAAAATTGTTTACAATATGTTTTACCTTGCCTACACATTTTAATTTTGTGTGCGTGCGGGTATTTTGTGAAGAGAGAAAAGTGAAAGAGATGAGAGATTGAAAGATTTTTCTATATTAAATTAGATGTTATTTTTAACCTAAATTTTCGTAATTTAAATAGGATCTTACGAATTAACGAAGTTCTTAAAAAAGAACTCTACAATTACATTATATACAACATATGTTATATTTTTTTTAACCAAATAAGAATTTATTTCACATTAGTCAATACTAAATTTGGTGAAAAAACAATGTTAAACTCTCCTCTAAAGTAGGGAAAAAAAAGAACAGAGAATTGAGAAATTTATACATTTGAAAATAGAAAAAGAAATATAACATACCTGTTGGTGGATATCCTCTAACATACGAGGTTAATCTAATTTAGATTTTTTTTTTAAATTAACCTGGATATTCAACCCGTTATGCGAGCTGACGAATTAGATTTGGAGTTCCTTTAGATTGTTTTAAAATTTTGACTAAAACCTTACCTTGCTTTTGAACTTAATTATGTTGTATATCGACAATTATTTAGTTTTCACTTTCATAGAATATGAAACTTTATATCAACCACTTTTTAACTTTTCATACATCACCTATAGATACAATACAAAGTGTATTTAATTTTGTTTTAGAATTGAAAACAAGTGGTTTAGATTTTGAAGTGTATCCCTAAATGCACATGGATAGACATGTGTGTGTAATGACAAAGACATATTAAAAAGATGGAGATGTGTGTTGTATGTTTTTAGGCATTTAGGTTTGGTAAGAATCCAAATAGTATACCCGTGAAAAGAGTTTGTAATAAGTCCAACGTGAAGTGAAGGGCAAGGGCATTTATTTAATTAAATTCACGACCCCCAAATACGCATCCCCGCAATTAACACCTCCTCCCTCCTCCCAACGCCCCATCTCATCTCCCATTCAATCAACTCTTTTTAATTACCAAATCACAATTATATATTTAACAATAAAGACCACTAATAAAATTTCCAATTTTATAATTAAGAGTAGAACCAAATAATATCTATATATTTTTAGTTTTGAAACTGAATATTTATTTTAGGATAAACTAAAATAAAAATGTGACATTTATCTTTCTTTAATTTAATTTTATGCTCGTTCTATCATAAAAGAATGGCTTATTTGACTGGTTTACATTAAGTCATATATGAATAAAACTGTTTATGTAGATTAATCTTTCTGTATAGATTACAAAGATTTTGTTTATGAGAGGTTTTTTATAGATGCAAGGATCGCAAGTTTAGTGAATAAACTACTTTTTATAAAACAACATATTCAAGGTTAAAATAATATTTTGATATACCAAAATATCAACCCGACCCACCTGTAGGTTTGTCTTGAGTTAGGTTGTACTTTAGTTTGGGTTGTGTTGAATTGAGATTTTTCAAAGCGCAAAACATTGGATTGAGTTGTTCCAAATGTCATAAACCCAACCCATAAGCACAATACTACAAACCGTACAAATGTATCTCAATTGTTCATCTAATCTAATGAATTGTTTTTTAATATAAAAAGTTAGTCATAACGAATGAACTTTGCCAATATTTTACAAATATCAAAATCACAATAAATAAACTTTCATTATTTATATAAGTATCGCGATAAATTGGTTTGTATCACTTTTATTAATCGTTCAATTTTTAAAAAATATCTTTTTTTTCTTAACTATATAATAAATATTTTAATTTAATAGAAAAATAACAAGAAGTTGATATTTTGTCCCATATAACACCCCTACTCCTGTTTCTTCTTCATTCATTCATTCGTCCACGATTCCCTCCCACCATTCCTCACTCACTCACTGTTACTGTTACTGTTACTCTTACTCTTACTCTTACTGGTTCTGAAATCATGACCAACAAATCCCCCATTTTCCCCATTCACGAACCTCACCACTTCAGTGACTATGGCTTCGACCCGCAAATTGACTACTTTCAGGTTCCCTTTATTTTCTCCTCTCTTCAATTCATTAATTAATTACTACTTTCAATTTCAATCTCTCTTAAAAAATTCACAGGTTTTGGAAGAAGCCAGAAACCACAAACGTGAATCTTCATCATCATCATCATCATTATCATCCAGATCCGCCATTGACAACCTGCATTTCAAGCTTCAAAAACCCAATAATTCCAAAGACGACACCAGCAAAAAGATCAAAAAGACTCGTAAACGTTGGTGGAAAAACGCTCTTTTCTTCTTCAAACGAAAACGCACTTCCTCTTCCTCTTCCTCCGACGATTACGCTCCGTCCTACAACGCCGTCTACGGCGGCGCCGGCGTCCGTGCGTCGTTGTCTGGACCGGTGTACTTGGCCGAAAGCAGAAGCGGCTCTTCCACTCCCTACCACCGTAGCTCCACCAGCCGGCCGTCGTCAGGACCACTAGCCGGAACATTCAATATCCCTTACATTAGCCTTACCGAACTCAACATGGACCCGACCCGAAAAATCTCTGGATCACCCATGCCCATTTACTTGGTTACTTGACTTGAATTATTTATTGTAGCAATTTAGTACTACTTTTTTAACGTATGAAAAGAAATGATGAAAGTTGAGATTAGTTGGAAAAATCTGTCTTCCTTTGTGGTTTTGTTTCATACTATCTTTTTGCAGAGATTCACTTTCTTGAAAAACCAGGGTTTGACCAAGTCAAATTGACCCATTTCTAGTTTTAGATATAATTTCTTGGGAAAAAGTGATGGATGGATGGATGGATGGATTGTATCCGTTGGTTGAGCATTCAGGGTTTGTCGATACATGAATGTGTTATCAATTTTTATTTTTCAAGAATTGTGACATTTCTAACATACCGTTACAAAACATATTTTCAAACAAAATTGATGGGCCATTCTAAATAAAAGAAACCATGTTGTGGGGTAATACCAATAGTAATACCCCATCTTCCATATTTTTTGGATCCAAAAACAACGTTGTTTTAATCAATAAATGTTGGGTTAAAAATAAAGAAAATGGTTTTCACGAGAAAAAAAGAAGTTTACGTACATTTGGTATACAGATGATACTAAATTTGACGTGTGAGTAAAATGCCTTTTGGCTTGTTTTTTGTATTGTACACACCTAGACTGATATGATACATCATACAATACATGCATGTATGAGCCCCAACAACGGATGTTATCGAAACCTTTTTTTGTGTGTTTTTGAAAGAAAACTGATGCAGGGGAGATTGCCTAATATTTATCTAATATTTATTTATTCTAATTAGATTAGTTTCCTATATTTATTTTAAAGGTTATCGTAATCGTTTCCTAGATAAGGATTATCGTAATAGTTTCCTAGTTAAGTTATATTTCCAAGATTAGGATTATCTTAACAGTTTTCTAGTTAAGATAGCTCTTATTAGACCTATAAATAATTGATATGTTTAGATTATTAGGAAGACTGAAATTTTGATATTAAAGTTAATTTAAGTTTCCCTAACGGGTTTCTTACTATGTTCTTGATTCGTTCGTAAAGTTCGGCCATTTCAATCGATCCGTCATAAAAAACAGAATCACATGACGAACTAAAATTTACTGAACAACTTAAATTTTGCAAGGTATGCAAACAACTTGTAATCCGGCACAAGTACAATAAATGGCTCCACCATCAATGACTTGATCTCCTTTGGTTAAAGAGTGCTGCAACACATTAAATACTTGTCATGTGTTTGTACTGCTTGCATAAAAAAGAATTCAATTATTCTGTTTTAAAGTGTATTGCTATTTAATAATTACCTATGATATTTCATCTTATGTTTGGTTCACGGAATTTCAAATCCAATTCATTACGGTGTTTGGTTTGCCTGATGATAAAGATTTAAAATCCATAGATTCATTTAAAATCACATGAATATTGGATTTTGAAATCCTTGACGGATACTCGGGATTTTACGGAATTTCGTAGGATTTCTATGAAATAATGTTTTAAAAATGTTAAAAACATTTGTTTTGTAATAATTGATTAATAAAAATGTAATTTAATTATTTTTATAATATTTTATATTTTTATATAAATTATTTATAAATAATGGAAATCCAATTCCATTGCAAATCCTACAAAACAAACACATCTATGATTTTCAAATCCCTTCAAATCCAAATCCTTCCATGAAATCCAAATCCCTAAAAAACAATCGTGTAAACCAAACGGACCCTAAATACCATTTGTTGTCAAGAAACTTTACATGATTAAAGAGCTTGTTTGTTACCAGCTTAATGAGACTAATAGTTTATTTGGTCACTTAAATTTTACATATATAGAAAATAACTTATTCAATAAAATAGTTTATTTGGTCACTTAAATTTTACATATATAGAAAATAACTTATTCAATAAAATGTTAAGGAAAGCTTTATGTAAAAAACCAATTTCTTTTTTCTAAACATGTCCCTCTTAATTAAAAACATTTTTCATATATTTATAAAAAAACTCTTTAAAAAAAAAACAACTTATATAGTCAAATTAATTCATGGACACAACTTTATTCATACATAACTTAACGAAAACCAACCAATAGTTTCTAAATATTAATGAAATTAGCCTCTCTATTTTAATACCTAGATTGGATGAAGATGGTGGGTTTTGGGTCAAGAAATTGAAAGATTTGCTGGAAGATAAATGCCTCGATGATGATGGGCTTTACCCGGAAACTCATTGGAACCCTCTCATCCCAATAATGATCAACACTTTTGTTTGGCGTTTGACCCACGGTAGACTTCCTGCCCAGGTTGCTTTGAGTAGTCAAGGCATTGATTTAGACTCGGTCCTATGCCCTTGTTGTGAAGAGGCGTTTGAGACATTAGATCATTGCATTGCAGTGTAATAAAGCTAGAAAAATTTGAGATATGAGTTCGTAGATGGTGGGGAATCGATACCGACTTCGGGAACTCGATTGAGGAGATATTAAACTCTCAAGCCCATACTTTCTACTCGCGTTGGTTGAAGAACCTTTGGCGGGCTACCATTTGGGTCACTTGCTATTTAATATGGGACCAACGCAATAACATCGTCTTTAGAAAAAAGTTCATATCCACAGAGCTTCTTTTCACGGGGTTGCAGGTCCATGTCTTTCAATGGGTCTCGAGAAGATTAAAGGAAGGTTCAATCCTTTGGGAGTCATGTGTCGATAAACCAAGCCTTTTGAACTTTGCTTTATAGCGTGTTTCCGTAGTTTTCCTTTCAGCTTTTTTACATTTGGTTGTAGTTTGCCCACCCCCCAACCCCCAATTCTACATCTCACAGTTTTTTTATTTGAGGAGCGGTAACTCAGGATTTTTGTATCGTCACCTCTTTTTTTTAAATATAAATATGTTGCCTTTAAAAAAAATACCTTGGGGGCCCCTTAGAGCATCTCCAACAAATTCCCTATATCCAAAATATAGAACAAAAAATCAAAATCAACAAAAAAATTCATATTCGTCATTTGGTAATCATTGTTGGAGTGAACTTCATATTTGAAGAAAAAACTTTTCTTTCATACTTTATTAATTTTGGAGATAATTTAGGAAAACTATTAGAACATAACATTGATTCAAAATACTCATTTTTTTTTATTTTTCATATTTTATAGAAGCTTAAGTTTACCAAATACCAATTATTATTGGGAGAGCCACTGGCGGATGTAGTGGAGAAAAGGAGGGGTCCAAGGACTACACTGAATTATTAAACAAAATTATATAAAGTAAAACAATATCAAAAATACTAAATTTTGCCTTAGGTCCCTTAGTAAAAATTTTCAACGGACCCCATCTTGCCGGCGATTGACAAAAACACTAAAAAATCTCTTGAAAACAATAAAAAAACCGAAAAAATCTTTCGAAATTCACAAAAACACTAAAGCATTGTTTGGCAAAAATAAGGTGACTTATAAGTCACCTTATAAGGTACCTTATTTTTAGTGTAGTTGTTTGGATGACCATAAGGTACCTTATTTTTAGTGTATAAGGTACCTTATTGATAAGTTAATAAAAGTAAGGTTTTAATAAGCTACCTTATAAGTCATAAGGTACATTATAAGCTACTTTTGCCAAACATAGCCTAAGAAAATCTTTCAAAATCGACAAAAACACTAAGAAAATCACTTGAAATCAACTAAAAAATTTAAAAAAATTCTCGAAATTATGTTGGGTGACTTTACGCGCCTTTAGCCTTTAGTCTACCTTAATGGGAACCCAGTGAACAAAAATTCTGGATCCGTCATTGAAAGCGCTACTCTGAAAAAGATATATGTTTGATTGCTTGTTGCTGTAATAAGCAACCAAGATATATGCTTGTTGTTGTGTGTACTCCGGCTGGTATTCCCACAACCCCATACAACCATTCTCGATCACTATTTCTTTTTCATAACTATGTTTTATATTAGGCATGCAATTAATTGGTAATTAACTTCCAATACGAGTTTAATTACATGGTTATTTTTAGATGTTAAGGGTATGTTCTTTCTTTGATTTGATTCATATATCATATTATTGATGTAGAGTGGTTTGGAGTAGAGTTCTTAATCAGAAGGAAATGGTGGACGGTCGAACTTTTTTCCTAATAACCAAAAGCTAACTATTAAATCTAAATCTCTTCATTGGTAATTAAGGGTGATAACAAACCTGGAGGAGTGTTTGGTTCGCATAATAGAATTCAGTGTAATTAGAATTCTCAAAAAAATTTGACTTTGAAAGAATTTGAATGAAATTTGATCATGCGATTGGTTAGACGGAATTGAATTCTTTGAGATATCCAATGAAATGTTAAAATCTTTAATTTAAGGAATTCAATGGAATTTAGATGATTCAGTCATTTTCATTATATGAATCAAACATAGATTTAAAATTTGGTCAAAGGAATTATCAATTTTAATTGCTTTCAATTCCATTAAAATACACGAACCAAACACCTCATAGTCTTTCTAATAAAAGTAAGATGGGTGATTTGGAATTAAAATGTTCCAACTCCAATTGTTAAAAAAGATAATTTTCAACCCCAGACCTACGATTCATGGGTGGATCATGTACACACTATCTAGGGATCAAAAATGTTGAATTCGCTAACCTTTATTTTATATCTCAGGATTCATAGGGTAAATTACATATATTGGTTATTTTGGTAAATCTAAAAAGATATTGGTTAAATTCTCTATTTAAAATTGATATTTTTTGGGTCATAGACAAATGTGTTTTTTGAGAAAATCCATTCTTAAATAAAAGTACAATCCACTTTTTTACTTTCTAGTCAAAAGCTGTGGAAATTTGCCAATGAGACATAAAAGTCGTGCAGTACTGCAGCGTTACTTTTAAATTTTCTTAAATATTTGTAAGATTATAGCCATAGCTTTATACTTTCAATATAAATTGTTAATAAATATTAACAAACTAATTCTATCAAACAAAAATTGTGTTACTATTATAATTTAAAAATATATATGATTGTGTACAAAAGAAAATAATATTTTAGCATCTTTTATAATCATATAACTTTTTATATTACGTCAAAAGAACAAACGTATAAACATATGATTCATGAATATTTTTATTTTTATTTATCAATATAAAAAATACCATAGAAAATTGACTTGTTTTCAAATTAAGGAGCCTCTATATTATAAATACACATACATATTACATATAAATTGTCTTTAAGGTTTGAAATCTGGATCTTTTTTTAGATTGGCTCTATGGTAAACCAAAAGACCAATAAGTCAATGATCTTTTAGAACATCTCCAAGAGCATATCTATAATTTTCTTTAAAATGGAAATAAAAATTCACAATACCTAAAAATTATTACATTCAACTCCAACAACATCTTCATTTTGAAGATTACAACATTCATCATATTATTAAAATATTCTATATTTATAATAAACTATTATTTATCTCATATAAAATTTAATTTATATTTTTATTATTGGTGGAACATAATAAAAATAGTTTATCTCTTATGGTAATTATTTTTGGAGATTTCTTCAAATTTGGAGATTTTTATAATCTCTTTTATACTTTCTCTAAAATAGAGAAAATTTTAGAGATGCTGTTGAAACAAAAAATTGCTCAAAATCTTTATTTTTTCAATTTTAAAGATGTAGAAGATGCTCTTAGTATGACATTAGAGCCAAAGATCCTTATACAATATAACCATAACCTAATATAAAAAAGGTCTTTTTTTTTTAAGGTACATATCATCCACCATGCAATTGAGAGTCCATATTTCAGTTTTTTTTGCCTCATTTTAATTACATGAAGGGCTTCTTGAACACCATATTTTAGAGACCATTATTTTCGCTTAGCTGGATGAGTTCACCATCCATACCAAAATTATTCCCAGCAAGATATGACGCTTATTCCATGGCTTGAAGTTTTAAAATCTATGAGACCCATTCCAAATCACCCATCTTCCTTTTATTAGAAAATATGGTTCATAGATTCTACTGGAACCGGAAGAAATTGAAATAGATAAATTTTTTTACCGAATTCTAAATTTATGTTTGGTTCACATAATGAAAATGATGGAATCATCTTGATTCCATTGAATTCTTTAAATTAAAGATTTTAACATTTCATTGGATATTCCAAAGAATTCAATTCCATCCAACCAATGGTTTGATCAAATTTCATTCCAATTTCTTTAATTTTGAAGTCAAATTTCTTTGATGAATTCTAATTTCACCGAATTCTATTATGCGAACCAAACGCTCCTCCAGGGTTTGTTATCACCCTTAAGTACCAATGAAGAGATCCAGATTTAATAATTAGCTTTTCGTTATTAGGAAAATTCGACCATCCACCATCTCCTTCTGATTAGGAACTCTACTCCAAGCCACTCTACATCAATTATATGATCTAGGAATCAAATCAAAGAAAGAAGATACACTTAACATCTAAAAAACAGCCATTTGATTAAATTCATATTGGAATTTTGTGGGAATACCAGATGGAGTACACACAACAAGAAGCATATATCTTGATTGCTTTTGAATTACAACAAGAAGCATATATCTTGGTTGCTTTAGTTAATTCAAAGTAAATTAAAGCAAAGCATGACGTCACAAGGATAAGGAATCATCAATTAAAAAGCTACAACTCCCTCTTAAATTAATAACATATATAAATTCAATCTAATTAATTAATAGTTATCAGGTACACGTTATAGTATACAAATACAAAATAGACTCTTCACCAAACACCATGGTTTAACAATGAATGATGGAATCAAAATTGTCAACTTTCTCATTAAGTCATACGAAATAAGTTTTCTATATATGGCTCTACACAACCACTACAATTCAATGAATAACGACATTGTAGCAATGATAAGTAATCAGGATGCAGTGAACAAAAAAGGTATCCTTAAAGTATATATACATAATTATCTAAAATATATTAACCATTTTTTAAAATTGTTTTCCGACATAGTTGTAGGTTTTCTTTGAAAACATATAATTTTTAATTTGGGAAATTAATAGAAATAATCATTTTGACCCCTCTGCAAGTTGAGAAATTGTCATTTACGAAATGTATTGATTTTTTTTTGGAAATTTAAAAAGAAAATTAGTTAAGCAGTAAATTTGTATGACTACAATCTAATTCATATTAATTTCCCTTTTAATTTGGGTAAGATTGATCTCCAAAATCATTTATTTATTGTTGATAAATCATTATAACACTACTACACAAATGCAAATATAACCCATCAAATTCAACCCGGTTTCTAGAATACAACCGGGTTATATTTATATTTATTTTAATGACTCTAAATATTACCCGGTGCTTTAAAAACTACCGGGTAGTATGTGATTATTAGGTAGCGTGCTTTGTATAAAACTACCCGGTACTTTAGAAACAACCGGGTAGTATTTGATTACTTGGTAGTGTTTTTTTATAAAACAACCCGGTGATTAAAATCAACCGGGTAGTATTTGATTAGTTGGTGGCGTGTTTTCGTAAAACTACCCGGTGCTCTAAAATCAACCGGGTAGTATTTGGTTACATGTAGTGTATTTTTATAAAACTACCCGGTGCTTTAAAATCAACCGGATAGTATTTGATTACTTGGAGGATACTTTTTATAAAACTATCCGGTGCTTTTAAAAACAACCGAGTAGTATTTGATTATTTGGAGGACACTTTTAATAAAACTACCCGGTGCTTTAAAAACAACCGGGTAGTATTTAATTACTTGAAAAAAAAAACTTGTGTTTTGGGAAAGAAAAAGAACAATGATTAGAATTTTCCATAACTTTCCTAAGAAAAGTAAAGGAAATAAATATAAAATTAAAATCATTTAACAATTTAATGAAATTGTCAGATATTTACGTCTAATGTTTTAAACCTAAACTAAAATCATCGCCTCCATCCGGCACCGACTTCTTCTTCTTCTTCGAGGCTGTCGCTTCTTCCCGACTTCGATCTCGATCTCCAGGTGCGATTTCTTTAACCTAATAATCACATACTGTTGATTTAGGTTTTCTATTTCGATCTCCAGGTGCGATTTCTTTAACCTAATAATCACATACTATTGATTTAGGTTTTCTATTTCGATCTCGATATCGACCTCCAGGTGCAATTTCTTCAACCTAATTATCAGGTATTCTATTTCGATTTTTCTGCTTCTTCCAATTTCGACTTCCATTGCCATTGGACCAACAGTATATGGCTTATTGAATTTTGATTTCCACTTTTGCTATTTCATTATTTTTGAATATATGATGCTACTGTGAATTTTGTTTTCTATGGTTTTTTAGTTTCATGCTATTGTGGATTTTGTTTCCATTTTATTATTGAATTATATGATGCCTATATTGAGAATGAGATGGAACTCAAAAGATAGTTCCTGCTGAAAATCCTTGCCAAAAGTGATCCTCGGAAAATGAATGTTGTAATTTGTTTTCCAAATATGGTGTTAAATTTCTTGTTGTTTTTGCTACTTTCTATAAAATGTGTTATTTGTTTTGTGAATTTTTGTAGTTGGTTATCTTATGGAATATTTACATTCAAATGCTCTTGTGGTTAATTGAATTGGATAATCTAAATAATGAAAGAGAAACTTTTGGCCCAAGAACATCTACTGTACTTCAACAGTAGAAAAACTCACATTACACATGAGTTTTTTGTGTGTTCTTCAACAGTACTTCATACTTCATCATTGTTGAATTAGGAGTATCAAAAAAACCCTTTTTTTGTAATTAGCATACACTTATGGGTGTTTCTGTCTATGTCTTGGACAACCTCATTTTGTTCATTTTTGTCTTTGACTCTCTTTCTTTGTTTTTCATCAATAAGTTATTTATGAATTTGTTTTTCAATTTTTAATCATTCCTCCACTGTTACCATTTCTTTTAAATGATGGAAGTGCATCTAATTTATGATGATTGCCATAGATGTTGCTTCTTTAACAACAGAAAGGGCAGCAACTTCTTTAACAGCAGAAAGGGCAGCAACTGCAACTTTTAATCAGTATAAATATAATATTATACTGATTAACATATAAGCACAAATGAATTTCTGTCAAACACAATAAACTAAGTTAAAAGTATTGTGTCCTACACTTCATATGTTTGTTATGCATGTTCGATATGATTAATTATGCTTTCTGAAGCTGTTTTTGTGTTAGGTCCTAAGTTTTGGCCAATTATGTTCTTTTTATTTCTATGTAGAAACAGAAGCAGTAGTTGTTGGTCAAAGCTAAAGCTAAAGAAACACAAGAGGTATATAACTATGTTGACGATGTATTTCTTTCTATGCATTTCAATACCTTATTGTATGTGATATATATATATATATGTATATGTGTGTGTGTGTAATTATTAGGTCCATGTCAGACCAAACCGAGTCATCGATATCAGAGGGGAGCGAGGGTTCTGAACCAAGTCACATCCAAATCCCACCCAAGAGATTGAAGTTCATGTCGCCTCTGGTGTCTTTGGAGGTCAATCATATGACCTCCCCATTTTCCGTGATGACATACATTTTTTAGTGAAGGGTGCTTGGCTCGATCATTCTACAATTGCTTGGTTCGAGATGTAAGTGAATCTAAATTCTCAATATTCAATCTTCTATTCTAAAAATATTCTACTTTATCATAACGTCGTGTTTTTAGGTTATTACATGAGATTATGCAAACAAAGACGAACAACAAATGTGGTTTCATATATCCAGCCTTGTTTTATGCCGATGTATGCCAAATAAACGCTGATCAAGACATAAGTAACATTGTTAGTGCGATCTCTCACAATAGAGAACTACAGTTTTATTTGGCGCCATACTTACAGTTACAGAGGTGCCATCTTTATTGTTATACAACTTACGATATATATATATATATACATGTTAAAAGGTTATACTAATAGTTTTAAACATTACTAGCAAGCACTGGAGTCTGCTTTTGATTTACCATCGCCGTTGTATAGTATATATTTTGGATTCATTAATGTCCGAAGGAAAGACCGCCGACACATATCTTGTCAAAGACCTTGTAGAAGCGTAAGCAATTGTTAAATTGGTATAAATTTGACCTTTTCTTTTATAACTTTTAACACCACCATTGCATATGTTTCGTTTAGAGCTATTACAAGGTATCATGAAGAAGGAGGGCTGTGTGAAATCGACAAATCAAGGCCATTTAGATGGGAGTTGGCACACGTAATTCATCTCACTCTACACATCTATCTTATTTCGTAGTTGAATATGCCTAATACACACTTCTCTTATTTCCAATTTAGTGCAATCAACAAGAATCTGGTTGGGAGTGTGGCTACTATGTAATGTACTTCATGTTTCAGTTTGTCGTACATCAACAATCAGCATTCCCGGATAGAGTATGTATGTGTTAAATATGTTTTCATTGTGTGTATTGCACTCAACCTTGTGGTTATAACAACATTTATTTTATTTTGCATCTAGGTACCATGGCACGACATCACACCCCTTACAAAAAGAATGGTGGATGATGTAGCTAAGATATGGGCTACCCGCTTTTCGAGTGCTTATCTGAAACATCTAGTTTAACTGGTATGTTGGTCATTCATGAGGAGTTTATATATATATATATATATATATATATATATATATTTCTATCCTCTTTAATATTATCTCTTGATGTTTTACCTCATAGAAAAGAGCATTCCAACCATGTCAAAACTGTGCAAGAACTTGTTTGTTCGTGTATACATATTAGTTTGGTTTGACATGAGTTGGTTTATGTTAAAAAAATCTGTCCATTCTTTCGAACTATTATCAATATTATGTTAAGGTTTTATAGTATTTTCCTATTGTCAAGTTTTTTTTAGAAAAAACGGAACAAGACAATGTTATAGTAAGATGATAATGATAAGCTACATAAAGTAGACCATTTTATAGCTATATGTTTTATTTATCAGTCAAATTATACAAATTAACAACAACTATATATTTATAAGAGGGTTCTTGCAAGCTATGTGGAGTTATGTTTTATGGATATGGTAGGGATCTTGATTGTAATCAAAGGAATATAAGTAGATAGAGCGTGTCCTGGATGATACAGATTTGGATATATGTTTTGTTTATCAATTCCGTTGGTTATTGTGGCATACAAAATTTAATTGTGGATTTTTATTTCATTTTTATTTTCATTTTATTCGTAATTTGTGATTTTCATTTTATTCGTATTAGTCGCATAATACCCGGTTGCTTAAAATGGACCGGGTTATATTAGTCACATACTACCCGGTTGCTTGAAAGGAACCGGGTTATATTAGTCATATACTACCCGGTTGCTTAAAAAGAACCGGGTCATATTAAGCAATATTCATGCCCCCTTTAAACTAAATACTACCCGGTGGACTAATAAAAACCGGGCTCCATTAGGCGAATACTACCCGGTTGTTCAACCGGGTAGTATTACCGTGACATTACTTCCGCCCCATGATAGGACCCGGTTGTATAACCGGGTAGTATATCATTTTGCAACCGGGTAGTATAAGCATTTCTCTAAGAAGATGAAACTCACTTTCGTTTACAAATTTCTCTAGCTTGCTTTTATTAATTAATCCTCCATAATATTTTGCTTTTCACTTGATTAGACATAAAGCACCGTTTGGTAAACTTGTAATATTTGTGTTGCCTTGACCTTGAGTTTGTATATATTCCTAACTTCTTGCTAACTATTGTTGTGTTTTTTATAAAATTTGCCGTTCCAAAATAAATAAGTAATTGTTTGTTAAAATCTTTTGTGATAATACAAGTTAATAAAAACGTTTTTGGAACATAAAATGCTTTTGCTTTATGTGATAAGGAGGAATACATAGAACACCCCCCGCCCCCCCCCCCCCCCCCCCACCACACACACACACACAGACACACATAGATATCTACCAACACACTGGTTTTCACAAACACATAGAAAGACGAAAATGGAGAAGATAGAACACAAGATGGTAGCCGTGAATGGCATAAACATGCACGTAGCAGAGCTTGGCAAAGGCCCAATGATTCTCTTCATCCATGGCTTCCCTGAGATCTGGTACACGTGGCGCCACCAGATTCTCTACCTTGCTTCTCAAGGCTACCGTGCAGTGGCTCCTGACCTCCGTGGCTTCGGCGACACCACCGGTGCTCCAACCGACGACCCCACCAAGTTCACCACCCTTGATGTGGTCGGAGATCTGGTGGCGCTGATTGAGACCGTGGCGAGCCCAGGTGAGGACAAGGTGTTTGTGGTGGGACATGATTGGGGTGCATTTCATGCTTGGGCTTTATGCCTTTATCGGCCTGATAAAGTAAAAGCTTTGGTGAATATGAGTGTTCCTTTCAGTCCAAGAAATCCTTCAATCAAACCTATTGATGCACTGCGTGCTCTCTATGGAAACGATTATTACATCGTCAGATTTCAGGTTCTACATCTAGATCTCTCTTTAATTCTTTCATCACCAACTATAAATTAAATCATATATAAAGATTTAATCTTTATTGGTTACTAATCCTTTTTATAAATTTTACAACAATATATATATATATATATAGAGAGAGAGAGAGAGATATCGAAATTTGTTGATAAAATACTTGTATCAGGAACGTGGAGAAATCGAAGGTGAATTTGCGGTTTGGGGTACAGAAAGAGTTCTAACTGGTTTCTTTAATTACCGCAAACCTGCACCACTTTTTTTACCAAAGGGTATAGGGTTCGGAGATGATCCTGTGAGCTTGCCTTCATGGCTGTCAAAAGAAGATCTGGCTTATTATACTAGCAAATTCGACAAAACTGGCTTCACTGGAGGTTTAAACTACTATCGAGCATTGAACCCGTATGTTAAATTCAAACTAGTTAATTAAAACTTATGTAGATACATGGATGATTAATATATAACATATTTGTTATTGATTTGCAGAAACTGGGAAAGAACTGGCCCATGGAGTAAAGCTAAAGTGAAAGTAGCAGTTAAATTCATTGTGGGTGACCTTGATCTGACCTACCACTCGATGGGTGCCAAAGAATATATAGAGAATGGTGGGTTCAAGAGAGATGTGCCGCTTCTAGAAGATGTAGTCATACTGCCAGGTGTAGCCCATTTTCTCCATGAAGAAAAACCTGATGAAATCAACAAACATATCCATCATTTCTTTAAGAACTTCTGTACTCCAGAACCATCATCATGATTTTATTTCATCCATCCATCAGTAGTACTCTTAATATGCATGTGCAATTAATTAACTTCTGCTGTCAATGCTATTAATTTGCTTCATTCACAACTTCATGGAATTAATTAAGTCATCAAGTTCATCGATCTATATATTGACTAGCTAGTTATATGCAAATGTGTTGTATATAAACGTGCATAATTAAGTTGTATACCATGTTTTACTAAATGTGAAGATCATCACCAAATTTACTTGAATGGAACCCAAAAGGTTGCAAATTTTAGAAATTTCATTTAATAATTTGTTACTTTTTCGAGAAATAGATGTTTCAGTTAGAATTTCGAGGCGAGAAACAACACATTAATAATTAAGGTATAAAAAAGACATGGACATTATAGCGCCCAATTAAAAGAAGTATAAAAAACAAATCCCTTAATTTATATGTTTTTGAAATATGATCTACAAATTAATAAGGTTTATGAGTATGGCTAATTTGTTTTATTATCAAGTTGAAGTAAGGAAAGTATATTAAATTGAAATAAATAAATTGTATATGGGATATATTTGTAATATTATATATGATAAAATAATGGGAATTTAATTATTTTGACCAAATCCTAAAATGGGTTTACCAATTTGACCAAAATATTTATCTATTTACCAAAATGACCAAAATGACTTCGAAATACATAGCGATTAACACATCTGATCGAGTGGAAGTCAAAAACGAACAAAACGACGTCGTTTTGGCCCAAAAACCTCCGCCAAATACGTAATACCTCCGCCATATGGCGGAGCGACCTAAAACGCCGTCGTTTTCTATGGTTTTTGCCGTATTTTTCGACCGTATACGAATATCTCCGCCACATGGCGGGGGGGCGCCAAAACGACGTCGTTTTGGCCCGTTTTTGCTGTATTATGGGACCGTTGAAATACAGCCGTGTCTTTGGTGGGGGTGGGGGGGTGGGGGCGGTTGCTACTTAAAGATTTTAGGGTTAGAAAATTTAGGGTTTCCAGGCAAAATAAAGGCCCAAAACGACGTCGTTTTTGGGCCCCTCCACCATGTGGCGGAGGTATTCCTACGGTGTAGCGGAGGAAATCATACGGTCGACTCATATACGCGAAAAAAGGCCCAAAACGACGTCGTTTTGGGCCCCTCCACCATGTGGCGGAGCTATTCCTACGGTGTAGCGGAGGAAATCATACGGTCGACTCATATACGCGAAAAAAGGCCCAAAATGACGTCGTTTTGGGCCCCTCCGCCATGTGGCGGAGGTATTACGTATTTGGCGGAGGAATTTTGGCCAAAACGACGTCGTTTTGTGTGTTTTTCACTTCCACTCGATCAGATGTGTTAATCACTATGTATTTTGAAGGAATTTTGGTCATTTTGGTAAACATGAAAAGATTTTGGTCAAATTGGTAAGCCCATTTTAGAAATGGGTCAAAATAATTAAATTCCTGAGGCAAATTGTTGTCTGATCCTGAGGCTTATCGTCGTCTTGTGGGTCGACTTATTTACTTAGCCGTGACTCGCCCTGATCTTACCTACTCAGTACACATCCTGTCTCAGTTTATGGAGGAGCCTCGTATTGACCATTGGGAAGCGACATTAAGGGTTGTTCGTTATCTAAAAGGAACACCCGGTCAAGGCATTTTATTGAGAGCCGACAGTGAATTGTCCCTGAGGGGGTGGTGCGACTCTGACTGGGCAGCATGTCCACTTACTCGTAGGTCTCTATCAAGATGGCTACTGTTTCTTGGACATTCTCCTATCTCGTGGAAGACAAAGAAGCAACATACGGTTTCTCGCTCATATGCAGAAGCCGAATATCGTTCCATGGCCTTAATCACATGCGGGGTCAAATGGTTGAAGGGGTTGTTATTAAGTTTGGGAGTCCATCATCCAAAAGCGGTTAAACTCTTTTGTGATAGTCAATCTGCACTTCACTTAGCCAAGAATCCAGTTTTTCACGAACGCACAAAGCATATCGAAGTGGATTGTCATTTCGTTCGTGATGCCCTCAACGACGGGTTGATTGACCCGTCATATGTTCACACTTCATCTCAACTGGCAGCCATTCTAACAAAAGCTCTTGGTCAAAACCAATTCGACAACCTTCGTCAAAAATTGGGCATCTTCAACCCACATGCTCCAACTAGAGGGGGGTGTTAAGGAAATTATTTGATTGAGTAATTTTGGGATATGATTAAGTTATTTTAGGCTTAGATCGTGATCAAGTTTTTTTAGGAATATTTCTTGCTGCTAATCTTTTCTTGTTTTTGGCTTGATGTGGTCGTATAAATACCCATCTTCTTTCAATAATAAAGCACACCTTTACCTGTTAATTCTTCACTTACCAAATTATCTCTACATCTAACCCACTCAAAAGTTAAGAATTGAATATTCTTGCAGACTCCTTTTCTTTCTTCATGATCCCATTGAACACCATGTTGTTCCGAAGCTTCCATAGGGTCGAAAAGAAAGCCACTCCAATCATTTTTCTAACCTCTTTACACCGATTGTCACCGTCGACACTGCAGATCGCTGTCCAGATTCCATGGGCTGACGATTCATTAACCGGCCACCATCCCACCCGTCAAGACAACAGAGCCGTAACTACCCTCGTGGTCGAACATTGAGCCATTTCGTGATCGAGAGTTTCAACATGCGAATTACACAACTAGCACTTGTCCGATTGCATCCCCAACCTCGTTTAACAAGGTCGTCTTTCGTGGCTAAATGGTTGCAAAGTACTCTCCAAAGATGAATGTTGTCTTTCGTGGCCACCTTAAAATTACATATGTACTGAAACATTTAAAAGTTTACTTATATCAACTTCAAAATTTAAACAAATGCATATAACATAAAAAAATATGAGGGTGTTGTTATATGTCACATATTTACTTCAAAATTGAGTTAAACCATATATTGTAGATGTAAAAATGACGTATTGATGTTGATGTTTGTGCAAAATATATTAATAAGTAGATTTGTGTTTAATAACACTCTTTTAACCTGCCTTGAAAATAAAATTTTAATATATTTCAGTGAAATAATGGAATACTATGTTACATCATTATTGTATGATAGTTATTATGACGGGAAAGCATGGGGCAAAGTCGTCCATCTTTTGTCAATTAAGCTACACGTCAAAAATCAATTTTATGTTCGGTTAGTAAATATCAAACCAAATAATTAAAGCAGATTTGTGCTTAGTGGATGCTCTCCATGCTTGATTCATATGTTGCACACTTATACTTTTGGTTATATTTAGAACACATCAAGATGTGAATTTTGTATACCTTAAAGCATCTTCAAGAGATTTGCTATAATTTTTCTAAATTAGAGAAAAAAAGATCAAAATCTCTAAAATCATTTTCTTCCATCTCCAAGCTTTGCTATTTTAAAGAATCAATCACTAATTAAATTATTAAAATATTATTTCTCTCTCTTATCCATTTAATTTTAATAATTTTGATTGGTTGAATGTTGTTTCTTTCTTCTACACATTAGTTCAAAAAAAATTGATTGGTTGAATGTTGGTTATCTCTCCTACTTGAGAGATTTCTCTATATTTAGAGATTTTTCCCTAATTCTTTAAAATAGAAAATATTATAACAATGCTGTTGGAGATGCTCTTAATTTGCATTCAAATAATTAATATCAAGATGATATATTTATTTAATTTGCATTTTGGTATCGAATATTTTTTTTTACGTAAGAATGACGTTCTACTTATTATAAGTAAATTGCATGCGCATATATATATATATATTTTTAAATCTTTCTATTTTTTAGCAAATGCCAACTTTTGTTTGGTTAAGGGTCAAACGATAGAAAAAGGCCAAACACGACTCTTTTTGTACCAAATAAAACAATAGAAAAATGCCGAACACCGCACTTTTTGTACCAAATATGAGTAATTCAGATAAAAATCACATGTCCTTAAAATGCACATCTCATTCATGTTTCACAACTAGTGGCGGATTAAAAGACTTATTAGATGACTGGAGCTCTAAGATATGGAAAAAATCTGAATCCGAATAGCTCATTCATTATGAAATAAATGACTTTCACCTACAAAAATTACCAATAAAATTTCCGTCGATGATTACCCACGAATCACCCAGAAAATACCAGTAGTTAAATAAAATCCGATACTTTTTGAGAAAATACCAACGGATCATCCAGAGAATCTCTGGGTAATCTGTCACTAATTTGAATTACCTACCAACAATTTACCACCAAATTTTGTGACGTTTTTGTGAGGAATCACTCTTTAGCAATGAATTTCTCAGGGAAAGGTCTGCAGATAAACGTCTTTCGCTTAGTAGCGATCTAAACCAAAACAGTTTCGAGTTATTATGTTTGCAGGTTAAATGGTTTGATTGACCAAATAAAGTAAACTTCGATTTCATTTATTTTTACCGTATCGATTAACCGAAAAACAAAGTTATAATTTATATAATTTTCTTCTAGATGAATTGGTTTGAACATATATTAAACTAAAAGTACCAGAATTTAAAATGTATTTAACAAAATCATCAATCAATGCTATATTAATTGTAACATGATTATAAAAATTAGTGGTAATAATATAAAGGAAAAACGGATGTGAAACAAGAAAGTGTTTTTTTTTTGTCCCCTAAAAGTAACGAAAACAAAATTTTACCTATAATGTTTTAATTTTTTTTTTTACAATTGAGTGGGGATCTTTCCTCCACATATATCTAGGTGAATTCATCTATACTTACAACTCAAATTAAAACATATCAAATTTTTATTTGTTTGATTCTAATTTAGTTTCTCTTATTAATTACGATTATTCATATTATTGTTGTACATAAATGAAAATTTGGAACATATAACTTTTACCTAGATAACTATTTTTGGTACAACTTAGATTTGGGGATAACCTTTTGGATACTTTTTAGTCATAGTAAGATTCGTAACCAAGTTCATGTATTTACTGTTTAATAAAACATTTTAAGAAATTGATGAAACTGATTCCCATTTCCAAATTTCTAGAGGCTGTTTTTTAATTTAAGAAATTTTAGTTCTTTAATTAAATGGTTACAATATTTAGCAATAATACAAGTTAAATCAGAAGTTATTTCTTTTGGGACATAAATAAGTTCAAAATAAAGTTGTTGCTAGCTTTAATTAACTTTACGAAGCATCCGTCTTGGATTCTACGATTAGTTAGACTTTTTTTTTTTTATCAAACCTGTAAAAATAATTTTTTTTATCAACGTAATTATATTCTTCGAATAATAATAATATTAATTTTCACCAAACTACCCCTAATCAACTTTTTGGAAACAATTAAAATAATTAAATCAACAATTTTAAATAATAAATACAAAATTAATAAGTTAGTAGAAGCCCTTCAAGTGTTAACTCAATTATTTGTGTTAATCCATCGTTCATTGGTGAACAACATGCTCGTTCACTGGTGAACACGATGCTCGTATACTGACAAACACAATGCTCGTTCACTGATGAATGGTATTCACCGGTGAACGAGCATGGTGTTCACCAGTGAACGATGGATTAACATGGTTAATACAAATTATTGGGTTAACACAAGAACCCACCTCTAAGTTAGTATTCCTTCGTTCTAAACTTAAAAGTTCACATGTATTAGTATTACTACTAACTGTATATATATACATATATATCTATTCACACAGTGGAACCCAAAGATACACACCGATCATTAACAAGATAAAAATGGAGAAGATAGAACACAAGATGGTAGCAGTAAATGGCATAAACATGCACGTAGCAGAGCTTGGTAAAGGACCAATGATCCTCTTCATCCATGGCTTCCCTGAGATCTGGTACACGTGGCGCCACCAGATTCTCTACCTTGCTTCTCAAGGCTACCGTGCAGTGGCCCCTGACCTCCGTGGCTATGGCGACACTACCGGTGCTCCAACCGACGACCCCACCAAGTTCACCACCCTTCATGTGGTCGGAGATCTGGTGGCGCTCATTGACACCGTGGCGGCCCCAGGTGAGGACAAGGTCTTTGTGGTGGGGCATGATTGGGGGGCATATATTGCTTGGGATTTATGCCTTTATCGGCCTGATAAAGTAAAAGCTTTGGTGAATATGAGCGTTCCTTTCAATCCAAGAAGTCCTATAATCAAACCTATTGATGCACTGCATGCTCTCTATGGAAACGATTATTACATAATCAGATTTCAGGTTCAATTCTACTTAATTCTCTCTTTAATTCTTTCATCACCAACTATCTTATATATATATATATATATAGATCTAATTAGTTGATTATATATATATATATATGTGTGTGTGTGTGTTTGATCAGGAACGTGGAGAAATTGAAGGGGAATTTGCCGTTTGGGGTACAGAAAAAGTTGTAAATGATTTTTTCAGTTATAACAAACCTGAGCCACTTTTACTACCAAAAGGTATAGGGTTTGGAAAGTCGACAGATGGTCCTATAAAATGGCTGTCCAAAGAGGATCTTGCTTACTATACCACCAAATATGAGAAAACTGGCTTCACTGGAGCTCTCAACTACTATCGAGCCTTAAACACGTACAATTTACATTTATTTAATTTAGCTAGCTAATTAAATTGTAGAAAAATGCATGGATGAGTAAATTAAAAACAATTTTTTGAATTAATGTGTAGAAACTGGGAACTAACTGGGCCATGGACCAAAGCTCAAGTGAAAGTAGCAGTTAAGTTCATTGTGGGTGACCTTGACCAGGCCTACCATACTATGGGTGTCAAAGAGTATATAGAGAAAGGTGGGTTCAAGAAAGATGTACCACTTCTGGAAGATGTAGTCATACTGAAAGGTGTAGGCCATTTTCTCCAAGAAGAAAAACCTGATGAAATCAACAAACATATCCATCATTTCTTTAAGGACTTCTGAACTACGTACACAACCATCATCATGATGATTTGATTTCATCAAATCTAGCTATATGCAAGTTAATAAAATAAGCATCTCTTAATAATTTACATAAATGGCAAAATAAAAGAGAATCTTCTTTAGTTTCTTTTTCTGGTGATAATTAAACATGTTTTACTAATGTAGGGGTGGAATATGAACACGACCCCAAAAATCCCGGCCCTAGTGGGCTCGAAACCCAGTTCTGACGAGGCCTCAAAGGGCGATCAGTCATGCCAAAAATTTGGAGGCATGACTGGCCTGAAAAATCCCCGTGAATCCCAAAACCAATGTTTTAAAGGTTAACCCCGCCGGTCGAACCGGTTGGACACGTGGTAGTGACCGGGTTTACTAACACCGGATTAATGCTAATGACCGTCCCGTTTTAACCCGGCCGAGTTTCTCAAAAACCCGGTTAAACCGGTGGTAAACCCGTTTCTCAAACCCGGTTAATCCGCTTTTATAAAAAAATTAAATTTAAAAAAAATGTGTTATGTGTGTTTTTTAATGTATTTGGATTGATGTAAAACTTGTTGTTTGTGTATTTATAATGTTGGAACTTGTGGACATCAAATTATTACTTTATATATATGTATGAATGCCGGAAACTGAAAAAAATACAAGGGATTAAGAGAATTATTGAAACCGGTTAACCCGGTGGTTGAACCGGTTGAACCAGTTAACCCAGAACCCGCGGGTCGCCACACTAGATCAACTAAAAACCCGGGTTTTAAAACATTGTCCAAAACCTTATTCTATCCTTTTCAAGTTTCAACCCAAAGGTTAATCTGGATTCCGGACCTACTTTTTGCTCATTGAAAATGGGCTTGTAAGGCTCTAGCTCATGCAAAAAAAGCTCGGGCCTTTTGACACATGCATATAATGTCTACTTATAACAACTTTAAAATTTAGACAAATGCATATAATAGAATACTATGTTACATCATTATCGTATTATAGTTACTATGACAAGAAAATATGGGAAAAAGTCATTCAACCTTTTGCCAACTGAGCTACATACTGAAGGCCCATTTTATTTTCGATTAGTAAAAATCAAACCAAATAATTTTCTGTAACTAGGTTATAATCTAAAGTAGATTTTTTGCTTAGTCCATGCTCTCCATGTTTGATTAATATGTTACTGTGGTTAGTTTTAAATACCTTAATTTGCATTCAAATAATTAATATAAAGACGATAAACACATTTTGATATCGAATATGTTTTTTTACGTAAGGATGAAGTTCTACTAATTATAAGTAAATAGCAGGCGTATAAAAAAGATGTTTTCGAAATCTTTCTATTTTTTTAGCAAATGCCTATTTTTTTTGGTTAAGGGTCAAACAGTAGAAAAATGCCGAACACGACTCTTTTTTTACCAAATATGAGTAATCTAGATAAAAATAACATGTCCCAAAACCGCACATTCCATTCATGTCTCACAATCGGTGGTGGATCCAAAAACTAAGCTGGCTGGATCTCTAAGGGCGCCTTGGTTCGCGGGATTGGATTGGATTTTGAGGGATTTGGATTTTAAATCCAATCCATTCCTGTGTTTGGTTTGCAAAATGGTAAGGATTTAAAATCCTAGGATTCAATTGAAATCTAACAAACATAGGATTTTGACGGATGCTCGGGATTTCACGGGATTTCAAAGGATTTGTATGAAATAATGTTTTAAAAATGTTAAAAACATTTTTTTTTGTAATAATTGATTGATAAAAATGTAATTTAATTATTTTTATAATATTTTATATTTTTATATAAATTACTTATAAATAATGGAAATCCAATTCCATTGCAAATCCTACGAACCAAACACACCTATGATTTTTAAATCCATTCCAATTCAAAATCCTCCAAATCCAAATCCTTCCATGAAATCCAAATTCTTCAAAAACAATCCTGCAAACCAAACGGACTCTAAGATATAGAAAAAATTCGAATCCAAATAGCTCATCTAAACCAAAATGGTTTTGAGTTATTTAGTTTGTGGGTTAAACGGTTCGGTTAACCAAATAAGGTAAATTTCGATTTCAACTATTTTTTTTCATATTTGTTAACCGAATAGCAAAGTTGTTATTTATATAATTTCGTACTAGATGAATTGGTTTGAACATACATTAAACTAAAAAACAAGAATCTAAAATGTATTTAACAAAATCATTAACCAACGTTGATAAACTAACAGTAACAATATGGAGTGGCTTTTCGTGTTAAAATGGATTTGGCTATTTGGGGAAACCGTCGGACAATCACGTTTAGGGTTTTTTGTTTTTGTTTTTGTTTTGGGGTTGTGTGTGGGGTGGGGGACTAAATTAAGAACATTTTAGTTCTTTAATTATTATGTGGTTAAAATATTTAGCAATAATACAACTTAAAGCAAAAGTTATTTTTTTTAAACATAAATAAGTTCAAAATAAAGTTGTTGCTAGCTAGCCTTACGTAAAGCATCCGTGTTGAATTTTATTAGAGCATCTCCAACAGCTTTTTTATAATTTCTCTAAAATAGAGAATTAAAAGTTAAAATATCTAAAATAAATTACAATAAACTCAAACAGATTCTTTATTTTACAGATTTCATCATGGATTATATTATTTAAATCAATACATTTAAAAATATATATAAATATAAAATGATATTAATTCAACTCTTATTGATGGAATGAATAAAAAATTCATTTTTCTCTCATCTTTTTGAAGTTTTAGAAAAATCTTTATATCTGAAGATTTCTCTATTTTAAAGAAGTTGTTGAAGATATCTTGTTAGTTAGATTTTTTATTAAACTATTTGTGAGAATCAGATATATGGAGTTTTACCTGAAAAATAAATTGTTTTATTAACATCATTACATTATTCTAATAATAATAATTATAATTTTCACCAAAGTACCTAATCAACTATTTGGAAAGAATTAAAATATTTAAATCAACAATTTTGAAAAATCCGTTCTAATAATATTAAAAGGCTTCCGTGTGACATTATTATATATACTACTATTATTATACTATATATTCACACACTGGTTTCAATTCACAAACAAACGCACAACCCCAAAAATACACACTAAGAAAGATGAAGAGAACTTAGGCCTTGTTTGTTTTTTTCATTTTAAGCTCTTAATCACCACTTATGTCTGATTCGTTTAGACGTTTTATAACAATTTCAGAACTGAAATTAGAATTCAGACTTCAACACCTCTTAAAAAACAAACGCCACCTTAATCTCAAAGTAACACAACCAGAGCCTCTGGTCCTACAATATAGAGCGTTGGTCCTTAAATTCTGATCAAGTTTTCCACTACACACTAACTCCAATTTCTGAAGAGCTTTTGGGGCGCTGTCCCTTTGACCACCGTCAGGGACTCTGCCCCTTGGACCCCGGAAGGGAGCGCAACCCCTTTGACCGTCACTAGTTCGTCGTTTTCACTTTTACTCAGTCGTATAACAAGCGTGCACTCCGCACTTCTTGACTCGTATTAAAACTCAGTATGAAACCCATTTTAAAACTCGAATTAGTTCCAATTACACTTAAATGGACGGGTAACACTAAAATTACCAACACAATTTTAAATAATAAATTCAAAATTAATAAGTTAGTATTTATTCGTTGTAATTAAACTTAAAAGGCTTCCGTGTGAAACACATGGATCGAGTTCACAGGTACCACTACTAAATATCTATTCACACACTGGAACCAAAAAATACACACTGATTAATCAACAAGATAAAAATGGAGAAGATAGAACACAAGATGGTAGCAGTAAATGGCATAAACATGCATGTAGCAGAGCTTGGTAAAGGACCAATGATCCTCTTCCTCCATGGCTTCCCTGAGATCTGGTACACGTGGCGCCACCAGATTCTCTACCTTGCTTCTCAAGGCTACCGTGCAGTGGCCCCTGACCTCCGTGGCTATGGCGACACCACCGGCGCTCCAACCGACGACCCCACCAAGTTCACGACCCTTCATGTGGTCGGAGACCTGGTGGCGCTCATTGACACCCTGGCGGCCCCAGGTGAGGACAAGGTCTTTGTGGTGGGGCATGACTGGGGGGCATATATTGCTTGGGATTTATGCCTTTATCGGCCTGATAAAGTAAAGGCCTTGGTCAATATGAGCGTTCCTTTCAGTCCAAGAAGTCCTGAGATCAAACCTCTTGATAAACTACGTGCTGTTTACGGAAACGATTACTACATCGTCAGGTTTCAGGTTAAGTTGTCTCTCTTTAATTCTTTCATCAGCAATTATATATATATATATATAGATCTAATTAGTTGATTATATATATGTGTGTGTGTGTTTGATCAGGAACGTGGAGAAATTGAAGGCGGTTTGGGGTACAGAAAGAGTTCTAAATGATTCTTTCAGTTATAACAAACCTGATCCGCTTTTACTACCAAAGGGTATAGGTTTTGGAAACATAACAGATGGTCCTATAAAATGGCTGTCCAAAGAGGATCTTGCTTACTATACCACCAAATATGAGAAAACTGGCTTTACTGGAGCTCTAAACTACTATCGAGCGTTGAACATGTACGTTTCCTTCTATGTAGCTAGCTAATTAGAACTTATAAATTCATGTAGTAAATTAGTGGATCGATGATTAAAATTAAACATGTGTAGAAACTGGGAATTAACTTCCCCGTGGACTAAAGCTCAAGTGAAAGTGGCAGTTAAGTTCATTGTGGGTGACCTTGACCAGACCTACCATGGTGTGGGTGTCAAAGATTATATAGAGAAAGGTGGGTTCAAGAAAGATGTACCACTTCTGGAAGATGTAGTCATACTGAAAGGTGTAGGCCATTTTCTTCAAGAAGAAAAACCTGATGAAATCAACAAACATATCCATCAATTCTTTAAGGACTTCTTAACTACGTACACAACCATCATCATGATGATTTGATTTCATCAAGTCTATGTGAAAGTTGCCTTAAAGAAGTGTGTGCATTTGTTGTCATACTGCAATATGCATCTATTAATATTTACATCAAAATGGCAAAATAAAAGAAGCATCTTCTTTAGTTTTTTTTTCTGGTGATAATTAAACATGTTTTACTAATGTAGGTGTGGAATATGATCATGACACCAAAAATCCCCGCCCTAGTGGGCTCAAAGCCCGGCTCTTACGAGGCCTCAAAGGTCAGTCATGCCAAAAATTTGGAGGCATGTCTGCCCGAAAAAGCCAGGTGAATACCAAAAGTCTGATTTTATCCTTTTCAACCCAAGGCTAAGGGGCCGTTTACCAAAAACTTACCCAGGTAAACATTTATCAAGTCATATTATCTTTACCGCATGAATGTGGCAATGACCAAAAATTTTACCCGGTAAGAGCAAAGGCAATGATCGAGAGTCTTACCCGGTAAGTGAGAACAACGGCTCTTACCACGGTAAGAGCTTACTGGATAAATTGTTGCATACGATATCATTTTAGTAGACTAAAATCTTACCCGATAAGTGACAGTGTTGAATTTTGCCAACAAGCACTTACCCGGGTAAGTTTTAGTAAACAGCCCCTTAATCTCCGAAGTCTGGACCTTCTTTTTGCTCATTGAAAATGGGCTTGTAAGGCTCTAGCTCATGCCAAAAAAAGCTTCGGCCTTTTGACACATGCTGAACTGATCAGTGGTAGATGCGATCCTCAAAGTTAATACATGCATTTAAAGTCTTAAACCACCAACTGTAGTCAGTAGTCTGTGTGTTCCCTGCCATGTTTATATAAAGTTGCAGAAGAAAAAGATTATAATTATTATGCTACATTAACCATACAATCTATTCATGTCCATCAATCACATGAATCACATGAATGCACGTTATTAAAGAGACGATGTCAACTGGTATAAAATAAATTTAAAATATATAACAATATGATTTGTCTTTATCCCATTTGTTAGATAGGAATGAGACTTGTGATTTTGGAATATTACCGACAAGTATACGTTTTATTAAAAAATAAATAGTCGGTATAATGTTTAATTATAACGAATGAGAGGTTTTTAATGGTTGTTGATTGATGTGTTGGAAATTTGTAAAAGGTTTGCTTCAAAAATTATTCTTTAAAATAGAAGAAAATAGAAGAAATAGCGAAAAGATTCGAATTTAGAAAAATATAATTTTTTTTTATAGCATATATACCTGTTGAAGATGCTTATTTTAAAACAATTTTTTGTTTCTTATTTTCCTGGAAAATATTTATATTTTTCAAACATAAAGAATATTCTTTAGTTTCAACATTTAAAAATTAATAATTTAGATTATAATATAAGTAAATAATTTGATTTTAAAGTAGTTGACGTCTGAATCAATGAAACACAACTTTTTTTAAATAACAATTTTCACAAAGTGACAAAACGCGTTTTTGTTTGACTTTAAAACATTAACTATACCATATATGTTAATTACATTACAAATTAAAGAACGCATAATAAAACAGTTTGGTCTTGTTTTGTAATTTTTTTCTAGTCTTAACTCTAGATTTGTATATCTTTTTGAAAAGTTTACCACCATAAATTAACAAAAAAAAATATCTATTTCTATTTGACAACAAAGCTACTTTCTTTTCAAAAAATAAGTTAAATCTTAAAATTGAATGTAAAAGGTATATATTAGTGGATTTAATTGAAACATTGTTAAATCGAATGGTTATATATACGATAATTTTTTTAATAAACGTACTGTAAAAACAACAATTCGTCTAAAATTTATACTTGTTGAAAACATTCTCCAACTATTATGATTAAAAAAAGGACGCTTAATTAATTATATATCATGAATAGGCTTTTGCATTTTATCCCATCTTGTTCTAAATTATTGGTGGGACAAAAGATTACCAAAATTACCCTCTTGTTCCAATATGCTGATGATCTATAGCTTGCCAAACGTCAGTACAAAACTTATTGTTCAATAATAATAGCATAAACTCTTATAAATTTAAATTATTAAAGTACAGATTACATAAATATGGTTTTATTTTAGAAAAACCCAAATAACTTTTAATTTTGAATGAAATTATGTCGTTAAACTATTTTTATGGGTTAATTAACATGATATAGGTAACCAATTTTTATAATTAAGTTTAATTGTTTATTTTTTGAAGGTCCAGGGATATAATAATTCAAGATGAAAATATTCAATAATGACTTTTTATTTAAAAAATCTCAAGACATGTAATCATTTAAAATTGGAAAGTTTGTTGGGCTTTTTTAGATATTTTTTTTCTTCGGAAAGAGCAATATTGAACTGAAATAAACAAATTATATTTGATATATTTTTATTAAAATATATTGTAAGTTATAAATTAATCGTGAGAATCAGTTTATAACATAGTTTATAATTTCAAGTCTATAAAATATAATTACAATCTTATGTTCAAATAATTGTGAAGAAATATCAGAGACAATCGATTACTTTTTTTTTTCAAACCGTAATGCTAGATCGGTTTTGGACTTGTTTCTAAACTAGTGGGGACGCAGTGTTGGTCCATAAGCTCGACAGAAGAACTCGTTTGCCTTCATGGAAAAGAATCCTTCCCACCATCGTTACACGAAATTGGCATGTATCTATATATGGGCCACTACCTACCTGCTATGGGATCTTCACAATAACTGTATTATATGAAAAAATCTCTATTCATTAAAGCACTATATAGGATTTCAACCCCGCATCTTCAAGTCGATCTCAAGAAGAATCCAAAAAGGATCTATTCATGGATTATAAAACCAACTTTCTTATCTCCAAATTCGTAATTCTTAATATGGCTCAAGACTACTTGATTTTGATTTTAAAAGTTCTTGGTTAATTTTGACTTTTGAGGGTTGTTTTGGTTCTTTTATTTGGCTTCGGTCGGTTTTTTTTATCGGGTTAGCTTTTCTGGCTGAGTTTGCATCATGCAGAATCTTTGTTGTATTTTATGTTCCTTTTTTAGTTTACACAATATTGTGTTGGTGTTAAAAAAAAGCTTGAAATCTCTGGCATATCAATAATTTGTAGTTGAAATTTTTACCAAGTGCAAAGTAAAAACTACCGTTAATTTCGATGAAAAAATGGAATCCCATGCTTATACTATGTCACATCATTAACATACTAGTTAGCTATTAAGACAGAAAAAAACATAGAGAAACGGAATTCCTGCCAAATTAATTGCCGGCCACTTATAAGTTTATTGGTGTTACTCTGCAACATACTCTTTATATATACTTGTACATTTATATAACCTCATCATCTCAGAATTCACATTCATAGAAGAAAGAAGCAGCTAATTAGCTAATTAATGGAGGGAATACAACACAAAACAGTAAATGCTAATGGGCTAAACATCCACATAGCAGAAAAGGGTGAAGGTCCATTAGTCTTGTTACTTCATGGCTTCCCTGAGCTCTGGTACTCTTGGCGTCACCAGATTTTGTATTTGGCTGATCATGGTTACCGAGCCGTGGCACTGGACCTTCGTGGTTATGGTGAGACAACGGGTGCACCAGTCAACGATCACACCAAGTTCACCGTTTACCATATTGTGGGTGACTTGATTGGGCTTCTTGATGCCATCACAAACGAAGATGAAAAAAAGGTGTTTGTTGTGGGTCATGATTGGGGTGCGTACGTTGCTTGGCACTTGTGCTTGTTTAGGCCTGATAGAGTCAAGGCTTTCGTGAGCCTGAGCGTGCCATTTATTCCATGGAACCCAAATGGAGACATGGTTCAGTTGTTGAAAGCCGGATTTGCGGAGGATCACTATATTGTCCGATTTCAGGTAAATTTGATGAATAATCATTTCGTGGATGTCAAATATACTTGATTTTATAGCATCAAACAATGATGCGTAATATAATTAAACAAGAGTTATATTAAGATTAATGGATGTTTTTTAGCGTTTTAATAAGTTAATTCTTTTTGGAGAAATAAAGTGTACAAGTTAATCTTTTCAAATGATGTCATAATGTATTATAAGTTAATAGGAAATTTTATTTCAAAAGTTTTATAAAAACTTATTATAACACTTTTACATATGAAACACAATTGTTTGGTTTTAAACAAGTTTTGACATTTTTGAAGTCTTATATATAAACTCGGTTTTCTTATAGTGCAAAGAATTGAATCTTCCTCTTTACATGCATATATGTGTTTAGGAACCTGGAGATATTGAAGCTGAGTTTGCAAGAATTGATAATAAAACAATTATGAAGAAGTTTTTGACATACCGAAATCTAGATCCCTATTATTTTCCTAAAGGTAAAGGATTTAAACATTCGCCCAACGATGCCACCGTTACCTTGCCAACATGGTTGTCAGAAGAAGATGTTGAATACTTTGCTACCCGACTCGACAAGACTGGGATTACTGGTGGAGTCAACTACTATCGAGTCTTCCCTTTGTAAGTTATAACCAAGATGAACCCATGAGCAATTATATAAGTACACAATATCTCAAATGGGTTCTTCTCGGCCACCATCATATAACTTTTTATAATATGTTTGATCTCTATGATGCAAAATACATTTCGATTATTACGTTTGGCCTATTGCTTGTATGATTACAGGAACTGGGAAGTGACGTCAGCATGGCGAGGAGCTAAAGTGATGGTGCCATCGAAATTTGTGACCGGGGACCTAGACCTGGTGTATCATATGCCAGGAATGAAGGAATACATACACAATGGTGGGTTTAAAGTAGATGTTCCATTGTTGGAGGAAGTTGCGGTGATTGAAGATGCAGCCCATTTCATTAACCAAGAGAAGCCTCATGAGATTAACAAGCATATAATTGAGTTTCTACAAAAGTTTTGATGCCTCTTTAATTTTCATGCAACCATATTTATGGCAATCAGTTAATCCCATTAATAATTGCTAGGTTTCATGTGTGGGGTTGGTTTTAATAATTAAGTGGTTGCAAATTAGTTAATGTTACTGGTGTCTTCTATTCTATTCTCTCAGTTGTTAATGGAAAGTACTATGTGTGGTTTATTTGATAATTGTTGTTTAAGCGGAAAATAACTAGAGAGTGGAGACATAAACAACGGAAAATAACTAGAGAGTGGAGACGATGCAAGAGAGACGTGCGTGGTCCGGCATAAATGCTTACATCCAGGGCCGAGACGGAGGGGTACCAATGTGAGATTCCGAACAGAGCCCCCAAATTTTTTGGGGCCCAATTTCAAATATTTTAAGATGTATCTAATTATATTTTGTTTTTTTATCACACGTTCTAGCTTAATCTATTCAACGTTCTCTCGTACCCGTATAGTATTATCTCATTTGACAATTATAATGTTTTAGCAATCTAGCTTAAATGCCCAATTCTTTCCCTCTTCTACCAGACTTGCTCATATTCCTGATTGACTATAAATACATGGTTTCTTCTTCTTAGGTCTCTATTTAAAGATTGAACTCTCTTGGTGTTCGTCTTTGTTTTCCTTGTGGCTAATAATATATTTGAAGCACCAACGATGGCCTATTTAATAATCTTTCACTTTCTTGTTCTTTGTTTCTCTATTTCTTGTTCGACGAGACCTTCAAATTCGTTGACTTATTTCACATTATACATGTTGTCATTATTCAAAGCACTATAGCCATTTGATAGCAAACATCAAAGTTGAGAGTTTAGAGAGAATTTGGCCCTAGAATCGAGTTAGGGTTTATTGAGAACTTAAGGTAAACAACAGTTGTCAGTTGGTAAACTCTTATATCTTAATCTTTATATCAATGACTTAGTAGAGAAAGTTGATTATGAAGAGCTGATTGAAGATTTTCTTTCGAAAATGTTAGAAAAATGATTATATTTAAGTGAATTTTGTTATTAGCTTCTTAAATTCTTTTTCCAGGCGTTGGGCCATCCTAGACTTGAACCAGGGACTCACTTTTGAAGTAAATTATCATACCTAGGTGCAAGGCCTAATAGAAAAAGAGTTGAATTATTAACTGTCATAAAGTCCCTTACGCCCACGTCCGAATCTCCCTCCCAGAGCCCGGACGATTATGTGCATCAAAATGATATTTCATACAGTTTTTTATTTTAATTTGTTAGACTTTAATATAATATATGGTGTGAAATTTTATATTTTGTCTTGTTACAAGTGTAACAAGTTTCGAAATATTGGAACGGTCCTGCTTACATCCACACCAGAAAAGAAAGTTCTTTTGTATTAGGTTAAAAATCAATTTTTTTTTTCTTTTAAGCAAGAAAGTTTTTTTTTTCTTTCTATTTCTCACTTTTCTCTCTTACCGCTCTCAACTTCTGAGGAAGTTTACGTATACAAGTGAATGGGCCATTTGATCATGACCCAAAGTCTTGGGCTTTTTATCTAAACATATTGCATGCATCATTGGCTTGTACAGTACAAGCTGTCAACACATGCTTCATCCACCACCATTACGTTCACTTAATTAACGGCCTTAATTAATTTTCAGGGATTATTTTCAAAAATAAAAGTATTATCGATGGTCATTGGGGAAATTAACCGGGTGTTGGTAATTAATCGAGGTTGGGTGAAAAGTATGGACTGATGATAAATAAAAGGATGACAAAGAGAATTATATATTGTTTGACAAAAATAAGTTAACTTATTTTTATAGTACACTTTTAGAGTAACATTTTAGGAGCTTATTGTCATTTTTTTCCATTATAACTCTCATTAATATTAATTATTATTATTTATTATTAATTATAAATAAATATAACTAAATGTTAATTAATATCAATAAATATAAACTGAAAATTAATTTTAATTTTAATTATAAATCATATATTAATATTATTTATAATAATTATTAATCATATCAATTATTTTCATATTGTTATCTTCTTTAATTATTATTCGGTATATTTAATTATTAAAAAAAACAAATATAACAATTATAAAAATGTTTATGTAACATAACAATTAAATTCAATTAAATTTATACTTATTTTGTTTCATAAGTAATAAAATTGTGTTAAATAATTATAATAAAATATTTAATTTAATTACAAAATATATATTTTTTTAATTGTTAATTAATTAGGATATGTGAATTTGATCAAAAAAAATTATTCTTATTAAATATAATGGTTTAAAATCATAAATAATAGATCTTTTTTAAAATTTGTTTTAACAAATCCAATATTTATAATATATATAATAATTTATTTGAATTTTTTTTAATCGATATAAAATATTTAAATAATATAATAAATGATGAAACATTTAAAATAGAGAATCTGTTAAAGTTGATTGCAATTTATTTTAGAGATTTTAACTTTTAGTTCTCTATTTTAAAAAAATTAATTATAAAAAAATTGTTGAATATGCTCTTAACTACCAGATAACTTACCAGTTAGTTTACCAAAACATAATCTTATATGCAATATTGTTAAGATTGAATAATAATTTGAAATTTGAAAGGAGATACTGATGATGAAGAAAATATTTTATTTGTCTAAAATTAATTAAATTATTAACTTCACAAACACGCTCCTTTTTGTATAAATAGAACATTAAACTAATCCGGTGTGGAGGGTTATGAAATCAATTAAACGATTTGACGTGTTGTCAAAACAATCAAATTATTAAATTACCTTCCATGTCTATTTAGAATTTTTTTTTAAATTGAAAATAAAATTAATTAAATCAAATGAATCATTTATACGAGATCTGTTATATATTAAAGTAAAAACTAATGAGTTTAACATTGTGTCCTTGAAGGCTTGAAAAAGAGAACATTTGACATATTGATATTTGATAGCACATTTTTCTTGAGTTCAAATAAAAAATTAGAGTCAATTACATTTTCTGTCCATATGGTTTCAAGAATTTGGTTTTCGTCCCTCGACTTCGTAATCACATCCTAGCGCTTATGGTTTGAATTTTGTGTTTGTTTTGTTACATGAGGCTAACAATCGTTAATTGTTGTCGTTAAATGTCTCTTGCGTGCAAGTTATGTGAAAGTATTTAGACCATTTTACATATTTTTAATTTAAAAAATTTAGTGTACAATGTAAAAAAAAACCCAACACAATTTAGTGTATATGTTTTTGCATAAGATACAACTTTAAGTATTAAAAATATAAATTAAAAAAAGAAAACAAAATAAATAATTTAAAAAAGAATTATAGGTTGGAAATTTTAAATTATTCGTTTTTTTACAAATTAAGTGTATTACAAAGTTGTTTATACAGGATTGTTAAAAAAATTACTTTATTTTATTTTATATTTTTAATACATATAATATTACTTTATCTTTTAAAGGAAAATAAGGGATATGTCTAAAGTGACAGGTCTGATGGATTTGAGTCTCGTGTGAAAAACACATGATGCACTTAACGATGTTAAATGAAAGGACTAATTTGAATTCCAAAAATAGAAAAATGGACCATTACTTTACTTTAGGAATTATGGAGACAAAAAACAAAAAATAACCATAAATGAGGGACTAAAAATATAATTAGTATTTGAAGCCTTGGAGGTTTGGTGACAGTGATGAGATCCTTGTTTAATTTTTTAATGTCATTTATGTTTTTTGGTTTGGCTTAGCTGCATACATATATCATATATGTTTTCTAATCCCTTAACCACATGGAGGTTATACTTGATCAAAACACAGATGGAGAGTATACAACACAAGACGGTTGGGCTGAATGGGCTCAACATCCACATAGCAGAAAAGGGTGAAGGTCCATTAGTTTTGTTCATCCATGGCTCTGGTACACCTGGCGCCACCAGATTTTATATCTGGCGGACCATGGTTATCGAGCCGTGGCACCAGACCTTCGTGGGTATGGTGACACAACAGGTGCACCAGTCAACGACCACACCAAGTTCACCATCCACCATCTGGTGGGCGACTTGATCGGGCTTCTTGATGCCATCACAAACCAAGATGAAAAGGTGTTTGTTGTGGGTCATGATTGGGGTGCCGTCATTGCTTGGCACCTATGTATGTTTAGGCCCGATAGAGTCAAAGCTCTTGTAAACCTAGCTAAGCGTGCCGTTTATGCCATGGAACCCAAAAGGAGACATGGTCAAGATCTTGAGAGCTACGTATGGAGAGGATCACTACGTGTCCAGATTTCAGTTAAATTTGATATATTTATTGGGGTCCTACATCAGTTAGACTTACATATATGTTGGATCCTCGATCTTTTTCCTAATTTTTAACATTTTGGATTCATTCATTCATATGTATTAATTTAATTATTTGTGTAGGAACCAGGAAAAACGGAAGCCGAGTTTTCCAAAGTGAGTACTCAAACAATTGTGAAAAGGTTTTTGACAATCCGAGATCCGACACGAAATAACATTCCTAAAGATAAAGGTCAAGATCTCGCCCGTATTAATGCCCCTGTCACCTTGCCCCCTTGGTTGTTAGAAGAAGATATTGAATACTTTGCTAAACAACTCGACAAGACTGGCTTTTCTGGTGGACTCAACTATTATCGAGCTCTTCCTTTGTAAGTTCATCTTAAATTTTATAATTAAGAATCATAAGTTGGGTTTCGATGAATTATTTAATTTGTTTCTACATATTGTTATATATATATATATATATATATATATATAGGAAATGGGAACTTAGTTCAACATGGCGGGGAGCTAAAGTGATGGTGCCAACGAAATTCGTGATCTGGGATCTGGACCTGAACTATCATATGAGATTAACAATCACATATTTCAGTTTTTGCAGAAATTCTAATTGTGCTTTTTTTTTCTTTCTAATGCGTGTGGATATGGATTTCATGGCACTTTCACATCTATCAACGTGGATCCAATTGAAGTCGAACACAATCAAGTTTGATCACGTTTGAATTGTTTAATTTCATTAAGTCTATGGTTTTATTTTATACTAGGAAAAGTGTGAAAAACTCAATGGTGCATGGTTTGTGGACAATTGTTTTGAATAAATAAATTTTTGAAAATTCTAAAACATATTAAATACATCTTTTATCTTTATGTATGATCTACAATATGGTTAGTAAATTTAGATTAATTTTCTAACTCCACTGTTGGGGGTAGCAACTGTCGTTTCACTGTCAGTAAGATGATTAGGCGTTCTTTACAAGATTATGTGACACAAAATTTCCCATATAGTGGTACTGTTAGATGATTAAAAAAACGAAGTTGGATGTTCTTTTTTGGTACATGAGGTTCTCGTTTGCAAGTCTTATTTTATCCAAAATAATTTCAGAAGCATAATATATTTGAAATTAAAAGTTAAAAATTAAGAAAATGATACAAATGGATTCGAACCCATGCCTGGAACAGTGAAAAGTACGCAAATCAAATCTATCAAAATAAACTTATGTTATTGTATGTACAGACCCCGCTAGCGGCATTGTCCCTTGGATCAAACGGGAATGGAACCCTGGACATTGCTAGGGGAGTTGCCCATAGGACCTACAAGGGGGCACAACCCCTTCTTATGGTGATCTAAGATGATAAAAACAATTAGTTGTGAGTGTGCACTTTGCACCTCCCAACTCTCGTTATTTGCCCTATCACCTTAATCGATCTCGAGTAAACCACAATTACATCAAATGATTGATGAAATTAAAATCACCAGCAGGTGATGTCCCGATTACCTTGCCCCCTTTGTATCAGAAGAAGATATTGAATACTTTGGTAGCCAACTCAACAAGACTGACTTTTCTGGTGGACTCAGACTATTACAAATGGTTAATTTGTTTTATAATTGATTAAGAATCTTTTATAAGTTTGGTTGTGGGTTTTAATTAATTTGATACTATTGTTATATATATAGTTGGTTTCATTTACAAACCTAACTATTAGTACAAACGGGTCATATAAAACCAATTAATCAAGGTATATATAGAAATGATAAAAAGTTTATTTATTATGATTTGAATATTTATAAAAGATTACCATAGTACTTTTATCATGATCAACATTTTATATTAGAAAACATTTTATATTAGAAAACATTCAAGATATACACTGAATCATATACTTTTATTGGTTTGTATGGTTGTACTATATATAATGATTGGGTTTAATAGAAATTGAGTTCAGCATGGCAGGGAGTTAAAGTGATTCTGCCATCAAAATTCATGATCGGGGATCTGGATATTACCTATCATATGTCGGGGATGAAGGAGTATATAGAGACTGGTGGGTTTTTAAAACATGTTTCATTGTTGGAGGAAGTCGTGGTGATGAAAGGTGCAACCCATTTCATCCACAAAGAAAAACTTGATGAGAGATTAATACACTACTAAAATGTAAGGCTTTCACCTACGACTATTTCCTTGGGAAATCTGCGTTAAAGGGTGATTAACAAAACCGTCACAAAAACTGGTGGTTAATTTGTTGGTGGGTAAATCAAATCAGTGACAGATTACCCAAGAAATTATTGGGTAATCCGTTGGTATTTTCTTAAAAACATCAAATTTTACCAGGACCATTAGTATTTCCTGGGTGATCTATGGTAATCACCTAAGGAAATTTTCTTGGGTAATTTTTTACGGATGAAAGTTTCCTGGATGATCTATGGTAATCACAATAAGGTATTTCGGTTTATACAGAAATACTGATTTTAGTTTCCTTAATGCGTGTGAGTGTGTATTTGAAGAGAACTTTCGCATCTATCATATCAATCCAAATAAAGTCAAATACAATAAATGATTTATTTCTAATTTCAATAAAAAAATCGTTTTATTTTGTATGATGTGTATTAAAATTTTCAAATAGTCTAAGAGATTATGAGAAGATAATTAATAGATTCCGGTTGGTTTAATGGAATGATCGCGATTTTCTCAAAGTGATTTGATTTCCTTAAAAGGTTTTGAAATTGAAAGAATTTGAATTTGAAAATATTTGATGGGTTTGTTTTGTAGAATTTTCAACAAACTAATTAGTTTTCATTCTTTATAAATAATTTATAATAAATTAATTATAATAAACTAAAAAATAATTATATTATTTTTTATTAATTGATATTACATAACATATTCTAAAATATTATGTTTTACAAATCTTATAAAATTACGTAAAACACCAACCATTCCTTCAGAAATCAAAACCATATCTTTGTGGGTTTTCAATAAAATCCCGGTATTTCAAATTAAGGAACTTTCAAACCAAACAAGAGATTTGAATGAAATTCAATTTCTAATCTCATCTAATTTTGCAAACCAAACCGAACCTTAGAAACTAATCTGGTTATCATAACTAAAATAAATAAAACTGCAAAATCAAAGGTAAAACACGAACGATAAAAAAATATATAATAGAACAAAAAAAATTGAGAAAAAAAGATCACGTCATTTAACTAAAACGTATGTCGTGGCACTCTATGGCAAGAGGCACGTCTTACACAAATGTAACAGGTCTTACCGTCACGACGATTACACATATTACACCATATAGCATTGTCATGACGCACTTTTTAGAACGCTTAAAAAATTTATAACTACGGAGAACGAAAAATTTGCCATGTAACACAGGTGTTAAGAGCATTATATCCAAAGAATAATCGAAAAACTATATAAGCTTCCCAAGCATAATAACACATTTAACATCGGAGAAAAAAATAATTACCTTGATCTATGTTGTCTTTGGAGAGCCTGTATGTGGGTGCCAAGATTCCTGTATATATATCGTTGCTGAACCGAACATATGACATATCACTATTCGGATCGAAATCTTTTTCTTGTCAACCATTAATCTTGTATTCTTAAATTTAGGGAGAAGAAAAGAAATGGATTGGAAAAAAGTGAGGGGAAAGAAATGCAAGAAAAATAAATTTTTTATTTTATGTTTTCGAAAATGAAGGAAAAGCAAGAAATAAAAGGAGAAAAGTAATTTTTCATGATATTGAACAATAGAGAAAGGAAAGAAAGAAAATAATTTTTCATGTTATTTAACAAATGAGAAAGTAAGGAAATATGTGATTTTTACTTTTTAGAACAAAAGAAAAAGGTCAATTAGTTTTGTAATTTTAATAATTTTTTAAATAGTTTTAATTTCTTTTCTTTATCCTTCATTTCTAAATAATGTTTTGGGAGGAAACTTAATAGTTAATATTGTCAACGAGATGAGTATAGTAGGCGTGTTGTTTTACTAGGTTAGGTGACAATTTTTTTCGAAGTGGTGGAACCAATAGATGATAAAAAAAAACTTGGATACTTTTTTTAAGAAATTAAGTCATCGTTTAGTTTATGGTTAGTTCCTTGTTTTTGTATGCGAGGTGCACGTGTTCAAGTCTTTTATCCCAAAAAATTCTAGAAACATAATAAATAAAAGCCAAATGCTAGGAAAATGATTCAAACCTGTGTTTGGAAGGAGGAAAAACTATACAAACCAAAACCATAAAAAAAACTTGTATGATTATTATAGTAGTTTATACAGATACATCATAAACATTTTTACATTACGACGATGAAGGAACGAAATCTCTATGCATCTAGTGTCGGCCCTTGCCCATGGCAATGGCAATGGTGACCATGGCTATCAATATTTAGAGGGCAACAAAAAATTTATATAGCAACCTAGATTGTGGGCTTGAAAATTGTGTTTAAATCCTAGGAAAACCCATAGGGCAGATTCTAAACAATAGCAAATATTTGGGTTTAAAATTTGTGTTTTTTATATATTATTTAGAATTTAGAATTAATCATTAAATTTAACTTCTGTAAATGTTCTTTTTATTCGAAGTTATTTTCATAATCTTATCATTTATTATTTTGTAGAAAATTTGTGAATGTTATTTTTTAAATTTTACAGTTTTGTAGATTCTATTTTTTGTTTTGTTTGTGGTTTATATTTGACATTTGCATGTAATAGAGATTAAATTGAAGTAAACTATTTGATTTGGACAATTTCAATTCAAATGTTTTTTTCTATGCTTCATAAGATACTTTGTTCAAAAAACATACATAAATATTGTTTTTGGTGACTTTTTGTTTGTTTTATTATTTGGTGGTTTTAGTTTAAGTCCCTGATGTATTATTCTTTGTCCTATTTATTATTAAGGCGTTTTGGTTTATGATGGACAAGAGATCCATATATTGGCAGAAGAAACATAAAGGATCGGTGCTTACATACATAAATATCACTTATAGAGTTATAGAGATATACACAAATAGATATATATATATATATAATATGATCCATCTCTCCACGATCCATTTATGTCTATAGGGGCATAAACAAAGTGCAACCATAGAAAATTTATAAGCATGCGAGAACCAATCTCACCTTTCAAGGTATTGTTGAAATGATTATTTTCATGTAAGTCTATGATTTAAATGATTTGTTTCTCATATATATATATATATATATATATATATTCTATTGTGAAAAAATTCATGTGTTTTTTTATAAAATTATACTGTGAAACCAAAAATATATAAAATATTTTACATTGTGAAATAAATGTATCATGAAACAATACCTCAAACCTTAGTTTTAATTAGATGAAAAATAAAATGTGAAAGTGTGAAACAATAACTTCGGGTCCGTTCTCACGGTACTACGTTCAATATTGTGGCCCTCATAGCAACCTATAAAGGAGGCGGGCCTAAAAATGACCAGGAGGGTCCAATGTATCCGTTCAATTTATTTTAGCAAATAGATATTTTATCATGGGTGTGAAAGATGAATTCACTAAATTTTAAGGGGTGCCTTGAGTTATTAGAAAATAAAAGAGACAACAAAAAAACTTGAAAATTCTCTTATAAATATAATCAACCAAAAAACTTTAAAAATATATCTCAAAACGGTAGAATTTTACCAAAAACACATCACACAATGTAGTTTTCCATCTAGTGCAAAAGTTCGATTCCATTTGAAAAAATATATGTTATTCCCAAAATCACGTTGACTTTTCCACAAGATCAAACCGAGATTTTATGGGCTTAAGGAGTACGTCGTCGACAAAAATTCTGGGTCTGCTAATGTATGTGTATATATTTATATGTATGTAAATGCAGTAAGAAAACACGTTTCTGAAACAGTGTACAAAGAGGTACTTAATGATGACCCATACCTGTAACCGAGATATTTTGAATTGTTTACATGCAATAGTACCTAGAATCACCTCTGAAAAAAATATATAAAAGATCGTTTAACGACAGAGACTTCCCGTAATAATAAATGATGAGTCGTACCTATAGCCGAGGTATTTTGAATTGCTTACATGCAGTAGTACCTAGACTCACCTCTGAAAAAATATATAAAAGATCGTTTGGCGACAAAGACTTCCCGAATAATAGGTATTTTGAATTGTTTACATCCAATAGTACCTAGAATCACTAAATTGTTTACATCCAATAGTACCTAGAATCACTGTATTGTTTACATGCAATAGTACCTAGAATCATCTCTGATAAAATATATAAAAGATCGTTTGGCGACGGAGACTTCCTGTAATAATAAATGATGACCTGTACCAGGGACGGACTTATGCTTGTAAAGGAGGGGGGAAGGGACCCATTAAAAGCCAAAAAAAAAATTAAGGATTAAAAAGTTTTATTATTTTAGATTCTCACTTAGTCCCCAGTGATTTTTTTGTAAGGACCCCAACAATCCTAACCAACCATCGTCGACTTCAAAAATGTCTTTTGAAATCAACCAAAAAACCAAAAGTCCATTGAAATCAACCAAGAAAGCCTCTTGAAATCAATAAAAAACCGAAAGTCCTTTCAAAATCGACAAAAAACATTAAAAAAATCTCTCGACATCAACCAAAAAACTTCAAAAATCGAAACGGTGTAATTAGGCTAAAAACATGTTAGGCGATTTTACACGTCTTTAGTCTATCTTAAAGATGACCCCACTAGATAAAAGTTCTGGATCCGCCTCTGCCCGTACCTGTAGCCAATTTAGCTCTTAGTTAAGGACCGTTCAAAACACAAGCAAGGATCAAAAGAACTAAAATTGAATCCATATAAAATATAATGTTATTTAGACACCCGAGCGTATACAATAAATGAATGGTTTATATATTAGATTTTTTTTTAAGTTTTTTTGTGCGTATGGGGGATATGCTACTTCGTGGGGTTGGAGGTTTCGTGACAGTGACCGGAGGCATTAAAACGCTGCCAGCCTAGTTTAATTTCTGGGTATCATTTATGTCTAAATTTTGTACTCTATATATATATATATATAGAGAGAGAGAAAAGTTCAAATGTGAACTCATTTTTGGTTGTGAACGTGAGGACGAATCTCAGCCACTTGTCCGGTCAATAAATGCGGCTTTGACCTGGTTCCCCTCCTTTAATAATCTCCACACTCCCATGAATCGCGTCAATCCTACGTGATCGCGTCCACCATAACCGAAAAGATGTATGGCTGAGATTCGTCCTCACGTTCACAACCAAAAATGAGTTCACATTTGAACCTAACCCTATATATATATATATATATATATGCTTTCTAGTCCCTTAACCACATGGCGTTAGACTTCAAACACAGAAAACAAATGGAGGGTATACAACACAAGATGGTGGAGACCAATGGGCTCAACATCCACATAGCAGAAAAGGGTGAAGGTCCATTAGTCTTGTTCCTTCATGGCTTCCCTGAGCTATGGTACTCCTGGCGCCACCAGATATTGTATATGGCGGATCATGGTTACCGAGCCGTGGCACCAGACCTCCGCAGCTATGGTGACACAACCGGTGCACCAATTGACGACCCCACCAAGTTCACAATCCACCATCTGGTGGGCGACTTGATCGGGCTTCTTGTTGCCATCACAAACCAAGATGAAAAGGTGTTTGTTGTGGGTCATGACTGGGGTGCCATCATTGCTTGGCATTTGTGTATGTTTAGGCCCGATAAAGTCAAAGCTCTGGTTAACCTAAGCGTGCCGTTTGTGCCGTGGAACCCATATGGAGACATGGTCGAGTTGTTGAGAGCTGCATATGGAGACGATCACTACATGACTAGATTTCAGGTACATTCCAATATTTGATAACAAGTTTTATGTTCCTGATATGTTAGGAACCTCATTTTTCTAGTTCATTAAGGGCTCTTTTGGACAGTAATCTAATATATATATTCCACATATTTCGCTCATTTTCTAATGATTCATATATATGTATTTATGGGTGTACTAGGAACCAGGAAAAATTGAAGCCGAGTTTGGCCAAATGAGTACTCAAACATTTGTGAAAAAGTTTTTGACAGTCCGAGATCCAACACAAATAATTCCTAAAGATAAAGGGTATCTAGCTAGTGACGCCCCGGTTACCTTGCCCCCTTGGTTGTCAGAAGAAGATGTCGGATACTTTGCTAAACAACTCGACAAGACTGGCTTTTCTGGTGGACTCAACTATTATCGAGCTCTACATTTGTAAGTTCATGATCTCTTAATTATTATGGTTAATTTGTTTTTATAATTAATTAAGAGTCATAAGTTTCGTTTTTGATATATATATATATATATATAGGAATTGGGAATTAAGTGCGGCATGGTTGGGTGCTAGAGTGATGGTGCCATCGAAATTCATAATCGGGGATCTGGACCTACCTGACCTATCATATACCGGGAATGAAGGAATACATACATGATGGTGGTTTTCTGGAAGATGTTCCATTTTTGGAGGAAGTTGTGGTGATGGAAGATGCAGCCCACTTCATCAACCAAGAGAAGCCTCATGAGATTAACAATCACATATTTCAGTTTCTGCAGAAATTCTAATTTGTCCTATTTTTTGGCTAATGCGTATGGATATGTATTAATATCAAGTGAACTTCCACATCTATGATGTGGATCATAATAAAGTCAAGCCCAATAAAAGTTTTTGGATTTTTTATAGTTTCATCAAATTTATTGTTTCTTATTTTAAAAAGTCCATGAACATTTTCTTTTAAATTAAAAAAAAAAAAGGCAAAATACAAGAAATAGCAACCTACTTTTATAAATTTTCTTATTATAGCATTGTATTTTCAGTTTTACTTATTACAGCAATGTACTTTCAAATTATTTTTTATTAAGGCATTGTACTTTGAAAAATTTATCCAAAATAGCAATGGGTAACTTGTTACCTTTTAAACAAGTTAACCTCCATTTTCCTTTGATTACATGGCTTAAATGTGATTACATGGATGTCACGTCATTTTGATTATATGACATTATTAAAAAAATCTCTTGCAATTTTTTTTTTAAATTTCTCACTTTACCCGATTTATTTATTTTTTCTTAATTTTCTCAAATTTTTAGTAATTTTCTTACGTCGTCACTCTTTAAAAAAAGCACTCTTTTTAAATTGTACAAATTAAATAATTTAGAGCAACATTTTTAACAAATAGGATATTTTTTTTCAAGATAAATATTTTTTTATAAGAAAACATAACACCTGTTATTTAATTTTTCTAATTCGGAAAATACTTATTTTGTACTTTTTTAAAAAAATTTAACAATATAAAATGTGTTTTACAAATCTTTTTAATATTGTTATATTTTAATGAATATTTTAGAAATAATCTAATTAATTAAATATGTTTATTGAATGATATATCAATTCATTTTTTTAAAACCAAGTCGATATAATTTTTTCAATATAAATATTTTATTTGTAATAAAACGTAACAACTCTTATTTTCTTAGTTAAAAAATATTTTTTAAACATTTTTTGGAATATAGAGAAAATAAATTGTAATCTACAAACTTTCTTAATATTGTTATATTTATGAATAATTTAGTTTCAGGAAATTAATCTACTATATTTATTAAATACTATGTAAAATTAATGTTTTGAAAGTACATTGTTGTAATAAAAAATGCTACATCAGCAATATATTACATGTAGACAACCTACATGGACAATGAGGTGGCATGGAAACCTACTATAGTGGATAAATTTAAAAGAGAAGGTTACCCAATGCTATAATGGGTAGATTTTTCAAAGTACAATGCTATAATAAAAAATAATTTGAAAGTACATTGTTGTAATAAGAAAAACTTAAAGTACAATGCTATAATAAGAAAATTTATGAAAGTTGATTGCTATTTCTTGCATTTTGTCCATTAAAAAACCATTAAACTTTTAAAATTTAATTACTTATTGCTTTTTAAACCAAAAAAATTAAACCCACTTCGAACTGGTTAGGAATGTTACGTATATAAAAAAAAGCTTAAATCATTTATATCGTTTTCAAACCATGTATCATTCAAACCTCTCGCATTCAATGACATCGCTTCCTTAGCCACCCCACTCCACCCCCATCCTGTTCTCCATATTGTCATTGTTGTTGGCCCATGTCTTTGATCTCTTTTTCTTATGTGTTTTTTTTGTCATTTCAATTCTGACCTTTTTACAACAATTTAATGGGATATATACGTAATATTTTAAGTAATTTTGTATTTTTTAAATATTTTAATAATAATTAAATTAGGAAAAAGAACATATACGTAAGTTTTAAAGGTTTAGAAGGATACATACGTAAAATCAAACTTTAGAAGGATATATACGTAATATAAGAAGTTTTTAAGGACATAGATGAAATTTTCCCTATTTATTAAAAAATTGTTTAACAAGTTGATTATTGAAAATCAGAAAGTTTGTTAGGTTTTAAAATAAGGACTTGATCATTCAAAATAAGAAAGTTTGTTAGGTTTCTAGACCTTTTTAATTAGAAATATGAAAATAAAAAAAAATGTTTATTTAACCTTATATGATTGTTACAAGGGAAATCGACTCAAATAACTGTTTCTCACATCCAAATTGGTCTTCTAACAATTTATTTCTCAAATTTACCCAAATGTCATTTGTTCTGTAATATTAGCTAGGTTCGCAATATTAGCTAAAAGACAAAAACTCAAGTTCAACCAATATTAGCTAGGTACGCAATATTGGTCAACACAATTATGGACATGGCCGTCGCAATTACAGATATGTATTGAATTTGAATATTTTTTTAACTTTTAGCTAAGTCCGTAATATTACAAATTTGGATACCGTGAAAATAGTGACATTTAGGTAAATCCATAAAAAAATGGTTAAATTGGTTATTTAAGTTAATTTCTCTTGTTATAATTGAAATAAATAAAAATCCAAAATCAAGGGCTCCACATGAAAGAAAATAGGGCCTGAAAATTGGAACTTCTCGTGCATATTAATTTATGAGTTCCGTATTCCTAAACAATATGACCCTTTTTAAGTTGACATTTTTCAGCCATTTTTCTTTTGCTCATTGATTCATGAAGACATTGGCTAATTCCTAAAGTCATCACATTTATAAAAACTAAAACGTGATAATATTACGTTGAAAACTAACGTTGACAAAATGATTTAAACAAAATCTACAAAAGATTTACAGATGCGTGATTGCATGGATCCTGTTGATGGATACATTTTGTTGTCTCCAAATTTGTCGTTCTCCTTCTGTCTACTAATTAATCATGTGAAATTATATCATTAATTTATTGAGGAAACAAAAAACAATATCAATTAAACACAATTATATAAAATAAAATATTGACCTGCATTCAGAAAATGGTTTAAGACATGAAACCTGAAGATAATAGATATTTTATTTTTATCTAAAGAGGATGGCTCAACAACATCCATTAAAACATGACCAAAGGACACCTCAGCAACAGGTGGTCAAAGGGGTTCGTTCATTGAACCACATGTTGGCGGCTTTGGGAAGAACCCTACGATTTTGTGACATATGTCATTGCTACTAGCAGCCTCGTTTACTTTGTTGGCGTTTTATTTTCTGTAAAAATTTATATATCTCTAGATATATACGACCTCAACCATATATATAATAACTACAATATCAAAATGGAAGGGATAGACCACAAGACAATAAATGCTAATGGGCTAAACATCCACATAGCAGAAAAGGGTGAAGGTCCATTAGTCTTGTTCCTCCATGGCTTCCCTGAGCTCTGGTACTCTTGGCGCCACCAGATTTTGTATTTGGCGGATCATGGTTACCGAGCCGTGGCACCGGACCTTCGTGGGTATGGTCAGACAACCGGTGCACCGGTGAACGACCCCACCAAGTTCACCATCCACCATCTGGTGGGTGACTTGATTGGGCTTCTTGATGCCATCACAAACCAAGGTGAAAAGGTGTTCGTTGTGGGTATTGATTGGGGTGCCATCATTGCATGGCACCTCTGTATGTTTAGGCCCGATAGAGTCAAAGCTCTGGTGAACCTGAGTGTGCCGTTTATTCCGTGGAACCGAAAAGGAGATTTGGCTGAGATTTTGAGAATGCTTACGGAGAGGATCACTACATGACCAGATTTCAGGTGGATTTCCATATTTATAATCAATTATTTCAATACATAGCTTATCATAATAATAAACAATTGTGTGAGAATATCTTTAACCTATTAAATTTCTCTTTGAAAACGATTTTGAGGAAATAAGGGAGTTTCCAACATATGTCAACGAAAAATGGGCCAAGTTTTAACCAATTTGTTCGACATCTCCAAAGTGGTGAGATGGGGTCAGACATGTAAAAATTTTCTTTAAAAGTATCGAGTTCATAAAGTAATAGAACCAGCATGGGTTTGATACAATGCGAGAATAAGTAGAAACCCCCCTTATATTACTGAAAAGAGCTCTTTTTCTAGAGTAATCTTGGGGTTATACATATCTCACAAGTTATCACAGGCAAAGTCTACCTAATCTTACATCTTTGGTAGCTAGGGACTCGACATTCTTAGACATCTTTGCCCGTCTAGCGTCGGTTGAAGGAAGTGTGTACTTAATTAGAGTCCTTAATATATATATATATATATATATATATATATGTCGGAACTTTCATTCTCTTGTAAGTTTGTTTTAAGAGTAATTTTAGTGGAGTTTCTACTTATTATTACATATTTAATTCAAAATCATTACAGATAACTAAGGGTATGATTCATATATATGTGTGTAGGAGCCCGGAGAAATTGAAGCGGAGTTGGCTAAAATGAGTCCTGAAACAGTTATGAAGAAATTCTTGGCATATCGAGATTCTGAACAAATTTATTTTCCTAAAGGTAAAGGATTTCGATATTCACCTGGTGATTCTCCGGTCGCTTTGCCACCTTGGTTGTCAGAAGAAGATCTTGAATACTATGGCACCCAACTCCAAAAGACTGGGATTACTGGTGCACTCAACTACTATCGAGCTCTTCGTTTGTAAGTTGAGCTTGATATTTATAATTTACTTCCATTTTCAATATATAATGTTGCTTATTATATATACATAAATATGGTTAATTATAATAGGAATTGGGAACTGACTTCGGCATGGCGGGGAGCTAAAGTGATGGTGCCATCGAAATTCATAATCGGAGACCTAGACCTGGTGTATCATATGCCAGGAATGAAGGAATACATTGACAATGGTGGGTTTAAAACAGATGTTCCATTATTGGAGGAAGTCGTTGTGATGGAAGGTGTTGCACATTTTGCCAACCAAGAGAAACCTCATGAGACAAACAATCACATACTTGAGTTTCTAAACAAGTTCTAATGTCATTTTCTTAATAAAATTTTATGGTTTTAAAAGTTACATTCCAATATATCTTTTGTTTTCTAATGTATGTTATTCAAAGTCTATGTATATATGTGGAGGTAAACTATGTAAAAAACATGCAAGGGTGTTTTTTTTGTTGTTGTTGAAATGTCTAAAATCTTAAGCGGAACCAAAGATGTATATCGTTTCATTTTATGCATGATTTAACGATATAAACCCAATGGTGATGATCACACCCCGTCCTTTAATGTCGTAGGAAACTGATTTAGATACGAAACATATACGTACCATACAATAAATCAAATTGTTGACACATTGTCTCTGTATCTTCTCGGTTCTCCATATGTATGCATTAAGCATAGAAGTAATGTTTAGTGAATTAGTGTTTTAAGTGTATATACTTACAGAAATAAACAAAGAAGTAATGTTCAGTGTTGGGTAAAGTAAGAAATATATAGTATTCATGCAATTTCCACCTCTTAATGCTAAATTCCCACATCATACCAAAGCAAAAATCCACTCATGAGTTTAAAATTTGAAAATTGGAAATTCTAACATTTCCTTCCCTTTTAATTATCATATGATTATACACGCTAGATAGAAATTTAGATAACATTAACTAGCAACAGAAAAATCATGTAAATAAAATAAGCCCTAGTTTGTTTTCCTAAAAAAACTCTTAAGATGCTTATATATGTGATTTGTTAAGAGGTAGAACCATTTAGATTGTTTGTTGTTTTTTTAATTTTTCTGAGGCACTTATGTTGTTTTGTTGTCCTCTTATACGTTAAGAGGTAAACCAACCTTTTATTTGCCTCTTATTTTTGTGCAACTCCTCATCAACGACGTTTCTCAATCGATTAACCATAATCGATCCTTTCTCTCAATCGATCCTCACCTTTCTCAATTGATGTATTTTAATATAATATGAAAGTGTTAAATAACATCAATGACATATTTTCGTCTAAATGAAAGCTAATTATATAATTTTAGATGTAAATTTGGTAATGTTGATGAATAAATATGTGAAATTGTATAAATGTATCTATAAATTCAACAATATAATTTTTTAATGGGTAAATAGACAATTTAAACAAATTCAGACATTTATCAATTTATAAAAACAAATAGTCATTTCAGACTTCAGCTCCACCTCTTATTAATTAGAAGCAAAATAATACTTCAAACTTCGACACTTATTAAAAAAACAAACACCACCTAAATATGTATTGTATTAATGTTCAAAATGACCTAATACAATATCAAAAGGGGAGTGTTAATGGCACCCTTTAGAAGGGGTGTCCACGGGAATTTTTGTACTATGGTAGTTTTAGAAATGTAAAAAGTTGGTTTTAATGTAGATGTGTATAAAAAGAAATTCACTTATAGGAATGTCATTAGCAATATTCAGGGGTGATTAACATCCCATATAAAAACAAGGACAAATTAAACATTTTTGACCACTTATGAAGACAAAGTTGAGCTGTACTCAAATTGGACTTTGCAAAAAAAAATATGATTGGGCTGCTAAATGACTGCAAACAAATCTGATCCGGATGTAAGAACATCTTATACTATAGTTATTTTGGAATTGAGTATTAAAAAGGTTAAAAAAATTTAAAAATATTATTAAAATATTTAATATATTTAAATAAATACTTTTTTTAAACATTTGTTTTCAGAAGTAAGATTTAGTGTAAATAGTCATTTTAACGGACCCAATTTAACTCCTACTCATCCCTCTCTTATTTTTACCATTTTGTCAATACCTCAGTGCTTTGGCACCAACTTGAGGAGGGTGCATTTTATATAAAAAATGATTTTCAAACTTCATGCAATATTTAACTCATCAGTGCCCCCTTCGCAAGTGAACAAAAGTTAAGTTCAATTATATTTTTTAACTCATCAATGCCCCTTTGCAAGTTAGGACAATGTATTGATAAAATGGTCAAAATGGAAGAGGGATTGTTAGGAGGGCAGTCAAAATGTCTATTTAGGATAATCCTATAATTAGAATACTATTTCTTTCTTTTATATAGAGTGTTAGAGATTTCTCTAAATTTAGAGATTTTCATACTCTCCATGTCATCCTTTTTTATATTTTACCATACAATATAGCATAAATATTGAAGAATCAAGTGAAGGTAGAGATAAACGCAAGAATTGAAGAACCTCAACCGTATGATTGTATGGTTTTGAATCAAGAATCATTACATTGGGAGCTTGAATTTCACATTAGGGAAAATGGATTATAGTGAACCGTCATTGTGGGTGACGTATGAAAGGAGTTGTCGTTATCGGGAAATGATAGACTCTGAGTTTGACATTGAGAAGTCGTACATCAAGTTTATGATGCTGCAATGAAAAGATTTTAAGAAATTGTAAAAAAAAATACTTTTATCTAAATGTTATTAGATAGTTTAGATATAGATACTTGACACATAAAAATTGATTTTTATGACCTTATTCTAAGTACATTAAAATATAGTATCACTACAAAACAAATGACTTTCATTCAGAAAAATTATCCAGGAAAATTTTCGTCGGTGATTACCCACGGATCACCCAGAAAATACCAATGGTTCGATTAAATCCGATGATTTTCGAGAAGATATCAACGAATTACCCAAAGAATCCATGGGTAATCTGCCACTTGAATTACCTATCAGCAATTTAACCACCAACTTTTATGACGGTTGTGTGAAGAATCACCTAGTGACAGATTTCTCAGTGAAACGTCTATAGATAAAAGTCTTTCGTTCAGTAGTGTATAGATATTTATTTTTTTAGTTCCAAATTTGATAATATAAAAAAAAACAGGGATAATCTTTTTGACTTTAAAAAACAATGTTTTATTGGTCCATAAAACAATCTAAGTGCATTATAACATATATAGATACTTATGTTTTTAATATAGTTTATTAGCTCCGATTTTGACAATACAAAAAACCAGGTTAATCATTTTGACTTAAAAAAACAATGTTTTACCGGTGAAAAAACAATGTTTCAAAGGCAGGATAAGTACCGCATGTCTGAAAATTTTAAAAAAAACTCGACGGATATTTTTATTTTAATTGATTTGAATGAATTGAATAAATAACCTTTCTGTTTAAGTTTTTAAACATTATTTTAAGAAACAAATAAACAATTGTAATTTTAAAATTTTGTTTACCGTTGTACTTTTAATCCAAAAAGGTATATGTAACTGACTAGAAAAATACTAAAAAAAAATTAAATCAGTTTTACCATTTCCAAACCTTATGACATTCAAACCCCTCGAATTCAATAGATCAAAACATTGTTCTCCTTCGTTCTCTAAACCAACCATTGCTGTCGTTGGCCCCTATTATCAATCTTTCTCTTTTAATCAGTTTTTTGATTTTTGATTTTCCCTCTTTTTATATATTTTAATGGAGTACATATTGATCCAAAAAGAGGAAAAATAAAAAAATTAATAAATAAATAATTAATACATCCAATTTCACTTCAATACCTTTAAAATTACAGCCTTTTAGAAATGTGAAAATAAAAAATATTGATTTCATGTTATTTGATTATCGCAATTTATAACTGAAATAAATAATTCATTTCTCTATATTTAAAAAATTCCTTATAAATTTCTATATTTAGAGTAGTTTAAAGAATAAAAAATTAATTTTCTTTATTTTAAAAAAGCTGTTGAAGATGCTCTAATATCATGTAGAATATTAACATAAACAAAATCTATAAAAAGATTTGCAAATGCGTAATTCCATGGATGTGGATGATTAAAAAAAGTTGACTCTTGACAGGTCATGTGAAATCACATCATCAATTTATTTACACGATAGAAAAATAAAATATCAATTAACTTTAAAGAATGAAAGCATATTCAAGTGATAAATTAAACAGTAATTTGGGAACAATAGCTTTTTGATCCGATGGTATAGCAGCCATTAAATTTGACCAAAGGACGGCTCATGAACATGTGGCTATAGGTGGTCAAAGAGGTTCGATCAATAATTGAACAATAAGTTTTTGAAAGATTTTTATCCCTAAATATATCCAAACCACCTCAACTATAAATAATAATTACAAACTTCAAACTCTGAAAACACATTAAAATGGAGGGAATATACCACAAGACTATAAATGCTAATGGGCTCAACTTCCACATTGCAGAAAAGGGTGAAGGTCCATTAGTCTTGTTCCTTCACGGCTTCCCTGAGCTATGGTACACCTGGCGCCATCAGATTTTATATCTGGCGGATCATGGTTATCGAGCCGTGGCACCAGATCTCCGTGGCTATGGTGACACAACCGGTGCACCGGTGAATGACCACACCAAGTTCACCATCCACCATCTGGTAGGTGACTTGATTGGGCTTCTTGATGCCATAACAAACCAAGGTGAAAAGGTGTTTGTTGTGGGTCATGATTGGGGTGCCATCATTGCTTGGCACCTATGTATGTTTAGGCCCGATAGAGTCAAAGCTCTCGTGAACCTGAGCGTGCCTTTTGCTCCATGGAACCCAAATGGAGATATGGCTGAGATGTTGAGAGCCGTGTACGGAGATGATCACTACATGACCAAATTTCAGGTGGATTTCCATTTGCAAAGACAACTAATTTTTTTATAAGTTATTTCACTATATAGATCATCCTAATAAACAATTTTGTAGAATATGTAGAACCTTATTAAATTATTCTCTGAAATAGTTTTTAGGAAAGAGGGAGATTCAACAAAAACACACACACATATGTATATATATATATATGGAGAATAAATGCATGGTGTAAGTTTAGCCGATGTAAAACCCTTAACAAGCCCCTCCAACAAAGGTGTACAAATTGCCCTAAAGCGTCAATCTTCTAAAGTGGGTGCTCTTATACCATTTGAGAATATGTGGAACGCAATTATATTAGATTACTTTTCAAAAGAGCTCTTTCGAGAGTAATCTATTAGGGTTCCACATATTTTCCCATGCATGGTATCACTACTAAATAAAGACTTTTGCCTACGGAATTTTGCCTGAGAAATTTGTTGCTAAAAGATGATTCCTCACAAAACCATCATAAAAATTGGTGGGAAAATCGTAAATGTCGTTGATATTTTCTCAAAAAACATCGAATTTTATATTTTTCTGGGTGATCCGTGGGTAATAACCGATGGAAAATTTCCCTGGATGATTGTTGTGGGTAAAAGTCATTTGTTTTGTAGTGTATGAAAGCCAAAGTGTACCATATGCAACATCTTTGGTAGGAACTCGACACTAGCCTTTGTTAAAGGAGCATGTTAGCATTTCACATCAACTAGACTTGCAGATCTACTTTCTTCTCCTTTCTCTTCTCAATAGCTTTTTTGAAGAGCAAAATTAGTGGAGCTTCTCATATTCTTATAAATTCAGTTCAAAATCATTAGAAATAAGGGAATGATTCATATCTATGTATGTAGGAACCTGGAGAAATTGAAGCGGAGTTGGCTAAAATGACCCCTAAAACAATTTTAAAAATAACGATGGCGCATCGAGATGCTGGTCAATTTTATTTTCCTAAAGGTAAAGGATTTGGGCACTTATCTAGTGATTCTCCGGTGGCCTTGCCATCTTGGTTGTCAGAAGAAGAACTTGAATACTTTGCCACACAACTCCAAAAGACTGGGATTACGGGTGGAGTCAACTACTATCGAGCTCTTCATTTGTAAGTTTAGCTTATTGTTAATGACTTAGATATTTATGAGAATTGCAAGTTCCATCCTTTTGAAATACATAATATGCTTAAAAATAATAGGGGTTGGGAACTGACATCGGCATGGCGGGGAGCTAAAGTGATGGTGCCAACGAAATTCATAACTGGAGACCTGGATCTGGTGTATCATATTCCAGGAATAAAGGAATACATACACAATGGTGGGTTTAAAACAGATGTTCCAATGTTGGAGGAAGTCGTTGTGATTGAAGATGCAGCCCATTTCATTAACCAAGAGAAGCCTGATGAGATCAACAATCACTTGCTTGAGTTTCTAAACAAGTTCTAAACTAATGTAATTTCTTTTCAAAATCTTATGGCTTTAATTGTATTCCAGTCTTTTGATTTCTTAATTAGTTTTGTATGTTATTGATATTTGATGGGTATCGAGTCCCGCATATAAAAAAGAATCTTATATTATTCAAGACAATGCCAAAGGGGCCTCGTCCAACATCATTGCGTCCGAGGTGATCTCGACCTCTTTTCTATGGGTTAAAGATAGAATTAGAAGGGAGGAGATCACTGGGAGAAGTGGTTGTGTAGTCATATAAAGTTGGTTTGATGTTTCCTTTTTAATACTCATGTAGTTCTAGCCTCTTGCTAGCTTGTCGGGTTGGAATTATTAAAAAATTAGAGGAAAGTTCAAATGTGAACTCATTTTTGGTTGTGAACGTGAGGACGAATCTCAACCACTTATCCGGTCAATAAAGGCGGCTTTGACCTGATTCCCTTTCTTTAATAATCTCCACCCTCTTGCTAGCTTGTCGGGTTGGAATTATTAAAAAATTAGAGGAAAGTTCAAATGTGAACTCATTTTTGGTTGTGAACGTGAGGACGAATCTCAACCACTTATCCGGTCAATAAAGGCGGCTTTGACCTGATTCCCTTTCTTTAATAATCTCCACCCTCCCATGAATCGCGTCAATCCTCCGTGATCGCGTCCACCATAACCGAAGATGTGTGGCTGAGATTCGTCCTCACGTTCACAACCAAAAATGAGTTTACATTTGAACCTAACCCTATTAAATTATTGTTCAAAAAAAAAAGATTAACTAAAAGTAGTAAATTGGGTGGTGGATGATTAATAATTGATTTAAACATGCAGAATAATTCAAATTTTAAATAATAATCTAATGAATTCTGTCAATGAGCGGGAACAAACTATTTTTCACCTTGTGCATTAAATAAAGACTTGTATAGAGTGTTTTTTTAAGGTGGACTTGAAATTGATGGATGCATTTTGTTGTCTCCAAATTTCCCCTTCTTTTTCTGTCTATTAATTAATCACGTAAAATTATATCATTTATTTATTGAGGAAACAAAAAAAAAAGATTAATTAAACACAATATATTAAATAAAATAATATTAATGACTTACATTCAAAATTCAAAAATAGGAAATCTGAAGATATCCGATATTTTATTTTATCTAAAAAGAATGGTTCAACAACACCCATTAAAACTTGTCCAAAGGAAACCTCATCAACAGGTGGCTATGGGTAGTCAAAGGGGTTCGTTCATTGAACCACATGTTGGTGGCTTTGGGAATTATGGAACCCTACGGTCGTCACGTGACATGTCATTGCTACTAGGCTCATTTGGGTTCACCTTTTGCACCCTAATCTCTATATTATATCCACAAACACAAACAAGATTAGGATGTTCATGTCTATTATGGAACCCTACGGTCGTGACACATCAAACTAGGGTGTACCATAGACTAGACTAGAGTGTAAAAAGAAAAACCCTTATTTGTTTGCGTTTTATTTTCTTTAAATTAAAGATTTTTATATATCCCTAGCTAGATATATAATACATAAGACCTCAACCAAATATAATAACTAAAAACTCCAAATTTAACTCTAAAAACATATCAAGATGGCACCTCTGTATGTTTAGGCTCGATAAAGTCAAAGCTCTCGTGAACCCGAGTGTGCCGTTTATTCCATGGAACCCAAAACGAAGATATGGCTGAGATTTTGAGAACTGCTTATGAAGAGGATCACTACATGACACCAGATTTTAGGTGGATTTCCATATAATAAATAATTTTGTGACAATATATATCTAAAATCTATTAAATTAGTCTTTGAAAACGATTTTGAAAAAATAAGGTAGTTTCCAACATATGTGGACGAAAAATTCTCCAAGTTTAACTTATTTGTTCAAGACCTCTCAACACATCTCTCCAATAGAAGCTAGACGGACACAAATTATCTGAAAGGGGTGAGGCGGGTCCGACATGCACAAATTTCCATAAGTATTGAGTTCCTAAGGTGGTTGAACCGGTTTGGATTTGATATAATATGAGAATACGTATTGAGTTCCTAAGGTGGTAGAACCGGCTTGGATTTGATATAATATGAGAATACGTAGAACCCCTTTAATTACTATTGAAAAGTGCTATTTTCAAGAGTAACCTATTGGTGTTATATATGCATATCTCACAAGGGATCGTAGGCAAAGTCTACCTAATGTGACATCTTTGGTAGGGACTCTTTAACACTCTTGGACATCTTTGCCCATCTATAGCGTGGGTTAAAGGAGGTGTGTAAATTAATACAGTCCAATCTTGGAACCTCCATTCTCTCGTCAAGTATGTTTTATGAGTTATTTTAGTGGAGTTTTTACGTATTATTACAGATTTAATTCAAAATCATTTCAAATAAAGGCATGATTCATATATATATATGTGTGTGTGTGTGTGTGTGTGTAGGAACCCGGAGAAATTGAAGCGGAGTTAGCTAAAATGGCGTATCGAGATCCCGGACAATATTATTTTCCTAAAGGTAAAGGATTTGGGCACTCACCTGGTGATTCTCCGGTGGCCTTACCATCTTGGTTGTCAGAAGAAGATCTTGAATACTATGGCACCCAACTCCAAAAGACTGGGATTACTGGTGCAGTTAACTACTATCGAGCTCTTCATTTGTAAGTTGAGCTTAATATTTATAAGTTACTTCCATTTTCAATGGATGATGTTGCTTAATTATATATATATACATTAATATTGTTAATTATAATAGGAATTGGGAACTGACCTCAGCACGAAGAGCTAAAGTGATGGTGCCATCTAAATTCATAATCGGAGACTGGACCTGGTGTATCATATGCCAGAAACGAGGATTACATACACAATGATGGATTTAAAACAAATGTTCCATGGTTGGTGAATGTCATTGTCATGGAAGGTGTTGCACATTTTGCTAACCAAGAGAAACCTCATGAGACCAATAATCACATACTTGAGTCTAAACAAGTTCTAATCGGTCCCATAACCGGTCTTACGAATCGCTCCAAAAGTGTAGCAGCCCCGGTTTCCGGTCCTTACCGGTCCCGGTCCCGAGCCGGGCCCGTTTGGCCATCTCTACTTGCCACCATCCATGATGCACTCAACAATGCAATTTATGAGCGAAAGAGAATGTTGGAATTACCTTTCCTTCGTAACCAGATTCAACGATATGCACTTAACCACAAACACTGCTTCAATATTACCTTGATGCCATAGTTGGTAAAACTTGATATATAATCGGTAACATTAAAGGTGAGAGAAACTGAAAAATGAACAAAAAGAGTGTCAAAAAATATGTATCTCATGCCTTGTATGTTTATTAATCATAGTTAGTGGGATTAATAGTAACCTGGTTCAGTATATATATCAATCTTTGTGTATATATTAATCATAGTTAGTGGGATTGATAGTAACCTGGTTCAGTATATATATATATCAATCTTTGTGTATATATTAATCATATTTAGTGGGATTGATGGTAACCTGGTTCAGTATATCAATCTTTGTGTATATATATAGTACCCGAATCCTAAAGATCGAGAAACACTTTAGTGGGATTGAAAGTAACCTGGAATTATTCGATGCATGGCAGAGAGACGCATCTCCCTTTATCTTGGAGCTGAGCTTTATACATGCATCCAAAAATGTTAGAAATTCACAACTCTTGTTTTTTAATATCGAGAAACAAAAGCTCAAGAGATGGTGTGGAATAAAAGTATATGCTCCTAAAAATGATGGTTTAGAGCCATACAAGTTCCATGTAGATTCAACCAACTACTGCCGATACAATAGTCTCAAATCCTATATCAGTGTAACAGGATGCAACAATTAACATTAATACTGAAATATAATAAAAACGGCTTCAAATTGAAGCAATTTATATCAAAGAACAACCAAAATGCTTCCTATGTGTTATGAGATAATATGTGGAACCCCTAGATCAATCTCCAAAAGAGCCCTTGAGGAGAAATGGAGGTTCCAACATATATGCATGAACAATGATCCAAGTCTAGCCTATGTGAGAGCCCAACACGACCCCTCCAACAGAGGCTAGATGGACACAAATTGTCCCAGGGTGTCGAGAGGAGGTTGGCCAGAGTGTCTAGTCCCGAGAGTGGCAAACCTTGGCTCTGATACCATGTGAGAATATGTGGAACCCCTAGATTAATCTCCAAAAGATCCCTTGAGGAGAAAGGGAAGGTACCAACACATATACCGGAGCAATGGTTCAAATCTTACAGATGTGGGACTCCAACACGTTAAATAATCCATAAGATGAAAATATATAATATCCAAATAAACAGTGTGACTCACCACATCTAGTAACCATATAGTTCATTAACTAACAAATTGGCAACCTATAAACAATGGTTATAAGCATTTTTAGAATATGGCAGTTAAATTTAGTCTTATTTTTTCTCCACCTTTGACTTCATCACAACATAACCATGTAGAAAATGTATGTGTGTGTCTTCTTAAAACGTTCTGACAATTGATATAACTAGCCCCGGTCACCCTTCTAATTTTCTTCAATTGTTATAACTTTAGACCCAAAGAAAATCATGTCATGTTTCTAATACCTTCAAATTAAGCTCTTGTTCACCATTTCACCTATTTTGGCATTCCACTAGTATTCATCATAATGGTCACCTATTCCTTATTTAATTAGTAACTTCAATTGTTATTACATAAGCGTTTGAATTCAATTAGTATTTAACATCGAAGATCATCATCCTAACCCCGATCATCCTAGATCAATTGTTATAACTTCTATTTCACCAATTTTCTTCATCATTCTAATTTTCTTCTTTTCACCTCTTAACATTAGTAACTTCTATTTCACCTATTTTCTTCATCATTCTAACCCCGATCATCGAAGATCAATTGTTATTAACTCTAGACCCTTATCAAATCATATCATATTTCTAATACCTTCAAACTATCCTTTTGTTTCCCATTTCACCAATTTTGCAATTCGACTAGAATTCATTATAACGGTCACCTATTACATATTTCATTATGTATCTTTTTAACATTAGTAACTTCAGTTGTCCATAAATAAGTGTTTGGATTCAATTAGTGCTTAACGTCAAGATCATCATCCTAACTCGGTCACCATTTTAATTTTTTTCGATTGTTATACCTTTAGACAATAAACAAATCATGTCCTATTTCTAATACCTTCAAATTATGCTCTAGTTCCCGATTTCATCTATTTTGGCATTCAATTAGTAAATAGTAACTTCCAAGATCATCATCCTAACATCGGCCACCATTCTAATTTTCTTCAATTGCTATAACTTTTGACCATAAGCAAATCATATCATATTCCTAATACTTAGAAATTATGCTCTAATTTGGCATTCAGTTAGTAACTTCCAAGATCATCATCCTAACTCCGTTCACCCTTCTAATTTCCTTCGACTGTTATACCTTTAGAACATAAGCAAATCATGTCATAATTCTAATACATTCCTTCAAATTATGCTCTTGTTTGTCATTTCACCTATTTTGGCATTCGACTAGTGTTCATCGTAATGGTTACCTATTCCATATTTTATTATGCATCCTTTTAACATTAGTAACTTCTATTGTTCTTAAATAAGAGTTTGAATTCCATTAGTGATTAACATCCGAGATCATCATCCTAACTCCGATCACCCTACTAATTTTCTTCAATTGTTATAACCTTAAACCCTAAGCAAATCATGTCATGATTTTTAATAACTTCAAATTATGATCTTGTTCAACCTATTCCACTTCAATTGTCCTTAAAAAACGTTTGAATTCAATTAGTCCTTAATATCCCCAAGATCATCATCCTAACTTCTGTCACCCTTCTAATTGTCTTCAATTATTATACCTTTAGACAATAAGCAAATGATATCATATTTCTAATACCTTCAAAGTATACTCTTATTTTCCATTTCACCTATTTCAAATACAAACTATTCATGATAATGGTCATTTATTCCATATTTCCTTGCGTATCTTTTCAACACTAGTAAATCCAAATGTGAATAAATAAGCGTTTGAATTCAATTAGTACTAGACATCTGGCATCCCAGATCATCATCCTATGCGAGTCATGTCATAGTTCTTATACTTCCAAATTTTTCACTTGTTCCCTATTTCACATATTTTGGCATTCGACTACTATTCATCATAATGGTCGGGTATTCCATATTTCATTATGTATTATTTTAACTACTATTCATCATAATGGTCACCTATTCCACTACAATTCATTATATTTCACTTATTTCTTATTTCTTTAGTAACTCCAATTGGCCATAAATAAGCGTTTGAATTCAAATTTTCTTCGATTTTTATAACTTTAGACCATAAACAAATCATGTCATATTTCTATTACCCTCAAATCATGCTCTAGTTCCCCATTTCACCTATTTTGGCATTCAATTAGTAGCTTCCAAGATCATCATCCTAACTTCGGGCACCCTTCTAATTTTCTTTAATTTTTATAACTTTAGACCATAAGTAAATCATGTCAAGTTTATAATACTTCAAAATTATGCCCTAGTTCCTCAATTCACCTATTTGGCAATGATTTAGTAACTTCTAAGATCGCCTTCCTAACTCCATTCACCCTTATAATTTCTGTCGATTGTTATACCTTTAGACCAATCGTTTAGTTGATATACCTTTAAGCCATAAGCAAATCATGTCATATTTCCAATACCTTCAAATTGAGCTCTTGTATCCCATTTCACTTATTTTCGCATTCGACTACCATTCATCATAATAGTCACATATTCCACATTTCATTAGTAACTTCTATTGTCCTTAAATTTCTTCAATAGTTATGGCTCTTCTACCCTTATCAAATCATATCATATTTCTAATACCGTATTCCATATTTCCTTATGTATCTTTTTAACACTAATAACTTTAATCGTCCATAAATAAGTGTTTAAATTCAATTAGTGTTTAACATCCAAAATTGGTCACCATTTTTTTTCCATTTGTTATACCTTTAGACAATAAACAAATCATGTCATATTTCTAATACCTTCAATATATGCATTAGTTCCCCATTTCACCCATTTTGGCATTCAGTTAGTAACTTCCAATATCATCATCCTAACATCGGTCACCATTCTAATTTTCTTCAATTGTTATAACTTTAGACCAATAAGCAAATCATATTATATTCCTGATATTTACAAATTATGCTCTAGTTCCCTATTTGACCTATTTTGGCATTCAGTTAGTAACTTCCAAGATCATCATCCTAACTCCGTTCACCCTTCTAATTTCCTTCGACTGTTATACCTTTAGAACATAAGCAAACCACGTCATAAATCTAATACATTCCATCAAATTATGCTCTTCTTTTTGTCATTTCACCTATGTTGGCATTTGACTAGTATTCATCATAATGGTTACCTATTCCATATTTTATTATGAATCCTTTTAACATTAGTAACTTCTATTGTCCTTTAATAAGAGTTTGAATTCCACTTCAATTGTCCTTAAAAAAACGTTTGAATTCAATTAGTCCTTAACATCCAAGATCATCATCCTAACTTCTATCACCCTTCTAATTGTCTTCAATTATCATACCTTTAGAATATAAGCAAATGATATCATATTTCTAATACCTTCAAAGTATACTCTTATTTTCCATTTCACCTATTTCAAATACAACTATTCATGATAATGGTCATTTACTCCATATTTCCTTGCGTATCTTTTCAACACAAGTAAATCCAAATGTGAATAAATAAGCGCTTGAACTCAATTAGTACCTAACATCCAAGATCCTCATCCTAACTTCGATCATCATCCTATGCGAGTCATGTCATATTTCTTATACTTGCAAATTACTCTCTTGTTCTTTATTTCACCTATTTTGGCATTCGACTACTATTCATATAATGATCGGGTATTCCATATTTTGTTATGTATCCTTTTAACTACTATTCATCATAATGGTCACCTATTCGACTACAATTCATTATATTTCACGTATTTCTTATTTCATTAGTAACTGCAATTGTCCCAAAATAAGCGTTTGGATTCAATTTGTGCTTAACATCGAACATCATCATCCTAATTCGGTCACCATTCTAATTTTCTTCGATTCTTATAATTTTAGACCATACACTACTAGAAAATTGAGTATTTTCAACGAAAATTTTCAACGGAAAATGTCGTTGAAAATTTTCTACTAATTTTAAAGGGATTATTGACAAAACATAAATTTTCTACGAATTTTCAACGAATTTCCGTTGAAAATCTCTCACAAAATAAATTTTCAACCAAAAACTTTTTGACGAGACGTTTCGTTGAAATTTTTTTGGTTGAAAATGCATATATGTTTTTGAGAGATTTTCAACGGAAATTCGTTGAAAATTCGTAGAAAATTTATGTTCAGTCAATAATCCTCTAAAATTCGTAGAAAATTTTCAACGACATTTTCCGTTGAAAATTAATTTCCGTTGAAAATACTCAATTTTCTGGTAGTGATAACCAAATCATGTCATATTTCTAATACCCTCAAAATTATGATATAGTTCCCCATTCACCTATTTTGGCATTCGATTAGTAGCTTCCAAGATCATCATCCTAACTTCGGGCACCCTTCTAACTTTCTTTATTTTCTGTAACTTTAGACCATAAGCAAATCATGTCAAATTTATAATACCTCAAAATTATGATCTAGTTCCTTATTTCACCTATTTTGACAATCATTTAGTAACTTCTAAGATCGTCTTCCTAACTCTATTCCCCCTTATAATTTCCGTCGGTTGTTATACCTTTAGACCATTTGTTTAGTTGTTATACCATTAAGCGATAAGCAAATCACGTCATCTTTCCAATACCTTCTAATTGAGCTCTTGTATCCCATTTCACCTATTTTCGGATTCGACAGCTATTCATCATAATAGTCACTTATTCCACATTTCATTAGTAACTTCTATTGTCCTTAAATAAAAGTTTGAATTAAATTGGTGTTTAACATCCAAGATCATCGTCCTAACCCCGGTCACCCTTTTAATTTTCTTCAATAGTTATAACTCTTCTACCCTTATCAAATCATATCATATTTCTAATACCTTATTCCATATTTCCTTACGTATCTTTTTAACATTACTAACTTTAAGCGTCCATAAATAAGTGTTTAAATTCAATTAGTGTTTAACATCCAAAATCGTCATCCTAAATCGGTCACCATTTTAAATTTTTTTCCAGTTGTTATGCTTTTAGACGATAAACAAATCATGTCATATTTCTAATACCTTCAGTATATGTTTTAGTTCCCCATTTTACCTATTTTGGCATTCAATTAGTAACTTCCAATATCATCATCCTAACATCGGTCACCATTCTAATTTTCTTCAATTATTATAACTTTAGACCATAAGCAAATCATATTATATTCCTAATACTTATAAATTATGCTTTAGTTCCCTATTTCACCTATTTTGGCACCTTCAAGATCATCATCCTATCTCCATTCACCCTTCTAATTTCCTTCGACTGTTATACCTTTAGAACGTATGCAAACTAGGTCATAATTCTAATACATTCCATCAAATTATGCTCTTGTTTGTCATTTCACCAATTTTTGCATTCGACTAGTATTCACCATAATGGTTAGCTATTCCATATTTCTGATGCATCCTTTTAACATTAGTAACTTAAATAAGAGTTTGAATTCCATTCGTGCTTAACATCCAAGATCATCATCCTAACTCCGATCACCCTACTAATTTTCTTCAATGGTTATAACCTCAAACCTTAAGCAAATCATGTCATATTTCATATACCTTCAAATTATGATCTTGTTCCCCATTTTACCTATTTTGGCATTCGACTAGTGGTCAACTATGCCACATTTCATTATTAACTTCAATTGTCCTTAAAAACGTTTGAATTCCGTTAGTCCTTAACAATATCCAATATCATCATCCTAACTCCTATAGCCCATCATATTTGCTTCAGTTATTATACCTTTAGACAATAAGCAAATCATATCATATTTCTTATACCTTCAAATAATGCTCTAGTTTTCCATTACACCTATTTTGGCATTCGACTACTATTCATCATAATGGTCATTTATTCCATATTACTTTACGTATCTTTTTAACACTAGTAAATCTAAATGTGAATAAATAGGCGTTTGAATTCAATTAATGCTTAACATCCAAAATCATCATCCTAACTTCGATCATAATCCTATGCAAATCCTGATATATTTCTAATACTTTCAAATTATTCTCTTGTTCCTTATTTCACCTATTTTGGCATTCGACTACTATTCATCATAATGGTCATCTATTCCATATTTCGTTATGTATCCTTTTAACTACTATTTATCATAATGGTTACTTATTCGACTACTATTCACTATATTTCACTTATTCCTTATTTCATTTGGAACTCCAATTGTCCATAAAAAAAGCGTTTAAATTCAATTTGTGTTTAACATCGAAGATCATCATCCTAACTCGATCACCATTCTAATTTTCTTCAATTTTTATAACTATAGACCATAAGCATATATTGTCATATTTCTAATACCTTCAAATTATGATCTAGTTTCCCATTTACTTATCTGGCATTCAATTAGCAACTTCCACGATCATCATCCAAACATCGGTCACCATTCTAATTTTCTTCAATTGTTATAACTTTAAACCATAAGCAAATCATACCATATTCCAAATAATTTCAAATTATGCTCTAGTTACCTATTTCTCCTATTTTGGCGTCCAGTTAGTAACTTCCAAGATCATCATCCTAACTCCGTTCACCCTTCTATATTTCTTCAACTGTTATACCTTTAGACAATAAGCAAATCATGTCATAATTCTAATACCTTCAAATTATGCTCTCGTTTATCATTTCACCTCTTTTGGCATTCGACTAGTATTCATCATAATAGTTACATATTCCATATTTCATTATGTATCCTTTTAACATTAGTAATTTCTATTGTCCATAAATAAGTGTTTAAATGCAATTAGTGATTATAATCCAAGATCGTCATCCTAAATCGGTCATCATTTTAAAAAAAATCCAATTGTTATACCTTTAGACAATAAGAAAATCATGTCATATTTCTAATACCTTCAAATTATGCTTTAGGTCTCCATTTCACCTATCATGGCATTCAATTATTAACTTCCAAGTTCATCATCCTAACATCGGTCACATTTTCTTCAATTGTCATAACTTTAGACCAGAAGCAAATCATATCATATTCCTAATACTTACAAAGTATGCTCTAGTTCTAACTCTGTTCACCCTTCTCCTTTTGACTGTTATACATACCCTTAGAACATAAGCAAATCATGCCATAATTCTAATACATTTCTTCAAATTATGCTCTTGTTTGTCATTTCACCTATTTTAGCATTCGACTAGTATTTATCAAAATGGTAACTTCTATTGTCCTTAAATAAGAGTTTGAATTCCATTAGTGTTTAACATCCAAGATCATCATCCTAACTCCGATGACCGTACTAATTTTCTTCAATTGTTATAACCTTAAACCCTAAGCAAATCATGTCATATTTCAAATACCTTCAAATTATGATCTTGTTCCCCATTGAACCTATTTTGGCATCCAACTACCATTTATCATAATGGACAACTAACAAAAAATTAATGTGATATGTGCGATTAGCATTGATTCTATTATATTTCATGAGATTTTGAGAGGAAATTTGAGTTGTAAAGAGTGTGTAGATTAAAAGGCAAAATAATAATAATAATATGAATATTCTGAATTTTGCTTGTGAATTGCTAAAAAGAAAGATGAACATACATGGTATTAAGTCACTACTAGAAAAATGAGTATTTTCAACGAAATTTTTTACGAAAAATATCGTTGAAAATTTTCTGTGAATTTTAAAATTTTCACAGAAATTCGTTGAGAGATTTTCAACGGAAATTCGTTGAAAATTCGTAGAAAATTTTCAACGACATTTTTCGTTGAAAATACTCAATTTTCTAGTAGTGAGTGAAACCAAAAACATATTTTATCATTAATTGAGTCATTTCTTTCACTAATTTATGAATATATATCATAAAGGATGTTAATATAAATATATGTATTATTATATACATGGACGAAAAGAAGATTTTAAAAGTAATAATATAAATTTTTTGACTTATATACTTTTAGAATTTATACAATGATATCAATATGGATTAGTTTATTACAATTTTTAATGTAATAATATTTTTATATAAAATGTTTGTAAATAAAAAACAACAAAAAAAGTTTTTAATGAAAATATAGAAGTTAAACATAGAAATGACATCATTAAACTAATAAAAATCAAAGACATAACAGATAGATAAATAAATAAAGTCTTAATATGAAAAGAAAAAGAATAGGAGAAAACTAAATAAATTTGAAAAGAAAAAGATTAATGGGAAATTAAATAAAATTTAACTTGTGAAAATCAAAGATTTAAAAGATAGATAAAATAAAAAATATAAAAAGAAAACAAATAAGAGGAAACTAAATAAAACTTGAAAATAAAAAGAATAGGATAAAATTAAATAAAACTTGAAAAGAAAAAGAATAATGGGAAATTAAATAAAATTTAAAAAAGAAAAAACATGTGGTAGAAGGGTGGTAGTAGATTCAAACCAAGGTCCTCTTGATCCTAGACGAATGCGAAAGCCAACTGAGTTGGAGCATCACATATGTTTTATATCCATTATATTGTTTATAAGATGACCTATTGGGAGGCTTAGCACCAGCTAGCCCCCCTACTAGCTCCGCCACTGTTCCTTAACATCCAAGATCATCATCCTAGCTCCTATCAGCCTTCTAATTTGCTTCAATTATCATACCTTTGGACAATAACCAAACCATGTCATATTTCTATTACCTTCAAACTATTCTCTTGTTTTCCAGTTCACCTATTTTGGCATTCGACTACTTTTCATCATAATGGTCATTTATTCCATATTTCTTTACGTATCTTATTAACACTAGTAAATCCAAATGTGAATAAATAAGCGTTTGAATTCAATTAGTGCTTAACATCCAAGATCATCATCCAAACTATGATCATCATCCTATGCAAATCATGCCATATTTCTAATACTTTAAAATTTCTTGTTCCTTATTTCACCAAATCATGCCATATTTCTAATACTTTAAAATTTCTTGTTCCTTATTTCACCTATTTTGGCATTCGATTACCATTCATCATAACCGTCACCTATTCCATATTTCGTTATGCATCCTTTTAACTACTATTCATCATAATGGTTACTTCTTCAACTACTATTCACTGTATTTCACTTATTCCTTATTTCATTAGTAACTCCAATTGTCCATAAAAAGCGTTTAAATTCAATTTGTGCTCAACTTCGAAGATCTCATCATCCTAACTCGGTCACGATTCTAATTTTCTTCAATTTTTATAACTTTAGACCATAAGCAAATAATGTCATATTTCTAATCTAGTTTCCCCATTTCACCTATCTAGCATTCAATTAGTAACTTCCACGATCATCATCCAAACATCGGTCACCATTCTAATTTACTTCAGTTGTTATAACTTTAAACCATAAGCAAATCATACCATATTCCTAATAATTTCAAATTATGCTCTAGTTACCTATTTCTCCTATTTTGGCGTTCAATTAGTAACTTCCAAGATCATCATCCATACTCTGTTCACCCTTCTATATTTCTTCAACTGTTATACCTTTAGACCATAAGCAAATCATGTCATAATTCCAATACCTTCAAATTATGCTCTTGTTCGTCATTTCACCTCTTTTGGCATTCGACTAGTATTCATCATAATGGTTACCTATTCCATATTTTATTATGTATCCTTTTAACATTAGTAATTTCAATTGTCCATAAATAAAAGTTTGAATTCCCTTAGGGCTTAACATCCAAGATCGTCATCCTAACTCCGATCATCCTACTAATTTTCTTCAATTGTTATAACCTTAGACCCTAAGCAAATCATGTGATATTTCTATACCTTCAAATTATGATATTGTTCCCCATCTTACCAAGTTTGGCATTTGACTACTATTTATCATAACGGTCACCTATTCCACATTTCATTTGTAGCTTCAAGTGTCCTTAAAAACAAGTTTGAATTCAATTAGTCCTTAACATCCAATATCATCGTCCTAACTCCTATCAACCTTCTAATTTTCTTCAATTGCTATAACCTTATACCCTAAGCAAATGATTTGCTGCAAATTATGTGATATTTCTAATAACTTCAAATTATGATCTTGTTCCCCATTATACCTATTTTGGCATTCAACTACTAGTCATCATAATGGTAACCTACTCCACATTTTTATTAGTAACTTCAATTGTCCTTAAAAAAGGTTTGACATCAATTAGTGCTTAACACCATAGATCATCATCCTAACTACTATCACCCATCAAATTTTCTTCAATTGTTATACCTTAAAACAATAAGCAATTCGTAGCATATTTCTAATACCTACAAATTATGCTCTTGTATCCCATTTCACCTATTTTGGCATTCGCTACTATTCATCATAATGGTCATTTATTCGATATTTCCTTATGTATCTTTTTAACATTACTAACTTCAATTGTCCATAGATAAATGTTTAAATTCAATTATTGCTTAACATCCAAGATCGTCATCCTAAATCGGTCACCAATTTAAAAAAATTCCCAATTGTTATACCTTTAGACAATAAGCAAATCATGTCGTATTTCTAATACCTTCAAATTACACTTTATTTCCCCATTTCACCTATTTTGGCGTTCAATAATTAACTTCCAAGTTCGTCATCCTAACATCGGTCACCATTCTAATTTTCTTCGATTGTTATAACTTTAGACCAGAAGCAAATCATATCATATTCCTAATACTTACAAATTATGCTCTAGTTCCATATTTCACCTATTTTGGGATTCAGTTAGTAACTTCCAAGATCATCATCCTAACTTCGTTCACCCTTCTCCATATTACAAATCATGTCATAATTCTAATACATTTCTTCAAATTATGCTATTGTTTGTCATTTCACCTATTTTGGCATTCGACTAGTATTATTCAAAATGGTTACCTATTCCATATTACATTATGCATCCTTTAAATATCACTAACTTCTATTGTCTCTAAATAAGAGTTTAGTTCCATTAGTGCTTAACATACAAGATCATCATCCTAACTCCGATCACCCTATTAATTTTCTTCAATTGTTATAACCTTAAACCCTAAGCAAATTATGTCATATTTCAAATACCTTCCAATTATAAACTTGTTCCCCATTATCATCATCCTAACTCCGATCACCCTACTAATTTTCTTCAATTGTTATAACCTTAAACCCTAAGCAAATTATGTCATATTTCAAATACCTTCCAATTATAAACTTGTTCCCCATTTTACCTATTTTGGCATTCAACTACTTTTTATCATAATGGTCAACTATTCCACATTTCATTAGAAACTTCAATTGTCCTTAAAAAACGTTTGAATTCAATTAGTCCTTAACATCCAAGATCATCACCCTAACTCCTATCACCCTTCTAATTTGCTTCAATTATTAAACCTTTGGACAATAAGCAAATCATGTCATATTTCTATTACCTACAAATTGTTCTCTTATTTTCCATTTCACCTATTTTGGCATTCGATTACTATTCATCATAATGGTCATTTATTCCATATTTCTTTACGTATCTTATTAATACTAGTAATCCAAATGTGAATAAATAAGTGTTTGAATTCAATTAGATCTTAACATCCAAGATCATCATCCTACATAAATCATGCCATATCTCTAATACTTTAAAATTATTCTCTTGTTCTTTATTTCAACTATTTTGGCATTCGATTACTATTCACCATAATGATCACATGTTCCATATTTCGTTATGTATCCTTTTAACTACTATTCATCACAATGGTTACTTATTCAACTACTTTTCATTATATTTCACTTATTCCTTATTTCATTAGTAACTCCAATTGCCATAAAAAGCGTTGAAATTCAATTTCTGCTTAAAACGAAGATCATCATCCTAACTCGGTCACCATATAATTTTCTTCAATTTTTATAACTTTAGACCATAAGCAGATCATGTCATATTTATAGTACCTTCAAATTATGATCTAGTTCGCCATTTGCATTCAGTTAGTAACTTCCAAGATCATCATCCAAACATCGGTCACCATTCCATAAATAAAAGTTTGAATTCCCTTAGGGCTTAACATCCAAGATCTCATCCTAATTTCGATCACCCTACTAATTTTCTTCAATTGTTATAACATTAGACCCTAAGCAAATCATGTCATATTTGTAATACCTTCAAATTATGATATTGTTCCCCATTTTACTAATTTTGGCATTCAACTACTATTCATCATAATGGTCACCTATTCCACATTTCATTAGTAACTTCCATTGTCCTTTAAAACACGTTTTAATTCAATTAGTCCTTAACATCCAAGATCATCATCCTAACTCCTATCACCCTTCTAATTTTCTTCAATTGTTATAACCTTAGACCCTAAGCAAATCATGTGTATTTCTAATACCTTCAAATTATGATCTTGTTCCCCCCATTATACCTATTTTGGCATTCAACTGCTATTCATCATAATGGTCACCTATTCCACGTTTCATTAGTAACTTTAATTGTCCTTAAAAAAGGTTTGAATTCAATTAGTGCTTAACATCCAAGATCATCATCCTAACTCCTATCACCCTTCTAATTTTCTTCAATTGTTGTACATTTAGACAATAAGCAAATCATATCACATTTCTAATACCTTCAAATTATGTTCTTGTATCTCATTTTACCTATTTTGGCATTCAACTACTATTCATCATAAAAGTCACTTATTCCATATTTCCATATGTACCTTTTTAACACTAGTAACTTCAATTATCGATGAATAAGTGTTTGAATTCAATTAGCGCTTAACATCCAAGATCGTCATCCAAACTCTGTCACCATTTTTTTTCAATTGTTACACCTTTAGACAATAAGCAAATCATGTCATATTTCTAATACTTTCAAATTATGCTCTAGTTCCCCATTTCACCTATTTTGGCATTCAATCAGTAATTTCCAAGATCATCGTCCTAACCATTCTAATTTTCTTCAATTGTTATAACAATAGACCATAAGCAAATTATATCATATTCCTAATACTTTCAAATTATGCTCTTCTTCCCTATTTTCACCTATTCTGGCATTCAATTAGTAACTTCCAAGATCATCATCATAATTCCGTTCACCCTTCTAATTTCTTTAGATTGTAATACCTTTACATCATAAGCAAATCATGTCATAATTCGAATACCTTCAAATTATGCTCTTGTTTGTCATTTCACCTCTTTTGATATTCGACTAGTATTCATCATAATAGTTACGTATTCTATATTTCATTATGTATCTTTTTAACATTAGTAACATCTATTGTCCTTAAATAAAATTTTGAATTTCATAAGTGTTTAATATCCAAGATCATCATCCTAACTCGATCACCATTTTGAATTTTTCAATTGTTATACCTTTAGACAATAAACAAATCATGATATATTTCTAATACCTTCAAATTATGCTCTAGTTTCCCATTTCACCTATTTTGGTATTCAATTAGGAACTTCCAAGATCATTATCCCAACATCGGTCACCATTCTATTTTATTTTCTTTATACTTTCAAATTATGCTTTAGTTCTTTATTTCACCTATTTTGGCATTCAGTTGGTAACTTCCAAGATCATCAGCCTAATTCCTAACTAGGTTCGCCCTTCTAATTTTCTACAACTGTCATACCTTTATACAATAAGCAAATCATGTAATAATTCAAATACCTTCAAATTATGCTCTTTTTTGTCATTTCACCTCTTTTGGCAATCGATTAGTATTCATCATGATGGTTACCTATTTCATATTTCATTATGTATCCTTTGGACATTAGTAACTTCTATTGTCCTTAAATAAGAGTTTGAATTTAATTCGTGCGTAACATCCAAGATCATCATCCTAACTTCGATCATCATCCTATGCAAATCCTGTCATATTTCTAATACTTTCAAATTATTCTCGTGTTCCTTTTTTACTTATTTTGGTATTTGACTACTATTATTTCACTTATTTTGGCATTCAATTAGTAATTTCCAAAGATCATCATCCTAACTTCAAGTCACCCTTCTAATTTTCTTGAAATTTTATAACTTAGTAATTTCCAATTAGTAATTTCCAAAGACCATAAGCAAATCATGTCATATTTCTAATACTTTCAAATAATCCAAGATCGTCATCCTTACTCCGTTCAACCTTCTAATTTCCTTCAATATTTATACCTTTGGACCATAAGCAAATCATGTCATATTTCTAATACCATCAAATTATGCTTTTGTATCTCATTTCACCTATTTTTGCATTCAACTACTATTCATCATAATGGTAACTTATTCCATATTTCCTCACGTATTTTTTTAACATTAATAACATCAATTGTCCATAATAAGTGTTTGAATTCAAGATCATCATCCTAACACGGTCGCCATTTTAAAAAAAATTCAGTTTTTATATCTTTAGACAATAAGAAAAATCATGTCATTTATCTAATACCTTCAAATTATGCTCTAGTTCCACATTTCAACTATTTTTGGCATTCAATATTAGTAACTTCCAAGATCATCATCCTTACAGCGCTCACAATTCTAATTTTCTTCAATTGCTATACCTTTAGACCATATGCAAATTATATCATATTCCCTACTTTAGAGCGTACGCAAATCAAGTCATAATTCTAGTACCTTCAAATTATTCAATTGTTATACCTTTAGACAATAAACAAATCATGTCATATTTCTAATACTTTCAAATTATGCTCTAGTTCCCCATTTCACCTATTTTGGCACTTAATTAGTAACTTCCAAGATCATCATCCTAACATCGTCACCATTCTACTTTTCTTCAATATTTATAACTTTAGACCATAAGCAAATCATATGATATTCCTAATACTTTCAAATTATGATCTAGTTCCCTACTTCACCTATTTTGGCATTCAGTTAGTAACTTCCAAGATCATCATCCTAACTCCGTTCACCTTTCTAATTTTCTTCAACTATTATACCTTTAGACCATAAGCAAATCATGTTAGAATTCTAATACCTTCAAATTATGCTATTGTTTTTCATTTCATCTATTTTGGCATTCGACTAGTATTCATCATAATGGTTACCTAATCCATATTTCATTATGTATCCTTTTAACAATAGTAACTTCTACTGTCCTTAAATAGGGGTTTGAATTCGATTAGTGCTTAACATCCAAGATCATCATCCTAACCCCGGTCACGTTATAATTTCTTCAATTGTTATAATTCTAGACCCTTATCAAATCATATCATATTTCTAATACCTTAAAATTATCCTCTTGTCATTTTACCTATTTTGGCATTCGACTACTATTCATTAGTAACTTTAATTGTTATATCCAAGATCATCATCCTAACTTTGATTATCATCCTAAGCAAATCTTGTTATATTTCTAATACCTTCAAATCATGCTCTTGTTTCCTATTTCACCTATTTTGGCTTTCGACTACTATTCATCATAATGGCCGCCTATTTCATATTTCATTATGTATCCTTTTAGCATTAGTAAATCCAAAATAAAATAAGCATTTGAATCCAATTAGTGCTTAACATCCATGATCGTCATCCTAACTCGATCACCCTTCTAATTTTTGCAATTGTTATACCTTTAGACCATAACATAAGCAAATCATGTCATATTTCTAATACCTACAAATTATGCTCTTATTTCCCATTTCACCTATTTTGCCATTCAACTACTACTCATCATAATGGTTACCTATTCCATATTTCATTATGTATCATATTAACATTAGTAACTTCTATTGTCCTTAAATAAGAGATTGAATTCAATTAGTAATTAACATCCTAGATCGTCATCCTAACTCCAATCATGCTTCTAATTTTCTTCAATTGTTATATCGTTAGACCATAAGCTAATCATGTCATATTTCTAATATCTTCATACATGCATGTGATCATATATATTTTTGTAATCCCTAAAACATTCAGATTGTCTTTACAAAATCATGAAAATCCATCTTTATCTCAAACAAGGACAGCGTTATAGTTAAAATATAACAATAATATATTCGTCAAAGACTCCTATCACCATTGACTTTACCTTAGAGATCCAAGTTCGTTGTGCCTTAAGTGCATTTATTGCACCCATATTATTGCTAACATCTAACACATACTCGTTTGTGTATTTGATTTCCCTTAATTTGATCAAGATTAATCTTCTAATTTGTCCCATAGCATCATGGCTTAGTACGTTATAACCATACATATCTTATGAAAATTTAGAGTATCCTTACATACTACTAATGACTAATTATTAAAAAATAATAAAATATCCTAGTATGTCCGTAATGCCATTCTCATCATTAGCATAATACTTTTGATCAAATTTTCCTTAGTTTCATTTCCATTAAATTTTACATAGCATTATGACCTTGAACATCCACCACTTCCAACACATACTTATATTGCTTACATCCAAGAAATACTCATATGGTCATTGGTTTCCTAAATTTTATCCGCTTTTGATCTACCATAAACCTCTAACTCGGATGATGATTAATCCTTTCAGATCATCACCATACTAATATAGAATATGATTCTTTTGAACATCCAAATATCTTTCAAGACTTGATAAAAAAATTACATATGTTTTCCATTTTACCTATTTTGGCATTCAACTAGTATTCATCATGATGGTCACCCTATTCCATATTTCATTACCTCTTCTTTAACATTAGTAACTTCTATTGTCCATAAAAAACGTTTGGATTCAATTAATTCTTAACATCCAAGATCATCATCCTAACTCCAATCACCCTTCTAATTTTCTTCAATTGCTATACCTTTAGACCATAAGCTAATCATGTCATATTTATATATCTTGAAATTATGCTCTTGAAAATCCATCCTATCTCACACAAGGACATCACTTAAGTCAAAATATCAGAGTAATATATTCGTAAAAGACTCCCATCATTTTAGTTACTAAAATTATATCTCATATAATATAACTAACCACAAATTAAATTAATCTATCGGGAGCAAAACACACGTACCACATATAACATAATTAACCACAAATTAATCTATATGTAAGCAAAACACACATGCCACATATAACATAATTAACCACAAATTTATCTATATGTAAGCAAAACACAGATACCACATATAACATAATTAACCACAAATAAATCTATATGTAAGCAAAACACACATACATAGATTTAAGGCATTCCCAATCATCCAAAAGTGGTAGCCTACGACCTCTACTCGAATGGAGGACCGACCGACCTTTTTCCCATCCAAAATAGATGCATCCCAATGTGACCTATGTGCCAACTTCTCCGTTATTTTCTTCCCAACTTCAGTTCTAGGCGATCATGATGACGACTTCTTATACTGCACATGTGAGAATAAGTGGAACCCGATTAGATTACCTTTTTTTCTAAATCGATTCAAACATATATTAAGGAAAAATAGTCCCTGTGTGGCTGTTGTAGGACTCTAAAAACATATATATGTTTACAATGTCAAAACAAGAATCCTACGCAAATTAATACTTACTTTATGCCACAAGAATATAAGATCAGCATCTCTTTGATTTACACCATCCATCTTCTTATTGAAGTCAAATACGGTTAGCCATATTCATCACATGTGAACCCGAATTGCAGGTATCGTAATTTGATGTCCTCAACTTCACCTGTACACGGAAAATGAACCAACTTATAACAACAATCTTGAAAACCATATATCAAACAACTACAAGAATATATATATATGGAAAATATATATCAGACAATCCAGTATATGAGTTGAAGATTTAACATGTAAAACCTACAATATATAATTATTAATTATAATTTTTGCATTATAGACATATTTTCACAAAACAGTCATCATCTGTAATTAACATCTGAACAAAATTATATTATAGCCATACTTCATAATTATATAAAGTCCAAAAGGCATTGAAAGGATCCGTATCTATTCACAATATGAAAATTAATCAATTTGAACTTCAAATTCAAACTGCACATATGTTAACGAATTGACAGGGTATAATCAATCACCCTTTTTCTTTTCTTCATTATATATCATTAGACTCGCTAAATTAGAATCCCTGTTGAGTATATCGATTATGGAATGTATCCAATCACAATTTACCAGAAAAAACCAATGATTATCAAATACAATCAGAAAACATGAATGCATGTTAAGAATACGAATCCGATTGCAAAGAAAATCTCAGGAATCGCAATCACAGTTGGGGAGAAATTTCCAACGATAGAAAGTGAGAGATGGGGGGAAATCTGACCTTTAACAAATCGAAATCGTGGAAGCTCTGAAGGAAGAACAATTGGGAGATGAATCGGTGGTGATCTGATCTGATTATCCTTTAACAAAGTATGCCATTGTAATCACCACCTGAATTTTGTGGGTTCCACTGTTTGTATCAGATCGATTACAGAAACCCTAGTTAGATACATCAACGAAAAGATGCAATTCTCGTTGGATTTCACATAAATATTCAGATATATATATATATATTTTTTGTGAAATTCAAACCCTCAAAAGCTAATCAGCCAGTGAAGAAGGATTTTAAAATGTAAATATGAAATCTAGTAATAAAAGAAAGAAAGAAAGAAAGAAATAATAAACCCTAAGAGGCGATAGATGGTGAATAATGGGCTGAAGAAAGATGACAGAAATCTTGATCTCCAAGACAACGATGAAATACCCACATACCGCGTTTTCTTTCGACCGTTGGAGAACCCCCAACCTTCCTTTTTACTGTTTTTTATTTTTTATTTTTTATTTTTATTTTTGGCAAAAGGAAACAAAATTATATCAAAGCGGCGTTTGAGATTGCTTATTAACTTATGAGTAAACTACGATTTTCGTCCCTATGGTTTGATGATTATAACGATTTTGGTCCCTGTGGTTTAAAAACTGCTTTTTCATCCTTATGGTTTGCATTTTCTTTCTCTTTTCATCCCTCAGGCTAACTTTGTTAAATAAGCTTGTTAAATTAAGGGTAATTTTGTCATTTTACATTTTATTTTATTATTCTCTTATTAAATTAACACATATATAGAATAACAAAAAAGAAAACTTTTAACCCATGTGACCCCACCCGGCTATCTTCTTTACCTTTATCTCCTCCCCTCCATTTCTCCACCTGCAACAACTTCTTCTTCAACACATATCTACATGGGAAAAAAATCTCCCTTTTATATTCATCTAACCTTTTTTGATTTTCTCAAGATCCCCTTTCTTCCATTTCATAAATTAAAGTGTATATATATTATATGTATATCTATATTAATTACCTTCCCCAAGTTGGTCCACCCTTCCTCGTTCAACCAACTTCGTTAGCCCAATCTTACAGCCCATTTTCTTTGTTAATTTTCTTCCTATTTTCTGAAAATTTCAATCTTAGACTAACGAATCTTTTAAAAAAATTGAACCTTATAATTTTGCTTCTATTATGCACCATGCTTGATTAAAGAGAAGGTATCCATAGGGTTTGGTTTTCCAATCACATGAGACTTATGCTCTATAATTTTCAATCAGTAAAAAACATGGAAATGGTTGAACATTGATAAGTTAGCGCCTGATGGTTGATGGTGCTTACCGGAGAAGAAAGGGCAGGGGAAGGGAGAGATTGGTAACATGGGGGTGCTTGTAGATATGTTTTGTGGGTATTTGTTTATAAATATGGCTTATAGCTTTTATATATATATACACTTACTTTAAATTATTAATAAAAAAATAGAAAATAGGTAAATGACTAAGTTACCCTTAATTTAGCAGACTTTCTCTAAGAAAGTTAGCTTGAGGGACGAAAATAGAAAGAAAATGCAAACCATAAGGATGAAAAGGCAGTTTTTAAACTACAGGGACGAAAATCGTTATAAACATCAAACCATAAGGACGAAAATCGTAGTTTACTCTTAACTTATATTTTTTATATAAAATTGATATTAATTATCTAGTTTTGGTGTTTGGATTAACTTATGATGGTATCAGAACTGTAGAACGTACTAAGCTAATAAGTTGTTTTTTAGGGGCGTTTGAGATTATTTATACATGTAAAATAACTAAAAAACTGGAGAAAAAATTCAAAAAAACTCCTTATACCGATTTTGTACCAGTATAAGTATTTTATTTTTTCCCCATCCATACACTTAAAACTGCTTATTATCGGTACCACACCAGAATAAATCAATAAGCAGTTTAAATAAGCAATCCCAAACACTCCTTTAAATTTGATAAAATAGTAGACTACAAATTTCTTCCATATGGTTTGATGTTGATTACGATAATGATCCCTAAAGTTGTACACTAAAGAATATATTAAAAAATGAATAGATTGACCTAAATACCCTTGAATTAACTACATTTTTTAACGAAAGTTAACTTCCTGAACCTACTCTATTAACAAAGTGAAACTACATGACCCCTGACCCCTGTTCATGAATTTTAGGATTCAGGAATGACCATTGTAATCAACATCAAACCAGATAGACTACTCTTGATTGAATTAGGCATTAAATTTTATCAACATATATATATGATTGGATTCCGGTAAGAAGAAGAGTTAAGGTGAGAAGCATAAGAAGGGATCTCCACCTTGAATGCACATTAGGATGTGGTGCACTGCAATGCACCGGATCAATTATCATATCAGGCATAATTTGTGGTTGGGTCCAGATCCTTTTTACGCTTCTCACCTTAACTCTTCTTCTCACACGATCCTATGCCAATATATATATATATATAGGAAGGTTCAAATGAGAAATTTGCATTTTTAAAGATCAAAGGAGCACTTGTGGATTACATATGATGTGGATCTCACATAATATTAAATCATTTATGATTTAATATAATTTAATATTAAATTATAAATGATTTAATATTATGTGGGATCCACTATCATATATGGTCATATATATATATATATATATATAGGGGAGGGATCAAATGAGAATCACCCCTCCTTAAAGGAACAAAGGAACAAATTGTGGACCACATATGATGTGGGTCTTACATAATATTAAATCATTTATGATTTAATATTAAATCATATTAAATCATTTATGATTTAATATTATGTGGGACCCACATCATATGTGATCCACAACTGTCCCTTTGTTCCTTTAAAAATATAAAGTTCTCATTTGAACCTTCCCCTCTCTCTCTTTCTCTCTCTCTCTCTATATATATATATATATATAAAAGCATACCACCTTCGGAAAGTTTCTTTTAAATGTTATTTTTATATTTTTATTTAAAAAGTTACTTCTACATTTTGGCACTAAACTAACATTTAGAAGTATCTTTGGTCAATGAAGTATATTTGTCCACACTTTTTAAAAGTGGAAAAAGATAACATTTTATAACAAATAATATGTATTTAGATTCATATGTTATGATAAAGATACATCGACATGGAAGAGTCCCGTACATAATTATAAAGACTTAAGTTTCATAAAAAGATCACATAGAACACCAGAATCTCTCGGTGAGGAAGTGAGTGTCTTCGGTTCCGAAACCTATGTTTTATTTAATTGATTTTGTTTAAACATTTTAATTAGTATTTTTATTTAGTATAAAGATTTCTGAAATGAATGGAAGTTAAAAGCTAGAGTAAATTACATTTAATTCCCTCTCTTGTGTCAAAAATGATGATTACATCCTCTACAGTTCATTTATTACACTTTGTGTCATGTTCGTCTGCATTTTGTTGATGTGCCCTTGACGTGAGCAACACTTTAATCATTTTTCTACAACTTTTTTTAGTGTAAAATCTTTCGAACTAAATTTTCAAGTATGATGAGCATTTCTACCAATAAAAATTATTTCATCTAATCTCTTCTTCTTAATAACCCCCTTAGCCCCTCCAATTCACCATCACCCTCACCCCTCCCACATCCTTGACCTCTTCTCACTTCTCCATCACGCTCCCTCTTCACCGGCATCTTCCCACTTCTCCTTCTTGTGTTCTTTGGTGAAATACTAAGAGAATGTAGAAAAAAATTGTTAATGGTGTTTATCTTTGATTTGATGACTTTAGGGTTTAATTTGGTTTTAATATATTGATTGGGTTGTTTATGTTAGCGTTTAGGTTTTGATTTTAATATATGAATTGGGTTTCTTTTTATATCTATTTGTTTTTCTCGTTGTTTTCTCCAATGGGTTTATGTGGTTTATGATGAAAAAGGGAGATGATGTCGGAGATGAAAACGTCGGCCTGAGATGATGGTGACGGTGGATTTTCTTTGGGTTATCTGATATGTGTGTTCATATATTAGTATGTCTAATATATTACATTTTTATTTTTTAATAAAACAAAAGAAAATTGGTAAAATGACTAAAACGCCCTTCCAATTAATTTACTTAACAGTCTTTTTAACGGTGTTAGGGTTTAGGGACCAAAGGAGTGTGAAAATGTAAACCACGGAAAGCAAATGCATAATTATTTTAAAAAAGGGACATACAGTATTATTAAGTGTAAACCATAAAGACCAATCATGTAATTTACTCCTATAATAATAAAGAATCAAATAATTTCATTAAAATTATTGATAGGTAAATGATATCTTTCTTTTCGTTAAAGTTTTAGGTTGAAATCTCCTTAAAATTAATAGTTTTTATACTTATATATAAGTTTTTGATATCAAATTTTTATTTAGTTTAAATTATATCAAGAAGTTTTATAGGATTCGAGAAAAAAAAAATTACTTTATACCAGTCGTTTGTTTTTCTTAAATGAATTTTATTCCACTAATCCAAATTTTCATTTAAACTTTGTTTTTTATTAATTAATCAAATTTTTTTTAATACCTAAATCAAAAATAAAATAACACATATATATATATATACACATATGGTGTGTGTAGCATTAAAATATAATAAATAAAGTAAAAGTAAAAAGGATACAATTTATATATATATAAATATATATACATATGGTTGTATGTAACATTAAAATATAATAAATAAAGAAAAAATAAAAATAATACAATTCATATAACTGCCAACTTCATATATATGGTTAAGGGGAAAACGTCAAATAAGAAGAAACTGAAGAAAAATTCTAGGAGCCCTCCATCTAGACGGTATGCACAAATGCATACCGGTAATTTGTAACACTCATTTGTGTATATGCACTAATGCATATATATGCATTGGTGAATAGAAAAAAAAAATAGTTTTAATCGTTTGAATTCATTTGTGCATACCGTCCGGATTGAAGGTTTTCAGAGTTTTATCTTTTTTAGTGTTTTCCCTTGAACTCTCTCTCTCTCTATGTATGTATGTATGTATGTATGTATGTATGTATGTATGTATGTATGTATGTATGTATGTATGTATGTATGTATGTATGTATGTATGTATGTATGTATGTATGTATGTGTGGAGGGGGGTGTATGTGTAGCATTAAAATATAATAAAGAAAGAAAAAGTAAAAAAATACAATATATATAAGTGCCAACTTTATGGTTTACCAATGTAATAAATAAAATTTAAGGACAAATATTTCAAACACCATATACCACAAGGGTGCACGTGTGTTGGGTTGGATGGTTTTTCATATTTTTACACCCAACTCAATTTTGATTGTTTGGAAAATTTCAATCCAACCTAACTTATTCAAAAGTACAATTCAACCCAACCCTTACGGGTTGGGCGGGTTGATAATACATAAAAATGAGAAATGAAATACGATATACTAAAAAGATACAAATAATTTTGTTAGAGGGTTTCTATATCTATATTTTTGTCGTATATATAGAATTGTGGAAATATACTCGTGTAGTCGTGTTAAGGGAATACAAGCATAGAATCATAATCAAATTGAGTTCGGTTGACCTAGTTGGATTAAGTTTTGGTTTTGGACTCTAAATTGGACTAATAATGTATGTATTTATTTTTTGGGATGTACATTGGAATAAAATATGTACACATTTTTTAGATGTAAATTTTAATGTTTTAAATATTATATATAAGTATAATTTTTTTACAAAATAATATATATTAGCAGACACATTTTTAGATGTAAATTTTAATGTTTTAAATATTATATATAAATATAAATTTTTTACGAAATAATATATATTAACGGACACATTTTTTAGATGTAAATTTTAATGTTTTAAATACTATATATAAATATAATTTTTTTACGAAATAATATATATTAGCGGCAAGTTGTTGGGTTGGGATGAGTTAGGTTAACCCAATTTCAACCTCCAACCCGTCGCTAATATATATTATTTCGGAAAAAACTATCGATATTTCTAACATGAGTAGGCACCATAGCTTAAAAGGAGACAAAGAAATTCACGAGGAATAGATAAATATTCCTAGAAATCACTTATTTCCTTTCAATTAAGGTGACATCATGAGTAGTAGAACCCAATCTATTATAGAAATGGAGAAGTTTTACATTTAAAATGAGTACATTATATATGGTCTAAAAACACTAAATTTCAACGAAATTCTAGAACTAATTCAAAATAACAATATTGGAAGGAAATTGATCAATTGCTCAAAGCAGACAAAAAAACACCAATTTTCTCATGTAAATGAAATAATCTTTACTTCGTTTTATCCCACATCATATCAAAGCCAAAATCCACTCATGAGTTTAAAACTAGAAATTTCGAAATTTTCTTCCCTTTTATCATATGATTATATACGCTGGCTAGGTAGAAATTTATATAGCATTAGCAACACATAAATCATCATGTAAATAAAATAAATTAATGTTCAAAATGATCCAATACAATGTCAAAAACCTGTATAAATAATTAACTATTTTCTGACTCCTAATGAGACACAATTGATCTAATACAAGATCCTACTCCTATATTTATTCTATAATTTTCTGAAGTAGCTAGTGTATTAAAGAAGTTCAAATCTTTAAAAGAATATATTTAATTAATTGTTATTTCTCTCTTTTAACTATTTGTTCTCAGAAGTGAAATTAACGTAAATAGTCATTTTGACCGACACAATTCACCTCCTAGTTATCCCTCTCTCGTTTTTATCATTTTGTCAATACCTCCATAAATGCCTTTGCATGCAGTTTATATATAAAAAAAATGATTTTCAAACTTGATGTAGTATATATTTAACTCATCAATGCCTACTCCGCAGGTGAACAAAAGTCAAGTTTAATTATTTTTTAATTCATTATCAAAGCCCGTACAAGTGAACAAATTAAAGTCAAGTTTTTTCTTCTTAACTCATCATTCATCAATGCCCCCTTTCACAGGTTAACAAAAGTTAAAGTTTAATTATATTGCCCCTCCGCATGTTACGGCAAGGGCTTGTGGATGTATTGGTGATATGATCAAAACAGGAGAGAGATGGTTAGGAGGTAAACTGGAAAAAAATAAAATATATTTCTCCCTTCCTCAACATTTTTTATATTTTACCATACAATATAACATAGTTATTAGAGAATCAAGTGAAGATATAGATAAACGCGAGAATTGAAGAACCTTAACTGTATGATTGTATGGTTTTGAATCAAGAATCATTACATTGGGATCTTGAATCGTCACGTTAGGGAAAATGAATTAGTGAATCGTCATCGTGCAATGGGTGACATATGAAATATCAAGAAATGATAAACTCTGAGTTTGACATTGAGAAGTTGTACATCAAGTTTGATGTTGTAATTAAAATATTTTAAGATATTGTATTAAAAAAACACTTTATGTTTTTCAGTTATTTTTATGACTTTTGTCTAAATGATTTATAAGATAGTTTAGATATAGGTAGTTGGATATTTGCTACATCCAAAGTGATTTTTATATCTTTATCCCAAGTACATTATAATTTATAGTATAGATACTTTTTTTAATATAGTTTATTAGCTCCGATTTTGATAATATAAAAAATAGGGATAATAATGTTTTAAAGGTAGGATAATTTATGGGGGTATTTAGAACAAGGAGAAAGTTATGTTCGAGGAACCTCAAGCCCACATCTTCAAATTAATGACATCTTGGAATCTCTACACGAATCAACATATATACAACGTGAAAGGGTCAACGAAAGTCAATATGAAATAATCGTGGATTTTTAAGTTGAATTCACGATTCATTAATAAAATTTCTGGATCCGTCACTGTCTAGTGGGTAACTTGATCCTACTTGTAGACTCTAGCTTGATGCCATCATAAACGAAGATGAATAAGGTGGTCTTTGTTTTTTAAAAGGTGTTGAAATCTGGAATCTGATTTCAGTTTTGAAATGATCATGAAACGTCTAAATGAATCAGACATAAGTGTTGATTAAGAGCTTAAAATGAAAAAACAAACAAGCACCAAGTGTTTGTTGTGGTTCACGACTAGAGCTTAGTGCCATCATTGTTTGGCACCTATGTATGTTTAGGCCCGACAAAATCAAAGGTACGGTGAAGCTAACATTAAATTTTGTATTTTTTTTTTTAACCATTTGTTAGTATTAGTAATTTACATTTTTAAGTTTTTGGCATGAATATCATAATTGAAATAAATGAAAATCCGAAATGAAACAAAGGGTGATGTAGCTCAGATGGTAGAACGCTCGCTTAGCATGCGAGAGGTACGGGGATTGATACCCCGCATTTCCATTTACTTGCCAACCATTTTTGTCTCTCACTAGCCCCTTTGCTGTTTTAATAAATTCTACTCTTTTCTTGCCGCAAACTTTCCGTATCCGCTACCTTCTTAAGCATCATATTAGTAAAACGGATAAAAATCATCTATCTCAAATTCACATGTCTCATTCCTGTCCCACCAATGAAATTAAATTAAGACACATCAATTTTCTATTTATTTTAAATTTATTTAATTCATTTTTATTTTCTCTCTCTCTCTCTCTCTGTTTATGTGTATCCATATAATTAGTGGACGTGGATGAGACATGAAAATTTAAGACAGGACCAAAAGGAATTAAACAAAATCTACAAAAAGATTTGCAAATGCGTAATTACATGCATGTGGATGATTAAAAGAACTTTTCCACAAATTTCTATCACCACTTTGTTCACAGGTCACATAAAATCAGCTCACCAGTTCATTGAGGGTGCGTTTGGTAGGGTGAACAGGGTGGAACAGCGTGGAACAGAACAGGTTAGTCCCATGTTTGGTGTGAATTAAGGAAGTGGAACAAGGATTAAGTGGAACGAAGGTGGAACAACCTTGTTCACCCCTTACCCCCTAGAACTAACTAGAACAAGGAAATTGTTCCCTTTTTACCCTCTCCTCCCTCACGCCACCACCACCCCGGCGACCTCCTCACGAACACCACCACCGCCGGCGCACCCCCTTACGCCGCCACCACCACCGGCGACCTCCTCACGAACACCAGCACCGCCGGCGCCCTCCCTCACGCCGCCACCACCGCCGGCGACCTCCTCACGAACACCGCCGCCGCCGGCGCCCTCCCTCACGCCGCCACCACCGCCGGCGACCTCCTCACGAACACCGCCGCCGCCGCCGCCCTCCCTCACGCCGCCACCACAGCCGGCGACCTCCTCACGAACACCGCCGCCGCCGGCGCCCTCTCTTCTCTCTCTTCTCTCCTCTCATCTCTCTCTCTTCTCTCTTCTCTCTCCCTCTCCTGTCTCTCATCTCTCTTTATCATCTCATCTCTCTCTCATCTCTTTCTGTCCTCTCTCTCTCCTCTCCCTCTACTCTCTCTTTCCTCTCTCTCTCCTCCATCTCTCTCTCTCTCTTCTCTTTCTTTTTTTCTCTCTCTCTCTCTCCTCTCTCTCTCTCTCCTCTCACTCTTTCCCTTTCTCTCTCCTCACTCTCTCCCTCTACTATCTCTCTCCTCTCTCTATCTATCCTCTCTCTCTCCTCCATATCTCTCTCTCTTCTCTTTTTTTTTCTCTCTCTCTCTCTCCTCTCTCTTTCTCTCTCCTATCACTCTCTCCCTTTATCTCTCCTCACTCTCTCTCTCTCTATATATATATATATGGGGGGTTATTTGGTTAAAAACACTAAACAACTCACTGGGGGTAAATTGGTCATTCTGTTATGTTCTGTCCTGTCCTGTTCCGTCATATCATGTTTTACCAAACGTGTAACAGCTGTTCTGTTCTGTCCTGTTCTGTTCTGTTCCGTTCCGTTCCGTTCCGCTCTGTCCTGACTGCGTACAAAACGCACCCTGACAAAATAGAAAAAAGAAATATCAATAAAATAAAATAATGATAGCGTATTCAAATGAAAAATGAAACAGTAATTTGGGAACAGTAGATATTTTGCTCCGATGGTATAACAGCCGTTAAATTTTGACGAAAAGGACGTCTCATGAACACGTGGCTATGGGTGGTCAAAGAGGTTGGATCATTATTTGATAGATTTTTACCATAAATTTATACATATGACCCCAACTATAGTCTATAAATAATAGTTACATAACTTTAAACTCTGAAAACACATCGATCAAGATGGAGGGAATACAACACAAGACAGTAAATGCTAATGGACTCAACATCCACATAGCAGAAAAGGGTGAAGGTCCATTAGTCTTGTTCCTTCATGGCTTCCCTGAGCTCTGGTACTCATGGCGTCACCAGATTTTGTATTTGGCTGATCATGGTTACCGAGCCGTGACACCGGACCTTCGTGGTTATGGTGAGACGACGGGTGCACCGATGAACGACCACACCAAGTTCACCATCCACCATCTGGTAGGTGACTTGATTGGGCTTCTTGATGCCATCACAAACCAAGGTGAAAAGGTGTTTGTTGTGGGTCATGATTGGGGTGCCATCATTGCTTGGCACCTATGTATGTTTAGGCCTGATAGAGTCAAAGCTCTTGTGAACCTGAGCATGCCGTTTATTCCATGGAACCCGAACGGAGACATGGTCGAGATGTTGAGAGATGTGTACGGAGACGATCACTACATGACTAGATTTCAGGTGGATTTCCATTTGCATAGAAAACACTAACTTTTTTTTATGAGCAATCATTTCACTATATAGATCATCATAATAAACGATCATGTAAAATATGTGGAACCTTATTAGATTATTAATTCTTTGAAATGATTTTTTAGGAAAGAAGAGAGGTTCAACATAAATATGGAGAAAAATTAGTCCAAGTTTAGTCAAATGTGAAACACTAACATATCCCCTCCAGCAGAAACTAGACATACATATATTATCCCAAGTGGTGAGTGGTGAGTGGTGAGAGGGGTCAAACATCCGAAAATGGTACGCTTGTACCGTTTTTAGAATATGTGGAATTTATTATATTAGATTACTTTTTAAAAGAGGTCATTTGGAGAGTAATCTATTAGGATTACACACACACACATATATATATATTCCCATGGTATGAAAGACAAAGTCTACCATCTCGGACATCTTTGGTAAGTATTTGACACTAGTCTAGACGGCCTCTGTTAAAAGAGAGCGTATTAATTAGTGTTTCACATCAACTAGATTTGCATATGTACTTTCTCCTCTTTTCTCTTCTCAACGGCTCTAGTGCCGTTTCCTCATGTTCCTATAGATTTAGTTGAAAATCTTTTGAAATAAGAGCATATATGACTCATATCGGTCTATGTATATAGGAACCTGCACTAGTACAAAACCGGCTTTTATACACGGTTATTTTGGGCTTTATACACGGTTTTGGAACCGTGTATATGGCCAGTGCTTGTGAATGTTTCAGACTTTTGTACACGGTTCCACAACCGTGTATGAAACTCAACTTTTATACACGGTTCCTAAACCGTGTATAAAGACCAAAATAACCGTGTATAAAAGTCATTATCATACACGGTTTTTAGATGAAACCGTTTATAAAAGTCACCATCTTACACGGTTTTTATAAGAAACCGTTTATAAAAGGATTAATAACCATGTATAAAAGCAACCATCTTACACGGTTTTCATAACAAAACCATGTATAATGGTGACTATATATAACAAAAATGCATACTTTTGTACGCGGTTTTTTACTAGATCCGTATATAATGAGTTATATTTATATTTGTAATATTTTCCTCTATTCTTTTACCATTCATTATTTAGTAAGCTACATTTCCATATACGATTCCAATTAGAGTGATGGAACATTTCAAATACAATAATAAATACAAAATCAACAAGACACGTAAATGTACATCTCAAAGTAATCATTAACCATTAAATTTTAAAAATCATCAACGTAAATGTAACATCTCAAACTAATCGAACAATCCAATTCCTTTTCCGTGTAATCCAATCTAATAATTTATAAGATAATCACCCGCATTGATTACTACATTTTGTCATCCATCATGCGCTTCAAAGTAATTGTCTCACGATATTCCAAGCTATCTCCTCTATTTGTGTAATTGTGAAAGGAAATGTGGTCGTCCATATGTCCTATATATATAAGTTTGAAAGTATGAGTAATTATAAAAAAAATAAAGTGTTTTGTACAATATATAAATAAAATGAAAGAAATTTAAAAAATACATACCTTGAGAGAGGAAACATATTGGTAATCCATCACAAAACGGAAGATTTGTTTCACAACATAGTAACCACTCTCAACCATCCTATTATTGATTAAAATACGTTGTAAAAAAAGTAGTGATTAGACAACTTAAAATACGAAATAAATTGTCGGGATATATAAATTATACCTTGTTTAATTTCCATGTAATCGGATTGTTGGCTTGACAAGACCCTACCTAAACAAAAAATAACAAAACATTTATGTTAATAGTCGATTAACTATATAATTAAACATCAAATGTATACTAAAGTAATACAATACATATATGTCTATTAGGTCTTTGATCTTGTAAGTTTCAGTTGTCTTTCCACTTGTCATCGTCGAATTGTATTAGACCAATCTACGTCTAGACCTAATGATTAGTAATGACCAATGGTTCCTAAAAATGTTCAAAATGGTAATATAAAACATGCTCGGTTGATCGGTCCAATCCAATTGACCGGTACGCCTATACGAAATTCAACAACCTCGCAAAGCTGTCAAAAATCCACCTTTTTCTCTAAAGATAACATTCACTTTTAGCATCTTTAAGGTTAATTGATGGAGGGGAAATTTTATAGTAGACACTATACAATTGAGAATAGAGGCTTACCAATAAACCCACAAGAAATGACAGCATCATACACAATCCAAATAGGGAAACAACAACCACGCAAACAGTTTTTAATGAAATCTATGAAGGTAAATCATGTCAAAATACCAAGACAGGAAGGGGTATAGGATGAGCAAACATAGATACCCAAAAAAATTGATAAAAGTTGAATGCTAACTAATATAGCAATGTGATTATCAAAACTTATAACTTGATCGACTAAATGAAGATGAAAACGCAGAGAAATAATTGAAGAGAATAAATTCAAAAGCAATGAAGGAGATGAAATTGAAACCCGGAGATGACGACGGGATGAGAGCAAACGATTTCCTTTACTTTGGAAAGAGCCATTTCAATTTCTTGTGTGGATTTGGGACCTCCGTTCCAGACGCTTCCGATTTCAAATCAAGAATCGTTCGTTCAAAATCACATAGGCGAGAAAGACGAATTGTGTGTTAGGGCAGAGGAAAGGAGCGTGAACATGAGGAAGATGGATAACCAGGGGGAAGTGAGAAGGGCAAATATTGGGGATTAAATTTTTAGGGTTTTAAAAAGTTTTGGAAATAAAACCGGGAAAAGTTAAAAAAAAAAAGGAGGGATACATGAAAAATTCAAGTTTTTGGAACTCTAAAATATTTTTTAATAATATATAATAGGATTTACTTTTTGGTTGAAATTTTATTTTAAAATGATATATTAGAGTTTTCGTTTATTATACTTTTTACTTTATTACAATTATATTCTATTAAAAGTTATTATGTTAGAATTTATTTTATTAAAATTTAATTTTAATATATGTATATACATGAATCAATATACATGTAAAGTTATGGCATTAATTGTTTTTATAGATTTTCGTTGAAAATCCTATTGGAAAAAAATTACTTTTATCTAACAAATTTCCGACATAAGTCAACCAAAGTTGACTTTTTTAGTATCCGTCAGTAAATCTCTCCCGGAAATTTTCACCGGAAATACTTCTTTTCCTAACAGTGGTAGTGGGTATAAAAAAGGGCATATATATATATAATATGATAACCCTATGTTACAGCCTTTTATACACGGTTGTGTATAAGAAACCGCGTCTAAAAGTTAGTCTTATACATGGTTGTGAATAAAAAACCGTGTATAAACGTAACTTTTATGCACGGTTTTTATACACAACCGTGTATAAAAGCAACACACCTTTTTACACGGTTTTTTGTACAAAACCGTGTATAAAATATGAGCTTTGTAAACGGTTTTATCGTTGCAACCGTTTGTAATTGACAAGTAACTTTTATACACGGTTTCTATTTCAGAGCCGTGTATAAAACCTTATTTTTAGTCACGGTTTTTTTTCAACCGTTTGAAAAGGGTCTTTTATACGCGGTTTTTATAAAAACGACAAAAAGCGTGTATAATTAGGTGTTTATAAAAGTTTGTAGTAGTGCTGGAGAAATTGAAGCGGAGTTGGCTATAATGAGTCCTAAAACAGTTATAAAAAAGACTATGGCGTATCGAGATCCCGGACAATATTATTTTCCTAAAGGTAAAGGATTTGGGCACTCACCTGGTGATTCTCCGGTGGCCTTACCATCTTGGTTGTCAGAAGAAGATCTTGAATACTATGGCACCCAACTCCAAAAGACTGGGATTACTGGTGCACTCAACTACTATCGAGCTCTTCATTTGTAAGTTTAGCTTATTGTTAATCGCTTAATTATTTATGACAGTTGCAACTTCCTTTTGAATACATAATGTGGCTTATATATAATAGGAGTTGGGAGCTGACATCGGCATGGAGGGGAGCTGAAGTGATGGTGCCATCGAAATTTGTGACCGGCGACCTGGACCTGGTGTATCATATGCCAGGAATGAAGGAATACATACATAATGGTGGGTTTAAAACAGATGTTCCATTGTTGGAGGATGTTGTGGTGATTGAAGATGTAGCGCATTTCATTAACCAAGAGAAGCCTCCTGAGATCAACAATCACATACTTGAGTTTCTAAACAAGTTCTAATGTCATTTGTTTTCAAAATCTTATGGCTTTAGTTGTATTCGATTTCTTAATTAATGGGTATCGAGTTCCCATATAGTAAACTATAATAAAGACAATGCAAAAGGGGGCCCGTCCAACATCATCGTGTCTGAGGTGATTTTTACCTCTTTAATTTCTATGGATTAAAAATAGAATTAAGAGTAATGGCGGTGTAATCCTTTAAAATTGGTTTGATGTTTCCTTGTACTTCTAGCATCTTGTTGTTGTCAATAAAATCTTATGGTTTTAATTTTATTGGCAATAAATTGTTGTTGTTAAAAAAAAAAAGTTATAACTGAAAGTAGTAAATTGGGGTGCGGATGATTAATAATTAATTTAGACATGCAAAATAAATTCAGATCTTCAAACAATAATCTAATAAATTCTATCAATGAGCGGGAACAAACTATTTTTCACCTTGTGCATTAAAGACTTGTATACATAAGTACTTTTTTAATCCATTTCAAAGGAGACTTGAACACTTACACATCACCGTTCCGTCAATTTAGAGATTGGCAAACATATATAAATTAATTACTTAATTAGCTTCTTTTTTAAGTAATCGTTTGGATACACAAAGTGGTCGGATCCAGGATTTTTGTTTAGTGGGGTCATCTTTAAGATAAACTAAAGACCCATAAAGTGGTTAACGTGTTTTTTTGGCCTAATCACACCATTTTGAGAGATTTTTAAAAGTTTTTGGTTGATTTCGAGGTGTTTTTTAGTGTTTTTTTTGTGGATTTCGAGTGATTCTTTTTGGTATTTTTATTGATTTCCAGATATATTTTTGGTTTTTTGATTGATTTCAAAAGAGCTTTTTAGAGTCGGCAATAGTCGGCTAGAGTTGTAGGGTCCTTTGCATATATTTACCGGGAACCAAGTAAGAACCAAGTGAAAATTAAAAAAGAAAAATTAACCCTTAGAAAAAGAATCTTTTTTTCTTTTTAATGGGGTCCCTTTCTCCGCTCCATATGAGCTACATCGCGCCCACTGATACACATAAGTTAGGTTAGTGATAAGCTACTTGTAATGAGTAGTTTTATGAATAGTTTTTTTTTTAACCTTAATTAATATTAATTATTAATTATTCATAGATATTAATTATTCAAATATCAATTCAAGATAGTGATTAAAATATATTAATTAATGTAATTATAAATTATATAATAATAAAAATTTATTTACAAATGTTAATGATTACATCAATTATTATTTAATATATCCTGCTATCAAAAGGAAAAACATAACAATCCAGAAATTTTGATGTAAGTTACATAAAAATTAAAGTTATACTTATTTTATTTTATAGAAAACTAAAATATGATAAACGATTTTAATATAATATTTAAGCAGATTTTGTATTTGGACGATTTATTATATATATATATATATATGTGTGTGTACTATTGAAAATTTATATAATTAGAGATAAAAAATATATATACATAGAAAGTCTTTCGTTTTGGTGTAAAAATAGGGATACCTACCCATTATAGAAAAGTACTTTACACCATTTTTTAATGAAAATGATTAAGATTTGGTGTCATAATAATTGCAACAGGTTCTTGAAGGTTGACAAAATGCTGATCCATTACCGATCCATGTCCTAAAACTCGTTCCAAAGTGAAACCAAAACCGAGCCTACCATGATCCTTTAAAGAAGGGTTACAGAAAGTTGAACAAACATTAGCTACACAAACACATGGGACAGAGTACACATATGTTATGGAGGTGATTCCTTATTCCCTTGCAAATTAAATCAAAAAGATGATGATGAAAACTAATGTTTCCTTCAATTATTTATGGATGCCCGCATCTTCAAATGACATCTTGGAATCTCTACACGAATCAAGGGACACTAGCTAGTAGGAAAACAGATAGAAAGCTGATGTGACAGAGTCATGAATCTGTAAGGTGATGCAGAGGCTCTTAGAACTTCTTGAGAAAATCGTGAATGTGTGTGTTGATCTTGTCGGGTATTTCTTCAATGATGAAGTGAGCTGCACCTTCGATTACAACTACGTCCTCCAACTGAGGTACAAAATAGTGCATTCCACCCTTGTGTATGTATTCCTTTACGCCAGGCATATTATACACCAGATCTAAATCGCCAACAATGAACTTCGTAGGTACATTTATTTTAGCCCCAGTCCAAGGCGCTTCCAGCTCCCAGTTTCTGCAAATCAAGATAGATATCTAACTTGGTCATCATCATCAACAACAATTTCATATCCACTCTACAATCTTTCAAGGTATCAGAGTCAACGTCTATAACTCTTAGGGGGCTATTTCTAGTCAATCTAGCCCCCTTTTGACATTTTAGGACATTTTTTGTCCATCTAGTCTCTATTGGATATGAACTAGACTTTGACCATTTGTCTTCAATATATTTTTAAACCTTATCTCTTTAGATGGGTTTTTAAGAGTGATATGGGGTTCCACATTCTCACAACTGACTACTGTTGGTTGTAAAAGTTATTCAATAAATCATCAAATAATTAAGAACCCATATGAATTGGTAGATACAAAAACTTACCGGCCAAAACAACGGTAGTAGTTTAATGCTCCGGTGAAGCCAGTTTGTTCGAACTTTTTGGTGTAATAATCAACATCTTCTTGGGATAACCAAGATGGCAAGACGACTGGAGTATCACATGCATCTCCAAATGGCTTATCTTTAGGGAAATAAAAAGGTTTTGTATCACGATGTGTCAAGAACTTCTTAAGAACTGTCTCTGTTCCAAGACTATCAAACACAGCTTCAATTTCTTTTGGTGCCTATAACAAAAAAGAGTAATAATTTCTTGTTTATCATCAAATCCCTAATTAATACAACTGACCCAGATGATATTTTAGAAGAAATATGACCTGAAATTTGCAAACGTAGTGATCATCTCCATATGCAGCACGAAAGCTGTCCACCGACGTCCCTCGAGGATTTCTTGGAGTAAACTGAATGCTCAAATTGACCAAGGCTTTGACTTTATCTGGTCTATACAAACACAAATTCCAAGCAATCATTGCACCCCAGTCATGCCCAACAACAAACACCTTATCTGCACCTAAAGTGTCAATGAGTGCCACAAGATCTCCGACCACGTGCAGGCTAGTGAACTTAGAAGGATCATCGACAGGTACACCGGTGGTGTCTCCGTAGCCACGGAGGTCAGGGGCGACGGCACGGTAGCCATGGGCGGCGAGGTAGACGATTTGGTGGCGCCAAGCGTACCAGAGCTGAGGGAAGCCATGGATAAGTAGTACAATTGGGCCTTCACCCATCTCTGCAACGTGCATATTGATGCCATTGACGCTTATCATCTTGTGATCTATTCCTTCCATCTTTGTTTCTCTCGATTTGGAACACACAGGTCTATTACTGAAATTGTGCTTGGTTTTTATATACAGAAATGCAGGCAGGGTATGGAATCAACAGACAATAATATCTTGTTGCATTATTTCTTGAAAGGTGTCCCACCTTATCGCTATCATTAATTTTCTATTGCTATATACCCCCATAATAATTCAAATGATGCTTGTTTTTATTTTGTTAATATTGTAAAAAGCTTTTAAAAAACGTGATTGATGTTAATTGATATTATAAAATATAAAAAACGAGATCTTTTTTGATATTTTGGTGTGATTTGTTGTCGTTTCCGCATTATGGTAATCAACATTTATGTCCCTTTTACGGTGGTGTTGGGCTTTCTTTTGTACCATAAAATCCAAACTACATGGCTCACACTTGATAGAAAAGAAAAGAAAACAACACAAGAATAAGATAGGCTCAACATCCACTTTGCAGAAAAGGGTTAAACTTTAAAGTCCATTGGTCTTGTTCCTCCATGGCTTCCCGATCTCTAAGTACTCCTGGCTCTTGGGCCATGGTGATGGCATCATCAAATTTTATATCAAGCCTTGGAACCAAATCTCTGTGGCTTTGATGAGACAATGGGTGCACCGATGAACCACCAGACCATGTTCATCTTTCACCATGTGGTGGGTGACTTGATTGTGCTTATAATTAATGTAATTTATAAATTATAATAAAAATAATTTTTTATAACAAAATATATCATTATTAAAATGGTACTAAAATAACAAATTTATGTAATTTCTAATTTTCATTTTATATATTTGGACAAAAGTTTATTACCGGCAACCTGCATCCAAGGACACCAATACGAGGGAGCATTTTTGGCTCACTCAGCGGCTGAGGCTAGCGGGGCCCTGGGATCGAACCCAAAACCTGTCATGGATTTGGGCAAAGTTACCCCACCCCTTTGTCAACTGAGCTACACGCCAGATGACAGTAAAGAGAAAATTTAAAGATAAATTAACCAAAATATAAAAATTGTATAAAAAATAATATTTTAAGGACAACAAGTTACAATTTAAAGAACATAAAATACAATAAATAAAGTTTAAGGAATGAGACTATTTAATATTGTAGAAGAAAATTTAGGTTAAATTTTAAGGTTATATAGGTAAATGTAGGATTGCTACATACACCTTGGTCCATGAGGTGAGGTGGAACTCGACTATGCCACTTTGTTTTTGTCCATTCACATAAAAAAAAACTTGCAAAATGTGTCCTCGTTCTTATTTTATCATATCAAGTGTATTAAACACATCCTTAAGTAGAAATTATTATAGTAGAGTTGAATTTTTGACTTTTCATATTTTCTTAAATAACACGTGTTATAAATTTATTATCTTTTTAAAGGAAATGTTGTCCCTCGAGTTCCCTTGAAATCGATTCTTTTCACTTTTTTAGTCGATTCCTATAAAATAATAATGCAACAATAAATATGAAGTAAGATCAAATAATTTTATCAACAATAATTTATTTGGTATACAACCATTTTTATTCATTGCTTACATAAACCGTACTTTTATTCAATTAATATTTACATAAATTGTGTTAAATTTAACACTTTAATTTTTACTATTCACCATAATATAACACCAATAATCTTCAAAGTGGTTGCTACTAAATTATAACATTTTTATGTATTTGATCTACATTTATTAAGTTATTATTTACTCATAATCATTTTTAGTGTCTATTAATTAATTTAAGTAAATTAGCTAAAGTTATATTTTCACATCATATTTAACTATAATAATTCTTTGTGTGTATTAACTAATTCTAGTAAATTAGTTAAATATATACTTTTATTTATTTAGGGAAATTAATTGTTTTGACCATTTTAGAAATCAACATTACTAAAATAACCATTTTCTTTCCATTTTTACAAAAATGATCAAAATACAATCGAAAACCCACCGAAATACATAATCCTCCGCCAAATTTTTGGCGGAGGTTATAATTTGACTATTTCCTATTTACATTTTACATTGTCTACCTTTAGAGTTAGTTAATAAATCACTTTAGGTACTTTACTTTTTAATTTTTTGTTTTACACCCTTATCACATTAACACATACTCGTATATCAATTAAAATATCACTATTTTAAGGGTTTGGCGGAGGATTATGTATTTCGGTGGGTTTTCGATTGTATTTCGGGTCATTTTGGTAAAAAGTGGAGAAAGAATGATTATTTTAGTAATGTTAATTTTTAAAATGGTCAAAACAATTAATTTCCCTATTATTTAACATATTATGGGTATTTTTTTAAAATTTTAACTAATTAAAATAAAACATGTGTCAGAATTTATATTTCATTTGAGTTAAAACGATTTCATTAAAAGAAATTTAAAAAAAAAACTAAAATATTTTTTTGAAGCGCAATCCAATATATTACCAACCAAAAATGGTACAACGAAGAAGTACCCCACACGAAATAAAAATCACACCCACCGACAGTTTGTGAAGAGCAAACCAACTACAAACGACGAGAACAACAAACTATGAAAATCTAAGCTTTAAAAATATTACATCCATGAAATCAATTGTTTTTTGTTGTATTATAACTTGAACTCTATAGTTACAACATATTAACATATTAATTTGGTCGGGTTCGATACCAATTGATGTGAGTTTGTTTACTTATTTTAATATTATATTTAAAATTTATATGCTAGTTTTACTAAGGCTTTGTTTGGTTTGTGGAAATTGAATGGATTTGAAGAGATTTGGATTTCAAATCCATTCCAATTTTATGTTTGGTTTGTTGGATTTGAAATCTTAGGATTCAATTGAAATCTTACGAATATAGAATTTGAAATTATTGGGGGATTTCATGGGATTTCGTAGGATTGTATGAAATAATATTTTAAAAATGATAAAAACATTTGTTTTGTAATAGTTGACTAATAAAAATGTAATTTAATTATTTATAAATGATGGAATCAAATTCCATTTCAAATCTTACAAACCAAACACACCAATGATTTTAAATCCATTCCAATCAAAATCCTTTCAAATACAAATCTCTAAAAAAAAACAATGTTACAAACTAAATGAACCCTAAATTTTAATTGATTGAATAGATGGATAAATAAAAATAGAGGAAGAGAAATGGCTAATGGACGAAACTACATCCTACTGATACAACTATACAAGTGACGATGTTATTAAGGTAGACTATATCCGTTTTAAAAATAAAATCATAAGGATGTCTTTCATTAAAGAATTTTACTCCAAATTTGCATTTACCTCTTAATTATATTAATAAATTAATAGGAAAAAAAAAACTTTTCTCGTGCGGGTGGTGGTTTGGAATTAATCTTTCTTTTCCTCCATATAACCCACACCACACCACACCACACCACAAGCACTTCATAATGGAAGGAATACAGCACAAGACAGTGAGTGCTAATGGGCTCAACATTCACATAGCAGAAAAGGGTGAAGGTCCATTAGTCTTGTTCCTCCATGGCTTCCCTGAGCTCTGGTACTCTTGGCGTCACCAGATCTTGTATTTGGCTGATCATGGTTACCGAGCCGTGGCACCGGATCTTCGTGGGTATGGTCAGACCACGGGTGCACCGGTGAATGACCACACCAAGTTCACCATCCACCATCTGGTGGCTGACTTGATTGGGCTACTTGATGCCATCACAAACCAAGGTAAAAAGGTGTTTCTTGTGGGTCATGACTGGGGTGCGTATATTGCTTGGCACTTGTGTATGTTTAGGCCCGATAGAGTCAAAGCCTTGGTGAACCTGAGTGTGCCATTTATTCCATGGAACCCGAACGGAGACCTGGTCAAGATGTTGAGAATCGCATACGGGGAGGATCACTAGATGACCAGATTTCAGGTATGTTTCAAGTTTTATTATGTTTAAACTGTAACCAAATTCCACTTGAATTAAGGCCTCTTGTTTTTTTCATTTTAAGCTCTTAATCACCACTTGTGTCTGATTCGTTTAGGCGTTTCATAACCATTTCATAACTGAAATCAGACTTCAGCGCCTCTTAAAAAACAAACGCCACCTAAATCTGTTTATGATTATTGAATGTATGGGTGGTGTAGGAACCCGGAGAAATTGAAGCCGAATTTGCAAGATTGGATACTCGACAAGTTGTTAAGTTGTTCTTAACGTTCCGGGATCCTGAACCGTTTTATTTTCCTAAAGGTAAAGGATTTCGACATTCACCTGGTAATGCCCCTGTCACCTTGTCACCGTGGTTGTTGGAAGAAGATGTTGAATACTTTGCTACCCAACTCGACAAGACTACTTTTTCCGGTGGAATCAACTACTATCGTGCTTTGAGTTTGTACGTTATGCTTAAAATTTTAAATAAATTAATAAAAGACGTACGATTTTATAATTAAGAAACACAAGGCTTTAACTTAAACTATGTTGCAGGAACTGGGAATTGACTGCAGCATGGAGTGGTGCAAAAGTGATGGTGCCATCGAAATTCATTATCGGGGATCTAGATCTGACGTATTATATGCCAGGGGTAAAGGAATACATACAAAATGGTGGGTTTCAGAAAGATGTTCCATTACTGGAGGAAGTTGTTGTTATGGAAGGAGTTGCCCATTTTATCAACCAAGAGAAGCCTCAAGAGATCAACAAGTACATATTTGAGTTTCTAAATAAATTCTGATGGCTATATGTTTGCAGCTTTGGTATGCTGTTAGAATCATGAAAGTAATAAAAGACATTACCTAAGTTATAATGTTTATGTTATGATAATAGTTTTAGTATGAGGAAATATAATTCTTATACAGGTACAAGATTGAGATATAATGTAGTTAAATAACTAGAAATGTGAACACTGCATTTGAGTGTTATATAAGTATTTATCATTTGGTCATTATACGTGTACTCGGTTACTCCAATAATGGAGTTTGTTGCGTGTGTGAGTAATGACACTGATTCTAATCATAAATAACTGGATGACATAACGATTGTTGGGTATGTCACTTATCAAATAATTGATAATAGTGATAACATACATCAAGTTGGGATTTGTCATACTTGTACAACTATATATAATGATGTCTTTAACCCCCCTTTGATTTAATGATATAAGAAATAAATACATGCTTACATAGTCGACATTAGATATCGATAAATATATGTTTTGTCATTAAAGAAATTAAGAAGTTGATTATTAACTATTGTAAGGTCCAACGACACACACATCTTCAAACGAATCTCTTTCGAAATCATTAGAAGATTATACATACAGAAGGAGATATCAGAATTTCTGAAGAAAGTCGTGAATGTGTTTGTTGATCTTGTCAGGGATTTCTTGAGTGATGAAATGAGCTGCACCTTCGATCACAACGACTTCCTCCAACAATGGAACATATTTCTTAAATCCACCCTTGTGTATGTATTCCTTGGTGCCTGGGATATTATACACTAAATCTAAGTCGCCAACTATGAACTTCACCGGTACACTTATTTTAGCCTCGGTCCAAGGTGCTTCCAGTTCCCAGTTTCTGCAAATAAGATTACCAATATAGATGTCATTAGTTTAATCTTTAACTCTAAACAAGTAAAAGATGCAGTTAAACAATGCTAAATAAAGTCTCAGGCAATTCAAAATCAAAAACATTTCTAACGCTATGATTTGATCCGAAAAGAATGTCAACTGCATATTGGTAGTAGACACAAAAGCAGGGTAATATTTCAGATTCTTAAAGAATTGCAAGGGAACTTACAAGTCAAAACAACGGTAGTAATTTAATGCTCCGGTGAAGCCAGTTTGGTCGAACTTTTTCGTGTAATAATCGACATCTTCTTGGGATAACCAAGATGGCAAGATGACTGGAGCATCGTGTGCATCTCCAAATGGCTTATCTTTAGGGAAATAAAAAGGTTTTGTATCACGGTGTATCAAGAACTTCTTAACAACTTTCTCAGTTCCAAGATTAGCAAACACAGCCTCGATTTCTCCTGGTTCCTACAAAAAAGTTAAACGTACAAAAGAGGGAAAATGAGAAATTGAGATATGGGTATTTCTTGTTTATCAACAAAACCCTAATTGATCTAAACCCAATTCAATCTACTATACAAGATCAAAGCTTTTTCATACAGAGATTCATGGCCTATATAAATGGGTTTGTGAATTATATACTAAATTATGGTTCTTGACATCAATGTAACTTAAATTGGCAGCAATTTTACATGTAAATAAAAAAAAAACATGAAGAACAGACATCACCTGAAATTTGCAAATATAGTGATCATCTCCGTAGGCGGCACGAAAAGCTTCTACAATTTTCCGACGAGGATTTCTTGGGGAAAAGTGAACGCTTAAGCTGATCAAGGCTTTAACTTTATCGGGTCTAAACAAACTCAATCGCCAAGCAATAATTGCACCCCAGTCATGCCCAACAACAAATACCTTATCTGCACCAAGGGTTTCAAGTAATGCGACGAGATCGCCGACGACGTGAAGGGTGGTGAACTTGGAAGGGTCGTCGAGAGGTGCACCGGTGGTGTCTCCGTAGCCACGGAGGTCAGGGGCAATGGCACGGTAGCCGTGGGCGGCGAGACAGAGGATTTGGTGACGCCAAGAGTACCAGAGCTCAGGGAAACCATGGATGAGTAGTACGATTGGGCCTTCACCCATCTCTGCGATGTGCATATTGATGCCATTGACACTTATTATCTTGTGATCTATTCCTTCCATCTTCGTCTATCTCGATGGATAAGAAAAATACACGACTCTTCTTGTTCCGAGACCTCTATGATACTTTCTGTTAAATACCAGAAGTCAACCATTCGGATGGGTAGGTAACATCGTGCGTGCGTGCGTGCGTGTGAGGTGAAAGCCCACTATCAGGTTCGATTCCTGCGATTGACATTTCTGAGATATCCAAACTTTGGGCCTGGGCCTTGGGGGCCAGGTTTGGGGCCGGTACGGGAAGATCCAGTCTATGGAATCCACTTCCCTGCCGGTCGGGTTCAGCTATAGGTTGGACCGGGTCGCAGCGGATTAGTGGGTTGACCCGTAATGGAGACCCGATATCGCTGGAGCGTGTGTGTGTTATAAATGCCGTTCAAGAAAAAAAATATTCGGATGGTTTTAACTAGAAGGCCAAATAAGAATATTGTGAAATATGATCGGATGAAAATACCCTCGACGCCAACGACAAAATTGTTACAAAACAAAATTCAAATCATAAGCTGTTTGGTTGTTTTTTATAGGGGGTGTTTGGATTAGTTTATTAACTTTTTAGAAAAATCCATAATAAAGTTAAAAATTTTAACTTTTTAAAAAATGACTTATCACCGGTTTGTTATCGGATAAGTTGTTTTGACTAAACACTTAAAATGACTTATTACAGGTGTCACATCGAAATAAGTCAAAAAATTGTTTTTATAAGCTAATCCAAAGTTAATTTGTATGTGGTTTTAGTTGTTTATAAGGATAAAACTAAGTTATTGTTTGTTTATTGTACTGAATAAACAGCCTTCAAGGATCATTTTACCCTTATTATGAAATTTTGAAAACATCCCATCTCTTTTAAACATTTCAATCAAACAACCTTCTCTCCACTATTTATATTATCAACTTTAGAGCATCTTCAACAGCTATATTAAAATAGAAAAAAAATGTAGTTTTAGGTCCGTTTGGTTTGCGGGATTGTTTTTGATGGATTTGGATTTCATGGAAGGATTTTGATTTGGAGGGATTTGGATTGGAATTGATTTGAAAATAATAGGTGTGTTTGGTTTGTAGGATTTGAAATGGAATTGGATTTGCATTATTTATAAATAATTAATATAAAAATATAAAAAAATATAAAAATAATTAAATTACATTTTTATTAATCAATTATTACAAAATAAATATTTTTAAAACATTATTTCATACAAATTCTACGAAATTCCGTAAAATCCCGAGCATTCACCAAGGATTTCAAAATCCAATGTTAATGGAATTTTAAATGAATCCATGGATTTTAAATCTTTATCATCAGACAAACCAAACACCGAATGGATTGGATTTGAAATCCAAATTCCGCGAACCAAACGCGCCCTTAGTATTTTTATTGTTCCAACAATTATACTATCATGTATACTAAATAGAAAAAAGATGAAAGAGATTGTAAAAATCTCTAAAACCCAATAGAAGAGAGAGAAAATAATATTTAGTTATATTCAATCAATAAAAATGTTTAGATAAAATGTATAGAAAAAAATAATATTTTATTAAATAATTAATGCTAAAATTGTTAAAATAGAGTAGCTGTTAAAATTAAATATAAATTTTTATAAAGATTTTAAATTTTATTACTTTATTATAAAAAAAAAATTAACATACTCTTGGTATTTATAATACACAAGTTTTCCTTCCATAATCAAAAGAAATAATGTATAGATCCTTCATGATAAAAAGAAAATCAATAAAGATAAGGATCATCAATATGAATAGCATGACACGTGGCAATATTTCTGCCACCTCTTTCTCACAATTCCTGTTCATTTTATCACCTGTACATTTACATCTCTAGGTCGAGAGTTCGTGGGTGAGAAATATGTTGAGGCGGCTACATTTTTCAAAGGGCAAGACTGGAAATATTTCGACTGTATTCATAAAGGTAAGGTAAACCCTACCAGCTGAGCGAATAAGCTCTCTTCTGAATCATGAAACACTTCCAGATGGCTTACCGCTCTTTCCAAACAGGCCCTAACTTTAGTTATTGAAATACGAGGCCTTCTTTTCAAAAAAAAAAAAAAAAAAAACTCAAGGACCAAAAGTGTAATTCACTTTTTCCCTCTCTATCATCCAAATTCAAAAAACAACTTTTTAAATTTAAATTACTCGTCCGTTAAAAAAAAACTTAATTTAGTCAAGAATTTATTTTAACCGTATGATTTCCTATGATACAATCAAATCAGAAGCTGATACGATCCATATATATCCGTTAACTGAGGTTGAATATCCATTTTTTATTTCAACACTCGCCATTGATCACAGTAACACTTTTTTCTCGCCATGATTCCATGAAGATGTGAATTCTGTTGGAAAGAGGAAGGATTGTTAGGTGCGTTTTGGGGATTTAAGCAGGATTGGTCATTTGGTCTCTGCGTTCATGATCAATCATGAATATTAATGGAATTGGGGGATTTAATGGTGAGTAATTCTCAATCTTTCTTTTTCACTTTGCTTTTGGTTTTAGTTTTGGCTTGGTCTACAATCGCAGCTCTGGACTTAAAGCCACTATGTTCCTAAAGTGAAGAGTGTGGTATTGAACTTCTTCAAAGACAACCATAGGTAAAAATTTCACTCTTTACTCTCTTTATGTCATTGTAACTGTTGTCTGATTCAGATTTGAGAATGTGTCATGATAATCTTTCTGTCAAATGTTACTTACGTTTAGTTTAATCTATCTCAAGTAAATCACAATACACCAAAATAATTAATGAAAAACACAATCACCCTTTGCTTATCTAGTACCCATTTATATTAGCATTTGTAACTATAGTTTCAGTTTCTTTTTCATTTTTCCTTTTCAAGCAAACCTATTGTTTTTGCTTTAATTGTTTTGTTTTTTCTTCTTGTTTGACTTTCTATATTTTGTTTTATTTTGAGGTTGTTTCAATTTGTATTGTCATATAGATTGTCTCCGTTTGTGTAAACTTCTACAAACCTCCAAAACTATTTTGGTAAAACCTGCCTTGACCATAAGGTTATACGTCTAGGCTTGATTTCTAATGCACAAGTTTTCATAGTGTTTTGTTTTTGGTAATTCGTTCATGTTGATTTTGGCATTGTGTTTTTTTAACTTCACTTTTTCTTGTCGCGGGATTGTTTATACATAATTTACATAAGTTTTTGTAGTTGACTTTCCTTTCTTCTTTGAATTTGACTTTTGTTTTATTTTGATTTTGTAATATTGAAGTGTTTCAACAAGTGGGAGGTTGTTTCAATTTGTGTAATCTTCTACAAAGCTCCAAAAAACTGTTTCGGTAAAACCTTAAGTTTTCATTGTGTTTGTTGCTCTTAAAGGTTATTGGTTTTATTTTTGATAATTCATTCGTGTTGATTTTGACATTTTGTTTTTTTTAATTTCACTTTTTCTTGATTTGTGTAATCTTCTACAAAGCTCCAAAATCTATTTCGTAAAATCTGCCTTAACCATGGGGTTATACGTGTAGGCTTTGGTTTCTAATGTAGAAGTTTTCATGGTGTTTGCCGCCTTTAAAGGTTTCTGGTTTTATTTTTGATAATTCATTCGTGTTGATTTTGACATTTTGTTTTTTTTAATTCCACTTTTCGTTGGTTTGTGTAATCTTCTACAAAGCTCCAAAATCTATTTCGTAAAACCTGCCTTAACCATGAGGTTATACGTGTAGGCTTTGGTTTCTAATGTAGAAGTTTTCATTGGGTTTGCTCTTTTAAATGTTTTTTGTTTTATTTTTGACATTCCGTTTTTTACTCACACTTTTTCTTTATTTGTGTAATCTTCTACAAACCTCCAAAATCTATTTCAGTAAAACCTGCCTTGACCATGAGGTTATACATGTAGGCTTTGGTTTCTAATGTAGAAGTTTTCATTGTGTTTGCCGCTTTTAAAGGTTTTTGGTTTTATTTTTGACATTCTGTTTTTTAATCACACTTTTTCTTTATTTGCGTAATCTTCTATAAAGCTCCAAAATCTATTTCCGTAAAACCTGTCTTGACCATGAGATTATATATGTACGCTTTGGCTTACACTGTAGAAGTATTCATTGTGTTTGACACTCTTTAAAGTTTTTGGTTTTATTTTTCGTAACTCATTCGTGTTGATTTTGACATTGTGGTTTTTTTAATTTCCCTTTTTCTTGATTTGTTTAATCTTCTACAAAACTCAAAAACTATTTCGGTAAAACCTGCCTTGACCATGAGGTTATACGTGTAGGCTTTGGTTGGTTTCTAATGTAGAAGTTTTCATTGTGTTTATCGCTCTTAAAGGTTTTTCGGTTTTATTTTGATAATTCATTCATGTTGATTTTGACATTGTGTTTTTTTTAATTCTACTTTTCCTTGATTTGTGTAATTTTCTACAAAGCTCCAAAATCTATTTTGTAAAACCTGCCTTAACCATGAGGTTATACTTGTAGGCTTTGGTTTCTAATGTTGAAGTTTTCATTGTGTTTGCCGCCCTTAAAGGTTTTTGGATTTTGGTTTTATTTTTGATAATTCATTCATGTTGATTTTGACATTTTGTTTTTTTTTTTAATTTCACTTTTTCTTGATTTGTGTAATCTTCTACAAAGCTCCAAAATCTATTTCGGTAAAACCTGCCTTGACCATGAGGTTATACGTGTAGGCTTTGGTTTTCAATGTAGAAGTTTTCATAGGGTTTGCCCCTTTTAAAGGCTTTTGGTTTTATATTTGAGATTCTGTTTTTTACTCACACTTTTTCTTGATTTGTGTAATCTTCTACAAACCTGCAAAATCTATTTCGGTAAAATCTGCCTTGACCAGGAGGTTATACGTGTGTAGGCTTTGGTTTCTAATGTAGAAGTTTTCATTGGGTTTGTCGCTTTTAAAGGTTTTTGGTGTTTTTTATTTGACATTCTGTTTTTTACTCACACTTTTTCTTTATTTATGTAATCTTCTACAAACCTCCAAAATCTATTTCGGTAAAACCTGCCTTGACCATGAGGTTATACATGTAGGCTTTGGTTTCTAATGTAGAAGTTTTCATTGTGTTTGCCGCTTTTAAAGGTTTTTGGTTTTATTTTTGACCTTCTGTTTTTTAATCACACTTTTTCTTTATTTGGGTAATCTTCTACAAAGTTCCAAAATCTATTTCGGTAAAACCTATGTTGACCATGAGGTTATATATGTACGCTTTGGCTTACGCTGTAGAAGTTTTCATTGTGTTTGACACTCTTTAAAGTTTCTGGTTTTATTTTTCATAACTCATTCGTGTTGATTTTGACATTGTGGTTTTTTTAATTTCCCTTTTTCTTGATTTGTTTAATCTTCTACAAAACTCAAAAACTATTTCGGTAAAACCTGCCTTGACCATGAGGTTGTACGTGTAGGCTTTTGTTTCTAATATAGAAGTTTTCATTGTGTTTGCCGCTCTTAAGGGTTTTTGGTTTTATTTTTGATAATTCATTCATGTTGATTTTTGACAGTGTTTTTTTTAATTTCACTTTTCCTTGATTTGTGTAATCTTCTACAAAGCTCCAAAATCTGTTTCGTAAAACCTGTCTTGACCATGAGGTTATACGTGTAGGCTTTGGTTTCTAATGTAGATGTTTTCATTGTGTTTGTCGCTCTTAAAGGTTTTTTTTGATAATTCATTCATGTTGATTTTGACATTATTTTTTTTAATTTCATTTTTTCTTGATTTGTGTAAACTTTTACAAAGCTCCAAAATCTATTTCGGTAAAACCTGCCTTGACCATGAGGTTATACGTGTAGGCTTTGGTTTCTAATGTAGAAGTTTTCATCTTGTTTGCCGCTCTTAAAGGTTTTTGGTTTTATTTTTTGTAATTCATTTGTGTTGAATTTTACATTGTGTTTTTTTTTAGTTTCATTTTTTCTTGTCGTGGCATCGTTTATGCACAATTTACGTAAGTTTTTGTAATTGACTTTCCTTTCTTCTTTGAATTTGACTTTTGTAAGTAATGAGCACAAAAATAGAACAGCGGGTCTCTCTTTTCGGTCTTTACTGATTTTTATTCTTAAACATTTTGGATTATCATTGATTATGACTGCCTTGCTTGTTCATTTTTTCCTTTTAACCGTATTGTTTTTGGTTTAATTGTTACCTTTTTTCGTGTTGTATTAACTTTTATACTTCTGTTTTATTTTGAATTTGTAATATGAAATTGTTTCGACAAGCTGTGAGGTTCCTAAGATCAAATTTGCTAGAAAGTTGGACTATCGGATGGAGTGAAGAGCATTAGGTAAGAATCACAGAATGATTTTTGCAGCGTATTCCAATTTTGTGAAGGAGCTCTAACGTGTGGCCATGGTTAGTCTTGTCTCTTGTTGCCTATATATAGCTTTAGATCTTCTATTATATATTTACACCAATGATTGAAAGTTTCATAATGCAGTTCAGGTTCTTACTTCCCTCTTTCTTCTTTTAACTGGGTTTTGACGACATCTGTATATATGTATATCTAACAATTTGTTTGATTCTCTTCTCTTGGATTGATCATTCCCGGTTCTATGTTCTTTGTGTTAGGCTGCTTACCCTTTAGTGACTTTGGTTATCTGTCTTGGTGATCCCTCAGTACTTTGGTTCTCATATGGAGTAACGTACAAGAATCATAATTCATAAGGTAGTTTTACAGCCAACAACATGAAGGGAACAGTTTTTACGATAGAAGCGGATTAATCAATTAGATTGGTTGACAAGTTCATTGCTCCTGGCCCTTAGATACCAATATTATGTGTATTATCATCTTATGATGACAACATACCAATATTATATGTATTACCTATATATGCCTCTGTCTCATTTTTGCTGCCGTATTCATATGGTGTCTGTAAGGGGCCATTTACCAAAACGCTTACTCCGTAAGCGCTGACTCGGTAAGCGCAATTCAGTGAAACTGATGAGAATACAAAGTAGTCTGTCTGGTGCTGTTACTTTGTTTTCTGCTGTTTCAAGCTGAAAATTTTACTGATTGCAGGGTCGTAAAGTAAGTCGGGTTGAATATCCTTGATTGGTGTGTCTCCTTCTAGACCTAGTTGCACTGGTAAATTCGTTTATAGTTCAAGCTAAATTACATAAGTTGGCACGCAGCTTTCAATACCATGTACTAATTGATTTTGCACATTTGGTATGGTACTACCAGTTGGCTGATGTACATATTTGCCGGTTTGGTTTGATACAGAAAATAAACATTTTTCTTTTTTGTAAACACATATAGATCTAGGATTATTGGGCTAGCACCCGGTGGAGGCGTGAAGCTTGTTCGTGTGTAGACTATCATGGAGGAAACCTCTGTTGGTTTCTTGGTGCTCCGTCAAAATCCGCGTTTGATCTATAAAGGTACGAATTCTAAACATCCTATAGTGTGAATGGTTTTAATTAAATGCATCATTGGATCTGATTGGGTTTTAATTTTTGAAAAGATATCTAAACAATTGTAACCAAAATTTAATTTTCCTGTTGTGTAAACGGTTACAAATTGTACTAAAACCCAACCATAATTAATTGTGCAATGCTAATGACGTGTAGCTCAGTTGGTTAAGGGGCGAGGAGATGTCTGCTCCAATAGGCCGTTGGTCTTGGGTTAGATCCCAGGCCCCCTCGCAATTGCCTTGTCACTGAGTGAGTTAGGTATGCCCCTCACATTGGGAATTGGCAGCCTGTGTAGGCCGGTTAGCGTTTTGCTCCAATAATTAATTGTGTAATATCCAAAATAGAGAATCTGTTGAAGATTTAGGTAAATATTTTTGGAGATTTTGACTTTTTACTTCTCCCTTTTGGAGAATCTGTTGAAGATGATTCTTGAAAATAGAGATTTTGAATTAAAATTGAGCTCCAATAGATTTATTAAAATATCTTCAAAATGGAGAAAGTAGGAAAAATAATGTTTTCCTCCAAATATGAAGATTACCTCAAAAATTATTACCATGTGAGAAATATTTTTTAATTTATTTCTACCAATAGGAAACCTTAAAAATAATTATTTAAAGAAAGAAATAGTATTTTAATTCAAATTATTTGTAATTTTTTTATTTAGCTTTAATATGTTGTTTTTTAATTAATTTGATTGCATTAGAAACAAAAGAAAATTAAATTGTTTTTTTTTTAATATTCAAGATATAAATTGTATGGGATATTGATGATAAAGGCTTCTACAACCCACACAGAGTTTTTCCCTCGCAAAAGACATCTTACTAATTCATCTAGCATCAAAAAGACGTTGAGATAAACAAATAAAAAAATAAAATAAAGAAAATGTGGGAATATATAAGTATTTATACTTAAAAACGTAACAAAACTCAAAAAAATTATATTACTTTATCTAAATTTATTATCATAATATTACCTAATTCCATAATCATAATTTGAAAATAATAATATTACCATAATCATAATCTGAAAGTAATAGTATGCGTGTAGGCATTGGTTCTAATTTAGAAGTTTTTATTGTGTTTGTCGCTCTTAAAGGTTTTTGGTTTTATTTTTGATAATTCATTTGTGATTTTGATATTTTGTTTTTTTAATTCCACTTTTCGTTGATTTGTGTAATTTTCTACAAAGCTCCAAAATCTATTTCGTAAAATCTGCCTTAACCATTAGGTTATACGTGTAGGTTTTGGTTTCTAATGTAGAAGTTTTCATGGTGTTTGTCGCCCTTAAAGATTTTTGGTTTTATTTTTGATAATTCATTCGTGTTGATTTTGATATTTTGTTTTTTTAATTCCACTTTTCATTGATTTGTGTAATCTTCTACTAAGCTCCAAAATCTATTTCGTAAAACATCCCTTAACCATGAGGTTATACGTGTAGACTTTGGTTTCTAATGTAGAAGTTTTCATTGGGTTTGCCGCTTTTAAATGTTTTTGGTTTTATTTTTGACATTCTGTTTTTTACTCACACTTTTTCTTTATTTGAGTAATCTTCTACAAAGCTCCAAAATCTATTTCGGTAAAACCTGCCTTGACCATGATGTTATACATGTAGGCTTTGGTTTCTAATGTAGAAATTTTCATTGTGTTTGCCGCTTTTAAAGGTTTTTGGTTTTATTTTTGACATTCTGTTTTTTACTCACACTTTTTCTTTATTTGTGTAATCTTCTACAAACCTCCAAAATCTATTTCGGTAAAACGTGCCTTGACCATGAGGTTATACATGTAGGCTTTGGTTTCTAATGTAGAAGTTTTCATTGTGTTTGCCTCTTTTAAAGGTTTTTGGTTTTATTTTTGGCATTCTGTTTTTTAATCACACTTTTTCTTTATTTGGGTAATCTTCTACAAAGCTCCAAAATCTATTTCGGTAAACCTGTCTTGACCTTAAGGTTATATATGTACGCTTTGGCTTACATTGTAGAAGTTTTCATTGTGTTTGACACTCTTTAAAGTTTTTGGTTTTATTTTTCATGACTCATTCGTGTTGATTTTGACATTGTGGTTTTTTTAATTTCCCTTTTTCTTGATTTGTATAATCTTCTTCAAAGCTTCAAAAACTATTTCAGTAAAACTTGCCTTGACCATGAGGTTGTACGTGTAGGCTTTTGTTTCTAACATAGAAGTTTTCATTGTGTTTGCCGCTCTTAAGGTTTTTGGTTTAATTTTTGATAATTCATTCGTGTTGATTTTTGACATTGTGTTTTTTTTAATTTCACTTTTCCTTGATTTGTGTAATCTTTCTACTAAGCTCCAAAATCTGTTACGTAAAACCTGTCTTGACCATGAGGTTATACGTGTAGGCTTTGGTTTCTAATGTAGATGTTTTCATTGTGTTTGTCGCTCTTAAAGGTTTTTTTTGATAATTCATTCGTGTTGATTTTGACATTATTTTTTTTAATTTCACTTTTTCTTGAATTGTGTAAACTTTTACAAAGCTCCAAAATCCATTTCAGTAAAACCTGCCTTGACCATGAGGTTATACGTGTAGGCTTTGATTGGTTTCTAATGTAGAAGTTTTCATTGTGTTTGTCGCTCTTAAAGGTTTTTTGGTTTTATTTTTGATAATTCATTCATGTTGATTTTGACATTGTGTTTTTTTAATTTTACTTTTCCTTGATTTGTGTAATCTTCTACAAAGCTCCAAAATCTATTTCGTAAAACCTGCCTTAACCATGAGATTATACTTGTAGGCTTTGGTTTCTAATGTTGAAGTTTTGAATGTGTTTGCCGCCCTTAAAGGTTTTTGGTTTTTGGTTTTATTTTTGATAATTCATTCGTATTGATTTTGACATTTTGTTTTTTTTTAATTTCACTTTTTCTTGATTTGTGTAATCTTCTACAAAGCTCCAAAATCTATTTAAGTAAAACCTGCCTTGACCATGAGGTTATACGTGTAGGCTTTGGTTTCTAATGTAGAAGTTTTCATTGGGTTTGCCACTTTTAAAGGCTTTTGGTATTGATTTTGACATTTTGTTTTTTTTAATTTCACTTTTTCTTGATTTGTGTAATCTTCGACAAACCTCCAAAATCTATTTCAGTAAAATCTGCCTTGACCATGAGGTTATACGTGTAGGCTTTGGTTTCTAATGTAGAAGTTTTCATTGGGTTTGCCGCTTTTAAAGGTTTTTGGTTTTATATTTGACATTCTGTTTTTTACTCACACTTTTTCTTTATTTGTGTAATCTTCTACAAACCTCCAAAATCTATTTCGGTAAAACCTGCCTTGACCATGAGGTTATACGTGTAGGCTTTGGTTCTAATTTAGAAGTTTTCATTGTGTTTGCCGCTCTTAAAGGTTTTGGTTTTATTTTTGATAATTCATTCTTGTTGATTTTGACATTCTATTTTTTTTAATTTCATTTTTTCTTGATTTGCGTAATCTTCTGGAAAGCTCCAAAATCTATTTCAGTAAAACCTGCTTGGACCATGAGGTTATACGTGTAGGCTTTGGTTTCTAATGTAGAAGTTTTTATTGTGTTTGTCGCTCTTAAAGGTTTTTGGTTTTATTTCTGATAATCCATTTGTGTTGATTTTGACATTCTGTTTTTTGTAATTTCAATATTCCTTGATTTGTTTAATCTTCTACAAAGCTCTAAAATCTATTTCGGTAAAACCTGCCTTGACCATGAGGTTATACGTGTAGGCTTTGGATTATAATGTAGAATTTTCATTGTGTTTGCCGCTCTTAAAGGTTTTTTGGTTTTATTTTTGATAATTCATTCGTGTTGACTTTGACATTATGTTTTTTTAATTTCAATTTTTCTTGATTTGTTTAATCTTCTACAAAGTTCCAAAATATATTTCGGTAAAACCTGCTTTGACCGTGAGGTTATATGTGTAGACTTTGGTTTCTAATGTAGAAGTTCTCATTGTGTTTGCCGCTCTTAAAGGTTTTTGGTTTTATTTTTGATAATCCATTCGTGTTGATTTGACATTCTGTTTTTTTAATTTCAATTTTTCTTGATTTGTGTAATCTTCTACCAAGCTCCAAAATCTATTTTGGTAAAACTGCTTTGACCATGAGGTTATACGTGTAGGCTTTGGTTTCTAATGTAGAAGTTTTCATTGTGTTTGCCGCTCTTAAAGGTTTTTGATTTACTTTTGATAATTCATTCGTGTTGATTTGACATTTTGTTTTTTTAATTTCAAATTTTCTTGATTTTTTTAACCATTTACAAAGCTCCAAAAACTATTTCGGTAAAACTGCCTTGACCATGAGGTTATACGTGTAGGCTTTTGGTTTCTAATGTAGAATTTTTCATTGTGTTTGTCGCTCTGAAAGGATTTTGGTTTTATTTTTGATAATTCATTCGTATTGATTTTGACATTCTGTTTTTTTAATTTCACTTTTTCTTGATTTGTGTAATCTTTTACAAAGCTCCAAAATCTATTTCGGTAAAACCTGCTTTGACCGTGAGGTTATACGTGTAGGTTTTTGGTTTCTAATGTAGAATTTTTATTTGTGTTTGCCGCTCTTAAAGGTTTTTCGTTTTATTTTTGATAATTCATTCGTGATGATTTCGAATTCTCTTTTTTTAGTTACAATTTTTCTTGATTTGTTTAATCCTTTACAAAGCTCCAAAAACTATTTCGGTAAAACTTGCCTTGACCATGAGGTTATACGTGTAGGGTTTTGGTTTCTAATGTAGAAGTTTTCATTGTGTTTGCCGCTCTGAAAGGTGTTTGGTTTTATTTTTGATAATTCATTCATGTTGATTTTGAAAGTTTGTTTTGTTTTAATTTCACTTTTTCTTGATTTGTGTAATCTTCTACAAAACTCCAAAATCTATTTTGGTAAAACTGTTTTGACTATGAGGTTATACGTGTAGGCTTTGGTTTCTAATGTAGAAGTTTTCATTGTGTTTGCCACTCTTAAAGGTTTTTGGTTTTATTTTTGATAATTCATTCGTGTTGATTTTGACATTCTGTTTTTTTAATTTCACTTTTTCTTGATTTGTGTAATTTTCTACAAAGCTCCAAAATCTATTTCGTTAAAACCTGCCTTAACCATGAGGTTATGAGGTTATACGTGTAGGCTTTGATTTCTATTATAGAAGTTTTCATTGTGTTTGCCGTTTTTAGAGGTTTTTGGTTTTATTTTTGATAATTCATTCGTGTTGTTTTGACATTGTGTTTTTTTTATTTCACTTTTTCTTGATTTGTGTATTCTTCTACAAAGCTTCAAAATCTATTTTAGTAAAATATGCCTTGATCATGAGGTTATACGTGTGGGCTTTGATTTATAATGTAGGAGTTTTCACCGTGTTAGCCGCTCTTAAAGGTTTTTTGTTTTATTTTTGGTAATTCGTTCATGTTGGTTTTCACATTGTGTTTTTTTAGTTTCATTTTTTTGTAGTTGACTTTCCTTTTCCTCTTGGAATTTGACTTTTGTAAGTAATGAGTTTGACTTTTGTTTTATTTTGACTTTATAATATTAAATTGTTTCGACAAGTGGTGAGGATGTTTCAATTTGTGTAATTTTTTACAAAGCTCCAAAAACTATTTCGGTAAAACCTGTTTTGACCATGAGGTTAATACGTGTAGTCCTTGTTTTGTAATGTAGAAGTTTTCATAATGTTTACCGTTCTTAAAGGCTATTGGTTTTATTTTCGGTAATTCGTTTGTTTTGATTTTGACAGTGTTTTTTTATTTCAAATATTCTTGTCACGGGATTGGTTATGTACGATTTATGTACGTTTTTGTAGTTGACTTTCCTTTCTTCTTTGAATTTGACTTTTGTAAGTAATGAGTTTGACTTTTGTTTTATTTCGACTTTGTAATATTGAATTGTTTCGACAAGTGGTGAATTGGTTTTACTTTGTGTAATCTTCTATAAAGCTCTAAAAACTATTTCAGTTTTACCTGTCTTGACCATGAGGTTATACGTGTAGGCTTTGGTTTCTAATGTAGAAGTTTTCACTGGGTTTGCCGCTCTTAAAGGTTTTTGCTTTTATTTTTGACATTTTTATTTTTACTCACACTTTTTCTTTATTTTTGTAATCTTATACAAACCTCCAAAATCTATTTTGATAAAACCTGCTTTGACCATGAGGTTATACGTGTAGGCTTTGGTTTATAATGTAGAAGTTTTCACTGTGTTAGCCGCTCTTAAAGGTTTTTGGTTTTATTTTTGGTAATTCATTCGTGTTGGTTTTGACATTGTGTTTTTTTTAGTTTCATTTTTTTTTTGCAGTTGACTTTCCTTTCCTCTTGGAATTTGACTTTTGTAAGTAATGAGTTTGACGTTTGTCTTTTTTTTGACTTTGTAATATTGAATTTTTTCGACAAGTGGTGAGGTTGTTTCAATTTGTGTAATTTTCTACAAAGCTCCAAAAATTGTTTCGGTAAAACCAGCCTTGACCATGAGGTTAATATGTGTAGTCTTTGGTTTCAAATGTAGAAGTTTTCATCGTGTTTGCCGCTCTTACATAGCCTCGGGGGCGGTGACGTGTTGCAAGACGCTTACCACCGTCTGTGTTACTGTGTATCGTGTGCAAGTGTGAGAATTTAAGTTATTTTATGCTCACGACACGTGTCACACAGTGATACTGCTGAGGAGTATGTAAACTAATAGGGTGGCACGCAAAGAATACGTTTGCTTTAATTTGAAAGTAACATGAAAGTCATGATTGACAGTTAAATAGTTATTCTTGTAGAATAATTATAAAAATATGTGTTAAAGTGTAATTATGGTAATTATAGGAGGTTATCTATAAATATGTATAATTGTTAATGTTTTTTATAATTATTTAAATATTTATAGATTAACATTAATATTTTATTGAGTTGTGGTCTATCTGAGATACCCGTCAGTATAAATAGGGTGATAGGCGTATTCTATTTCTCTCATATTCACATATTAGAATTAGGGTACTTTTTGGGCTAGCACCCGGTGGAACTACGCGTGTTCGTGTGTGGATACCGCTAGAGGAAATCTCTTATGGTTTCTAAGTGCTCTGATCAACCAAGTCAAATCACGAAAGGTAGAATTCTAAACACCCTATGGTGTGTTATTAATTTAATTAAATGTATCATTGGATCCGATTGGGTTTTATGCTTTAGAAAAGTTTTCTAGTTTGTAACCATTATTATTATTTTTCCGATGCGTTTAAACGGTTACAAAGTGTATTAAAACCCAACAGTTAACTTAATAATTAATTAATCTATCGGGTTTTTAATTAAAACATTAATCTTTTAGCCCGTTGGACTTTTATTCTAATTATAATCAATAACTGTGGGAACTTGAGCCAAAGTTTCACAATGCACCCTTCAACACTTCAAAACCAACCATAATCACCCTCTAAAATAAGCCAACCACCCCCCCCCCCCCCCCCCCCCTCTCTTAGACTTTAATATTGAATAATTCCGGTTATTACATTTATTCTTAACATTTTGGATTATCGTTGATTTTGATTGTCATACTTGTTCATTTTTTCCTTTTAACCGTATTGTTTTTGGTTTAATTGTTTCCTTTTTTCGTGTTGTATTTTTATATTTTTGTTTTATTTTGAATTTGTAATATGAAATTGTTTTGACAAGCTGTGAGGTTGCTAAGATAAAATTTGCTAGAAAGTTGGACTATCGGATGGAGTGAAGAGCATAGGTATAGTAAGAAAAACAGAATGATTGTTAAAGGGGATCTGAAGGTATTATAGGTGCTTCTGTAGCTTTCTCACATAATAGAGTTGATGTCATCCTCAACCCCCGTGTGGCCATGGTCCTTACGGGCTACGGCAGGGACGAACCCAGAACTTTTTTGATACGGTGGCATCATACAACATATATAAAAAATAATTATAAAAAATACGGTTTTTATCTACATGCTTTTAGGTTTTTACTAACGGTCAATATCTTTCGATGTGTTTTAAATCTAGTTTTACCATTTCGAGAGATTTTTAAAGTTTTTTGTTTGATTTCGAGAGATTTTTAAGTTTTTTTTATCGGTTTCGAGAGATTTTTTCGGTTTTTTTTTGTTGATTTCAAAAGTTTTTTTTCTAGTTTTTTTCCAATAACTAAAAACAAATTAATAATATTTTTGGAAAGGTAATGATTAAATACATAATTAATAAAGTGTTTATTAAATGTTATTAAAGTACAAAATTAATAAAGTATTTATTATGTTATTAAATGCTATATAGAGTTGATTTCAAAAAAAAAAAAAAAAAAATTTTGTATCTAACAAGGATTGAATCTGGGACCTCCTCTACAAGGAGTTTAAGTTAGTTGGGAAAATCCACTACACCAATTGCCTTTTATATGTTATATGTTCATTTTTAAATTATTTAAGAGCACCTCTAAAATTATACGGTTGCATCACTAACAAATCTAAAAATTTACCTTTAGACGAAGATATAATACGGTGGCCCGTGCCACCGTATGAACTATACTAGGTCCTTCCCTGTCTTACGGTAACTTCCATTCTCACCGGAACTCAACTCTTATATTTATTTGTATTTTTATTATTTAGCTTTTAATTATATATATTTTTAAAATTATTTTGATAGCATTAGAAACAAAAAAAATTGTTGTTTTAAATAGTCAAGATATAAATTATATCGGATATAAAGGTTTTAACAACTCACACAGAGTTTTTTCCTCATAAAAGATACCTTAAGAGTTCATCTAGCATCGAGAAGATGTTGAGAACTGTGTCAAATGGGTACACAACTCTATCAAGTGGGAAAGGAGGTAGGAGTTCATTTATCGGCTTCTATGATTAAAGTGTTAGGGGATGGAAAAAACTATGGTCACAATTAAGGAGATGGTGGAATATAAACTTAGATGCGATGAGCGAGCTACTTGGGACAATTGATCAAATAGGGGATATCATAAGAGAAGGACGAAGATGGACTTTGGTGATTACTTATATGGGTACATCGGAATAAACTAGTGTTCGGAAAGGAAAGACGTAAAACCTCGGATCGGTTTTATGAAATGCAAATAAAGATGTTTGGGATTGATGTGGGTGTTGTCCACCGTGGTGTTGTCAAACGGAGTGGATATCATAATTTAAAAATAATAATATTATCATAAATCCATAATCATAATTTGAAATGAATAATATTACCGTAGTCATAATTTGAAAAAAAAATAGTATTACCGTAATTATAATTTAAAGATAATAGTATTACCATACTTATAATAACAATATAAATTAATAAGTCATTATAATATTACAATTGGCCCAAAAAATATATGCCCATAATAAAGAAATTTGAAAATGACTTTAAGATTAAGATATATAAATATTACATTCCTTACTTCAAAAAAAAAAATACATTCCTTTTTTTACAAAATAATTACAATCATTTTCAAAATAAAAAATCATACTCTTGCTAACATAAAAAATAAAAAATCGTCACGTGACTTCATCTTCTTGATATTCAGTTTTTTTACAAAATAATTAACAATTTTTTTTATAAGATAATCATTTTCAACAGTTTTATAAGATAATAAGTTCTAATAATTTAATATAAAATAGTAAATTTCAACGGTAGAATAATAAATTTCAACAAACTTTATATAAAATAATAATTTTTAACAATAAATTAATAATTTCTAAATTTTTTTTTATAAAATAATAATTTCCAACAATAAAATAATAAGTTCTAACAAAGTAGCTTCCTACAAACTTTTTATTTTTTGTGAACTAATAAATTTGAATAAAGTTTTTTGTAAACTAATAAATTTCAATAAAAAATTTATTTGATTAAAATATGATTTTTTATATGAGGTGTCACTTAAGAAAATTGGTTGAAATCATAATAGAGGAGGATAAATTATAGATAGTTTCTAAAACTAACGTAACATTTATGTCGTGTTTGGCAAACTAGTTGATAAACTATGTTAGCTAGACGAATAAATTATAATAATATAAAATAATCAAAACACATATTATAATAATTAATACAAACAAGATGGTAGAAAAATTAAAAGATATAATATATTGATTAAAAGAAAATCAAAATGATTATTATATTACAATTGTATATATTATAATATTTGGATTTGTTAAAACAAATTTTAAAAATAATTTATCGTTAATGATTTTAAATAATTATTACCAATGCTATGAATAATAAAATTTATCAACTTTATATCTTAATTAATTAATAATTTTTGAAAATATATTTAATAATTAAATTAAATATTTTATTTAAATTATTTTATAAAAATTTATTATATACAAAACAAAATAAGTATAAAATTAATTTTTATGTTACATAAATCTTTTAAAATTGTTATAATTTTTTGTAACAAAATATATTGAAAAATAATTACTGAAAATACTTGATATGATTAATAATTATTGTAAGTAATTAATTTATAATTTATAATTGAAATTAAAATTAATTTATAATTAGTTTTCAATTTATATTAATAATATTTAATATTTATTAATATTTTTTTAATTAATAGTAATAAATAATATTTATTATTAATGAGGATTATGATTGAAAAAAATAAGAATAAGCTAACTTATACACATATAAACCTATACCCAAAAAATAAACTAGCTTATTTTTGCCAAATAATGCTTTAGGCATTGTTTGACAAACATAAGTTAGTATTGAAAAGTTAGTTGGGTAACTTATTTGAATTTTATTTTCCTATTTTTTTCTGATTATATCTCTGATTAATATTAATTGTTATTTATTATTAGTAATAAATATAAAATATTAACTAAAAAATATTAATTTCAAATTATTAATTAAATTTATTTGTAAATTGTTCATTAGTATTAATTATTGATTATTTAGAAACAAATTATATTATTACTTAATATATATAGTCCTCAAAAAATAAATATACCAATTTTAATAATGTTTAATAATAAAACTTTGATGTATATTTAATTTTAAAAAAATTAATTAATATGTAAGGTTAATCAACTTTGTTTTTTATTAATATTATATGTAATTAAACTTTGATGTATATTTAATTTTAAATATATTAATTAATATGTAAGGTTAATCAACTTTGTTTTTTATTAATATTATATGTAATTGTGTTAAAAATTGTATTCTAATTAATGGACCATCTAAAAACTAAAGCCATATGTTTATTGGAAAATTGATATTTCATTTGCCAACAAATTAAATATAATATGTAAACCAAATTTAAAGTTATAATTTTATATAATAATTATTAATCTACAGAAATAGTAAACCAGGTTAAAAAAGAAAGATATTGCGTGTTTTTAAATAACATCAAACAAAAATTTGTTATATTTTTTAAAGGAAGGTTTTATCCATCCACGTTTCATATGAAAGTGGTTTTTGTGACTAATTAAAATAATATTTATTTTTCTTTGGGCCAGTGGGGTGGTTGGGCTCTCTTTTGTACTATAAAACCCAAACGAGATGGTTCATGACTCGCACACACTTCATAGAAAATAAAACAAACAATATGATGGATATACAACACAAGATAGTGAGTGTGAATGGGCTCAACATCCACATTGCAGAAAAAGGTGAAGGCCCATTGGTCTTGTTCCTTCATGGCTTCCCCGAGCTCTGGTACTCCTGGCGTCATCAGATTTTGTATTTGGCGGATCATGGTTACCGAGCCGTGGCACTAGACCTTCGTGGGTTTGGTCAGACAGTGGGTGCACCGGTAAACGACCACACCAAGTTCACCTTCCACCATGTGGTGGGTGACTTGATTGGGCTTCTTGATGCCATCACAAGTGAAGGTGAAAAGGTGTTTGTTGTGGGTCATGACGGGGGTTCTTATTTAGCTTGGTACTTGTGTTTGTTTAGGCCCGATCGAATCAAAGCCTTGGTGAGCCTGACCTTGCCGTTCATTCCATGGAACCCAAAGGGAGACCTAGCCAAGATGATGAGAATCGCATACGGGGAGGATCACTACATGACCAGATTCCAGGTTCGTTTCAAGTTTTATTTGTTGTAACCATATTAGAGCATTTCTAACAGCTATACTAAAATGAAGTAAAAAAAGGATTTTAACAAATTTTTTGTTCCAACAACTATGTTATCTTATATGCTAAAATAAATAAAAGATGAAAGAGATTTAAAATCTCTAACTTTAGAGAAATCTCTAAATAGAGAGAAAATTTATTATTTTAATACTTCCCACTAATTAGAGGTATTGAAAATAAATCTTTAGAAAAAATAAATAATATTTTATTAAATATTTTAATAATATAGTTAATACTAGAATTATTAAATAGAGTAGTTATTAGAGTTAAATGTAATTTTTGTTAAAAAAAGTTTTAATTTTTAATACTTTAATTTTAATAAAATATAACATAATTGTTGAAGATTTTTACCTTCCCGTTATCAAATCAATTTTGTTCATTAACTAGGTTTTGACAATTATGAATGTGATTTGCTTACATTTTTTTGATATAAATTCGTTACTAACATATTTAATTTAATCTTTTTACAATTAATAAAAAGAAATAAAATTATTAAATTCAATAATTAAAATAACCGGTTTAATAACAACTATGATGAATTAACATATACAAGATTTATGAGTGTAGGAACATGGAAAAATGGAAGCTGAGTTTGCAAGACTTGGTACTCGAACAACGATTAAAAAGTTAATGACATATCAAGATCCCGAGCCAATTTATTTTCCTGAAGGTCAAGGATTTGGACATTCACCTAATGATACCCCTGTCACCTTGCCACCTTGGTTGTCGGAAGAAGATATTGACTACTTCGTTAGCCAATTCGACAATACTGGCTTTACTGGTGGACTCAACTACTATCGTGCTTTGAGTTTGTATGTCATCTTTAAAACTTCCAATAATATATATATACATACAAATATAGGAACTTAACTCATTTTTTTTTGTTTTGTATTTGTATAGGAGTTGGGAACTTACTGCAGCTTGGAGTGGTGCAAAAGTTACCGTGCCATCGAAATTCATCATCGGGGATCTAGACTTGACCTATCATATGCCAGGAATAAAGGAATACATACACAATGGTGGGTTTCAAAAAGATGTTCCATTATTGGAGGAAGTCATTGTGATGGAAGGTGTAGGCCACTTCCTTAACCAAGAGAAGCCAGATGAGATCAATAAGTACATAACTGAGTTTCTACAGAAATTCTAGTCGATTCCGACCTTCCTTAAGCTTATATATATGGATATGCATTGATGGTGTATGCTGAAAACAACGATCATATGATGGTTGTGAATTTGAATATTTAGTCATAAAAGTAATAAAAGATATTCAAATTGTTATATTTATGTTACGATGGGTGTTTCATTTAGCTTAATAATAAGCTTTGAATTTTATATTTTAAAATATGGCTACTCAGGTATTAATATGAGTTTATGTTTCATATGTGTGGAATCATATTGAGAAACAGATTGCAAATATGGGTACAAGTCTACAAGATATATCATCAAATACAACATATATCATTAAGACTTTAAAGCCTTTGGATCCCCGATACTCGCTTTTTTACGGAATCCATGGTCTCAAACGAGGCAGATGAACCCGGTTTATCAACGGGATGGGTAAATCAGAATGCCTACCTTTTAGTAAAACTAATTGTGCACTCCATAAAAAAAACCAGATATAATTTTTTTTTATTTCTATAATTAAAAAATAAAAATAATGACAAAACTAATAATAATATTACAGTAACACAAATACAACATATATATATATATTCTTCATTAAAAATTTAAATTTTATTCTTTAATTTAACATATTAATAATAGTAATAATAATAACAGGTAAAAACAATAATTATATTATCTTTTAGTTATTAAAATAAAAATAAAACAAAACCAACAATAATAAAAATAATTAAATCACTGCAGCGTCAAATTAATATAAGAAAATATCGTTAGAATAAAGAATTAAAATTATTGTATTTTAATTTAATAATACCATTATAATAAAAAGTTAAATAGTATAAACCTAAATTATCGTCATTAAAATTTAATGACTGTAATTAAAGTATGTAATAATCACTAATTATAATTTTCAAAGCAAATTAACCTAAAAAAATAATATATAAATCTTTATAGAGGAATGTCTCTACAGTAACACCGTGTATATATAATCAAAGAAGTTTTTTGAAGTGTTGTTTCCTTTAAAAGTTAAAACAACAATTTTCCGGCTCCACCTTCTAATTTTCATTTTCTTGTCTCTTTTAGTCAAAATCCAGCTCATCCATCAATCCTTGTTAACATAAAAAATAAAAAATCGTCACGTGACTTTATCTTCTTGATATTCAACCATTTTACAAAATAATTAACAAACTTTTCTATAAGATAATCATTTCCAACAGTTTTATAAGATAATAAGTTTTAATAATTTTATATAAAATAATAAATTCCAACAGTAAAATATTAAATTTTAACAAATTTACATAAAATAATAATTTTATTTGATTAAAATACTTATTAATTCACAGAAATAGTAAATCAAAAAAAGATATTGTATGCTTCTAAATAACATTAAACAAAAAAGGTGGTTGGGCTCTCTTTCGCACTATAAAACCCAAACCAGATGGCTCATGGCTCACACACACTTGATACCAAAGAAAACAAACAATATGATGGGTATACAACACAAGATAGTGAGTGTAAATGGGCTCAACATCCACATTGCAGAAAAAGGTGAAGGCCCATTGGTCTTGTTCCTCCATGGCTTCCCCGAGCTCTGGTACTCCTGGCGTCATCAGATTTTGTATTTGGCAGATCATGGTTACCGAGCCGTGGCACCAGACCTCCGTGGCTTTGGTGAGACAGTGGGTGCACCGGTGAACGACCACACCAAGTTCACCTTACACCATGTGGTGGGTGACTTGATTGGGCTTCTTGATGCTATCACAAGTGAAGGTGAAAAGGTGTTTGTTGTGGGTCATGACTGGGGTGCTTATATAGCTTGGTACTTGTGTTTGTTTAGGCCCGATCGAATCAAAGCCTTGGTGAACCTGACCTTGCCGTTTATTCCATGGAACCCAAAGGGAGACCTGGTCAGGATGTTGAGAATCACATACGGGGAGGATCACTACATGGCCAGATTTCAGGTTCGTTTCAAGTTTTATTAGTTGTAACCATATTAAAGCATCTTCAACATCTATGCTAAAGTGGTGAAAAAAGAATTTTAAGAATTTTTTTGGTTCCAGCAACTATGTTATCTTCTATGCTAAAATAAAGAAAAGAGAAGATGGATTGTAAAAATCTCTAAATTTAGAGAAATCTCTAAATAGAGAAAAAAATTATTATTTTAATATTTTCCACAAATAAAAAGTATTGAAAATAAATGTTTAGGAAAAAAAATAATATTTTATTAAATGTATTAAATATTTTAATAATATAATTAACGTTAAAATTACTAAATAAAATAACTATTGAAGTTGAATGTAATTTTTGTTAAAAATTTTAACTTTTAATACTTTATTTTAAAGAAAATATAGTATAATTGTTGAACCCTCTTTCAATTCCCATTATCACATCAATTTTGTTTCTTAACATTATTTAAACCACGTTTTCACAATTATGAATGTGATTTGATTACATTTTTTTAATATAAATTCATTACTAAAATATTTAATTTAATCTTTATAAAACTAATGAAAAGAAATAAAATAACTAAATTCAATAATTAAAATAACCGGTTTAATAACATTTATGATGAATTAACATATACAAGATTTATATGTGTAGGAACATGGAGAGATTGAAGCTGAGTTTGCAAGACTTGGTACTCAAACAACACTTAAAAAATTCTTGGCATATCGAGATCCCGAACCAATTTATTTTTCTAGAGGTAAAGGATTTCGCCATTCGCCTAATGATGCCCCTGTCACCTTGCCACCTTGGTTGTCAGAAGAAGATATTGAATACTTTGCAGGCCAATTCGACAACACTGGTTTTTCTGGTGGACTCAACTACTATCGTGTTTTGAGTTTGTATGTCATCCTTAAAACTTCCAATAATATATATATATACACATATATGAAACTTAACTCATATTTTTGTTTTGTATTTGTATAGGAATTGGGAACTTACTGCAACCTGGAGTGGTGCAAAAGTGGTTGTGCCATCGAAATTTATCATCGGGGATCTAGACCTGACCTATCATATGCCAGGGATAAAGGAATACATGCATAATGGTGGGTTTCAAAAAGATGTTCCATTACTAGAGGAAGTCATTGTGATGGAAGGTGTAGGCCACTTCATTAACCAAGAGAAGCCCGATGAGATCAACAAGTACATAACTGAGTTTCTACAAAAATTCTAGTCGACTCCGACCTTCCTCAAGCTTATATATATATATATATATGGATATGCATTGATGGTGTATGCTCAAAACAACGATCATATGATGGTTGTAAATTTGAATATTTAGTCATAAAAGCAATACAAGATGTTGTTCAAATTGTTATATTTATGTTATGATGAGTGTTTCATTTAGCTTAATAATAAGCTTTGAATATTATATTTTAAAATGTGGCTACTACTCAAGTATTAATATGAGTTTATGTTGGAGTAATACATCAAACACTAGCATAATTGTGGAACCATGTTGAGATATAGATTTCAAATATGGGTATAAGTCTACAAGATGGACTGGGATCTTGCGTGTAGGATTATACCTACACGAGAGAACATTGCAGTTGATGCTATAGGATTGTCACAAGTGTCTCTCCATAATCGTTATACATATAGTAACTTGACTTTAGATGCAAAATAGAATCAACTTGAATTCGGGACCACTATTCGAAATCTTGGTGAAACACTGGAACAGCCGACTGCTCTACCACAAAGCTATTGAGGAGGGATTCATTGGGATTCTCAAATTTGGAAAATACTTATTTTGAATGAGCCAAGTCGATAGGAGGAACCAAATGAGTTATGCAGCCGCGGATTTTTTGGTACATCACATTCATGCATTTACAATTCATGTGACGGTATTGATACTTCTGAAAATCTTTGTTTCGGAGTCGATAAATTATACGGCCTCTGGTTGAATCATAACGACTTACTTCAGTTTTGACTCTATCTCCTGGCATTCAAAGCCTATCGCCTTGGGCTAAACCTCAAATACAACATATATCGTCAAGATTTTAAAAGGTTTGAGTGTCAAATTTATTGCAACAAAAAAGAACCTATTGGTCAATGTATGGTTGTCGTCATGCGTTTGTGCAAGTAAAAATATCAAAATATTTGAGAGACATGTCGAGGATCCCTGGTATCTGTTTTTACATAATCTCTGGTCCCGAAAAGGTTAGATGAATCAAGTTCTCCAACAAGACGAAGCAAATGAGAATGCTTACTTTTTAGTAACACTAATTGTGCACTCCGTCAAAAAGATATAACTTTTAGATATAATTTTTTTTTCATTTCTAGAATAAAAAATAAAAATAATGTTAATAATAATAATATTACAATAACACAAATAATACCTATAATATCTATAATCAAAGAAGTTCTTTGAAGTGTTCTTTTCTTTGAAACAACAATTTTCCACCTCCACCTTCAAATTCTCATTTTCTTGTCTCTTTGAGAAAATCAAGCTCATCCATCAATTTTTTCTTTCCTATCTTCACCTTCTGCTGTATATAAAATAATTATTAATAACAAATTTATATACAATAATAAATTCCAATAACAAATTTATATACAATAATAAATTCCAATAACAAAATAAAAAATTCTAACAAACTTTATATGAAATAATACTTTCATCAATAAAATCATACGAAATAATATTTTTCATCAATAAAATCATACGTTCCAACAAACTTTATATAAAATAATAAATTCTTACGGTAAAATATAAGTTCTAACAAATTTAAAATAAAATAGTAGTTTCGAACAAACTTTTTATAAACTAATAAATTCCAATAAAGTTTTTATAATATAGTAATAAATAAAGTATAATATATAGATTCATACCATATATATTGTTTTAAAAGTCTTGCAAAATAAAATAAAAAATAAAATAATATAACATATGAAATTCACTTAAACAAAATTATTCTTAGGATCCGTTTGTTTTGACAGTAGGTGTGTTCAAAAAAAGGACCAACCCAACTAACCCGACCAACCAGAAAAACTAAACCCAAGGTAATATGATACATAATTGATACAAAATTAAGTAAAACCGCATATATTGGGTTGGAATCCAGTTGGGGTAATTTGAACTTAACTCAACCCGGTAAACTTGATGTCTTTCTATACTATGGATTTAATATTATTGTTAAATCCATGATTAATACATGTACTTTAGAAATTAGACCAACTCGTGATTATCTATATTCAAATTTTATTACAATTTCAACCGTAATTTTACATGTTATTAACCTTCACCATATTCTGGAGTTTGTCAGCCTTTTTTGTAAGTTCTTATTTTGATTTTACTTCTTTTAAATACAAACTTAGCTAGATAGTAAAATGATGTACAAAGTTTCAACTCAATCAACTCGCCACCCAAACGCCATGGTTTGGGTTAGTTAGGTTGAGATTTTTCAAACCGTAAACATCAGGTTGGGTTGTTCAAATGCTTTCAACCCTGTCAACCAAACCCATATGCAACCCTATTTGACAAAATATTTTTGAACGAATTGGATATCGTAGAAGGATATGAGATTGAAAAGTTTTGGGATTTTTAATATGTTTGGTTTGTAGAATTTGGATTGAATTCCATTATTTATAGATATTTTATAAAGTTAATCACATTATCTATCTTTTTTCAATTGATTATTACAAAACAAATATTGAAATATTTTTGCAAACAAATCCTAGAAAATCTCAAGAAATACAAAATACCGGTGAGATTTCTAAATTCAACCAAGCAGACCCTTACCTTGAGAATTGATTACATTATTGATAGCTTACACATAAAAAAGCAGCAGATAAATTCTGTCTTTGACTTGAAGAATGTTTATTCTCCTCTGAGAAAATGCTTCAAATGAAATTGTTGAGCTTTTAGGCACTGGGAACTTATGGGATTTCCATCAACTCTTTTGACGTCTTCCTACATCAAAGTGCATATCCAAGAGCCCAGTTATGCCAGCTTCTATCTTTTGACCAACTTTAACTGGCCCAACACCCTTCGGGGTTCCTGCACAAGATTAAGTATATTTCTATTAATTAATAAGCAAAATTAAGACAAATATCGAATGAAAGAAAACCCAACCTGTTAGTATGACATCGCCTTCAAGAAGCGTCATGATAGAGCTAATGTGACTAATCAGAAACGGGATTTTGAACATCATATCTGCTGTTGACCCTTTTTGCCGTATTTCTCCATCTACCTGAGGAGGGGTAAAACATTGATAGAGTCAATTAGGGTGGTCAAAAGTGGCAGCAATAGTAAATTCCTGGTCAATAAATTAACTTAACTCAATCCAGGTGCTAGTGACTGTGTTTTGTGTCTAGAATCATTGCTTTCATAGCTTAATGGGACTTGAAAAAGGTAGAAATACACACACACACACACACACTGGGAAATGAAAACGTAGAGATCACGTATATATTAGAATGAGCAATACAATATAAAATATATCTCATGCACACACACACATAAAGAAGGTATAACAAATGAATTTTCAACTTCAAAATTGATATAGACCTATGTAATTTTTTATATAAAATTGGATAAGCAGTGCTACAAACTAATAAAAAGATCTTAAAAGAGCTTTTATAAAAACATATTAATTTTAAATTTGAGAAGTAACAAGCCTGACATCCGAAAATACAAAGTGAATTAAATGGATTTGGAGAAAGGCAAACAGATTGTACCTTTAACCACAATTCCAAGCTATGAGGATCTGGAACCCTTGACAAGGACAGCTGCAAAACATTTATTTGTGTTCAACAACTAGCTTAACATAACAAAATCCTAATATAAAAAAATTTAGCAACGAAAGATGATAGCCCAAGAAATGAACAAACTCCAGATTATATTCTTTCATTCCATCAACTGTTAGTGAGATTCTAGCACCTAGCTTTTAGCAAAAATAAACACAGAAAAATGAATTGAATGAAAACAAAAACACAAAGCTTCTTCTGTAGATTGGTACTAGGCAAGAAACTCAACCAAAACCAATTACCAGAAACGATTATAGTTTCTAATTAATTCTTACAATGGAGCTGATTGGTGTGAAAGTATCCTGTCCTTTAGCAACTGTCCAGGGAAGACCTGCAGACTGGCATGTAAATATGCCAAAGAAAAGGTTAGGTACCAATACCACATTTTTCATAAACAAGGATATTTATAACATGAACAATGTCATTGCTTAGAATGAAGTTTTCATTTAAATATAAATCATTTTGAACTTCATATAATCTGAGACTCGAATGAAACTTGCAACTACAGATAATCATATAGTGAATAGCTGGATCTAATTGTTTAGTAATTACTCACCATATTTAGTGAAAGTTTTTAAATCTTTGCCTTTAAACTGTATACTGATAAACTTCTACCAACCACATGGATTTTTAAAAATAGCTTCCCATGATTTTTTGCATGCTCGTCATAATATTCCAACAAAGAGGTGGTATTACATAGAATCTGGATATCAAAAAGCTCAAAAGAATTGAATACCTTTGCAGAAGCCTGGATTTCCCTTGCAGTCATATCCAGTGCAAGTGCATAGCCTGAAAGGAAATAAGTTTTCAACTTTGAGAGCATGACTATGTCCTATAAAGCATCATCTTTTTGTTTTGTTTCTTTGTGACGATCATTTTTGGGGACTGATTAAATATGAGATACATGTACTTTGACTAGTTGTTGTATGTTGTAACAGGGAAATACCCTCAATGTCATCTTTTGTAATATCTACTAAACTTGTTTAGAACACTAATGTCCACCCCCACCAGCAACCTTATAATAGAATGTGGCTGCTTTAATCTGTGGATGCAAAAGATGTTTTTTCATTATGCCAGAGCATAATTAGGGGACACAAAAGTTTCCTAAATCTAAATAACTTGGCAAAGGTCATAAGGTGCCAAAAGTGTTATTTTCTCATTATCAAATAAAAAATAACAATAAATAACAAAAGTCCACATTTTCTTTTGAGAATCAAAGAATACTTTCGAGCTCGAATTCAGTACAGACTTTTGAACTAATTTTGAAAACCAAGCGTTTTTCATGCTGTACTTTTCATACTCCTTCCAGTTTCCCATTCATTCGAACTCGAATATCTTACCAAAATGAATTTGGAAATAATCAGTGCTTTGATTGGTGGAAAAGTGTTATAAACCTTTAAAAATGCACATGAGTGTACACACAAATCTTTTTTCCAAAATTTGGTAACTAATCTTGAAATATGTTTAAAATGTGTAGAAAAATAAAAACAATGCAAACGACATGGGAAGTCGATATATAGTGAATTTTAGCAGCCTAAAACCAGAGATGATACAAATGTTCCTAAATATTTGAGTTTTAGCAAATTGTTCTTACATTTCGGATTAGGGCATGTGTAGTTTACCCTATTTTCTTACTTCTTTGAGAAATTATAGTACAGCTTAATTGATGAATTCATTGAACTTCCAAAAGCGAAATGTAAGTTTGTTGAAACAATAACATGGGCCGATTAAGTGTTTAACATTATATACAGAATACAAGGAACTGCAAGAAAATGGAAAATCAGTGACCTAGAATCAAAGTATCAAATCCTCGAAATCGAGGAACAAAATTGTTGCAGGTGGTGAGATTAGATTAAGAGAGCAGTACCTCCGATGTAATCCATGGCAGTGCCTTCAGGAACATCGCGAGCCTTTTTGCTGATAACAACCGCCAGCTCCACCTCGTGATCGAGCGATTCTAACGAATTCGGAACTTCGATGGTACCTCCATTCGCCAAGTATGAGGTCGTCGGTTTCATAAACAAAACCGGCTCCTAAATAAATAATCACACACAAAATCACAACTAACGCACTTGACAGAATCGATGAAATTGTAGATGCAGAATCGGATCATAACGAACCTTAGGGACGGCGTTGCCGAGTTCTTTAGCATGAGCGGCGTAATTACGGCCGACGGCGACAATCTTAGTTCCGACGCTTAGCAACTTGTCCATGGTTGTCAACACTTCCCGACGACGGAGATGCCGATATACTATACAGTATACATACACGGCATCTTCTTCAACGGTCAGTCAAACTTTATTTGCAGCTTGGCCCAACCCAGCATATGTTTAGTTAGTAAAAGCCCATTTTGAAACTCTAGAAACCCAAGTTGTAAATATGGAAATTTAAGTAAATCATATGCTATTTCATATGGGTTTTTTTTATCTAAAGCTAGAAAATTAATGTAATGAATAATATTATATCTATTTTTATAAAGTGTTTGTTCTACATGTGCTCTCAATTTAAACATTGTTGTCATCTTTGTGAAACAAAATATATATGTTAAAAAGGTTAACGTTGTAAATCGAATACATATGAAACAAATATATGTTAATCAATACATTAAATATTAGACTTAGATGGAAAGCAATAATATGAACTAAAATGCTAAGATAAAAGTTCTCATGTTAAATCCATGTCCTTTAATGCATATTCCAATTTTCTATACAGATTCCTTACATTTGAAAACATTTTACCAACCAAACACCCAATTAATTACCACAGGCTAAACACCAATATTTGAATTTCGACACTATTATTGTAATTCTACCATAGGCTAAACACCAATATTTGAATTCTTTTTCAAAAGAAATTTACGTATAAATTGCATAACATATCAATAAAAAAATATTTTTTTTTTTGGAAAGGGTATCGATAAAAAAATATAAATTACGTATAAATTGCATTTGCCTAGACTAATCTCTGACAATTTTAAGACTGCTAAAGCATGAAGCCCTGAGATAATTCTCCGCCACAAGTTGTTTGCGCCTGGATTCGAACTTAGAGTAGATGGGTTATCTAGCCTTATTCCCCACAAGCCTTAACCAGTACGCCATAAGCCTTGTGATTAAAAAAATATTGTTCATGGTTCAATCATCATACAGTTTACATTCAAACCATCAAAGACATGAACCGGTGGTCGTTAATTCATATAAACGTTAACAAATGGACCATTATATTAAAGTAGTATTTGTCTCATATCAGCAGTCTCGGATCTTTTCCATAGTGACATCCTCAAATGTCGATGAGTTAATAATGTTCTCAAGTGTGTAAACAAATAACGTTCTCAGAAACAAAGCAATATGTAGAAAAAAGACGGCATACTGATGAGACCAAACAAAGTATAAATATAATCGCTCTTTTTTGTCATTTAATTATAACTTGTTTAAAACAACGTTTATTAACAAAACAACCTTTTTGATCCAACAACTTGCCAGGTTTCGGGAGTTACTTTCTATTTTTGAAGTAAGATAGGTGTTCATGTCGAACAAAGTTTTAACTAAAATCCATCATAGTCAACTTACGATCGAACATGAGAACGGCTAATCAAGACGACAGCTAAATGACAGATTATCTCATATGCAGCAACAGCAACTCCGGTTTTTCAAGGAACAGTTTCCATTCCTTGCAGAATAGCGCAACATTTGCTCCATCAAGAATTCTATGGTCCGCTGCTATATTTACCTGAATCAAGTTAATTCAACAACAACGAGTTAGTTTGGTTGGTTTTCCATCAAATCCCGTATATATGAAGTTGTCTGTATGGATTAATCTGTCTGTATAGATTGGGGAGGTTTTTGTTTGGAGGGTTTTTTCATAGACGGAATAAACGAGTTTTTTAATTGGGAGGGACAGGTTTGAAAAAAAAACTTGGTTTTCTGCATAAAGCTCCCCCTAAAAGCTTACTGAATAAGTCACTTTCTACATCATTAAAGCCACTACGAAACAGTCATGTATAGCTGACTGAATAAGCTATGAGTCCCATCTCATTAAGCTGTTAGCAAACAGACCCTTACCTTTTTAGATGAATATAACCATTACCCGCTCCATGAGGCCAAATTGTCTATGAAACTTGCATATTTTATTTAATTTTCCGTATATGATGAGAAAAAAAATCAACATTTTAACAAGACTTACCGTCATAAGAGAGACAGGGTAAACGGTTCCGTCATCCCTGAAATGAGCAACTTTCTGAATTCGGCCAAGGGCTATGATGGCAACTTCAGGAACATTAATGAGGGGTGAACCAAATTTCCCACCAATCGATCCAATATTGCTCAAGGTTATGGTTCCACCAGATATATCTGAAGGTGGAAGCTTGTTTGCCATCGCCAACTTTTGTAGCCGTGATAGTTCCTTCGTTATCTACACAAATCATTTGCAAAAATCATATTAAACATTTGCAGACGATATATGCAAATGTGAAGAAAATTACAACTCCATAGTCATAAACCACAAAAGTTAATGACCCTTTGCTAGGATCATATATGTTGACAAGTTGGTTTTGATTTGCTTGATGTTTACTACATTTCTGTTAATGCATGCTTCTGAACACAATTGTTAATATATATATATATATATACATGTTTTCTTATTGAAGTGATGGAAAAATAATGAAAGATAAGCTACTAACCTCCAATATAGAAAGAGATTGAACATTCTTGATGTTTGGTACTACTAATCCAGCTGGTGTAGCCATGGCAATTCCAATGTTGTGAGAACCTAAAAGGGTTACCAAATACAATGATCTTTTAGAGTGATTTCATAGAGAAAATTGCTAAAACGAACAAGGGAAATCGAACATATACAGACCTTTTAGAGTGACTTCATAATTTTCTAAACTGAAGGTACTATTGACTACTGGATGTGTAGTCAAAGCCATGGAAAGCGATTTTATCATCATGGGTAGGAATGTGAATTTGACATCTGGATCAGAATTCTCTTTCTGGAAAGCTGCTTTAAGCTCTACAAGCCCATCACAGTTTATTTCTTCCACATAATGAAAATGAGGAATACTAGCAGCTGCAGTCATCGACTTAACCATTGCACGCTGATAACCCCTGCCAACACAGAAATTAAACCCAAGTTTCAGATACTGTAAATGTAATCAATTTTACTTTTTGCCAACAATTTCCCCGCATAAAAATTTAAAAAGTTCCTACTGTAGAAGATAATCATAACCGCTGAAAATGTCATTTTTAAGGTTATGTTACTGAGGGTAACTTCTAAATGAAATATTAAGTTCCTACTGATTATTGTTACTCCTCCTATTTTAACATGTTTACTTCAATCAAATTCAAGAAAATTATCAAGATTTACCTCAGAGATAATATTTTATCCTGATAAAGTGAGTCGGCTATCTCATGGAGTTTTTCTTCTGGTCCCGGCATGGGTTCCGTAGAACTAGGATTAAACAAGGCAGGTTTGTCGCTAATAATTCCTTTTTCCACAGAATACTTAAGGACGTCTTCTTTTAATACTCTTCCATCTTTACCAGTTCCAAGGACATCATCGATATCAATACCATGCTGCTTTGCAAGGACCCGAACAGCAGGGGTGGATAAAGCTCCACCCCTTTGAGTCTTTCTGATCTCTGACTTGAGGTCATCGGAATCAGAATCTGGTAATTTCTCAGAAGCATCAAATGGAAGTTGAGAATCATCAACTGTTAATCTTAATAGAGTTTCTCCAACCTGCAAAATAAAAGGGAATTGTATATGATTAATTTGCTAAATTTAAATAATATAATCCTCTCCACTTATAAATCACACGGCTCCATAAGAAGAAACCAGAAAATTTGTACAATAAAAGATAGAAAATAAATTAATAACAAAGAACTACATTACCTTCACAATGTCACCAGGAATATGCAGGACCTTAGAAACTCTCCCCTTATAGCGACTTGTTATTTCTATAGTTGCTTTATCACTTTGAACTTCACAAAGAGGTTGATATTCTTCAACTTGTTCTCCCTGTCAAATACAAGTTTATTTGGAATGAAACTCACGAATGCAATTAAAATATGATGGATGATTCCCATGTAAAGTTAGCAATTACAGGAATATATATATATATATATATATTGTAATAATTGACTCACCTCCTGTACAAACCACTTGAGAAGTTCGCATTCTGCAATACCCTCACCAGTTTGTGCTAAAGGTACATCAACAACACCATCAACTGCTTGACTATCCAGTGCATTAGTTGAAAAGTAGTGCCCCTTGATATTGTAACAATTGTTTAACTACATAGTAAAGAAACAAAACCACATAGTTACCTTTTATCCAAATTGTATAAACAGTTATCAAGATTCAGGCAAGAAGTACTACTCATTAGATAGAATGCACCTCTTATTCACATAGAAACATATAAAATCACTTGCAAATTTTATGCACTTGTTCGATGGACTGCTGTCTTTGTTTCTGACTTGTAGTCTTTTTACTTTAGAAATCAAATATAGCAAATTTTAATCCGAATTTGATAATTTTGATGTTAAAACTAATCTACCCAAACTTTAGATTAACATATTACAACAAGATTCCTATAAATGTAAATAAATTTTACACTTGAGATACTAAAAGTGACTCTTTTGACCAGAAAAAATCAATGGATATATCTAAGTAGAATGAGAAGTGGTGAATCTTGTAACAAGTATCAAACATCAGAAAGTCAACATTCTCTGAAAAAGATTCATAAGCGAATATCCTTTATCAAATTAGATAATCCTTGTGACTACAACAAAGTCAAAACCTAATATTTTCCTTTAAATTTATATAGTAGGTTGAAAAAAGCATCTTCTTCTACTTTATTTGCATGAATGTGGTATCTCTTTTGGTTTTCATATCTTCAAGATAAATTTTTTTTTGGGGAAATTGACTGAGATAGCCAATCTCATCAATCAAGTTCACTTTTTAGCCACTTTTCGTATTAAACACTGATGCATGCACAGAACTTAGATATAAAGCACCCACCCAATGACCCAGACATAGAATTAACAATGCCTGATGTAATTAAACAATAACCTGTTAAATCATGAGAAATTGGTGTGAAAATTCCAAACTACTAACCTTGTAAGAGCAGTCAAAGTTTGACTTGGAAGAAGGTATGAGAAATTGGGCAATGGTAGTAGGTGGTTTTACCACCGTCGTTGAAGGTATCGAAGTGAGGTATCTCCTACCGGAGTTCCAAGACCTTCTACTTAGAATCCGGCGAGACAACAACATCTTGACACACAGAAATCGCCAAATAGGTTATGAATAGAGATCAATTAGCAGGTAATCCGTAAACCGAAGCGATTTAAACAAAAAAATATGTAGTTTGATGGATAGAAATTGCTTGATATGAAGAAGAAATAAATGATGAATCGGAGTGTGATAGTTTGGCTACCTTAATAAGCCTGGTTGGTAGGGTAGGGTAGGGTCAACCAGTTGATGCTACCAAACTCTATCTCTTGATTCATTGTTTGTTTATTCTGTCACGCTTGGCAGTTGGCGCGACGCATCGGATAAGCACGATCCATTTGTCTTTCAAAAAAATTGGTACGTATCTTGTTTCGTTTTGTTTATAGATAAACATGAAACTTATAAAATTAACTTTTTTTATAATTAAATTCTCTATAATATTTTTTAAATAAATTTATACATTATTCAAAAAAAAAAAATTATACTTACATTTAAGTTTCTATTTCTCTTCAAAATATTTAATTCTTATTAAAAATCTGATTTTTTTAGTTTCTTTTATAAAATGTATTAGTTTTCATTTCCCATCTCATGGAAAACCCTTTTCGCAAAGATCTTTTTCCTAAGATTCTCGTTACGACTTTGCACTATAGTTAGCTCAGCATCAATCAAGAATGCCCAAGGAATTCCAAGAATTCGGGAGATCCTATCAACTTGTTCCGACCTGAGATAATAAGCTCATGAGGGGGATGCCGAAGGCAGGGCTAGTGACTGGAGTGAAGTCGTAACAAGGTAGCCGTACTGGAAGGTGCGATTTCTTTTCATTTATTTGTATTTTTTGGTAGAAGATATTATTTCTTGAAACTGCGGTTTATATCTCCAACAATTTCTATATAATTTCTATAAAATAAAGAATTAAAATTCAAAATCTTTAAAAAAATATTACATTTAACTTCAACACCATTTTTATTTTAAAGATTACATCATTGATTATATTAATAAAATATTATATAATTTTAATAAAATATTATTTATCTCACCTAAACATTTAACTTCAATATTTCTTATTGATAGAAGATAATAAAATAATATTTCTCTCTCAAGGTAATCATTTTTAAGAATATATCCAAATTTATTTTGAATAAAGTTTTAGGTATGTTGTTGGAGCAAAAAATTACTCAAAATCTTTATTTTCTCTATTTTAAAGAAGCTGTTACAGATACTTTTATATGATAAATTAAAAAATGTTATAATAATATAATTTAGGTTAAAATATATAAAGTAAAAAATCTAATAAAATTAAATATAATTAATTTAAAAAATGTTAAGGTTTTAGTTCTCTACTTAAAATTTAAACCACAAATCAACCAAAAAAATTACTATATATTTTATTATAATTTTTTCATTTATAATGTTATAGTTTTTATTTTATTCATAATTACATACATATCCATTATATATAAGGATTATTGTATATTAATATTATTCGACACTTAATAGAGAAGATATTATCATATACTATTTACATTATATTACATTATTTGTTTTATATTACGGTTCTTTTTGTTTTATTACATATATGTTAGGTTATGAAATTTTGTTATTTTAAGTATATTATATATTATTTACATTTATATTATCATACAAATTATTTGTATATAGTGGAACTTATTTTGAGGTTCTTCTAATTTATAAAAGACCCATTTTAGTCCATAAATTATATATGATTAAAGGTTAAAATTATACATCAAATCTTAATGTTTGTGTTTTATTTTTATAGTTATATAATAATTATTAAAAAATAGTGTTTATATTAATAGGACTTTTACCAATTAGATAAAACAAAAAATTAAAAACTCAGCTTATATATAAAATATTTTATGTGTTAGTTTTATAATTTTTAGAGTAAACTACTATTTTAGTCCATGTGTTTTGATGTTTATAATAATTTTCATCCCTATAGTTTAAAAACTACATTTTCCGTCCTTATTATTTATATTTCATTTCCTTTTTAGTCTCTCAAACTAATTCTATTACATTTAGATCATTAAATCAAGGGTATATATGTCTTTTTCTATTTTATTTAATTTTATAATTTAAAATTATTTAGCAATTGGTTCAAAAATAAAAATATTATATTGCATTTTAGTATTTAATATTATACTATTATACTTTATATGTTATAATATATATATATATATATATCTTTAATAAAGCATTATAATTTTTTTGTTAAAAAATAATAGAATAATACTATATTCTATATTTATAATTATATAATAATATATAGATATTTACAATGTAAAGCATGCTAAAAAATTATTGTTAAAATGTACAAGATTTTAAAGCTACATTAATATTAAAAATAAAATCATTTTAAAATTTTAAATCACACTTTATACCTTTATTATGCTAAATGTACAAGATTTTAAAGCTACATTATTCCCACAAACCTTATGATCCTAAATAATATAAAAACAAATTAATCATTTTAAAATTTTAAATTACATTTTATACTCCTTTAAAAATAATCTTTTACAAATTATATTATTATGACCGCCACATCAATAACTTTAAAATGAGTTTAATATTGAATATTTTAGGATTTAATAATATTATAAAATATCATAACTTTGGTTCTTTATTTGAGTTTAAATACTTAACTTTTGAGTTCTTTCTTTATATTTGAAATAACATTGTCTTTATGCTTTGTTGCTTTTATAAATGCAATTTTATTTTAATTAAAAAATCTGGAGTGTATAATGAACATAAACTTAATACCCTTGATTTACAAAAGAAAAATCTTGTATATTTAACATAATAAGTTGTACCGCTGAATTTTTAACAATTTTTAAACATTCTTTATAAAAGAGTGTATGTCTGTGTTATATATATATAATATAAAGTATAATAAGATAATATTAAATACTAAAATACAATATGTTATTATTATTTTTGAATCAATTGCTAAATAAGTTTTAATTAGAAAATTAAATAAAATAGAAAAAGACATATATACCTTTGATTCAATACTTTAAATTTAATAGAATTGGTTTGAATGACTAAAAAGAAAATGAAATACAAACCATAGGGACGAAAAAGGTAGTTTTTAAACTACAAAGACGAAAATCGTTATAAACATCAAACCACAGGAACTAAAATAGTAGTTTACTCCAATTTTTATGATTACAATCACAAGGAGAAAAAGTAATGTTTATATTAGGAAAAGAAATTTACATTTTTAATAATTCATAGTAATTTAAAATAAATTAATATAAAAAATTAAAAAAAAAACTTAATTAATAGCTAAAGAGATAAGGGGTGCAATTAGTGTCGGTGCAACTAGCCTCCCCTATGCTACAAAAATAAAATAATGTCAAAAGATTAATTTGTACCAAATGATAGCTAGGCTAGACAGGGATCAAGTGAAAGATTTAATTAAGGTGTAAAACGTAAGAAAAATATCCATTTTTATCACTTTTGATCTCATGTCCATTCATAAATTACGTTTTAAAAGAGAAGGCAAATGATCTTATGAAAAGGAGAGTTAAGGTGAGAAGCGTAAGAAAAAATATCTGAACCCTTGATCGTTTTTAATCTCATACTCACCTATGAATTACGTCTTAAAATGATTTATGAAAGTAAATTTTAGGAGGTTAATGACACCCGTACATATTACTAATGGTATCCTACAATTGAATTTCATCCTTACATACATCTACATCAAAACCTTATGACAGTACCAAAAATTCCATGCACACCCCTATTAAAGGGTTGTCATTATTCCATCAACTATATGAACTATAATAATTTTATAATTAATAAATTTTTGAAAATTCTAATTTTTTAGACAATTGAAAATAGAAAAGTAATGAACTTATTTTGGAGTATTAACAAAAGGGTTAACGTTACCAAACGAAGCATCGGATGGTGTCGGAACTTAACCCGTTTGCTATTGCAACAGAAACGAGATGAGTCAATAGCAGAAGAGATTCTTGGTCGGAGTTATGGCGCCGGCAAAGTCGCTGCCCTCCGCTGATGATCGTAAAACTAATGCATCGATATCCTATACGTTCAGCACCAGGAAAGTAATCATCAAGAGTGCCGATATGAAGAAAGAAATGCAAAGCGAAGCTGTCAATATCGCCATTTCCATAATTTATTCCCCTTTCTCTTTTGATTGGCAAAAACACATTAATTGTGTTTCGTATGTCTCCACTTTGCTTGAATTTTTTTATAATCATTATTCTCTGATCGGAATCTGGATTACCATGCACAGACGTTTGAGGATCTTAGTGTCGAAAAGGATGTCGCTGAACAGATAAAGAAAGAATTCGATAAGAATCATGATCCTACTTGGCATTGTATCGTTGGAAAAAACTTCGGTAATTTCTTTAGTTTGATCTTTGTTCCCCCATGAGAATAATCTTATATATACACAATCACGGCGTATGCTTTGAGATCATGATGATAATCATCATATCAGCGTTTTTGTTTTGCATAATTGTAGATTATGAATTAGTCTCGTTATAAGTTTTTTGATCTAGTGACATACATCTAGACTGAAATCAATACCTAACAAATTCTTCTCCCTTGCTCATTCCGGTAATGCATCTATCTGATTCAATAAAAATGGACTCAAAAACTGATTTGTGAAATTGTGTCTAGTTTCAGTTACCCTGTACATTTTGCTCATGTTAGGGCAAGGTGAGCCTTACTGGAGCTGAGTGGGCTCAACCTAGGAGGTACCAAATTTGTGTCTATATATGCATCTAGGCATGATTTCCACAAAGACATGCTTAGTCCAACATCTACACACCAATGGCATGGATTATCGACGCATCACATATAACATTTCATCCACACATATAACTCCACGTATATCATAGCACAAAACAATAAGAAGAGAGTAGAATATACTTGAGGATCAGGATTGCTACAAGTGAGGAAAGGTAGTAATTTCTGATGTGTAGAAAATAGGATGCTTCCTATTTTCTGAATGGAAACATTGTCTTTGTGGGCGTAAAGTTCTAATCCTATTTTTTGTTTTACAGAATGTATGGATTGCGGGCTTTGCATTACCCATGTAATCACCGTTCATCTCCCTATTAAACTTTTTCAAACTACTGTTAGGGCCCGTTTGGTTTGTCGATTTAATAGGATTTGGAGGGATTTAGAACTGAATTCGTTTCAATCCCATGTTTGGTTTAAAGAAAAGTTTAAATTTGAAATCCCACAAGCAATGGATTTAGATATCCCTTGTAGATGGCTGCCATTTCAAGTCCAAATCCCATGGATTTCAATTGTTTCAATCACATCTTTACCCCACCTCTTTCATCAAATCTGCCTTAATCCCTCCATAACCTCCACATTTCATCTTCTCGATTATCTCAAAGTGAAGCATAATAGGTACGATCATAATATTTAAATTCCATCCCGGATCCTACAAATCAAACACACCAAAGATTACAAATCATTCCACGAAATCCAAATCACTCAAAAACATTCTAGTTAAACCAAACGGGCCTTAGATAATTCAATGGGAGAATTCTAAGTACTTGGGAGAAGATCCTTGGAGTTGAAATTAGACATATATGGTTTGTCTTATCAGGACGTCTAGAAATTTTCACAGAGGCTCTCTAGGTCAAGTTCCTGATAGGAAAGTAGATATTAATATTATGAAGGAGTTGATTCCCATTTCCCCATAACTTCATTCCACCAGAGTCTGCCATATAGTCTTGTGCATTTCTCATATTTCAATTACCTTTTTCATGTAAATGGTGAGAGCAACCTTTTTTCAAAGTAAACACATTCTCCATCTCTGTGGACTAGATATCGTAAGGCGTGTTAATAGAATGAAATGAGTACCTAAATGAGCAACTACTTCAGAAAGGTATAATATAGCTATTTTAGGTATTTTCAGGAGGTTCTACTTCATAGTTAATTAGACATTTAAAACCAAGTCAATTCAGCACCAGCTCATATTTGTTTGTTTAGTTCCAGATCCATTTCTAAAACTTTAATGCCCACAAACATGCGATACTGATGGAAAACCATAATATTCTCTCTATTTATGTGTATACTGTTGGTGAATTACAGTATACAACTCCAAACTTAAATCATTGCTTGTCCCCAAGCAATAAATCTAAGAAAAAGAAAACAGACTTGAAAACTACGACTTAAAGACAAAGAAAAAGCCACAAACCTGCCATGCATGTTTTTGCAGATACAAACCATGATATTACTCATTCACTCAAAACTCACCTGTTCAATCCTTTGCATGATACATGAGCCTAATGCTTTTGACTTCACATCATAATTTTGCAATTGAAGGAAAAAGAGAGAAAATGAAAAAAAATCTTCATTTTTTATTTTAATCCTTATGCGTGTGTTGTGTTTCTTTTCCTTGTATTGGTGAATGTTCTACCAATAGACATTTATGTAGGAACATGACTGTATGCATGTGCATTTGTCTGAAGCTATGCTTCTTTTCTGCATGTTTTCTTAAGTTTTCATGCATTTGGGTGTAGAGAAAATAGATTTTTCATGTGTCATTGCTTTGTAGCCTGTTAATGAAACAGGTACAAATCCCTACACTCCAAACTTAAACCATTCAATGTCCTTATTGAATTTTCTGAAAGATGAACAGAATCATTTTCAGTGTGTACGGTGCTTTTATGAGAACATTGCATTAAGACTGTGCATGGTTCAGACTAAACATGTGACTTTTGAGGGAATTTTGTGACATGTGGTTTGTATCATAAAAAAAACATGACTGCAAGTATGTGAAATTTTTTTACCAAAAAGGGTGACACGGTAAGCTAAAAACAGGTAGTTTGGTGCTTGACTACCCAAAATGACTAAACCAATAGCTAAGAGAAATGGATTTTTGCAAATCAGTGATCATCATGGGATTGAAGATGTGGATTTGGTCTATCCTTTCACTTAACCAACTTATCTAAGTAAACAAGCAAAAATAAAGAAAATTCTAAAATCTAAAACAACAAATATCTTATTATTTCTAAAAACTATAGAATGGAAGTTTAGAAATACCAGTGCCCTACTCCAGGTGAGTAGGGAGATTGTTCACAAATGCCTGCAACTTCTCATTCGATTCCCCTGCTCCTTGCTCAGCCTTTTCTTGTTGGTGCAAACCTTTTGTTGCTAGATTAAGCGTGACTTCCAGCCCATGGACCTTTTCTTGTAATTCAATGATCGTTAATCCCTTGTCAAGCATTTCTTCCTGATTGCTTGCAACCCGTTTGTTTAAACTGTCGATATGATCCCACAGCCTCTTAGTAATCCTCTGCTCAGTGCTATTGGTGGAAAGTAGTGTGAGGTCTTCCACCTGTTCCAGTGTTTGTATCTGGGCATCCGTAGGAATGACAGCCTCCTTTTTCTTGTCATATATCTCCGATAATTTCAACTTTTTAGGTGGTCTTTCGGTCTCCTCATCTAGTTGGTTTATCTGAACACTGGTGTTAGATGTGTGTTTGGGAAAGATCACTCTGGTAGGATGTACTAATGGTGCAGGATAGTTGAGTTTGGCTAAAGTGTTTAGGAGGGATAACTGTTCCGTGGTAATATTGGGTTTGGGTTGTACATTGGCTGCATTTCCATGGTAGTTTAGGACTAACACCGGGGGGTTGTATACTGGATGGTGACTTCGGATTGTGGATACAAATAACGGTTTTGGGTATCCTGGTGGTATCAAGGGTTCCAAAGTTTGTCCGAAAAAACCCTTTTCTTTTTTGTTAGAAACTCCCTCGGTCTCTAAAGCCTGCTGTACCTGCTGTTTTCCAAACCTCGAGGTCCGACTATCCGGTATCCCTTGACTTCCACAAGAACCGATGATGGTGGGTTCTGCTAAAAAGTAGGGAGGGAATGTAGATAGTACCTTTGGGGTCTCCGATCTGCTGACCGTATGCATCCTTCCTTGTTTGATTTCAATAAGAGTGACTTCCGGTGTAGGGCGTGTGGATGATTCCGGCGTCAAGTGGTTGATCGGACTAGCAGACACCTCGAGTGGCCGGGGGTAGATTAAGATCGAACTCTTCTCTCGCCGGTGGGTCCATGGATGGTTGATCAGTAAGAACAACAGCTTGTTGTTGGACGGAGGACTCGATAATCGTCGGTGGCGACTGTTCAGCTTCTCCGATGATGGGTATCTCCAGATAATTGAGTGACGGTGCAGTGGTGGATTCAAGAGAGATGGGAGGGTTTTCTAGATGATTGAAGATCACGGATATGAAGAAATCGAGGGGGTTTTTGGGAACGAGATCTTTTTGTGTGGATTGCGCGGCGAGTGAACAGTCAGGCACAAAGGTCGAGGGATCAAATACCTTCGGCTTCTTCGATTCTCTACCTGATCTTGTTATTTTTTTAGGTGGGGATGATTTCTTTGGAGGTTGTGGTTTTATTTCAACCACTGGCTTGGGTTTTGTTTGGCTTCGAGTAACTCGCCGGTCTTGGAGGGGGTTTTCCAGTGGGTTCATCTTGAAGATGAAGTGGTGATGGCAGTGGGTTATATACCCAGAATTTTTTTTACCAATGGATGAGGATCTCATAGTGAACAGTGAAAAAATCTCCACAACATCTAGGAGTGACTTCATCTTTTGATATACGAGGTAGCAGAGTCTGATCTCAGCCGCCAGCAGAAAGCATGAAGTCTGGAAGCTTCATCTGCATGGGTATTTGCATGGTGCAGTCTTTCAAATCACATTAAATGCCCTGCCTTGTTGGCAACATTATCCAAAAGAAAACAGCTATTAATTTTTGAACAGGAGACAAACATTGGTACTGTTGCTAAAATCCCTCTTTCTCAACCTTTGTTTTACCAGACCCAAAATCAGCTTTTGGGGTATGTAGTACAGCCCACTAGTCCTTTTCTTACCTTGGGCCAAAAACAACCTTAAAACATTCCCATTTTTCTTTTTCTCTTTTTTTTTTTATTTTTTTATTTTTCTTTTTATTTTATTAGATTAAAGCAAAATTGATGGATGGAATCCAAATCAATTTTTGTTTCCTAAAAGCTAACCATAAAATTCACAATTTTTGAAATTCTAATACTCTAATTAAAGAGTATTTATAATCGTAAAAATTGTAAATTTTGAAAATGGCAAAATTTTAATTTTCCCATACTTTTAAAACACTAATTTTAAAGATTTCTAAAATTCTAAATTAAGAATTATTAGAAAGGTAAAAAACTGAGTGGTTTTCAATGATGGTGAAATTAACGTTTTGCTATGGTTAAAAAAAAATTTAAAATTACTACTGTACATGAGTGCCGCTTGGTTCCTTCAACTCATCAGATTGACAACCCCAAAGGATTGATCTATAACTTCTTCTTCTTTAAAGAATGGTTTAACCCTTTGACCATTAACCTTGAATGTGGTTCCTTTCTCGGGATCAATGAGATCAACTACGCCGTATGGGTAAACTTTGGAAATTTGAAAAGGGCCGGTCCATCTAGAGTTAAGCTTACCCGGGAATAATTTCAGTCTGGAATTGAATAAGAGAACAAGTTGTCCCTCTGAGAGTTCTTTTGGATGAATTCTCTGATCGTGCCATTTTTTTGTATTTTCTTTGTACAACTTGGCATTTTCATAGGAGTGGTTCCTATGTTCTTCTAACTCACAGAGTTGTAACAGTCTCTTCTTTCCTGCCTCATCCATACTCATATTAAGCTCTTTAATGGCCCAATAGGCCTTGTGTTCCAACTCTAGCGGCAAATGACAAGCCTTTCCAAAAACCAGTTTATAGGGGGACATTCCAATTGGGGTCTTGTAGGCAGTACGGTAAGCCCATAGAGCATCATCTAGCTTAGATGCCCAGTCCTTCCTATGGGGTTTTACTACCTTGGCCAAAATTCCCTTAATTTCCCTATTGGACAGCTCGGCTAACCCATTTCTCTGAGGGTGGTATGCGGTGGCTACCCTATGCTTGATGTTATATTTTTCCAAAGTCTCTTCTAACAGGTTATTGATGAAATGGGTCCCCTCATCACTAATTAAGGCACGTGGAGTGCCGAAACGTGTGAAGATGTGTCTGAGCAAAAATTTAATAACCGTTTTGGCGTCATTGGAGTGGCAAGCTATTGCTTCCACCCATTTGGACACGTAGTCTACGGCTACCAAAATATATGTACAATTATTTGACACAGGGAAAGGTCCCATAAAGTCAATTCCCCATACATCGAATAATTCAACCTCAAGAATTCCGTTTAAAGGCATTTCGTTCGCTGGGAGATGTTCCCACTTCGTTGGCATTCATTACATCTCTTCACAAAGTCCTGTGCATCCTTGTGCACACTTAGCCAAAAGAGGCCGGACTGTAAAAATTTTGCGGCAGTTCTGCTGCCTCCGAAATGCCCTCCACACGGTCCTGCATGACAGTGCTCCAGAATTGAACTTATATCACACTTGGGTACACACCTTCTAATCATCTGATCTGCACAAATTTTGAACAAAAATGGATCATCCCACAAGTATTTCTTGGAATCAAAAATTAGCTTTTTCCTCTCATGTTTGTTCAACTCCTTGGGGATAATACCACAAGCCAAGTAATTAACTAAATCTGCAAACCAAGGACTATTGTCTTGTACGGCCAAAATCTTCTCGTCTGGAAACACTTCACAAATCTCATTGGTTGGGTCGGGTTTATCTTGTTTCTCTAATCTGGATAAGTGGTCAGCCACTTGATTTTCAGTCCCTTTTATGTCAATGATTTCCAAGTAAAACTCTTGCAAAAGCAAGACCCACCTTATTAACCTTGGTTTTGCATCTTTTTTTGAAATCAAGTATTTGATGGCCGCATGATCCGTATGGACAACAACTTTTGTGCCGATCAAATAAGACCTAAATTTTTCAAAAGCAAAAACCACTGCTAATAATTCCTTTTCAGTAGTGGTGTAATTGACTTGGGCATCGTTGAGAGTTTTACTTGCATAGTAGACAGGGTGAAAAATCTTACCCTTTTTCTGACCCAAAACAGCCCCTACCGCCCAGTCGCTCGCATCACACATTATCTCAAATGGTACAGTCCAGTCAGGAGTCACTACTACAGGTGCTGTGACCAAAGCTTCTTTTAGTACATTAAAAGTTTTTCTGCAATTTTCATCAAAATTGAAAATTTGGTCATTTTGTAGTAGTGAACAAAGAGGTTTTGAAATTTTTGAGAAATCTTTTATGAACCTCCTGTAAAAACCAGCGTGCCCTAGAAAACTTCTGATGCCCTTTACCGTGGTTGGTTCAGGTAATTTTTCAATTACTTCTAGTTTGGCTTTGTCAACCTCGATTCCCCTTTTTGATATGAGATGTCCTAGAACTATGCCCTCCCTTACCATGAAATGACATTTTTCCCAGTTTAACACTAAATCTGTCTCTTCACATCTTATAAGACTTTTTTCCAAGTTTTTTAAACAGATGTCATATGATGATCCGTAAACAGAAAAGTCATCCATGAATATTTCTCCATGGAAGTTTCTAACATGTCGGAAAAGATGGACATCATACATCGTTGAAAAGTGGCTGGGGCATTGCATAGTCCAAAAGGCATTCTTCTAAAAGCAAACGTTCCATAAGGACATGTAAAGGTGGTTTTCTCTTGGTCATCTGGGGCATAGCAATCTGATTGTACCTAGAGTATCCATCCAGAAAACAATAAAATTCCTTTCCGGCTAACCTATCCAACATTTGGTCAATGAATGGTAAAGGGAAATGGTCTTTTTGGGTGGCTTTGTTAAGCCTCCTGTAATCCATGCAAATCCTCCAACCAGTAACTGTCCTTGTTGGGATAAGCTCATTTTTTTCATTGGGTACTACAGTCACTCCCCCTTTCTTGGGTACACACTGCACTGGCTGACACAAGTACTACTGGCAATAGGATAGATTATCCCAGCATCTAACCACTTCAGGATTTCTTTCTTAACAACCTCTTTCATCACTGGATTTAGCCTGCGTTGAGGTTCAACTGAGGTGAAGGTTTATCTTCTAAAATGATTTTATGCTGGCAGATTGTAGGGCTTATGCCCTTCAAATCTGCAATAGTCCATCCTAAGGCTTTTGTGTGAGATTTCAGCATGGTGACTAATTTCTCCTCTTGATCTTTCTCTAGAGAAGATGAGATAATGACCGGCAACTTTCCTGATTCTCCCAAAAAGGCATATTTTAAGTGAGAGGGCAGTTGTTTCAACTCTAGTTCTGGGGGTTTTTCTAAAGATGGAACCAGGGTGGGTCTGTCTTTGGGGTCTAATGCTTCAAAGGCTGCTACTTCTTGAAGTGGTTCTAAATCCTCAACAAAAATTTCTTCCTCACTACCAGATTCCTCTTTTCTTAACATTGACTCCAAACTTTGTTCTTGGCATGAATTTTCAATTAAGCTTACAGCAGAGCACTCTTCTCTGTCTTCTGGGTACCTAAGAGAATCAAAAACACTGAAAGTTACTGTTTGGTCATGCACTCTCATGGTTAATTCTCCCTTTTGGACATCAATCAGAGTTCTGCCAGTTACCAAAAAGGGTCTGCGTAGAATGATGGGGATCTCATGGTCCACTTCACAATCCAAAATGATAAAATCAGCAGGAAAAATGAATTTCTCTACTTGGACTAGGACATCCTCAATCTTACCTTTTGGATATGCAATAGATTTGTCTGCTAAGGTCAGGGTGACAGTAGTGGGTCTTGCTTCACCTATTCCTAGGGTTTGAAAAATTGATAATGGCATTAAGTTTACACTAGCACCAAGATCACATAAAGCCCTACCTATCAATTTACCTCCTATGGAGCAAGGGATAGTAAAACTACCTGGATCCTTCAACTTAGGGGGTATCTTGTTGGATATCAAAGCACTACATCCCTCAGTCATGGCCACAGTCTCATACTCTGTCAGTTTCTTTTTCTTACTCAAAATGTCTTTTAAAAACTTTGCATATGTTGGAATTTGTTCAATGGCCTCAACCAATGGTATATTGATATGCAGTTATTTAAAAACATCTAAAAACTTTTTAAATTCATTTTACTCCTTTTGGTTCCTTAATCTTTGCGGATAAGGAATGTAAGGAGGGACAAGTATGGTAGCTGTGCTTTTCTGTGGTGCAAGTGTAATGGGTTTAACTGGTAGTGTAACTTTAGTTTGATTTCTAAGAATTACAGTTGGACTGCCACCAGGATGTGACAAATCCACAGTAATTTTCTCTTGGGGTTTTTGAACAGGTGGAGATTCTTTTGCTAAAACAGGTTCTAGCTTCTTTGGGACACTTGTGGTGTCAATAGGATCACTTGTGGTTGTGGGCCTAGTGACAGTTGAAGTGTTTGATGGAATCTCAGAGTTTACAGCAGTGGAAGTATTTTCAGTATTTGCTTTGATTGGACTTTCTGAAACCTTTTGTTTAATTTCGGGCAAAAGTTTTCCGCTCCTTAAGGTAATGGACTTAACATGTTCCTTTCCATCTCTGTGTGGTATTTCCGTGTCACTGGGAAGAACTCCAACAGGTCTTTTTCTTACTTCTAAAGATATCTGTCCTACCTGCGTTTCTAGGTTCTTGATGGCTGCCTGAGTTTGGGTCATAAACCCTTTCATCATTGTTTCCAAAGAAACTGATGACTCAACGTTTTGCTTTGGCCTGTTTTGGTAGTTGGACTGATTGTTTTGAAAATGACCGTGTTGGTTGTTACGGTTACCTTGGTTAGGTTGTGAGTTGAAATTGGACTGTCTTTGATTTTGAAAACTGGGTTGGCCCTGGTTTTGAAATTCGGACTGTCCTTGTGCATTCTGTGCTGGTGGATTTAGAGCGGGACTGTGCCATGAAAAGTTCGAATGTTGTCTCCATCCGGGGTTATAAGTTTGAGAAAATGGTCCAGTTTTATTTACAAAATTGACTTGCTCTGGATTTCCAGGACAATTTTCGAACGAGTGCCCTTCACCACAGTAGACACATTGTACTGATTGGGCGTTGGATTGCAGAGACATAACATCAGATCTCACTTGTTGTCCAGTGGACATGTTTGAAATTAGTTTAGTGAGTTGTGTTGTTAAAGCTGTAACAGCATATATCTCTGTTCCTCCAGTGGCCTTTTTCAGTGGTACAGACCGTGGGTCAGACCACTGTCCGTTGTTGTTGGAAATCTTTTCAAGTATTTCAATCCCCTCATTATAGGTACAAGTAGTAAATGCTCCGCCTGCAGTAGCATCTAGCATAGATTTTGCAGTGGCATTTAAACCACCGTAAAAGGTTTCTAGCTGTATGCAGTACGGAATGCCATGATGAGGGCATTTCCTCAAAAGCTCCTTGTACCTATCCCACGCATCAGGAACCGCTTCATCGTCCATTTGCTTAAAAGTGCAGATCTCATTTCTGGACTTAGCGTTCCTTGTGGGAGGAAAATATTTTTTTAGAAACTTTTCTGCCATTTGATTCCAAGTGATTACAGAGTCCGGCTTTAAAGAATTATACCATGCTCTTGCCCTATCCCTTAATGAAAATAGGAAAAGTTTTAATCTTAAAGCATCGTCTGAGACCATAGGGATAAGGAAAGAGTTTGTAATTTCCATAAATGATCGTAGGTGAGAATGAGGATCTTCTGATGGTAGTCCCGCGAACTGACCATTTGCTTGCAACATAGTGAACATTATGGGTTTTAAAGAAAAATGAGTGGCATCAATATTTGGTCTATGTATTCCAGTGTGTAGCTGGGCTAGATTTGGAATAGCGTAGGACATAATGGCACCATCTATTGTGTTTGCAAGTCTGAAAATATTTTGTTCCTCATCATCACCCTGATCTCTTTGTGGAATATCATGGTACGGTTGATTGTTACCAGGTTGATTGTTTCTCAGAGGAACAACTCCACCAATTTCTGGTGGATTATTTCTTTGAGGAACAATTTTGTTATGAACTGGCTGATTGTTTCTTTGAGGAATAGCTCCATCATTAACTTGCGGATTGTTCAATGGTGGAATAATTCCTTCGTTCCTTGGTGGCCTATTTATTGGTGGAACAGGGCCACCGTTTTGTTGTGGTATGGCTCCTTGGTTTATGAGAATACCCCCGTAGGCATTGTTGTTGTTATTGTTCCTAACATCGTTAACAGGATTTCCGTTAGCGTTGTTACGATCAATATTCAATCTGCGAATATTCTCAAGATTATTTCGAAAATTATCGTTGGGATTGCCATTTATATTGTTAACAAACTCATTGAAGGGGTCATCTTCATTATTGGTGCCAGTACCAAAGTTGCGAAAATAGTGATTGACGGGTTGTCCAATAACTACATTCGGAACATCTGGAGTGTTAGCATTAATAAAAACTCCCTCTTCCTCATAATTTTCAAGACCGGGAAGTTCATTTATGAATTGTTCATACAAAGGCCCAGTATTTCCTTCAGGATGATCCTCAGTATCCGTGACATATTCTTCGTCAGACATCGTGGAAGAGGGTAAAGATGGAGATCTTTGTTCAACTCTTCTACGTTGTCTGTGGTTTTGATTATTTCTGGATTCTGAGGAAAATAACCGACGAGACAATCTGAGCATGAACTATTTTTGATTTTTCTGAAAAAGATGGTGAAAATATTGTTTTTGGGTTTTTTCTTAAAAAGTGGTAGAAGAATCAAACTTAAAAATTCCTTCTTTTAAAAAAACTTCGAACTTTAGTTTGCCATCCCCGGCAGCGGCGCCAAAAACTTGTTGTAAGAATATCGCTACCCTTAAAATCAACACAAAAATAATCCTAGGCACAAGTATACACCTCGGAATACTGTCGTATTTAACAAGTAATACCGGTTTAAGTACCGGGTATCATTCCCACAGAGACGGCGTGTTTGAAAAGTTCTTAGGATTAAAAAGATTGAATTTTAGCAGAATGATTTCAGTGAGAGAGTAAAACAAGAAGAATTGTTGATTAACTAATTTTTGGTTGGCTGATTTGTAACGCTGAGAGAATACAATTATAAAAAGCAAGTTTAGGGTGTAAGGATAAATTGAGATGAGGTTGATAATAAAATAAAGAGATATTTTATAATAATAATTATTGTCTTAGAAAATTGATACGTTTTATAACCTCATTGAGGTTAAGCCGCTTATATACCGATGGTTAGTTGTCAGTTAACCTTAGGGGTAATTTCATGAAATATCAACGATCTAAAAATGACAAGCTAATAAACTATTATTATAACGTTAAATACACCTCTTTATTTAATACTAACGTGAAATCTCAATTTATGAACTTACACCCCAAACTAAATGGGTTTTTATAAAGATTATAACTAAGATGAAAAAAAAGAAATAAAGTAAACAATTAACTAAGATGATAATTAAACGTAAATGACAATGCGAAACAACTAATGATTATAAAAGCAATTAAAGAAAATGCATTAATAAAAAGCATAAAATAAGGACAAGGTTGTCATTGACAATCTTGAGTAAATTGAACCGGACAAGTTTATCATAGATATTCTTGAGTGAATGTATTGGACAAGTTCACCATTAGTGATCTTGAGATACAAACGAGGACAAGTATATCGCAAATAAGCTTGAGACTAATTAAATGGACAAGGTTTTCAATGGTATTCTTGAGGAAGATGTTTAGGACAAGGTTACCATTAGTGACCTTGATTTAACAAAATAGGACAAGTATACCGTAGAAAATCTTGAAGCTAAAATTAATAAAAAGTGCAATAAAATAAAATGATGCGAGTATCGTGATGGTGATATAACGAAGATGAGGTCGGCTTGGGAGCTTTGTAACTATCGAACACCTTAAATTATACTACAAAGATTTCGAAGGTGCCATGCAAAGATAACGAGATCCAAATTTCTTGAACATAAACTACTAAATATTTAAGGAGATGAGACCCACTTGAATCATAAGCAACCTACTAAGCATAAGAAAAATACTTAGTATGAGACTTATCACCAAATGTTAGCCTATTCTTGGGATACAGACATGCATTCCTAGCAGCAAGAAAGAACAAACCATAAGTACTACTTTAAGGACTATTGCTTGTGAGAATGTAGAAACAAAAGTTGACTTTCTTCAAAAGTTGATGGTTTTGCTTTCCATCCTCTTTTCCACCTCTGATGCTTTTCCAAATAGAATTGTTGTATGGATGATGGAATGATGTCTGATGCATGATGCTCCTTCTCCTCCTTCATGCACCTATTTATAAAAACAATACATGGGCTTTTGTTAAAGTGGACAAGTCCACTTTCGGTTATGGACTCACCATGGACCGAAAAATATTCAAAAGCATAGCCCAATATAAACTAAAATAAATTCCTAAAGAAGTTCCAACTAATGTTTAGAGTTTTGACCCAAAAATTAAGCCTAAGAAGTTTACAAAATGATGGTATTAACCCATACAATTCATGGGCCTTCGGTTCCTTAAGCTTGTCTCTGTTTCATGCCGTCAAACTCTGGACTTCTTCCGTCATCTGAAAATGGCATAACCGAAAATATGAATGATGGCATAAAATGTGATGTTAAAGTGCCTGAAAAACTCATATTTTCCTACTATGTATATATATAATAACTAGACGCTATAGTTACTCTAAACTACATAAAAAGCTAAAAACTTTCTTGAAAAAGAACTAAAAAAACAAAGCGAGCTGTAAAAAATACGGTTAACAAACCAACCGTATCACATGCCCTACCACCGTTTGTTTCTGGTTATAGAATTTCAAAATGTGAACTACACCTTTTTCTTTTTTATGTAACTTGATATGTCCAATATTTATTTCTATTGACACTTGTTGGGTCACCGATGATTTGGTGATGAACCTTCTCTATTATTTGATTGGTCTTTTACAGGTTCTTTTGAAGGTCTGAAATATACTTCAAGTATTGGAAAATCGAAGACTATCCAATCAAAGGTTGTACATCAAAATGTGGAATTTTTGATGTATCAACTAATTTTAAAATTCAGATCACTTGCCGAAATCAAGATTGGGTCACCGATGATGTATTGGGTCACCGATACAGATGAGGTCACTGAGTGTGTACATAGGGTCACCGATACAGATGAGGTCACCGATTGTGTACATAGGGTCAACGATACAGATGAGGTCACCGATGGTATACATGGAGGTCACCGTAGGAGGCCACCGATAATGTATATGGTCACCAAAAATTGTAGATGCCATTCTTTAAGGTTGTGATAACAAGTCACCAATACAAAGATGTACACTTGCCAACACTTAGTGAAAAATGAGGATCACCAAGCAATGTGTACATTTATAAATACCAACCTTATAAGGCACTAACCGATGTGATACATAGTTCCATGTATCATTCAACAATTTTCAGAGATAAGTTCTTATGACACAATAAATGCAAGATATGTTGTGCAACAAGAACTTGGGTAGCAAACCTTAAATTGGGACATTCTCTTTTTACTTACCTAAAAAGAATGTTTATCTTTAAGCTAAAAGGTTTGATGGGACTTCACAGAGCGTGAAGAAAAAGAGATAAAGTTATCTGACATTGCGTGTTGCAAAGAATGGTTCACCCATTAACATAGTACAAAGAGAGTGACATCTTCCTTTGTCCATCAGATATACTTCCAGCTAATGAATTCTTGATAGTTGTCCACATGCATCCCATGCATGGGCACTATAAAACGAGATGAAGTCCTTCCCATAAATCTCACGCTTTCAACAAATCCTCTGAGTGATCATTTGTTTGATTCCGGCAATCATGTGTGTTCTAACAGTTTTATTTTAACTTCCTTAGTGTACAAGTTAATTACTGTTATCATGTGTTTAGTTTGTTAGAATAGTGTGTCTATTCTTTTCCGCAACAAACTTCTTTGTGTAAATTTTTAATATTTATATTAAAATTTTTAAAAGAGTAAATTTTTGTGTGTTTGTATTCAACCCCCCCCCCCCCCTCTACAAACCCTCACTTACATAGCCATCTAAACAGGGATTAACAACACTAACATCAAAACACATATATTCACTTGTCATGTGTATACAAACAAGAATATATGTTTCCAACAGTAGCACAAACATATTTATCTCTTCCTTTGCTGCTGGTGAAAGCTAAAACAATTAGGTAGTTAAGGTAAAAAAATATCCATTTGTGCATAAACGAATTTCTAAATTTGTATTTAGACTGTAATTAGTAATTACCTTAACGTAAGAAAAAAATATCCATTTGTGCATAATCTTCCCAACGATTTTGCATCAGAATTAACAAATAGAATGTCATTTTATAGGTTGTTCCATACTTCCACTAAATGTTGTTTTTAAGAAATTTGATTGAGATGAAAGCTAATAAATTGGGGTTTGATTGTGTAGGTTCTTATGTGACTCATGAGACAAACCACTTTGTCTATTTCTACTTGGATTCAAAAGCAGTGTTGCTGTTCAAATCTGGTTGAGACAACCTACTATGCTAATTGGTAAACCATTAGCATATTGTATGTATATTATTAGTTTGAACTTGGTAACAGACTTCAAATCATGAATGTTTCTAAGACCTGTGTTTCATTCTCTTTTTCGTAAATACCTCAAACTTAACCATTGGTTGGAAATGGGTCAAATTCGCTAATTATATGATATCCAACTAACAGGATGTTTCCCAAATGCCTACTGGGTGTCACTTGTCTTAGTGGGTAAGTATAACAAGGATCAGAAATCTTACTTGGTAAATGAGGAAAAAGACTCTTACCTAGTATGCATTTACCGGGTAAAAGACGTTTACCAACAATCTATTTTGATGACTGAGAATGTTACCAGATAAGGTAAGGAAGGATGGTGACTCTTGACAATAGGTACTTACCCGATAAGTATTTTAGTAAATAGTCTCTAAATAGAGCATCTAAGACGTTTGTGAAGTGACACCTATGATTCCAACTAATTTAAACAAATGGATCATGGAACAAGTGATGTAAGTTTGATTATTAAAATCCATCACGTAGAACATGACTCATCTAAAAGATATGTCGTCATAAAACCGTTTACATTTTAAGAAAAAGTTTAATGTCATAAAAGTAGTTGATATTTTTAAAAAATTAACATGATAAAATTGATCAATTTTTTTTTTGTCAATCACATTTTAAAAATTTGTGATAGAAGATGGACACAATTTTTTTTTTATGATAAAGGTTTTACACATGACATATTGATCAATTATGCCCTCATGTTAATATGTCATTGTCTTCCTTCTCACCCACTCAAAATTGCCTCACTAGGTTATTGGATGATCATCTGCTAGATCTCCTTGGACAGTATACAGTTAATGTTCTCACCAAACATTCTATGTTTTAATGTTTTTTTAAGAAAGAAACACCTAATATATTCGAATTTTGTCTTACCAAAACCCGAAAGTCGGTATGGATCAATCCAAATAAATGTCCGCATACGTAAATCTGACATTTATGCAAAGCAATATTTACGTTTGTTTTGAAAAACTAAGTTAGAACTGTGAATCTTATTTGAAAGTTTGGTTCCTTAGACTAAGCATAGCAACTTTTTTATTAAATGCTTGAAACAAATGCAACATAATATCAAAAAAATAAATTATTTCACATCAATTGAATTTTTTTACATTTAAAAATACTTTTCCTTTTTAATTCAAAATAGTTTTTAAAAACTCTCCTACAACAATACTGATTTGTATCACAAGTTTTTACAATGTAGATTATTGTATTAAACATTCTCAACTTTAGTTCAATGATTCTATCAACTAGTCATATATATCTTTTTTTTAGTATATAATATAGTCCATATATATCTTGCCAAGCCTTCAATCTTGGATTATTCACCATGGTCTATGTTGCCAACCATTTGGTCAAATAATTGGATTATTTCAAATATTCAATATCTCTTCCGATCATTGAACTTATGTCGACTGTTTAAAAAGCTAAAATCTTTCTATCAATTAAACTTATTTGGTGCTTCCAGTTGTTTTTACTCACTCACCATGTTTAACCTTGTCTTGTAGGTGGTTTTGATCGCAAGTTGACTCACATGTAACTTTATTTAATTCAACATGCTTCAAACACGAACACTAATTTCTTTGTTTCAATCTCTACCTTTAACCAACAATGACTAGAACACTAATTTCTCAGTTTCAATCTCTACCTTCAACCAACGATGTTCCAAGAAAAACATCACTAAACTAAAACCTCATCGCGAATCGAACCGAAAGAGGCTAGATGTACAATGTTGTTTGGTTTTGGTTTAAGAAATTTGACGATAAACATTACACAATTCAGTTACAGCTCAATACTTAATAAACGTTTGCCAATATATTTATTAACTATAAAAAACGTATTTTATATTATAAATAAATTAAATATTTCAAATTCACAAGACTTCTGTTAAACCAAATCATGGGACCCAACATTTCTTTATGTGTTAGCATAGCATGTATATGAAGATGTACATTATGGTTTAAGTTTAGACTGAAATCCCAAAGTTTCATGATTGCTTGTTTAAAAATGGAATGCTTTAACGAATTTTTATTTGTCGGTTTTGTTTATAAAAAGTTTATCTGTTTGAAGATAAAATTAATACGTTTTGATAAAAGAGATTAATGATCATAAATTGTCATTTAATCACTATATATACAAAAAAGTGTTGTTTTATACCATCAAAATAAGGTTCATGAGTTTGTTTTTATGGTTAAACTATAGGTTCAAGATCTTTTTTGAATTTTAAGATTGATCCATTGCAAGCTTCTATCCCGTTAATCATGCCTTTATTTTGTGTGGATGCTTGACCCATAGGTTCCGAGTATAAACATATTTATTTTTTTCGATTACAAAGTTAACAATAATGTCCATATTTTTTTAAAATAAATAAACATACGCCACGTATGAAATATTTTTGTCGGTTCTTTTTTTTATTCCCAAATAATTGAAGGGTTTTTCAAACCAATCAATGCTTGAAGTGATCTTCTTTTGCGGTTCTCAATCAACCCACTATACAAATGCACATCTCAAAATTCTTACATTTGTATCGTATCTAATTTTAGTTGTATGAATCTCAATATGACAATATGTCAAACTAGATGTAAATAAATATAATTATAAATATAATTATATATGAAGACAGAGAAGTTCAACTAAATATAAGAATATGATTACGGCTAATTTATGTGAAAATGACATGTGATTTTACACTGACGGTCAATACAATGGTGGGCAGGCGACGTTACATGTGATTTTACATATGATTTTAGTGTATAATTATATATGGTTCAACCATTTTCTTATTATTTTACTTGGTATGCTCTCGTACAAACCTAACTATATATATATATATATATATGTGTGTGTGTGTATGGAGAGAGAGAGAGAGAGGGGGGGGGGACCCTAAATAAATGAACATTTGAAGAAGACACTAGCAACCATTCATCTGGTATGCATATGTACATACAAGTAATTTGTAAGCATTTGTTTGGTATACATATGTGCATAACATAGAAACCAAAAAACAATTTTAATTACTTATATGTATATGTACATAGTGTTCAGATGAACAATTATCATAATGTTTCTTATTTTTTATTGTTTTTCGTAGAACCCGACCTTATATATATTATCATTCTAGCATTGTTTTAGTAGATTGAAAGTATAGTTCAAAAATTATATATTGAAAATGTCATTCGCACCAAATGTCTCTAAAAACATTTTTTAAATCGAGATATTGAAAATATATATTTGGCATCATTTGACATATTTTGACTTTTTATTTTTACATTTCCGTTGAAAAATGTAAACTTAATAAAAAACGATAGCTGACTTCATAAATGAAGGCTATAAATTACACACTTTAACTTTTTATGTTTTCATAGTTTATAATAAAACTCGTTTATACAAAAATGGTCTAATATTTGACTTTAATAAAGTTGATATTTCAAAGCATAGAAAAATACAAGATTTTCTTTAATGTTAGATTTGATATTACTTTTTTGGTCGTGAAGATCTTATAAAAATGTTTGGTTTTGTTCTCGAATAAAAATATAATTCTACCTTATATATAGACGGATGAAGTTAAAAAAAATCAAATCACGTATAAAATCATATGTAATTTTATATAGTAGACTATCTAGTTTATATACCATGTGTTTATATAATAAATCAAATCTAATTTAATTAAAATAATATATAATTATAGTTATATAAAAAGTAAAAAGAAACATGTAAACGAATAAGAAAAATTGTGGTGATGTAAAGGAGAACACGTCTTAATGCACGTGTACCAAATCGGAAGGGCAATTTGGTAATTTGGTGGGGGAGGGGGAAAGCGTTACCATTCCCAAACAACTCTTCCAACACCTCCGTTTCACCAACAAAGACTTTCTTTCTCTCTCTCTCTCTCTCTCTCTCTCTCGTCTCAGTTGTTGGACGTATCTGTTAAAACTACAACACTCATCAACAAACAGCCAAAAATCACACTCTTTTTCAACAAAGATACATACATATATATACATACATACATATACATACATACATACATACAGACATATATATATATATATAGATATATATATATATAGAGAGAGAGAGAAGAGAAGAGAGATAGAGAGAGAGAGAGAGGGGGAGAAACCCTCAAAAAACCTCTTCTTTCTCTCACTAAAAAAGGCGATCGGAGGGGATTAAACCCAATAGCATTTGTTCATACGATTTGGCTTTTTGGGGGTTTCAGTATATAGTGTTGATAGATTATATATATATATAAACCGTATAATTGTATAGTTATTTATATATTATATATTTATAAGCGTCTGATGGAGATGTCACAGTCCGATCCGGTTACAGAATGGAAGTCATCAGATGGCCAAACAGGGCTCGAAGGTAAACGACACTTGCATTATCACATTTGAATTGGGGATTTTGTTTTTCGATTTGGGGTTTTTGAGTTTTTAATGCTAAATGCAGAGCCTATGTGGCAGTTAGGGTTGGGAGGTGGATCGGAATCATACCCTGAACGCCCTCATGAGGCTGATTGTATCTATTATTTGAGAACAGGCTTTTGTGGCTATGGTTCTCGCTGTCGGTTTAACCATCCTCCTGATCGTCGTTCGGTAAATATTTCCAAATCTTTTATTCATTCATAATGTTGTTTCTATCTTGTGAATCTTCATGTAATCATCTGTCAAAAAAACCCAAATAGATCTTGGGATTTAATAGATCTGTATACAAATTGGGTGTTTTAAGAGCTCAATAGTAACTTATACTCTGTCGTTTTATATGTTTCCATTCCCCAAATTGACATGCATTGAGCAAAACCAATTGCTGATTACCTCAAAAATGACTAGTTAAAAAATAGCATTTGGTAACATTTGTTTTCATGAGCTTTGCCAGGTTGCCGGAGTTATGAGGTCTGCCGGAGGGGAATACCCGGAAAGAATGGGACAACCGGTGTGTCAGGTACTTGTTATTTACAAGATTTAAATGATTCTTGTCATATAAGGTTATATATATATATGTGTATAGTTTGGAAAATCTTATATTTAGATACCTTTAGTGTTAACAAGATCCAACCTTGGAGTTGTTATTCTGTGAAATGCTTCTTCTTATCACACATGGATTGTTTACTTTTGGAATAATGTAATGTTAATCTTATTATTTGTTTGTAGTTGCATTACATCTTTGGTTTTAAATGGATTTATAACTAACTTTGCTGCTGTGATCACATTTGTCTTTTTCACTACTTCCAAAAGGGAACTTTTATTTAGTTAGTTGTTTGTTTCTATTTGGAAACCATTTTCTTTATAGATCAATGTAGTTAGTTATGTTAGGTTGTTAACCTGTTACATTGTATCATGTTGTGTTCTTTTGTTACTTCCATATTTGATGTTGATGACGTTTTCTTAGTTGGAAATGTATTTGTTGGAGTATTTAAGATGCATGACATCGAGATCCAAATGTAATGCTCATAAAAGTTTCGTCTTTTTTCATTTACTTCCAAGCTTGGAATTTGGAGTTCCCACTTTACAGTCTTAAGTTGAAGCATGGATTCTGTTTATTATGTGATCATTATTTCATTTTCGTTTTTATCTTTTTGTCCTACACAACTTTTTTCTGTTCTTGGTTCGTCTTTCTGTGATGACTTCATCTTTTGCATTAGTTTCTGACATGGAAATTTGTAACCTTTTGGATAATATATATTTACAAGTGCATTATCTTGCTATCTGTATTACAAAACAACTTATCATGTGAATTTTATGAACTTCATCGTTGTTGCTACCATTGCATTTCTATTATATCTGGGATTATTAAGACGTGTCTGTATGTATTTATGTCTTCAGTACTATATGAGGACGGGAATGTGCAAATTTGGCGCTTCTTGCAAGTATAATCATCCAAGACAGGGGGTTGGATCATCAAGCACATTGGTACTTAATATGTCTGGATACCCTCTTCGTCCTGTGAGTTTCTTGTTCTTTTAAATTTTATATTTTTTTCTCAACTTCATATTGCAAATTGTCATCTTAACATAAACTCCATTCTAACAGGGTGAAAAAGAGTGTTCATACTATTTGAAAACAGGGCAGTGTAAGTTTGGGGTTACCTGTAAATTTCATCATCCTCAGCCTACTGCCATCATTTCACCACCACCGCCGCCATTGGCACAGGCACAGGCACAGACACAGACACCTGAATCTATATCTATGTCTTCTGCTATATACCCAACTATGCAATCTTCTGTTGCATCTTCTCAACAATATGGAATGTTTTCCGGCAACTGGCCAGTTGCACGACCGTCTCTTCTTCCAGGATCTTATCTCCCAGGGACTTACGGTCCAGTCATACTTCCACCAGGAATGGTCCCATTTCCGGGATGGAATCCTTATCAGGTATCTATCTCTATTCTCTACATAAGTTTTATCCTTAAAGTTCTGATTTATAAAGTTGAATCTTTTATAATCATTATGACTATTAAACGACGTTGTGCAGGCACCTGTAAGTCCAGTGGCATCTCCTAACACTGTTGGAGGAGGTCCGCTTTATGCGATAAATCCACATTTATCTCCTCCAATGTCTTCTTATACAGGATCTTATCTTTCTTTGCCATCTTCTACTGGTCCTAGTAAAAAAGAACATGGTTTTCCAGAAAGACCCGGTGAACCTGAATGTCAGTATTTCTTGAAGACGGGTGATTGCAGATTTGGTTCATCGTGTAGATACCATCATCCACAAGAATGGAATGCACCAAAGACAAACTTTGTGCTTAGCCCTATGGGCCTTCCTCTCCGTCCAGTAAGCATACTTAACTTGAGCTTTGCATTTTAAATTGACCATCTTGCAAGTTATTATTCATTTCATTATTCTCTTGTTATATTATAATTTAATATTTTTGATATAGTTCATGAGATTTGATTTTGTGGATTTATTGTTGAATAAAACAAACTTATATAGCTCAAGTTCGTCTCTATTCCAGTATTTGAAAGTTGAAACTAGGAAGTCCTTTTGAATAGCACACATGGCATGCAAGTTTGATATTATGACATATAATACAAGAATCAGCTATAAAGCTTAAATATGAAGGAATGAGTGAAGGAAAGATAACTTATGTTCCTCACAGTTGTGATGTTCAGGTAGGGCCTACACGAGCCTACAAGTGCAACTCAGTTAGGAGGAGATTGCACTTCTCTAGCATTTCCTTTATTGTTGGGTTGGCTAATATTGCCATGACACAATTAGGTAAGTCGTCCACCCACTTTGCTTTGCTGCTGCTTCTGAATATAAAAAACCAAATTTCTCTTGATTGGTGTTATATTACCTTTTTTTAGGGGACTAGGAAACCACATTTTATAGATTGTTTTCAGATGAATATGGGTCATCCATCATTTGTGACAATTTTTGCCAATAAGCTTCATCTTAAAGTATGCAAAGTGGCATGTCTTTATGATATAACTGAATGAACATGCAACTCATTCCGTGGATCTTGAATTGATATTTCTTCTTAGCTTCATTTATAAACATAAAAAAGACTTGTGAATTAGCTTTTGTGTTGAGATGTCTGATTTGAATGATGTTTTTGGGATTTCAGGGTGCACCTCTGTGTTCACATTATGCTCAAAAAGGGGTGTGTAAGTTTGGGCCATCATGTAGGTTTGATCACCCAATGGGAACGTTAAGTTACAGCCCATCTGCGTCTTCGCTAGCAGACATGCCGGTTGCACCATATCCTGTCGGGTCTTCCATTGGCACTCTAGCTCCATCATCATCTTCTTCATCTGATTTGAGGGTCCAACAGGAGGAGGCTGCAACCAACAAGGAGGATGGTCTGTCAATGACAACTATGCCAAGTGCTTCAGTTGGATCAAGTTTATCCACGAGCATGCCGCTTAGTGGCAGCACGTAACCGATTCCCTAACATGCCATCTTTTTTTTTTCTTTTCGTTTTTTGGTTTTTGTGTCAAAAAGTCCTCAGTTGATGGTTGCATCTATATACCCTTATATTTACCTGGCCAACATTTTGAATAAGCCAAAACACCTTAGGACCCTTTCACCAAAAATTAGGTTTTGAATAACCGGAAGGAAGAAAAAAAACCCTCATGTTTGTGTCTGTTTATGATATGATGTTGTATAGGAACAAAAATGGATTTCTTTGTGTTGTGCTTCCTACTTATATATTTATTATGTGGAAGGAGGTTTTTTGTCTCTGAATTTTTGATTTGTGACTTGGGAAACGGATTTATTTGGCTTATAACAATCAATGCTTCCTTTTGGACATGTTGTATGGCATGTGATCTTGAAATATTTTGTACTCTCTTGCAACTTAAACTCTCTACTCGTTTGATCTCTCTCTCTCTCTCTCTCTCTATATATATATATATATATGTTTGTGTGTGATATAAGTGTATATGTAGTCCTGTGTAAGGATGATTGGAATAATTTTATCAACTACATATACACCAAAAGAATGAATATGAGCAATGTTTTAAAACACGGGTTAACCCGGCCGGTCGAACCGGTTGGACATGTACCCAGGGTAGGGACCGGGTTAACTAATGTCGGGTTAATGCATATGACCGGCCTGTTTCAACCCGACCGGGTTTCTCAAAAACCCGGTTAAACTGGTGGTAAACCTGTTTCTCAAACCCGGTTAACCCGTTTTTATATTAAAATTCAAAAAAAATTTAAAGAAAAAGTGTTATGTGTGTTTTTAATGTATTTAGATTGATGTAAAACTTGTTTTTTGTGTATTTTTAATGTTGGAACTTGTGGACATCAAATTATTACTTTATATATATGTATGTACGCAGAAAAATGAAAAAAAATACAAGAGATTAAAGGAATTATTGAAACCGGTTAACCCGATGGTTGAACCAGTTAACCCGGGACCCGGTCACCACACCGGGTCAACTAAAGACCCGGGTTTTAAAATATTGGATATGAGAAGGTGGTATTTTGTACAATATTGTTTTGTAATTTTCCTTGTTTACCAACCCATCTTTTTTGATCAAGTCACATTTTGAACCAAAAAGAATCAATATCATGTTATAAAATAATTGACAAAAAAGCGTTATAATAAGGGTAATTTAATCAAAATAAAAACAAAACATTTCATATGAATAGATTTCAACCACGCCATTTCACAACATGGAAGGTTTCTATTACCTTGGGTCAACATGTAGGTGCTTTTCGTCAAAGAAACAAAACTAGCCACATTACAAAACTATGCAATATTGTATAAATCTTTAACGAAGAACCAAAGACTTGAGTGCAAAAATTGCTGCAAAAAATATCCCCAGGCTGGTATCTAATTCACCTGATGACATTCAGATTTCAAAGTATATGTAAAGCTTATCTGCAAATCCAAATTGAAAACAATCACAAGGACCGGAAAGAAAAATGCACCTTCTGTTTTTTATTTTTCTTGTTCTTCTTTTTCTTCAGTTTGATAGGCTTCACATTCATTTCCTCATCTTCTTCAATCATAACCTGCCACATTCTCAGTCATTTAGAAATGGGCATCAACGATTAAAAAGCGTATCAATGAAGGTGGTAGCAGCTTTGGATGATGAAATCACCTCAGGGTCACCAAATGAGTTTACATGCTGTATTTTCCTTTCTGAATTTGAAGAATTGCCTGCATAGAATTTACATAAATAAACCACAAGATAATCTTTTAACAATAGACAACCTGAGGAGTAGTTTGAGATCATATGATTCAAAGAGCAATAGAAAACATTGTACCACGGAGATGCATTAATGGTTCTTCAACCGATATACATTTTCTTTTATCTTAAAGATTTGCAGGACTCGGTTCTACCCTGAAGTTCCTCCTTAGTATGCAACTAAAGGTTAACAAACAGATGACCGATATTGCTAAGCAAGCTTCTCTTTACAAGAATATGTCCTATGAACTAATATTTGTGGTCAAAACTACTAACATTGAGAGACCGGTCTGTGGCATGAAGGTTGGTTGTTAGAAAGGAATAAGGATATGTGCATTTAGAGCCAAGTACTTTGCAAATGCCACATTAAGCAACATCAACTCTGAGGATATCCAATGACCAATATCATCTCAAAGGGGGAAACAAACAAGGATTATTCACATGTAAATGATTTCAGTATTAAGGATAAATTTTTTGTATAACATGCAAGTTCTAAATCTTTGTGTTGATGGCAAGCGCTATTTTATCCATGTTCAAAAGCATATTTACACAATCACTTGCAGCACTAAATAGTAAATACTTGTTAGCAATTAGTTCTACACTACATGTCAATTAGGGGTGAGCGTGGGTCGGATATGGAAGCCCCGAATTTGTAATCGGGTGAATCGGGTTTTCGATGTCGGGTCTAGTCGGGTTTCGGGTAGGATCGGTTCGGATTTTGGGTAAATCCAAAATGAAATTAGTATATATAAAGATAATATGAATTTGAATTTGCAAGCACAAGACTTCCTCTCCGTTCTAATTTGCAATTTAAGTTTTCCACATTTAGCATATATAAAGATAATAGCAATACAAATTACAAAATAAACGATAAAAAATGCGATTAAGTTTTGTAGGAAAAGTAATAAAAGAATATAATTTATATTTAGTTATTAAGAATTCGGGTTTCGGGTCGGATCGGGTGGAGGATATTAAGACCCTACCCGAACCTATATACCCGACCGAAATTTCGGACTTGGGGTATCGGGTACGATCGGGTGGTTAGGGTCGGCTTGTTCCGGGTTTTTTCGGATCGGTTTTTCGGGGTTTTCGGGTATGATCGGGTTTTGCTCACCCCTAATGTCAATGGGTCAAATTTACTGAAGAACCGCCAAAATTCCAAACGAAAAAAGAAAAAAACCATCTCAAGTTCATGTCGGAGGAAAAAGCTCCAGCGTAATGAAAGGGTTATCAGCAGCATGCAATTATGTTTTATCTCAAAGAAAATGATTCAAAACGATATAGCAAATCAGATAGATACAATGTGAACATTAACCACACCCTGTGTAGATCACACACAGATGTTCAGAAAATGATTCTTCTGCTATAGTGCATAAACTCCCAAGAACATTCCCATCTATTCCCTTCTCCTTCTCTTAGAACACACAAAAAGACACCATAACAATCACAAAAGGGAGAAGATTCAAAAGCGTGGAACTCATGTAAGGGCTCAAAAGATTAGCTGATAGCAAATTTAATATATAAGTGTTCTTTGATGTGTGTGCCTGTGTGCTCACATAAACAGTGAAAGTAGGATGAGGATCATTACTTGCTCTAACAGTCTCTTTGGCATTTTTTACAGCTAATTCCACAAGTTTCGGGTTAATAGAAGACAATCCACTAGGTTCCTGCAACTTCCGTTCCAGAAACTTGGCTAATGCAGCAGCTTTGTTAGTCTTCAATGGTCCTCCAGGGTGTGCTAATCTGCAAGTCAATGTTGTTTCCCCAATTTCCAGCATCAATAATTCAATTCAGTTATCACATCCACATACCCCTCCCTTCTCAAATATAACAAAAAAAAGGTATTTTTCATATTTTCAAGGCTAAATACTGTTCATAGTTCATATTCAAAATATATGTGGATGTTATCACAAACTTGACACCTTAAATATTTTCATTCCTGGCATTCGTATATCGAGTTAGCAATTGTCTTAAATCATACATATCAATAGTTTAGCCTGGTTACTATGAGTTTCTCGGAAATTGTTATAACAGTAATCGGATTGAAATTTACACAGTAATTAACAAAAAGGAAGTGCGATTGCTTTAGTAGATCTAGTTAAACCCGCCTGGATTTGATTTCAAACAAGATTTTCCAGATTACTACAACATAAAAGGAAAACAACTAACAAAAGAAAGGAGAAATCGAAAGAAAAAGCTGACCTAGGTTGAGATCGAGAAACGGAAGGGGCCGCTGAAGGAAGAGGTGCAAATTTGCTTCCACGAAGAGCCTTTCGTTCATCCTCCGTCAGTCGCTCCATCGGATCACTTGCTAACACCTTCCGGTGAGGATAATTTCCGATGAAGAGGAGGTATTCCGCCGATTGTTGTCAAAAACTCCCCCCAAATCTGTGGATTCTGAGTTTTTCAAGCGGCGGATGGTTGAAGGATTTCGATATCATTCTCCCTCCAATTTTGGGGATTCCGGAAGTTCGGAAGAGAGGGATTGGTTGCTGGTCGTACATTTTTGTAAATACCCATTTTGCCCTTTCATATATTTTTGTTTTTAGAATTTGAATAATAAAGTTAATCAATAATATAAAATAATTTATCAAGGGATTAGTCATTACTCTAGCCTCATTAAGCTAGTCCTTATTACATTTTGGCCTATAAATACAAAATTACAAAAATAGAGCGAGTTCGCATAATATGAGATGTAATTTTAAATCCAAAGGTTTAATATGTTGTGTTGATGAAGTTTGGTTGATTTTCTTGATGATATGTCATTTTAAGGGGGTTGTTTGGGATTGCTTATAAAAACAACTTATTGACTTATTACTGGTACTACATCGGAATAAACAGTTTTGAGTGTTTGGATAAACAACTTATATCGGTGTCAAACCAGTAATATAATAGAGATTTTTTTAATATGGACATATTAGTGATTTTGCTGCTATTTATAATGCTCTTTTTAATCTCTAATAATGTATGCTTAGGACCTATGTTGCTTGTTTTCTGTTCTTTCTAGTAAGATTTCTTAGCATTTGTACCATCTTTAATTTGTTATGTGTATATATATATATATATGGTGCATGTGGTGGCGTTTTCATGATATATATTGCATGGAAACAAAATGTTAAACCTTATAAATTAACAACATGAAACAACCGAGTTAAAATGATAGAAATCTCATAAATAGAAAAACAAAGAAGAACAAACAAAAAAGAAGGTTATAAACATGACTTGAAATTATTTCATCCCTATGTCGGACAAATTGAAACTTTCAGTTGATGGTCATAATTAAAGATCAATTTGAACATTATTTTTCGATTGTAAAATAATTTCAATGAAGAAATTAAAATAGTTAAGACATTCACTAATTATTGTTTTAAAAAATGTGTTAATTATATGACTTTTAAACATAAAAAAAAAGTTGAGTATAATTACTTTAAGCAGAAAAATCACTTCGTAAATAACTATATATATATATATATGCTGCATCTGGAAATAGTGCAAATTACAACCACAAATAATGCAGATTTTACATCACAAAGAAACTACAAAGAAACACACAAAAAGTAAGAACTCGTCGAATTGAGCGTTGCTGCCACTGTCAGTGCTAAAAAAAACCCAGCTGTTTTGATTGAGCTCCATAATTAATATCCCCATGCATGCATAAATGGTTTATTTTAGGAAAACTCAAATGGAAATCGCGAATATTTTGAAAATCTGGGAACCACTTATTTCATATGTATTCAAGACGAATAATCATGAATATTGCATGAAATATATGTGGTTTTCTTACTAGATCAAAAAATTTAAGGTTCTTATTTGACTTTGCCCTGTTATATATCTTTATATGTATTATTGATAGGCAATTAGGCATGCATAGATAATGCATGAAATACGTAAGTAAATTATCTTCTTTTTTTGTCATTGTTTGCGAGTTAATCGCTGATGAGGGACGAGGGTTCGTTACCTACGAATCCCAGAGGGAATCGTCAGGTACCTCATTCCAGTTATGATCAAAGTTAGTAGCATTGGAAAAGTAGGTAGTCGAGTTGTTAAATTCCATCCACGTTTCATGGGAATCAAGCGGTGAGTCGTTAATGGCTTGGATTTCACTAGGAGAAAGTCCGACATTGGTGGGCACAGAATGACCGGAGCTCGAGCCAGCGTCAATCTCAGATGTCGAGGGTTTGAGGAGCATTGCGGCCTCGTGAGCAGCCACACGTATGTCGTCAGCACTTGAGGTAGCCGGGCGGGGGAGAGCGGTTGCCATTTGAGGGAAGTTAAGGCGGGCAGAGTCTCCCCGAAAATAAAACGATGCTGCATCGTATGCAGCCGCTGCCATTTCGGGTGTGTCGAAACTCCCTAGCCAGATACGCGATTTGGTCACCGGATCGCGTATCTCAGACACCCATTTGCCCCATTTGCGCTTGCGGACACCTCGGTAGACCGAAGATGTTCCACCACCTGTAGATGAATGAGTGTTGCTCATGGTTCGATTTTTTTATTTAATGGGAAATGCGTAGAGGATAATAAGTGATCCAGCCATATATTTATACATGTGGATTCAAGTGTAACTTTGTTCCAAAATACTGTATAATTTAATAAAAATGTCATATTTAAGGTTACCAGTTTATAGTAATTGCATTTACACCCCTTGTATAATGGCATCACTTACAAAAACACCCTTGCATAATTTTGGGTATCTTCAAAAACACCTCTTGAAGGTTATGTGTAGACTCTTTAATCATGATATGATATATAATATCAATGTATCATCACGCAAATACTAAAAAGATTACCTCATTTTACCATGATTTAAAAATAAGTTAACAATCAGAACTGTTAATTGGCCAAATATTACATTTATAAAAGTACAAAAATATATATATATATATATATATATATATATTTGGTATAAATGTACAAATTATCGATTGTAATACGAAATTCTGAACTAACTTAAGCTAGATGTTATTAAATAAAAATTGAACTAAAAACTTAAGAATCGTGAGGCTTAACTCTTAATTAAGTGCCATATGAGCATAAAAAAAACCATTTAGCAGGGGCCACGTTTGTTATTACGCCATACTATAGGGGGGATATATTATAATTTAATGGAATTTCCAAGTGGCTTCCAAGGATCTCTAGGATCAACACAGTAATCATTCTTAAGAGCTTGGTTCTGACCAATGACGTTCTGCCACGTCTTTATGATAAGAATATGTGTGCTTTTTTTTCTTTCTAAGAGATGCACTTGTTGTTACATGGCACTTTCAATTTGGAAGCCAGAGAGATTTGTTGGTGAAAGGCTTGCTGCTAATAACGCGGTTTCCGATGTATACAGTTTTGTGGTATATGCGTGTGTGTGCAGTGTATATTAGTGTATATATACACACACATATACATATATATATATAAGTACGTACGTGCTAATATGTAATTTCTATGGATGTATATGCATACGACATCCGTAGGTGGACGAGGACAATTTTTTTTAAGAATGTTGAGTTCATATATAGGACAGTAGAATTTGACTCTAATATCGTGTGAGAATATGGGAAACTCATATTACTCTCAAAAGAGTCTTTGAAGAGAGAACGGATATTCCAAAGTATATGGAAGATAAATGATCACAATTTAACTGATGTAAGATTCTAACAGCTCTAAGAAAAAATACAAGGTTGTATAAGTTACAAGTGCATATATATGTGTCGGAGGATTCCCCACCTTCTTGTGTTGTTATATCCTAAAAGCAACAATGATGTCATCAACATTGTATATGTTTTTGGATACCCATGTTAAATGGTGGATTTAGCTTGGTCAAATATGAAAAAAAGAGAAGAACTCTTGATTTAATTATTTCTGGATGACTACAATTATAAAGAACACTTTATTTATAAGAGGAACTCTAACCGACAAAGAATTCTAAAAGTCCACGTAACATATTGCTAATTACAAAACTAAACACCGTATAGCTTACACAAAGTTACAAATACGTCTTACGGTTGATACTCCTCCTCAAGAGGAGCCTGATTTTTCAGAGCCATCTTGGACATTAACAACTTCAATTTGATACGGGGCAAAGGCTTTGTGAGAAGATCGGCTAACTAATGGGCGAGAATGAATAGACATTAAGTGAATTGTTCTTTGAAAATGAAGTTGAAACGTACAAATCTACCAATAATTGTTTCAACCATATAATTTTCCATGTAGTCGAAGCCATGGCCCGATATTCAGCCTCAGTTGATGAACGAGAGACGGTGTTCTGTTTCTTTGATTTCCATGATATCAAAGAATCAACAAGGAAAACACAAAATCGAGTAACGGATCTCTGACTGTCAACTCAATCACCCCAATCGGAATCACAAAATGCACGCAGTTGTAGGTTAGAAGATGTTGATAAAAGAATGTCCTGTCCTGGTTTATTTTTGGTAAGCGCTTATCGGGTAAACATTTGGTAAACGACCTTTAACTTATCAACTAGTTTTTATCAAATATAATTAGGTTATTAGCTAACAACTATCGTTTCAATAGACAACTACCTTATCAACAAATAATTAGCCATCGGCTAGTATACCAACCTTAAGAAATATACATGCATTTATGGATTTTTTCAATCAACGTGAGTTGAAATGTCATGACTCAAAAGACATGAAATAATTATATAAACATAGGAGGATAGACGAAATGAGTTAAGGTGAGAAGTGTAAGGATGCAAAAAAAATTTACATTTTTTTACCCTAGCTCTCATTCCCACTTAAACTCAACCCTAAGAGGATAAATATATGATTTGTATATTTGTTTAATAATATAACTACTTTTTTCTATGGAAACATAATGATTTTCTTTATATTAACTATTTTGTCAAAATAATTAAATTAGTTTAATATAATTTTTCTAACATTGGTGCCTTTCTCTCCCTCAACGATCAAAGTGGTTTCTTGTTTGAGTCAAAAAGCTACCATTTTAAGAAGAAAACAGCTGCCAAGCAAATTATTCATAATCTCCTTTGTGCTCAACTATTGTTTTAAATTGTTGAAAAGATATATTATTTATATTACTTCTTTCATCCTAAAATAAATATCTATGTATTTAATTTAATTTAATTTGTTTTAATATAAATATCTGTTTTTAAAAGTAAGTGTTACTTTTCAAATCCCACTATTAACTATGAAATCGACAAATTTATCATTCTCGGGTATTAAAATAAAATTTTCATTTAATCACGTAAATACTATAATAATTATACCTTTTTCTTAAAATTAGGAAATTAATAGAAATAGTCATTTTCAGTAACCAAAATCGTCTCTTAGCCATTTCTCACCATGAAATATCAAAAAATCACTAACTCTGCAAGTGACACCTCCAGGAATTGCAGAGGAGCTAGAAGACAAAAAAAATCAATTTTCACTCAGGCACGTAAGCGCACTTCCGCAATAACGAACCATGTTCAGAAATTTATGATTTGTTCCCTGAAACTTTCAATTTTTACCCAGGTCCGCAACCGCAAGTGACATTTTCACAAGTTGAGGACCATGTTCAGAAGTTTACAGATTTGGTCTTTGTTTTTACAAACCATGTTCAAAGTTCTTTTTTTTTTTTTTTACATTTTGACCATTTTACAAGTTGGGGAGTTGTTATTTGTGGAAGTAATGATTTTTATAAAAATTTGAAAATGAAATAGTTAAATGATAAATGTATAAGGTTGAAATGGCTTTTCTAATAATTTTCCTACTTTTTATTATTTTAAATGTCTAGTTTGGACATGATGGAGTATTTGAATCTCATTTTTCTGGTCTACAAATAAGATTTTAATAGCAATACTTCTAACAAGAAAAAGACTAATGATATCCTTATAAAATAAATCATCCTTACAAGCATCATTATCAAAACCGAACAAAGATTTTAATTTACAAAAGTTTACATAGCATAAATGCCATGTATTTATGTATTACTGGGTCCGGATGAGTACATTTGTACATATTCGTTGTTTAATTGGTCACTAGATATGGATCAACTATTATTTAAAGATATTTTGTAATTAAAAACATACATGACCATCATTGTTTTGGAAGGATTTGTGGGACAGGCGCATGACGGTGCAAGGGTCAAGCGTAAAAAGAAGCCCAAACACCCTAACAACCAACCTATTTTAATGCCCAAAGGTCTTAGCCGACATAGACGGCAGCAGCACACATGGAAATGTTATCATTATTTTTAATAAAATAAAACTCAGTTAAATTTCTATTTTAAATGATTAAATTAAGTCTATAAATATTTTTCTATGAATAAACTATTAAACTTTTATTTTTATTATTGATTTTTTTAATATTTTCTTATAAATAAATACATCGTCATTGAACTTTTATAAATTAACTATTTACATTCATTCAACAAAAAAAACCCTAATTATAAGCGGCTAAAAAGTTTTTAAAGTAAAAGGTATAAATCAATTTTCGTATTCTTAAACCTTATGTCATTCAAACTAATCGCATCAACATCATCCCCCCAGTAGTTACAGTCATCGTCCGTTTTGCATATCACATATCGCTGCCATTGGTCCCTACTATCGACCTCCCTCTCTTTAATCTATTTTTTTGTCTTTCTATTCTCGATCTTTTACATAAAATTTAATAAATTATGTATAGATGGTTGAAAGAAAGATAATCGACAAAAAAAATGACAACAGAGGGAAATCAAAGGTAGGAAACAATTGTGGTGATGGATGGTGATAAAAAACGAACAACAATGGAGAGTGATCGTATTGGCTACGAGGTGTTTGAATAGTATAGGATGTGGAAAGAGTAAAATGGATTTAGGCTTTTCTTTTACTTTAAAATCTTTCTAGTTGGTTAGAAATAGCCTTTTTTGGGTTAAAATAAAATAAGTAACCAATTTCTAAAAATGTTCAAAAACGTAATTATTCAAAATAAAAAAGTTTAATTATTTTTTTTATTTAGTTTTTTTTTTCGGGGAACTTAATCACTCAAAATGAAAATTTTGTAACGTTTTTCTTAAACATGTTTTTTTAAATAAAAAATACTAATGTGATGCGAGGCTTTTATTGTTTGAAAACACTCTGGTTGTTTGTTGCTTATGGGCTCTCGATCCTTTGCTATCACCATCACTATCATTGCCACTGCCCCAACCACTACCGCCAACGACACCACAATCCTGCCGCCACCACCATTCCCACAACCTTGCCACCACCGTGAATTAATATTATCATTAATTTCATCGTTATATTGCATTTGTAATTAATCAATATAATACGAAAACTTAATAAAAGAGATATTTGGTCATATATTATTATTTTATTCTAATTCCAAAACTACATTTTGTCAACCAAACATGTAGATTCCAATTTCTTTTGGATATTCTATTACAATGATAGTAAACCAAAACATGATCATAACTTTATTGAATTCCATTTCTATTCCTTTAAATTAAAATTCCTTTGATGTATTTGAATTACAAAAACAAGTTTCTACATGTCCAAAAGGTGGAATTGTTTACGCTTGAAATCATCATGGCCTCCAAGATGATACATGAAACGTTGTTAAGATTGTTTGTATAGGGAATATTTGCATCCGTTGAAAAAGGTTGGAATAATATCAATTGTCACAATTCTTGTAACTATTTTTAATAAATGATAAAAAGGGTTGGGTTCCAATGTACCTCATCTCAGCGTACCTCATACATGAAACATTGTGAAAAACGTAGGAAGAGATCTCCACCCTTGGATGCACATTATGATGAGATGCACCGAGATGAGGTACATTGAGATGCACCGGATCAACTCCCTTCTAAGGCGCAATTCATTGGAGGGTATGAGATTAAAAGTGATCAATGGCTTGGATCTCTTCTTACGTTTCTCACCTTAACTCTATTTCTCACACGATCCTAGGCCATAATAAATATATGTGTAACGGGCCTTGTAATTACATATTTATCTACACGTACATAAACTTTAGCCTCTATTTTGTTCAATTGAATGATCATATATTTAATAAAATATTCAAACATTCAGCATCACAGCGAAAACATATCCACATTATCAAAATGTAAATCCAGAAATTGAACATCAGAATTACACAACTTAGGTTGATTTCTCTTCAATGGCTTCAAACGTTGATACCTTCATGTAGGTTGCGACGTTGCGTAGAATGTACATGTAGCCATAGTTAGCAGTACCAAAGGGAGTGAGATCGAAGATTACATTGCAGGTTAATGGAACTAGGATTAAGATTCCTGAAAGAGGTGATTTTCATTTGATCGATAGATATTATTTTGTTCAGAAAAAGAAAAGTTACTTTCATGTTAATTATATTTTTGTGTTGGTGATAGGTTCCATGATTCACATATTCTAGTGTTAGATATGGATTTTGCTATTCCTTTATGGGGTAATCCAAAGGCGTAGCCAGGAATTTTGGATTGGGGGGGGGGGGGGGGTTCAGAAGTTCAATGTCGCACTTTATTGAAAAATAATACCGATAATATTGTATCCAAACAAAATAATTAACAACATAAATTTACATCTTAGAGTAATGCATAAGCTTCCAATAGTTATAAGCATTGTCAATCATTTTCTTTATTGAATAATGTGATTAGAATAAAAAAAAGATTAGTCATGACTTAAACATAAAACATATACGTCAAACTAACATACGTTAAAGCACAAAGAATTAACAATTATAAGAATCGATTATTATAAATTTTGGATCATTAATGTCTTCTTTCCGCTTGAAAAAAAAGATGACTGTTCGTTTCTTGCTCATAATTGAACCTAAGATCATAAAAAAACTTCATCATTCAAAATTCAAACAAATTACAATTTATTTATATATACATAATTCGAAATTTAGAAGAAATTACTATATCTTAACATCAATTTAAAACCTCAACTAAACTAATTAACTAGAGTTTGAACAAATAAATTTGTTTTGTATTATTATATTTGTCCAAAAATAAGTCAAAAACTTATAATTAATATTAATAATATAATAACATACCTGCTATTTTTGTTAAATCTTTGTTAATTTGTTGGTGGAATGGAAGTGAAGAACCATGAATTTTAAACTTGGGCAAGGCACCGGCCAATCCCCCTTGTCTACGCCTCTGGGGTAATGAGATGGCAATTGGAGCATGGTTTCCAAACTTAAAAACATCTTTTCTGTCATATAAGAAGTTATTATACATGATGGAGTAACCACACTTTTGAGAGGCTCAGGGGAGGCAAACCTCTTATTAGAGCAAAAGGTTTACTTAAAAAGGATTATGAAAAAAAGAAATGCAACTTCTCTAGCAACAAGTTAACGGATGGTCTTCAAGGAGACTCAAGGACAATGATGATTGGTTTAAGAAAATTTTAAACGATAAGGGCGTTATTTTAATTTCAAAACTATAATAACAATTGTTGAGGTTTGCATAGACGGGAAAAATATATGTAATGTACTTCTCTATAATAATCATCAACGTTTTTGGGATATAAATGCCATGTCAAGGGCATCTCCAGTAGATTTTCTTAAATTTCTGTAAATCGGAAAATCAAAATTCAAATTCTTACTAATGTAAAAAATAAACTCAATTTTTTTAAAGAAAAAATTTACTTTCATCTTTAATAGATCCTCAATTTTGGAGATTATATCATTAATTATATTATTAAAATATTATAAATATGATAAAGTCTTATTTATTACTAATAAACAATTAAGATCAAGGTTACTTATCGGTGAGAATACAATAAAAAAATCTTTTTCTTCTTGTGGTAATCATTGTTTTGGGATTTCTTCAAAAAAATTAGAACTTCATACTCTCTCATGATTTTTTCTTTATTTTGGAGAATTTGTTAGAGCAAAAGTTTACCTAAAATCTTCATTTTGGAAAATTTGTTGGAGATATTCTAAGAATGTATAGAAACTTGGAATTTCAGTTAACACGAAAAGTCGAAAAAGGCAAAAATACTGAAAACCTATCTTTGGTAGGGGTGTAAACGAGCCAAGCGGAGTGGAGTAGTAGGTTAATCGAGCCGGGCTTAAAAAATTAATATTGGGCTCAAGCTCGAGCTCGATTAACTTTTCAATTTAGGGCTCGAGCTCGAATATTTTTTGAGTTATCGAGCTCGATGCTCCTTTATTGGTTCGAACTACCAATCGATTAGCTTGTTTATCGGCTTGTGCTTGATAGTTTTTTTTTTATTTTTATTGTATGATTAATAAATATATGAGCATGTTTGGCTCGAAAAAGGGGTATGCTCGAATGGCTCGGCTCGACTCGACTCGAAAAATTGAATCGAGTTTTCGAACGAGCCAAGTCGAACATTAGTGTTATAAAGCCAGATCATTTAGTTAAACGAGTTCTATTTGTGCTCGAGATCGACTTGAGCTCGATAATTATTAAACTCGGGCTCGAGATAAACGAGATCGAGCTCGAGTAGCTTATTAAAAGCTCGAGTAGCTTATTAAAAGCTCGAATCGTTTACACCCCTAGATATGAGGATAAAATAAAATAAAAACTCGTAGCCATGAATTTTACACGATATTAAATTTGGACCAGACACGATAACAGATTACTAAAATGTCCATGTGAAACTAAAACTGGCAACACAACTTTTACCACCCAAAAAAAGATCTCAAGTGATTAGGCGGAGACAGGATTCGAACTTGTAGTCTTTAGATCTCCCGAAGTTACGGGGTCATATATTTTGCCGAGTTCCTTCGACATGGTTCTCTCAAGCGCCCTAGGCCGGGAGCGAGCTGGATTTTTAAATTCAAGTGCAAGAGTAAGCCAAAAAATGTGAGCACTCCTGCACTTTTAAAAGTGGATCTACGATCACGGGAACTAATCAATCGGTCTGTTATGCCCCATAAGCATCTGGATGGTCTACGATCAGTGAAAAGAGTTAAAATGGAACAGTTCACAATTCTTTCATTAAACTCACCCATTCAAAATGATTTGTTTTTCTAGAAATATTCCATATTTATGGTATCTACACATGGTATACTATTTATTAAATTTACATAAAAATCCTTAAATATTACGGGTAATATAATCTTGACTAATTGTATGAGAACCTTAAAATGGAAATCCAAAAAATTGATGTTCCTGAGTAGACACGAACTCACAACCTATGAAACGGACCTAAGATCTAACATTTATTTACTTGTTGAATTGAAGCTAAACATTAGGTAATTTATAGGTTATTTATTTTTCCTGCATATATGTAATTCAAAAGCTCTATTTAAGAATGACTCATCACATGGTGGTTTCACGTATTTTTACAATATAAAGTTTATTTATTTATGTTTTTCTTGATAAAATTAAAGATGTGGATGGAAAGGAACAAATAAGTTTGGAACGACTTTTCTTATCCTGAGTGTGGATTTGTTACGGATATGAAAATATATATATAGAACACCTAGGAAATGTTATCCAGTGAAAAATGACTTTTGTTGTGAATAATAAATAATTAAAAGGTATCCAATTCTTACCTGTTTTACTTAGCACCAATGTGTCCTAACACCTTTCGATTTTAAAATTCGCCTTCCATGTCATATGACCATATAAAAGGATTTGTTTTATTGCCAATTATATATATTTTAATTATTATTATTATTATTATTATTATTATATATGTACCCCAACTTTTAGTTCAACACACAAAATAATTTTTCTACTTCACAAAGTATTATCAAAATCAATTAAAATATTTTACTTTTCAATATCCACTTTTTACTTTCAATATGTGTCGCATGTATGTGTTTGTTTTTAAAAAAAAAACGGTGACATTTTGTTTTTAAATATAGAGATTAGAGAAGAGATCTTTTACAAACTCTAACTTATGAAATATATATAAAAATGATTAGATATATATATATATATATAGAAATACAACTCACACGAACATAATACTTTTGTACTTGTAGGCTAACAATTAAACAACCATGCAATACTAACAACACCACAAAAATGTGATTCCAACATGATATTTTGACAGCCAAATAATTTTACTCACACTTGTTGTTTATTATAAACATCATTTTGGTTTGTTCAAAAAAAAAAAACATCATTTTGGTACATGTTTTTTTTATTATCATCATAAATGAATGATTTTTGTTCTCGCAAAGTATAGACTTAATTAATTAGGTTTGTGGGCGTCAATTCAATTCAATTATCAATCAATAATAATATATTTAACGCATGCACATTCCCTTTTGCTAGGCTGAAGAGTAGATGAATTGGTCATGGAGGCAAGAGTTTATTTATAAATAAATAAATAAATAAATAAATAGCACACCTCATCAAGGAAAGATTAAAGGTATAGTAGTTCCCCTTTTGGTTTTCAGAGACGAATACAATATTTTGAAAGTCAAGATCTAAATTTTCCACTAAAAACGTCAGATTACGTTGGAGGAGCATGTCATTTAATTAAGAGTGAATTACATACTTCGTCCCTATGGTTTATTGGTTTTAACACTCTGGATCCCTAAAATGAAATATCTATGACTTGCATCCTCGTGGTTTTAATTTCATAACGTATTGGGTCCCTAAAAGTAACTCCGTTAGTTTTCTGTCCATTAAAACCCATATGTGCAAGGCACATGATGGGTATTTTGGTCATTTAAGGATATATCACTTAACAGGGACGAAATATGTAATTTACTCTATCTTTTAAACCTATCAGAATTCAACATATTCATCGTCTTCTTCTCCGGAAAACAGCAACCCCCCTCCCTACCGGTTCATCTTCTCCGACGATCCACCTTCGTCACCGGTCATCTTCTCCGACTGACACACTACCACCATATTCATACCTAGTTAAAAAATTACAGAATAATAAAAAATTATGTAGATTTTGAAATTAAAATCAAACTCAAGAACATTCATAATCAACTCTAGAATCAAAATTATGTACCATTATATTCAAACCCAGTTTAAAAATTACAAAATAATAAAAAATTATGCAGATTTTTAAATCAAACTCAAACTCAAACTCAAACTCAAGAACATAACACCATATTCAAGAACATTCATAATCAACTCAAGAACATAACTCAAGAAATCAAAATTGTGTATCACTATCTTCAAACCCAGTTAAAAATCTAAAAAAAAAACCCTTTCGATCTACAGATTCCGCCACAGGGAAGAAGTAGAAGTAGAAGTAGAAGTAGAAGGGCGGATAAGGAGGTATGATGGTGTACAACGAACTGCAGAAGCCGGGTCGATGGCCGTTTGGGTTTCTCCGGCGGCCGTTTGGGTTTCTCCGGCGAATTGCAGAAGTAGAAGGACGGTGGTCGTGGGTTTCTCCGGTGAACTGCAGAAGTAGAAGGACGGAGATGTGGCGAGTAGGGTTGCCGCCCTATGGTTCTGGAGGGAAGGAGTCACGACGGCGGATTTGGGTCGCCGGAGATAGGGGTGGTTTCGCATTTTTCCGGCGTGTGGGTTGGATCTGGTAGACAGCTTTATTTGTGAAGAGATATAATATATATATATATGTATATATAATAAGTATATTATAATATGATGTGTGTATATATGTATATATATATATATATATTAAATGACATGTTTGGTCCCTATTGTTATTAAAAGTATAAAAACCTTAAAATGACTAAAATACCCATCATGTGCCTTGCACATGGGTACTTTAATGAAGACAAATTGGACGGAGTTAGTTTTAGGGACCCAACACGTTATAAAATGGAAACCACGAGGATGCAAGTCATAGATATTTCATTTTAGGGACCCAGAGTGTTAAAATCTATAAACCCTAGGGACGAAGTATGTAATTCTCTCTTTAATTAATTAACCAAATCCCACAACATATATATGATTAATTAACACCCACAAATTAAAGTTTCCAAACCCACCATTCACTTATTTTCAACTCTACAATTTTTTGTCTTATTATGTCCCATAAATCATATAAAAATACATAATCATTTTATTCACATGATTAATATACATGGATGAGACATTTTTTTTCCTTGTGTCATTTGATGACCTTTTATCACAAAACTTTTACGTACATGTTCTTGAATGAAATAAAATCTGTAAAAGAAGTTTGATTTTGAAGAAATCAACTATTTGATTGACATATATTAAAATGTAATCTGTTATCAAATTGGAATTTGTCTGTTTGGTTTACATAATGTAGCTTTAAAATTTGAATGAACTATTGTTAAATGACCAAAACAACCTTTTTGAAAATTTTGAAACTGAAATCCAACTATTGTGGTTCAGATCGGTGGTGGTCAGCGGTGGTTTAGATCAGTGGTGGTTGACAATGGTTCAGATTGGTGGTGGTTAGCAATGGTCGGCATTGGTTCATATCAAGTAAGGAAGATGAGAATAATTTTGTCTTTTTAAGAAAATGAAATGGAGTTGAATTCATTATCAATTGTGATGGAATAACAAAATCCATGAACGGAGGAATGTGTGGATTGGATTTCAATTTAATTTCATGGGTAAATCAAAGGCCTAAAGGAAAATTGATCATTACAATTCTTTCGAATTATGTCGGAATCCTGTGAATGAAACGTCCCGTTAAAATTTGCTTTCTAATGGTGGGATTACATTTTGTTTCCTCCTTTCTTAATTTGTTTTTGAAACATTGCACTAAAATTTGATGGGACGACTATCCAAGCGAAAACCAAATCGATGCTATATTCGTTAATTATTTTTTAATCGATAATAGGATCGAATTATTTATTATAGTATAAATTCATGAGAAACATAATTCAATACTGTTTTACGTAGAAATTTTCTAATGGTGTAGAAAGGGACAAATCTTTCCACATCTATAAGGCGTCATCGAGCAGAGATGTACATGTACCCTACCAACCAAACTGAGGTTTACCAATATTTGTGTTAATTATATATGCAACAAGTGGTTTTAGGCACAACTTAAAAGTCATGAATCAACTATATGCATTCGTAGCTTATGACATAAACATACAGGGAGCTTTTGATTACGTTTTTATGTTTAAAAGATTACTCTCTATTCTGAACAAACATTAACAGTCCTTTAATTAATTAGCTGACGTTGAGATCTACATGACACAAATAATTGTTTAAATGTATGTTCTAAACTCGTTATATATCATTGTCATGACTTTCTTTATAGTACTTTATATGGGGCATGGATTTAATTATATAGCCCAACCTGTGAACCCACCTCAATGAAGACTGTTATAATTCTTTTCAAAATCAAAAACGACTATTTAATTTCAGACTTTGTTGATCAAAAACAAAAATGATTATTTGATATTCTTCTTAGTTTGTCACTTTAAACATATTTGTTGTTTTAATTTAATTTAATATGATGTGAAGTTTTATATTTTATTTTAATTATTACTAATTTAAGAAGAGATATAGTTTTAGTACAAGTGTAACATGACCTCCAAAAAATTGAGACAACCCTATTTCTTGATAGAGGAAAGTTCGTGGGAAACCCTTCAAAAATGAAAAACTAAGGTTCACTATGGTAACTAGTAACCATTCACCTAAAAGCTATGCACATGTGCGTACAAGTAATTGAACTTGTTTTTAGGTTTTTATGCATGTGTGCATATTATGCACACGTACATACCGGGCAAATTGCTTACAACTTACTTATCAAGATGTATTGTGTGTACATTTGTGTACCATCCAGATGAACTGTTATCAAGATGATCCTTGGATTTTTTTTTTTTTTACATTTTTCCAATCATTGAATCATTTGAAGATGTATATATGAACTGATATGAACGGTCTGTAACATGGATAGGCATCTTCAAATGATTTTTTTTAATAATTAAAGTATAAACTTTCCATTCACAACTTCTCAACCTATTTAACATTTTTATTTGAAGTTTCCACTATAAAACATTTACATGTCTTAAAGTTTTACTAAAATCAAAATTTACAAGCTATTATTACATGCACGCTACTTCTTAAAGCTCTACACTTACACTTCACAAGATTAACTAATAACTAACTGATGAATATGCTCAAATATAAGATAAGTGTTAGCCCACTTAACTTATAGGTTTGGCAATAGGATCTAATGGACTATCTTCTGATTGAACTTTGCATATCTTAATGTTACCTTGATTAATAATATCTCAAATTAGATGATCGAATTAGTTAGGGATCCCAGAGGGAGTAGTTTGGTACTTCCTCATGCTCACTCTTATCATCAAAGTAACTAGTAGCGTTAGACAAGTACATGTTTACTTTGTCGTTAGATTCTATCCACGTTTCATAGCAATCAAGTGGGGCGTCACAAATGGCCTGGATTTGATCAGGCGAAAGTTGGACATGTGTGGGATTAGGTGCCATGCTTTCCACGAGTAATGAGGCCTTCTTACAGGCCATGCGTACATCTTCTAGACTGGAGGTAGGCGGACAAGGGAGAGTGTTTACCATTTTTGGAAAATTAAGGCGGCGAGCAGAGTCTCCCTTAAAATAAAACACTGCCGCATCGTGTGCGATTGCTGCCTTCTCAGGTGTGCTATAAGTTCCAAGCCAATACCTATTTTTGGTGAGTGGATGAAGAGTTTCCGTTACCCATTTGCCGTCGTCACGCTTGCGAACACCATGGTAGTTGCGAGGACTACTTGTTGAGGCCATGGTATAAAGTTGGCAAGATTACAACTATTAGTATCAAAGCTCCTCCATCATATGATTAGATAACGGGTTATATATGTATATATATATATATAGGGTTAGGTTCAAATGTGAACTCATTTTTGGTTGTGAACGTGAGGACGAATCTCAGCCACACATCTTCGGTTACGGTGGACGCGATCACGGAGGATTGACGCGATTCATGGGAGGGTGGAGATTATTAAATGAGGGAACTGGTCAAAGTTCGCCTTTATTGACCGGATAAGTGGCTGAGATTCGTCCTCACGTTCACAACCAAAAATGAGTTCACATTTGAACTTTTCTCTCTCTCTCTCTATATATATATATATATATATTAATAATTTCACATAAATATTTATTATTATCATCATCATCTGTCTCATACACATAACTTTTGATAAAAGGTTAGCCGATTGCAAATAGTATAAAGCACCAGTCACTTGTTTTTTGACAATATGTTTTTATATTTGATCTTAAGTTGCATACGATATTAAGATAATCTAAATATTTTATCATTCGGATCCTAATAAATTAAATTATTTATGTATGAAGTGAAATATTTTCTTGGTACTGCAAAATCTTGTGCCTTAAATAATAAATTATGATTTGAGTACTTGGATTGTTGTGCCCTTTTCATAAAGATAAAAATAAAACCTGTTTGCATGTAGAAAGAGTGGACATATAGACGGAAATAACAAAATTCTGTTGAAATATATACATATTATTTTGTAATTATTGCGTTGTGCTCCAAATGCAAACATGTCATACCAAAAAGAACAACGCAATCTTCTAGCTTTTGAATAGGACAAACCATAATAAACCAGACTATATTTTCTGTAGTGGATTATTATTTTTATTAATGTAACAAAGTTTCATAATTATATTGTATATTGATTGTTTCTGACATTTAGTTCAATTGATACAGAGGGGTGAGAAGACTTTACTCAAATCAATAATAGGTTATGGCTTCAATCCCAAACCCGCCGTTAACCTCAATCATTGAGTGCGACAGAATATGCTCCCTAACATTAGTGTTCTTGCAGACAGAGAGGTTCAGTGTGAGGTTGGTTGAAGTTGTCGGGCAATCAACTTTTTTTACCTAAATATATATTGTATATTGACGAATACTTGTTTGTTTTATAATATTTGATAACATTATATTGACTAAAATAACTAATATCAAATTACCACCTTACTGTAGAAAAAAAATCACACCACAAAAATTTACAAGATCCGTTGCATGAAATTTCCAACATTTATTTTGATACATTTTCTATATAATGTTTTTATCATTAGTATTTAATAAATTCTATAAATTAACCAAAACATATAAAATATAAAAAAAAATGAATTTTGAGGACGGTAAAACGAAAATTTAAAGAAAATAAAATAAATATAATTTCAAGAATTTTATGTTTTCGGTGGAAATTAAATTTTATTTTGAGACTGTATTAGTAAAATATAAGTTGTTCCGCCTTATTTTATGAAGTGGAATCACATGTCTGTTTCACTTTGTTCTATTTTGGTTATGTTTATTCCATATAAAATTCATGCAAAACCTTGATCAATGATCCATTTTTTAATTTGTTTCATCCTATCCAGCCTACTAATGCAACCTAACGAAACACAATGCAAAATGTTATTCTAAAGGTAATTTAAACTCACTAGTATCCAGATTCACAAATGTCTTAGGGGGTGTTTTGTTTACCTCCTAACAGTTCCATTAAGAGGCAGCCTCTGAATCACTAAGAGGTGAATCTTGTTTGGCAGAAAAATAAGTGTGCCCATTAATGGTTCTAAAACCCTCTGAACCATTTTGTATCCTGCAACTCGCTTAACCATTAAACCATTAAGAGCCCTAATTTCATCCTGAACAATTATCAAACAATTATATTTCATTTTGCACTATATTATAAGAGCCTCTTAATCATTCTGATCACTTAATCATTCAGCAACTTCCAAACATCCCCTTAATATTTTTGAGTTTTATGTCGTGTCACTTTTATAATAAATATAGTCATATATAATAAATCCAGTTGTTGAGTTATGCTGTTATGGACATCTGCCGCTATTAAAATTTTGTTGTAATTTATTCATCAAAGGCATTTTTTTCATTATGCATGGATTCATATATATATATATATATATTAATTGAATCTTAAATGCATATGTTTAGATCACTTATTAATTTGAGGTCTAGGAAGATACCATGCCCTGCACTGCACAATGTTTTACTTTTGGTAAGCAGAATTTTATGTATATGTTATCGATCCTTGCATGCTTGACTCCCATTAGGCTGGCTTTATCTGTTGTCTAAGTCTGCACAAAAGGTTATTTTATTTTATTTATTTTTAGCTTGCCTGAATATGATGTGTTTTGTTTTCTTCACCTGCACACGGAGTAGAATATATATATATATATATATATATATATATATATGGATGAATAATAATAATATATATATATATACAGTTTACAGAATGCCTTTTTGTCAAGGGTTTTAGAAGTTTTACATTGGATGAAGCAAAAAAATAAATTACAGTAACATTTCAAGATTCAACCTATCGTCCACCAATATTACGTTCCAAAAACTAACAGAATGATGCTCAAAACTGAAACTTCCATTGACAAGTAGATCAGTAAATTAAATGAGAGAAATTTTTACTTGCAATTGCTGAATCCCTCCAATCGAAACCTCAAAATTCTTAAGAAGGATCGTCTGAATCGGTCATAGCTCTCAATGCTCTTTGGTGAAATCCTCTGAAATTAATTCCATCAACAACTGAACGATTTTTTATCCAGGGCATAAACGTATATATCGTTCAGAGCCACATTTTTCCATGATTGCCCTTTGAACTCTCTCCTTTTTCTCATGGTTGTTCTGTTGCTCCCCATTGTCTTGTCGATCTCCTCTACTCTTGTCTTCAACGATTTTTGTTTTGGAAGAAAAGCATGAGAGACAGAGAAGCTAACTGGCTGAGTGGAACCGGAGAAGTGAGACAGCCGATCGGAGGTCTGCTCTCTGGGGATTGATTTTCTTCTTTTTGTACAATGTCCCTCTGTGTTATCTTAATCGAGTGTGTTGCGGCGAGAGACAAGGAAATTTTAAAGTTTAGAAATCTGCACTTTTTAACCGGGTAAGATTTTTGGTACTTGTCATATTCCTCCGATAAGTTAATATGACTTGGTAATTGCTTACCCGGGTAAGTGTTTTAAATGGCCCCTAAGCCTTAAGAAAGATTATAATTAGGTTAAGCAAGTGCAGGGGACCTCGCGTAGATCCGCCCCTGGTGGTAAGCCACCGTCCATGGTGGATCCAGAATTTCTAGTGATAGGGACGACAATCCGGAGAAATTTCTAGGAAAATAAGTTTGGTTTATTTTTCTTCTTTTTGGTATTGACGGGTCGGTTCAGGGGACAGACCCACTCTATTGTATAAGGTGGCACGGACCACTACTTCGTTCATCCATCATCGTAGTATAAAAAATTATAGGATTGTAAAATGTGTCACTGTATCATTTGTTGTGTGCAACCAATTATATTTTGAAACTAAAATACTGACTCAAGTTTTCCTTGATAGAATTGGTTTGAATGATTTCTCTCCCACCTTAGACCTGGATTCGAATCCCGTTTGTATCGTTTTCCATAGTTTTTAGCTTTTAATTCATGAATTATTATTTATGTCTCTAAAAAATTTACAATAAAAGACTGAAACACAAATGAAACGATGATTTTGTTAAAAACATCCATGTTTTTTTTCTTAAAATAAAATGATGTCACCAGACACCACATAAGAAGTTTTCCAGCCCCTGCCTCTGGCCGGTAGATCCCCGAATTCTTCATGTCGATCCGCCCCAGCATGAAGTGCTAAAGACCCCAGACGGGGGGTCATACAATACCTCATCAAACTCGCTCATGTTATCCAAGTTAGCACCATTGTTAGATTTCATCCACGTTTCGTAACAATCAAGTGGGGAGTCACGAATGGCCTGGATTTGGGTTGGTGGAAGTTGGATATGGGTGGACAAAGAGCTCGACGACCCAGTGTCAATGAGCAATGAGGCCTTCTTACAAGCCTTTCTTACGTCTTCTTTACTAGAGGTAGGTGGGCGGGGGAGAACATTTACCATATGTGGAAAATTAAGTGTAGCACCGTGTCCCTTAAAATAATAGACGGCTGCATCATATGCAATCGCTGCCTTCTCACGTGTGGTGTAAGTCCCGAGCCAATAACGGGTGTTGGTGAGTGGATCTGTTGTTTCGGACATCCATTTGCCGTCACGCATGCGGATACCGCGGTATACGGGAGGAGTTGCGGTTGTAGCAGCATTAATATCGGCCATGGAGGTATATATATTAATGTTGGTAACAAATTGATTAAGGTCGATCGAATGGTGTCCATGGGGTTAATTAATAAGGCGTATAAATAAGGATTTAGTGACTAATATAATATAATTAATTAATTGATCTTCTAAATTCTGTGTTCAACAAATTGGTGCAGGGAGTGGTGGCTCACAAAGATTACCGGATCAAAAATAAAGACAAAATCTCAGACAAGATTAAGGAATCTTTTTTTACCTTTAATTGTAAGTTGCACAATTAATATTTTAGTTGAAAGAGTTAAAAGGGGGTGTTTATTAAACTTTTACTCGGTAAACATTTATTTGGTCGCTTACCTTGTTGGATTAACATGTAAAAAACTAAAAATATTACTCGGTAAAGAACGATTGTAAGGAACAAGAATCTTATCTGACAACTGACAACTGAACTGACTAGCGTTTAACAGATAAATTGTTACATACGATGCCGTTTTAATGAACTATAGTCTTATCTAGTAATGTAGGTAACAATATTAAGTTTTACCGATAATCATTTATGGGGTAAATTAAACATTTGGGTATATCACTTCTAAAGTGATATAATTTTCTTTTTATAAATAGAAAAACCTTTTTGCATGCAAACACATGAGGGTGTTGTACTTTAGATTTGACCAAGTGATGAAGAGAGTTCCCAACTCCATTGAAGAAAGTTGCATAGTTTTAATGATTACTGAACCACCAATTCACATTACATATATATACATATACCCTTCCCTTTATAGATCCAACTAAAAGATTGCACCCAAAGATGGGAATCACCAATTTCCATGGATTCTAATAACAAATGCTTTAATACTCATAATAGTATCAAAACAAAATCAACTCCACTTTAAGAATTATAACAATAATAATGATATCGATGATGATTATTATTATTATTATTATTATTATTATTATTATTATTATTATACAAATATCATAACGTATAATTTTGGTTATATTTCGTTTTCTTTTCGTTTTATTTGTAATTTTATGTGTTTATCTTAATTGTTTTAGTTGAATACAAATGAAACACGTCATTGCACATTCATCATTACATTTTGTACTGTAACAAAATGTATGTACTTGTGCTTTTATTATAATTTTAAAAAATATAAGGACGTCAATAAAATCGATATAATAACATTTTTTAGGAGGACGTTTGTTTCTCCACGACAATGGAGCCATGGAGCGGTGGTTCATGTCACCATATGTTTTTAAATAGGTTTCCCCTTCCTATAAATCAGTCTAATGAAACACTTATACATTTTCGGTATCTTAAATCCAATTTTTATTATAATGTAAGATCATATAAATGGATCTACATTGTATATTTTCAAAACAACTCATTACAAAATTTATTTTGTATCTATACATATATAGAGAGAGAGATTTGGATTCACGTGATACCATATTTTTATATTTTAAACTTTAGAGCAAAATGCTTTGAAGGTAAAAAAAAATTTGAACATTCACAACAAAAAGATTTTGAAGATTACCTTTACAGTATTTTATTGTGAAGTTTCAAATGTAAAAAAAATAACCTTACAGATCTAATAAAAATAATCTGATCTCACATTTAAAGTCTCTATATATACGTCTTATTTTGGCCCCTATAGAATATTTTTAATCCACATAAATTACAAATTTATTTTCCATTTCTATAATATTTTATTTTAGTTTTTGTCATAAAGCAATAAACTGTTACGTAACCATAAGAATATATAGTTGAAGATGTGAACAATATGTGTGAAATAAATTACTTACAAGTTATTTGTATGTATATGTGATACCATCCATATGAACGGTTATAATGATGTTCTTCAATTCTATTATTGTTATTTTTACAGTTTTCCTCTGAAGCTAACCCAATTGAGGTATATTTTTTTGGTAACCGCCTAATTAGTATAAACTATGTTAATCAGTGTATTTTTATCCTTTTATATATTGATTTAATATTTCTTAATTATTTCATTCACTTACCATTCTGCAACAGATTACCATATAAACCGTAGTGATCTATCTTGTTTAATATGAACTTTGGTAAAAAAATTTGGAACAACCAAAGTTCATCTATGAACTTTCAAACTGGTTGGTTTCATCTATAAACTTTGTTTAAACTATTTTAATTGATCCAATTCACTTTTCAATGAGGTTGTTCATTAGCGTCCTTAAAAACGGATCCTATATAAAGACGTTTAGAGTTGTTGATAATCAATTTTTTTTATCAAAATAAAGCGAAACTGCACTTGATAAATTGATGTTAAAAAAAAGTCTATCGGTCAATCGTACTACAAACACTACTAAATTCAAAAAATAAAAAGTCCGACGGTGGGCCATCCGTGTATGCTAATAGATAATGGGAATCGAGAAGTGCCCTTTAATGTTTATAGAACATGGAAAGTGCTTTATATGGTTGACATTTGATCTTTCTTTTAGCATTCAACATTAACAAAGGTTTACCGTGAGAAATACGTGCATATTTATAAGTATTTACCTCATTATTTTCGATATGTGGGTATATTTTTTTAATCGTAGTTGTCTAGATCAGTTTGTATGTGTATTAATTAATCTTATAAGATTTTAAAGATAACAGTTAAAAAAATTAGTTCTAAGTGGTTTGAGCACAAACTAACAAATTATGATTCATTAATATATGTAGACCGTAGAGTATATGCCCAACACCACTTATTAAATAAAAATCTATAACAAAACACCTAGTTTTGGATTTTGTCATATTATATCGGGGCTAGGCAACTCCTAAGTCTTTCGTTTAGAACATTAAATCTTTTTTTTGAAGTATATAATATTTATATACGGTAAAATAGAACAAATAAACCCACATACTCTCCTTACCTTTGGTGAGGTTTAAACACCCGACTTTCTAGAAGAACAGAGGTTCACAGTTAATACATTAAGATTTTTTAATTTTTCCACAAATCTTTATAACATGTAGAGCAAATGGAATATAAGATTTTTAATTTTTCCACAAATAAAATTAATGACTTGTTTGGTGGGTCATACATGTAGCCCTATAGCTCTTTAGTTCATCATTTTGGGTATGTGGGAGTCTTTTGGGAAACAATTTATATGTACACCCTTTGACAGAAATAACAGATGCCACAAACTCAAAAAATTTACCATGGATTATGTAATCCTTTTGACATTTTTATATTAGGTGTCACTTGAAGGATCACTACGACAACAATCTACGATGTCTTATGATATTTCTTGTTTATAACATATAGTTTTTGCAGTTATAAGAAGAAAACTCATTATTCATATGCTTAATAATAAGAAGAAATAATCAAATTGAATTCAGCGATTTTCAAAAAAAAAAAATCTATGAAAGCAAGAGATGGAAAGTTTTGTTCTAAATTCTGCCTTATTCCATGAGATCTAGAAGCACTTCTGCAACTTTATCTTCTCAATCCATTCGGTATGCATAATTTGGATGTGCGTTTTGAAATTGATTGCCATGAGTTTTTAAAATTTGGATAAAATGCATTCAGAATTTAGTTATTAATGGTTAAATAATCAATTTCAAATAAGTTCATAATAAAATTGATCTACTTTTTATCAAAAAAAAAGTAAAACTTATTAGGGTTGCTATTCATATCCTCACTCACATATCCCTATCCGAGAGAATATGAATAGAATGCACCTATTTATTAACATGCTCTTTTATCATATTTTAGAAAATTTTCATGGTTCTTTCTTGATCAACTTTTTTTATTTATAAATTTATATATATAAATATGTCACTATATTTGTTACATAATTAAGATTTGTCAACTGCTCAAAAATAAACTAATTTCAAATTTATTAGAACTTTAAATATCATAATCACATTGCAAACACAATCTTTAACATGTCTTATCATAGTTGATAATTCTATTATGATTATCAAATATTACATACAAACACCCCCTTAATTGGTACTTAGTATAAATGCATACACTTACAAAAGTCAACAATTTTCAGTGTATGCTGTTTTACAAACACCCTCTTAATTGATACTTGGCATATTTGCATGAAATATTTTATTTCACGTTCAATTGATGTAAAAATTAACATAATCATCACAAAATATTGATATTATTTACTTTATTAAATATTTCATTATTTCTAATGATTATGTATCAAATTAATATTCTTTTTCAGAATAATATAGACTTTGTATTCCAACAACGGTAAATTAAAAAAAACGCAAATCTTCAACTTTAGTTGATGTATCTATCATCATATTTTTTAACCATTAAATTTACTACTTTTGTTTCTTCCACAAATAAAAATATTATATAATGTGATTATAACATCAGTAATATTTCAAATGTGTGGTCCAACAAAATCTCTCTCTGCATATTTTCTTCCATGTATTTAGAAAAAACCCCTAATGCAACAAGAAGGAGATTGATTTGCTCATCGAGGGGAAGGCTTTATGTTCAGATCAGGTTCCTCTTGATTTTATTAAAGAAAAGGGTGGAGCATGGTTTCCAAACTACACCTTAATAACCCCCACCCAATTAGCATGAAACTACACCTTAATAAGTAATAACCCCACCCAATTAGCATGGTGGGATTATCCCCCTTTTGTAATTTGTGTCCTTCATGGACTTTCTTGTTTCTATAAAGAGTTTCTGCTGCAGTTCAAAAAAAAGATGGTTGGATTTGGGTAGGCCAAAGTTAGATATGGATCATGACCACAAAGTTCCAACCATTTCAATCTTAGGTGATGGGATTTACCAAATACTTATGAGATAAGCATTAATTTATCAGGTAACCACTTACCAGTAAAAGTCACAACTTATAAATAACGATGAAAACATACAATTAATTTGTTATAAAAATTTAATCATATAACGATTATAAAAAAGACTATGTAAAGTGATATTTAAATAATTTTATCAAAAATATTCATACATAATTTCTTTTTAATACATGAAAAAACATACAAGTTTGAAAAGAAAAAAAAATTGATGATAGAATTGTGTTTTTTGCTGACGGTTTTTTTTTATAAAAAAGTTTGTTTCGCCTTGTTTCAAGCCTATATGGACAAATTTATGATCAGACACGCCTTGTCTACAGCTTTATGGACAAACTTTTTATAGCAACCTAACAAATCAAAGTTAATAAAACTTGTGAACTAAAACTAATGTTATATTAATATATGTAAATTTGAACAAAAATATTATTACAAAACAAACGTATGATGAGGCAATTAACCAAAATGAAACTACACACGATTATATCACAGAATGGATGCATGATGAAATGAAACCGTATTAATTATTCAAAAACCGTAGGCTATTTACAATTACCATAAACAAAAATAGGAGAGCTGAATCAAAAGCAATGATGCAATAAAAGTTAAATATAATTTTGCAATCTAAAGACTAGCAGTCAACATAACACATAAATTAGTCTCAAACTCTCCCATTCAACAAATATACAGTTTTAAGTCCAGGTCTAAACATAATTTATAATTTATGCACAACACACACACACACACACACAGCTTCTTCCTCCCAATCCAAAAATAAACCCTGTGGTTCCATTTTTTGGTTGTAGGAGAGCTTATATATATATATATATATCTTTTGATCTAAACAGTATATATAGTACGACATTAATAATTAAGAATACGAAACTGCACCTATCTTTCTCCATATATATATACATATATATATAGCTTTTGAGTTTGAGGCTGGTGCTGGAGAGATATAATGGATCCATTGACACATTAATTGGCTGTGTTTCGACTACATTTGCAAAGTTAATGTAGACTCCATCTTTCATGCATAATACATGTATAGGCTGTTTGAATTGAAGCAGCACATGCGATCGAGTTTTCATTAGGATGATGGAGTAATTTTGTTGACAAGTCAAAAGTGTTTCCATTTATGTCAAATAATCCGATCCTTCTGAACAAGAAATCATTAAAAAAAGAACTAGTCACCATCTGCTTAAGTATATAGTACTCTATTTAATTTAGGTCTATTTTGACTCATTAATTTTAAGTCTGTTTAATTAGGTCCATACAGCTTGGACTTGAATATATAGATTGCCTTCCATAGAATTAGAAGCCTCATATTTATCTGTTTATACATACAATTAATTAACCTGCATATAATTCTCAAAGGATAGAGGCCGGAAGCAACTCATTTGACACTAAACAACAAATTACGGAATTTAGAAATTAACATTACCATGGACAAATTGGTAATCTTAATACGAAACTTTTCCAAAAAGCAATGTGCAGAATGAAAGTGATGCGCAACTCATTTAACATCCAACTATATATGGATTATGTTTTGGGGATGGATGTAGTACGTAATTTGATTTCTGAACCTTTTATTATAAATCTGTAATTGTCATGGGATAAGAAATTGGTGCTGAATCCCTCACAAGAAGACAATCAAAACCTTGCACTTCTTAAGAAGGAGCATCTGAATCGGTCAGAGCTCAATTAATGCTCTTTGGTGAAATAAAAACAAAAACAAAAACAAAAACCCTCTGAATCGTTCCGTCAACATGTGAACGATTTAATTTTTTATCCAGGGCATAAACGAACCGTTCAGAGCCACATTTTTCCACAATTACCCTTTAATTTGAATTCTCTCCTTTTCTCATGTTTCACATTCGATCAATTCCCTGTTGATCTCCTCTTCTATATATGCCTTTGAACGATTTTCCTCTTTTATTTATTAGATTCCTCTTTGTTTTCATGTATATATGGTATCTCATCTGTTGTTTGTTTTTTGCATTCCTCATGAAGGATAAGGAACCATTCTCTTTGTTAATTTGGTAATTAAGTCTGGGGCCAGCACACTTTATGAGTTTTGACTAATTGATCTCCTCTTTTTTGTTTTACTTCCTTTTAAATTACAAATGTTCCTCCGTGTTATCTTACCTTATCGAGTGAAAAGTTTTATTGTTTGGAAATATATATATATATATATCTACCTTTGACCCTAAAAAAAATCTCAAATATCTCGCAGGATCCGCATACTTTAGTGGGTGTATCTTATGTCTCAAAATTAGTTCCATCTTATGTAATTAGGTTGAGCAGGTCCACATGACCCCATTCTCACCAAGGTTGATCCGCCTCAGGATTTTTAGTAATAGGGACGACATTTTGGAGAAATTTCTATGACAATAAATTTGGTTTTTCGTCCGTTATATAGGATTGTGAAATGTGTCACTATATCATTTTGTCGTGTGTAATGATGAATTATATTTTGAAATTACAATGGTGACACAAGTTTTCCTTGATAGAGTTGGTTTAGATGATTTTCCTCCCACCTTAGACTTGAGTCCGAATCGTGTTTGTGTCATTTTCTATAGTTTTTAGTTTTTAGCTTTTATGTTTCTAAAAATATTTGCAATAAAAGAAAGCAAAGAAGTAACCACTAGAGCAATGCTGATTTTGTTACAAATATCAATGCCTTTGTTTCTTATTCAAATCCCATCACCACTTAAAAAAGTTTCTAGGTCTACCTCTGGCCGGTTGACCCCCCAATTCTTCATGTCGGTCCATCCCTGCATGAAGTACTAAAATACCTCATCAAAGTCGCTCGTATTATCTAAGTTAGCAGCATTGGAAAGGTACGCATGACTTGCACCATTGTTAGATTCCATCCACGTTTCGTAGCAATCAAGTGGGGAGTCACGAATGGCCTGGATTTGGGTTGGTGGAAGTTGGATATGGGTGGACAAAGAGCTCGACGACCCAGTGTCAATGAGCAATGAGGCCTTCTTACAAGCCTTTCTTACGTCTTCTTTACTAGAGGTAGGCGGGCAGGGGAGAACATTTACCATATGTGGAAAATTAAGTGTAGCACCGTCTCCCTTAAAATAATAGACAGCTGCATCGTATGCAATCGCTGCCTTCTCACGTGTGGTGTAAGTCCCGAGCCAATAACGGGTGTTGGTGAGTGGATCTGTCGTTTCGGACATCCATTTGCCGTCACGCATGCGGATACCGCGGTATGCGGGAGGAGTTGCAGCAGCATTAGTATCGGCCATGGAGGTATATATATTAATGTTGGTAACAAATTGATTAAGGTCGATCGAATGGTGTGCATGGGGTTAATTAATAAGGCGTATAAATAAGGATTTAGTGACTAATATAATATAATTTATTGATTGATCTTCTAAATTCTGTGTCAACAAATTGGTGCAGGGAGTGGTGGCTCACAAAGATTATTAGGATCAAAAATAAAGACAAAATCTCATACAAAATTAAGGAATCTTTTTTTTACCTTTAATGGTAAGTTGCACAATTAATATTTTGGTTAAGAGGGGTGTTTTTTAAAACATTTACCTGTTAAGTAAGTATGTATTTGGTTGCTTACATTTAAAGGATTAAGAATTGTGTTCGGTAAGAACGATTGTAAGGACCGAAAGTCTTACCTGATAACTGAAGGTGACGACTCTTACCGTAACTAGTGTTTAACAGGTAAAATGTTTGTATACGACGTTTTGATGAACTGGAATCTTATCTAAGTAAGAGTGTTTAAAAACATTTATGGGTAAATCACCTCTAAAATTCTTTCATAGTTTTATACATGTAACAATTATCAATCATTAAATATCTCGTTAATCCCCAAATTTATTGTACCTTTTCATTTTTCTACACGTTTTTTTTTCTAGTTTCTAATCCTTAATGACCACCTCGTCTGAGACGGTGGATCTAGGATCTTTGTCGAGCAGTTGGACCTCTAAGGTGAATCAAAGGTGCGTAAAGTCTTCTGATGTGTTTTTAGTTGAGTTCCACCTTTCCGAGGAATATTTTGAGTTTTTTTTGTTGATTTTGAGACTTTTTATTTTATTTTGTGGTTGATGTTACTTATTTTTTTCAATACTCTGGAAACATCGTTTAAAGTTTAACAAGTTCATCTTTCATGTCCATAAAAATCTACTTGCAAAATAAGGTTGAGCTAGTACAAGTTCATAAATAAAAATAAAACTTTTTGCATGCAGAAACATGAGGGTGTTGTACTTTGGATTTGACCAAGTGATGAAGAAAGTTCAAAGTCCATTGAAGAAAGTTTCATAATTATAATGATTACTGAACCACCACCAACTCACATTACATTACATACCCTTAATTCCCTTTAGAGTAAATTACATTTTTGGTCCCTGTGGTTTTCGTCCACTTTCAAGTTTGGTCCCTATTTCAAACTAATTACAATTTTGGTCATTATGGTTTCAATTCTATTTCATTTTTGGTCCCTCTGACCAACTTTAATTAAAATAATGAATTAAGTTAAGGGTATTTTTGACATTTGACATTTTCTTTATCTTTTTCATCTTTTGTTTTATTAAATTAGAAAGTAAGTTACAATTTCAGTCCCTATGGTTTGTCTTTTTTCCCTTTTTATGTTTCCTATCTTTTTTATTTTTCATTTTATACCATTGTTATACCAATTAATTAATGATAATTTTAACTAACAATACATATAAAATACACATTTCATTTTATTAATTACACCATCAGAAAAAATTTGTCGATGTTTTGAAAATAAGTTAAGTATTGAATATTTTTATATTTTGCTGCAATTTATCTGATATATTTGTAAATCCGTCTACACTTATAGGAAAAAGGATTTAAAAATTATCGTTTTTTCTTATATAAAAATCAAAATTTGTCAATGTCTATTTATTAAAAAACTGCATCGTTTTTATATATTTCATTTAATCGATTTTTTTATGTCTGCCTTTCAGATAAAACAAAACAATAAGATAAACTTTTTTAATTTTTTCATTTGATACATATTTAAAAAAATGCAGTTTCATACGAGAAACTTTTTTAATGTACAAATCATATGTATTTTGCACTAACTGGAGCGGACGAATTGTTAAACCAAACAAGCTCTTATCGCTTTGTTTGATCTAAACGCAGACATAGAAAAAATTAGATAAAATGAAATATCTAAAAACGATACAGTTTTTTGATAGATAGACATTGATAAATTTTGATTTTTATATAAGAAAAAATGGTATTTTATTTAAATCCAACAGAATAGTTTTTTCTGTAAGTGTAGACGGATTTATAAATATATCAGATAAATTGCATAAAAATATAAAAATATAAAAATATTCAATACTTAATTTATTTTCAAAACATCGACAAATCTTTTCTGATGTTATAATTTATTAAATGAAATACGTATTTTTAATGTATTGTTAGTTTAAATTATCATTAATTAATTAGTAAAACAAATGTATAAAATGAAAAATTAAAAAAGATAGAAAACACCAAAAAAGAAAAAAAGATAAACTATAGGGACTAAAATTGTAATTTTCTTTCTAATCTAATAAAATCAAAAATCAAAAAGGTAAAGAAAAGGTAAAATGTCAAAATTACCCTTGAGTTAATTAATTATTTTAATCAAAAATGGTCTGAGGGACCAAAAGTGAAATAGAATGGAAACCACAATGACCAAAATTGTAATTAGTTTGTAATAGGGACCAAACTTGAAAGTAAATGAGAACCATAGGGACCAAAAATGTAATTTACTCTTCCCTTTCTGTATCCAACTAAAAGATTGCACCCAAAGATGGGAACCACCAAATTCCATGGATTCTATAACAAATGCTTTAATACTCATAATACTATCAAGATAAAAATCAGCTCCACTTTAAGAATTATAACGATAGAAGTAAAATAATAATGATATTTTTTTGGAAGAGTGTCTCAGGCTATGTCTGGATTAATCCTGACAAATTATGACTGCAAGACATCAATCCTAATAAACTTAATGGCCACAATAGTTGTGTACATCTGGATTCGAACCCTGGACAGATAAGATATTCCACTACATCCCCCAGAGACTCAACCACTACGCCACAACCCTATTATATAAAGAATGCAACTTATAATTGCCATTACATTTCGTCTTCTTTTCGTTTTTTTCGTTTTTTTAGTTTGTAATTTTATGTGTTTATCTTAATTGTTTTAGTTGAATACAAATGAACACGTCATCACACGTTCATCTTTTCATTTTGTAATGAAACAAATAAATGTAGTTGTGCCTAATTTTAAAAGTATAATAGCATCGAATAAAAACGGTATAGTAGCATTAGAACTTAGAAGGACATTTATTTCCCCACTACAATGGAGCCATGGAACGGTGGCCCATACCACCTATATACTTTTAAATAGGTTTTGCTCCTTCTATATAAATCATTCTAATAAAATATTTGTATATTTTCGGTATCTTATAAATCTAATTTTTTATTATAATGTAAGATCATAATAATAGACGGATTTACATTATAAAATTTCAAAACAACTCATTACAAATTTTATTTTGTGCATATATAAATATGTCTTATTTTGGCCCCAAAAAAATATTTCTAATCCACGTAAATTACAAATTTTATTTTCCATTTATATAATATTTTATTTTAATTTTTGTTATATTTTATATTATATTAATTATATTACGACTTTCACAGTCAAACTTCTTCAAAGACTAGAAGATCGCAAAAGTTATGAAACAAAGAATCATAAGAATATATAGTTGAAGATGTGGACAACACCATACATCTTTATCTTTTAGAGACAGGGGTAAAGGGCCAAGGCAAAATCCAAAAAAATTAAAAATTAAAAATATCCTTATAACCATTCATTTTGACGGTATGTATATAATTAATTAGTGTGCTGGAAAATAGATTCCATATAAGTACGTTTGGAATTGCTAATAATCATTTTTTGTCAAAATAAAGTGAAAGTGTACTTGATAAATTGATGATAAAAAAAATCTATCGGTCAATTGTATCACAACATCAAAACATGTCTAGCTCAGTGGTAAGATAACATCCTAGGGAGTCAGTGGATGGTATCCCTGACCACCCGGGTTCGAACCTTGCGGTGCGCATGTGGAGATATCCAGATCATGGTCCTGCCACTCAGTGGTACCCTTAATTGAGCTAGGTCGTGGTCGACGGGGATTAATCGGGTGACACCCTTAAGTAGGAGCCTGAATACCCCGGGAAAGAGTGTGTGTGTGTGTGTTACCTTGCCTTTCAAAAAAATTGTACCACAACACTCCTAAATTCCAAAAGTAAAAAGTCTGACAGTAGGCCTTCCGTGTATACTAATAGATAATGGGAATCGAGAATTGCCCTTTTATGTTTACAGAATATGGAAAGTGCTTTATATAGTTGACATTTTATCTTTCTTTTAGCAGTCAATAACAAAGGTTTACCGTGGAAAATACGTGCAAATTTATAAGTCTTTACCTCATGATTTTCAATATGCGGGTACATTTTTTTTAATCTTAGGTGTTCAGATCAATTTATATGCATGTTAGTTAATCTTATGGGATTTTAAAGATAACAGTTAGAAAATTAGTTCTCAATGGTTTTCAATAGACTGGAACTAGCAACTTATGATTCATTTACATATGAAGAGTATATGCCCAACACCACTCATTAACTAATCATCTACAACAAAACACCTATTTTTGGATTTTGTCATATTACACCGGGGCTAGGGAACTCCTAAATCTTTTGTTTAGAACATTAAATCTTTATAACGTGTAGACTGTGTGAATGGAATATAAGATTTGTAATTTTTCCACCAATAAAAGGACCTGTATGATGAGTCATACATGTAGACCGATAACTCTAGTTTATCATTTTGGGTATGTGGGAGTCTTTTGGGACACAATTTATATGTACATCCTTTGATGCTGATGCGATAAACTCAAAAAATTTGCGATGGGTAATGTAATTGTTTTGACATTTTTATATGTACGTGTCACTTGACAAATCACTACGGCAACAATCTACGATGTCTTATAACTATGTTTCTCGTTTATAACATATAGTTTTTGCATGTATTTCTCAATCCATCCAGTATGCACGATGTATTGGCACCCATACCCGTTTGGCATAATGAAACAAAAATTTGTTTTTGTGCTCCTTTTGTTGTTGGTTTTCACACTTCCCAAGTATAATTATACAACTCCTTCCACTTAAATTTCACTCAATCTCTTTATTTATAAATAAATAATAAATTAATAAAAATATATTCTTATTTATGCAATCTAAAATCTATATAAACATTTAGCCCATAAATGGCGTTGTTACGTATGTTTCAACCTTTGTTTGTATAACTCTACGAACCTATTTGACTTGTTAACTCGTAACTCATCACTAAACAAATGGGGAGCTTTTGACCATCTACAGATTTGTAGTTTTACTTTTATATTTCTATCTTACTGAAAAAATCCTCTTATTAAGTAAGAGGCACTAAACGCCCCCTTAATTGGTACTTAGCATAAATGCATACACTTACAAAAGTCAACAATTTTTAGTGCATGTTATTTACAAACACCCTCTTAATTGATACTTAGTTATTTGATACTTGGCATATATATTTGTTTGAAAGATTTTATTTCACATTCTATTGATGTAAAAATTAACATAATCATCACAAAATATTGATGTTATTTACTTTATTAAATATTTCATTATTTCTAATGATTATGTATCAAATTAATATTTTTTTAATATGATATAGAGTTTGCATTCCAAGTCAACAACGCTAAATAAAGAAAAACTTAAATCTTCAACTTTAGTTGATGTATCTATCATCATCATTTTTCAACCATTAAATTTACTACTTTTGTTTTCTTCCACAAATAAAAATATTATAAAATGTGATTATAACATCAGTAAATTTCAAATGTGGTCCAACAAAGTCTCTCTCTGCATATTTTCTTCCATGTATTTAAAAAAAACTAATTCAACAAAAAGGAGATTCATTTGCTCATTGAGGGGAAGACTTTATGTTGAGAGGTTTCTCTAGATGTTTATTAAAGAAAAGATTGGATCATGGTTGCAAACTACACCTTAATAACCCCACCCAATTAGCATGATATGGATCATGACCACACCAGTTCCAATCTTACATGTCGCAGGGATTGTTTATTAAATACTTATCGGGTAAATGTTTTATTGTGCACAACAGTCTCTTACTTTTTGGGCAATATTCTTGGTCATCAAAATGGATTGACAGTAAGTGTTTGTAACTCGGTAAGCGCTTATTGGATAAGAGTGATCATCAGCCTCACTTAGCGGGTAAGACTCCCGATCCTTGTGTTCTATTTTATCGGATAAGATTGTCGATCTTTGTTATGTTTACTCGATATGATAATTGAACCGGCAAACACTTACCAAGGAAAGTATTTAGTTAGTAAACGTCCCCATAGTGTTTTGAGTTGGGACCGGCAACAAATAGGGTATAGGTTGGTTAAAAGCAATGTTTTGAAGGGCTCGTCGTGAAATTTGTCGTGGGGCTCAAGGCTAATGCCTGACATTATGTTAAGCATGTGACACGCCGTGACCCTATGCATAGTTTTTGTAACGTGTTGTTTGATTTTTTTACATTTTTAGTGTTTTACTATTTAGTTTTTTTAAGTGTATAACCTAATTTAAATTGTTTAATATCATTAATTAGTTGAGTAATAGTAAAAACATAATATCTATATAATTATATATATGATATACAAATTTATTGTTACAAGTCTCGTCTTGAAAGATGTCATGTCATCATTGTGACTTCTAAGACTTGTTATAAATCCTAAACACTAGTAACAATGATAAAAACATACAATTTGTTATAAAAATATACCATGATGCAATTTGTTATAAAAAATTTAATTACATAATGATTATAAATTTAAATAATTTTATTATAAAAAACGTTCATACATAATTTCTTTTTAATACACGAAAAAACATACAAGTTTGAAAAAAAATTGATGATAGAACTGTGTTTTGCTGACGGTTTTTTTAATAAAAAAGTTAGTTTCGCCTCGTTTCAAGGCTATATGGACAAATTTATGATCAGACACGCCTTGTCTACAGCTTTATGGACAAACTTTTTATAGCAACCTAACAAATCAAAGTTAATAAAACTTGTGAACTAAAACTAATGTTATATTAATATATGTAAATTTGAACAAAAATATTATTACAAAACAAACGTATGATGAGGCAATTAACCAAAATGAAACTACACACGATTATATCACAGAATGGATGCATGATGAAATGAAACCGTATTAATTATTCAAAAACCGTAGGCTATTTACAATTACCATAAACAAAAATAGGAGAGCTGAATCAAAAGCAATGATGCAATAAAAGTTAAATATAATTTTGCAATCTAAAGACTAGCAGTCAACATAACACATAAATTAGTCTCAAACTCTCCCATTCAACAAATATACAGTTTTAAGTCCAGGTCTAAACATAATTTATAATTTATGCACAAAACACACACACACACACAGCTTCTTCCTCCCAATCCAAAAATAAACCCTGTGGTTCCATTTTTTGGTTGTAGGAGAGCTTATATATATATATATATATATATATATATATCTTTTGATCTAAACAGTATATATAGTACGACATTAATAATTAAGAATACGAAACTGCACCTATCTTTCTCCATATATAGCTTTTGAGGCTGGTACTGGAGAGATATAATGGATCCATTGACACACTAATTGGCTGTGTTTCGACTACATTTGCAAAGTCCAAGTAACAGTTAATGTATGCTCCATCTTCATGCATAATACATGTATAGGCTGTTTGAAGCAGCACACGCGATCGAGTTTTCATTAGGGTGCCATGCAAGGTGGAGCAACTTTGTTGACAAGTCAAAAGTGTTTCCGTTTATGTCAACTCCTCCCGAGTTATAATCCGATCCTTCTGAATCAGAAATCATCAAAAAAATTAGGCACTTCGATGTGAATTATGGACATAGTTTATGACTATATGCACTTATGCAGGCCAATAGTCATCCTAAATTTGGTGTAAAAAATCAGGCACGAATGAAATAATTGTCGGTAGAAATGATGTACATACCACGCTTGTTAACGCCATGTGAATGGTTTCCCGGGGATCTTAAGAATCTTGGGGGGGTCTGGATTTGTCTCCTGTTCGTTCATTACAAACATAATGAACATGAAATACAATATTTATAAGTTTGAGAAATGAGCACAAGTAAATGTCTAATTCACATTTGCCACTAATACCTTGCAGGATTCTTGGTTGCCTCTAAAGTTGTTGCTTCTGAGCTGCCCTCAGAACAACCAAACACACGAAACGTATTGCTGGATTACAAATCATAGTTAGTATAACATGGAATGTTCAAATACATGGCACAAAGGGTTCCAATTAATCTCAAGCACGTATAGCTGTAATTAAAACTGGAGTGACCGTTTAAAAAACAAACCAGATTTTGGAGGCAGATAATAGATATATAAAGTGGGTAAGTATTAAAATCAGGAACTAACAATCAAGAAAGTGCAAGTCAGACCTGTATGAACCAGTTGCAACCCGCTGTCCATCTCCACTCAGACAACACTCAAACTTATCGAAGATGGAATCATTTTCATATAAATCACACAGCTGAAAGAAAGACAAAGAATGAGACCTTAATTCATAAAGTGGATATTTTGTTAAGCTACTACAGTTCTATTAAACATTAAAAGGAGCCATGTGAAAGATTTGTTACCTTGGGTCTCAAATGTTCATGCACCTGGAAAGTTGCAACTGGGCCAGAACCCATGTTTATATCCCACAGCTGACAAACAAGAATGAAAACCAACTATGAGTACTGGTTAGGCCTACGAGTGTTTCACCGAAACATTTGAGCAATCATGCATGAGTTCAGTGCAAACATAATTATAAACAAATAGCAGTATATTGTTCCACTACTTGTGTATATGCATACATAAGAAATCTTCCTCACCAAACCACCATATTATTCCAAACATTATCAGAGATCAACAATCATCTATGGGACTTGAATTCTTCTTAGTCATTTACTGTTAGTAATCAGAGGTTGTTTACTCACACCCCAGGAATGCATTCCCTATGGGTACCATTTCAGATAATAAGAATCAACAATGGAGCATCGTCTGCAAACCCAATGGTGAAGGATCTCAACCTTGGTAAGATGGTTCATTTTACCCACAACCCCTCTGCACCAATCCCATATACGAGTACTTCTTGCAAGTAATTGCATTGATCAGTTGTAAACTAATGGCGCATGTATAGTCTTTCCACCCTGAACATCATGTTACAGGTAAACTTATGCATGTGTGTATATATATGAATCAGTCAGTTGCTTTCATACTTAAAAACAAAATATTACAGTAATCTTAAAGGAAAAAAGCACACTCATGGAATATTTAGAAAGTACCTTAAGGTTCATGTAGTCACGACTTAGTATATACCTACCCCCCTTTGCAAACTTTATATCAGAAATTGAGGATATAATATCTGTGAAAAAAGATTTTGAACCAGGAGGCTCATTTTCTTCAAACCTGTAGCAGTACATGAACAATTTCAAATACAAGTTAAAAAGAAGTATTTTCTTCTTCCCAGAAAGAAAACAACTTCATCCGTGAATGCAGTACATGTAGCCAATGCACTTACAATTTGCTATGAGTGTCACATAAAGCTGATTGCCGCAAATCAAGAAGCCTTATTGAGCCTTTTGAGCTACTATATGCCAACATATTACAGTGTGAAGGATGAAATTCTGCTGAAGTTATTACCTCTGCAGCCACAAATATAAACAAGTGTTAAAAAGTAAAAACTCCGGATCACTTAATGATTCCAGGTGCTCTGTTTTTTATGTGCTTACAACAAGACAAATTGCATTCTCTCTCTTGCAAGGGAAGGGAAAAGAAGGTGAAGAGACCTAGTGCTAAAGTTTACAGCACTAGACCACAAGAGGCCCCAGAAAGAGGCATTAAACCCAATACGCACAAACACTACAAAAGTACAAATGAATTCAAGCCTCGGTACATCTCTCTATTCTGGACAAAATATGGCCAAATTTCTTATGATGGAGCATTACAAATGAACTCAAGCCTCAGTATGTCTTACAACCCAACCTAAATAAAAGTTTTAAGAAAAGAGCATGATACCATGGTCAATTTTCAACAGAAGCTCTTACTAAAAGATTTTGATCAGTAAAATTAGTTCCATATCTAAATAAAAAAACTGAATATGCCCAAGAGTACCTAAAACGACCAAATTTCTTACAGCACTCACTTTTTTATAAGAATAAATATGTGCAAGCTAGATTTAAATACAAAGAAACCGTTATAATTCATATCTACCGGTTAAATCCTCCATGTTTGCAGGCTTCACGTCAACAATGTTAAAACTCTGACTGCTAATTTCCATGTTCCAAAGGTTTATACGTAGATCATCAGCTGATATAAATGTTTCACCGTCACTACAGAACGGAAAAAAGCCAAAGTTACTTCCCATAAATACCATAGATGTAAAGAAGAATGCAACACACCGGAGAATAAAAGGCCTACATCCAATATTTATGCTTAGAAAAGACAGTTAGACGGTTGATTTCTCAATCCATGTCTTGCTGATAAGCAAAAAAAACAATTCTGTTATTTTTTTTTCAAGATTCCATCATGTCCACAGGACTAGTGCAAAGTATGAACGGTAACACATGAATGAAATGGAGAGCCAGTCATATCATATCAGAGCACACCTGTTATTTGAGATGGAATTAATATGATAGTCATGGGCATGAGCATATGTTCTTCGACATCTAGCTAAAAGGCTGGTTTCATGACTGGTTACCTGAATATGACAGATGGAAATTAAGATGAAAAAGATTAAATAATTAAGTAATGGAAATAATAAATCAATCATGCGGAGTAGAACTACCATAGGTAAACGTAAAGAAGTAATTCCTCCAGGCAGGAACGAAAGATTGTTGCTCCTACAACTCATGGGATTGTCGATACATCCTCCATTTACAGGACATGCTTTGAATGAAGTAGGTACATTTGAACTACTAATAAAACCATTGCTCATAGGTCTTGAAGGCTCTACATTCAAGTTGCTTATCTGTTTGATCTTCTTTTCTTCGACCTGGTCAAAAAATAGAAGAAAATTAGCATATACCAAAGCTTATTTTTATGATTAGCAGCTTTGAAATACCAATAATACCAACAGTTGTTGGTTACGATATCACCTAATTTTCTTCCATGGAATTAACCTTTACATGATGAATCACAGAGAGATGGTAGAAAATAGTATCCATTTTTTAAAATTCTTACCTTCCAGAACTTTATGGTTTTATCATTGGTAGATAGCAAAAACATGGCACTGTTAGCTGTTTGACACCATCTGATCTTGTTGATTTTCTCCTCGATTTCCAAACTCTTTAGATAGTCAAACTGAACTCACAAGCATGAATGGGAGAATAAATATACATGATCCATGAAAAAAGTTGAAACAAAATGAACAGTAAAACAAGAACCAGAAGGAGTCTTTTTTTTTAAATATTTAGACAATAGAGAACCTCTGGCTCATGACTCTGGAATTCAGTTTTATAGCGAAATTCAGGGTGTCGGCTGCTGGAACAATCCATTCCCTCTAGAACTCTTCTATGAGCACCATGCTATTTTATACATGTTCATGTTACAATATGGTCATCAGTAAGCAATCTTGAGCTTTAAATCACATTAAGTCAGGAAGAATAATTGTAAATGAATTTCAAAAAAGATAGTCAACCAGCATACCTCTACTGTGTCAGTTTTTTCGAACAAAACCACACGACCCCCACGATCTCCAGTTGCAAGATGGTTCCCAGTTTTATCAAATTCTATTGCTGAAATGATATCAACTGCAGTGAAAGCATTTGAAATGTAGTTAGTAAGCTACATTAGTACAAGGATTGCAAATAAGTATAGGTTACAGAAGATATAGAAGTTTGTTGCATTTGGTTGGACTTGGCAAACCAGGTCACAATTGGGGCTTCACCGGTGCAATGTCCCTCTTCCCTCCTCTAGTTTATGATCGGATTTAAAGGACATATAATACAGTGTGTATTTGGAATATGTTGATGCATGGGATAAATTATTGTTTCTTAAATACAACAAATTGATGGATGACCACCTAAGTTTCTAATTTTAGTTTCAAAACCACAGATGCCACAGCTTTCCTCTCACCTTACATTCACAAACAAAGATGAAAAACTGAAAACATTCCAAGTTTGTTCAATAGTGCATATTGTCTAATAGGATGTCTTCTCATCTAGTAAATCACGGATTTCATGTCACGCATAATGCATGCTAATATTGTCATGTCACTTATTGGTTTTAATAAACAAATGATAGACACTATAATGTCACTATCATTATGTTAGCGGCCATAGTCAACAAACACACTGCAACAATTTCTAGAATAGAACCCCATGATAGAATATAGATTTCTACGCCATAAGATGGCTTAAATTGTAGGTGCATAAAACCACAGATAAGGTATCTTATGATCAGTTTGTTTCCACAGTTTTATTTTTTCACTTTTGATTCCTGTGACTTTTCCCCAAATTAGGTAGGCTATAAGAACCTTTCATACTGAAAAGGTCTTCAGAGGACCAGTATTGTAAGAGTCTATAGCTTTCTTGTACACTAAAAATTCTATCAGACAAGCAATATCCTGCTTCAATTACTGGTTGATAATTTACTTTGTTTATAAATTATAGCCTACATCCATATTTGTGTCTAGTTTTCTTGTTAATTAACTCATACACACTTAAAATGACAGTGGGTGATTAAACACTTTCACCTATTACAAGAAGATTGAACCGAATGCAAATATAAACATGTCCAGCTGATATATTTTACTCGGGATAAACATATTAACACGATGTTCTGGCCTAAATATCAGAATTCCATCATATAAAACTCAAAAAGTCTGTACTTTCAGTTTACTCCCTGCATTCTGTAAAAATAGATACATAATTCAGTTTTGGAGGCCAAATTCCCTTACCTTCAACTTCAGATCATCAAACAAAAGGTATAACACATTGTATATACATGCAACAAAATCCATCATCAATCAATCTAGACATCAAAATGTTTCTGTTTTTATGCAACATTAAGCAAAAGTCACCACCTGAACACACTAAAATTAGATATTAAATACACCAAACTTGTATATGCAACGCAATACAGCAAAGATTAACAGATAGATATCAATCTAGTATGATCTCAAAATTAGATGACGATTATTAAAAATAGAATAAATAACCATCGAGGAAATGTTACTGTACCTTCTTGAACCTCTTCTCCTGCTGCACGCTCACCAAAAACCTGAGAGAATTTCCACTCTAAGCCATCTGGATTCATAGCCGCATCACCCTCACCGTCCATTTCGAAAACTTGAGAAACAATAATCGACGACTGAAAATCAACCTGATTGTTGCTGAAATGCAAAACCTGGAGTTTATCCGTTGATCAAACACTGGAAACGATTTCTAGACAGTAATCCGCATTTCCCTTTGGCTTAATCGGACATCAATTTGGAGAATTTACAGTGAGTAGCTGTATAAAAACCTCAAGAACGCATAGAGTATGAAGTAAAGAAGATAGATAATCTATATTTGGAATCGATTCGACGACGATTGAATAGAGATTTTTCACCCAATCTCGGTATTCTATTTATCTCGTATTCTTGCTCTTATTTGGCAAATGGAATCTCTCCCCCTCCCCGAAACCAACACTTTAGTCCCGATGCCATTTCTCAATTCAATCCCACCGAGGTCTATAAATAAAATAAACAATTCATCCTTTCTTTATTTTTCTTTTTTCTTCGGAAAAAATAGATAAGTATAAATTGTATCAAAACTTAAACATTTAATTTCTATTTTAAAAACATACGTACAGTTATAAAAACGTTAACTTTATTTGAATAACATATCAAGGACTAAAAATCTTATATGGTAAGAATCAAGGGTCTTTATTTTATCAACAAAGGTGACGATTTTTACCTGAATGATTTTATGGGGTAAATTTTTATATTCGATACTGTTTTGATGAACTAAATTTTTATCAGATAAGGTATGAATGTTATACTTTTACTTATAAGTGTTAAGTGCTTAACCATGTATAATATTTGTAAGTCGTATTAGATGGGAAGAAAAATATGCAAACATAATTTTTTTCATATAAATATATTTAATATATAATATCCAACAAATTAAATTATATAATACATAACGTAGTAGTTTTGTAATTTACCTATCTATTTTTGTTACATTTAGATGGGTAAACAAATCGGGTTTTTTTTATCTCCCTCGGTCTCCTCTCATTCTAGTCAAATGTGTGACAATGATTTCATTTTGTCATGTGTCTTCTTGTGTCAAATAGCATATTATGAATTACATACCAATTTTACTTTAGCAACATCCTTTTCATACGAGCGATATATCATTCTATAAATTTGGTCCTTGTGGTTTGTCAAAAATAATATTTTTATATCTTTAAAATTTTGAAATTACAAAATGGTAACCATGGTTTGTAAAAGCGTCCGAATATGGTCTCTTTCTCTGGTGACCGCTAAATGAGGGGTATTTTTTTATTTTTATCCTCCATCTAATCAAAACCACAAGAACCAAATCATATCAATTTTGATTGGTTAAAATACAAAAAAATCGATAAAATAACAAAAATGCCCTTTGTTTAACAAAATTTTGTAACATACTTTAGAAGGATGGACCAAATGCAGACGTTTTTTTTTTGTTTTTACTAATCACAATGATTATCTTGTAATTTTAAAATATAAACCAAATCTATAGTTTACTCTATAATACATGATGATATTTTCATCTACAATTAATCTATCAACCAATATAAATGATAATTTCTAGTGAAAAAATGATAAAGAAAAAACATCTCAGAAAAATATTAACATCCAAATGATAACTAACATAGTAATATTTCATAATAAATAAGGCATACAAATATAAACTTATTAGTATGGGAAAAGGTTCAAATGAGAACACTTTTATTTTATGAGAACGTGAGAACGTTTTTTTACTAAAGAAAATCACATGTGATAATATTATGATCGCATTTGATACTAAATCAGAGATGTGAAAGACTTTTTGGCACGATCTAGGTCGCGGGCCAAGTCGACCTTAAACCATTAAGACCCGCACATTTTTTTTTATCACATGTGATAAGGGTGTTCTTGATGTGATACTATAATTCATCAAGATCATCACATGTGATACTAAATGATAGATGCACACAACCTTTGGCACGACCTAAGTGGCAGGACACGTCGTCCGCACACCACCAGGTCCCCTCACGTGTATTATCACATGTGATAAGGGTGTTTTCACGTTCTCGTAAAATTAAAGTGTTCTCATTTGAACCTCCATCTACTAATATAACTAATAAAATAAATACGTAATTAAGGTGTGCAAATATGTTAGTCCATTGTTTATATAGATTTTTGTCTTTGTATTTTTTGTATTGGTATTATACATATAATTGGATATTATATAGTATGAAATATTTATGTTATTTTTTACTTCTTTATTTATAGGTCAATTCTGAAATATTATATACTTAGATTTTTTCTGGAACATACATTTTGAAATTTTTAGAAAATAACAGATGTAATATTATGGCTTGTAAGTTGTAACTAATATTTCAAAAATAATTTTTCATAGGACGTCTTTTTGAAAACAATATTTCAAACTTTTGAAATAGAAAATAGATATGCCTAGATCATATCCTCTCATACCCTACTTCAATCCTGAATGCAATTATTAGGTGTGTTGGGTTCATGAAAACAATAGTTTCATTCGTTAAGATGGTGTGCTCCGTCTATTTTAATAAGGTTTTATGTACACATGAAGTTAGTTGTCTGATATGCATTGTGTCACTGTGTGTGTTCGATTTCAAGTCTAGCCTCCCTATTTGACCTTTTTTTTTTTTCCATTTAGTGTTTTATTAATTTTATTCATGTGACACCCTCCTTAAATGATCTCTTGTCTTCTCCATCACTATGGTCTTATTCGATGATTGAGGTATGTGATATTTGATTGGTGGAGGTATCTTTTGATAGTCTAATTCAACCATTTTATGTTTATTAATCATAAAACACTTGAACAAAATAAAAAGATGTCCAAATTTTAAATCGTTATATATGTTCAGGACCTCGGCCTCGGGTGACAGCACGCACAATGAGATCTTCTCTTTCTTTTAACAACATGAGAATGATGCATTTCGATTCAGTTAAAAAAATATTCATATTTGCTTAAAAATTGTACATCTCTATAGAACACAAAGTGGTGCAATGCAAAAGCAACTTTGACATATAAAAAAATATGTTTCATGTTATCTTAATTACATTACAAAAGGAACATATCTATTTATTACACACTTTTTGAACATAAAATGATCAGATGTAAATGATATATGTATCATAACTTATTTAATCCAATCATTTATATTTAATCCCTGAATTAAGTAAGAAAAGGAAAAATATTTAATTGGTTAAATAGATAATTCAATAAACTCATCAAGTAATATATAAAATCTAAAACATTAATTACTGATTAAATTATATTTTAATGTTAAATTTATGTGTATATATGTTAGTTAATTTTAAAAATAAGATATTTTAGAAAAACTAGGTTGACAAATACATTTATTTTGTATTTTTATTTAAAAACCTTGTACAATTCAAATTCCGGCCGTTGGGGAAATAAGCCCCAAAACTTCCCTCGTTCATACTTCTTCATAGCTTGCCATATTAGGGTTTTAGCCATTGCTTTTGCCATAGCTATCACACCTCAAATTTCCAGGTTCTTCACAATTCAAGTTGTATTTACACTCCAATTCTTGCAAATTTTGCTTTGAATCGCTGTCCGATCGTTCTAAATAGAGCATGAAGTTGCAAACCCTCAATTCACCATTGCTTGAAAACTTGGAACCCATGTTAAACGAATCAATCTACCACTTTCTAGTCGAGTTTCAGAAAGGTAGAACTGATTTCTCAGAACTCAGCTCGATTTTCTTTCGTTTGATCCAGACGATGACAGACCCACCGCTTGAATTCATCTGGTTTTATTCTGCACTCACATTCCACTCCGCTAAATTAACTACCTTAAGAGATTCACACAACTTTTTGTTGTCTGTTAAAGACTTGTTTCACTCGTTGGTTTCCTTTCGAAACCCCTCTGGTAGCAGTTCATTGAAGCAAGTGTCTCTTCTCGCCCCAGTTGTATACCAATTAGTTAACTTTAAGTTTGAAATTTCTAGCTTTAAATCAGAGTTCGAGGGTTTAGTGGATGCAATAGTTAGTCACATCGTTTTATGTTGTAATAACGAATTGGAAGACCAAGAGGTTGCGGTTGGTAAATCAACTGTGAGTTGGATTGGTCTAGTGCCAGTTTGGATCGCCGATCAGGTTGCGGAGAATCGAGGCTGCGTAGATGGTCTGCAGCTGTTTTTACCTCTTTCAACCGAAGATATTTGCCGTGGAATTGGTGGTGATTGTGGGATGGCTTACCTTGCTGGGGTTGTTATGATGGAGTCCTTTTTGTTGAGGTTGTGTCTGATGTTTGATCCAGGAGCTTCACGGAAGGAATTGCATAAGGATGTGAAGAGTCATGCTGCTCAGATCATCAAGGGGTTCAAGAAGAATTCAATCTTTTTAGGTGAGAATTTACATGATCCTTTACGACATATTTCTCGTAAGATGTTAAAAAATCGATGATATCTTTGTTTGGATAGTTGTATATGACCATATGCATACAACCGTTGTTGCCTTATTACATGGTGTAGCATTAGATTCTTTTACTGTTGATAGTTACCACAAAGGTTACAGTAATTCAGTAAAGATTGATCGCCTTCTAATGTCTTCAATGAGGTTCAATGTGATTCATGGAGGCCGAAGTTGCTAATTTGATTCGAATGTGCATGTTTGACATAGAAGAAACCTAACAAAAATATCTTGCGCTACATAGTATTCAAATTCTGTAACTGCATTAGACTTTTGTTAGCATTTACTACATGTAGAACATTGTTAGTCTCAAAGGTGTTAAGTCATAGTCACCACACTAGCTTCTATTATGCAAAATCTTGTTCTACTAGAAAACAGGCTGAATTAATTGACACCAAACTTTAGGCTTTTTGTAAGCGTTTGACTAAGAGACAGTGCTTGAATGAACTGTGAATGTGCTAACAATGATTTGAGGTGGTCTTTCCCCTGCAAGTGATGAGTTCACATATATATGAGATTGATTTGGGGTGTCGAAATATTTAACGCTCAGAGATTTTTCTGTTGAGGCTGTGTATGAAATTTGTCATCGGGTTCCTAAACGTTATTTAGACCGGCTTTTAAGGCAATAACAGGATTTGCTAAATGGCTGTAAGTTGGGCATTACTTCAAAGAGGACTTTCTAGTCTCTTTCTGCCTACAACAATATCATATACATAATGATCTAAATGAGTCAAAACTTACTTGTTGGAGTTGTATGAAATTTCTGGAGTTTGTTATGTATATAACCATTGAAAAGAACCATGTTAGTTTTCAAGTAACTTCCTAGACATGGATACATTCTATGGAAGGTGCCACTCCCAACCATTATTTGACCTTCCCATTATAAGCCATTAGATATCTTAAAAGCACAATTTGCCCTAAATGTATCTTGCTTCTTCCATGGGAATCAAATGGCCAATTACCTCAATTAGAAACACTTTATTTTTTTTTTGGGGGGGGGGGGGTCATAGAATGGTTTCCACATGTCACTTTTCTATGTTAATTTCTGTCAGTTATAGTTTCTGATCTATTCTATCAACTCTCAGTTATGCTTTTCAAGGTGCTGCTGGAACCAAGGTTGCCTGTTGCAGAGCTATTGGTCAGTTCTTCTATACCATGGACTTATTATCTAGTCATACTACACCGGATGCCCGTATGATATATATATATATATATATATAGGGACGGGTTCAAATGAGAACTCAAATTTGGTTGTGAACTTGAGAACAAATGAGAGCGCGACACCTGTCATATTCAGACTGAATAATCAAAGAAATATTCAGACCGAATAAAACAGATATAGTGTTTATTCAGTCTGAATAATGCTTATTGAGACTGAATAAGCATTATTCAGACTGAATAAACACTATATTCAGTTTTATTCGGTCTGAATATTTCTTTGATTATTCGGTCTGAATAATCTACATTCAGATACGTGTCGTGCTCATTTGTCCTCACGTTCACAACCAAATTTGAGTTCGCATTTGAACTTTCCTCTCTCTCTCTCTCTCTCTATATATATATATCTACAGCCATAGAGTACAACCCACATGGCAAGACTGCTAGGATATGGTTACTAATATACTCCTGATATGTTTACAGAGCACGACTGATGAACTCCTCCTGAGGCGACTACTTTTTGATGTTGCATTGGATTTTGGGTGCTTTCTGAGTTGTGATACCTCATCTTGGCTCTCGGATGATCAGTACAAAGAGATTATCATCTTATGGTTGTTTGTCACAAACTCAGGGTGGCAGTTTGCAAGGTAAGACGTAATTGATGACACTATTAGTCATATCACATATGTATAAAATATTGTTCAACTGTTGAATATATTGGAGTCTTTTGGGTCAAAATCTACACTTGGATGATGCTGAAAATGCCATTCAATTGTAAATTATTTTAACAAATGTTTGATTATAAGCTAAATGCCTTTTACATAATAGTGGAATCTTGTGGACCGGAATCTACAAGACTGTGCATGTTTTACTAATATTTGGACATTGTCTAAAATACCCTTCAATTATGTAATAATTTAATAGAACGATTGAGCATTGGTTAAATGTCTAAAATACCTCTCATTATGATTTATGACATAATAGTGTTGAAACTTGAAAGTGTTATGGACCAGGATCTACAATATGGAGTACATTTTACATAATTAGGCAATGCTAAAATACTCTTCTATTATCAAATATTTTAATGAAAATGTTTGATTATCTGGTTGAGTTTCTATAACCCTTTGTGACCTAAAATTTACAAGATGAAAAATATAATCCACAATTAGTTGGATAATGTGTAAAATACCCTTAAATGATGAAAACTTTCAATACATTATTTGCCAAATGTCTATAATACCCTTGAGTTACTAGAACTGTTCGACAGTTTCTTCTATGAAACATTATAAGGAAATGTTCCACTATTAGTACAAATGTCACATATAATGGCGGAATCTTGTGGACTAACAATGATAAACCGATGTATATTATATAAAAAATTGGATTCTGTAGTTTGTACCATGACCCGTAATCTTCGTTTTGGTTGCAGTGAAAATGGTGACCATGCCGGAGCTGATTGTTATCTCAACGCCTTTTTGGCGTCTCAGATGGCCGGTCAGATAATTTCTTGGGTCACCGATGGAACAAGTACAAAACCAACCGCACCTCATAATTCCTCCCCAAGGGAGCTTATCGGTATGATGTTTTTTTGTAACTTGCTCATTCTTATATACGTGGTGATATGGCTTCATGTGATTGGTGGTCAAGATGGGGGCATTTATTTTCCTTTTTCTTGTATCTAATTAGTTGGCAATTCACAAATGCAGGCTGGCTATTGGTTATGGAAAAGCAGGGAATTAAAATATGTAATCACAGCATCTCCGAATTACACGAAAAGTCTGTTAAATATAAGCCGGTTGGAAATGAACACGAAGCGAAAGATGGGGAAACTATGGTTGAGGATGCACCCGTAAGGATCAACGGGAGAAGAAAACGCGATAGCATGGGGGAGGTACAAAAGCAGATCAAGTTTATAAAGTGCTGTCACGAGAATCTGGGCGGGGAGGACGGTTTTTTTGGTAAAAATGAAGTCGGAAACTCGGTTTCCGATCAGGAGATGGTAGATATGGTCCGGTGAGACAATCGGTTGCATTGGCAGTTGTACGATGTGCTAAAAATGTTAATTGCTGAAAACATATTGGTTTAAAGTAAGTAAATTTGATAGAGCTGAATTAAAGCAGTTATGGTCCGTTTGTTAGCAGCTTAAAGAGCTTAATGGCATTTGCAGCTTATTTGGTCAACTACACGTGACTGTTTGGTAATGGCTTAATGATATAGAAAGTGACTTATTCCATAAGCTTATATGGGGGAGGTCTATGTAGAAAGCCAAAAAAATTCCAAACTCACCTCTCCCAATTAAAAAAACACGCTCTTTTCATTTATGAAAAACTGAACCAAATAAAAATCTTCTCAATCTATATTGTCGTATTAATCCAAACAAACAATTTTATATTTATTGAAAACTAGCCAAACAGTTTGTTTTGATTCTGGACTTGGGTTTGGATGGTGGTCCAAAATGATGTGAAAGTAATTGGTTCACATGATGTTCCTGCGGTTCGAGCGTTGAACATAAACAGCCCAATTGAAACGGAACCTTCATATTAAATAACAAGTGCTACTTGCCAAAACTCAAACCTTGCCCAAAAGTCTGAATACTAATAACTACTACTATCTTATAAAATAATTTTTATGGAAATTTAAAAAGAAATCTAAATATCAAGAATATAATATTTACAAAGAATTAAGTAAAAGATTTAATATAAAAAAGTCCCCTTTAGTTTTGACAGGTTACTTTTAAGGAATTTGAATTTCGTATAAAGACCTTAATAATTTTTTTATGTTTAAGGTTCGAAATAGAATTGAATTTTATTTCTTATTGATAATCTATAAAAATAATTAAATTACATTTTATTAATTAAATATTATACAAATAAATGTTTTTAACATGTTTTAAAATATTAATATAAACAAATCTGGTGAAAATACTAACTACCACCCTTCTAAATCCAATGGTTATGGGTTTTCAGTGAAACCTGATACTTTAATTCGGACAATTCCGTACTTCCTTTTAATCCAAATATGAAATTGAAATGAAATTTAATTTTTCTGCAAATTAAATGGCCCTAAGAGATGTTCATATTAATAGTTATTGGCTGAAAATGTGTTCAAACATAGGTGAAGTCCAAGATTTTATTTTAACTATTTGACTTTTTTCTTTCTTGTCCATTTGTATTTTGTAATAAAACTTAAAATGATTAACTAAATCGCTGGAGAATTGGGTAATTAAGGGCGAATTGGGAAAATAAATGTTTGATTTTAATAATTTCACATAATATCATTTTCCCCCTAAAACTCACCGTTTTAAAAATAAATAAAACTAAAACAATTTAATATATTTAGCTATTAAATTTAGGAAAAATTATTATTATATCTATTTTAGAAAATTTTATACCCAAAATATTTGAAATCTCTCTCAACTTATCAAAATAACCAAAAGCTCTGTGAATTCATTAAATGACTCGCAAAATGCATTATTTTCATGGAATACACGAACTCATACACATACACACGGAATCCATCCCGATACATAACTCATAATATGCATTGGATGTTTACTTGCATGTCAGTTATTATTATAATATAACATTTATTTTATTATAATTTCGATTAACTTCAATATTCATCAGGACTGAAAACCAACCTACGAAGTTAATAATTTTCTAAATTAATAAAAGTAATAAATTTCATGTCGACGTTATTAAGCTATGTAAAATGCAATAAAGGCAAATTCGGGTAATGAACTGAAAATGTGTCGGTATTTGACCCTGGTTAGTTTAAAGAGCTGACCATAGTATAGTAATGGGTATTTAACCCTGGTTAGTTTAAAGAGCTGACCATAGTATAGTTATATAGTATAGTAATGGGTATTTAATTAGGAGGGATGACTGGTAGTGGGCCAGATCCCACTCGTGATCTGTACATAAATACAAGAGAATCAAAGGATAGCGTCGGTTGCTCCATTTATTTTATGTTTTCCACACCAATCTTTTTAACTTTTTACTTTGCTCACCATGGTTCAACTCTACTCTCTTTTGCCCTCAATTTCTAATACTTTTACGTAAATGCTACATGCATCTTTTTTTATATGTTAAATCATGTATTAAGAATCTAAAAAGTAAGTTTTACTTTAGGTGTATGTGAGAAAAGAAACTTTAGGGTACATTTAGCCCATCCTTACTTTTATTCATTTATTTATGGTAAAACAAATAATGTTCTTTGTAATTTTATTTTTTTTCCAACCGCATATAAATCATATAATGTACTTGTGATTTATAATCATATCATTCATATTATTTTTGTCAATTCTTAATTCAATTAGTTGATATGAATGGTTAGTTTATGGCAAAATAACGAAAAAAACCTAATGAAAAGAGTTTGGGGAATCCATGTTACAATTTTCCTTCAAAGCCTTTATTTTATATTAACGAGAGATCATTGATTACATATCTTTCGTGAAGAAGTACACATATATGCAATGATAAAAAGATGAGAATATGTGACTTTTTTTCATGAAGTCTAAATACCTCAATTTCTCATATTTACTTGTGCAAATTTATAATGAATATGTAAAAGAGTTTTTCTTTCTCATTATATCATCTTCATTCGAAGGAAATTGGTTGAAAAAACTATTTAATTATTTATAGTATATCTAAAATGATATTAAAGAATGACAGTATAGAAATATTGTGAACAAGACAAGTTGTGTAATGAGCACTTGTGGGTTTGATCATCAAAAACTATGGTATGTGAAACTGAGTTAGCTTATTGACTATCCAAGCGAACTTCAGGCCCAATATGGCTTGACAAGTTTGAGTTGCTTCAGGTTGATTTATGTGATTTTGAGTTGAATTTGAATCTAATAGATTACACTCGGTGATTATGAGCTTAAACGAGTCAATCTTAATTCAAACGTACATAAATAATTATGAACGTTTATACAAGTTAAACTCTATTACGTAAGACTCCACAATTTTTCACAAATCGAGTGGCCTTGGACTCTGGTCAACTCAAAAATACCCTCAAATACATAACTGCAAAAATAAGTAGTTTGACATTAAAATTTTCTAAAAATATAATATACCACAACTTTTTCATGAAATAAGCTTAATAATTACTTCAAAAAAGATATTAGAAAAGGGGGCAATTTGATGAAAAAAAGATCATAGTGGACGGAATAAAAACATTTAAAATCTATAGGGGCTAAAACTGCCATTTTCCGTGTAGTAGGCACACAGCTAGCTCCCTATATATAGGTATAGAGAGAGAAACTCACACACTCCAGTCTCCAGTGCTCAGATAAAGAGACTAGGGAGCCAAAAACGTAGATTCGTATATAAACCAATTGATGCCAAAAAATGGCGGATTCAAACGATTTTGTCGCCATTGACATGGAAACGAGCTCTCCTGATAGAAAGGTTAGAAGATACAATTGAATGTTTATATCATTATATCTGAGGAATTGCTGCATTTATATGTGTACTCTGATTTTTAGTTTAGTTTCGTTGTTAAGGTTTACGTTTCTTTATATATATATATATATGTATACATTATTGAGTGATCTTCAGATACCGGCATCGTTTTCATTGATTGATTGAATAATAGATATCACATTTCAAGGAATCTGTTAAATCTCTTGGGATTTGAACTCGAAATCAATGAGCTATGATCAGTATTATTTATGATAAAGAGTTTCCCGAAGTGAGGCTAGCAATGCTTACTAACATGGTTCATATTGGAATAGTTACTCGAAACGAAATGGAAATAAGTGGAATGTATAATTGAGTATTAAATATGATGAACATTTAATTAAAATCTATACAAAGTAAGAGCAACAGCTATACCAAGATGACTAGAGATGAGGGGTGCGTGGATACGGGGCCTGATAGTAAGTACCTGGATTTAGAAATTCTAAAATATTTATGATATAAAAATGTGTATATACGAGTCTAAAATCAAAAGAGTAGAAGAGAAAAATCTTCCATCTTCATTCATGCACTAAATACATAAAATAAATGCATGTTAAGGTTAACTGGTGATTTTACTTTTAATTATCAAACTAGCAATGTTAAGGAAAAATAAGTAGTTGTAGTTGTTCCTCTTAGCCACAAGGCTTAAGTTTTACTTTATATTAATAGGATATTTAATATAGCTGTCACTTTTACACAATGTAGCTAGAATGTGCCAAGGGGTTAAAACTTAATTAATTGTGTTCTCTTCTTGTTAATCATCATTTGTTTTTAATTAAGGCATTTGTTAATATTCAGATGATGATACCCATCCGTTGTTGTAATTGACTACCAACTGTAAATAAATATTTTGGTTTCTTCGTCTAGCTGTGTGTACTTGGTTTAGTTTTATCGGGAGCCGGAAGGTGTAGTCTACTCTGTAACTATCTGAAGCTTTTATTTAACTTCAAATCTTTGCTTTCTTTTTGGTTGATTTTCTTTAAAAGGTTCAGTAACTTTTAAGTATTTGTTAGATAATGTCTAATCAAGTAAGAAGAGCATCTTATTTTATTGTAAATTTCTTTTTCTTTTCTTTTTCATTTGTTTCAAATTTGGTTTTGGGACAACGCATCTTGAAGTTATTATGAATGAATGAACTCTGCAAAAGCTGAATTGGGCTACACATAATTGTCCTTTTGGTTTAGTGGGCAAAAGTACAGACCTCTTGGCAAATAAAACTTGTTGAAGGGAAGAAATTTTTATTCAATATCATTTTCAGCTTTACGACAATCTGAGCGTCAATTAACTGGTTTTGAATGCTATATATATGGAGTCAAGAAGCATTCTTGTAAGCATGCAATTGTCGTTAAGTAAATGGGATATAATGGAAAATGTCATTGTAGAGAACATGATCATCTTTTATGTCAGATGCTGTCTCTTAATTGGTACATCAAAGTGCTGTACGAATATTCATACACACCTCAATCTTCCTTTTAAGTTTCTCCTTTTTTCCCAGGATTCCCACATGACAAGGTTATAAATGTTCCTTTTCACAGCTTTTCTTGAATATGTAATAATATATATTACTCTGGGAACCTTTTTTAATGTTTGACCTGGGTTGCAATTGCATGCTGTTTGGCCACAAGTTGCCTATCTCTGATTGAATATTAACCGTGAGAAAAAGTAAGATAAGTATACATAAAGCACAAGGAGGAAGTTGTAGGTCGATATTTGCTATTCTGTGAGTCTGTATAAACTTATGCTTGTGGAAGTAATTACTCTAGTACAAAAACACTAACTTTTGAGTCCCAATTGTGCAAGTTTATCCTTATTAAGTTGTATTTGATCCATTCATCTATTCATAGAGAAACTAATACTTCTCAACATTGATTTTTAAATCAATATGTCATTATTATTTGATTTTGATATAATCATGTGCATTAGACATTCTTGTCAGCAAATTATGAATCTGTAATTATAAAGAAAACTGAAAAGTAGTTAAGAAGCTTGTGGCATCAACATAAATAAGTTTTGTTTGAAAAAGTACTGTTCATTTGAAAGATAGTAAGAGAAGATTTGGTGGCTAGTGGCTATCTCCCTTCTTTTTGATCAAACTATGGATATCATTCATTGTAAACGAAAATAGATGTCTCATGTTGTCATTATGTAACTTAATGCCTTCACTACTGTATTCAGGAGCATCTTGTCAAAACTGCCAATGGATTTATTTCTGTTGCCATCTTCGGGGACCCGGATAAGCCAGCTCTGATTACATATCCTGATCTAGCATTAAATTGTAAGTGAACTAGTTCTTCGTACTACTTAAAAGAGCTAAAAGATGTTTTATTCAAACTGATTTGAAGCAATGCATGTGATACCTTATTTGGGTCATGAAGCTGATACTTATTTGCTATTGGATAAGAATTGTGTGAGATACTTGAGGAATATTTATATGATAAATTTTGACAATTTTTTTTAGAGTTTCTTGCTTTAACTTGTTCTTATTGCCTTCAAAATCTCAATTGGGAACAAAATTGAAATTATGGTGTGAAAATCTGGCTTTATAGCAAGTTGAATGAATATAAATTCTAACTCATTGTTAAGGATGAGTTTTATGTGGTTGTTTGTGCAGATATATCCTGTTTCCAAGGGCTGTTCTTATGCCCAGAAGCATTTTCTCTGCTGCTTCATAATTTCTGCATATATCATATTAGTCCTCCGGGCCATGAGGTCAGTAATTGGTAACTTGGCCTTTTATTTTAATCAGTTAAATAAACAGTACCATCAAACCTATAATTTGATAGTTGACATGATGGAAGGATAAATTAGTTGAACAGCATACAACCATCATGCCACATTATATAACATCTCATCGAATGGTAAGTTTGATGGTATGTTTAATGGGCGGAGCTACATATTTATGTCTTAATTATTCTGTGATATTAATTTGTGCATTTATTCATTTGCATCCTGTCTTATCTGGTACTTCCTTTAAGAGTTTTTGCAGTTGGGAGCTGCTGCAGTGTCGTATGATGATCCGGCATTATCTGTTGATGACTTAGCCGATCAGGTTGCCGAGGTTCTTGATTATTTTGGGTAATTTTCAAATTCCAATCTCCAAATTTACTCCCTATTTCAGGCATTTCCAATGTACTCAAACTATGAACATTTTCATGAAGCCTAACCCCTCTACTCTATAACTCTTGTTTTTCATCCTTAAAAAACACTTTTGTTTCCTCATTTTCCCTCTTTTTAAACTGACTGTTGATGTGAAAGAAGTTGATTAAACCCGTGAATCGTTCTTCCAGACTTGGTGCAGTTATGTGCTTGGGGGTAACAGCGGGTGCTTACGTACTTACCCTGTTTGCTGTAAGCTGCTTCTTCCTCATGTATATTAATTGCACCCCATTTAGCCATAAAGAAATGGTCTTGTATGGCTGAGCGAATAAGCCGCTTAGACCAGTAAGTTCATTAAGCTGTACTTACTAATAGATTGGTGGTTTTTTATGGGTATGTTTTGGCAAACAGATAAAATATACACGACGAGTAATTGGTCTCATACTTGTTTCTCCTCTATGCAAAACACCTTCTTGGTCAGAATGGTTGTTTAACAAGGTTAGTTTCTCAATGCACTTGTCATTCCATTCCATCCAGGCCAGTAAATGCCAACCAATTCTTGCTAACAAACTGATTTGCTTTCAGGTCACTTCAAATGTCCTATATTACTATGGGATGTGTGGTTTAGTAAAGGAGCTATTTTTAATGCGTTATTTCAGCAAGGTACAAATATGGTCATTTTTGGTACACCATTATTTGTTAACAACCAACAAATAATTATGTGTTAACAACTTAACTCATAAAGGCTTAATAGAAGAAAAAGAAAAGTAAACAGCCCCTTAATTAGTTGTTAACAAGAAACAGCATGACTGAAATTATCATATATGTTAAATGACAGGAAGTTCGTGGAGGTAGTATAGTTCCAGATTCTGATACAGTTCAATCATGTAGAAAAGTAAGTCCTCCAGTTACTTATGTTTCTAGTTCTACTGCAATGTGTAAATTGGTATACTAAATTCTCTTTTCTGCATGCAGTCGCTCGATGATATGCAGTGTCTTAATGTGCTGAGATTTCTCCAAGCTGTTAATGGGTAATTGAAGTTCTTTTTTGTACATAATGAAAGCGGCCTAAAACAAATTACGAATATATCATCATGTTCAGGAGATCCGACATCACGGAGGGGTTGAAAAGGGTGCAGTGTCGATCTCTGATCTTTGTGGGAGAAAATTCTCCATTTCATTTGGAGTCTCTACAGATGACTTCAAAACTAGATAGAAGATTCAGTGCATTAATAGAGGTATATTATTATATGTTCAATTTATAAAACAAATTAATGGTAACATATATAAGGAGGTTTGATAGCATCTTAACAATGAAAACTGTTGAGAGCATGCACCCCAAATGAACTTTGCGTTTCATATATGAAATGAAACAACACAGGAAAAGTTGTTTGTAATTAAGTTTGTGACATATATACATGATCATTTTTAATATTAGGTTGGAAGATGCGGGTCATTGGTAACGGAGGAGCAACCGGAGGCGATGTTGATGGGGTTGGAATACTTCTTGATGGGATATGGAGTTTATAGAGCATCAGAGTTGAATATAAGCCCAAGAAGCCCGTTAAGCCCGACTTCAATCTGTCCAGAACTTTATAAACCGGAAAGCATGGGTTTGAAGCTAAAGCCTATTAAAACTCGACTTCATCCCAACCAAAAAGCCATGTAAGCAAGGATTAGGAAAAGAAAGGAAAGGAAATGATGAAATTTGACGAATTCTAATACAAATGAAATTAAAGATGCTTGTCTTTTAATAATCAATCTCATTATGCTTTTTAACGTTTTCGAGTATCTTTACTTTAACTTTAATGGTAAGAATGCATAGAAACTCCAACCTTTTTAACGGTCTTTCCTTATTAGATAAAATTAACGGAGTTAGTGACGAGGGACCACTTTCAAAATAAAATAAGAATTACAGGAACGATTTTTAAAGTTATCAAAGTTTAGGTCATACTTTCAAAGATTTCACTAAACTATAAGGACCAAAATTAGAGTTTACCTTTTTTTAATATAAAAATCATTTTAACAATTTATTACACCATATAAATATGTTAATATTGTAATCAAAGCCACTACCAGTTGGGTGACAATAAAAGACTTTTTGGTTGGTTTTACATTATGGATCGTTTGATTAACGTTTATCTGGGTAAGAATCAAAAATCTTATGCGGTAAGAATGAAACAAGAATCAAAAATTTTACCCAGTAGCTAAGAACGATTACTCTTACCATGTTCTGATGTTTTATAGGCCTTAGGCAAGATATAAAAAGCGCTTTCGTTAAGTACGAAAAAAATCTTTAATATATAACTTTTATCATAAAAAATATTGAATTTAAGAAATACTAATAGTTCGTATAAACCGAGTTTCGGAGTATTCCTAGAAGCAAAATTAATGAATAATTATTTCAAATTAATATTATCTATCGTATCATGTTTACGTAGTATCCTCAATCTCTTCCACCGTCAAAAACATCCTATAATATACATTTAATTTATAGATCGACATTAATTTGAGTCACAATGTTGACTATTCTAAGTAACACTCTATTTAAATCAGTATAAGTCAGTTGAGTTTTCATACATCTTAAGTTAATGTTTTCTATCACCGTTTGAAATTTTTAGATTTAAAACAAATTTTTTTGGAAACATCAATCTTATAATAAAAAAACTGATGTTGGTTATACTTGAGATTTTATTCTTGTTTTGAAGATAAGAGAGTACTTAAAATTAATGAACTCAATATGGTTGGTAACTTTTTTTTTTCAAAATGTAGGGTTTCTTAGTTAATAACAAAAAATCTACTAAATTTTAATACAAAAATATAATTTTCATGTGGATGAAATAATCAAAAGAGTTATTGAGGGGTAAATGACGAAGAATGTATCTAGGTTTTCTAGGAAAGTAGTTTTAGATTTTGGTATTAAATAAAAATAATTGAAGAGACTGATACGGTGAATTTATTTACCGCATTTACGTCTAATTTTATAGCTTTTTATTATCTTTTATAATATTTTTAGTATTATATTAGGTAAATAAGATTACTTTTTAGTAGTTAATATATTTTATATGGAATATAAGAAAAATGAATTTTTGAGCCACAAAAATGTCCCATTTAATGTCATTATTCATGTTTTCTATTATGCCGTTTTCACTTTTCAGGAACGAAGGTAGCAATAGGAGTCCAAAGAATTGGAGATCGACCATGTGCAACTAAGGAAAAGACGAGGAACCGAAGGCCCATGGCTTGTATGAGTTAGGATTAATTTTTGTAAACCCTCATTTTATTATTTGGGTCAAAACTCTATACAATTTTTGGAACTCCTCTAGTATTACATTTTATCTTTAGGTTGGGCAAATTTTGTGAACTTTTGGCCCATGGGTAAAGCCCAGCCGAAAGTGGCTTAATCATTAAGCCAAGCCCACCTAAGTTGCATATAAATAGATGGTAGGGGGTAAGGAAGAAATCATCAATCCTTAGGAGTAAGTCATCACCTTTTGAGAGGAGAAAACCAATATTACATGAGATTGGTACTTCTCACAATTTAGCTAGGAGCTTTTGTCAAATCTTGTGTTACTTTTGTCCATAATTCTCATCAAGAACAAGCAACCAAGACCTTTTGGATCTTAAGTGAGAAACTAAGTATTTTCTATGTACTTAGTTCCTCTCTCTTTTCTTTCCAAGAGTTGTTCTCCCTATATATATATATGAAAGCTTAGTTCATATTCTAAAAATCATCTTCATCATCTTCTTCTTTCTCTTGCATGCTAGTTTCAAGTTCTCCATTGTAATCCTCAACGAGTTAGGGTTATTCGATCAAGATCTTTTTAAGTTCTTGATCTATCTCTTGTTCCTTGAAGTAATTGTTACGAATTCTTAGTCTCGTTATTATACCGCATCTTTTACATTCGTATTTCAAGATTGGTCATGACAAACTTGTCCTCGTTTCATTCTTTCCATTTACTCGTTTTCTTGTTATTTACGTTAACATTTAATTTTCTCGCATTTACGCTTTATTTTATTTACATGCAATTTACTATTCACGCACTTAGTTAACTTGTTTTCATTATTATTGCTCTTATTATTCTCAAGTTTGATAATTTGAATCTTTTATAAAGAACCATTTTAATGGAAGGCTAAAAACCTTAGTTTGGGATATAAAGTAATAAATTGAGATTTAAGAGTTGGGTAAGAAAATAAAAAGGTGTTTCAACTGTATAAAAATAATCTCTAAGTTGTCGCAAATAGATCTTTAATATTTCGTGGAAATATCTCTAAAGTTAATTGACAATTAACTATTGGTATCTAAACGGTTTAACCTTAAATAAGGTTACGAAAAATATTAATTTTCTAAGACGATGATTATTTCTATATAATATCTTTTTATTTAATTATTCAACCCCGTCTTAATTTATCCTTGCATCCCAATCTTTTTTTTATAATAGTATTCTCTCTCAGTTACCATCAAAACCAACCAACATTAGTTAATAAAAAAATCCTCTCAAATTTTGCCATCTGAAATCTCTCTGTTAAAAACTAGGCTTTTTACTCTACGAACAGTAACGCCATCTCTGTGGGAACGATATTCGGTATTTATACCGTTATTACTTGTTATAATACGACAGTATTTCGAGGTGTATACTTACGCCGAGGTCTATTTTAGTGTTGAAGGGTAGCAATACTTTTACAACATAGACGTAAACAATTCTATAAATTGAACGACCAATTAACTTTTTAGTTTTTAAATACTTAAATTTTCAACGTAATAAATTAACACATATTTTGGTCTTTATTATAATACAAAATTCTTGGCTTCTATTAGATGCTAACAATTATGTCTCTTTTATTTACTAATTTTTTGGCTATTAATATAGTACTAAATTCTAATAAATTTGCGCTCTGGTGCATATAATGTCGTTTTGATGGACTAAAATCTTACCCGATAAATAAGTGATAGTGTTATTTTTATTGGTAAACTTACCGGGTAAGTGTTTGGTAGTATTACCTTAGCGGATGAATATGACAAATAGCAAGAATCTTACCCCAAAATAATGAAGAAAAAGAAAATAAGGGTCAAGAGTTTTACAAAACGTCATTTCCTTATTTTAATTTATAAAGTATAATTTTATTTATAAATTATTATATAAATTTAATACATGTATATATTATAAAATTATAAAAAAAAAATCAAATATAATTTATTAATTTTATACTACAATTAAAAAGAAGTGTAAAATTACAAAAATGTTAATTTTTATAAAAAAATAACCCTAAATAACAAATACTAATATAATCACTCGTAATTTTGATTCAATTAAATATGTTCAACCAAGTTGACCATAAATAATCATACAATAAGATAATTAAACAACTTGTTAAAAATTTACAAGAAACGAATGATAAAATAAGATTAAGAAATTATTTTATAGTAGTTATTTTATATTTTTGTATCAATTTTAATTTATATGTTTTTATAGATGAAATGAATATGTTTTTTAATTAAAAATTCTTATTTGTAAAAGAAAAACTTGTATTTTTTATAAAACTCACCCTTATATATCTATATCGTTGAGTCGTTAACCATAGCTAACAAATAAGTTATGAATTTTATTTGACTTAGATGAATTTTATTTAACTTAGATAGCTAACATTTTATTTATTAAGCTTTTATTACACACGCTACGCTACACAATCCCCCAAAGAAGAAAGAAAGAAAGAAAGAAAGAAAGAAAGAAAGAAAGAAAAAAAAAAAAAAAAAAAGGATAGATATCTTACGTAAAACTAGACAGCAGGGACCCACAAAGGGGACTTTTGACTTTTGACTTTTGACTTTTGAGAGCATTTATATTTGTGGACTCAAACCGGTACTTGGATTTTTATTTTCTCCTATCAATTTTCATCTTCGTTTTTCATATAAGTAAGTGTCTAGTGTCTAGTGTCTAGTGTCTAGTGGACTTATAAAAACCGAGTCCATTAAACTAAATATCCTTTTTATAAACAATTGAGATCATCATGATAACTTTAAAATACTTAAATTATATGGTTAAATGTTTTCGAGTTTTTTTAACCCATGGTAATTTATGTAACACGTTTTATACACCAAAGTGTGAAATTTTTTACTCATCATTAACATTTAACAAGGACTGTCATTGACGAGAGTCGGTCAAGTTGAAATCCTATTATTTATTTTAGTAGCTAGGTAAGATATTTGCAATCTATGATGCTATTTACTTTTGAGTTTATTTCTTTTAAGCCTCAAAAAATTTATTAAGCAAGTAAATGTGTAAATACAAATCTACTATCAAAAAATTTAAACTCTGTGTTCTTGAAATTGGGGAAGAAAAGAAAAGAAAATTAAGGAAAGAAAAACAACTTTTATATTTGTGTTTTTGAAAAAAAGGAAAGAAAATAATTGTTATGTTCTTGAAATGAGAGAAACAAAAATGTCATTTTTACTAATATACCATTTAGAATGAAAGATTGAATAGTTTTGTAATTTTAATTTTTTTTTAAGATTTAAGGCCGTTTACCAAATCTTACCCGGGTAAGCACTTACCAAATCAAATCACTTTATCAAATGAATATGATTAGGACCAAGAAACTTACCTGGTAAAAGCAAGACAAAGACCAAGAGTCATACCCGGTAAACGAGGGTGACGACTCTTACCACGGTTAGCGCTTACCAGGTAATTGTTGCATACATTGCCGTTTTGGTGGACTAAAATCTTACCGGATAAGTAAGTGACAGTGTTGAATTTCTCCAGTAAGCACTTACGTTTGGTAAATGACCCTTTAATGCATTTCCTTCGTATTTGGGAGGAAACTTATCATTATTTTCATTTCTTTTCTCTCCTAAAAAGGTTTCAAAAACACAAGTTGTTTTTTTTACAACTTTTATCCCCTTTCCCTCCTTTTCCTTTCTTTTCCTTTTATTTCCTTTCGGAAAAAAGCTTTCAAGAAACAACGTAAATCTATGACAATGTTCTGAAACCTAAGTCCAAGGTCCGAAATGTTGATGAGGCAGCGCCCTTGACGGTGGTTAGAGGCTTATGATTATGAGGATCTTCTAACTCTAAAGAGTTTTCGACTCTATTATATGTTTATGAGTTGTCTTATGATTTGTACAATCAGTTACATTATAATTGTTTTGTAACTACAGTGCATTTTATCAGTCCACCAATTATCCCAACAATCATTTCCACTTAGTGGGAAGTTATTCTTGCATATTATGAACAATTACAATCATATAAGTTTAAAAGCGTAACGATTTTGTCATAATTGATATAGAATATCTAAGATTATTCTTGAGGTTATCTAAATAAGGGTTGAAAAACAACATAAGGAAAACAAACTCCTATGCGATCTCATGAGTTTTATTCAAGAATTTACTCAATGTTTCTTTGATATTTTTCAAATCCTCTAAGACCAAGAATGTTGTTAATGAAGTCCATTGAATCAATTTTGTTTCTTGTAAAATTCCCTACCAAGACAAACAAAAGGGTTCATAAGTAGCCTCTAAAAACATTCCAATCTAAAATTGAAGAAAGGAACGACAAGAAAAGGTCGTGGACTATGATAGAGGTTTACAAAACTTACAACACAATTCGATATCTAGTTTGAAGCTTGATTTTGACAATGATGAGGATGGTATTTTAAAATCATTAAACATATAACTTTGTTAAGAGAAATGAAGATTGTTTTTTAATATAATAAAAAACCAGATAACAAACATATATCTATTTATTTTCAATTTAAAACTAGAGACATTTTTTTATAATTTATTTTCTTGCAAAAAATGCATTTAATTGAAAGTTTATGTACATTTTAACTTAAAGTTCTCTTAACCATAACATCCATAAAACTAAAACTTGAAGAAACAACAAATTACTTACCTTTCTATCTATTTGTAAGCTAAAATCAGTATTATACCATTGCAAACCCACCGCTATAAATATTAAGGAGTATTTTATATACGTCATTTAAAACTTGCAATATTACGTATATATCCTTGTAAAATTTTAAATTACGTGTATATCCTTCTAAACCTGAAAAACTCACATATATATCATTCTTTCTGATTTAATTATTATTAAACATTTTAAAAATACAAATAATTAAAACTAAATTGAATATATTTTGGAAATTACTAATATAACCTTCCCATAATTTTTTTTCAAAATCAAAAACTATCATCGCCGGCTAAATCAAAAAATGACCGTCTACCTCTCTTCCCAGATTACAATCGACCGACCCATCTTTTTCAAAATCAAAAATCATAATCGCCGGCCAAAATCTGAAAGCGTTTGTATTTTGGAAAAGATTTATGGGAAGGTTTATATTAGTAATTTCCAAAATATATCCAATTTAATTTTAATTATTTGTATTTTTAAAATGTTTGATAATTAAATTAGGGAGAATGATATATACGTGAGTTTTTCAGGTTTAGAAAGATATACACGTAATTTGAAATTTTACAAGGATATGTATGTAATATTGCAAGTTTTTAAGGACATATATGAAATTCTCCCTAAATACTAAATACATAAAATTGAAGGTTATTTTTATTTTGTCCATCATGTAACACTAAAAAATTGAGGTCATCAAATTTGGCCTCTATATTTGAAGGTCATATATTGTTGGCTTATATAATTGCAAATACTATTATTATATTAAATATTTTTATAAAAAATTAATATATATCGATATCAAAAAAACCCAACAAACTATCCCATCTTGAATGACTAAGTCGCTAAACTATTTTTTTGAATGAAAAAACCATTAACTTTTCTCATTTTGAATAATTAAGTCCCTAAACTATTGATTTGAATGAAAAAAACCATTAAACTTTCTCATTTTAAATGATTAAGTCCCTAAACATTTGTTTTGAATAAATAAACCATCAATTTTTAAAAAAATTAGTTTTCTACATCTTTTTTTTTAAATAAGCTACATGTAATTCACTAAAAAAGTTTTAAAGTAAAAATAAACTTAAATTGGTTTTACCGTTCCAAAAATCCCACGCAATTAAAACCTCTAGCAAATAGCGATATCCTTCCCCTCGTCACTCCCCATTACCCCAACGTTGTCCGTTCTCCATTTCGCCTTACACGTTGTTGGTCCCTGCCATCGATCTCCCTATTTTCGATCTATTTTCTTTATCCATCATAAGAGGGAGAATCAGAAGATAAACAATTGAATATAGTTTATATAGGTTAAAAATGATGTAAGTAACCAATATTTAAAAATTCGATAGTTTAATTTCTTGAAAAAAAATCAGGGACTTAATCATTCAAAATAAGAAAGTTTAATGGTTTTTTGATTCAAAATGAGAAAGTTTAATGGTTATTCATCCAAAAAAATAGTTCAAGGACTTAATCATTCAAAGTGAGAAAGTTCAATGACGGGGGCATGTTCACGTCATTGAAGATGGGTGAGTTTTGTTTTTCTTCTATTCTATGCAACGTGCCATCATTTATATAAAAGACAACAATGCCCTTAAAATTAACGAATAAAATAGACATGCATTTGGTACAAGGACCAGTTCCAACATAAAGTGCATATCACAAAGACCAAATCCATAATAAATGAAGTCTAGGGACCATTTTTGTAAGAATTAACATACAACAGGGACTAAATCCGTAATTTATTTCAGTTTTAACATACCAAGACCCACAAAAACTCTATGGAAAATTTTACATGGTAGTTAGATGAGTCATGTTGTATAAGTATAAGTGTTAGGTGTTGAGTAAGGCCTATTAATGGAACGTGGAAAGTGCAAATATGATGATGCATAGATGGATTCCGATAGGACCTTGTTGGACAAAATATTGGATGAAGTGTATCAGGCGAAGTTGTGAATTTTATCTATCATAAATTAAGTAAAAGTGAAAAGACTGTCGTGATATGGACAAGTGCACAAGAGCTCAATGGTGTTGATAGTGATGAGGGTAGCATGCGATGCATCACAATAAAGGGATTGAGGGGGAGGGACGGGACAGGACAGGACAGGACAAGACAGGACGAGGAGGACGTGAGATAAGCAATTAAGGTTAGGGAGTTGTCAATTAGGGTATAATAAGAGACACGCCTTCCATAAAGGGTGCTTATATTATTCGTACTTTTTATATGTTTTCTTTGTATCTTATTCTTTCTTTTTATTTTCTTATGCTTAATATATGTTAGTTTTGCGTAAATGTATTTTGATAAAGGTCGGGGTCTTTTTTATAAACAATCAATCTACCCTTTAAGAATATATATATATATATATATGAAAACATCTCATTTCTCACATATTTCAAACCAAATAAATATATTAGGTTTATTTAATTTGGTTTTTCAAGATGACATGGTTAAATAGGGTATAGTATGATAGTAAAGTTTTAATTAAATAAGAATATAGGGAGTAAAACAAAGAAGAAAGGGTAGGAAAAGAAAAGCGTACGGGGGGTGGTGGTGGGCGAAGTGGAGCATTAAAGATAGATAGATAGATGAAATAGATCTCCCTGGCCTGCAAGATTTATAATCTTGAAAAACCTCCATAATAGCTTACATCATCAAGAAAACCAGTACTGAGTACTAAAAACAAACCCTAGTACTGCAACCAAACAGTAGCCATTGTAAAGGGTATGGTCATCCATCTTCAAAATCAAACCTTTTTACTTGTTTACTTGTTACCTCTCCTTCACACAATCAAAAAGCAACAAACTTTCTTACCCTCTTTACTCAATCACATTCCCCCAAAAATGGTTAAAAAAGCAACACCCTTTTCCTGTTTCTTTCTTGGCTTTTGTTTTCATCATCCTACTACTCCTCTCCTACTACTACTACCATTCTGCTTTGCTTTCCATTCCCATGGGGGAAGGGAAGGGAAGGGAATGGAATGGAATCCAGATTTTTATTTAGTGTCATGATTGCAGGATTAGAGAGAGAAAAATGGGTCCCTTTTGTTTCAGGTTAAAGCCTGCAAGAGAAATGAGTGGCACTGCACTTTTTAAGGGAGGTAATATTTTCTTTTCTCTCTATTTTATTCATCTATGTATATATATATTTTATATGTCTCTACTCTGCAAGTATATACATATACATATATATATATATGTATATATATAATGTTTAATGTGTGTGTGTGTGTGTATGTGGCTCTGATTTCTAGCTTCTCTCTTTGGTCTTAAAATTTCATGGGTCCATTTCCAGTTCCATTATTGTTGTTGTTGTTGTTTTCATATATATCATGTAATTCTAACACACTCTGCAAAAAAACCAACACCCCCTATTCTTTTGGCTTTTAAGAAACAGCCTTTGTTTGCTTTTAATGGAGCTCACAACACAAACCCACAACTGACCTTCATTTTCATGACCAATTTGTCTTCTTTCCTTTTAATAAACCTGTGGGTATTCTTCTGTTTGCGTGTTTGAGAGAGAAAGAGAAAGAGAGAATAGTGATGATCATGATTCTTTACTCAACTCTCTGTTTCTTGGGTTCTGCAAAATCATTGAAATAAATATAATCTTGTCCATGCAACCCCCCATAATATCCACTTATTTATTTCTTCCCTTTTTATTCTTGTTTTTTATTGGCGCAAAAGCTAAGTAGTAAGCAACAGCCACCGTAGGCCACATTCTTTATTTTTATCACTGTTTTCATCCCTTTTCGCATAGTACTCTGTTTTGGTTTCAAAGGGTAATTCTTATTCAAGTGAGTTTTTTTTTCTTTTCTTTCCTTTGCTTTGCACTGCACACCAACTGCTTGATTTAGGTTCTCTGAGAGAAGCTACTTGTAGTAGTTGCTATTTAGCACTCACCACTAGTCAAGTGTCAAAACACCCTGGAGATCCCATTCACATCTCCATCTCCATCTCCATCTCCATTTGGACTTTTATTCTTCTTGGTGGAGGGTAGGCTACCTTACTTCTTCATCTTCTCTTTTTTCAATGTTTGCAAGGTTGGTTCTATCTTCCTAATTTTGACTTTTACTTTAACCTGCAGTTTTTAAATGAAACCCCAAGTAGGACCTATATTAGAGAAAAGGATTGTTTGTTATCCCCACTTGCTTTTGCTATCTTTTTGTGCCCCAAAGTATGGCTATTCAATGAATTCTTGAATTTCTAGTGTTAGATTCTTGATATTCTATGATATTTGGGAAATTAACCAAGATGGTAGATTGAAATATATATATGATTATGTTTTGATAATGGGCAACAAAATCTTGATATTAAGATGAAGAAATCTGACACTTTGTAATATATGACATGCCAAGATGTTAACTGTTTCCACAGGGTTGTGATGGTGAGAGTTGAGCTTTGAGAAGTCACTTCTTGCCAGTAAAAAATCTTACATTCCAACTAATAATAATAAGAATATGTGTATTGCTGTTTATGCACCATTTTTGTTTCTTCCTTTGTTGGTTACTGTTTTTAAACAGGAATTCTTCTTCGGTGCTATGCTCCATTGGATATCGATAGTAGACCGACTTTTCAAAATATGCATTATTAAGTTTAAATGGTTGGTTATAATCTAATATCACTCACACACACACACACACACAATCACTTACAAGAATAATTTTGTGTGTTTTTTTTATAAAAAAAATAGTGAGATCTTCTACTTAATTCTGGTGATGATGTTGTAGGTAAAATTCTTCTACTTTTGAGTTTGCAATGGAGAACAGTGGATTCAATATGCCAATGGGTATGGTTGCAGAGAATTTCATGATTCCAGATGAAAACTATCCACCTTCAGCCATGGTTTCTTTTAATCAGAAAGCTTTTCTTGATCAAAACCACCATATCATGCCCGGATTTCCGATGATCCAACCCGTAAACAACAACAACAACAACAACAACGGTTCGAACCCAACTGAACATTTAGGAAGTAATTTCCCTTCTATTGGTCATATGGATGTTCCCATTTCAGCTACAGCTCTTGCAGCCCTTCTTGCCTCTAGACATGGTCAACAAGAAAGCTTAAACTTTCCTCTTTTTGGTCAATCTCTTCAACTTCCTAAAACTGTTGTTCCAAATAATCATTTCCCCGATACACTACCACCACCGCCGTTTAATGCCGCTGAGAATTTCGGATACGATGGAACGCTTGCTGATATGAGTCGGAAATGGGATTTCAACAAGTTCTTTATGCCTCCAACGGAACGAATAATGGGATTTCAAAATGGATGGATATCGTCAGAAAGCAACCCAAGTGTGAGTTCGGATGGTCACGAGTTATCGTTGAGTCTTGCTTCGTGTTCCGGGATGAGCAATCTTTCGTTAAATGGAAGGCAATTGGGGAGCACAGAACAAGCTAGTTCTTGCAGTAGTAAAAGTCTATCTTTCGGGTTCGATTCCAACACGAATAGACCCATCCCGGTTTTGCAATGTTCATCTGGATCAAACACTTATCTTCACATGATGCAAGAAATCCTTTCGGAAATCGCTAGCTATTCCCTTGGAAACTTCGATCAGAAGCAGCAGATCGACTTCTCTGATGGAAATAACAAATTCAAGGATCACATCAATCCCGTTCTAAAACCACGAGGGGTCGAAACGAAAAAGAAGCACTTGCTGGCCTTACTAGAAATGGTATGGTATGTCTTGTGTTGATTCTAAACCAAAACCCCTATTTGTTTCACTAAAAAGTTTTAAACTTTTTGTGATTCAGGTCGACGAACGGTATAACCAGTGCTTAGACGAGATTCATACAGTGATATCTGCGTTCCATGCTGTAACGGAATTGAATCCTCAAATTCATGCCTGTTTTGCCCTTCATACGATTACTTTCTTTTACAAGAGTTTAAGGGAGAGGATAAGTAATCATATTCTTTCCATGGGAGCGGATTATAACACCATGGATCCAGGAGAAGAGGAGCTGTCGTCTTTTGTACCCAAGCAATGGGCTCTTCAGCAGCTAAAAAGAAAGGATCATCAGCTTTGGAGACCCCAAAGAGGGTTGCCGGAAAAATCGGTCTCTGTATTACGTGCATGGATGTTTCAAAACTTTCTTCACCCGTAAGCTATTTACCTATTCGGTTTCTGTTAATCGGGATCATCTAATTTAACTCCAGATGTCGTATTAAGGTTTACGATCAAGAGTCGATTGAATCCGATGTCGTGAATTCGCTTGCAGGTACCCTAAGGATGCAGAGAAACAATTGTTGGCTGTAAAAAGTGGATTGACAAGGAGCCAGGTACATTCAGCTCTATATGTAATACATATACATATATATATATATATATGTATGTTGGAAGCTTTTAGAAAGATGAAAAGAGTAGATTTGAATATAAAAGTAGAGTTAAAAGCAGTTGAAGGGTCTTGTTTGATGATGTTTACGAACAGGTATCGAACTGGTTTATAAATGCTAGAGTTCGTCTGTGGAAGCCAATGATCGAGGAAATGTACTTAGAGATGAACAGAAGGAGAAGTCGCGATGAAGAAGTCGCAAGGAACTCGCAATATCACACTTGAACAAGATGACCGATTTTCAACTTCTGTTGTATCTTTTGGTTTTATGGGAAAACTTCTGAACTTGAATCTTAAGTGTATATTATATGATAATAAATAATGATTTATTATATTGTAAAGTTATTTGAGCAAAAGTTTAATTAACAAAAACCCCGTCCAGCCCCACATAGAACCTACCTGACCCCTAAGAACCACATGTGAGCTGAAGCCAATAGAAGTTTAAAACTTGAATCCAACCAACACAAAAAGCCCATATACGTATGTGCATTTTTACTCTATGTGTGAATATTTGTCGTATATATTATACATACTTAAAAAAAGAAAATGTGTCTGTAGATACACATAGGATAAGAAATCCTAATTCTTACATGGAGATGGAGTGCCACCCATGGAAATCAACGATTTTGCTGACAGGTTTATAATCGAGTCAGCAATCACTCTCGCACTTGACTTCATATAACCACCTGCGACACATAAATCACGCAGTCTTTCATTTCCTTTTATCTGTTTTGTAGAAAAAGAAAATTGTTATGAAAGGAAGTCGTTGAAACCTGATGTGAGCATTACGAGGGGGATATTTTTATCACGAGCAAATCTGAATACCTTCTCATCTCTAATGGTTACCCCATCAGGACTTATCTGTCAAACCAACATATACCAATAATCAAACTTTGTCTATTTCTAAATGGAAGTCCAAATAGAAAAATCAAAAATTTAGCATTACCCTCAATCTTCCTAACGGATCTCCATCCAAAATATCAGTTCCGGCATTGTAGATCACCAGTTCAGGATCAAATGCATGCTCTGCAACCTAAGATTTCATTCCTAGGATCAATCATAAAGTTTAAGGAAACATCTAGGGTGCGCTTGCTACGACTACACAGAACAGAACAGGGATAACTGTTTCACGTTTGACATAAAGTAGAAGGAGCCAAGAAAAAGACCTACCTGAAGTGCTTCATCCAGCTTCACCAAGTACTGGTCTGTTGTGGTTCCACTCTGTTGACAACATGTAAACTTATGAATCTCACTCTCACCGACACTATATATATATATATATAGAGAGAGCAAACATTTAATGGATGAAGCGGCTCACTGGAACTTCAACTCTCTGATCAATATATCTCCTAGCCTCGTAATCCTAAATAAGATAACATAATGATTTCAAATAATTTCTTTTGTTCAAAGGCTCAAGTTATATATGATTTAGAAAAAGACAACTCACAAGTGGATAGATATATGGATTATACATATCCAGAATATAGACTCTTCCTACAAGTAACCAGATACAATCAGTTGACCATGTATTGTAATATAATATGGCATGAAAGGGTAGGATCAGGAAGCATACTATCATCTGAAAAATCCTTTTCATGACCGTTTCCTTGATGAGCATCAAGATCAATTATCATCACCCTGAATGTAGTTTGAATATGAAAGAGAATTAACAATATGCCAAGTGACTTAATTGGTGTCATCCGTTTATCTAGTATTTTGTGAATACCTAGAAATATTTAGACGGATAAAAGCATAGTGAATGCAAAGCGATATATCAGCATAAGCACAAAATCCTCCTCCCCGATTTGCACAACAATGGTGGAAGCCACCGCCTACATTGATAGCACAACCTCGTTCTTTAGCGAGTTTAGCTGCTAGAATAGTTCCTCCCACCTAAATCAAAGTGTTGTCAGTGATAGCTTCACTATGTAACACAAAATATGGAAGAGTTAAAAAGAAAATCTTGAAATCCCACGTCATCACCTGTTTACGAAATGGGTAAAGGACCTTCTTCTGAACAAGGCAATTAGGGAATACGGCAACAGGAGGGACCTAAATTCATGAAAATGAAGAAGAAAAAAATCAAATTCTTCCATAAAAGACACAAGTAGGTCCTTTGCCACATTATTTCAAAATTGAAATGGTAAAATGAGCCCTGATAACATAACTTTTGATCAATCCAACATCAGGTTCTTATCGATTCAAGCAAAGAACATCTATGACACGTGTACACAACTAAGGGCCTTTGTTAGCAGCTTAACGAGCAGAAAGCCAAGTTTTTTCCAAAGTGTCACAAAGTGGCTTATTCAATAAGCTTCTGGTGGGGAACTTTATGCACAAAGCCAAGTTTTTCCAAAATTTCGCATCCCAATTACATAACATGGTCCTTCCATCTATGAAAAAACCCTCCTGAACAAAAACCTTCCCTATCTATACATATAGATTAATCCACACAGACAACTTTATCAATATAGAACTTGGAAACCAACCAAACAGCCCCTAAGGCTCAATGGTTGGTGAAATATGAGAATATTGTCGAAAGAAGGACATCAGTGATATATTCACCCACCTCTGTGATCATGGATACATTTAGACTGCTTTTGAGACTACGCAAATATGCTTCTGAATGCACCTGCCACGCACAATAATCATAATAAAGTTAATAATTTGCATGAACTTTCATGCCACATGGCTAACAAAATAACAAGTGAAACTCAGACATGCAGTGAGAGACTTGTAGTAGTCATTTGAAACAATTGCATATTGAATTATTATCCCTATGATTAACCAAAACAAAAGGATTATCTTCAATATCCCAAGGGATGCAACTAATACCACTAGAAGATCATCCTTGGTTGCTTCTAAAGGCTCAACTATACAAGTTTTGTCCAAAACGCCATTTGCAATGAGGAATTGACAGATGCGACCCCATTTAGAAGAATCAAATGGATGCCTGCATTCATTAGACGATACATGAATATAAATTTGCGAAAAACACTTCATTCTGTGACCACAATAAACTAGCAAAATGTCTGCTAATTTACACATACCAAGATATGGAAACAGCGATACTATGTTTTCATTCGTGAAGTTTTCCCAAATTCTCAGGATGTCTCTCAAGAATTTCGACATATTATTTTTGTTTAAAGCTGAAATTACTTATTTCCCATTGCAGTCTCGATAAAGACATAGTCATGGCTCATTCTAGTCCACAAGATTTACTTCAGAATGAATGTAGAAAAGTTTGCAATGTCGTTATAGATATTTAGGCAAGTTTAAAATTAAAATTTATTGATTTGAATGTAGGTTAATTGTTGTGTTTCTTTGTGGGATCAAGTCGATATCATATATTTTCAAACACACACAATATTATACCATATTTCAAAGAATTCTTTGAAATTCTATCTCAAAACCATTAACATCTACGGATATCGAGATTGATGAAAGTAGTTGATTTCATTTTCAGTTTTCCTTAAAAAGGAAAGTACCATCTCTATCAATTGGTGTATAGTATTAGTACATACTTACAGTTTTTCAATTCCAAGAAAAGCAATATCATAAGAAGTAGAATAGATTATTGGAGCCTGATTAATACAAGAAAAAAGAAAAGTCAGAATCATCTAAAAGTAACAGTTTTTGAAAGTTCATTTTGAGAAGAAGACTAAATTTGAAGTATAATTAATCTGAAATAAACAAGGGAACACAATCAGTCGATTACAAACCTTATAGAGAGGTACATCAAAGTAGAGGTTGCTGGATAAAATTCGATTCCGTCGAAGCGCATCGGCGTCTTTTGTGGTGGTTTTTGCGCTACTTGATGATGAAGAGGGAGCGCCGGCGGTTGAAGGTGAAGTGGACATGGTCAGCGGGGGAGGAGATAACGATAGAGAAATGGCGGATGTCGGCCTGCAGTGGTGGAGTAGGAGTGCTATTGCCACCGGCAACGGAGCGGTTGAGAGGCGGTGGTTAGAAGAAAAGCGAAGGTACAATCCCTTAAGCACACGGAACATCCGAGCTCCCTGGCACAGTAAATTTGAATCCAACAAAAATTCTTTTAATAATAATAAAATTGACATAATTTATGAAAAAACGAAATAAAACTAACGCTATGTCTTTGAAAACTACCTTATTCAAACAATTACATTAAAAAAAAAAAGGTACTTTATAAGTCACTTTATTTTTACCAAACAATGCCTAAATAAGGTTGCGTTTGTTTATTTATTTTTGAGATAAATAAAGCATACAGTTTTTTTTTCCGACTAGTGCGTTCCAATTATTGAGCGGACTCAGGGTTGTTTTTGTCGGTTTTACGTTAAAGTTCTTAATATAGATATATCTGAATGTATAAATTAAGAAGATTTTTTGTATGGAAAGGTTTTCTAATCAGTTAAAAGGAGTGTATTTTTCAATTATATGCAGGGGTAGGTTTTCTAATCAGTTAAAAGGAGTGTATTTTCTAACTTTATATATAAAGTGTTTTCGTTTACTGAATAAGCCAATTAAATGGCGAGTCTCGTTAAATTCATTAAACTGCTAACAAACAAGTCCACACTGATGATTTAAATCATGCGTTTTTGTTCTCTTAGATCTCGTTTGACTTGTAAGATTAGATATGATTTGGAGGGCTTGAAATTCAATCTCATTCCGATCACTTGTTTAGATTGTAGGATTACATAGATTTGGAATCCCACAAAAATAAGATTTAGAAATCTCATGAGGTTTGCAGGATTCTACAAAATTTATTTATAATAATGTTTTAAAATATGTTAAAAACAATAAATAAAAAATTAATTTAATTTTTTATAAAGAATGAAATTTCCTCGTAATTCCATATCCCTAAACAATCCATCAAACCTTTGGCAAATAATACTATTTTTTTATATTTATTGGGGAAAAAAACTAGATGTTTTAACTAGGAAGCTGAAATTAATAGGATTTATAAATTTAAACAAGAGAGAAACTAACGTACACTATTTATCGATTAATAAGTTTGATAATATGTTTAATAGATACAGTATTATTTATATATGTTTTCATGTATCATTGATATAAAAGTTTGATTTGTGATTCATATTTATTTTAAAAGTGGATTGACCATGTATCATTCATATCAAAGTTGATTTGTGATTCCTACATCGTCTGTCATCGACTTTTTATATTTGGTTTCAGCTTATTTATTATCCATCGCATTTTGCAAAGGGTTTCATCAACATCATCCACTTTCATGTTTGGAGCAATGGAATAAATCATATTTATTTTTATGCCTATCTTTTCATTATAATTAAATTATTTAGAATCATTACAAAATATTAATAACTTTGATTTTATTTAATTTAGGATTATATAAAGTCTAACATGACAGAGGGGAACTTAAACAAGTTGAAAACCTCAGATGCCATTTATTCATAAGAAATCAGAAACAAACAAGCATACCCAAAGCCCAAAGCCTAAAAGAAAGCAGGGATGGGGTTATTTGGTGGTTACATTACAACTTACAATTACAATTACAAAATAATAAAAAAAAAGTAGCTCCCTCACCTCACCTCACCTCACCTCAACTCAAGCTCCATACTTTGGGGCCTTCCAAAGTTTGAATGCAACTTCATGGATAAATCTATCAGCTGGGATTGTCAGGTTTCCACCATTCTGCATCAAAATCACTCATATAACTCATGTTGCAAAACCACCATACATATGTATATATAGGGCCAATTTCGTAAAAAAAACTGAGGAACACCTAGCAACCATTCATCTGTACGGTATATACATGCGCAAATAGGTAACTTGTAAGTAATTTTTCCGGTGTGCACACGTGCATAGTAACCAGAAAACATCTTCAATTACTTGTATTCACATGTGCATACCGTATGGATGAATGAATGGTTGCCAAGTATTCCTTAGTTTTTCTCTTTTTGGGGGTTTTCCCTTGAACGTCTCTCTCTCTCTCTCTCTTTTTCTTTATTTATATATATATATGTATGTATATATATAGAGAGAGAGGTGGTTTTATCTACAAATTCAACCATTGTTAAAAATCAATCTCAACCGTTCATCTAGCCTAATGAATATCCAGATTTTTCCTAATACAAAGCGTTAGATCATAATAAAGGAACTCTAATAATCTTCAGTAAATATCCAAATCATAATAAATAAAGTTTCACGATTTCTATAAATATCTCAATTAATTGGTTTCTATGGTTTGTAGACTTGATTGTTGGGTTTGTAAAATCTCTCTCTCTCTCTCTCTCTCTATATATATATATATATATATCTCTCTCTCTCTCTATATATATATATATATCTCTCTCTATATATATATATAGAGAGAGAGAGAGAGAGAGATTTGTAAGTAGCATATTTGATTTGAGTTTTGTACCTTGAAGAAATCTTGAAAAGAGAAGGTTTCCACCGTATCCTTGCGAGTAACAGCATCTTGCCATTGAGCAACCATCATCGGGCAATACTCTCTGCTAAATAACACTTTTAGTTACTACACATACTCATAGACCATGCCAACCAACCCAAGTAAAACAATTTCAATAGCATTTGGCTACCTTACATTACTCCTCGGATTGCTACCTTTCATTGTGTAACTTTGACTCGGGAACAACGAGCCAAAATTCGAATCCACATTTCTATTTTTGTTTGACATGCTAAACACGGACTCATCATCTTTTGAGGCATCCCCAAAACTTAACACAACAGACAAATGTAGCCGAGAACCTATCTCCGACTCAGGTTTTGCTTTGGATAGTATCTCACCAACCAAAGAGTTAATATATTCCGTATATTTACCAACTTGACCTTCTTCATGACCTCCAACGTGTACAAAAACTAAATCAAACTGACTTGTATCTAAAACTTTATCTCCTTGAATTCCAAGCACCTTCAGCAACTCCATGGCAACAAGATTGACGGGTGAATCAACAAGTGGAGAACTATCCTTGATTAACTCATTTGATTGCAACACCGAAAGGCCGAGTTTGCCACCACATGCTTTCAACCTTATGTTTTCCGTAATTAAAGCTGCTCTAACACCCATAAACCTAAATTGATCAAAACCATCATCTATATTAAGTAATTGAAGCTTTCCGATTCTTAAATTGATTCATTCATTATCCACAGCATATACAAGTGTTATTATAACATGACTTACCTCTCCGATATAATTGGCGTTATGCACTTATCTTGAGACTCTACACTCTGTAAATGTATAAAAAGAATAAGGAAAGATGACAAAAGTTAAAGTCAACCTTCCATATTTTCGACTAATTACTAAAATCATACTTTTGAGAAAAGAAAAAAATCTGACCAAAGTGGTATAATCTTCATAGGCATCAACTAAATTCAGAAATTCTCCTACTGTTGTACCATCCACATTTTCTGCAAAATGATGCCCAAGTACATCAGGAAATATGCCAAGTACCAAATGATAGATGATGAATTTGCCAACAGCATAATGAAATATATTCCAAGAGCTTCCATTTTTTAAGACATAATCCAAAAACCCGTTTCTCTTACACTGCCCTTGATCTCCGTTAGCAATTTCTATCAATGGTTAAACAGTCCGCAGATATTTTTTATTCATCAATAAAATTGATTAAAGTTCTTCGTCAGAAAATAACTTCATCTAACTATTTCGGCGTGATACCAAATCTATTTTCATTATGGACATCATACTAAAATTATGCAAGGAATTAGGTTAGAGATACCTGTAGGAGGAAAGTGAGGGAGTGATAAGAAGCCACATAGAGATTGAGCTGCTAATGAATGGAGATGGGTATGAGAAGGGTTGACGAATCGAGCTAATCCGTCACCGTATAACACCAAACCTCTGCTGGGTTTGTCAGCCATTCTCTATACGACAACCAAATTCTGGAGCTGAAAATGGGTTGTGTTGGTTCTCAGATGATTATTGGCTGGCTTATTTAGAAACTGAAACAATTCTGATGTAGCTTTTCCCTGAAGATCATTAAGCAGTTATAAGACAATCACACAAATTTCTGATCTGTTAAGCTGTGGAGAATAGAAGAGATTAAGTCAAAAACAAACAACAGAGAAGGTGGTTTGCAATTGAAGAACACTCACTGTTGTGGAACCCCATGGTAATGATTCGAGGGTCTTATAAAAAAGTTTTATAAAAAATTTACAGCCAAGCAAGCTTACGGGTTCTTTTACCAATAATCTTTGGTAAACACTGTCTAGAATAAGAGATTTGTCTGAAGTAAGTGGCTATGTCTAAGCGTTGATTGGATAAACAAGGTAACCAAATGTTCTGAATTTAATGTTGAATGACAAAATTTACCATTATAACCTTCTATATGTTGAAGTGTTGAATTGCATATGACCGTTTACCAAATGTTCAACAAGAGTAGTGTTCAATGACAAGAAATTACAACATAATTTAAAATATATATTTAGCCAAGAAAATATATTGGATTTTCATTTGTCTTTGTTCATAAATGAAATTATGTGTCCCTTGTAGTGTTTCTGCTACATTCTTCCAAGAGAGTGTCATCTTATTTATGCATATCTCATGTAAACACAATTTGACAAACATTTCTGCCACATTTTTTCCAGTTAATGCTAGGTTTCTTGTGTTATAAAGATTCACCAAAATTTTCCATACCTAAAGATTAAGCAATATGTCATGAATGTTTAATAATTACAAGACATATGTTGTTCAATAAGTACATGAAATAATAAACATCAGTAACAACAAGCCTCGTATGCAATAACAAGTGTTCTTTATTTTTCTTTTTGCAAACAATATAAAATACATTGCTAGACTTTCACTCGATACTGAACCATGATCTGATCCAACAAAAATATAACAAATCAGACTTTCTGTTTTAATCAAGTACTCTATGTCGGCAGCAATATCATAGAGACATAATTAGAGTTTTAAGGCAAACAGAAGCATCAAATAACATAATTTCGACATTTTTCCTGTTAAAACACAGCTGAAAGTGGGGATTTGTTCTCTGCTAAGGGGGCTGTTCTGTTTTTGCATCCTTATGTTGGTCATTTGTACCTAGTTTAACATCACATTAAATGCTACAAACTTCATTCTATGAGGCATAGTTTTTAGTTAATTTTTTGGTTCACAATCTGAACACAGAATCTTGATCCAGCTTCACAAAAATAAGAAACCTACTATCCATGTCACGAAATTTCACTGTAACACCATCCAATAATCCAACACTTCCTAACTTCTCATGGGTCAAGGGACTCCATTACATCCAAGTGTTTATTTAATTAATCATATATGAGAATATGGCTATGAAACTTGACTTATGTTTTCAAATGTTTACTATGTGTTTATATGTTCTGAAGGGCATTTGCAGATAGTGACCGATGGTGATGAAGGAAGTACAGAAGGCAACAAGTGAAAGGATGAGTATCGTTGTAAATATAGGTAGAGACCTCTTTGGACTTTCTCCATCAATGGCCTCACTTGATTTTTGAGAATCACCAAAGAAGAAAGACAATACATTTTATCTTAAACGCTTTTTGAGATCCTGTATCCAGAATTCTATTTTCCAGATGTTGTTGTTGTCGTTATGGTCAGTGGTGTCTTTTCTATCTAGTTTGTATCATATATGAGTCCCCTATGATCCCATTTACCAGGTCCTAGTTCTATGCTGGTAATTTAGTAACGTTATCAATTCATATGAGAAACAAAATAATTCTGAATCATATTAATAACAGTCAACTGTTTTTTAAAAGTTTACCCTGGGGTAACCTGTTCATGATTTCTATTAGGTTTCGAGCTTATTGATGATGATGATGATGACGTGAATTGATTGATTTGTTGGTAATACATGATATCTGACCATATTAAAGCCTTTGGTATTGTTGTATATTGTAAAAAATGTTCCTAATTTGGTGTCGTTGTTAACTAAATTCTAGATTTGCTTTAACTTGGTTGTTTTAGTTGGGCTTACAACATCCTGTTGTCATTGATGCAAGTCATCCCAATGCCAATGCTAACAAGTTTGACACTTGAATTTATTCGTGAACCTAACCGAGTTGAATGTACATTTTATAATTTATTATAATCCTGAATAATTTATTTTTGCTTTTGTTTTTGTTTTTATGTATATTGATTATGGGTTAGGATTTTATAATTTTCTGAAGCACTTTTGGTTATTTTGATGTGTGTTTTTTTTAGCTCATATCTATCAAGATTGGAGTAGTTTTTATCATAAAAAAGATGAAGCCATGAAGGAAAATAGAAAAAGTCAGGCATTTTTACAAACACTTGACATGCATCACTAAAAGGCTGTCATATTTGGCTTATATCTTTCATCAACATGAACAGAGTAGGCAAAACACAAAGAGAACTATGTAAGCAAAAACATCAACAAAATCAAAATCAAAATCAAAATCCCAATTTATATATATATATATATAGTAAGCAAGAAACAAAGGGAGCAGTGAAATTTGTAGAACCGAAACATATAACTTGTATTCACAGCATATAGATCAAAAGCAAAAGTGAAACAATACAAAATCATTGCTCATCAAACTAAAGAAACCCAAACAAAATTGCAATGTTGATTTGATACCTGAGATGAGATGAGATCGCATATGGAGGGGGAGAGAGTGATGGCGATACAAATAGAGAGGAATCCGAGGGTAAATCGGGAACAACACCAAAAAGTAAGCGTACAATTTCAATTCTTGCTCATCAATCGACACCCACCTTTTACACTAGAAATTCATTTTTTGTTCAAAAAAAAGTAGTAATTAAATTATTTATTTTATTAAAATAAAACCACAATTTTCGAATTAATAAATTTTGAATTATGAAAAAGATACAATTTTCTCTTTTTTTCTTTTCTTCTCATATTTGAAAACACAATACTAAGAAAAGTAAATTTGTTACTATATGACAACAAGAGTGAATTATATAAAAGGGTTTTTTAATTTATGTACGTTTGTATTAGTATAATTGATGTTAGATAAATTATTGTATAAAATAAACAGTTATGTTATAAATTACCATTTTATCCTTGTGTCAAAATTATGTTACCTGTTTTGTCAAGTTCATCTTTTAAGTTCCAAAATAAAGATTTCACATGTTATGCAAAATAGTACACTACTTAACTAGTTTACTATAACTTTAAAATTAAAAATCAAACACAATAATCACAAATATGTCTTTTTTCTTTTAGCAATCAAGTTAGATTGATACATGTGGATGTAGTTATGCTATGCAAGTTGTAGAAAATGAATGGAAGCAGAGACCACAAAGTGTTTACAATTTGGAAGCTTGCAATGTAATTGCTCCCTTTCATGACCTCCCCACCAAAAACCCTACTTCTCTTTTTTTCTTTCTTTGTTAATAATTTATAGACAATTATTATTACATCAACTAACATAGTTGATATGATAGCCACAAAGTGCATCCATTTGGCCTGGTTGTGCTTGGTCCCCCGATTTTGGGAGTCAACCAACACTTCCCAATCCACCACGCTTTTGTGACGACCTCTATCTCCTTTCTGCCCTCTACAGATACATACATATTCTCTTCTTCTATTGTTGATTTAGACAAGTTTCTTCTATTTGTTCCACTGAGAGACGCCCAAGAGTTTTGAGTCGGGCGATGATCTCTTTGAATGATGGTCGGGACTACGGCTCGCTGCACAAAAAAAACACTAACATGTCAACATACCTAGAAAATTATAATCGAATGATCTGACTTTGGTAGATGATTTCCTTAACTAATGCAGTGAACTAGTTAATGAAAAAAAGAACCAAGTAAAAATGATTATATGATAACAACTAGTTAGTGACTTACGGATGCCAACAATCAGTTATGATTGTTGAAACGGCAGGGTGAACAGTTTGTGGAATGTCAAGGTGTCTGTATTGAAAACCAACAGCACCAACAACCTGCATGGAATTCATCTATGTCCAGGGTATACGCAAAGTTGCTAATTCCCATAAAATCACACCTGCATATCTGTTCTCTTAGATGGATATCGACATATGCATTCAACATGTATTTATATATACATTTACAATTCAAATAAGAGACAGTCCACTTACTTTTCATAGATGGTTCATTCCTCAATACTTCTGGTGCCATCCACTCAGGCTGCAATACATACATTGGGACCCATTAATACAATAACTTCACAACTCATTATTCACCACATGGGTGCATCTATCTATCTCTCTATGTATATATATATATATATACATATATATATGATAAGAAAGTAGATTTGGAAAGAGAACAGAGTGGGAGAAGCGTTTCGTGTTGTTAAAAATAAATGACACTTCAGTAAGAACATACAGTTCCAGCAGCAGATTTTGAAGACAAAAAAGTGTGGTGCTTCATGCGTGACATCCCAAAATCAGATACCTGCATACATAAACAAGATAATTCAATGCCATAGGGCATGATCAAAATATAACAAGTTCAATGTTTATGGATGTACCCCATAATAGAGATGCACATGAGCATGGTATTAATTTTTTTAACAGGTGCAACAGGATCAAGTATACGGTCAAGCCATGTAAATATTAAAACATTAACATCGTAACTTTTATAAAGAAAAATACAAACCTTAACAACCCAATTTTTATCAACAAGAAGATTTGGGGTCTTCAAATCCCGATGCACAATAATTGGATTGCTAGTGTGCAAATAATTCATTCCCTTAGCCTGCAAGCATTTCATAAAATTACAAACACAAAAAAAAACACAGAGATAAAAGTGGGAATCATTCTGGAGTTTTACCACATCAAGAGCCATACGCATTCGCCTCTTTTCATCAAGCTGGACCTTTGGACGGTGTAGCAGCTTATATAAGCTACCCCTGGAAAACATAAATCCAATAGAAAACAAGACAACATGAGAAATGATTCAGCCTCTCCAAGATTGTTAATGCACTAAACCAAAATCTAGTATTGTATGTAAGAAGCTCATGTATAATTAGGAAGTCAATCATTATGTTAGGTTCTTTCACCCATCCTGGTTGCATAATACCATCACAATGCAGCAAGACAAAAAAAATCCTAGTCTTCAAGAAGAAGAAGAAAGTGAGATATGATTCATGTCAAAAAGATACATACATAAACAAATAAATTCAAAAAGAGAGATCTAATCAGGAAGCCCTATATAACTAAGCATCCTTGCTATTAAAAAGCAAGGTTACAATTTTATTATATCAAGGGAAAGATTAATTATGTTTCAAAGGTCTGTTTCCACATAGAAAAGAAGATATTCAAGAAAAAAATGTTGTTCCAAAAATACAGGCGAAGAATCTGATTCGATGTTTAAACCAATAACGGTATTCCTATGCAGGATGCAAGAAAAAAGTTTAGAAAAACTAAGGAAACTTGTGACAAACCTATTTCCATCCCAACTGGGTTCCAGCAATTTGATATTCCCAGCTTTAATGCAAAGCAAGAATGCATTGAGAGCTCAACAACCCACCCACCCCAAATATGTTATATATATATATGGGGGTACGGGAAGTGAGTTATCACACACAATGAATTGGTGCTTGAGGAAGCTGAGAAAGAAACGAACACAAAACACCTTGTGGGCCTCATTCAATCGATCCTACTCCTTCCATACATTCCATGTTCCCCATTTTCTTCCACAACCACTATTCATTGTGTGTGATCACAAATCCTTCTTATCCTAGAGATATCAAATAGGTAAGTAACTAAATGATATCAAAAAACATTGAAAAGCAAGATCCATTAATACTCTACAAAGAAATTAATCATATATCACAAACATAAAAAAAATCAAAACCCACCTTGGTAGAAATTCTGTCAATATAGAAAGATTTGGTGGACGAGTAACTGCTCCCATGAAAAGAACAACACTAGGATGTCTCAACCTCAACATGATCTCAACCTACAAAAACAGACAGCCAGGCACTGTCTAATACTTGTATTGAAAAAGTTATTCATCGGCAATAAATGACACAAGTTAGAAGTTCTACAACTTACTTCGCTTTTAAACTGAGTCAGTGCATCGCCAAAGATATCTTGGTTCATAAACTTCTTCACAGCCACCTCCTGTCAGCAAATACCATCATATCACTTTGAAGTAACTAACCAGCCTAGCAGTTGGAAGAAATCTTCATAAATTTAGACAACTTATGTTCTAAAATAGCAATCAGAAGCAGATTAGCATTTAGGGTCAAAGATGCAGCCACTTGAACCAAGACTATCACATTCTTATCTCGAGCAAAGATAGACAGAATCAGACTCGATAGAGCAGAGACTCGCATAGATGAAAACTTTAAACAATTAAACAGAAAATCTAAAACATTACAGTTGTAGAAGCTCGCAACAAAACTTGCATGTCAATTATAGTATTAGTAAAATAGCAACTGATTTGGATGCAACTTACAGTTCCGTTCCATTCTGAACGATAAACCTCGCCATAAGAACCTGGAAGAAAGAGAATAACATAAGATTGTTACGTCAAATAAGATCTCATCACTCATCACTCTGAGCGCATAAACTTACAATACAAACATTGAATAGAAAGGAAAAGAGTCACAGAACCAACCAAATATCAAGTCAGTTTCATAAATGATGCATCATGAAGAGAAGAAAAAAATATTTTCACCATGTGAGTTTACATCATGTCAACATTACTGATTCATAAATACAATCAAATGTTTTACACCTTTTTTCATAATTAGCACGAGTATTTTCCAATTTTATTGTCGCCATATTTCATGTATTTCTGAGTTAAATTGCTAACAAAAAACAAAAGAAACTCAAGTTACACCACATCTGGGTCAGCCAAATGTTGAGATTTAGAAGCTTCTTCAGATGCCCACATTCAGCATTCATGTGAATCCCAGCAACTTCTAACAGAAGCATAATACTCTTTGTGAAACTAAATATATTTTGTTATTAGCTTAAGCCTTATATACACTTGGCATAATGTCGATCATAATCCTGGCATGATAGTAATACATATAAATAGCCCAACAGTTTAGGTCTTCTGCAGCTAGTGTTTTTCCTTCCTTTATTTAAATTAACAAGGTCAGATCCATCTTCATGACCAAATACAATGGTTCCAAACTTCCCTTATTGCTCAGACAAACATTCTTTTTCCGTTGCGATAAGCTGGAGAAAAACTGAATGTGGAATATTCCTAAATGCTAGAGCTTGAGTTTTGGCATATACGAACAGGGTAGCTTTAACGGAACACATAATCCAAAGAACTAAAGAAGACATTGAATAAATCACAATTAAGCTAAGACAAAGATGTATACCAAGGATACAAAAAACATTGGAACACCAGAACTTGACAAGCATCATTTCTAATTTTCTATTATCTCGTGAAACACGGCATTGACAAAGATGACATAAATCCAAACCATATTTAGATTTGGTGGTTCTTTGGTCAGATTTCAGCACAAAATAAATATAGCAAAGAAAAAATATATATATCTAATGTACATCAAAGCAGCCAAAAAGAAGAAAATAAAAAAGAGTGGCATTGCATCAGAAATGGCAGACTAATCAAAAAGCGCATCAAAATTTTAGAATAAATAAATAAATAGGACTTTTTCAAACATAGTTCAGTCTTAGTCCACTGGCCTAGTACATTATAAGATCAGATACCCTAGCATACATTTTACACGTAATAGAACCTCCAGCCTGGGACGAAATAAAGTTTGAAAAAACCAACCAGTTCAGTTCGGCATCGGTTTTCACATTTATCTAAAACAACCTCATGCAAGTGCATTGTTAATCAAGTACTTTGTGTTTCTAACAAATAAAAATTCGCACATGGAAAATCAATGCAAGTGTATCTTACCTATACCAATCCGTTCTCCAATCTGAAGATTCTCCCACCGAATTTCCCACTCAACAGCAGTTAGGCTAATCCCCTCCTTTCGAGTTGTATAAGCTGTAGGATGGCATATAATGGATGCATCCGTCAATTTCATATCTAACATTTCAATTTCATTATTATCTTTATGAACCTTTCCCGCTTTATTTACTGCGCACGGTTCATAACCAGCAACGCCTTCTCCATCTTGCCTTTCCAGTGGCTTCATTGAAGAGAAAACAAAGATTCATAACCATGCTTCACATCTAGGGTGCTTCGAATCATTATAGAAGTATCGGCAAAAACCTTACCAACCGAGTTTTCAGTCAAAACCTCCTCACTAGTACCATCATGAACAAGTATAAAACTATGGCTCTCACTTGTAGATTCAGAAAGTACAGTGTATCCAAGATTGTTTTTACTGGGTCTTATTTCTTGTTCTGCTTGTGACCCAGACATTATTAGATTTGGGTTTTCATAATGAACACTGCTAGCCTCAACTCCAGTAAAAGGTGGAAGACGCTCATCGTTATAAGGCATGATTAAAGTTGGGCCATGTTGAGAGCCAACATTCAACATGTCGGCATCTAACAAATGAACTGTTTCACATACTTGTCATTCTCCTTCCTGGTTATTTACATTTGAATGTGAAAGAGAAGATGTCCCGCCACTGTTTAACAGAAGTGCATGGAGCCTTTGAGCGAACTCTGGGTTTTTTGCAGCACTTATGACACAGTTAGACACATCTTAAATCTGCAACTTTTGTGCTGGGGATGTTTTCCCGCCAGCACCTGATGGACCTTCATGTGACCTGCCGAGGGATGGAAGAAGCTCGCCAAAATCATACTCAAACCTCTCAGTTTGATTTCTCTTCCGAACCTTTCCATCCTGAGCTTTCGATCGTAAGTTTATAACTGAAGCCACTTCCGGACTTGGAGTCCCAACTTTAGCAATGTTGTCAAGTTGAGGTGCAACGGACACTAAGCCCGCCGTGTCTACTTCAATCAGCGGAGATGGATGCTCAAAATTCTCGGTAACTCTTGCAACACTCCTCATATCTAGTCCAAAACTGGGAAGATTACAGCTTTGCACCTCAGCAGGGATTAGGGTGCCTGGAGCACCCATTAGATCAATTATGTATTCACTACATCAATGAAACCAGATCCTATCTCATCAACTTTTATTTTTTATGACATGTGGCTATCTATGTTATGACTTCTAAGACTACAAGAACAAGTAGTAACAAAATGTTAGCTGGAAAAATACTGGAACTTCCAAGAGTTTATCTATATTCTATAGGATCATTTTAGAATATCATGTTGTGATATGCCAGCACATAGAATCTTGAGCTGCTTAGCTCCTCTTAAATATTTTTCATGATACAGAGTTTGATAAAAGCATTCCTCAAATCTACATAGCACATAACAGAAAACTGATTGTAATATATCGTTACTTTGGTTCCAGAAAATGAGTATTACTAAACTATTCTCAAATATAAGTTTCTGTAAGTTCACATAACAAATACAGGTTCTAGAAGCTTAACTTTGCTCTTTTAACCATTATGCACGGTTCTCATCTATATCAAAACAAATGAAAAAGAACAAACCAACGAAGACTATTGAAAGTAACAATCCAGGAATAAGCCTTTAATCATCTCAATGTCTTACCCATATACCGCACTCCCATAGAGATAAAAGTGATCCTCAATACAATGATCAGCAATGGCACCATTTCAAGCAACTAATTACAAAGATAACTAGAACCAGATAGAACATCTATAATTGTAAAATTGGTCAAAGAACTGCAATCTCAGACTGTTTTATTGATGGTTGTAGATCCCTTGTAACATACCTTTTCTCCCAAATGAGCTTATGGCTCAAATTTGAAGATCGATTACAAAATAGGGAGAACAGCTTAAACCACCACCCACAGATGGTCGTTGCTGGTGAATGCATGTTTCTTACAGTAACTTCAATGGTTAAGAGCATATAATGGAGTTGTATATAGAGATGAGAAACATAACAGACATGTGCATAATTGGTATAGCACAAACATATGTGCACATATACAAGCAAAAAAAACACTTCAACATGCATACATATGTATACAAGCATATGAATTTGTGGACTCCGCTTAAAAAATATGGACACCATACCTTCCATCATCAATCTTGATCAAGTTCACGGCTCCATCATCAGTGCTAGTATAGTAGCTCCCTTTCTCGGTTGAACTCTCTGTGCTACCAAATAGAAGAGTCAATTCCTTTTCTCCAGACCAATTTTCTTTCTCTGCAATTCCATTCTCTGCAACCATTTCTCTGCAATTCCATTCTCTGTACCAAACGCACCCTAAGTGAAACCATAAATTAAAGGATATAAGAGCATCTCCAACTCCAAGAGCTTCCCCAAAATTTCTCCAAAATGGAGAAACAAAAATTAAAATCTCCAAAAAAAATCACACTCATCTCCAACAAATTCCCCATTTTGGAGAACAAAACATTGATAATAATATTAAAATATTGCAACCATTTATTAAAATATTATTTCTATCTCTTTATATTTATTTCAAAAAATTTCCATTGGTGGTTTCATGAGGTAATCACTTTTGGAGTAATCTTCATATTTAGAGAAAATCATCTTCTCTCTCCTAACTCCTCCATTTTAGAGATAGTTTTGGAAAATTTGTTGAAGCAATATCTTGACTCAAAATCCCTATTTTTACCATTTTTCCCAATTTAAGGAAGCTCTTGAAGATGCTCCAATAATATATACAAAGTTATTTCAAAATGTATCTTAGTTATTTATTTATAACTTGTTTTTATTTAAATATTTAAAGAATTTATGATTAATATAATAGATAATTCATTTTTTTATTCATTTTTTTATTCATTATTATTCTATTTTATTAGTTTTTCTTTATTTATAACTTGTTTTTATTTAAAGAACTTATTAACTTCTTTAAATAAAAACAAGTTGTTAATAAATAAACGAACACTACTAGAAAATTGAGTATTTTCAACGAAAAATTTCAACGGAAAATGTCATTGAAAATTTTCTACGAATTTTAGAGAGATTATTGACAAAACATAAATTTTCAACGAATTTCCGTTATCTCTCACAAAATGCATTTTCAACCAAAAACTTTTTGACGAAACATTCCGTTGAAATTTTTTTGGTTGAAAATGCATATATATTTGTGAGAGATTTTCAACGGAAATTCGTTGAAAATTCGTAGAAAATTTATGTTCTGTTAATAATCCTTTAAAATTTATAGAAAATTTTCAACGACATTTTCCGTTGAAAATTAATTTCCGTTGAAAATACTCAATTTTCTAGTAGTGGAAATACTTATGATTAATGACAACAGATGATTCATTTTTTATGTTCATTGTTGTTCTATTTCATTTAGTTTACTTTTACCAAATTCTGTAATTTATTACTTAAGTTCTAACTTATTAAATAGTTTGTATACACAATTAAATTTGTCCCGATTGATTTCATTATGTCTAATGTCTATAGTTTGTCAAATATAGAATATATATATATAGGGGTGGGTTCAAATGTGAACCTATCTTTGATTGTGAACATGAGGAAGAATCACAACCATCCATTTTAAATCAGATCAAAATACAAGGGATAAAATTTGTGGTGGCATTTTTGTAAATAAGTGGAAAACTCAGGTCATGGCTTAAATCCTAAATATAACCTGACGATTTAAATAAGAATCAGGCATCATATTTTTCTCCAAATTTCTTCATAATCTTCCTCAAATTTCTTCATCATGTTCACCAAATTTCTTCATCATCTTCCCCAAATTTCTTCATCATCTTCCCCAAAAGAAATTTTACTTCTGCCCCAAATTTCTTCATCATCTTCCCCAAAATAAATTTTCGCACAAGTTTGTTTTTGTTTTGTGTTCCTCCTTTGAATCACAAGTCTTTTCATTTTCAGATCCAGATTCTTTTTCTTGATAAAGTGTAAGAATGTTATTCAAATGTTTTTTCCCTTTTAATATGATTGTTCATCATTTTATCACAGGAAGTTTCTGAATATAAGCATAAAATGTTATGCTTATATTCTAACTGAATATAAGCTACAATTATGGGTTTGTATAATTGTAGTTTATATTTAGTTTGAATATAAACTAAAATTATGTGTTTGAATAATTGTAGCTTATATTCAGTCTGAATATAAGCTAAAATATGTGTTTGTATAATTGTAACTTATATTCAGTCTGAATATAAGCATAAAATGTTATGCTTATATTCAGACTGAATATAAGCTAAAATTATGTGTTTGAATAATTGTAGTTTATATTCAGTCCGAATATAAGCATAAAATGTTATGCTTATATTCAGACTGAATATAAACTAAAATTATGTGCTTGAATAATTTTAGTTTATATTGAGTCTGAATATAAGCATAACATTTTATGTTTATATTCAGAATGAATATAAGCTACAATTATGAGTTTGTATAATTGTAGCTTATATTCAGTTTGAATATAAGCTAAAATTATGTGTTTGTATAATTGTAGTTTATATTCAGTCTGAATATAAGCATAAAATATTATGCTTATATTCAGACTGAATATAAGCTAAAATTATGTGTTTGAATAATTGTAGTTTATATTCAGTCTGAATATAAGCATAACATTTTATGTTTATATTCAGACTGAATATAAGCTACAATTATGAGTTTATATAATTGTAGCTTATATTCAGTCTGAATATAAGCTAAAATTTGAAGTTTAATAATCGTAGCTTATATTCAGTCTGAATATAAGCTACAACTAGTTGTTTGTATAATTGTAGCTTATATTAAGTCTGAATATAAAGACTCTTAGTGCTTATATTCAGTCTGAATATAAGCTACAATTTTACAAACTTCAAAATTTAGCTTATATTCAGTCTGAATATAAGCTACGATTTTACAAACTTCAAAATTTAGCTTATATTCAGTCTGAATATAAGCTACGATTATACAAACTTCAATTTTTAACTTATATTCGGACTGAATATATACTACAATCTGGTGTTTTTATAATTTATGTTTATAGATCCAGTCTGAATATAAGATATAGATCGACGCATCTTCAACATTGAAACCAAATTCTAGGTCTGTATTTTCGAAACATGTAACATAATCGCAATCAACAAAAAAAAGTAGAATTTTCAACTGGATCACAATCGATTTAATTTCAGAAATCGCAAATTCAATTAATAAAGTTATTCACAGCAATGAATCTGATTAATAGAGAAGAAGACGATTAACAGAGAAGAAAACGATTAACAGAGAAGAAGACGATTAACAGAGAAGAAGACGATTAACAGAGAAGGAAGAAATAAGCGGGAGTGATATCAAAGAGCAGCTTGATTTTCTTTTCCAAAATTACCTCTCAAGCCACATTTAAAGAGGAGCTTGAATATGGCTTAGATCAAGGGCTGAGATCTGTCCTCATGTTCACAATCAAAGATAGGTTCACATTTGAACTTTCCTCTATATATATATATAGGCTCCTTCAAGTGTTAACTCAATTAATTTTGTTAACGGGGTATTTTCGTCTTTATACATACTGATAGTACATTTCTTAATTATCACATTCAATTAATTATCACAATCCTTAATTCTCACATTCATTCATTAACACATTTTTAATTATTTTATTCGCTTAACTGTTTCACCTATGAATTTCGTGTGTTAATCTATGAACTTCATGCATTCATCTATGAACTTGTTTCAACTTTCTTAATTATTTTATTCATTTTTTAGTTTCACATATGAATTTCATATATGAACGTGTTTAAATTTCTTAATTATCTTATTCACTTTTTCCGGTTTCACACATTCACATTCACATTGTTTCATGTATAAACATCTTCATTATTTCACCTATGAACTTTGGTAATTATAAAGAAAATCCGGCGGATCGATTTCATAATATGATTATGTGGAAATTTGAAAAAGATCCAAAAATAAACAGGGAAAATAAAATATATGTTTCCTTTTTAAATTTGTTCCAAAATTATTTTATCTTTCAAATATAAAATATAAATTTGTTCCAAAATTATCCTTGACTTAATTTTATTTAATATGTTTCCTTTTTTATCAGTTTATAATATTTCATTTAATCAAAACCGTTGATCAAAAAAATAAACGAGTTTAGATAGGTTAACAAAGTTAACACGTTTTTTTGGGTTAACACATGAAGAGGCCTATATATATATAGGATTAGGTTCAAATGTGAAGATCTTTTCTTATGTTTAAAGGTGAAGATCTTTTCTTATGTTTCTCACCATAATTTATCTTCTTACCAAAACCCGATCCTTTCTCATGAATGACTATATGATTTTTTTTTCCTTAACCAAGTGATGGAGTTCGACTCTACACACAAATTCAAGTTGAACAAAACTTTTTGTTATGCGAATTTGATACGACCGACTAACTACACAAAACATTTGAACCGACATATTTTTTAAATATCCAATTTATAAGTTGTGTGGGGTTTAAACTTTATATGCCACTTTAACCAATGAATAAACTAAAAATAATTCCATTTTTCAATAACCTCATGGTTAATTCGACAACAATATCAATTAAACATACACATGGGTGGGTGGGGTCTTGATTTGGATCTAATGTGATATGATCCATTAGATTAAAAATAACTTTAACTATTGATCCATTTAACCATATATAGAGGCTTGAGTCAATTCGTTTCAACCGATTCATTTAAATATTAAAACATTTTTATTTTACAATATCGGTCTTGTATCCTATCATTCATAAGCCGATCCCATTAAAAATTTAAAATATGATCTATTATTTACGTAATATGAGGTCATTAACTCATTCGTGAAAAAAGTGAATTTAACAAATCATTATTTTAATTTAGAGACATTATTAATTTTTATTATGAACAATGTCTCATTTTTTGTTTGACGTGTAGTTCAATTGGTAAACAGATTGAGTGACTTTGACAAATACAAGAAATGGCCTAGGTTCGATCCTACCCCCTACCCCCACCCTAGCTTCAGCCGCTGCCGCTGACTGTATAAAAAATGTCTGATGTCTTTGATCTTGAAGACGGATTTTGTGTAGGATCGATTGAGGTTATTGGTAATCAACTTTTTATTTAAATAATATCAACCTTTTGTAATTAGGTTTTTTGGTCTAATCTAAATGAATGTTAATTATACTTTCTTATTTTAAGCCATAAGTTTTTCTCTTATATCTTTGATTATTTAGAATATAAGTTTTTTTGGAGTTGAATGGGACAATTTTACAACATACTCCAGCTGGGATGAACGATATGCAAGCTGGACCATTAATCTTCTATTTATTTATTTAAAAAAACAAAAATATTGCAATTAAGTGATGCTACCGACAAATGTGTCGTTACCAAAAAAATAAAATTAATAATAATAATAGAAAACTACAAATTTGGTCCTTGTGGTTTGCCAAAAATAACACTTGTCGTTCCTGTAGTTTTGAAATTAAAAGATTATCAATTTATCATCGTGGTTTGTAAAAGCGTATGGATTTGATTTCTTTCTCTAACTCTTGTTAAAAAAAATCGTTAAATGTAAGATTTTTTCATTCTTTTATCGATTTTTGTCTTTCACCTAATTAAAATCAATATTATGATTCTGGTCCTTGTAATTTTGATTGGGTAAAAAGGAAAATAAATCGATAAAATGGCATTCATTTACTGAAAATTGTTTAACGACGGTTAAAGATGGAACAAATATAGATGTTCTTTCAAATCACAATAACCATCTTATAATTTCAAAACTGTATGGATTAAAAGTGTTAACATTGAAAACCATAGCGATCGAAATTTGTATTGTACTCGTAATAACTAAAAATTATCGGTTATTCACGGATAAATTTGCATATAAAATTATTATTGATCAACTTTTATTTTTGGAAAAATACATCTAGAACCGTATTTAAGTATTTTTCAATGGTTAACGTTAATTGTTACACTATTTTTACATGAAATAATATGAAATTTGATACAAACATTAATTATTTTATATTATGTATCATTTTTATATGAAAACATTGTATTCGTTTATGTCTTTAATTATACATCTTTTTTAGTAACACTCTTATGCTTACTAACTTTATAAATTATAATTTATACATGATTTTTTATTTTTGTAATAACTAAATAAATTATATTATTCGTAATTAATTACAAATTAAAGTATTTTATTATCTAAAGTCCATTAAATAAAAACATATATGGTTTGTTTCAAAAGCAGGACACATGCATTTTAACATTTGAATTATTATAAGTTGTCCACCGATGATCAATTAACACATTCTGAAGTATGAATTGAATTTCTTTATTATTAATTTGTCTATAACAGAGAATAAATTATAGGAATTTGTGATCATCATTTCAACGTCTTTGGTAACCCTTCATTTTGCAACTTCAATTGATGCATCTAGATTATGTTGAATATCATGTTATATGTAGAATAATTCATGTAATTATTATATTATTTAGCACGTCCTTCTTCAAATAATGTTCGTTCATTCTCAATGGATATTGTATATTTTAAACTTAATTATTCGCTAACAAGTAAGAAGTACACTCTTCGCCTCTACAACGTCTCCCATTCCACTTATACATTGCAAAAATCCGGTTTGTTATTAATTACTAGAAAAGGTGTCCGGGTAAGGATCCACCCGCTTTTGATATGCACATAGTGCAAATGCTCCTATTATCAATTCTTTTTGTTACGCCTTCTTTTTTCCTTCAATTCATCTGAAAATATTATTGTATTCAAATCAATGTTATAAATGATGTGTCGCGTGACGTGGCAGCAAGGCCACACACACGCGTGCGTATTGGTGTTTTGAATAGTATTATGAAATAAATTAAATTCATATAAGGTAATAAAATTAAAAAAAAAGAACCATTAATTAATAGAAAGTAGTTAGAGCTCCAGAAATTTCTCCAAACAATTTGGAAGAAAATCAAATTTGATTTTCATGCCTCTAGCAAATGGTGAATTATAACCTTCATCGATGAAGTCAATTGTTTTGCCACAAAATGGTATATATAAACGCTTATATTCATAGTTCACCTATGTTTAAGTAGCTTCTTCTAGATAGAATGTGGCAATCGATGTCTCCACCTATGAACAATTGCATAATTCATTTATGAACTTAAGATAACATCATTTGATTTCACTTATGAACAATTAGCTCTTCCATTTATGAACAAATTAATAGTTTACTAATGAACAACTTGGCACAAAAGATAACATCATTTTGTTTTCACTTATAAACATCACTCACTCGTAAACTATAGCTATGATTTTAAACAACCGAATTAACTCCCTAAAAATCGGGACATGACTATGTAACATATATCATCCATAATTAACCTCCCTAAAAATTGAGATATGATTATCTTAACCGAACCAAAAAAATGTAAAACTAAAAATACAAAACTATCCTTAATCCTAAAAAAATGTAAAACTAAAAATACAAAACTATCCTTAATCCTAAAATCATGGGTGTCAGAAAACAAGAAGAAACCATGAAATTTGATTGGCTAATATAATTTTTTTTATAGTTCACACTATTTTTTTTAATGGGTTATAAATATATAAATATTTTTATGCGGTTATACTTTGTTTACCACCGTCTGGTAATTATATCTTAAATTCGACTTGAATTTTATATGTTATATTTCATTATCAATCAAAAATAACAATTCTGTTTATACCGAATGATAACTGGCGTAAAAGAAAATGCAAGCCTACTTTTGGTGTTAAAAAAACATAAATAAATTTACATATGTAAAATAAAAAAATATATATATATAACGGTTACATGTGCAGGTTGATGAAGCATATGGTAAAATAAACAGGTTATGGGTTTCTTCTATTTTCCATCTCTTTGAGCATCAATTTCGTAAAAAAACCTCATAAATATATATAAAAAAATAATAAAATCTGTGAAATTTATCATATTGAGAAGGTCCATTTCCAGATCTTGACCCGAAGATCAAGCTTACATGTGGCAGCAGAAACAATGGCGGATACTGATGATGAGTTCCTTGACTTCCCACCACCACCCTTTGGAATTAAGCTATGGATTCCTTCGCATTCAATCCGAATTCCAATTTTTTTGGTTTTTATGGATTCAATCTTCACTTGAGCTTCAGTATCAAGCAGTATCTTCAATGGCAGTCCTGATTTCTTCTTCTTCAGATCTGATCTCATATGATTCACTGTTTCTGCATCCAGAAGCAGGGAATTGCTGTTCAAGGATGACCTGATGATGGTGATGTTATTGGGATTACTAACGAATGGATTTGCAAAAGATCCGCTTGCAATTTGGGTTTCATCTGATAAACATGTGATTGCGATCGGATCATAGTAAAAAATGATTTTCTTGTTAGGGTTTCTGGTGGAGATGGTAAGATTAAGTCTGGAAGTGAGGCGAGTGGTGTCGTCGGCGGTGGTGGTGAGGTTGAATTCCGAAATTTTGAGGGCGGCGATTGAGAATGTTGGGCGGTGGGGATGGTAGAGGAGGTAGAGGATGCAACCGGCGACGGTGGCTATGAGGAGGAGGAGGATTATGATCAGTACAGACCAAAAGCAGCATAAGCAGAAGCACCCACGGCGGCTACGGCGATGACGGTTTCGTTGGTTGTTGATGGGGTTTGGGCGGTCAGGATGGCGGTTGGGGATGGGTTTCTGAATTTGGGCTTTGCTTGGTGGTGGTGGTAGTCTTGGATTCTGTGTGGTGGCGGTGGCGGTGGCGGTTTTGCCTTTTGTGTTGCCGTTTGGCTTTGAGGAAGGATAGACTCTGTCAGTCATCTTTTAGTGTGAATTGCCAAATTGGTGGTGGTGATGGTGGTGGATGGTGGTGGCGGTAGGCCGTGATGGGTTTGTGATAGAAAAGAAAAGAAAAGAACAGAATAGAAGGAAGCACTCTGCACTTGCAGTTTGAAATGAAAGAAAGCAGAGGAGATGATGAAAAATATGTAAAGTTTTGCTGTTTCCAGGTCTGATAAGAATGGAGATATGTTTGGAGTTTTGTTTTGTCACACGTGTCATTTACATTTTAGCAAACCACAACATAAAATGATTTGATTTCGGAACATCACTCATATCACTTAGGCTATGTTTGACAAACTAGCTGATAAGTTAGCTTATGATTGATAAGTTAGCGTATAACTTATAAGGTGGTTGATGACTTATAAATACGATGGCGATAAATTAATTGATGAATAAGTTATGTTTCAAGAAAAGCCCAAACATGGCGTGTAAATAAAAAAAAGAAGCGTGTTAAAAATAAATAAATAATATTAGTTAGGGGTATAATTGGAAAAAGTGTCAAAAACTCCTCATGTTTACTCCAAGTAGCTTATCGATAGGCTTATAAATTTTAAACATGCATCTAAACGATTCTTGAGAAATAGTTTACCTTTATGTAGCCTTATTTTTGCCAAATAATGCCTTAATGTTATTCATCATTAAAATGGATAACTGATAAGTGTTTTAAATTTGATACAAGTTTATCGTAAGAATCTCGGTTTTTTTTGTTAGATAAGATTTTTGATTATTATCGTATTTAATTAATAAATTAAGTGATATCGAAAAGCTCTTTTACTCAATAATTATTTTGTAAACCTCTAAATATTGTAGGAGATAAAAGAGAAAGAGTTAGAAAAATACCAAATGCATTTTTAAACTGACCGTTACAAACTTAAAAAAGAGAATTAATTACTTAAAATTAAATAAGATAATATTTGTAAATTGTAGACGAACAATGTTAAAAATAAATACAACTTGATATACCAGTTAATTATTATATTATATTATATTAAATTATAATGTGATGAGTAAACAGTATATAGGTCACTGTCCTGATTGTATTTGTGGTTTATATTTGTTAGTTGTTTCTTCGATTTTTTATTATTTTATTATAATATTTTTTTAGTGAGTTATGCTTTTGGTCCATGTGGTATGTCAAAAATTCTCACTATCATCCTTATTTTCTATTGTTTATAAAGATGGTCCTGTAGCATTTAATTTCCTGGTTATGGTCCATTTCACTGATGTATTAATAAAAAGAGTTAAATACATATTTGGTCACTGTGGTTTACAAATATTAACACATAAGGTCCTTCAAAGATTTTTTTAACATCCAACGTCCCTGTGGTTTTCATTTTATAACACTGAAGGTCATCCATCCTACTTTTCCGTTAAATACTAACCTTTTAACATATTTTCTTTATTTTCCAAACCACATGGACCAAATCTGTAATTTACTCTAAATTATATAATTATATCAATATCTTATTAATTATATAATTTTTATATTTCATGAATTATATTACATCTAATATTTTTATTTTAAAAATTATTTATATATTTATCTTTTATAAAATGTATTTTATGTTTATATTTATATTTATTTTTATATTTATATTTATATTTATATATATAATATAAATAATTTTATAAAATATATGGAAGATTCAATTTATATTAGAAACAAATGATTATACAAATTACATATATGAAAGCTTCAAAATTCAAATACATAAAAAGTAAATAAGACCACTATACAAATAACATAAACGGAAGGTTCAAGATTCAGATACATAAAATATATAAAAATATAAATACAAGTACAAAATAAATTTTATATAATATAATCTTAAATTAACAAGAATTAATAATTTGTAGATATACATCTATACAAAATATGTATAGATGGAAGGTTTAAATACATAAAATATATAAAAATACAAAATAAATTTTATAAAATATAATCTTAAATATACAAAACATTAATAATATGTAGATATAAATATATATGGTAAATATAAATATAAAAGTTAAATTCAAGCATGTACAACTTCGTTGTCATCAAAATGATTCTTATAAAAATCTACCATCTCACATTTTTCACCATCTCTATTCATCGTATATATATAGATATCTACAAATTATTAATTCTTTATATATTTAAGATTTTATTATATTTTTATTTTAAAAAAATTATTTTGTATTTATATTTTATTTTTATATTTTATATCTTTTATGTATTTGAATTTTGAAGCTTCCATATATTCAATTAAAAGAAATTAACTGTTTCTAATATAAATTGAACATTCCATAGATTTTATAAAATTATTTTTATTTTTTATATAAATATAAATACAAAATACATTTTATAAAAATTAAATATATAAATAATTTTTAAATAAAAATATTAGGTGTATATAAATATGTCATATAATTTATAAAATATAAAAATTATATAATTTATAAAATATTAATATAATTATATAGTTTAAAGTAAATTACATATTTGGTCCATGTGGTTTGAAAAATAAAGAAAATATGCTAAAAGGTTAATATTTAACGAAAAAGTTGGATGGAGGACCTTCAGTGTTATAAAATAAAAACCACAGGGATGTTGAATGTTAAAAAAATCTTTGAAGGACCTTATGTGTTAATATTTGTAAACCACAATGACCAAATTTGTATTTAACTCTAATAAAAATGTGTTAACTTAAAGACATTTTAAGTTTTTAGATTATTTTTTTGTTTTTCTTTTATCAAAAATATATTATATAATACAGTCTAATTCTTTTTTATATTATATTATTGTTACCATAATGGTGATTATTAAATAATTATATCAACTTTTAAAAAAATGTTTAGAATTAATCTTGCTTCTCTATTTGAAGATAAAATTAAAAAGGGTAAATATCAACAGAAATAATTAACCAAATGTTGTTAAATATCTAACTAAAACATCTCATCTATTGTTTTTTGGAACATTTATAATTTAATAAAAAATGTAAAATCATGTATATCTAAAAAAAGGTTTGATAATTAATGATTAATAAAAAAATTCAAGCAGTAAAGTGGTCTCATGTGTGTAACTACATCTCCAAATATAATAATGATATAAATAGGAATTAGATTAGATTATTTTATTTTTATTCATTTATTATTATTTAGAAAATGAAAAACAAATATTAAAGGACCAAAATGTTCAATGAGTTAACCGATTTTTGTTAACACTAATAATGGTTATGAGTTATGACCATACAAGTAATTAAATACCTTATGAACCATATCTATAACTATTTGAGTATATGAATATTAAGGTTATGTTTGGCAAACTAGCTGATAAGCTAGCGAGTAGCTGATAAGCTAACGGATGAAAAAAACATGATTGACAAAATTAGCGTATAAAAATGTAAAATAACCAAAAATAGCATAATGAAAAATAAAAAAAATAATTAATAATTAATATTAATGATGGTTATAATTTAAAATAATGACAATAAGCTCTAAAAACGCTACTTCAAGTAGCGTTTCAATAAGTTACCTTATAGTTTGCCAAATGTGTATACTAAAAATAAGCTAACTTATTTTTGTCAAACATAATCTAAGTCATAAATTTTGACATACGACAAGGACCAAAACTGTAATTCATTCAAGTAGTTTATAAATTTTATCATTTTACTTATGAAGTAAATAAAATTTAATTTATATAAAACATATGATATTTAAAGGTTAATAATAAGGAAATATTGCCAATAGCGTGTAGCTCAGTTGGTTAAGGGGCGAGAAGATGTTTGCTCCAATAGACCGTTGGTCTTGGGTTCGATCTCAGGCCCCCTCGCAATCGCCTTGCCGTTGGGTGAGTCAGGTATGCCCCTGACATTGAGAATTGCAGCCTGTATGGGCCGATTTACATGTCCAAGAAATACACGTTTTGCTCCAATAATAAGAAAATACTATTTATATGTTAGAGTGAATTTATTTATGTATTAAAAAATACAAAAAATAAATATTGATATCCACGTCTTTGAAAAAGAAATTCATAGGATGTATTTAACAATATGTCTTAGTAATTTTAGGGTTTTTCCTTTTACATCCAAATTTATAATATGTATGGTAACATTAAAAAAAAGTTAAAATAGACATAAACATCCTAGTTTCGTTGATAAATATGATATAGACTAGGATATAAAAAATAACACCCATAATTTTAACCATATAAAATTTAAAATAAAATAAAATTTCGAACCTTATCCACCATAAAGATAATGGTTTTGGCTGAGCTGTTCTTTTTAATGCATAAACATAATGACAAAAGCCGCTAGAAGGAGAGGGTTGTCCATATTGGATCCAACGACACTTTCTATATTTAGATTTTTCTTTCAATATCATTATATTTTTAAATTACATATTTCAATAAAAAAATTAAATACTTTTTTATATTTTATAATGATGATTAAATTGGTCGGTATTATATATGATTATTAAAGCACATGCACTGATACACAAATAAAAATCATCCGTCTTAAATTCACATGTCTCATTCCTATCTTACCAATGAAATTAAGATACATCAGATTTTTATTTATTTTAAATTTATTTAATTCATATTTACTTTCTATCTCTGCTTATATGTATTCATAATTAATGACTCATTTTATTTAAATATATAATTACAAAATAATAAAACACACAATAACCATTTTATATTGTCATTTAAAATTTATTTTCCAGCTTACCATTTTTTTAAATTAAATATAAAAACAATTGTACAAAAAGTGATATTTTTTCCTTATGAGATATTCTTGATTTATGAGATTATACATTGATACAAAAATTCTCATTATTTATGAACCTTAAGATTTAAATGATATCTTTAATTAAAATGCGTAAAATAAAGAAGAATTAATAATGCATTCATTTTTAAGAAAATAAGACAAAATACATGTTCAAAGATAATGGAGGTGGGATTTACTATTTCAATAAAATAAGAGCACACGACAAACAAGAGCTAAAGGAAAGGATTAAAGGCATAATTCAAAATTATTTACCTAAAAAGGTAAGTTAAATTGATTTATATTTTATTGCTGAAAAGGTAAATGAGTCATTTCTCGGATGTTTGTTAGGAAGCGGAAAAGTTAAATGAGTTGTTTATCAGACGTTTATTAGTAAGCAATTATGTAGAGAGTATGGTAATGACAAATAAATTAATAATCTTTTTCGATAAGAAATATAACAAATATTGAGAATCTTACATGGTAGGCAATGACGGATTTACAATGATAAAGGTGGGGGAAAGGCCCCCGCTCAATTGTAAATCTTTAAAAATATTATAGGTAAAATTTTGTTTTTTACACGTATGTGCTTAGTTCTCCCGGTCATTTTTGACAGTTCCCCCAGTGGGTTAGTCCATTTTAACGAAATCCTCCACTCTCTTGTTTGACGGTCGTTCTTATCGTATATTGTTACCGTTAGTGATTGCAATCATGCTTTAATGATAATGATGTTTAATTATTTTTTTAAATATATCTCAATTTGTTGTTCTTTTAGTTTTGTATATATTCAAAGCAATTCATCTAGAGGGAATTTACCATGTTTGGTAAACGGAACCATTTAATCCGCAAACCGAATAACCCCAAAACCGTTTTGGTTTGGACGAATTATTCGGTTTCGGATACTTTTATACTCAACCCCCACCGCCCCCCCCCCTCCCTACCCCTCCCCTCAATTTACCTAAGTTTTTGAATCTGCCACTGCTCGTAGGTAAATGAGAAGACTTTTACTTGATTAATTAGTGATTACCGAGTAAGATAAAGTAAATGAGTTGTAATAACCAATATTATTATAAACATGTTAACGACATCTAAATTGTTGATGACTCTTTTGATGGCCAACCCTCTTAACCTTCGACTAGTTATTTTTTTAATACAAAAACTTCAAAAATACATGAAAAGAATTAGGAACCAAATAACATGTATAAGAACATAACATGTTCAAACAAAAATTTAACGGTAATTTCAACATTCATCAGTTATAAATTTTAAACCTTTAATTTCATCGATAATAATCAACAAATGAAATATTATATATTTAATTGTCACTATCACCATTTTTTGTCCATTTCCATATAGAGCTACCAGCCATTAGCAAGGTCGACAATAGATCGAATCAACAAGTCTTACTCCTATAATTTAATCAGTCAAAGACATTGAAATTTATTATTATTTTATTTGGAAAGAGCAATTATTAATCAAATATTTGAAGTATAATTTAAAGATAGTTGTGTTTAATATCATAAGTCACTAGTTCTATACCTAATGCCCTAGTAACACAATTTTTTGTTGTATTCAATTGGATCGACATTTTTCTTGTATTGAAAATGTTTATTAATTGGGCTGAGAAAGTTCAAACACGAAGCTTTAACACACACACACACATATATATATACATATATATATATGTAGAGGAAAGTTCAAATGTGAACTCATTTTTGGTTGTGAACGTGAGGACGAATCTCAGCCACTTATCCGGTCAATAAAGGCGAACTTTGACGCAGTTCACTCCTTTAATAATCTCTACCGTCCCATGAATCGCGTCAATCCTCCGTGATCGTGTCCACCATAACCGAAGATGTGTGGCTGAGATTCGTCCTCACGTTCACAACCAAAAATGAGTTCACATTTGAACCTACCCCTATATATGTATATATATATACATATATATATATATATATGTATATATATGTGTGTGTGTGTGTCTATATATATATATAGAGAGGGAGAGGTTGAGTTTCGGTGAGAAGCATAAAAATGATCTCCATCCTTGGATGTATATTAGGATGAGATGCACTGGATGAACTCTTTTCTAAAACGCAATTCATGAATGAGTATGAGATTAGAGTGATCAAGGACGCGGATCTCTTCTCACCTTAATTCTTCTTCTTACATGATCATCAGTTAGAAAGAGAGAGAGAGGCCAAAACTTTTATCACCACAACAACGATAAGCAATCTGAAAAGCAAAACCAACAACACAACTTCAACAAGATGCAAAGGTAAAAAAAAACCTCCATCACGAACACTCAAACAACCAAAAGACGCCCACAAAAAACCAAACAAATGTTTAAAAAGTTATATAGACGTATGTAATAACAAATTTTAAACTTGAATCCTATGAAGTTGTTAATAAACAATATATAATATTTAATAAATTGTTTTTTCACAAAGCACTTTATTCCACGGAAGTTGTTAGTTATTTAGTAAGAACTAGTATTAGTTATTTAATAAGTAGGATTATGCGGAATTAATGGGAGTAGTTAGCTTTATTCCATCATTTGTGCTTTATTAAAGATTCTGATATATGATAATTTGTACTTGTTAATAGATTTATATGGATATTTTTTTCTCTTTATATTATTATACTTTAACAACAGGCTATTCGATCAACGGATAGAAGACGTCCATGATAACTATGACGCAAGAGTGCAGAAACAACAGTGATGTTTGACTTTTGAGTGAGCTATCACACAGTCGTTCAAGAGTAATGCATTGAGGTGCAATACATGTAGTAGTTTCAAGTGTAGCAGTAAAAACAAGGAATATTTTATATAACTTTTTCAATGAGGAGTGTTTTGTTGTGTTACAAATCTGTTTATTGTGAGTTTTAGTCATAACAATTGTTTTTGTGTCGTTTAACAAATGTAATTATTAATTGTTTTGTTCTTCTATTAGATTTAAAGTGGTCATATTTTAAGAAGAATTTAAATAGTTGTTAACATGTTATAATCGAGTTTTGAGAATAATCCATAAAATTTAAAATATACCTGTCTTTAATCAAAGAATTTTCAAAATTTCAAACAATTTATATAACTTGAAGTTTAAACGTAAAATAATTGTTTTGAGAATGCACATCCACATAAAAATTTCACTAAAAGAATAAGGAAAAAACCTAAAACAAGAAGGATGATGTGGGTTAAAGATAGGAGCTAGTGTGCAAAACTTGGTGCGAAATTGTAAAACCAATATACCACCAAAATAGTATGCTCGGTCAAATTTGGATCGATACTAGACCAATCCTAAACTTTTTTTTTACTTCAATGTTATAATCACCTTCATATAAAAAGTTAAGTTTTAATCAGTAACCTAAAATTCGAGTCTGGATGGAATCAAAGATGAGACCAAATCAGTATAATACAACTGATTTATTATTATTGTGATAACTACATCAATAATATAATGAACAATAATTTAAAATACTAAACCATTAGTAATAATTAAACTATAAATTAGACGATAAAAAGATGATAAAATCATTATGTTGATAATATGATATACATAAATTATTTACATCATATAATTTTCTAGGTACTTAAAAATTAAATAATAGAGAAACTCCTTGGTTAATCTTAGTTCGAATATCATGTTTCTATACGTGTTTATTTTGGCAAGATAAAAGATTGTTAATATGTCAAGCTCTCTTTTACTTCTCCTACCTATCTACATTTTGATCGATTCGATAATTGACAAAGGGAGCGAATTTAATTATCAAAAAGAAGGAGGACCTATTTGCAAATCTTCATTAAATCATGTGGTCAAAAGTAATATAAAAAAGAAGAAGATAGATAGATAAAGGACCTGTTTGCAAAGTTGCATTAAACTCTAATCAGGTATTGGTTGAATGACGGTCACGTATCTCCCATGACCGAAATGGGGAAGTGGAGTTGGAACAACGATGGCCATATCAGGCGATGTGCAGGTCGCCTATCACCGGCCGGACTGTGAAATTTCTCCAAGAGACGAAGAAAAAACTGATCAATCGGACACACAGAGTTTGCTATTGAGATTTCAACCACAAATCCAAGGTATATCAAAACATTCCCTAACTTTGAGTTAAATTCTTAATTTATTATTAGTGGTTTTGGTTGTTATAATCGTTTCTAAACATTGTGGATATAACAATAGTGATACATCAAGAATTTTAGTTTTTTTTCTTTTTTCTTTCTATATTTGGTTATTAATTTGTTTTAAGCAATTCGATTGAATTAACAAAAATATTGTTATTACATCGTACAACATCATAGAAGTTAAACAATTCAGATGAAACAACAAAACAAGAAAAATCTGCTCAATGAGGTAAAGAATGGCCTTCACATTCGCCAATGAAGATTGTAGATGGAAAGACATAAACGATCTCCAAGGATGATTGGTAGCTTCTTCGTTTTCTTTCACTTTTCTCTTCAATTCTGATGAAACCTCCATCGTTTACTCTAACAAGGCAGTTGTCAAGAGACTTGCAGTTATACAAAGGATGAAATAGTTATGGATGAGAGGGGGATATAAATTAGGACGAGACGTGGGAGGTGATCCAGGGAGTGTGGAAGAGAGTTTTGGTCAACGTGATCCAGGGAGTATGGAAGAGAGTTTTGTTCAACGTGATCCAGGGAGTATGGAAGAGAGTTTATGTCAATGATGTTTTCAATCTTGTACACAAAGAAAAACAATTTGTATCTCTTAAATTTTCAACATAACCATTTAAGATATTTTATAATATAAAATATATAAGCGAACCCTTATTAGGGTTATTTGAACATGATTATTTTCATGCTTGAAAGGGTATGAACAAACCTATATCGTCCACTAAATATGTACGTCATGTATTGACAAAATTTGTAATGTAAAATCTATTACAAATGTTCATCTCAAGTATGCTAGATATGCTGTTGATCATCTTCTCAAAGTTAGTATTTTTTTTATATTATAAGGTAACGTATAAAATAAATAAAACAATTATATTAACAATAATTCTAATGTAGTGAATTGATCGTATATAAATTTGTGATGCACATAAATTAGGACAAGTTACTCTTATCTTTAAGACATCAATGGAAGAGGGACTTAACTATAACTTTGAATAATAAAACATTATTGCTTAGAAGTCAATCTCAAACACTACTGAAGTATATTTTTTTCTTATGATCATCAAGGCATACTATATTTGTTGTAAGGCTTTTTAGAAGGAAACTTACCTTGCTTAATCGACTTGTTGTAGCAAATGAATTGCTGGGCAAATCTCCCTTGGCAGTAGGAGCGAGTGCCCCGACTGCCGAAGGAGTAGTTACCCAGTAATGCATTTATACGTTTGAAAGTCTTTCATTCATTCGCAGTTTGTTAAACAATATTGTTCGTTTGAAATTTATTTATAGGACAATAAAGTAATTTGTATATGCTTGTGCATACGGAATATCCTACACATATTTCTCATGGTATCAACATGTGTACGCTATGTGTTAATGGTTTTATCAAGAGATCGATGATAATTGATGGCAAAACGTCGAAAGGCTGGAAACTAGCTTTAGATCAATTTGTTTTACCGACCTTTTGTGTTTCAAAGAGACACTGGAACTTAAGGGTAAAGTGAGCTGGTGCTTGGCGAAAATATTGCAAGACAGTTTCCCACTAGGTTGATGTAAATTGACCAAATTCGACGTACATAAAATCCGTACAAAATACGAATAAAATAAAATGAGATACAAAGCATATATTCCTGCACTTTGCTAAGTGTCATAAAGATGAGGAAAATGAAGAAAGTAAAGTTTTGATCCAAAATAATGTTGTCATGTCCTCCATTGGTGTCATATGCATTTTTACCCTTTCAAGTTTTATGTTTATGTGCAAAAGAGATTTAAAACCAATTATATGATCATCTTGGTTTGATCCGTGTTAAACAAGTCTTTTAAAAAATTAAAGAGAAATGGCGGACTCACAATTCATCATTAACCCATGGTCAATGTTTTATATCCCAATTGCCTCACAATCTAGTAAAGGAAATGGTCTTAAGAAACCAAAATTTTGAAATTGACTTTAAATCAATAACATGACGGTTTAACTCTTTATTATGGTGACTTGTAAAGTTGTTCAATAGTTTCTTTATAACCATAGAGTATAAGCTATATGTGAATTTGTCTAGCTATTTAATACGCTTGGAATTTCTATACCATTTATTTTTCGTTGACACTTAATTTTTTTTAATGATACTTAAGTTTGTTATGTTGTAATTTGAAGAAAAAAATGAGAACTTCTTTTTAATGATTTTGTGGAACTATATAATTGTGATTTTGTTAAATATTTATATCATCATTATTATGTAAAATAAAATTTTCAAGACGTTTACATTTTAACTAGTATATTAGTATGTTAACTTTTACAGCTCAATGAACGTTGTTCCAGGCTTTGAAACATCGCTCTTGATCTCCAAGGTATTACCCCTAAATGATGAATCCAGGTAGCCAAAATAATTGTTTGATCATCAAAAATAGTTTCTGATATGTCAAGATAATAATTATTAAATAAACTAAAAGATAAATTAATCTGAAAGTTATGAGTAAATTGCGAAAACCACACTTGGACTATATGCGAACCGACGTTGCGCAACCAACATTCTTAGTCCCTAAACTAAATATTTGTAAAACTAGGTTATTATATAATCCCAAGATTGCATAGCTAAAATAAGTTATACATGTTCACTTCATTTCGATGAAAAATGTGAAGTGGCAGTTGTGTTGTTTTGAGACAAATTGAAGAAAAGCATCTATGTCTCAAAAGAGAAAAAAGAAGGTTGAAAAGATGTTCACAATCTTGAGAAAAGTTAAATGGTCGTAATAAGAATTGTACCTTGGCATATCCAATACGAAGGGTGATAAAAAAGGACGATTTACACAACAATGCTTTGTTGATACCCCGATATCTTGTCAAGATTAAGGAATAACTTGCGGCATATATCCTTCATCCAAGGAATTGGCATCCAAAAAAGCACCATTCATATAAATTAAACTAAATCCATGATAAATCACAATCTGTTAATCAAATCAGTATTTTTTACTTTGTGTCAACATCCCTGTGTTCTTTGGCCAAAGTGCATCAAAATGCAAAGTTTAATTTTATTCTTATTTAGCGTAACGATGATTTTTGTTTTCAATTAGAGTAACAAAGTTTTTATTTTTCCTTATTTTTGTACACATTTTGATATGTAACAAGTAAATTTTTAACTATTAATGTCGTGGATGCCAAATTATCAAGTTACATTATAGTTCTTGATTATGTAGCAAAAGGTCACCTTAAAATCGATTGACACCATGTATACTGAAAAATAGTTTATTAGGTAAAACGAATACGAAATAGAAAGACCTAAATGTTTGTTACACTAATTGGGGGTAATTTTTGTTATCGTTACACTAAATAAAAACTAAAACAAACGTCGTCCATTTGATGCTTTGTGGCTATATTTTTTATACAAAACACGGTAGAACATACTACAAAATAAAACTTTTGTCATATAAAATTACATTTGAATAATTTACAATGGAGACCCTAAGCTAAAGGTCTTATATACTTATATTACTTACATATGAATAATTTACGTCTCGGTTTTTCTGTGATCTTACGAGAGAATTCAAAGAAGTATGCTTATTATTTCGTTTTCTATGTAGATAGTAAAGAAATGCATTTGCCTAGACCTAGAATTGAGTGAAAGAAAAAGCTAGGCATGTTGTGATTCTTTCGTGTATTTGTCCTGAAATTTGAAATGTTTTTAAGAGATACGAGTAAAAGGAAGCTGGTGGCCTTTGTATTGGCATATGCTAGAAACTTTGGGGGTTCGTAACATTGTTATGGTATATCCTCTTCTTGTTTTGGAAATATGCTCTTGTGTGATTGGGTTTGTCAGGCTTCTTTGATTGGCACTTGTATGAATGTGTGTATATATAGGGGGTCCCTAAGGTTATGTATAAGGAACAAACTTATTTAAGCCTATGAAATTTGCAGAAAAACGACTAATGTGCTGTGTTAGTGTTAGGTGCCATGGCCAATGGGTACCAACATCGAGCCGGCGAAAAGACTTGTTGGTTGGTTTTTGATCTTGCCAGAATGTATCGTTTGTTTAATGTACCACACACATTCAAAAGTAGAAGCATCTTGGTAGCGAGTTTTGCACCTACAACCACCGGTCAAAACACCTGTGTTGCACCTTTTCTATAATGGAAGATGAAAAGTCGGTCTCTAAAAAGTTCTAAATTCAACTTCAATAGTTACTCTATTTAAAAAAAATTACCATTAACTATTTTAATAAAATATTATTCTATCTTACACATTTAATTTTAATATCTTTTATTGGTAAAAAAGAATTAATATATTATTTATCTTATACTTATATAAAGTTTTAAATATTTTTCAGATTTTCATCTTATTTCTCTTCTTTAATCTGTCTTAACATACCATTATAAGCTCTTAATCACCACTTATGTCTGATTCGTTTAGGCGTTACATAACACTTTTAAAACTAAAATCAGACTTAAGACTTTAGCATCTCTTAAAAAACAAACGTCACCTGAGTTTTTGAAAGAACTGGGACCATTTTGTAGAACATTTACAAATTTTAAGATAAAAAGTTAAATAAAACAAAGTTGAAGGGTAGTTCGTAGACATTTAGAAACCGGCATCGTTTTGTTGATGGGAATATCCATCTGCAATGCTGCTTGATTCTCGTTTTATTTGGGTTATTAACAGAAGGAGAAAAGGATAACAGCGGAGGAAACAAGTCCAGAAATAGAATCAAGAACAGCTGCTTCCATCGATTATTACTCCCCAGGTATACAAACTTCGTCAGATTTAAACTCCTTTTTGTTCGATTTCTATTATGTAATTCTATGCTCGGAACTGGAAATTGGAAACGATACCTTTTACCTTTTGTTGGTGTATGATCATTCCCTGATGAACTCAAGATAAATTCGTTTATGGATTAATTACAAGATTTTTCATTTAGATAAGTTGAAGATATAGGTTTATCTTCTTACTAGTTGAATTTTAGGGTTTAGGGAGGCGCTTTGATTTTGTAAAGTTTACTAGTTGAATTTATAGGTGTTCTTTTAAACAAATTGATAACTTACTTAGCCAATACTAGAAATTGTGAATTGTTTCTGATGAATATGTGACCAAAATCCATTGTTTTCCTATCAGGGGAGTACTAGGTTTTTATGCTCAAAGTATAATGCCACTCCTCTTTTGGATCTCATGGAGTAGAATTTGTAAATTTGGTAGCAATTTCCTAGAAAAATATAACCATTTTATAACTATATAAGTAATTGGCTGGATACCACTAGTTAAAGTAAGTTTCGATTTCACATTGATGAGAAATCTAAAACATTGCATCATAATGTTGGAAATAATGGTATGTTCAACATAATCTGTTAGTTGGGTTGCATGAATGTAAATTGTAATGTGGGAATACAAGGGTTCAAATGATTTCAACTTCTTTTGGTATTAACCATCAAGAATCTGTGTTTTACATATTGTAGGTACTGATACAGCAAAGTCAGGGTGAAAAGAAATAGATGTGAAAATGGCACATTTACTTTCCACCTCTTGCCCATTGAACATCTCTTCATCCCCCAAAAATGGCCCTAACTCGTTGAAACAAAGCTTAGCTTCGTTACCTACTTCATTCACTTTACGCACTTCATTTGAACCATTCAAAAGCCTTTCCGTACACAGAAAGAATCCACAGAGACTTTTTTCAGTATGTGCAACCACTCTTCAACAAGCGGAAACAAAGACTGGGTCTGGTGAACAATCAAGGCCAAAACGGGTGATGGTTATTGGTGGGGATGGTTATTGTGGTTGGGCTACTTCCCTCCACTTATCCAACAAAAACTATCAAGTTGCTATTGTTGACAACCTTGTTCGCCGCCATTTTGATGACCAACTTGGCCTTGATTCACTTACACCCATCTCATCCATTCATGACCGAATCAGAAGATGGAGATCACTCACCGAGAAAGACATAAATCTATATATTGGTGATGTTTGTGACTTTGAGTTTTTATCTGAGGCATTCACTTCATTCAAACCAGATGCTGTGGTCCATTTTGGAGAGCAAAGATCCGCGCCTTACTCCATGATCGACAGATCAAGAGCTGTGTACACCCAGCAGAACAATGTTCTTGGCACACTTAATGTCTTATTTGCTATAAAGGAGTTTGGTGAGGATTGTCATCTCGTGAAACTTGGAACAATGGGAGAATATGGAACACCAAATATAGACATAGAGGAAGGATATATAACGATAACCCATAATGGCAGAACAGACACTTTACCTTACCCGAAACAAGCTAGCTCTTTCTACCATTTGAGTAAAGTACATGATTCAAACAATATCGCGTTTACTTGTAAGGCATGGGGGATAAGAGCGACTGATTTGAACCAGGGTGTGGTGTATGGTGTGAGGACAGATGAGACCGAGATGCATCAAGAACTTTACAACAGATTTGACTATGATGGAGTATTCGGAACAGCGTTGAATAGATTCTGTGTTCAAGCAGCCGTTGGCCATCCCCTTACTGTTTATGGCAAAGGAGGCCAGGTTAGAATTAGATCTCTAATTAAATCTTGCAAATTCCGTTATTATGCTTTAATTTTTATATATGTTTATGGCAATTGGCAAATACCTATGTTTCTTGACGCTTTATATTGGCAATACAGACTCGAGGGTACCTGGATATACGAGATACGGTCCAGTGTGTGGAGCTTGCGATTGCAAATCCAGCAAAACGTGGTGAGTTTCGGGTATTTAATCAATTTACAGAGCAGTTTTCCGTGAACCAACTTGCGTCATTGGTTACAAAAGCCGGAGAGAAGCTTGGAATAGAAGTGAAAACAACATCTGTGCCGAACCCAAGAGTTGAAGCAGAGGAACATTACTACAATGCCAAGCACACCAAACTCATAGAATTGGGACTCCAACCACATCTCCTTTCGGACTCACTTCTTGACTCACTGCTTAACGTTGCTGTTCAGTTCAAAGACCGGGTGGACACCAAACAGATCATGCCAAGTGTTTCTTGGAGAAAGATTGGGGCCAAGCCAAAAACTGTATCTGCTTAGGCCTCATCCTCATGTGGTAGAGAGTTGTAAGTAGTTGTAACTGGTGATTTATGCTTTGTAGTTTGGGAATGGATTATTTTAAAAGACTTGTACTGCAACATACTTAAATTTTGTGGCCTCTTTTCGGAAAAATTAAAATATATCTATTTCATATGTACTCGTTCTTTTTGGCTAACGTCTGTAGTTTTTAGAAAGACGATAACACATGAGAATACAAATATGAATAAATTCTTGGTTTGCTTCTAACCTTAAATTGTTTGATTTAAAAACGTGAAGGCGAGACTAATTAGGGGCTGTTTGAGATTGCTTATTAGAAATAACTTATATTTTTCTCTCAAAAGTCCTTTTCAGCTTCTTTTAAGTTAAAAGGGTTGTAACTTATTTAAAAATTCCTTATTAAGTTAAAAGGGTTGTAACTTATTTAGAAATTCCTTATTAAGTTAAAAGGGTTCTAACTTATTTAAAAATTCCTTATTAAGTTAAAAGGGTTCTAACTTATTTAAAAATTCCTTATTACCGGTTTGGAACCGGTATAAAACGTTTTTACAAACACTCAAAAATACTTATTACCGGTGTCAGATCGGAATAAGTCAATAAGTTGTTTTTATAAGATTTTTGGGTCGAAAAAATTGAAATGGTCATGTTCATTGACCGAACTACATTCACAAGTCCGATTTACTCATAAGATGGAATTGGGTTCAATATATTTGTTTAACAAATTTCAATTTTTTTAGAAACATAACCACACCTAAAATAATTATGGAGGATTTGATATAAACAAGGATATCGTAAATGTTATTGAAATCATTTACACCCTACTTTATATTTTAAAACCTAACCTAGATATATGACCCTTAATAAAATAGATAAATAAAGTGTCCTAGGAACCATGATTGAGCAATTACAATAAATTACATCAACCGCCTCGATGGTTTATTCATATAGCAAAAACTAGACAAATATATTAAAAAATACAACTACCCTTGATCAAAATCTTATTATTCATGCACGTTTTCATTGAAATACATAGGGTTGTTGTGGTACATTAATTTGTCGGTTGATTTCGACAACTAACCTGTATAAACAGAATGTTTTATGATATCTATAATGTTTTATGAAAATACAATAACATTCTTGTGTGTTTGTATTTACTCTAGGGCCTAGGTCTTTTTTGAGCAAACAAAAGGTGAGCACCAGTTTTTGGTCGAAATTGAACCGAAAACCGAGCCATTCAGTTTTTGAAAATCCTAACCGTTCAGTTTTCGGGTTTTTTCGGTTCGGTTTTAAAACCGGATGGTATAAAATGTTTTGGTTTTTTGTTCGATGTTTCTTCTTTATTTCCAACTTGTCAATTTCTTTAATTTGTTCAAAAATCATGTTTAACTTTTTTTAAAAAAACTTGTAGAATATAGAAAATGAAAATAAATTATATCATCATATATATTATAAAAAATTAAAAATTAATTATATTATTTCGGTTCGGTAATTGGAGAAACCAAGCATTTTCGGTTTAGTTCGGTTTTTTCGGTCGGTATGGGAACCAAAAACAAAACCAAACCATTTGGATTTCGGTTTTTTTGGCTTTTTTCCGGTTTCGGTTTGGTTTGTTCTCACCCTGGTTGAGTACCGCAAACCTCCAACTAGTCCCACACCACACTAAAACCCAACCTTGAAAGAATTCAGTGTGAGTGGGCTATCAAAGACTCACCCGACAACAAGGCACATGAGGGGGCTCAGACTTGAACCTGAAACTAACGACTTTTTAAGCAAACATCTTCTCTTCCCTTGAGTCTACACGCCACGAGCATTTACTCTAGGCTCTACGCAACATTATCAATGGAAATTTTGGTTTTATTATTCGATGCATAATTAGAAAATCTTGACTTATTTTTTAGATCAATAATTGTAAATGTAACTTTTAAATAGACTTTCAAAATACATTTTAAATCAATAAGTCATTGATTGGGGGAGAAAAAGAAATGTGTTGTGCTGTATGTTGTAACTTTTTAGACTCCATATTTGTTTAGTTTTCCCCCCAGAAGTTTACACATATGAATATGTATAATTTTGGGCTTCACTTTATAGACGTGGAAAAATAGGAGTTTATTTGACTGTGAATCAAAATTACAAGCTGGTCTCGAATGCAAATAAATCTACATCTCAAAAATAGGAGTTTGTTTGACAACGAATTCATTATGATTAATGCTGTAAATTAAGAAATAATCTAAGATATTTATGAACAATATAAATAAATAAATATCTTTGATAATTATTAGATTAGATGGAGCATTAAAATTAGTTTATATAGTTTGTATTTATTAGAGTCTGCCCTTGTATTTGAAACTTCTTATATACAAGTATAGAACCATATTTTTTTTTAATGAAAATAAGTATCATGATACACAACTTTAAACATTAATAAAATTGTTATGCTTTTTAAGTACCAAAAACAATTTTTATCCTTAATTAATGAATCTATCTTATTAACTTTTAAATATTTAGATATAAAATAAGGATCTATTTTTAAAAGTAGACACCTCTTTCAATTCAAACATAAACTAAAATATAAACATGTATTTTAAAATAAATTATTATATTTGTTTAATGGGTGTTACTTTTTACACCATACTCTATATATTAAATCCTAATTTATATATATGGCCCTCAATTAAAATTAATAAATAAACATAGGATTTAATGTGTTACCAATCAAAATAGATAAATAAGATAAAGTAGAGTATATTTAAAAAGTAGAGTATGATATAAAAGAAAAAACCCTTGGTTTAACTAATCCATCCATTATAGTGAAATGTATCAATATATTCATCCTTGTCACATCAGTTTTATCAATTATTCTTCAAATACCATTACATTACACATGATTTTCAACACAATTTATTAATGTCACATAAAAATAACTCTAATTCAATCAAATATAATCTAAGAAACACTTTAACTATGTATTTGTTACAATAATTTAATATAAAAATATTAATTTAAATTAATATAAAATTAATTAACTTGTTAAATATAAAATTAAATTAATTAAAAGCACTTTATTTTAAATTAAATATTTTATAATTTTATAAAGAGAATTATTTAATTATATATGTATTAAATTTATTAATCATCAAAAAATAAACAAATATAAAGAGTGATGTTTATTAAATTGATCATCGTTTTATTCTTTTTCAAATTTTCCTCAAATCTCTTCAACCACCAATTCTAATGATAGTATTAACGTGACATTAATTAGTATTCACGTTAGTATATATTATTTATGCGATTATAACACATTAGCAAAAAATATTAATTAATATGACATTAACAATTAAAAAACTGGCCATCTATAAATGCCATAACCATAATTTGATATTTGAATTCCTATAACCATTTTTATGCTAATAATGACACTTTAATAAAAAATGATCAAATATCAATATCAGTGAAATGGACGTTGCCCACAAAATAATTGAACCTAATCTCAATGTCATGACAAAACCCGTGTCATCTTCTCATATAATACAAACAAACAAGACTACTTTTAAATATTCAAAAAGATGAAAGACATATTTTCTAATTCTCTAAAATATATAACTCTTTTTTGTACTTTCCATCAGCATCACTTAAAAGGACCGCTCAATTGTTTTTGACCGGCTCTAGAGAAAAAGAAAAACCCGGTTAAAAAAAGCTTGATTAAACCAAGGGTTGTAGGTTGAAAACTTTGTTTTGGTCTTAAATTTCGAATTAAGATAAGCGGTTAAAAAAAGTTATAACTAAAAAAGATTCAAATAAATCTTGAAATGACTAGTGAAGACTAGGGATAAGCGGAACAAACCGAAATCCGAACCGGTACCAAATGTGACTATCGGTTCGGGATTCGGTATTGGGTTTTTCCACTTTCGGGATTCGGTACTTTTGGTACCGGTATTAGTCCCGGTAAATCCCGAACCGAATTGGAGAATTTAAAAAGTCATTTTTTAATTTGAATTGGTAACAAACCCCTTCACATTTTTATAGAAAATCCACCTAAATATATTACAATTTTCGGTTCTTATATTTTCCAATCAAATACTGACTTTTTCTTGCAATTCTTCATATTTCGGTTCTTGCAATTCTTCAAAATCGGTTTCGTAATCTCTCCAAAACCCGGTTCTTGCATAATCGGCTCCTTCATTCCGGTTTCCGCTTAAGTGATTTTGGTTTTGTTATTGTGTTTAATGGTCAACGGTGAAAAACGGTAGTCGTCTCAAAAAATGGTACCAAACGGTTCTAGTCCCGAAAACCCCGGTACCGAACTTCTCTTATCGGTTCGATATTCGGTATTGATTTTTTCCACTTCCGGTTTCTGTACTACCCGGTATCGGTACCGGTTCGGTACCGCTCCAGTATGGAGCTCATCCTGAAGACCCACTTGTTTTACCCAAATATTTATTATAACTAAAAAATCTAGACAAAAAACAATAGTTTGTGGTAATCAATAATAAATTAATGCAAGAAAAATTTATGAAACATTTTAAAGATACGTTCTCCCTTTTTTTTCTTATGCCTTGGATTTACACCAAACATCAATATAAATGAAGAAATTGTTTTATTCAAAAGAAAATGAAGAAAGTGTATTAAAAGAAATATCGGATGCTATAAATCCAAAACCATTTAATATAATCAATTATAAAAAAAAAGTGATGAAAATATAAAAAGATAAAAAAACATTAAATTGAATATAAAATTAATCAAGAAAAAAAGCTTAGAAAAACAAATACGTTAAAAAAAATTAACTAGCTTAGAACATCTCTAATACAAGGTTTTTATTAACAAATGGTATAGTTGCTTTGGTAGTGAAGGCTTTTATTTAAAGGACTTTATGTCTTGTGAATGCTTAAAGAGAACATTGGTTTTTACCATAAACTTTGTGAAAAATGAAATTTTTCTTGACTTTATTATAATTATTTTTGTTTAAAAAATCAAAGGACCCACCAAAAAAGAAGTTTTTATAAGAACTACCATCATGAGTTTTGATAAGAATTCTTAATTTGATAAATTAAATATGAGTTAGACAAAAAAGAAAATATAAAAAGTAGGTTGTTACAAGAACTTGCATTGAAGATGCTCTCTAATTTATAACTAATTTTGTTTTAGCATTTTTAAGAGATTCACGGAAGGTCCCGTGACACCAACCATTAAAAAGGAGTAATCTACAAATTTAGTCCATGCGGTTTGTTGAAAAATCGTCTTGTAGTTTCAAAATTGTAAAATGACGTTATGGTTGTAAAAGCGTCCGAATTTGATTATTCTATATAACGGTTGCTAAAAGAGGAGTATTTTCGTTGTTTTATCGATTTTTTGTCTTTTACCCAATAAAAAAAATCACAGAGACCAAAATTATAAAATCAATTTCGATAGGGTAAAACTGTAAAAAACAAAAAAAATCGATAAAATAAACAAAAATACCTTTTATTTAACGGAATTGTTTAATGACTATTATAGAAGTGACGGAATCCAAACGGTTTTACAAATCACGTTGACTATCTTATAATTTTAAAACTACATAATCAAAAAAGTTATTTTCAACAAACCACAAGGACCAAATCTGTTTGAAGAAATTTACATATTTAAATACGGTTTCCAGATCTTAAAAAGAATGGAGTATTATTTAAAGAAGAGTTGGACAAGCTGATGTTTAATTTAAATGACTAAATATTTTATTATTCAATAAAAGAAGTTATAAAATGATGTGATACAAAATTGGAATATTAGATCCAAAAAGAAAAGCGTAATATAATATGCAAAAACATCAAGCATTTGGTAGTGATGGTGATGAGGAGGAGTAGTGCTATTTTGTTCCTCATATTTGCCATCCATAATCTCCGATGCAACAGTATTATGTCGGAGCAGCAGCCTTACCGGACGGCCTTTCACTTCCAGCCTCCCCAAAACTGGATGAACGGTCAGTTTTTCTTCTTAATTTTCACTTCCTTTTCCTCTTGTTCAGTTCTAAATGTTTTCATTCATCTGTGACTGTGACTGTGACGATCAACATACATGGCACATGATTGATTTGTGGATGATCGAATGCTTGCAGATCCTAATGGTAAGTTTCAATTTCATGTTTCCTTAATTTGATTGTCACAGTTAATTAGTTCTAATCTAGTTTTATTAAATTAATCATCTTAGAATTACTGATTTTAGGTCATTTTTCAAGGCTTATTTTAGAGTAAAACTACTGATTAATGTTTTTTTTTTTTTTACATTCAAGTAAATATGTCAATTACTTTATGAAAAACTGTATATGAAAATGCCAAGTATAAATGAAGCAAAAACAAGTGTTTGTGAGTAATAGGATTGTATATATTTCTGGATTGTGGCTAAAATGGTAGATCTAAATGCATCCAGGACCAATGTACTACAATGGAGTATACCACCTCTTCTATCAATACAACCCATCCGGTCCACTCTTTTCCGATCAAATGTATTGGGCACATTCTGTATCTCATGACTTGATAAACTGGATCCCTCTGGACCTGGCCTTTTCCCCCACCGAATCCTTCGACAACAACAGTTGCTGGTCTGGTTCCGCCACTATCCTCCCTGGAAACAAGCCTGTCATGTTGTACACAGGAATTGACTCTGAAAACCGCCAAGTCCAAAACATGGCTATCCCAAAGGACTTATCTGATCCCTATCTTAGAGAATGGGTCAAGTACACTGGCAATCCCATCATTAACCTACCTGATGGGATTCAACCAGATGACTTCAGAGACCCAACCACGGCCTGGCTCGCAGAAGACGGTAAATGGAGAATAATTGTGGGAAGTCAGAAAGACAAGATGGGGATCGCGTTTCTGTACCAATCTGAGGACTTTATTAATTGGACTAAATTCGATTCGCCACTTCATAAGGTTGCAGGAACTGGGATATGGGAATGTCCTGATTTCTTTCCGGTGTGGATTGATAGCAACAAGGGGGTCGATACCTCTGTGATGAACCCAAGTGTAAAGCATGTCTTGAAGGTGGGATTGTTTGATTATGCCAAAGATTTCTACATGATCGGTAATTACAGTCCTGAGAAGGAAAACTATGTTCCTCAAAATGAATTAACGCTAAGTACTTTGAGGTATGATTATGGGAAGTACTATGCTTCAAAGTCTTTCTTCGACCCTGTGAAAAACCGAAGGATCTTAATGGCTTGGGTGAATGAGTCTGATTCTCAAGCAGATGACATCGCTAAAGGATGGTCCGGACTTCAAGTAATCCACAGATTAATTTTATCTCCTTATACCCTTTCTTGTTTTATAAGATTATGAATTTGCTTATTATATGCAGTCATTTCCGAGGAGTCTTTGGCTAGACCAAAACCAGAAGCAGCTCATACAGTGGCCTATCGAGGAAATCGAAATGTTACATGAGAACAAAGTTAGTATTCTTGATAAGAAGCTTGAAGGTGGATCATTACATGAAGTTGTGGGCATAACTGCTTCTCAGGTAATTAAGCCATCAAGTCTTAATATATGTAACTTTACTTCAATTCGATTTCCCAGCTTCTTTTGCACTAACATGCGAGTATTGCTTATTTAAAAGGCTGATGTGAAGATTTCGTTCAAACTAAGTAATTTAGAAGAAGCCGAAGAACTGGACCCAAGTTGGATTAATGATCCGCAACTTACCTGCAGCGAGAAGGATGCCTCAAAAAAAGGCAAATTCGGACCATTTGGACTGTTAGCTTTGGCTTCCAACGATTTGACTGAACAAACGGCAATCTTCTTTCGGGTTTTCCAAAATAACGGACGATATGTTGTGTTAATGTGCAGTGATCAAAGCCGGTCAGTTTTCTTTCAATTCAAGTATCTCTCATACACACGCAGAGTTCACTTTATTTACAAACACAATAATTTGTGCAAACTTACAAAAAATTAAACAACACACTGCATTTTCACAGGTGCTGTTTCATATGTGAAACAACACATAAAAACTAATGTTTATTGGGTTTGTAAATGATTATATGTGTATATATATATATTCAATATCTAACGAATTACTAATGTGTTGAAAACCTACATGATATCCCAGGTCTTCTACAAAGAATGGGATGGACAAAACTACTTACGGAGCATTTGTGGACATAGATCCTCAACAAGATGAAATTTCACTGAGAACCTTGGTGGGTAAACCTACTTGTTATTTTATTATGTTAACTTTTTTCTGTGAATGGAGGCCTTATATATATATATATATATATATATATATATATATATATATATTGTGTGGGACGTTTACAGATAGATCACTCGATCATTGAGAGCTTTGGAGGAGGAGGAAAGACGTGCATCACATCAAGGGTTTACCCAACATTGGCCATTGGAAAAGAAGCCCGATTGTTTGCATTTAACAACGGAACACAAAGTGTGGTGATCTCGGAGTTGAGTGGTTGGAGTGTTAAGAAAGCTCTAATCAACGTTGAAGAAACTATAAACTGCAGAGATCAATAATCTGAATCTGATATATATACATTAGACATCATCATGTTAAGAGCTTGCAGGCCCACTACAAACGGTTTGAGCAAAGTTGTTTCATCTCTTTGCCTATTGAGTATTAGTTTTATGTACTGTAAGCAATTATTTAGCATCTTATATATGTTATGTTGGAATTTAATCTTCCAAATACTTCACATTGTTTAAGAAAATGATTTACATTACAATTTCAAACCAAAAAATCAGATATTAGTGGTTGATAATCACTTAAAATAAGTCATACAAGTTAATGTTTATTTGTCTAAATATAAGCATCAAGATACAAACTAGATAAAAAACATTGAATTAAATGATACCATAATTCAATAACCATAGGTTTTTGTTTTTGAATTGAATTTTTGAAATTGCCTCTGTTTAATTGTAGGTTTGACGGCTTGATTCGATTTGAGATATAACCAACCCTACTCTCATCCGTTTGTTTATTTTATAAACCAATGAAACCTAGGTTTAGATTTGGTTGGTTATTTGTTATATTTTTAGGATTGGGTTGGATAAGTTGAGAATGAATTTTGAGTTAACTTTGTAAACCGAAACGAGTTCATGCCTCGTTTGGTTTGCACAATTGGTAATGATTTGGAAGTATTTCGAATTGAATTCTATTTCAATCTCATGTTTGTTTTGAAAGATTTCTTGGAATTGAAATCATGTGATTTTATCGAAATCCTACAAATATAGAATTTTGAAATCTCACATGGTGGATGGTAATTCAAGAGATTTTGTATACAAATGATGTTTTAAAACATGTTAAAAATATTAGTTTTATAATAATCAATTAATAAAAAGAGAAGCTAATAGTTATTTATTGTTTTTTTTGTACATTATTTATAAATAATAGTATACAATTTTATTGACTTATATAAATCTCTCAAAACCATTTCATTAAATCAAATACTTATTAAAGATTATTTGATTAGGAATCAAAATACATAGTTACCTGAATTTAAAATTGTTTTTGGTCATTTAATAATTAGCATTGACTTGGAGATGCTCGATCCAAATGTAGAAATTAAAATGACAAGGATAATTAGGGAGTATAGTAACGCACGCGTTTCAACCTTCATGAATATAATAAAATAAAATGTACATGACATGATGTCATGGGTTGGGCGGCCGTAAGCATATACCCACAAAATAATCTTTGTTATTTTTCTAATATATATATAAAACAAACTTATATTTGTGAATTATCAAATTACTTACTATTATGCTAAAACTAAATAGTTATACTTTCAGATGAGTTAAAGTTAAGTGTATATTATTAAATGCATTTCTACTTACTAATTTTCTATTCATACATATCAAATTCAACATTTAAGTAATTTGATGATTAATCCAAGTATAAACCCGATCCCAACTTGATTATTGATCGAAACCCGATGTTGGCAACAACTATTTTTAAACTGGGTTTTTGGATACTTCAACATAAATGAATTGATTTATTTCTTCCATGTTGCTCGTGTACACATGTAAGATTTGAGTTTTTACATTTGTCAACAAATGCTTCAATATGTCACAAATCAAGAAAGGAGAGGAGGCCAAAGATGTTGGTGATCGAAGAATTAGGAGTCGAGGAGAGGAAGACGAGAACTCCAAAGTTAGCACCTTTATGTTCATATTTATGTGATTTATACCGTTCCTACATGAAACTTCATATCTATAATTACATATAAACACATACGTTATCTATGATTTATTTAAATCTAATGGGTGTAGCTGAGATTTATTTCTTCCATGAATAAAACTCTAGATATGGAATTGCATACGCATATACTATATCTTTCTATGTTTTATTTAAACTTAATGGGTGTGGTGGTGATTTATTTCTTTCATGACATATAAATCATGACATATTTAATAACTTGTTTTGTTGATTTGGTCTGCTAGTGAGTATGAATGCAAAGGGAGTGTTCCGAGATGGTAAAGTGGTCGGAGAAGGAGGACGATGCCAGTGAGGAGGATGTCTTTTAATAAATGCTTTGAACATTTGTATCAATGACATCCTAACTTATATAATAAAAAAAACATCAAAGCATGGTTAGTGACTAAAATTCCCCTTGTGTGAGGGGACACGAGGGGTTTAACGGACATAGAGTTAGGCATTGTTTGGCAAAAATAAGGTAGCTTATTTTCAGTGTACATGTTTGGATGCACATAAGCTGACTTATAAGCTAACTTATAAGCTAGCTTATTGATAAGCTACTTTGAGTAGCTTATGAGGAGCTTTTTGTCATCTTTTGCGATTATACTCTCATTAATATTAATTATTATTTTTTCAAGATGTCCTTTTTAGTCATTTAAATGGTTATCAGCTAGTTTTTGCCAAACATAATTTGTTCATCAGCTAGCTTATCAGCTACTAGCTAGCTTATAAGTCATTAGTTAGCTTATAAACTATCAGCTAGCTTATCAGCTAGTTTGCCAAACATAGCCTTAAAGGAGTCAAGCCAAGGGACCAAATGTGTGAAAAAAATAATACCACAATAATGATATATGTAATTATATCATTTAAGGGACCCGATACTATTTAAGCATAGGAACGAAATTTTGTAATTTACTCTGATTTAAATCTTATTCTTTTGGCATTTGTTATGATTGTTTTTTTTTACATTTGTTAGAATTAGTTTTCTGATTTGATAATAGTTTAGCAAGCTCAATCAACATCAAAAATACATACTTAATACGTGTAGGTTTCTATGTTTAACTCAATGGTCGATTCTCGGTTTTCATATATAATTAACGAGGACGGAGCTCCTAAGAAATTTCTTGACAGGGATAACTGGAAATAATAAATTTGATTAAAAAGACGTTTTTAGAGTTGACTAGCAGCAATTGACCCTCTTCGAGTGAGTAGTAGGAGCCAAAAAAATTGTATTAATTGGGTAGGGGTGGCTTCAAAACCCCATCCTTGCAATTTCTGTGTTGTAATGTTCTTGCTAGGTCCTTGCTAGTGTTAATAAAATATCCGTTGTTCAAAAAAAATCATTTATATATATAAGAGATATATGTTGCAAACCAAGCAATTCGTACAAACCGTACAAACTCCATTCAACCAATTATTATTTTTTAATTTTTTTTTCACTTTTTCTTAATTATGAGAGTGGATTAGCCAATAATATATCAAAAAATATCATCAAGAACACATGAAAGTTGATTTATCAAAAAAGTATGAAACAAGATTTATCAAAATGAGAAATTCATGAAACAATTTCATTTTTCATATAGAAACAAAAATATATTAAATAACTTTCATGAAGAAAAAAGAATTATATGAAATAATTTCATCATATTAAACATTTTCATGAAGAAAAAAAAATCAAAAAACAATGAAACCATGGAGTTTGTACGATTTGTACAAATTGCTTGATTTGTATTTGAAATTTCCATATATATATTATATATATACATACACACAGAGGATGGTTCAAATACAAACTATAAAAACTGGTTCAAATCAATATAAAAATAATTTTTTTCATGATTTTTTTCCATCAAATGCTATGATTTGAATTAGTATGTACCCTTCAACCGGTTTGTATTTGAACTTCTCTCTCTCTCTCTCTCTCTATATATATATATATATATATATAGGGACGGGTTCAAATGAGAACTCAAATTTGGTTGTGAACTTGAGGATAATTAAGAGCGCGACACGTGTTTGAATGTAGATTACTCAGACTGAATAATCAAAGAAATATTCAGGCTGAATATAGTATTTATTCAGTCTGAATAATGCTACATTCAGAGTGAATAAACATTATTCAGATTGAATAAATATTATATTCAGTCTGAATATTTTTTTGATTATTCAGTCTGAATATGACATGTGTCGCACTCTCATTTGTTCTCATATTCACAACCAAATTTGAGTTCTCATTTGAACCCACCTATGAATCAACATTATTCAGACATGTGTCGTTCTTTCATTTGTTCTTACGTTCATAACCAAATTTAAGTTCGCAATTTAACTTTCTTCTCTCTCTCTCTCTCTCTCTCTCTCTATATATATATATATATATATATATAAACGACCAAATGTTATAAACTATACAAACCAAATAGTTATGATATGTATGAAAATGATGAATATTCATTTATTATTATCTGGTTAATATTTAAGAAATGTATTAGAGTTTATTAATTGTGATTAACATTTTGTATTACAAAACAATCAATGTATTTATGAAAACATATATTTGTTAAAGTAGATGAACGGTTGAGATTGGTTTATTCAGTTTGTCACATTTGATTGGTTTACATTTAAAGTAGCACCTCTCTCTCTCTCTCTCTCTCTCTCTCTCTATATATATATATATATATATATATATATATATAAATAAAATAGTAGATGTTGGTTCATTTGGAAACCAGACGAAAGATAGAAACTATAGAAACTTTGGCAAATCAATATAAAAATAATTTTTTGCATGATTTTTTTTATATCAAATGTTATGATTTAAGATATTATTGCACACATGCTTGTTTCATAATATAAAAGTTTCGCGTGTATTTATTTTTCATAAGTTAAAAGTTTCTCATATATTTTTTTATGAAAAGTTTCATATGTTTTGTTTCATAGTGTAAAAGTTTCACGTGTAATTTTTTCACAAGGTGAAACAAAAATATGTGCAATAATATCTTAAATCATAGAAACTGATAAAAAAAAATTATGAAAAAAATTATTTTTTATAGTGATTTGTCAAAATTTGTATAGTTTATATCATTCACTTAGTTTTTAAATAAACCAGTCTCTAAAATAATATTTATCTTAAAGGAGTTAATTATATTTAACTTATCTTATCCATCTTTAGAGTGAATCACACGGGTGATCCATGTGATTTGTCTAATTAGTTTTTAAGTTTATATACTTAAGGTCTTTCTAGAATTAACACCATTAAATAGTACTAATTATTAGGAGAAACAAATCAGTGCTTATGATTCACATCTTTAATAAAAAAATATTTAAAATATAAATACATTTAACATAAGATATTTATATATTAAAATTCGTTTGTTTTTATAAATATTTTTTGTTATGAATAAATATGTTTTATAAGTTAAAATAACGTGACATATTAATCGAATTATTAAATATATAAATAAATTACGTGAATATTTTGTAAAGATTTTTTTAAAAATAAATTATGTGAATCACAAATGTAGAGGAAATTACATTTTCGGTCCGGATGCTTTACTCAAAAACTAATTTGTTTTTGCTAACAGTTTCTAACTGAAGGTGTTTATTTCAATTAAATTTTCAAAAACCACCAATATATAAGTAATTTGTTTTTTTTAAAGACATGCTAACATATACACATACTTTCCTAAGGTATTCAAGCTTCTACTTAAAGGTGTCATCCGACTAATCCTCGTTCAGGGACGGACCCAGAATCTTTTTGATACGGTGACACCATATAACATAGACAAAAGATAATTACAAAAATACGGTTTTTATCGACGTATATTTATGTTTTCAATAACGGTCAGTATCTTTCGATGTGTTTTTAATCTAATTGTACTATTTTGGGAGATTTTTAAAGTTGTTTGCTTGATTTCGAGAGATTTTTAAGTATTTTTTTTTATTGATTTTGAGGGACTTTTTCGGTTTTTTGGTTGATTTCAAGAGTTATTTGTGGGATTTTTAAGCTTTTTATCGATTTAGAGAAAAAAATCGATTTTTTGTTGATTTCAAAAGTTTTTTTCAGTTTTAGTATTTGATATTAATAGTCTTTAGTAACTAAAAACAAATTAAATATGAAATTAATAGAGTTTTATTAAATGTTATTTAAGCACAAAATTAATAGAGTATTTAATATGTTATTAAATGTTATATGGAGTTGTTACTTAAAAAGTTAATTATTTGCGTCAAATAGAGATTGAACCTAGAACCATTTCTATGAGTTTTAATTTTATTTTGGAATTGCCACTACACCAACCACCTTATTTGTGTCATAAGTTCAGTATTAAATTATTTAATAGCACTCCTAAAATGATACGGTTGCACCGCTAACAAATTCAAAATTTTATCCTCCAATAAAGATATAATATGGTAGCCCATACCACCGTATAACCCACTATAGGTTCGTTCCTGTCCCCGTCGACCACGACTCATCTATTTATTTATTTAAGAATCACTCAAAATTTAAACAAAACACAATAGTAATTCACACGTTTATTATTTCTTTAATAAGAATTACATTTAAAGACATTAGATGTATGTATAAAAGTTTATATTTTTATGTAAGATGATCAATAACGTGACAATAGTTGGCCAAAATTCCAAAAAAGCAATCTCTCTCTCTCTCTCTCTATATATATATATGAGAGGGATCATACAAGAATACCCCTTCTTTAAAAGAACAAATGAACACTTTGTGGACCACATATGATGTGGGTCCCACATAATATTAAATCATTTCTAATTTAATATTAAATCATATTAAATCAGCAATGATTTAATATTATGTGGGACCCACATCATATGTGATCCACAATTGTTCTTTTGTTTCTTTAAAAATACAAAGTTCTCATTTGAAGCTTCCTATATATATATATATATAGGGGTGGATTCAAAGGAGAACTAAAATTTGGTTGTGAACGTTCGGGGAGTTTCGGGTTAGTAGAAAAATCTATACAAACTATTTGATGTAGTTTTATAACTTACAAACAACGATCAATATGCAGACTCGGTACCAGTGGCCGGAAGAGCGAGATGAAGACGTGTTCCGAGCCTTTGCTGATACCTTGCAATCCCATTATGCTGACAAGATGAGAGAACTTCGTTTATGGTCAGCGAAGCGGACAAAGGCCGTCGATGGGATAGAGTGGGATCACCAAGACTATGAGCGGCTGAGGCCATTCTATCCGGACTGGCTCGACGGGACCTTCTGGAACCAAATGATAGACCAGGCATGTAGGATTTTTTGTTGTTACGGGTTCTTTTCAGTTTGTATGTTGATTCTTATCTTTTATGTTTTAACAGGTCTGGACCGGTGAGGTATTTCAACGCCAATCCGTGGCCAATAAGGCCAATCGTTTGCGGTCGACGGCCCCTAGGCATACTGGAGGCTCAGTTAGCACGGTTGTGCATCGGTCACGGATGGTATTCATTCATTCATCTACTATATATTTTAAATTTGTTGTCTACTAACAACTGACATCGTATATATATATAAATTGCATGTAGAGAGAAGCATGGAACCGCGAGCCCCTCATCAGTGAGGTATTTGACCGGGTTCACTGCACGAACCGACAGCTAGTTCCGGGTGCGACCGGGCCGCCCACAGATCCTCCTATTTATCTTGATTAGACTCACGAGCATAGGGCGGTAAGTTTAGTTTTGGCACAAAATTTAATTTGTTTTTATGATTGACTTGTTTTATAGGATAAAGTTGTAGTAATTAGTTTGGGCTGTCGTTGTTGGGCAGACGATAGGTGTAAAATACTTAATGGATATGTTCCAATTACAACAGTTATGCTGCCGAAATATCTATAAGTTTTTATTAGTTAACACATTTGGTGTTTGTAGACGTCGTTCCACCAAATAAGACAGGAGGAATACCCAGATGTAGATCCGACAACCCTTAGTCCGGAGATACAGGGACAATTGTGGGAAAAGGCTGTCGGGGGTCGAAAAAAGAATCGTGTTCCCGGGTTCAATAACGTGACAGATTTCTTGAATTTGACCGGTCAAGGCCGTCATAGTTGTTCCGGAACCGCTTCGGAGGTATGTGTAATATGGTTGTAATACATTCATGTATTACTTATGTTTTTATTAATTAGCACTTAACATTGTTGCTTGTTAAATGTAAATTCATTTCAGTTGGAGTCTTTGAAAGCAACGCTGGAGGCTGAGCGGGAACAAATACGGTTAGAACGGGAGAGAGAAGCGGAGCAGAGACGGAAAGAGCGGGCGGAAGAAGCGGAGCGGTGGCAGAGGTACGAAGATCAAATTCGCCAACAAGAGGCCATGAGAAAAGCGTTTGAGGACTTCATGGTGCGGTTCCAGAACCCGGAACAGATGCAAGCCTTAATGCAGCAGTTCTAGAACCAAAATCAAAACCCTCCTTCGTAGTTTTAGGATAGTAGATACAATTACGTAATTTTATAAATTGTTTCGTGTGTTATAAAACAGCTTTGTTTTAAATTGTTTCGTTTGTTATCAAATTGTGTGGTAATTTGATCTTTTAAAATCTGGATTCCAAATGTACAAGAAATTTGATTTTTTAAATTAATTTTTTTTTGGGAAAACATCATTTCCGACGGAATATCCGTCGGAAAAGGTCACAAAAAAACCGTCGGAAATGTTCAAAATCCGTTGGAAAAAGTAAACCGTCGGAAAAAGTTTCTAAATCCGTCACAAAAAACCGTCGGAAATCCGTCGGAAAACCGTCGCAAATGATATCCGTCGCAAAATGTATTCGTCGGAAACCCTTAACCGACGGAAAAGCATATTCCGTCGGAAATCCGTCGCAAATGGTTTCCGTCGGAAAAGGCCATCGGAAATCCGTCGCAAAAGGCTTTACCGACCAGCCTATTTCCGACGAAAACTTTCCGACGGATTTCCGACGGAAACAGCCTTTTCCGACGGATTTCCGACGGATCGGTCCGTCGGAAAAGGGGTGTTTTTTTGTAGTGTGAGAGCGCGACATGTGTCATATTCAGACTGAATAATCAAAAAAATATTCAGACTAAATATAATATTTATGCTGACTGAATAAGATTCAGTCTGAATATTTATTTGATTATTCAGTCTGAATAATTACAGTTAGACATATGTTGCATTCTCCTTTGTCCTCACGTTCACAACCAAATTTGAGTTCGAATTTGAACTTTCTTATAGGGCTGAATAAATATATACTATATTCAGTCTGAATATTTATTTGATTATTATGTGTGAACATGACACATGCTGCGGTCTCATTTGTCCTCATATTTGAGTTCTCATTTAAACCGATCCCTATATATATATATATATGTATAGGGTTGAGTTCCGGTGAGAAGGAGAGTTATGGTGACAAGTGTAAGAATGGATTTCCAACCTTGAATGCAGATTAGAATGATATGCATCGAGATTAGGTGTACAGATATACACCGGATCAACTCCCTTATTAGGTATAATTCATGGCGGGGTATGAGATTAAACGTCATCAAAAGGTTTTCTTCTGGTAGCCTTACCTCTTTATATATGTATATAAGATATGATTGATCAACACAAGTGCTACTACTAGTCTTTAATTTTGCTTGCTTGGCTTTGACCCTCTAGCTACATCCTATTATGTCGGAATCTACTCTTCCTTTCCCGTCGGAGCAGCCACATCGGACGGCGTTTCACTTCCAGCCTTCACGTAACTGGATGAACGGTGATCTACTTTTCTTCTCAATTCAATTCTCTTATATCCTCCTTGTCTCTAGCTCTAGCTAGCTACTAATTAAACATATAAACGTAATTTGGGTTTTCATTGATCATGAACGATGCTGATGATTTGTGGACGATTCAATCGGTGCAGATCCTAATGGTAATTATTGTAATTCACTACCTCACCACCTATACGTTCCAATTTCCTTTACGATCGTATCGTTGTTCACCTCTTCTTCCAATTACAAATATTTCATGTACGTCCATACCTAATTAATTCTGTAAGATCAACTCGGAAACTAACACATTTGAAATTAATGATTAAACTTGTGCTCCAAATTCACTTGTAAACTGCATAATTAACAAGTCTACTACAAATATATATATATATATATATAGATATATTTAATTTGTTGTTAATACGATAGATCTATATCCTGCACGCAGGACCAATGTACTTCAATGGAGTTTACCATCTTTTCTATCAATATAATCCAACTGGTGCACTCTCTACTCGTAAAATGCATTGGGGACATTCTGCATCATATGATTTGATAAACTGGATCCCTCTAGACCTCACCTTTGCCCCCACTGAACCCTTTGATTTCAACAGTTGCTGGTCAGGATCCGCCACCATCCTCCCTGGAAACAAGCCTAAGCCTGTCATGTTGTACACAGGAAATGACTCACAAAATCGCCAGGTTCAGAACCTGGCCGTCCCAAAGGACTTATCTGATCCCTATCTAAGAGAATGGGTCAAATACAGCGGCAATCCGGTCATAGATCTTCCAGACAGGGTTCAACCTGATAACTTCAGAGACCCAACCACAGCCTGGCTCGGAGAAGACGGGAAATGGAGAGTAATCGTGGGAGGCGAGATAGATAAGGCCGGAATGGCGTTTCAGTACAAATCTGAGGACTTTTTTAGTTGGACTAAAATAGATTGGCCACTTTATGAAGCTGCAGGGACTAAGGTTTGGGAATGCATTGATTTCTTTCCGGTGTGGATTGATGGCAAGGAGGGCGTCGAAACATCTGTCATCAACCCTAGCGTAAAGCATGTGATGAAGATGGGATTAGTGGCTCATCGGAAAGATTACTACTTGATCGGAAATTACAATCCTAATAAGGAAAAGTTTGTTCCTGAAAATGAATTATCACCTCTTAATTCTTTGAGGTTTGATTATGGCAGGTATTATGCTTCCAAGTCCTTCTTCGACCCTGTCAAAACCCGAAGGATCTTGATTGCTTGGGTGACTGAGTCTGATAGTGAAGCAGATATTGTAGCTAAAGGATGGGCTGGACTACAAGTAATATATATATATATATATATATATATATATTCTATAATTAATTATTGATTAATTTGATCAAATATGAATTCATTAAATATTATGCAGTCCTTCCCAAGGAGTCTTTGGCTCGATCAAAATCAGAAGCAACTCATACAGTGGCCTATTGAAGAAATCGAGATGTTACGTGAGAACCAAGTTATTATTCAAAATAAGAAGCTTCAGTGTAGATCATTACATCAAGTTGAGGGTATAACTGCTGATCAGGTCTTAATAACTTTACTTCAATTGCTTTTTCAGCTTCTTTAATTTGTACTAACATGTGGATCTATAATATTGCTGTTTGAAAGGCTGATGTGAATATTTCGTTCAAACTAAGTAATTTAGAAGAGGCCGAAGAACTGGACCCGAGTTGGATCGATGATCCGCAACTTATCTACAGCCAAAAGGACGCATCTAAAAATTGCAAATTCGGGCCATTTGGACTCTTAGCTTTGGCTTCCAAAGATTTCACTGAACAAACTGCAATTTTCTTTAGGGTTTTCAAAAATAAGGGACGATACGTTGTGCTAATGTGCAGTGATCAAAGCCGGTCGGTTTAATTTCTTTTACTCTAAGTATCTCCAATATTATAGAGAATGAGATCATGAGAGAAGTAGGTTAACCTAAGAGAAGTGTGAGCACGGACGCATCAGATGTGATTTTAGAGTAAAATCAAATATGATACAATTTTGGTCGCAATTGCAAAAAAACCCGTCCACACATTTTCTGGTCACTGCGTCGATTTTGCATCACATGTAATTTTAATCTATATTGATCACATGTGATTTGTCCTTTTCGCATTTCTCGAATGTTTTCTCGTTTCAACGTGCCGATGCTTTCTCTCTCTCGGAAGTTCAAATACAAACTCATATTTACGTACAAACTATACAAACTGGTTCAAATCAATATAAAAATAACTTTTTTCATGATTTTTTTATCAAATGCTATGATTTAAGATATTATTACACATGTGTTTGTTTCATAATGTAAAAGTTTCGCATGTATTTGTTTTCATAAGTTGAAAGTTTCTCATATATTTTTTTATGAAAAAGTTTCATATGTTATTGTTTCATAATGTAAAATTTTCACATGTAATTTTTTCACAAGATGAAACAAACATAAGAGCAATAATATGTTAAACCATAACATTTGATTGAAAGAATCATGAAATTTTTTTATTTTTATATTGATTTGAATCAGTTTGTATAGTTTGTACTTAAATATGAGTTTGTATTTAAACTTCATTTATATATATATATATATATATATGGGTGGTATCCGTTGCAAACTATTCAATATTTGCAAACTTGCAAATTCACCGTTATCCAATATAAATAAGTCATGTGGATAATATTGTTTTAATATTTTATTAATTTTATTAATAGTTTATTAATTTATTGAGAGTATCATCATCATTTTATAATTTAACCATTTTTAAATTAATATTTACTAATTTCCTATCATGAACACACTTTCTAACGACTTCGTCTTCTCTTGCGAGTTTTCCGGCAAGTTTTCTCATTCATGAATATACTTTTGCCATTCGTGAATGCACTTTCACCATTCGTGAACACTTTCAACATTCATGAATATCCAATTTGGTGCTTTATCATTGTGTTCACGACGAGTTTGCACAGTTTGCAAAAGTCGATTAGTTTGCAACGGATACCACCATATATATATATGATCTACAATTGTCCATTTGTTTCTTTAAAAATGCAAAGTTCTCATTTGAACCTTCCTATATATATATATATTCAAATTGTAACAAATTACTAATTAATGTGTTCAAAATGTACATATCGCAGATCTTCTAGAAAGGATATTGGGATTGACAAAAGTTCGTACGCAGCATTCGTGGACATAGATCCCGAAAAAGATGAAATTTCATTGAGAACCTTGGTAATTAAGTAAACCTAGTTTTTTGGTTGTGCTATTTAATTTCTGACATGAATAAAACTTAAGGTCTGTTTTAATTAATTTACAGATAGATCACTCTATCATTGAGAGCTTTGGAGGAGGAGGAAAGACATGCATTACAGCTAGGGCTCACCCAACATTGGCCATCGGAAAAGAAGCCCGGTTGTTTGCATTCAACAACGGAACACAAAGTGTCACCATCTCGGAACTGAGTGCTTGGAGTTTGAAGAAAGCTGCAATTAATGTTGAAGAAACCATATAATTAATTAAGCTGCAATTGAAGATGAATATATATATATATATATATAATACAAAGGAGATGGAATGGAAGGAGATTGATTATTGTAATTACACATGATATGATATTAAGACTCCATGCATATTATATGAAAACTTATATGTAATAATAAGATTTCATGTCAACGTACCAAGATTATTGGGCAACATTATGGAAGGAGATTGATATAACTAATTATACTGTTTTGAGTAAATTACAGATTTGGTCAATGTGGTTATATCAAAATTATGGATTGGGTCCTCCAAAAACAAATTAATTACAATTACCGTCGCAGTGGTTTCAATTTTGTTGCAAATTAGGTCCCTCAATCTAACTTTGTTAACTACAACCATGTTAAGTGAGGGACACTTTGATCCTTTTACTTTTTTGTTTAAAAATAATATATTCTATTCATATAGACGTTACCAGCCAGGCTTCAGATTAAAGAAAAAGAAAAGCATTTCTCCACCTTCTTCCTCACCATACAAATGAAACAAACCCCTCCTCCCCACTTCCATTCACTTCTTCTTCTTTCTTCCCTATATATATATATATATATATATATATAGGAAAGTTCAAATGTGAACTCATTTTTGGTTGTAAACGTGAGGACGAATCTCAACCACTTATCCGGTCAATAAATGCGGGCTTTGACACGGATTCCTCTCCTTTAATAATCTCCACCCTCCCATGAATCGCGTCAATCCTCCGTGATCGCGTCCACCATAACCGAAGATGTGTGGCTGAGATTCGTCCTCACGTTCACAACAAAAAATGAGTTCACATTTGAACCTAACCCTATATATATATATATATATATATATATATATATATTCCTTTTTAGTTGTTTTGTTTTCCCTACAAATCCACAAACAAAAAATTATTCTACATCTACTTTGGAATGAAGAAAGGGAAAACCATAAGGAGGTGATGTGACCAAAATAGTCATATGCATTAAGAATGCAAACGATAGGCTTTCAGATTGGGTTTGAGGGAGACAAGAAATTTATAAGTATGGAAGGACACTTGGCACTTCTCAATTGGGTCTTTTTAATTAATATTGATAAGGACAAATATACCCTTTATATAACAAAATATATTTTAATAAAGTTAGGTTGATGGACCCGGTCTGCAACAACACTAAAACCACAATGATGATATTTGTAATTAATTCGTTTTGATGACCCAATCCATAATTTGATTAAACCACGGTGACCAAATTCGTAATTTACTCTATTGTTTTTCTTATAAAGAAGATATAATTATGTTTTTTTTTTTTTTGAAAAGCCACCTTGTCATTCAATCAAACCAAAGTAGAGCACCCTAAAGCCATTCAATCAAACCAAAGTAGAGCAACCTAAAGCAATTACATTTGGGAATTCCCAAGTGACACATGATAAAACTTACCAGGAGCAAACCACAACCATGTGCCCCACCTACCTGTGCTCTACAAAAGCAAACAAACAGAGACCAAATACTCAACCCAAACTGAAATAAAAAGTTGGAAAAACTAAAAAGGACGCCTACTCTTGTCGAGAGCAGATTCCAGGCCCAAAACAATACACAGCCGGCTTCTACGTTTCAAAACTCCTCCTGTTCGCCGCCTCTCTACTGTTGTTGATCGTCTCTGCACCTTTTTTTCAGCACCTTGTTTGGTTCGTTTATCTATTCGGTCTACTCAATTTTCTGAGGGGTAGTTTAAGACATGTAATTGGGAGTTTATGGTCAATATTTATGACTTTGATCGTTAAATCTTGCATGTGTATATGAAAAATATAGCGGCAGTTTTGTAACTTTTACAAATATATGGAATTGCATATCTGCATACAGACAGTCACGCAGATACTATATCTATCTATGATTTAAACTTAATGGGTGTGGTGGGGATTTATTTCTTTCATGATAGATATTAGAAGTATTCAAAAAACTGTTGGACCGCTTAAACCAAGTCAAACCAGACCGTTTTTGGTGGTTTGACCGGTCTGGCGATCCGATCTGATCTGAAAAATAGCCAAACCGCTCGGTCCGGTCTGATCTGATCTGCGGTTTGAACATTTTTTTGAGCAATCTGCACCGAACGGACCGTCAAAAAATGTATACATTGTATTTATTTTTCATGTTGTAGATTTTATTTTTATGGTCCAATTATAAAGAATTCGTCAAAGACATTATGTTTTCTTAGTTTTCATTTTTAAATTGGCAAATTTCTGAAATCCTTCAAAAATCAAATTCCAAACCGTAGTTCGTTTTGCTCAATGTTTGTTTAAAATTCCAACTATTGTTGGTTGATTTGTTTAACTTTTTTTTATTTGCTCAATGTCTTTTTTTAATTTTAGAGATAGATGGGTTTTTTATAATTACATATACGATTTTTTATTAGTGCGATATTGATAGAGATTTCATTTTATATATGAATGTCGCTTTTTTTTAGTTTAAAGCAACTCAAACCGCCTAAAACAGTCAGACCAAACCGCTTTTTTGTGGTCCTATTTGACCGGTTAGGTCACTTGCTTCCAAACTGCTCGGTCTGAAAATTTTCTAAACCGTCATAGTGGTTTGGTCTATGGTTTGAGGGGTTAAACCGTCCAAGTCAGACCGCCAACACCCCTAACAGATATATCATAACACATTTAATAACTTATTTTGTTGATTTGGTCTAGAGATGGCCAAATGGGCTCGGCCCGGCCCAGGACCGACGGAGAGGACCGGGACCGGGACCAATAAAAGCCCGGCCCGGCCCGGGAACGGTTATAGGACCGAAAACCGGGACCGGTTACACTTTTGGAGCGATTTGTAGGACCGGCCCGGCCCGGCTCGGCCCGGGACCGGTCATGGGACCGTCCCGGCTTTTACAAAAAAAATTGAATTTATATATATTTTTTTTATATGTATTTGTAATTTTCTAAGTGTATTTGATTGAAAACTAATTGCAATTTACAATAAAACGTATTTTTAAATGTATTTGACTAAAAATCAATTATAAAACTATAATAAACGTATTTTTTAAGTGTATTTATTTGAAAACCAATTATAAAACTACAATAAAACATGTTTTAAGGTGTATTTGAGTGACCAAATTACATATATATAACGACTACATATATAATATATTAAATTAATAAATAAAATTAATGTTTTTATAAAAATTATTTTTTTATTGAAGGCCCGGTTTGGGACGAGTTTGGGCCCGGGACCGGGACCGGTTTTCAGGACCGGTTACGAAACACACTAAACGGGTCGGCTTGAAATCGTTAGGACCGAGACCGGGACCGGGACCGGTCCCAAAAAGCCCGGTCCGAAAATTACTGTTGAGGCCCGGGACCGATTGAGGCCCGGCCCGGCCCGGCCCGAACCTGGTTTTTGGCCATCTCTTTTTAGTCTGTTGGTGGGTATGAATGCAAAGGGAGTGTTTGGAGATGGTAAAGTGGTCGGAGAAGGAAGACGATGCCAGTGAGAGAGATGTTTTTTTTATAAATGCTTTGAACATTTGTATCAATGGCATCCTTACTTGTACAATAAAAAAGCATCAAAGTCACTTTAAAACTCGGGTCGACCCGACCGTTTGAACCGGGACCCGGGGAAGAGACCTGGTGAACTATGACCGGATTTTGGTTTATTTGTGACCCAACCGGGTTTCACAAAAAACCGATTAAACCGGTAGTTGAAACCAATAAAACTTGGTTTAGATTCCGTTGGTTATTTGTTATATTTTTAGGATTGGGTATTTGGGTTGGACAAGTTGACAATTAATTTTGAGTTAATTTTATAAATCGAAAAGAGTTCATGCCGAGTTTGGTTTGCACAATTGGTAATGATTTGCAAGTATTTGGAATTGAAGTTGATTTTAATCTCATGTTTGGTTTGAATGATTTCTTGGAATTGAAATCCTATGAACATAAAATTTTGAAATCCAAATGGTAATTAAGGAGATTTTGTTGAATTTATATATAATGATGCTTTAAAATATGTTAAAAATATTAGTTTCATAATAATCAATTAACAAAAAGACAATTTAACAATTTTTATGATTTTTTTTTATGTATTATTTATAAATCATGGAATTCAATTTCTTTCAAAAAGCATAAAAGACTCTAAATCATTCCAATTCAAATGCTCCAACACTAAATTCCTCCATAAAATATGAATCTTTCAAAACAATTTCATTAAACCAAGCGTTTATTAAAGATTATTTGAACAGGAAATAGCAATCAAAATACAAGGTCACCTGAATTTAAATATTTTATTTGGTCATTTAATAATTAGCATTGACTTAGAGATGCTCGATCCAAATGAATAAATTAAAATGAGAACGTGGATTAGGGAATATAGTAACGCGTTTCAACTTTCATGAATATAATAAAATGTACATGACATGATGTCATGTGTTGGGCGTAAGCATATGCTCACAAAATAATTGTAAATATATCTAAAATACTTATATTTGTAAAGGGTCAGGTTTTAACGAAAAAACCAAAAAAAAAACAAAACTGACAAACACTCTGAAAGCCCTTCATCTGGATGATATGTATTAACGTATATGTAATTATAGAAACATTAATGTATAGAAAAAACTATTTTATGCATTAGTGCATACCGTCCGGATGGAGGGCTCCCAGGGTGTTCTTGAGGTCCTTTTTTTATTGTTTTCCCTTGAAGCTTCATCTATTGTATATTATCAAAATACTTCATATTATGCTAAAACTAAATAGTTATACTTTTAGATGAGTTAAAACTAATATTATCAATTTACTTAAATTAACCTTTAAGTAATTTAATGATTGATCGAAATATAAACTCGATCCCAACTTGATCGGATGGAGGGCTCCCAAACTATATATATACATATAAGATTTGAGTTTTAAATTTGTCAACAAATGTTTCAATTATGTCACAAATCAGAAAAGGAGAGGAAGCCAAAGATGGTGGTAATCCAAAGTTTATTTCGGCCTTGAGTTCATACCACCAGTAGCACCTTTTATTACTTCATATTTATGTGATTTATTTTGTTCCTATATGAAACTTCATATGTGTAATTACATATAAACATGTATCTTATGTATCTATGATTTATTTAAACCTAATGGGTGTCGTTGGGATTTATTTTTTCGAGGAATAAAAGTATAAAACCAGATATAGAATTGCATACAAACATACTAGTATATCTATTTATGTTTCATTTAAACTTAATGGGTGTGATTGTGATTTATTTTTTTCATGTCAGATAAATCATAACATATTTAATAACTCGTTTTGTTGATTCGGTCTACTGGTGAGTATGAATGCAAAAGGAGATGGTAAAGTGTTCGGAGATGGAGGACGATGCCAGTGAGGAGGATGTTTTTTTTCTAAGAAATGCTTTGAACATTTGTATCAATGGCATTCTAACTTGCACAATAAAAAACATCAATGAAATAGTTAATGATTAAAATGTCCCTCTGTGAGGGGACACGGGGAGTTTAGTGGACATAGAGTTAAAGGAGTCAAGTCTAGGGATTGAACTTGTGACAAAAATAATACTACAATGATGATATATGTAATTATTTCATTTGAGGGACCTGATACTATATAAGCGTAGGAATGAAATTTTGTAATTTACTCTAATTTAAACCTTGTTTTTTGGCATTTGTTAGGACTGTTTTTTTTGCACTCATTAGAATTGGTTTTCCGATTTCATAATAGTTTAGCAAACTTAGTAAACATCAAAAATACATAAGTATAGTTTTCTATGTTTAACCCATGGGGGATTCTCTTCTCGATTTTCATAATTACGAGGATGGAGCTCTAAAGAAATTTCTTGACAGGGATCACTGAAAATAATAAACTTTGATTAATTAGGAAGACTTTTTTAGAGTTGACTAAGAGGAGTTAACCCTCTAATCAAGTTGTTATCAATTTGCCATTATTTAACTAACGATTTATTTATATATATTTAATAAAATAACATTTAGACAGAGTTGGTTATACTTAATCTTATCTTATTAATTTCTAGAGTGAATCACACCGCTCATGATCCATGTGATTTGTTTAAGTTTTAGATGTAAATTAACTATTTACATTAATGGTCCTTAATTTTTCAATTTTATATACTTAATATTTCTATAGAGTTAACATCGTCAATTAATAATCATTAAAAGAAATAAATCGTGTTTGTAATTCATATTCTTAGAAAGAAATACTTTATATAAAACATAATACAATTAAACTAAGATATGTATAAATAAAAACCTGTTGGTTTTTATACATAATTTTTTTGTTATAAAAATATAATTATGTTTTAAAAGTTAAAATAATGTAAGACATTATTAAATTGAATTATTAAATAATTGTGATAAACTATAACAATTAAATAAATTGAATTATTAAGTAGTTGTGGATAAAGTACAATAATTAAATAAATTGAATTATTAAGTAATTATAAACAATTTAATTGACACAATAATGTAACTTTACTTAAAATACTTTTATAGAATTTTCTTTAAAATAAATTATGTGAATCACAATTAAAGTTAGAGGGAATTATATTTTTGGTCTGATGCTTTGCCCAAAAACTAATTTGTTTCTCCTGACAGTTTTTTCTAAGTGAAGGTGTTAATTTTAGTCTAGGCAGATGTTTTTTTTTTAAGTGAAGATATTAATTTTAGTTTAAATAAATATGTAGGATACTCTTTCCAAAAAAAGTATTAATTTTAATTAAAAATTTAAAAACCATAAGTAATTTATTTTAAGTACCAAATCCAAAATATAAACAAAACAATTCACTGGTTTATATTTATTTCTTTAATAAATTACATTTAAAGACATTAGCTGTATATATATATATATATATATAATACTATTTTTTGCAAGTTGAATATTAATGTGACATTAATTGGCCAAAATTCCAAAAAAAGGGCAATATATAAGATATGATTGACGTGGTTAACCAACAAAAAGAACTGGTACTTGCCTTTGACCATTGCCATCCCATTATGTCGGAGCAGCCACATCGGACGGCGTTTCACTTCCAGCCTTCACGTAACTGGATGAACGGTGATCTACTTTTCTTCTTAATTCAATTCTCTTATATCCTCCTTCTCTCTAGCTACTTGTTCTAATTAAATATACAAACGTTTGTTGTTTCGTTGATCTGTGACAATGAATGTCATGGCGCTCGATGCTGATGATTTGTGGACGATTCAATCGGTGAAGATCCTAATGGTAATTCTAATTCTAATTCTAATTCTAATTCTAATTCTAATTCTAATTGGTTACGTTCTTCACCTCTTCTTCCAATTAAAAATATTTCATGTACGTCCATACCTAATTAATTCTGTAAGATGAACTCGGAAAACACACTTGAAATTAATGATTAAACTTGTGCTCCAAATTCACTTGTAAACTGCATAATTAACAAGTGTATTACAAAAATACATATAGATATATTGTATATATATATATATTTAATTTGTGGTTAATACGATAGATCTATATCCTGCACGCAGGACCAATGTACTTCAATGGAGTTTACCATCTCTTCTATCAATATAATCCAACTGGTGCACTCTTTACTCCTAAAATGCATTGGGGACATTCTGCATCATATGATCTGATAAACTGGATCCCTCTAAACCTCACCTTTGCCCCCGATGAAACCTTTGATATCAACAGTTGCTGGTCAGGATCGGCCACTATCCTCCCTGGAAACAAGCCTGTCATGTTCTACACAGGAATTGACTCAGAAAAACGCCAGGTCCAGAACCTGGCGGTCCCAAAGGACGTATCTGATCCCTATCTTAGAGAATGGGTCAAATACACCGGCAATCCGGTCATAGATCTTCCAGACAGGGTTCAACCGCATAACTTCAGAGATCCAACCACCGGCTGGCTCGCAGAAGATGGGAAATGGAGAGTAATCGTGGGAGGCGAGATAGATAGGACCGGAATCGCCTTTCAGTACAAATCTGAGGACTTTTTTAGTTGGACTAAAATAGATTGGCCACTTTATGAAGCTGCAGGCACTAAGGTTTGGGAATGCCTTGATTTCTTTCCGGTGTGGATTGATGGCAAGGATGGGGTGGAAACATCTGTCATGAACCCTAGTGTAAAACATGTGATGAAGATGGGATTAGTGGATCAAGGGAAAGATTACTATTTGATCGGGAATTACAATCCTGAGCAGGAAAAGTTTGTTCCTGAAAATGAATTAACACCTCTTAATTCTTTGAGGTTTGATTATGGCAAGTATTATGCTTCCAAGTCCTTCTTCGACCCTGTCAAAACCCGAAGGATCTTGATTGCTTGGGTGACTGAGTCTGATAGTGAAGCAGATATTCAAGATAAAGGATGGGCTGGACTACAGGTAATATTCATTTAATTAATTAATTATGATTAAGATCATATATATATGAATTAATTATCATATATATATATATATATATATGTACATGCAGTCGTTCCCAAGGAGTCTTTGGCTAGATCAAAACCAGAAGCAACTCATACAGTGGCCTATTGAAGAAATCGAAATGTTACGTGAGAACCAAGTTAGTGTTCAAAATAAGAAGCTTGAGTGTGGAATGTTTCATCAAGTTGAGGGTATAACTGCTGATCAGGTAAGCTATAGTATGCATTAAAGTCTTAAATAATAGCTTTATTTCAATTCCTAGCTTTTTTCAGCTTCTTTTGTACTAATTAACATGTGGATCTATAATATTGGTGTTTGAAAGGCTGATGTGAAGATTTCGTTCAAACTAAGTAATTTAGAAGAGGCTGAAGAACTGGACCCGAGTTGGATCAATGATCCGCAGCTTATCTGGAACCAAAAGGATGCATCAGAAATTGGCAAAGTCGGACCATTTGGACTGTTGGCTTTGGCTTCCAAAGATTTCACTGAACAAACTGCAATTTTCTTTAGGGTTTTCAAAAATAAGGGACGATACGTTGTGCTAATGTGCAGTGATCAAAGCCGGTCGGTTTAATTTCTTTTACTCAACTATATATATATATATATAAATTGTAACAAATTACTAATTAATGTGTTCAAAATGTACATATCGCAGATCTTCTGAAAAGGAAATTGGGATTGACAAAAATTCGTACGCAGCATTCGTGGACATAGATCCCGAAAAAGATGAAATTTCATTGAGAACCTTGGTAATTAAGTAAACCTAGTTTTTTGGTTGTGCTATTTAATTTCTGACATGAATAAAACTTGAGGTCTCTTTAATTAATTTACAGATTGATCACTCTATTGTTGAGAGCTTTGGAGGAGGAGGAAAGACATGCATTACAGCTAGGGCTCACCCAATATCAGCCATCGGAAAAGAAGCCCGGTTGTTTGCATTCAACAACGGAACACAAAGTGTCACCATCTCGGAGCTTAGTGCTTGGAGTTTGAAGAAAGCTGTAATTAATGTTGAAGAAACCATATAATTAAGCTGCAACTGAAGATCTATGTATATATATATATATATATACATATAGTCTGAAGGAGATGGAAGTTGATTTATATAATCAATTATTGATGATTTTATTAGTTAATTAAACATGATATGATATTAAGACTCCATATTATATGATGAAAGCTTGCAAGCTTATATGTAATAATAAGATTTCATGTCAACGTACCAAGATTATGGGGCAACATTTATTTCTATGTTCACCACGGAATAAGGAGAAGAAAAGAATATCATTATATTGTTTTTTAAAGAAAATGTCATTATATTTTTAGTCATGCATATTTACAATGTTGTCTATTTTTTAGGGGTAATTAAGACAGATAATTTGGAGTTTCTTTTTCTATTAATTGTTATTTATTATTAATATATATTATTTACAATTTACTCATTACTTATTAATATTAATGATTTTAAGTTATTCATTAATAAATTTTTAATATTTTAAATTATTCCTTAATAATTTATTAACGAGGTAATTATAATGTGCAAATTTATGGCTTTCACCATGAAATATCGCATGATTCCTCTTTCTATGGAGTAAGAAAGATAGAACGACACTCTTGTAACCTTTATAAATAGTTGTGTGCGCCACTAAAAGCATCTTCAATGCAAGGTTCTTATAAGTAAAAAGTGCATTAGTTTATAAGAACCATTATCGTGGAGAGGTTTTTATAAGAATCTAATAAGCCATAGGTATCCCAATAAAAATTTTGGTTCTTTATCATGATTTTTTATGAAAAATGTCATTTCCTTTATTTTTCATTTATTTTTTTAACTTATTAGTTGAATGGGTTGTTAATTTGATGAGATGAACTTGATAAAAAAAATTGTGTAAAAAAAAAAGGAGGTTATTGTAACAACCTCCCTCCATTGGAGATGCTCCATCTACCCTTTGCCCTTGAGCCATTGTCGCACCTCCATTGACGATTAGCGAGATAGGTACCGTACGTATTACATCCCTTCATTCGAGTGTGCAAAACCCTAAATCCTTGGATCTCTTTAGTCTTTACTCTCTCTTATCAACTTCTTCTGTCGTAATTTTTTGGGCATAGAAATCTCAATCTGGTTTAGGTTTAATTACTGTAGTTGCAAATGGATTCGGATGTGTTATTATAAATTATAATAGTAATATGGATTCGGATGTGTTATTATAAATTATAATAGTAATATGGATTCGGATGTGTTATTATAAATTATAATAGTAATATGGATTCGGATGTGTTATTATAAATTATAATAGTAATAGAAGGAGTTAATAAATCTAGAAACATTAATGTTAGTATAACAAGCTAGGGAATCAATTAAGTAAATACTGTTGAAAACTAAGATATGTGATCGCTTTGCTTGTTGCTGTTGGTTTGTTGGCTGCTGGAAGATAAACATGATTCTGGTTAGTGTTTCCAATTAGGACGATTTGTGTTCATGTATAGAATAGAAGTTGTTGGTTTCACTATGATTCGCCATTAAATCGAGTCTTTTTATACATCAATGGTTAAATATAGAATACAAGTATATGGAAACAGAACTTGAAATCTACATTTTGAATCATAACCATGTCTTATACGCTTGACCTAGAACTAGGAGTGTAATTTGTGGATAATGATTTCCTTCCCATTGAATCTCGTTTAGTTTCCTGCAAGTCGTAAAGCAAACCATAAGAGTCCAACTATATTGTATTCATTAAATGAAAGGGAAAGGAAAATGTGTACCATATCTATCTAATGAGCTCTTCGACATGATCCTTCCATAACCAGATCCTTCATTGATCCAACCATTGACTTTCTGCTTTATTTCTTTCTCCTCAATGCTTGATTTTCTAGCATTTATAATCTTGTCCACCATCCTGCTTCCAAGAATCTGACCACCAATTCCTGTTTGAAACATTCTATTACCCTTTTGAGCAGCCACAGTGGTTGTGTTTTCTTCACTTGTAGGTGCCACTTTTCGACCTCTCGGTGAACACGACTGCCTTCTTGCCCTCATACTAGAAATCTCAGGTTTCTGAGGAGCTGCAACGATGGTGTTTTGAGTACTTTGGTTAACAGGCCGTCCTCTTGTAACCGAAGTGGATCGATCTGTCTTTAGATTAGCTGGTGTTTCATTTGAAAAACCTGGAAAATTGGCTGCCATCCTGGATGGTGAAATCCCTCTACTTTTCTGCGTGCTTCTTGATGACGAATTTGTACCCTGAATGCTTTTCGATTGATTTGTACCCAAGAAATTGAAACGACCATCTCTTTCACTCGATGGTTTTGACATAGATGGGATCGTATTTGACTTGTTAGCCGTTTCGGTTTTGACAGTGCTGATCAATGGGATTGGAGCTGTTTTTATGTTTTTCTTCTGATCAGTGAACAACCTGCTTGACCTCCTGTTAGGTGTTACCGATCTTTCTGGAATTTTTGGTTTAGGATTCGTTGTTTTTGACCTTCCTGCATCAACACCAATGCTTCTTTGCTTTGTTTCCATCTCTTCTGGCTTTCCTGCAAACTGAGGTTAGGGTTAGACCAAGAAACAATCATCAATTCGTCATACAGATGGAGTTTACATACATACATACATACATACATACATACATACATACATACATACATACATACATACCCGTGAAAGTGGCTGGATGATGGGCAATTCACGTTGAACAACAAGCTCATGATTATTTCTTGTTTCCATCTCAAGGGATGGAAATAGAGGCGTTGCAGGTGGTGTCTTCAACCTTGGTTACAAGCACAACAATCACTCGCCCAGATTTTAAAAAAGAATAAGAAGTCAATATGTATATATGCAGAAGGCGATGAGTATACAGTTACCAGTCGTAGTCGTTTTTTTCGGTCTCTCCAAGGAATGCGATCCCTGGTCCTTTCTTTGCTGATGGCATCCCGTAAAGTGGATAGTTTCCTGCATTCAAAATGATATGAATTACTCATTTTGCATATATATAGCTATCGAGATTAGGCTTGGTAAACAGATAAGTCACCATTGGATTCAAAGTCATCGGAAACAGGCTGAAGAAGGCTAACAACTCGATTTTTATCGCGTTTATTCAGCTCCCGGAACAAACTAAGATCTTCATCTCTATCTTTTGAACGAATAGACAACGGTGCACTCATCTTCCTCCCCCTACCGTTACCGTTCATTTCAGTTTTGTTAGTGTGGAAATAATAATATAGATGTATAACTTCAAGTATGATTCTATGGTTGAGTTCATTAATTTAAAGGAAAGGAGATGGGATGAAGGACAAAGACATGTATAGAGATAGAGGGCCGGCTGTTTTCATATGTTCCTTTTAAGGTGATGAAACCAAAGATATTAGGAATGTGGCATTTGTCAATTGTTGGGATTGCTTATTTATTTATTTATTTATAAAGTAAAGTGAAAATATAAAGGAGGCATTGTTTAAAGTATATTTAGATTCAGTGTAAGGCTTACGTCGTACCTGGGTAAGCTATTACCGAATCATGTTACCTTACCGGATGAACATGGCAATGACCAAGAATCTTGTCCGGTAAGAGCAAAGGCAATGACCGAGAGTCTTACCCGGTAAGCGAGGGGGTTAGCACTTACCGTTGCATACAATATCATTTTGGTAAAATCTTACCCGGTAAGTATAGTTTTAAATTTTACCGATAAACACTTATCCGGATAAGTTTTGGTAAATGGCGTATTCCACTTTCAAAATAATGACATCTAGAGAACTCCCTCAAAGACACCGACCTCCATTTTTCCGGTGAGACCCACCTCCATCTTCACCGGTGTGGGTGGAGATTTGTGGCTTAGAAAAATGTTTGAAACAAATATACAAGAGGAGGAGAAGCACTTGCAAGAATGATGAAATTGATTCCACTAGCAAAGAAAAAGACAAGATGAAAACGTACATTTTATTTTGTGATTCTAGTTTAAATAACATATTTTCTGTTTTTATTATTTTATATTAATGATGAAAACCGTTTGAACTCACTATGTATATCAGGTCCTTGTTTGGGTTTGATACTAGTGACACTGTGTTAAATGGACTGCTAGTTAGAGGCACGAAAAAGATCTAGCTAATCGGTGACGTCTTCCGTACTTTGAAGATAAGGACGGCTAATGGGTCTTAATAACAATCGTCCTTAGATATGGTCTTGTGTAAGGTTTTAGAATATTAATGAGATTGCCGTTGTTGGTGATCAATCATTGACTTTAAAATAGATTTAATTCCTTATTTAATGTTTTATCAAGATTTTAAATTAGTCATTCTCTACCAGATTTAAGAGTATTAAATCAAATCCGCATAAAAATTATAAAATAACACATAGAGAACAAATTATAATTAAAATAAATTAGAGATAGATTTATAGCTCTAGGTAGGTATGGCTCTATATTGTTATTATTTAATTAAGAGTGAATTAAGCTTTTTGGTATATCATACTAAAATTATGACTTGATTATGGATATGGTTACGGTGGGCTATGATATCAAGGGCGGATTTATTTATTCCTGGGTGAGGCCTCCTACATCCGTGTAAGTAATTTGTTTTTTAATGTAAAATGTATATCCTCTAAACTTTTAAGTGATGTTTTTAAGATATTATTGAATTTGCCACTTTGATGATTTAGTTTTTTGTAGTCACTCTCACTAGGAGAGTTAAATAAAAATATGTTAGATCAGTTAATTCAAAGGACATTTTGGTTCTTTTTATATATATATATATATTTTTTCCTATTAGAAAAAAATGAAGAAAAAAAAAAAGCGTAATCCAGTTATAAAATATTATGGATAACATAACACAAAGACGGAAAGATGGGAATGAAAGGTAAAAAGCGGTAGGCAAATTGAGACGCCCTACTCTTGAAATTCTTCACCATCAACTTTGATTACAAGAAAGATTAAAGAAGACGCAACAAGAATAAATCCATTTCAAACACGTAAACAAATCATTCATTCAAAACCCGCATCAGATTCTACGCAACTTTATAGGTTTTTAGTTTCTTGGTGGGTATATAGATAGATAGATAGATAGATAGATACAAAGAAAAGAAGAAGGGCGTTGCGTTGCGTTGCGTTGCGTTGCGTGGTGATATGGTAGCGGAAGATGGAGAGGAAGGCGGATCAAAAGCCAAGAAATCAGAAATGCAGTCCTACTGGTTGACGAATTTCCCCAGAGATCTGATGGCAGGGGCAATGATGGGTGGGATGGTGCACACCGTTGTAGCCCCAATTGAGAGGACAAAGCTTTTGTTACAAACCCAAGAGAGCAATATAGCCATTGTTGGTGGCAAGCACAGGAGGTTTAATGGTATGATTGATTGCATTCTTCATACCGTCAAACAAGAAGGGTTTTTATCACTTTGGAGAGGTAATGGCAGCAGTGTTCTTCGTTATTACCCATCTGTTGCCCTCAATTTCTCTCTCAAGGTAAACCCCCCCTCCCTCCCTCTTATTTCCATTCTCATTTCTTTTTATGGATTTCTCAGTGCCTATTACTGTAAACTAATTCTTGAAAAACCTCAAGACCCAATGATTATGAATGAATACACAAGTCCTGATCCCAGTTTCTACAGGAAATGCGATTAAACATTGGATCATGGATATCAGATCTTGTTGTTCAAGAAAACTTGGGTTGTTGTGCCATGATAGATGCTTTTTGTTTAGATTTCTTTGTTGAATACAATTATGTCTATGAATGCATGAGTTAGTGTTTGAATTATATGAATTGATTTTGGGTTCATTTGTCTTAGAAAAGAGCCTCAAAGATATAGTTCAGGGGAAGTGTTTGGTGTCAAATCTTTTATAAGATTTAGTGATGAAGGTTTGAAAGAATAAACTCAACGAGTCTAAGATACTAGATGTAGTTGCCATATAAGGGGGTTCTAATTTGCACTTTCTAGTTGTGTTTGTATTGATTTGGAAGGTTTCACATTATAGCTTGGTTTTGTGTGGCTGGTTAAGATAAAGATTATTGGTGAACGCAATTGCTTTGGAGATGTTCGTCGACTTAGGGGGGGTTTGATTTTGGCTTAATGGTTAAGCTATGTAGAGGTGTTTGGAAACAATTTAAGGATCAAGCCGTGGCTTACTTTGGTCAGCCACCTCATCCCATCTACCCATTCGGCCGAATCTTTTTCTAAAAACACCTTATCCCCTTTCCTTGGTTCTTCCATTTATGCCTTGTAAAACCTCCACGTTTTTTCCAGCCCCCATCGCGAAACAAAAGTAGATACGAAAGCTCTCTCTTGTGTGTGCACACCATCAGTGATCTGCTCCCAAACCCTGCTTCTCTCTAAAAACATAAAAAGGAAAATCCCCCCCCCCCCCCAAATGACTTATTTTGTTATAGAATTATAGTTATTTCTCTCTCTGTGTGGCACCGGTGGCAACTCCGATGACAACTCGTTGGCAGAAACTTTCTTTACTAATTTGATTTTGATTGGTGGGATTTGATTTGATTGTAAGAAAAACATTGATTGAGTCGGTGAGATTCAGGCACCAAATTATGGAATGGGAATTTGTACTTCATCTTCAGGATTTTCAATAAGCATTGATGATACTCTGTTGCACAATTTCAAGATGATGAAATTCTTATTTACTTACATAATCTGGTAAACAAAGGGTACATGAGTATAGAATTGTGGATTCTAGGTCTAAATGGTGTTTATTCAGTACAAAAAACAAATACTAATTCCTATTAATTCATATAGACAAAACTTAATCCTTACATACCAAGCTTAATAGAAATCAAAAGCCTATTGATGATGACTAATTGACAAGCTCCACAGGTTTAAAATATGCCAGTAAGATGCATACCGTTGATTTCTTGTTTTAACCTTATCCAAAATTGTTTCTTTGGGTCAGATAAGAGGAAGGATAATCAATTTATCTTGTGCTTCATCTTTTTAAAGATCGCTTGCCCCTTAAAACTTAAAAGGTGTTTTATGCTTGTTTTGGAACATGTGCTAGATAAATGGCATCTCAGCACAATCCTTTTAAAGGTTTTTGGATCATTAACTTTTACTTGTCATATTGTAGCCTTTAGTAGGATTTTTCTTACTAGTAGAAGATATAGAATAGTTAAATGATAACAGTGTTCTAGAAAGCATTTAGGCGGTCGAGTGACCTTGTAGTGCATCATCACCTAAGCAGGGATTAAACAAAAACATAAATGGTTCATTTAAATACATAAAGTATAATTATCACCCGATTAAGTGGCCCTAGGCAAAACATTTAGAAGTGTGTGATAATGATCAAGTGGGATCATGAAAATATTGAATTAGAATCATTATGTTTTGGGTGAAGTTTTACTTATTTTGGCTCGACTGTTCATCTTGTGATCTTGATATATGGGCAGTGGACGTAAGGAAATAAGTTTCTCTTCGTCCCCAAGAAGCTAAAGAGACTATGCTCCTGATGAATTGAGCAGTAGTTTAAGTTGTATCTAAATGAATAACTATGCTTAAGCATCTTGTAATGTATTCTTTTTAGACTGGCATCATGGGTTCTATCTTTCAAATATGTCTTTCCCATGATTTCACAAATCTGCAATTGATCTTATTGTGGTATGTTTGTGCACCAAATCACCAAGAGTAGCAACCCATCTTCTAAATATATGTATATATCATCTAATCTAACGGTTGATAAGGTGCTTTTCATTTATTTGGGGTTTTCTCCTGAACCTCTCTCTCTCTCTCTCTTTGTCTCTCTCTCTCTCTGTCTCTCTCTTTATATATATATATATATATATATGCACAAGTTATTGTAGTCGAGTTCTCTTTGCTCAAAGCATCTTCAGATTGTTTTAACACAAAAGAGAGAGAGCAAGAGGTAGATGCCGGAAAGTGGAAGCCAAGAGTCTAGTTAGTACTCTTCTTTTTATGGAAAAAGATTGAAAATTTGTTCTGCTAATTTTATGCAACATAATTTTGTAATATCTCAAAAATGATTATATAAAAAAAACACGTGCAATGGTTTCTTTCGAACACACAGCACAAGTGTGATTAATGTACGCATGAGTAACATTCCAGATGAGATTACCCCCTTTAAGTTGAGTTACAGACACTTATTCGAATTCCTGTGAGTTTTGAAGGTAACTCATGAGCGTAGTCGTCCTTATTAGCATCTTTCCGTGTTTTCCCTTTTGGAGCACGAAATCTTTCATTTACTTATTTTTGCATATTGGTTCCAGTTGAATGATCTTTTGTCTTATATTGGTTAATATTTGCAGGACCTTTATAAAAGCATTTTGCGTTCTCAAGAACAGTCTAGTTTCTTATCCGGTCCATCTGCCAACTTCATTGCTGGGGCTGCAGCCGGCTGCACAACGTTAGTTATCATCTACCCTCTGGATATCGCACACACTCGGCTAGCTGCCGATCTCGGAAGAATGGAATCCCGCCAATTTCACGGCATTCGTCACTTCCTCCTAACAGTCTGGGCCAAGGATGGGATCCGTGGAATCTACAAAGGCCTCCCTGCATCTCTCCAGGGAATGGTGGTTCACCGTGGCCTTTATTTTGGCGGCTTTGATACCATAAAAGAAAGGATGTCGAAAGACGCTCCATCAGAAGTCGCGTTATGGAAACGGTGGATCGTTGCTCAAGCCGTGACAACGTCTGCTGGCCTTTTGTCATATCCGATGGATACCGTCAGGAGACGGATGATGATGCAGTCGGGAATAGAACGCCCCATGTATAGAAGCACTTTGGATTGCTGGAAAACGATCTATACAACGGAAGGGTTTAGGTCGTTTTATCGGGGGGCACTTTCAAACATTTTTAGAAGTACAGGGGCTGCAGCGATATTGGTTTTGTATGATGAGGTGAAGAAGTTCATGGATTGGGGTGGATCATAGCACATTCCATTCCATCCCTAACAAGTTAGTACTTAGTAGGGAAGAAGAAGAGTTAAGAGTAGGATTATAGCCAAGAATAGAATGATATATTTATTTAGTAGCTAGCTAGCTAGGTGGATATGTTACAATCATCAGATTTTGATAATTCCTCCAAAATATAACAACTTTGTCTTATATTCTTTAAAAAAGAATTGTTGGTTTGTTTGACATAAAATACTCTTTACCATATCAAACTCAGTGTCGTTTAAAGACTAAGGTCTAAGCTTTTATGGGTCTGGCCTGGGCTGGATTTGGGTTGAAAAGGACCCCGAATGGGCTTTATCGGGATCCTGTTTTCGGCATGGTCTGAACCGGAAAGAGACTCACTAGGAGGTCAAGCTTTGAGCTTGGGCTTTTTTGTGTAAAATATTTTATATTTAAATTAATAATTTGATTTGGATATCATATGAATTTTAAGTGTTTTTCATGTTAGTGTGGGAGGTGAAGTCATCCAGAGTCAGGTCCCTTGTGCTTGTGGTTTTTATAATTTCGGTGCTTTTGGTTTTTAGCATTGGAGGGAATCTTACCAAACATAATGACACAAAACCATATTAAAAATTACGTTTTGTATACATATATTTTAGTGCTATTCATCATTTTTCTTTAATTTTTAAATCATAAGAAATTATAAATATTTTTAGAAATATGTATAATATACAATTTTTTTTTTAGTTCAAAATTGTAAGGATTAATATTGTAGTTAATATTAAAGTTTTCTTATCAAAAATTCCCAAACAATCTATATTTGCAAGATTCAAAATATTTATAATGATATATAGATGTAAGTAAGTATTACGTATTTTTGTCATCATACGACATTAAGACAACATGATTTTTCAAAAGCAAGATAAAGTTGTTGATCTCCAACATTTTTTGGATCTTGATCTAATAGATTCAGTTTGGATCTATTTGTTAACAAAATTTGATGATTGTAACATCTACTGAATATGTCATCAAACTGTATCATTCTATTCTTCAGTATAATCCTGCTCTAACTCTTCCCTACAACTCGTAAGGGGATGCTATGATCCACTCCAATCCATGAACTTATTTCACCTCATCGTACAAAACCAAGATCCTTGTAGATCATGTACTTCTAAATATGTTCGAAAGTCCCCCCCCCCCCCCCAAAGAAATGACCTAAATCCTTGTATATATCGTTTTCCATGTCTTGAAAAAAGCTTGGTATGTATTTCACTTCACATATGATTGAAACTCGTAACCTTTGTATTATCTTAAAAAAAGTATCAACTATCTAAATAAACACGTTCATGCTAGATTTTCTTAATGACTATACTATATTGGCACATCTTTTCGTAACTTTAAGTTTTCAATATTACGAATCAATAAGAACTCGGCGATAATAATAACGATAAAGTCATCAAATCATTGGCTTTTTAAACCGACATACAATATAGGTTTTAAATCACCGTAAAGTACAAAAAAAAATACAATTATTTTTAATAGTGAATAATAAAGAATGGGGGAAAAGGGGGTGTCTTTATGGGTGATGTAGACCAAGTGAAGACATATTGTGCACCAAACCACCCCATTATAGAACTTGGATGCACCTTGCCATCATTATTATTTTCTTATTGCGCTCAAAAGATTCATTATTAGATTCTTTTGGTTCTTACCTCATATTTGTTGGATTCTAGAATGGGGTCGGATTTTCTTTTTTCTTGTCATAAAATCTTATTTAAATGTATCCACATTTTGTATATTTAACGTTTGAGTTCCGATAAGAATGAAAGTTATGATGAAAAAAATAAAAATGGATCTTACTCTTGAATCAATTTTAACATCATCAAGATGTACCAGATCAATTATTGTGAGAAGCACAATTCACGGGGTGGGGGTGAGATTAAGATTGATCAAAAATCCATATCACTTCTTATTATTCTCACATTAATACTCATATTCTCATTAATCCTTCGTCAACATATCAATATCTATGATTATAAAAAATGGGTAAGCGCTTATGAGTATGGCAAGGATCGTGGATCTTACATAGTAAGTCTGGTAAAAAATTGTTTACCAATAATTTATTTTAATGACCCGATAAAGTAAATGAAAATGATAACTTTTACCGATAAGTATTTGTTAAATGAAAACGACCTCTTTATATATATATATATATGTATAGGTGGAGGCTCAAACGAGAACACCTACATTTTACGAAAACGCGATAACACCCTTATCACACGTGATAATACACGAGAGGGGACTTGGTGGTGTGCGGATGATGTGCCTTGCTATTTAGGTCGCACCAAAGATCGTTTGCGTTTATGATTTAATATCACATATGATGGTTTTGATTGATTATAGTATCACATCAAACACACCCTTATCACATGTGATAATATATGTGATGGAGCTTAGTGGTGTAACAACGACCTAGCCGGTAACCTAGATCGTACCAAAAGCCATTCGCTTCTCTGATTTAGTATCACATGTGTATCATATGTGATGGAATAATAGTATCACATATGATTTTCTATAGTAAAAGGGTGTTCTCGCGTTCTTGTAAAATGAATGTGTTCTCGTTTGAACCCTTTCCTATATATATATATATATACACACATCTTAAAATACAAATCAGTTAAAAGTTACAAAATCGTACAAACCAATATAAAAATAACTTTTTCATGATTTTTTTTCATCAAATGCTATGATTTAAGATATTATTACACATATGTTTGTTTCACCTTGTGAAAAAAATTACATGTGAAAAGAACACATGTGAAACGTTTACATTATGAAGAAGATATGTGCGAAACTTTAACGTTATGAAAACAAGTACATGTGAAACTTTTACATTATGAAACAAACATATGTGAAATAACATCTTAAATCATAGCATTTGATGAAAAAAAATTATTTTTATATTGATTTGTACGAGTTTGTAACATTTGACTGGTTTGTATTTTAAGATGCTTATATATATATATATATATAGGGTTAGGTTCAAATGTGAACTCATTTTTGGTTGTGAACGTGAGAACGAATCTCAGCCACACATTTTCGGTTATGATGGACGCGATCACGGAGGATTGACACGATTCATGGGAGGGTGGAGATTATTAAAGGAGGGGAACCAGCTCAAAGCCGCCTTTATTGACCGGATAAGTGACTGAGATTCGTCCTCACGTTCACAACTAAAAATGAGTTCACATTTGAACTTTCCTCTATATATATATATAGAGAGAGAGAGAGAGAAAAAAATGAGGTTCATGCGAGGACGGTAACAATTTACGAGAATGCGAGAACAATCCTCAGACAATCATTTTGTACATGAAAATTTTCATGTACAAAATCATATATTATTAGCCGAGACTTTTTCCACAGGAAAAGTCGCGCATATCATTTTTATGCTAGTACAAAATCACATATGATTTTGTACATGAAATAAATTCCATGTACAAAATGATTGGCTGAGAATTGTCCTTGCATTCTGGTAGTTGTTACCGTTCTCGCATGAACCCGCATATATATATATATATATATATATATATAGAGAGAGAGAGAGAGAGAGAGGTTCAAGAGAAAACGCTAAAAAAGATAAAACTGAAGAATACCCTGAGAGTCCGTCATCTGGATGATATTTTTTTTTATGCACCAATGCATAAACATGCATTAGTGCATATGCACAAATGCATATAAGCGATTGGAGCTCATTTTTTCTATGCATCAATGCATAAATATGCATTAGTGCATATACACAAATGCATAAATATGCATTAGTGCATATGCACAAATGCATATTACCAGATGACGGCATCCCAGAGTTTTCTTCAGTTTTCTCTTTTTTTAGCGTTTTCTCCTGAACCTCCTTATATATATATATATATAGGGTTGGGTTCACGTGAGACAAACCTGTTTCCGTGAGACCGTGAGACCACCTTTGCATTTTTAAAGAAACAGAATGGTCTCACGTGATCCCAAGTGTATATATATATATATATAGAGAGAGAGAGAGAGATAGAGGAAGGTTCAAATGAGAACTTTGCATTTTAAAAGAAACAAAGGAACTATTGTGGATCACATATGATGTGGGTTCCACATAATATTAAATTATTTATGATTTAATATTAAATCATAAATGATTTAATATTATGTGGGACCCACATCATATGTAGTCCAAAATGAGTTCCTTTGTTCCTTTAAATTGGTAGTGTTCTCGTATGATCCCTCCCCTATATATATATATATAGAGAGAGAGAGAGAGAGAGAAAGAGATTCATGCGAGAACGGTAACAATTTACAAGAATGCGAGGACAATCCTGAGCCAATCATTTTGTACATGAAATTTTTCATGTACAAAATCACATATAATTCACATACAAAATCATATATGATTAGCTGAGACTTTTCACGCAGCAAAAGTCAGACGTGTTATTTTTTATGCTAGTACAAAGTCACATATGATTTTGTAAATGAAAAAAATTTCATGTACAAAATGATTGATTAAGGATTGTCTTCGCATTTTCGTAAATTATTACCCTCCTCGCATGAACCCGCCTATATATATATATATATATATATATATATATATATATATATAGAGGGTTGTTTTGGTATCATGACGTTTAGCTGTTCGTTTTTCTTTAAATACTAAGACATCATTTTTTAATATTTGTGTTTATGATAAAAAAATTAGTGTAAATAAGGTTGTGTTTTCTGTTGAAGTACAAAGTTAAAGTGACCTTTGGTAAGATTGTTCTATTTTTTTAATCAAATAAATTAATGAGGTGTCACATTTCAGTGTGAGGGGATATTTTTTTAACTCACTCAACGATTAAGGCTGACGAAAATCAATCTGGCACTAAGTTGTATTTGGACAAAGTCATCTCATTCATATGTCAATTGAGGTTCAGGCAAGACGGCAAGAGGGTGTTATATAAGATGTTCTGATTCAAACATTTAAATAGTTCTTTTACCTAACGATTTATAAATACTTATTAGCATCTGGTGTTTTCTGACATGATATTGATATTATTATGTTTTGTAAAGTAAAAAAGTGCATGCCAATGGTTTCATTTTTCAAAATTTAGCACTTAAGAGAATCTAATATCATTGAATTTTTTCCCACTTAATTAGAATTTAAAAAATAAAAAGAGAAGTGAGGTCAATGAAACATAATTTTAATCAACATTTATAAGTTATTAGGTAAGATAAGTATTTAAAATCTCACTTCTAATAAACCAGAAAAAGGTTTAGACATACCTTATTCTTACCCAAAATGAAACGTGTACAAGTAAAGATTATTTGTATATAATTTATCTTTTTAAATCCATATTAAAATTTAAATAAATATAAAATCTGATGTAAAATATACATAAATTACATCGTTTTCATAACAAATGGAGTGTTAGAGCGGCATGGTAGCATATTTTACTGCTCATTTGACATGTCAATGACATAATTGATTATTGTTTAATTTTAAAATTAAAATTTAGGTAATACATACAAAAATAATATTATTTATTTATTTTACAATTACATCTCAAATAAGATGTAACACTTTAGATCTAAAAATAAATATGTTTGTTTCAGTTTAGTTTATAGTTGTTTTTAATTGAAATGTATAATGATCACGTACTTACAATGAATTTTTTTTTGAAGGACAGCCTTTTATTAATACCAAACCATCACATGTACAACAACTCAAACCTATATGCACATCCCAATTCTAGATACAATCCCATACCACTTAGTCATTTGCAAACAGAAACAAGCAGAACCACAACACTTGGCCTACAATATCATCTATGAAAACAGGAAACCAACCTTTTCGAGAGCATCCATAAGTGTTTACCAGAGATAAACCCAAACACCTGCACTGATATCTCTTTCGACTCCCTACCGTGCTCCAAGGAGTTCCATATCATCCCTACGTCACTGTTGAAACCGGCCACACCTCTGTTTGAACACCTGTGTTGCTGTCACATGCTTATTGCAGTCCTGCAGGTTCTGTAAGCTACCGAGACAACTCAATATTTCTGCTGTTAAGTCTTCTCTCTAACCACTCAAAGTTGTTTCTTTGAAAGTCGAGGGACAGGTCACCCAACTTCCTCTTGTCTTCAATGATAATTTTGTATTTAAACATGTTAATATATTAGTTTTTAGTTGCTTTTTGGAAAACTGTGTATAAACAATAACTACTTGTAAATTTGAAGCTTAAGATATCATATAATATACATTATAAAGCATATTCAGTTACAAACTCGTTTTTTATTACAGATCAAGAGATCAACCAAAGCACACTACATGTCCAAAACATTCAACATGAGAAAAATCACTCTCGGTATCCAAAACATAAAACGGAAACATGTATTACGTTTACAAATTACGGAAAAATCACTCTCGGTATCCAAATCACTCTAGGTTGTGTTTTGATTCACAACAAAAATTAAGTTTACAAATTAACTTTTCTTCTTTATATTATTAATAATATACTCAATAAAAAAAATGTTTATTACATAACTTTAAAAATATAATATTATGATGAGTCATTTATTGAGAATAATATTATTTAAAAGAAGGAGAAGGATTGTAGATGATGTCATGATTGAGGAAAAAAGGCAAAGGTAAAAAAGGAAAAGGAAAAGGAAAAGAAAAGAAAAGGGAATTTGATATGAGGTCTTGGGCATCTCCCATCACATCCTTTTTTTTAGCTTCATTTGGAAATAAAACCATGCCACATTATTTAACTATAAATATCTTATTAATAATAATAAATTAATACCAATAATTGGTTTTGGTTTGGGGGAATATTTTTTTTTAATTTTAATAATTTATTTTTTTAAGGAAGAATTTTTTATTATATATTTTAATATGAAATATTTTGGTTAGAAGAGAAAATAATTTGGAAATAGTGAAAATGATACCGTAAGTGATGGTGCATGATGAAATTGTGTACTTTATGCTTTACAAGACCCACCAGCTCGAAATCTCCATGACCGAGGGAGAGATAAAGGAAGTGCCACGTGTCGGTGGGGTCGCCAGGTAACTGCTTACGTCATCCCCAACTACCAAATAACTACACTTGTTTTTCTTCCATATAAATTACATTTTTAGTCCCTCTAGTTTGGTGAAAATTACGAATCAAGGCTTTCAAACAAAATAGTTACAAGGATCGTTAGTGTTTGTTTTCATTTTATTCATGGAATAAGATCATTCTTGTTCATTTTGTCAAAAGGAAATTTGTTAATTAAGCATCATTTTGGTCCTTTTACTTGTTACTTAAAAAACTATTTTAAATTATCAATTATTTATTGCCATGTGTTCCTTCCTCTACCGTTCTTTTCCTCTTCTATCTTCCACCGTTCACACCTTTCAACCATCTTTGTCGTCCCCACAATCATATCAGGTTTCTTTTTCTTGTTGCTGAAAATCCCTAGCCACAACTGCTTTTGTTTAAAGGACCTGATTCATGACTTTTACTAAACTTCATAGACGAATTTCATAATTTTCTCTTCTTTGTAGATATTTTGAATACTTCTTTTTTGATAAATTTAAATTTAAGTTCTTTCAGTTAAAATGAATTAAGAGTAGGCTAAATGCACTTTTATACTTTGTTAAATGTACATATATCTATTAATTTTATCTTCATACACATCAACGTCAATACTTGTTTTTTACGTTTCAAAAGCATGATTTGACCTGATTTTAATATAATTTTTTAATATAAAACAGGTTAGGTTCCGGTTAAAATGAAAGTTATAGTTAGAAATAGGGGAATTATATTCATACCCCCTCTTATAGGGTGTATGTGAGTGAGTAGAGAGGATAGAAAGTGAGTGGTATTTGAGTGAGGTAGGGGGTAGATAAAAAATGAATTGTGTGTGGAATGGGGTAGGAATAACAACCCCTTAGAAATATAAGAAGATATCTTTACATTTAGATCAGCCTTAACCGAAAAAAATCATTGTATCAACACTAATAAAATACACTTGAATTTTATAGCTTTTTAAGTATCTCGATGTTTTAAGTATTTATTAGTTAATCAGATTTGTTTTTTTTTTTTTTAGAAGGTACAAAATAAATATGATTTTAAGTTAAATATGTTATTAATTTAATACGTTGTTTTAAATTATTAATGATCAAAAAAATATAAAAGATGAATTGAATGTGTCTTGAAATAAACAATGGAAGGAAGGTGAGAGAGTGCTGTTGGTTTGGGTTTCAGCTGTGGGCGTGACGTCAGTGATGGGATTACTTTTGCTGGCGTTTCCACGTTTGAAGTCAAGATGACGTCAGATGGCATTAAATGAAAACTGGGTAGGTCCCACCATCACCCCCCATGTGATCGGTTTTAACGTCAAAATTTTACCCGGCAAAACTCCGGTATTTCTTCTGACCATTCGCATTAACGGTTCTCACGCGCCTCTTTGCCAACCACACCAATTACTAAATATTCTTTTAACAAATTTAATCCCAATACTATATACTATTCTTCCAACCTTTTTTTTTTAACAAATTACTAAAATGTTTTTTTTTTTAATCAATCATGACAAAAAATCACCCTTCTTCCTTATCAGATATCAAAAACCAAATTTAAGCAAATGCAAATCATCCATTGTCCCTGGAATCAATAGAAATCTAAAGCCACAACCTAGCTAGATTTTGTTTTGCAATTAAATATTTTTCTACAAAGAATATCGATAGTAAAGGATTTACAATCAATGATCAACATGTGTTTGATAGTCCCAATTCCACTTTTATCAAGAGGCTTCATCATCAACCTCGTAAATGGGGTCCCAAACAATATTTGAAGTTGAAGGATTGTTTTATGGATTTGTTGTAAAAGTTTGATGCTTAGTTATTCACGAGGCTCCTTTAACATATCTATAAATTCCTTAAACTATATTTAATTATTGGTTTATCAAACAATCAGAGACACCTTTTTCTGATCAATTATTATAATAACAAAAATAGGATTTTTTTGGTAATGAGATTTGGTTTTTGTTCGATTTCGTAAATGCTTTACAATCGGAGAAGATGAATATACTTCGATTTCAATTGATCGTTCTTATTCACCATCCAATTCCAATGCAGTAAGAGATTCATCAATAAGAGCTTCGTTTGCTTTTATATTTCCATCAATCGTGGGTTCCACAGTATGAACAGCTATTGTCAAATCCTCTTATACTTCTTGTTTGTCTATGTAATGAATAATTTGATTAGTAGATTCAACTGTGTATTGAATGATTCGTGTTTTTTGGTGGAAGTTTGACAATGAGTTACATGATTTTTAGTTACACTTTAATGGGTTGAAGGAGTGGAGATGAAAGATGAAGATAAAGGGAGGAAGAAAGATCAATAAATAGAGGAAAAAAGAAAATTACGAAATTGCCCTAACGTTGAGAGACATGTGGGAATGGAGGCACTAAACATTTGGAAATTATGTCACCGTGGAAAAAATATATAAAAATTAATTTTACTTTTATATTTGAGTAAACTTTAAATTTGGTACATGTGCTACGTTAAAAATAATACTTTTCGTTCTTGTAGTTTTCAAAATTAGTAAAATGGTTATTATGATTTTCAAAAACATCCAAATTTGATATATCTATAACGACTTTAGAAACCCCCCCATTAAAATGAGGAACATTTTTGTATTTTAATCTATCAAAATCTTCATTATTTGGTCCCTACTATTTTGATTGCGGAAATGACAAAAAAATAATAAGAAGACAAAAATATCCCTTGATTAACAATTTTTTTTAACGATTGTTAAAGAGAAGTATCATGGACGTTTCTGCATACCCCAATAGCTATTTGTAATTTTAAAACTACATAAACAACAATTGTTATTTTTAAAGGACCAAATTTATAGTTTATTATTAATTTTTTGTAATCGACTCAAAAAACACAAGAACAAAAGAGGTTAAATTTCTTTTTTTGTTATGGAATAAACAATGGTGCTTAAATTTCCACATTTATAAAAAGAGGGGTTTTTTTTTTACCATGAGGGTAAGCGCGTGGTAGACACATAAGCATGATAAAAGTATGGAAAGCGTAGATGTTACGTAATACGTTTACTTTTATGATGTAATGAATCACAATCTTTCTTCCATTTATAAATCCTTCATTCACCACAACCACACACCAACCCACCCATCCTGATCCAACCCACTTGCTACAACCGTTGACGCACCGCACCGCACCGCACCGCCCTTTCTCTCTCAACATCACTACCTAGCTAGCCGGAGGAGGAGGAGGGATGCAAGGCGTCCACGGCTACCGTACTCTTCGATCCGACGGCGGAGTCCGCCTCGAATTAACGCCAACTACTAATTCTCCTCTCGCTATCGATATCTCCGAATCCACCGAAATGAGGATCCAACGACTCATAAACGAGAATCCGATCATTATATTCAGCCGATCAGCCTGTTGCATGTGCCACGTCATGAAACGCCTCTTCTCTTCCCTCGGTGTTTACCCTACCGTCATCGAATTGGAGGAGGATGAGATCGAAGCTCTCTCCGCCTCCCAGGAGGACACCGGAGGAGAGACCGTAGCTCCGGCGGTCTTCATCGGAGGAAATCGTGTCGGAGGATTAGAGAGTCTCGTAGGACTTCACCTTAGTGGTCACCTTGTTCCAAAGCTCGTAGAAGTTGGTGCTCTGGCGTTGTAGCTACCTTAGCTAACCCCAAACACGGGGGGGGTATTATGGTAATTTTACAAAAAAAATATGTTTGTGTTTCTTTTTTGTTGCAATTATTTGTATTATTATTTTTTTCTTTTCCTATGGACATGCACCAATTTTATTTTCCAACTGTAAAGAAATGCAAAATTAAGGTGAATTATCCATGGTATAAGTGTGTATGCAGAATGTACAAGTCATGATATCAGATGTTGTGCACCGTTGATTTGTAGATGAAATCTGGACCTTCCATTTTGCATGTTATGCAAATGGTTCCTTCATTTTTCATATATTATTATAATATATTACTACCTCTACTTTGTTCTTTTTATAAAAAAACAAAAACAAAAACAATATTTTATTTTATTTTAACAAAAAATGTTATAAAAATTAAGAAAACACATTGTTGGGTGTTATGAGTTAGACAAGACAATAAAAGTGAGTAATTTGCCCCGACCTTTGATATTAAAAAAACACATTAAAATTTTCACATACTTATTTCGTTGCCATTTATCCATCTTTTTCTTCTCTCAACACCAAACGCATGGTATTTTGAACTTGGACTGCTAATATTCCTATATATCTTTTACAAAGAATATACTTTGAGAAATTGTTTGGTATAATTAAAGATGAATAATAGTTTAAGAAAAAAACATACTTTTCGTTAAAAAAAAATGATGTTGATTGTTGAGACTTCAAATATAAATAAACAATGCTTATGTATAATATAAGTGAAATAATAAAAATGTTATATTTTACCCAACAGCTCAAAAGCAAAAAAAATTGTAACAATATTGTTAAAAAAGTTAGATTCAATTATTTGGTAATTATGTTTCCAACTATTAAAAAATATGTGTAATTTTCAATAACTAAAATGCAGACTTAAACTTATGATTTTCAAGTTATTATATATAAGTCTCAAATAAAGATACTAAATACCTTAATTTTTTTATAAAAAGACTAAATAGTATAAGAAAACTGATAAATTTTTCAACATATGAATCATTAATAAAGCCAATTAAATAGCATATTTGAACCATGTTAATAATCTAAATGTATATTCAAATTTCATCGTCATTTTTCTAGGATATATTTAACTTTTTTTTTTTTATGGATGTTACCTATACACCTTAATTTATCATGTTCTTCAATTTAATTAAAGTATATATATTTATTTTGACTTTTTTTGGATTTTACCATCTAGTAATAAACTAGGGTGTTTCCGTAGACTAAGATGTATTTAAAAAACTTTTTTTTTTAATTTGATGCGTCTAAATACTATTGTATTTAAAATATTAATATGATCCACGATAAATATTGATAAATTTTAATTTGGGATGTGATGCTTTTAGAAACGACAGATGGATCGACATGGACCGTTAAGTTAGTCCTTTAAATTGAAATATGAAAGTTAATCAAATCAATTTGACCTTGGTCTTTATTAAATCTGATGTGGTTTTAACTTTTAAAAGTTGATTACTATTGATTTATTCCTATTCGTTACCGTTAAATTGGTTAAATTTTGTGTTGAAGTAATCACTTCATTAAGATAATCAAATATTCGGTTAAAGATTGATTATCCACAACCCAATTGACTTTATAGATAACCTACCTCAAAATACATTAATATTTGTTCAATAAATGGGTGAGACTAACGAAAGGGGTCCAAGATCAATCTTGTATTTGAGCAAAGTTAGTTTCCTTCTTTGCCATTGAACTACACGTAAAATGCAAGATAATCAAATATTTTTTAACAACAAAAGGGATTTTATTACCACCCAAAAGAAGGAACGTTATTTACATCATAATGTTTTCTCATCCTCAATATTAGGCAAAATACAAACAGGACTCTGCAGGCCGACCACGTTTGCAAGAAGCAAACTTAACACCCATAGGTGCGAACCCACAGCCTTGCCCGAGCATTGCGATACCTCCGAGCGTCCCCAAAACAGTCACAAAACTATCCTGTTTCGAATTAAAGAAAATATTTTCATTTATTGTGTGTTAAAGTTTAATGATTTAATTACTAGTAAGATTCAACTTCATTTATGATGAGCTAATTGTTTTAGAAATGAATACAAAAGTAAATCAAGCCGTTTTAACAAAAATTATATATTAAAGCAAGTAGCACATAAATTTTTAAGTCTTCAAATAATATGTTCAATAATTGATCCTTTGGCTAAGGCAAAGGCAAGAGTAAGATTAAAACATGATTTTAAAGAAATCTCCCCACCATTTTAACGTCCATGCTTCAAAAAATTATGGATAAAACAATATCAATTAATTGACGATGAATAGATGAGTTATGAGTAAAGAAAACACCTTTTTAACGATAAACGAACATATAAAAATAATTTGATATACCGAAATCTCAACCCGATCAACCTGACTAACCTAACCTGCACGATTTGGATTGTATTTTTCTGTGTTGGGTTAAAATTTTCCAAATCACAAAATGTTAGATTCTCCAAATGCTTAGCCGACCATTCTCAACCATATTCACAACCATTAGCAAAGGTATGAAACTCTCACTTGTAACAATAAAGATTGTAATTATTGAAAAACAAAATTATAATTTAATACCTTGAATGAAACTTTGATCAAAACTTGTGTATGGAGTTTCCTAAAATGTCACCAAAAAAGAACCTTCGAAACGCCTATGGCTTAAACTAAAATGGAAGGATCCGTAACACTAAAAAGGGTAATTTTTTAATTTATATAAGTAAAAAATATATTTATTTGATGGTTTTTCTTTGTTAAATAGTATATTTTGGAACAAGATGTCTAAACACCCTCAGGCCCCGGTCCTAAAAGGGCCCAATTTTTTTTATATACAAATATATAATATTAGTTCAAAAAAAAGTTAATAATTACTAAAAGAGACAATTTTTTATTATCTAATATGATCCAAAAAGAATTTAGCATTGCATTAAGAATCTAAACATGTAATAATTAAAAGGAAGGTACATACTTGACGGAGTGCTTATAGCAAACGAAGTGGTGGACTACATGAGGAAGACTAAAAAGAAAGGTTTGATTTTTAAAGTAGACTTCGAAAAGGCGTACGATAATGTGGAATGGTCATTTTTACTGGAAATGTTGGTATTAATGGGGTTCTGAACAAAATGGTGTAATTGGATAAAGACTTGTGTGGAGTCGGCATCGGTGTCGGTATTGGTGAATGGGTCCCCGACAAAAGAGTTTAAAATGGAGAAAGGTCTTAGACAAGGGGACCCACTAGCTCCATTCTTATTCCTAGTCGTTGCGGAGGGGCTAAATATATTGATGGAGGAGGCAAGGGAGAAAGGTGTCCTCGAAGGGGTGAAAGTAGGTAAAGAAGAAATTGCTTTGACACACCTACAATATGCCGATGATGCAATTTTTTTCGGAAGTTGGAGCACGACCAACATCAAAAACCTTATGAAAATTTTGGAATGTTTCTATGAAGTTTCAGGATTAAGAATTAATATGAGGAAAAGTAAGCTATATGGGATGGGGGTGGATTTCGATGAAATTCAATCATGGGCAAGAGGATTGGGATGCGGAAGTGGAGAGATGCCTTTCACATACCTAGGCCTTCCGGTAGGAAGGAATATGAACAAAGTGGAAAGTTGGAAAGAGGTCATAAAAAAGGTGCAAAATAAACTTGCATCATGGAAGTTGAGATTGATCTCATATGGAGGTAGACTTATATTGATAAAGTCGGTTCTAGGTAGCCTTCCGTTATATTATTTTTCGCTTTTTCGAGTCCCAAAATGTGTGATTAGAGAGCTTGAGAGGGTGAGGTGTCATTTTTTTTGGGGAGGGGGGGGGGGGGGGGTTCGGGTGAGAATCCAAAGAGAGGTGTGGCTTGGGTAAAATGGGAAAGGGTGTTGAGAGAGTTGAAGAGAGGCGGTCTAAATGTAGGGAGTCTTCAAACGTCTAATTGGGGGTTGGTGGGGAAATGGTGGTGGAGGTTTGGATTGGAAAGAGAGGCGTTATGGGCAAAAGTAATTAGGAGCATATATGGGAGAGAAGGAGGTTGTGGTGAAAGGGATAGTGGTCGTGAGGGGGGAGGTGGGCGGTCGGTTTGGAAAAACATCATAAAAGTGGGTAATGACTTGGAGAAAATAGGAATCAATCTTGGGAGCTCGTTCGGTAGAGAAGTTGGGTGTGGGGCGAATACGGGCTTTTGGTTAGATAGGTGGGTGGGTGACATCGTGTTGAAGGAGCGATTCAAGCGTTTATTCCAACTTGAAATAGACAAGGAGGGAGTGATAGCCGAGAAGGGGGAGTGGATTAGAGAGGAGTGGGTTTGGAAATGGAATTGGAGGAGGGAGCCGAGGGGAAAGGAATTGGGAGAATTAGAGGACCTTTGCGAGCTGGTGAGAGGGTGGAAACCGAAGGTAGGAGAAAGGGACCGAGTCAAATGGTTGGAAGGAGACAATGGGAGGTTCTCGGTGCAAGAGTTTAAGAAGTTGATCGGCGATAGAGTAGCGGTCTTAGGAGAACAATGGGAAGAAACAAAATGGTCGAAGGGGGTCCCGAAGAAAGTTTCCATTTTCCTTTGGAAAGCTAGACAAGGAAAAATACCGTGCAGATTGGTTCTCGATAATATGGGGATAGACTTGAATTCTACCTTATGTCCGAGATGCGAGGAAGAACTGGAGTCGGTGGACCATGCACTATTTCGGTGTAAGGAAGTGGACAAGACTTGGCAGCAGGTATATCGATGGTGGAAACTCGGAGAGCGAAATTTCACATCCATCCGACAATTTGAAGAATTAAACGAAGAGACGATAGGATCAAGACCACAACCAAGACTGTGGATGGAAACGGTATGGAGCTTCATGTATATGATTTGGAATCATCGTATTCAAAAACGACAAAAGAAAAATAGAGGACAGATTCGGTGAGTTACAAAGGAAAAGTTTTGAATGGATTTGGACAAGAATTGGAAAACAGAAAATTGAGTGGAGCACGTGGCTAAATGAACCGGATAAGGAGTGCAGTGAAAGGAGACAGAGAGAAGGTTCGATCTGTGTATTTGGCTCAGCTAGAAAGTCTCTGTGGTTGATATCAAATATAATTAGGTGGGGTCTGGTAGTTTTGGTTTGCTTCTGTGGATAAATTACATGTAGGTGGTGATTAGGGGAATGGTTTGTTTCTTATAAACCTTCCTTATAAGCACAACATGAGGTGTCACTCTCATAACTTACCTATAGGTGGGGTATGACAAGTGTGTTATATCTTGGTTGTACACTGTTTGTAAATTACTTTGGGTGTAATGAAATTGTGGCTTTTCAAAAATAAAAATAAAAATTTATAGAAGAAATTTGTAAAAAAATTGAATTGGTTGTTAATTTTTTAGTATTGATTGTTGTGTATTTAAGTTTTTTTTAATTTACTACTAAAATCTAAAACTATCTTCTATATAGAACATTGATATATTGTCCGTCATTCATCTCCCAAATGCATGAATTTATATTTTTGCATTAAGATATAGTAGATTTTATTGTTATTAATTAAGAAAACTCCTGCTTTTAGAAGAAAAATAATATTAACTGTATAAAACAAGTCCAACTTATATCTGTATTTATGATTTCAAAACTATTATTGTCTTATCATGCATTATTGACTTCTTATTATCTAATATTGGTGCACGAATCTTAACTAATATCCTGTCTCTAAAACAACAATAAAATTTCAAACTATAATAAACATAGGCTTTTGATTCTAAGATTGATGGTTCATCCCCTAAAAGTTTAAAATGGTGATAAAAACATTAACATGATCTGATATTGAAACTCAACCTATTTATATTGGTTTACATAAAGTGTTATTCTAAATCATCAATATTGTGACCCTAAATGTGTTTGGCAGTGGAATGGATTTATGATGCTCTATAAAAATTATATGATAGATAATATTAATTTAAAATTATTATCGATTGATTTTGCATTTAGGAATACTAAAAAAAAAATCAATGATATACACTAGATTATCGGGTATGAAATTATGATTTGATTGTATTTGTATAGTATATTGGAATTTGTTAAAAATTAATTAATTAAAAGAAGCTCATATGTTAATTACCAAATACTGTATTTAAACCAAACTTCCAAGAGAAGGAAGGAGAAACCATTTGATTAAAATTCCGATTGCGCCAAAACCCTTGTCTTCCATTCCAGTCCATTGTCGGTAAAATCTCTCATACTTTCCTCCCCTGCTTGCTCTCAATCTCAATCTCAATCTCAATAGGTTGCTTTTCAACTTCGATTATACCGTCTGTGCTGTGGATCTAGCTACTGCTTCTTGGTAGCTCAATACTTTTTCTCAGCTGTAATGGACGTCGACCCTGATGACGTTTTTAGAGACGAAGAAGACGACCCTGAAAATGATCTCTATCAGGTTTTTCTTCCCTTTATCATCACCATATTATTGCCTCTACCTGCTTTTTTCTTTTTATTTTCTTTTTATTAACATATCGATTTTTATTTGATGATTTTGGATTATAGGAAAGGCAGGCAACCAAAGAACTATTGGTGTACCTGGTGGATGCTTCGCCAAAAATGTTCAACACCACTTGTCCTGGGGTTCGAAAATACCTTCTTGAAACGAATTATTAGTTGTTTTTATAATCAAATTGGACAAGATAATTTTGTTTCTCTCAATTCTCATATGATTGATTATCGTTTAGAAGGCAATACCAATTTTGCACCAGTACACTCATAATTTTAGCTTCTACATATACATAAATTAATTGAGTCCAAATGTTTTTGCCATTCCAGTTAGTAAGAGTATCAATGTTTGGTAATGTTCCACAGGAAGATCAAAAGAATGAGTCTCATTTTCATGTTGCTGTAAGTTGTATTGCTCACTTTATCAAGGTTCAGATCATCAACAGGCCATACGATGAAATTGCAATATGCTTCTTCAATACTGTAAGAATATAACTCAACTTAACTGAAATATTTATTTCCCGTACTAATTCGTGTTTATGTATTGAAATGGGTGTCATTGGCAGAGAGAAAAGAAAAATCTGCAAGATCTAAATGGTGTTTATGTATTTAATGTTGCTGAAAGAGAACATTTGGACAACCTTACAGCACGGTTTATAAGGGAATTTGATCATGTAGAAGGTATGCCTATGATGTAATCTTGCAAATAATACAACAATGTACAATTTTGATTGCATTTGGGGAATTCCCTTTTTGAATGATTGACCAGATGTTTCTTGCATCTGTTGTTTTTGCTGCAGTCTGCCATGAAACATGCATGTTCTGATGTTCATCTTTGTAGCATTCCAAAGTGTTCTTTACATTTTCTTGTTGATGATTTATTATTGTTAGGGTTTTGTGAGGTTTACTTGAATTGTGTTTGGGCATGATCAGGCCGTCCTGGATTAAAGATCTCTGGTTTTGGTTTAATTCTTTTTATTGCTTGGTTGTCTTGTTTCTTAAATTGTGTTCCATCATTCTTGGTTGTCTTGTTTCTTGAATTGTGTTCCATTTTTCTTGGTTGTCTTGTTTCTTGAATTGTGTTCCATTTTCCTTTGTCACTGCTGTGGGATTATTTGGAGTCACCATTTACCAGTCTCCTCTTGGTCCCTAGTTGACTTGATAACATATTTTGGGTCATCTGTCGCTTTTTTATTGCTGGGAAGTGGGAATCCATTAGACAAGTTTGGATTGGTTTTTATACTTCACTAGAGTCACCCTTTATTCATCGGTTTCATGTGCTCTACTGATCACTTGTACACTTCTTGGCCAAGTCTCCAAAGAGCTTAGCACTATTTCTATGTGATGATAGGTTGGGCAAGTTATGAATGTAGAAATATATTCAGCAACAATCATATCTTCAAGTTTTATGTCCAGGCATATGCTCCCTTGTACGTAACGATATATGTACTCTTCCATAACACGAGCATTTCTTTGTTCCTGAGTTACAGTGACAAACTAATAATACACCAATGCCACCTTTATTGAGTGGCTTTCTCTTCACTAGGTTGTTTTAATAAGACACACGCTTCACTTAACTAGAAAAGAATGTATAAGAGCATACACTTATCTAAATTCCCTCATCACAATTTGTACTCGTGATGGTTTTTTGATCTTAACTCATTTCACTTCTTCACCCATTTGTGGCCCATGTTCTTTTCTCTTCTTTTCCTGTCTCTTTCTCTGAACACAATGAGACACTTTCTATCTCATTCTTTTCATGTCATTTTTCCTTCCAAAAGCACATCCATTTTTTTCATCTATTTGTCTTCCTCTCTCTTGGAACAAACCACACAAACTAAAAAAAATACTCCCTTTCTTTTGAAATACATGCACAAGGGTTAAAGAAGAGGTGGAATAATTTTTGCATGCGTTGGTCAAATCTAAAGGAACACTGAAGCATGATGGTTCTTTTGGTCATTATTGCAAATAACATACCGTTCTTTTGTTGACAAAGTAGATTTTTTTTACATTATGCCTATTATATGAATGCAGAATCCTTCAATAAACTTATTGGCAGCGAGTATGGTATTGTTTCTGGATCTAGGGATAATTCTTTGTACAATGCACTATGGGTTGCACAAGCACTACTGCGTAAAGGGTAGGCTGTCTAAAATTCACCCCTTCTTGGGTAAATTACATTGAGTTTCTTCTTCTCATTCCTTTCCCTTAAGCATGTATGATACTAATTTCCAGGGTATAATTTGATAATATTTTCAGATCTGCCAAAACAGCTGATAAGCGCATCTTGTTGCTTACAAATGAAGATGATCCATTTGGAAATATCAAGGGTGTGACAAAGCTAGACATGGCTAGAACAACGTTGCAGCGAGCCAAGGTAAGTTCTTAAACTTGATATAGCTATATAAGTGCTTTAATGTTGATGACTTTGTTATACTTACTTTTCTGCATAACTAGATTCTACCTTTCATTTAGAAGTTCAAACCAACTACTCATCTTCATTAAAAACTGATGTAGATTCTTTAGTTCTTTAGCTCTTTAACCTTTTATTGTAATAGTTATTTTATACTCATGTACTTGTAACTTTTTTAATAGGCAAACAAACTCTATCAGTTTTGAAGTTAACCATTTGACTGTTAAAAAGTTAAAATGTGGAGTCTCATTTGTGAAAGGAGGGTCTAGATGAAGTACTTATGATATGTATTTTTCAACTATTGCAGGATGCACAAGACCTTGGCATCTCAATTGAACTTCTTCCTTTAAGTAGGCCAAATGAAGAATTTAACATCTCACTTTTTTATGCTGTATGCTGACGGTTTGAATTTATTGTCTTAGATTATAAATCTTTTTGTTATTTAGACATCACAGCATCAATCTTTTACACATCAGGATTTGATTGGATTGGATGGGGATGATCTTGCTCAGTTCATGCCATTGACTGGAGAAAGGTATGCATGGTTTAAGTTATCTTGTTTCAGTGTTGTGAGCGTGGAATGATTAAAGGCTAGTTTTTGTTTTGTGTGATTGCCAGTTGGCTAATCACATAGCTAAGAATCAAGTCTTCCCTTTGATAATATAAAATATTAAGGTTGACAACGATCTTGGAATTTAGGGGCCGTTTACCAAATTCTTACCGGGTGTTACTTACCTTACTGGGTTATCATGACAATGACCGCCAGTAAGAGGCATCGCAAAGACCTTGAATCTTACCCGGTAAGTGAGGGAGAAGACTCTTACCCTGTAAGCACTTACCGGGTGAAAGACATTTACCAACAATGATGGCCAAGAATGTTACCCGATAAGGTAAGCGAGGGTGGTGACTCTTGCTGGTAAGCCTTTGGTAGATGGCCCCTTAGTGTTCTGTTTTTTATTGTCTTTGTTGACCTGAAGGCCCATTTATTATCAATTTATAGTATGTATACTTTTTCATTCATCAATAGAATGACATACAACTTAAACCTTAAGTTCAATTACATTTACCCTTTTAGCATATTTGATGAATGATATTAAATCTACAAGTGAAACATGTCTGCTAGGTTTTTAAAGCAAGTCAATGCAGTGGCCAAGAGCCTTGAGGCATGATTTTGTAGAAATTGTTGATTCCCTTCTATAGTTGCTTCTCTGTGTGTGTGTATATATACATATAAATAAAATTCAATTTCAGATTTGAAGACATGAAAAAACAATTAAGAAAACGTATGTTCAAGAAGCGCAAAGTCCGCAGGATCATGTTTATGATTGCAAGTGGCTTATCGATTGAACTGAATACATATGCTTTGATCCGTCCCAGTGCTCCAGGTCTGCAAGTTGCTTTACTTATGATATCAACAAAAATACATGGTGATAACACAGGGGACTTGAGACTGATTCTTCCTACTTTTGTTGCAGGAACCATTACTTGGTTGGATTCTGTCACCAATCTTCCTTTAAAGGTAATTAGTTGGAAATTACCTTTTCCTTCCTGGCTTTATATATGCTATTTGTAGTATGGGAGTTAAATAGATATGTGGTAAGGTTTCATTATTATTTGCTATCAATTCAATTAATATATTGAGGCAAGGTCCTCTCGGGGGTGTCAAAAACAACCGAAAACCCACCCGAAACTGAAACCGAGTAACCCACAAAATTTGAGGTATTCCATTTTCGGGTTAAACGTTTCGTTTAACTGAATAAGGATAGTCCTTTTTTGCGTCAAGCCGTCAACTGTTTTTTTACAGTTTTGGTTAAATTGAACAAACCGTTATATAATGTTTTGTATTTTATATTTTTACATTTATAAATTATCTTTAAATTCAAATCATATTCATTTTGTAACCCATTCGTAGCCCTTTCCGCCTTTCATAACTTACCTAAGAAAATCGTAACCCTTTTTTCAAACAAATTCCCCAAGAAGAACTTTGTTCAAAAACCTTATTCAGTTTACCTGAAACACGATAAACTGGTTCGGTTATCGGGTAGTTTGGAGAAAGTTGAAAACCGAATGAATAACACCTAGGTCCTCTGGCTGTTTCACAACATCACCATCAAGGTTCAAGTAATATAGAGCTGAAATATAATTCACAGGTTATCCATGAAGGAACTTACCCTTTTATGATTCTTGAAGTGGTTATGGTTGCTTTAACATTTTACAGGCTGAAAGGTCATTCATCTGTGCTGACACTGGGGCACTAGTGCAAGAGCCTCCAAAGCGTTTTCAAAGTTACAAGAAGTAAGTCGAGTTATGTGTTTCGTTACAGCCATTTTTTGGATTTGCTAACTGCACAGGGAAAGACATCCTCTTCTTTCCTGCTGACTTGCTGTTTTTTTGGTTCTCCAAAACTATTTACTTCACATCAAACTAAGGAGTACTGTATGTCCAAGTTCTACCAACCTCCCTCTGGTGGTTATGTTTCACAAGTCTAACTTTTTTGCTTATAGTTCCACAATTTGTATCATGTAGCTGTTTGCTTATGCCCTGCTATCATCGGTTTCTTTTGTTATCACCATGATCATTTTTACTGCAAATCAAAGGTTAAGCTTGATTCTTTTTCTTTGCTTTAAGCCAATATCATTGTTTGATTCCTCTTATGTTCCATGATTGATTCCTTAACAAATTCTGTGACTTGTTGAAATTTGTTTAAGGAATTCCTTGTCCTTTGGTTTTGTGTGCATTTTACAGATCTGAAAATGAGAAAAAGAAGAGGAGTTAATGGATAACAAAATATAATTTGGGGATCTATCCGGGTTAACATTTGTGCTCCTTTAACTTAACAGAATTTGTTCTCCTTTAAATTCTAAGGAATTTCTTATCATTAACCAGTTATATTTTGTTCTCCTTTAACTTCTTGTTTCCTTAACAGATTCTTATATTTTGTTCTCCTTTAGCTCCTCGTTTCCTATACTATTTGAATCATTCCCTTTAATGCCTCAATTCCGATGTAATCATCTCATCTGATGATACTATGTACTTTTCCAGTGAGGAAATCAAGTTTTCAACTGAGGAGCTTTCAGAAATCAAGAGAGTTTCAACAGGAAATCTACGGCTTCTAGGTTTCAAGCCGCTAAGTTGCTTGAAGGATTATCACAACTTGAGGCCATCAACATTTGTCTTTCCTAGTGATGAGGTTGTTATTGTACATAAGAAACCTTGGTGTCATTTTATCCCCTATATTTCAATCAAAGCTAAACATAATAAATGTTGAATGTCTTCGTCCTTTCCCAACTTTTAACCTATAGCTATATTGACGAAACAATTGCTATATCCTTTGGGGGTAGAGAACAGGTTTGCATACATCCCACTACCAAGCCCACCACCAGATCCTGCTCTCGAGCTGGGTATACAGGGATTGGTTTGTTTGAGGACGTCAATAAGATGACATATCATTTTAACAACCATGCCAACATTAATAGACACCTAAAAACTATTTATACACATGGATTAGCATTGATTCTATCATTTTTGACTTCTAATGTTTGGAAAGTACTTGTTTTTTTTAACGTGGGAAATTTTAGGGTGTATATGTGGAAATATGCATATGTACATGATGTGATCTTTTTTAAGAATGTGTCTGTCAGCACAAATGGCTGGTAAAAACATGTTTTAGATGTAACACGTGTCTTAAGGATTGTATTTCACATCCTTAGTACATAGATGCACACAATCAAAACTAGACACATGTCGTGGTGAGATATACATCACTTCATGGTGCATCTTCGTTTCTAGTTGTTTGCCCTTAGTTTTCTTACTTCAGCATGATATTCTTGTGCAGGAAGTGGTGGGAAGCACATGCATTTTCATTGCTCTTCACAGATCTATGATACGCCTAAAGCGGTTAGTACTCGAAATTATTAGCATTCTATTCCAAGAAACATTTTTGTGATTGATACCCTCAATTAGATAGGTCTGCATGATACCTTATAGCTAATAGGAGTATTTGCTCCATTCACCCTTGCATTTCCTACTATCATTATTAATTCAAAGACGAATGGCTATATTTGACGTGAAGGTAATATATTTTAGTAGATCTGTTATCTACTATGTTATGTAATTGCATCTTAAGAATGAATGTATTAAACCGGAGAGATGTAATATATATCAGCTGCAAGGCTGCATATGGTAAATGCTCCCTTTTCCACTTTTAACTTTTTTGTGCATAATTGTTCTTTCTTCTTTGACCAAATAACTATTGCTCTCCATGCTTGCATTGCAGTGCTTTTTTAGCTTTTAATCTTTTTCCTCTGTTCTTGATGCTGTACAGTGGCAATGTTATTTTGCTGAATGTTAGCTTTAACTAGAATAGTTGCTTCATGATGTTTCCCATAAATATACCCTGTAGTAGATCTTTTGTTGTGTGTACAAATATTTTAAGATGTTAAACTGTTGAGATTAATATCCTAGACCTACCCTTATTTAATTTCTTTTACCCCAACCAACCTTTTCAGATTGAAAATCTTCTCTCTCCGATCCTTCTATAAATTTAGCTAACTCATGTTTAAGTCCTATACTCGTCTTGCTCATCCAGTTAGGTAATCTATTTTTGTGGTAAAAGGAAAACTGTTATAGGCTTTGCCTCATTAAACCCATGACAACCTTCTCGCATTGCTAATTTCATTGCTGATTTCTCACCAATGATATTTTCAGAAAGGATATAATTTATTATGTAATGACATTGTTAGAAGTGCTAATAAATATTCGCCTGACGAGAAGGTTGAGACCAGCTTGAAAAACGGTGATCTTTTAAGAGAAGAACCAATATCAGTAAAAAGCAAGCAACATAAGAAAGTAGGTACAATGAAAAGGGAAGGAAAGCCACATACCCCTTTATCTATTATAGGACTCTGGCAACCTATTTGTTGGCTCTCTAACCCTCCCACTATCTTCCTTTTTCCCGTACACACTAGCTACACCACCTTACACCTAGCCTGCTACCCTTGTTCTCAACTCCGATAAGAGGTCGTGTACTCGGAAATGTCTAAGGCCGCCATGTCTATCCTCAACTGCTTCTCTCATGTCCTCCTTGGCCTGTCCTCTTCCTCACCCTCGATTGCCACACTTTTTATCCTCCTACCCTATTTTTTTTTTTCGTTGTATATAAAATTGAAATCACTCTTCAACCTACTTTCAGTGTGCAATATGTTATATGTTAGAGCATCTCCAATGCAAGCTAATTCAATGACTTTTTACTATTTAAAAAACCCTTTAAATGGATTGGTTGCATTGGAGAAGATGACTAATTGATCAAAGGGTTGGTCTCCAATAACCTTTTGAAGTTTATTTTCATTTTCCCCCTTCGCTCACTCTCACCTCTATTAATTATCAAATACAAAAAGCTATTGAAATGGTTGGTTGCATTGGAGATGATTTTAAAAGACAAGTTTTTGTTACATAAAAATTAGTGGAAATATGATGTGGAAACAGTAAAAACCATTAAAAGACTTGTGCATTGTGGATGCTCTTAGTTTTGATTTTTGAAGACTACTCTCTTCTAGCCTTGCTTGTCTTTGTGATTTTTGAAATGGTTGGTTGCATTGGAGATGATTTTAAAAGACAAGTTTTTGTTACATAAAAATTAGTGGAAATATGATGTGGAAACGGTAACAACCATTAAAAGATTTGTGCATTGTGGATGCTCTTAGTTTTGATTTTTGAAGACTACTCTCTTCTAGCCTTGCTTGTCTTTGTGGTGCCTGACCAACCAAGTGTTCAGGTTAACAACTAGTTTTAACAATTTTAATGGAGGAATGTGTTCTTAATGTGATCACAACGTAACTTTTAGTTTGTATCCAGTTCAATGTCATTTTGTTCCAAAAGCCGGGTGTCTTCGGAGAAACGACTCTAATATTGGAGTAGATGTCAGATCTGACTACATCTCACCCTCTCCAGACCCCACCTTCGAGTGGGATATACTGGGTTAGTTTTGGTTCGTAAGTCCTAGGATACAAATCGAGGATCTAAGCATCTGATCAACCCCTACCCCAGGGGTTGGGGTGGGGTTGCACTTTGAATTCCTTCTGGTATGGCTGACCTCCAAAGGACCATTTGGTATGTCCTAATTAAGGGTCTTGATAAATTATTCAGCCTTCTGCCAGCAAATTGAAATGCCAAAAATAGTGATGTCATACCTCAGTACAGATCTATTGATGAATAGTGGGTACAAGCACAACCAATTCTATAACATGTATCTGATAACTTGCTTATTTATTAATTTCCCTGCATGTGGATTCTTATCCTTTCTTTGCTTTCAGTTTTGCAGTTGCATTTTACGGAAGTTCAACTCGTCCTCAACTGGTTGGTCTGGTTGCACAAGTAAGATATGGTTATCTGCCTGCTTGTCTTTATGTGCCTTCTTTTGACTAAATAATTCATGCTTGGTTTTTTCTATGTTGCGGTCAACTTGATATCTGGAAAACCATCTCTTGCAATCTTTACAATAATCTAAAGTTATTAATTCAGTCTTCATCCTTTGCTTCAGTTCATTTTGTTACTTGTTAAAAGACACACCCTTTATATATACAGAGGGAGTTTTAAATACAAACCCTCCAATTAGTACAAACTATACAAACCAATCGAATGAGATATTTATAGAAATGATGATAGTTTATCTATTATGAAAAGGATATTTATGGAAGATGATCATAGTTCATTTATTATGATTACCACTTTAGATAAGGCGACAAATCGACAATCGATATATTTCTGAAACCAAATATTCATTAGACTAGACGGACTGTTGAGAATTGTTTGTATGATTGTACTAATTACAGGGTTTGTATTTGAACCCCCCCCCCCCCCCCCAAAAAAAAAAAACATATTTTTACACTTCTTTCACATACTCAAACAAAAATATTCATCAATTACGTACTTGTTGGCTATATTCATATGAATTCCATTGTTTTCATCCAATTTTAATCAAATTATTTCATATGAATTCCATTGTTTTCATCCAATTTTAATCAAATTATTTCATATGAATTAAGAATAATTGTTGAGATGGTCCACATTTTCTTTATCAAATTGTCTTCCTCTCACCTTTTTATCCCGGATTGATTATTAATGTTAGTTAATCTAATTGAAAATGATGTAGCTGACATGATTACAGTATAAGTATGCAACTTATGTTTTTTTTTGTTATTATGTAATTAGAAAAAGTGAGGCATAATGTTTTTTGTCTATGTTAGCTTGCAAAAATACGTACAATATAAGTTAAAACTAAAAATTATTGAAGTAATGAACTTACAAACACATCACACTAGTGGATCTGTATGGAATGGAGGCATGAATGATGCAGGGTTTTTGTGTGTGTGTGTTGTTGGGGGGGGCTGATGTGGGATGGTTAATAGGTAGGTCTAGTATATAAAAGTATGGTAATATATATAGCTATAACTAACTTGGCTTGTTTGGGTAAAGCTTTGTGAAACCCATTTAATCCATCATAATAATGTGTTAAATGTTATCAACCCATGAATTAGCTTCTGTTGACCCATTTTGACCCAAACAACAAAAAGATGTGTCAAATGGGTTGGTTTTGTTTTAAATGGATCACTTGATCCGGATGTAATGAATTATACCTAATGATTTGCAAGTTTTAGAGGCCAAAACCAATCTATAGTCTTAGTTCTTTAATTGTGAATAGGCCCTAAATTACCACCTCCTCCCTTTAATTGGCGGATTGAACTAAAACTTGGTCAATTCTAAATGAAGGATGGTGCTACATGATTGTAATGATTCAATGCACCAAAATGGGTTGGTCATTCTACTAGGTTAAGGTTGAGTATCATTTACCCTTACGCAACGGTACCTTGTGGTACCAATGCGTGTAGTCATACAACTAAGCTATTTCAAGTTGGGTTAGCGTGTTTCATAAGTAGATAAACAGATTTATATGACATATGATGCAGCAAATTTCTGTGATAATTACAGGAAGAATATAAAAAAATACACCTTTAAGGAGTTTAGAACAATAAGATATAAGGAAGAATAACCAAGAAGCTCTTTTTTGGTGGGAAATGACAATTGTATTTAATTCCCTTGCTAAAATGATAGATCAGGCATTTGTAGATGACTACAATTTATCGGATATTTGACCATCAAAACTTGCAAGCGTATTTTTGTTGCATTACAGTTGATGTACTTCCAAAATTTATCCTTTAATATAGTATTCCCAGGTTCCTACGTTTATTTCATTGACTTTCCTTTCAGCATCCAAACTATCAACGGCTGTCGAGAAGTGTTTTAATGATTATTGGAAGTTTCTTTCGATTGCAAACTAAAGAACAGATTTCTTTCTAATATCCTCTGTCTCAGATGTTTATGGACCTTTCTATTTAAACCTAAACTTAACTGGTTCTTAATTATAACTGATAAGGAAATCAAAGGGATTTACTGTAAGTGTTGCACTTCAGTTGTTTATAGAGAATGTATGTTGAAGATGAAGAACTACAATGGCCAAATCCGTTTTGGGTTTGATTGGATGTGCCCTTTATGCACTCATTCTTTAATTCATCTTTTTTTCTTGGTTTCACCTGACATGCTGCTTTGTCGGTTTATTGTATGATCTCATGATTCTTTTCAATTTTATTGAAGCACAGGAAGAAATTGTTGATGTAGGTGGTCAAATTGAGCCACCAGGAATGCACATGATATACCTTCCATATTCAGAGGACATAAGACTCATTGAAGAGGTACGAAGGAGCCTTGTCTAATTGTGATGGTGTTTCTGTTTTATGTTTTTATAGGCATTTTCAGCTTTCACCTTTTTAATCATAATGTTTAAGAGTGGCCTTGTCTTTTTGCTTTGTCCTTTCCAAGATAAAGGAGCGAACCAGGTTCTTTTTCTGTAAAATAATTGTATAAACTATTACACAACGACCCCCTAGCATAAGCATGTAGCTCACCCGTTCTTCTCATTTGTAATAAGTTGGAGGGATTATATCCTTATGAGTTATGATTATGCCATGGCATGGATGATTATGAGTTGCTCATTATACTCAAATTTAGTCCAAACTTCACTTTGATAGTAGTTTTAAATGGATTAATTCCATCAAAAGTTGCGATCATTGTGCTCTTTAATGATCATTCAAATGACAAAGTTGCTTGTTAATATTTTATAAACCCTCTGTTTTCTATGTAAGGTAAAATCTCCTTCAATCTGTTTTAATAGTTTCTATAGTGTTATCAGTGTTCTCTTTTGCTTCTTGCAGCTTCATTCAGAGACTTCTGGCAATATGCCTTCGGCCACCGATGATCAAATACAAAAGGCCACTGCTTTGATGAAACGTGTGGACTTGAGAGATTTCTCTGTCTGCCAATTTGCCAATCCTGGTATCCCCTTTGTTAAGTCATAGTGTAGGTTATGTTCCTTTTTAGATAGTATTAAACAATTTTAAAAAATAAAACATCATTCTAGGCATTGTTTTAGATTGGATTTTCCTTATTACTTATTATGAACTGTTTTGATAATTTTCATGAGTACTTAAAATATCCGCATACTAGTACACATGCATATACAATGTGGCATTGTTCAAATTATCTTTTGTACCACTCTTTTCATATCTAGTCTTACTCTTTTGTCATATACCAAGTATTCTCTCAGACAAACTTGACTGAAACACTTTCTACAGCACTGCAGAGCCACTATGCAATAGTACAGGCTTTGGCCCTTGATGAAGATGAGATGCCCGAAATTAGTGATGAAACTCTTCCGGATGAACAAGGCATGGCTAGGTACTCGTACAGTGTTCTATGCTTACGTTTCTTGTTTATTTTTTAATGATATATATATATATAGAGAGAGAGAGAGAGATTAGTATGCTCCATTTCTCTTGTTAGGCTCATATGATTGGCTGTATGATTGCAGGCCAGGGATTGCTAAAGTGTTGGAAGAATTCAAGGTTTCTGTGTATGGAGAAAACTACGATGAGGAAAATGAAAACACAGGTCATGGGAAGGCAAATGCTGCCTCTAAGAAAAGGAAAGCAGCTTCTGAAGATGCGCTTAACAAGTGTGCATATTATGATTGGCCCAAACTTGCAGATGACGGAAAGGTGATCTTTAACTTTGTTGTTTGTTATGTTCTGCACATGGCTGTTGAAAAAGATAGGGTAATAATTATGCGACTTTGGATGATGACTGATTTTGATGTGTTATTTGGGAATGCAGTTGAAGGATTTGACCGTGCAGGAGCTCAAGTATTACGTTACAGCCCACAAGCTCCCCGTTGCTGGTAAAAAAGAAGCTTTGATCAGTAGGATCTTAACACACATGGGTAAATAAATGACAAGCTTTTCTCCTTAACCGAATTATGTTATGTGTAAACCATTAATTACTATGATTTGTGAATTCTACGGAAACCAATTTTTGGTTATCTTGTGTGACTTCCTTGAATGAATTATAAGGCAAGTTTTTGCTGACCGGTTAATTTAAGGTGAAAATTTCTGCATATCCTGCCTTTTAGAAGCTTTATTGAACCTGTGAGGATATGTGGAACCCCCCGATTACTTTCTAAAAAAGCTTTTGAATATATATACAACGCCCCCTCCAACGAAAGCTAGATGGTCAAGAGGGGGCTAGCCAGAGTGTCGAGTCCCTAGAGTGTGGTAGACCTTGACTCTTTTATCATGTGGAACCCCTAGATCGTTCTCTAAAAGAGTCCTTGAGGAGAAAGGGAAGTTCCAACGTATATAATCAGGTCCAAGTAACTAGTAACTGGTCAAAGGTTAACTGAAACCGGGTTTGTTCTATAACCGGTTATCATGGGACCGATTGGGCCGGGTATGTTAGAAGTTAAGCCCAACCAGTTACCTTAATCGGTACTACCTTAGGCCTTGTGTAATTGATTACGATGACTAGTTGGAAGGACCGAAACGGTGCACTACTTTTTAATGCAACTGTATGTAGTTTTAAACAATTTGTTTTAGTATAGTATTTTCATTAACTATGGTATTTTAGAAATTTTGAAGATTAGGAAAAAGTTTAGTCGAACAACTATACTATGATAAACTTTTCTCTAAAATGAAGAAAAATATGACTATGATAAACTTTTCTCTAAAATGAAGAAAAATATGAGAGACGGGAGAAATCTTTGGAGATGCTCATTTTTTAAACAATTTTTGTTTTATTTAAATATGCAATAGAGAAATAGCTAGATGCTCATTTTTTAAACAATTTTTGTTTTATTTAAATATGCAATAGAGAAATAGCTAAAAGAACAAATCAACAACCAGTTAAGGTTAGTCTTGCTATTTTCAGCTGACAACAATTGTAACCGGTTCGGGTTTTGGGATGTAGGACCGATTGAGGCTCAATTCTTTGATCGGACTATATTAAGAATGTTTGATTTTATTATATAAATCATTTTTAAAATGAATTTTACTCTACTAAGGTATGTCCTATTATGTTTGAAATTTTGAAACGTTATCTAATCTTATCTCTCCATTATGGCATTATCATCTATTATCATCTAATTTAGACTTTAGAGAGGGACAGTCGGACTAAAACTGTAGGTTCAAAAATAGTTGAGGGGCTAAATTAGTAATTTATTGTAAAAAGAGGGGTGGTAATTGTAAATTATGATTTATGTCAAAAAGCCCCACCTCCATTTCCTCTCCTCCTCCTCCTCGGTGCCATGAATTTCTTCCAATCTGTCTTCTCCGACCATCCGGACCCTTCTGGTCCGGAGCCCCAATCCCAAAACCCTGAATCAATTCCAGCCATCGCTTCCGCATGGACCTTCGGTAGTGGCTTGATGAAAACCCTAGCCTCCAAGTCCGAGTCCGTCATTCAGACCTACCGTCGTGATCTAGAGGAGTTTAGCTCTGGGATCAAGAAAGAAACAGCCGTGATCCGGGAAGCAGCCGCTCGAGCCGTAAAGGACCTACCGACCTCCCTTGAAGCTGGTGCCGGCTTGGCTCAGGAGTCTCTCGAGTCGGTCGGTCAAGTCATAGACGATCTTGGTAGTACCGTCACCGAAATTATAGCTCAGGGTAAGGATTCGATACTGGCTGTTGATTATTCTGATAGTGATAGAGATAGTGATGCTAATAATATTAGTAAGAAAGTGAGTAGTAGGTCTTTGAAACCTTATAGCAGACTTGATGCACAAATTCGAACCATTCAAAGTGATATGAACACGTATTTGAAGGATCCTGAGGACTTGGCCGAATATGATGAATGGAAATCAGGGTTTAAAATTGATGAAAAGATTGATGATATTATGAATGGGAACGATGGGGTAGTTGGGGAGATATATAAAGAGATTGTTCCTGCAAGAGTTGATGATGATTCGTTTTGGAGTAGATACTTTTATAGGGCTTATAAGATTAATAAGGCAGAAGAGGCAAGGGCTAAGCTTGTGAGGAGAGCAATATCGGGTGAGGAAGACGAAGAATTGAGTTGGGATGTAGATGAAGATGATTATGAAGAAAATCCAGAATCTGACTTGAAGATCCAAGATGATGAGAATGTGGGTGTTTCTGAATCCAGAAAGGGGAATGAGACAGATGATAACTTGGAAGCAAAATCAGATGTGAAAACAGTATCTGAAGGGAAGACAGATAGAGATAGAGATAGTGATATTTCTGTTGTTTCTAGCCAACCTTCACCAGAGGAAGATGGATGGGATGAGATTGAAGATATAGGCAGCAGTGATGAGAGCAAGGTGGTATCTCATGGTGATGGCAGCAGCCCAAATAGGGCAGAGTTGCATAAGCGATTGAGCGTTGGCGTTACTCAGGAAGAAGAAGAAGAAGATCTTACATGGGATATTGAAGATGATGATGATGATGATAAAGCATGAATGAAATGGATATTTTTCATAATTGATAATTATTAATCTTTGAGGGTAATTTATCTTGGATTGGATCATGTTTCTTTGCTCTTTCTGTCCTGTTTGTGATATGTACATAATGTGACTGTATCTTTTAAAGAATCTCCCTTTTTAATAGTATACTAGTCTCTCTGCAATCATAAGTTTTTAGTTTATTCAAAGACAAGTATAGAGATGGAATATCTCTGGCTTCTTCAGCTTGTTTCTGTATGCAGCTGGTACCTTTGACAGAAATGCATTTTTTATCCCCTACAAAATAAGTGGAACAAATTATCTCACAAGTTTGATTAATACCTTTCACCCTCTTATCTCACTTTTATCTGTTTGCATACCAAACACACCTACCTGTATATGCTGAAACCACATGTTGTTTATATATGAGGCAAGGGAAGAGGTCAACATACATCATCTGATCTAGGTTCTCTTGCGGTTTATTATCTTCTCCCTTGTCACATAGTCATCTGTAGAATCAAGATGCATATACTCCCTTCTTCACAAATCAATTGCCCACGTTACTATTTTAATTTGTCACAAAATAAGTAAGTTTTTAATTTACTGTTTCACCTTCAATTACGAGATGGAGAAAGTTTCTCTCTATTATCAAAGGTAAAGCCAAGGTGTCATTAAAAAATTGCAGTAATTGAGCATTCTTAAAAATATGTGTCATTTTTATTGTTATTGGGAATTTAGTAAGAAATTGTGTTGGCCATGACTTACATTCAATTTTCACTTCCCGATATGGGTTTGTGAGTAGAGATTGTATCCAATGGGAATGGGGGATGGGATGTAGATTTGTGAGTAGAGATTGTATCCAATGTGAATGGGGGATGGATAATTGAGAATGTGTGGGTGTGACTTAGAATTATTGATACGATACTGACACTTCAACCATGAAATATTTATGTATGGGCATCCATCCCCAATCACAACATTTCATTTCATTTATTTTTATTTTGGTTTGATTGGGTCAACATTTTTAGTTTGATTTTGATTCATGTTACCTGCTAGTTTCTAAAATATGCACGACTGTGACATGTGCGAACCATTATGCAAAAAAGTCCAACAAAGTAGGATCTGGATGTGGTGGTTTTTTAGCATTGTGGAAAATAAATATTTAAATTATATCCACCTTCTTCCTTTTTTGAAGAAATGTCCAACATAACTGTTTGTTGAACCCCATATTAATCTCACTCTCTCATTGTCTTCCATATGAAGCCTTTTTTATTATTATTTACATTTTGATGTATGATTTCACCTCTTTTTCTTTCAAGAAACATCTTAAATCATTTGCAACTTGGCCTCGCACCCATCTTTACTATTGTGTTCTTGTGACGATCCTCGCTATAATTGGACTCACATAACCGACTCCCAATATAGCAAACACTATAAACTACTTCATTTTAAGTTTTTCAAGGTTTTTTGGATTCTCTATTGATCTTTTCTCTCTCTCTCTCTCACACACACACACACATAACAACATAATAGAGAAAACAAAAAAAAATAGTTAAAATACCATCAAGAAAATGGGTTCAACAAAGTAATCGGAAATTCATTTTATCTAATTGAAAAAAAGTTTCGAATAATCATGTTTATTTAAAGTGGAGTAACATTTACAATGCTTGACTACGAAAGAGCACCATTCCAAAAACACAATACAACAATATTAATAATAATAATAATAATAATAATAATAATAATAATAATAATAAATAACAACAAAATGATTTCTTTACCTCTTCATTTTTAACTTACTTAATAACCTTTTCCCGATAGAGTACTAGTAGTAGTAGTAGTAGTATTCACCTTTGCGACTCATGTTTCTGGCTTTCACTTCTCCCTTGACCGACCCAAACTCTTATTCTTGGATGACTTGGAAGCAGTAGTAGAATCGGTATGTTTCTTTCTCAACGGACCGCCAGCAGAAGCAGGCTCCACCAACGGGCCAGACCATGTCTGAATGGGTGCTTTCCCATATGAAAAATTGGAACTGAATGGGACATCTGGAGGATCAAAAGTTGGATCCATGTGATGTGACGAACCCAATGGGTACCCCCCAAGTGTCCCATCTTGATGGGGTGGAGGAAACTTTTCGCTCTTGCTTTTCGCGTTTGCATGCGTGATCAACCGCCGTCTCTGCCAAGGCAAACCATATGGTGTAAGAAACATCTATTATTGGTTGTAGTAATAAACAAGAATTTGCATGCAGTATGACTATGTTTGGCTTATAAACCATCTTTTGGCTGAAAAATTACTTGTTTACGTACATACATACTACCCCTCCCAAACACTACTTCCGGATGGGAAATATTAATCAACAAGTAAAGTTTAGTGATCCATACGATATGCAAATATTAATCAACAAGTAAAGTTTGCATACATCAAGGTTTGTTTGCAGCTCAGCATTGGCTTCAGGAGCAGGACCTGCCCTTGCACGTGTGCGTGTCTTCTTCACACCATCAGCATTGGATTTACCAGCAGCTCTCAATCTACCGAAATAAAAAAATGACAATATGAGTTGATGAACAATTAAAATAATTAGATTTCTTTTTGTTGCTTTTGATTTAGTGATAATTGTCACCTTCTAGCTTCTTCATCACGTAGTTTAGCATCCATCTCCTTGCTGGGTGGATATTTCGGAAGGCTTGAAGGATCACAAGCGTAAGGTTTTGTTGTAAAGAACTGAAAAAGGCAATGCATAATAGTTATTAGTATCAAACAAACTAAACAAAATCATGCATGAAATATAATTCTTCAGCTTGTACTTGTATAATCGGATAACATATGTACATATAATTAAGACCAAAGGAAACATCTGAATCCATAAAGACAAGGTGTTACAGCTGAATCTATAAAGCCAAATCAGACCATAGCTTGATCATTAAGCTGTAAACAAAAACACTCCGATATGTGAGTGAATAGGCTGCCCATACCATTAATCCCATTAAATTGCAAACAAATTGTCCCCAAGTCTTAGAAAACGTTATGGATCTTGATCAAACAGGGGCCTAGACTGGACCTTTCATTCTGGGGTGACGGAGTTGATCATACCTTTTTTTTCATGTTTTTCCCAAAGGTCTGGAGAAAGCTGAAATCAATAGGATTTCCCTTAGGAAGAGCGTGAAATTCTTCTCCAAGGCTCCCGGTACAATAGTCCTACCTTTAGGTGATACACAACATCAATACCCACATGATACAATCCAATCCAATCCAGTCTGATAGTCTTCCCCTGGTTCTCCATTTGTTGCTTTCACACATGTACCAAACATCCAATTAAGGATTACCTATACTTACTAGAATATCTAATCCTGTGACGTGAAGGTACCAAGATTATGGTGGAAATTGTGCTAAAAGATACTAATATGGGCCATGGGGATATAATATAATATATACATATATGTGTGTGTGTGATACAACGATATTGGGATTCAAAGATTCTTATAGAATGTTACATATATAAACAAATATAAAACCATCTCAATACAAGAAATAAACTACCATCACGCTTATCCTTTTAATTAATATAATGTCATATTACCACGTATTTCCTTAGTCTTAAGATTTGAGTTCATCTTTTTATTCACTGTTGGTTTCTAATTTTATAAATTGTGAATTTTCCTATCTTTTCTAGTAAAGGGAAGACCAAAATAATCCATTTTCTATCCCTCTTCTCATATCCCCGTAAATTAGTGTTCAATAATTTGGGAATATGATCATGTCTCATGAGGAGGGCACCTGCTACGATGATTTGGTAAGACATAAAAGCACCCCATGCACCTAAGGTGGAGAATGTTGCTTTAACATTATCACTCTAGTGCTTTAATCAGCATTAAATCGAGTTTCAACATAAGCACAAAATTAAGAAATTTTGAAAAAGTTCCACTTGGTGATTTTATAAAACAAACCCATGTTACTAATGAGTGGTCATTGACAAAGGCAAACAAATATCTAAAACCTAATATACTTGATCCTTCATAAAAGGATTCATTTATAGACTAATGTTCTAGTGTTAAATGCTCATATGGAACGTTGTAACAATAACAAAGACATGAAAATATACCCAAACCTGCTAATACAATAACAAGATTTAAATGGTTTTAAAAAGTTGAGTTCAGATATCATGAGTTTACTAAAGAAAAAGAAATTCTGTAAAATTTATAGTAGAATAAGGCAACTTAAAACCGATAATGAATTAATAAGAAAAAGAGAGACATGTGAAAACACTTCAAGCATACCATTTAATTAATTAGATTGTAACTACTTGATACTATTCCCTTTTTACCCCTTTTGTAACAAAAAAGTCACAGTTCCTATATTTCCCCTGCACCTCTTAACTCCTGCTATTAAATCCTTATTCAAACTACAAAAAAACCTTTACATACATATCTAATAGCAGCTTCCAGGGTATAACACTGATATAGATATAGATACAGGGTTGGGTTCCGGTGAGGCAGTGAGGCGGATAGTTATGGTGATAAGAGTAAGAAGGGATCTCCGCCCTTGAATGCACATTAGGATGAGATGCACCGTGATGAGGTGCACCGAGATGCAATGGATCAACTCCCTTCTAAGGCGCAATTCATGGGTGGGTATGAGATTAAAAGTGATCAATGGCTCTGATCTCTTCTTACGCTTCTCCCCTTAACCCTACTTCTCACACGATCCTATGCCTATATACATATATATATATATAGAGAGAGAGAGAGAGGGAGGTTGAAATGAGAACTTTGCATATTTAAAGGAACAAAGGAACGCCCTTAGAACCACATATGATGTGGGTTCCACACAATATAAAATCATATTACCATTGAATCAGATATGTTTTTATATTGTGTGGGACCCACATCATATGTGGTTCTAAGGGTGTTCCTTTGTTCCTTTAAATAGAGGGTGTGTATGAACCTTCCCCTATATATACGTACACACATATATATATATATATATATATTAAGTCATCCACCCACCACATCTAACTTTGCAAAACATTCTCAACAAAAAAAAATCATCAACTGGGTTGGTGCACCAAGACTCATTTAACTTTGCAATGGGTAGGAATGGTCGTCTTTGTACGTGTTCTTTCCCTTGGGAATGGAAGTCTTCAGAAGATAGAAAAAACACCCAAGAAAGTAAGTGGTTTTGTGATGTTAAGCAATCAAGCAAAGAAAAAGACTTAGGTAAAACAACTGCTTCTTGAGATGCAGTTTCCAGCTAATAGTGAAAAACTTATCTGAAGGTATTCAGATTTCTGATCTATTATCAATTATGCAGAGATCAACATTGAAACATCATCGATGTCTAGCTTTATTGACCTTAAGAAAAAAAATAGTAAAAAACAAGGAAAGAAAAGGATGTGATGTTGAAAGATAGTTATAATACGAATTATCAGAAACGCTCAGAAAGCAGGCATGGTAGAAGTTATTTCGCAAGAAAGCAAAAAACATAAAGAGAAGTAACAGAACAAGACTAACATGTTATCTTGATATAAAAGAAGTATCAGATCGACCAAATTGAATAAATGATAGGTAGGAGTAGGACACTTACTTCACTTGCCAAAGCAGCGGTTGCAGTTAGACGTTCAGCTGGATCAATAGCGAGAAGGGTATCAATTAGTGGTAATGATGAAGGTGGAAACTCTTTGAAAGTCTCTGCTATGCATCTTCTATATGACTGTTGAGGCTTAAATATGGTTGCATGTGGAAGCTTTGACTTTTTCCAGTATTCATCAGAAGGGGAACCGCATAATTTGAAGATCTTGTGAAGCTGCTCAACCTGGGTGCAAAGAGTAATATGACATGAAGCAGTAACAGAAATCAGAAGATTCAATAGAAAACCTGGCAAGTCCAACCAAACAAATGCAGAGAAATTATGTCAGTAACCATTCCCCACACCCTCTTCCTAACTATGATTTGTGCATAAACAAAATAAACCATAGCATACACTTAAAATAGACAATCATTTGAAGGAAATCAGGAATAATGGACATCTGGGATAAAATAAGCCAATAACCAACAATTACATGATAAAACGAGTTTAAGTGATGAACAGGGCTAACTTCCAGAACAATTTCAGAGACGAATAGTTGCAATAAAAAAACGTAAGAGATTGTTAATTACCTCTGTACGACCAGGCATGATAGGTTTCCCAGCCAATAACTCTGCCAAAATGCAACCTGCGCTCCACAGGTCAACACCTACACCATAATCAGTAGCTCCAAGAAGAAGCTCAGGTGGTCTATACCATAATGTAACCACCCGACTAGTCATTGGCTGCTTGTGGTTGGGATCAAAGAAGGATGCTAAACCAAAATCAGCAATCTTTAGAACCCCAGCGTTATCAAGAAGAAGATTTGACCCCTTGATATCCCGATGTAAAACATGGCGGTTGTGACAATGTTCAAGCCCAGACAATAGCTGATTCATATAACATTTAACCTACAACATTCATAACTTGTTCAGATGATTAACCAGACTTCTCTCCCCAGTGAGCACCCATCTGTTAATTCGAAAAAAATAACAGAATCTAACCTGAGGCTCTGTAAATTTAATTGTAGGACTTGCAGCAAGTCCAGCCAAATCGTGCTCCATGTACTCAAAAACAAGATACAAACTGCAAGACATTCTTGATGTTACTAGCCCTTCCAATTTCACAACATTTGGATGATCTAGACGGCGTAATATCAAAATCTCTCTGGCCATGAATTTCACACTCTCGGGCTCCAAATTGTCAAACCGCACCTTCTTCAGTGCAACAATTTTTCCAGTCATGGTATCCTTAGCTTTGTACACATTACTGTATGTACCTTGTCCAATCTAATCACAATATATACCATTATCAATAAACATCAAGCTCAGTGAAAATGCTAGTCATCACAAAGCTAATTTGTTCATTGACCAATTATGATAGCAGAAAAAATGTATATGTATATCACTTCATTATATACATGCCAAATCTTTCTTATGATATCAAACAATTGATCAAATTGTAATAAATTCACTTCAACTCCAAGAAAAGATTTGAAAGAAGACTGTTAACATTACTTGCCTTGTCGATTTTCTCAAAAGTATCAGCTCTCCGAGGTGTCCAACCATTGATGGCTTCTCCGGCAACAGCAGATAGCCAAGCTGGCCAGCCAGCAGCAACTTGTTCACCATGGATGTTCTTAGGTGGATTACTCAATCTAGGATTTGGCTTTGACCGCCTTCTCTCACCTCTTGGCCTTACACTTGCATCTTTCCGATCCACTCCATTTTGTGCCTCCTCCCCGGCGGCGCCGGCAGCAGCAGCAGTGCCGGCGTTGCTGGTATCAGGATTTGGTACTAAGGATCCGTCTCCTCTCCCAGAAGCAGAAGCAGAATGAATATCTTTTGTTTCTCTCCTCTTGATCTCAGAAGTCTCTTTCCCAAATACACAACCCATGGCTCCACACATTAAAAACCCTAATCCTCATTTCTCATCACATGACATTCCCTTGAAATAATAATAATGCGGCAGAGCATATTCCAACAGCAATGAATGAAGTTGAATAATGAGATTTGATTAATTGATGAGATGAACCCTAGATTTGTTTTTTGTTTGCCCAACAAAGCAAGGGCAGCAATGATTTATTTATGGCGGTCAAAATTGAAGAAAAACAAAAAGTTGATGGAACTGTAGAGCTTTAATTAACTTGTAACTTACTTACTTATGTACGACTTTGTTGTTGGTGGAATTGGAATTGGAAATGCAGAGCGACAGAGAGAGATGATCTGCATCTGCTCCTTCAACCTCTTCAGCTCTCTCTCTCTCTCTCTCTCTCTCTCTCTCTCTCTCTCTCTCTCTCCTTTTTAATTTTATCAATCACTCAATCGATCACACTCAATTTCAACTAGGCCAAAATCAGGCGCTCAAATACTATTATTTCTATTTCAATTCAAAGCTCTCTTGGGTGTATATATATATATATATATCAAGAAAACAATCTTTTACCTTTTTCATCATCAAATTACATGTTTTGTTTACAAAACTAATTCAAATTATCATCGGATTTTTGTGGGGTTGGTTTTTTTCCATTACATGTTTTGGTTGGTTTTTTGTATTGATAAAACTGTTTGTATATGTTTGGAAGATTTTGATTTTAGAGGCTTTTTCTTATATGTAAAGAGTGTGTTTTTTAATTGGAATAAACAAGTTCATAAAATAATTAGTTTTATAGATAAAGTTCTATCTTAGAATCTTACCAATAAGTCATTTTCTATATCATAAAGCCACCACCAAACGGTCATGTATAGTTGACCGAATAAACCGTAAGTTCCATTAGACTTATTAAACTGCTAACGAACAAACCCTTAGACTCCTATAGTAATATCAACCAAAATAGTTTGAACCAAGACGGGGAAAGAGAAGCATGGATGGGACAAGGGAGAGAAGAAGAAAGGGGCATATAAAAACACAAACAATACATTAATCATTCTAGATCCATCAAATAACACATTAGTCTATGCAAAAAAATTAGATGGTTGAAATGAAGGATTGATTGGTTGAGAAATTATATTAAGATATTAAATGGATCAAATCGGATCCAATTGATAATCGATGGTAATATTCAATTGATGAAACCAATCCAATCATGTAATCTATTGAATTGGATGGAGTCGTTCCACCTTAACTTGTTGGATTTTAACAAATGAATAATTCACTATAACTTGACTCCTTTTTTTCACTTCTTGATCCTCCATGCTATTGTCATTCAACAACTACAAGGTCAACAATTCCACAAGCTTGGGCTTTTGTTGCAGAAGCCGGAGCTCCCCTTTTTGGTCGGATGTTTTGTTGTAGTCTTATAGATTAGGCTATTCCAAAGTAGTAGTGGAGAGTGAAAAAAAATCATTGTTGACAGCATATGTGGAGGTGCAGTATCTGGACCGACACTGACACTGAGAGACGAACACTAGGGGAGCGAACAATTGAGCTTTGTAGATTTTGGTTTGTTTGTTACACTAAATAATGTGTTAGAACAATAGATAGAAACGCTTTATGTGAATTGTGGTTGATTAAAGTGTGTTATACTCAAATAGGTTATTAGTTTGGTTTTTATCAATGTTATGGTAAGGGTTAGGGTTAGAATTGATAGATCGGAAATGTACTATATGAATAGGGTTATGGATCTGAGACCAATTAGGGTATTAGGTTTAAAGCTAGGGCTTACGATTTAGTGTTATGTTGTTGGCATCAATTGACAGAAATGATTGATATACAATACTAATGGGTTATATTTATATTGTCTAGGATCATGGGTAAACTTGGCAAAACATAAGTGGTACCGATGAATGTTCCCTATAATCCCTAGTGTTTTGTGCAAGTAATTGCAAGTTGACGGGTTAGGTTTGTTTGAAAACTATAAATATTTTAAAAACCATGAGAATCAATTATTTATGATGAATATCGTGAGAAGTATTCATCATCAGTATGAGAAATAATATAGATGCATGACATTCATGATGAGTATTCATCATTACTAATTCATGATTAATTTTTGGTTTTCAAGTTTCTCAAAACGAGCATCGAGCTCAATAATTCAAAAAATATTTGAGCTCGAGCTCGAGCCCTACATTGAAAAGTTAATCGAGCTCGAGCCTAGTATTAACATCAAATAGTTGTACTATATATCTTAAATTTAACAAAGAGATTCGGTGAAAACAATCAAGCCATAATGCTAGATGGATAACCAAAATTAGCAAACCACATGAGTATAGAGAGTCAACTAAAATAAGTTAACCCCAGGAGTTTCCACAAAGGTGTTGTCTCATCCTAATAAATATTCACATCATTCTTCAAGTTCATCATCTTCTCACCAATGTGGGATGAACAAAACACACCACAATTCAAATTTGGAGAATACTCAAATCTCATTAAATCGTCTCATTATCTTTTAGTTATTCCTTTAATATATAAAATAGATATTTATGGTTGCTAAATAAATATGTATACTAGTTATTATGGTTTGTCAAGGAATAATGCAAAAATAAATAAAGACAATACCTACAAAATTAAAACGAGAAATAAATGAAAATTGTATAAACCAAAAGGTTGCTCAACAAATTAAATAAACAAGAATAACAAAGAAAGTATAAAACACATGAACCAAGTTGTTAATCACTAAGTAACATTTGATTCCAGATTTTTTTTAAAATTTCATGTAGATGTTAAAAGTAGCAAGCACAATGAGCAGAAGATAGGCGATGGAGCCGATGAAAGACAACACCATTGCGGTAGCCACCCGGTGACAAAATTTATCGAACACATTACAAATCTTTTCCCATTGTACGTGCGAGTTACCTTTATAGCCGATAAGACCAATAGCACCGGTGGCACCAATTGCTGAGAAAAGGAGCGCCACCATTACCAAGTCTAAAATGGTTACCATTAGTGACACGTTTTTGTTTCCACCTTTAGTTGCTAATGTAAGGATCAAAGACACTGTTGTATAAAAGCACACAATTGCATTTGCAATCACAAAGTACCTGTAATAACAATATATGAACCATTTAAATGAATTGTTGTGTGTATCAATGTATTCCGCTCTAAAATGAATAATTTAGACAACCAATACAAAGAAAAATGAAGATTGGTCATCAAATGTATTTGTATTCAACTACAAGTAAAAAATATGTCAACATTGTTAAATATAATAAATTTTAATAATTATACGAGTTTATGAAGCTACAGCGTTTTTTATAAGTATTTTGGTCCCCTTTTATATATTTGGGCCACTAGACGAGTCTTTAATTCACCCTATAAAAACAAATTTTATCTTAAAAAGACACGTTTTATTTCATTGTCATTTTGAAGAATATTTTTAAGAGACCCATTTATAAGTGTAATTTAAACTTTGAAAAATGTCTATTTAAAAATCATTAATTTTAAAATTGTCTACTTTGAAGATCATATTGTTAAAAGGAATAATTTAAATTATTGAATAGATGTTTTTAAAGATATTGACCTTTAAGTCAATATTTACTAAAACTATAAAGTTTTAAATATATATTTTTTAAATGTATGTTATTCAAAATGATAATTAAGTGAAACTTCACTTATTTTAGAAACAGTTTGTATTTTATTTATTTATTATTTAAAGATAAACAAATGAAAACAACTTTTATCATTTTGGGTTATGACACATTCGTTAAATCTAAGGGGATGTAATAATTTTTTTTTATCCTGGATTCAAATACAGATGTTATCACAACCCTTATTGTTATGAATGTTTATCTGCAATAATTCTAGGTTATTAATCGTTAACCGAAAGATTAGTCAAACTGAGGTACTCATGATTACCAAAATAATACAATTGCTTTAAAAAAAGAAATAAAATATAAAAAGTAGGTGGAGTCATGAAGTAATGTTTGTGGGAAATTGAATTTGAAAATCTTAAATGACGCAACATAATTTAATGCAAAACCAGATAAGATATTTTAATAAGAGCCCAAAAATTGCAAGGTTAAAGCATATTTTATGAATATATCGGTTGAAATTGATTTCAAGCCCGTGATATATAACTGATCATTGACTCGACCTTCAAAATACACGGAGTCTTCAATATCTGTATCTTACTTATAATAAACGTTAGTGTTATAACACATCAAACTCAGAGGATATATATGTATATATTTGCTTATAATTTGTATTTTCCTTCATTTTAAATATAAAGAAAATTGATTGTATAACATATGGAACTCATTAGATTACACTTCTAAAGAGCTATTGAGAAAAGAAGGAAAAAAACTCCAACTCTAATTGACGTAAAACTCCAAGGTCCATTTGGTTTACGGAAATTGGAATTGAATTTCATTCCAATATCACGCTTGATTTAAAGAATGTCCGGAATTTAAGACATTCGTTTCGTAATAATCAATTAATATAAAATAATTCAATTACTTGTAATTTATTTTTAAAAATTATCTAAAAAGATGGAATTCAATTTCATTCATAATCCTATGAACATATAAAATAATTCAAATTCTTGCTTGAAATCCATATATTTCAAAAACGTTCCATCAAAGTTAAATGGATTCTTAACAGATTTCTATACTGAAATCAATACATCAACTTTTGTAGAAAAATTAATAATTTTGAGTGAGAAAATGTATGATCTCCGCATCCATTTCAACACGTAATATATATGAACACAAATTATCCGCATCCTCATCTCATAACAACAACAAAAAATGTTAATATACAACGGATCCGTTTGCACCCATAATGAAAAGATTTTGATGGTTTTTAAATATAAATTATATATATATATGTATATATATATATTGGAGCAAAACGTGTATTTTCCGGACACGCAAACCGGCCCACATTGGCTGCCAATTCCCAATGTGAGGGGCATACCTGACTCACTCAGCGGCAAGGCGATTGCGAGGGGGTCTGGGATCGAACCCAAGACCAACGGCCTATTGGAGCAAACATCTTCTCGCCCCTTAACCCCTTAACCAACTGAGCTACACGCCATTGGCTATGTATATATATATATATATATTAATTAGAACATCTCCAACAGCTTCTTTAAAATAAATAAAATCACATTTTTGTTCTTTAAACTACTCCAACAACTTCTTTATCTCATTCTCTAAAAGAGAGATTTATTGGAAAATATTCAAATATAGAGATTTCTCTAAAACTTCAAAAATAAAAGAGAGAAATGAATTTTTTTTATTTCACCAATAAAAGTTAAATTATATAATATATATAATTTTTAAAGTGAATAAAAAATTATAGAATATTTAAATAATATAATCAATGATGAAATATATAAAATAGAGAATGTGTCAAAGTTGATTGTAATTTATTTTAGAGATTTTAACTTTTAGTTCTCTATTTTAGAGAAATTATTGGAGATGTTCTTATTAGAGTTTAATTATTTGAGAACTCCAACATTTATGAGATTTGTAATAACTTTTATCTTAAGATTATATTTTACATGGTTTTTTTTCTATCTAAGTATTTAATGTATTGACTAACATATATTTATTTCATATATATTCAGGTTCACAATGTAATTTTTTTTTACGTGTAGCTCTTTGTTCACAAACACGACAAAAAGGTTTAGATTAAGAACTAATTATATATGACACAACATCCATTGTGAAACAAATCACTACTTTGAATTCTAGCCATAAGTGAAAAAAAAATGACATGAAATAGCAAATGATGCATCAGAGAGTTGTTAAAATTCAAACATATATATAATCGGAAAGATTAAATGTAATTTAAGAGGCAAAATGAAGTGAGAGTACGTACACCATGGCAGACATGTAAAGCCATTTAGCGGTGACCGGCAAGTTGACTGGCGGCAGGGAGGGGATGATGGTGACACTGACGGTTGTAGATTGCTTATTCAGTCCGATAAGTAAGGCTGCCGCCAGAGTTAACCCCACCGCCAAAAACCTCACCACCAATATTAAATCTGTAGGCCTCCTCTTTCCGTTCTCCATCCTCTCTTTGTACCAAATTATATGTATATATATATATATATAGTGAAAGTGAATCAAGAGGAGAGGTGGGTATTTATTGTGTAACTGGAGGTCCAATATATATAGGGATATATAATATGTTTGTTGGAGATGAATGACAACAAAATTGGATTTATCAAGAGGTGGATAATTTAACACAAATATTTTAAGGTTTTATTCATTAATTAACATTGTTGAACATATTTGGTCGAATCGAGATCATGAGTTATTTATATTATTATTTAATATTAATTTTTATAAAGATTAATATTTGTGTAATTTTATACTTTACTAAGGGTAGTATAGAAATTATTTTTTAAATATGTTAATTAACAAATTAAAATTAATATAGCAAAGTGAAAATTAATAAATTATATTTGAATTAGTTAATTTATTTCATATGTGAATCAATTAAAATAATTTATATGTTAATTGCACGAGTTCAGATATAAACATATAGTTCATATGTATGAGTCACATGTGTTCATATATAAACCCGTTTGCTACATATTTGTAAAAATTACAAAACTATATATCACTTCTATTTTTTCCATACTCATAATTATTGACCAGTCAAAGCCGTAATTATTGACCAGTAAAATCCGATATCGACTGTATGAATGATTAGGATCCCTTCTTTATTTCTCAAATATTTATCACTTCTCATGTAAATCTATGGCTATATATATAAACACATTTATTTTTTAACATCCTTTTTTGTCATCAAGATACCGTATGGTGCGTAAACCAGACGAGACAAAGGATTAGACAAGATTAATTGTTTGTCTTGTATTTAGTACAACTAAAAGTCTAAAATAAGAAAAAAAACAAAATTATTAAAATGATCGGATTGCCCTTAGAAATGTCGTTTTTAAATAGTATTATTATAAAAATAAAAATATAATTTATAAGACATGTATATATATATTATAATCTAAACTTTTTATAAATAATAAAATTACATTATAAATATACACATTACATTTATATAATATAATAAAATTACATTATAAATAGGAAATTAATTATTTTAACCATTTTAAAAATTCAAATTACCAAAATGGCCAGTTTCTCTCCACTTTTACCAAAATGACCAAAATACCCATCGAAATACATTTCAGATCGATTAGGTTTACTAAACCACCAAAACGATGTCGTTTTGGGTAGAATCCTCCGCCAAACCGTTCAAATCCTCGGAGGTTATAATTTGCCAATTTCTTGTTTACATTTTACGTTTTCTACCCTTAGAGTGGTTTGCTAAATTACTTTAGGTACTTACTTTTTAATTTTTCGTTTTACACTCTTATCACATTAACAAACATACTCGTATATCAATTAAAATACGTCTAAAAAATACGTTTTTATTTTAACAAATTACACCATTATAATCATCTCGACAATACCTTCGAAATGAGCCAAATATTGAATATTTTTTCGATTTAATTATATACTTTTAAAGCCAATTATTCTCTTGATCGGTGAATATGAATATTTTCACAAAATTTGAAATATTAATTAAAATATAATGCTATTGTTTTTTGTAAGTTGATCGTCTTTTCCGGCTATTAAAATATTATATTGAGGTTGAAAAATTTACTCATGAAAGGTCTTGGAGAAGGAGAGCATGGAAATATGCTTGAAAGATTTCTGTATTTTATTTCTGTAGTCCCCTTTGCACTGTGTATATATCACTGGTTCAAAAATGGGTTAATTATAGTATATATTGTAATAACCTTAAGAACCGATGCATTATGTGTTATTTTACATGAATATTAATTTATATGGTTTTTATTATAGAAATGACAAGAACACAAAAGTAGTACAAATTCACAATAATTTATATCTTAGTTATTTATATATCCATAATATTATACTTTGTCGTTAAAAAATAATTGCATTATATTTTAAAAGTGGAGAGAAAATGGTCATTTTAGTAATTTTGATTTCTAAAATGGTCAAAATAATTACATTCCCTTATAAATATACACATTACATATATATAATATAATATTATAACTTTGTATTATAATTTATAAACTATATGTAAATATAATAAAAAAAATATTATTTATAAGACGTATATATATATATATATTATAATCTAAATTTTTTATAAATAATAAAATTACATTATAAACATAAATATTACATATATATATATATATAATATAATATTATAATTTATAAATTACATGTAAATATAATAAAAAAAATATTATTTATATAGTAATTTTAGATTTTGTTATGTTAGAGGGGTATAATTATAATTTTGTAAAAACTCTTGTTTATTCCATGAAAATGGATTATGCTACTCATTCTTGCCCAAAGTCATACCAAACATCAAATTGTTTTTCTCATGTTCATATACATCAAACACATCTCAACGGTCAAAGAAGAAGAATAAATGAACAATTTTCCATCAAACTATTTTTTTGGGGTTCTATTTGGAACTGAACTGATATAACATAGCTTGGTTTTTTAATCCACTTGCATAATTTTATCTTTAGCTTGTTTTTCATAAGAAGAATATTAAATGTCAAAAAACGATTTTGATGTAAAGATATGTGCTAAAATTTATTAATTTTCAATCAAATTACGGATGACGAAAATATCGAATATCAAACTAGCAGAGACACATATGAGTATAAAATATAAGATGCAAGCAAATACGATAAAGCAAACTCTTGCTTCGTATATATATTTTGTTGCCTATCCTAAACCGAAAACAAGGCATATTCTTAATTCTAAAATAGCTTTCAAACTTCATACATGGTATCAAAATTTACAGTTAGTCATTTATATTGGTTGAAGAGTGAAAAACTGAATAAATGATTACAAAAGGGCAATGTAAATTTACTTAAATTTTTGTATTATTAGTATTTAAACATCTTGAATTAAGTATTTAAATATCTTGAATTATAAATTAATTAGATTTATTAAATATTGGTATTATTTTATTTAATAAAACTTGATAATATTTTTGACTATTTTTTTCTAATTTTAGATACATTTGTAACCTTTTTAAAATTATGTTAAACATTTTTATATCAAATTACATTTGAAGTTAAACATGGTTGATTTTGAGAGATCGTTTAAGTTTATTTTGATTGATTTTAAAGGAATTTTTCGATTTTTTGGTTGATTTTAAAGGAATTTTTCGATTTTTTGGTTGATGTCTCTTGTATTTTATAATATCTCGGAACATCCTTCAAAGTTTAGTTTGTCATACCAAAAAAATTATATTCCATTCATGAAAATCGGTTGAACGAGTGTACGAGACCCCCTGGATCTTTCGTAGATCCGACCCTACTAACCCAATATATCTCACTCATGTTGCATAAAGAGTAAGGATATACACATGCATAACCTCCATTTTAAGTAGTGAGACTATTTCCACAAAAACCTAGCTTTAGAAAAGTGTATGTGAAAAGGAAGGTGGCGTTTGTTTTTTAAGAGGGGTTGAAGTCTTATTCACCTCTGATTTATAAGAGGTGGTGCTGAAATCTGAATTAATTAGACTATTTGTTTTTATAAACTGATGTTTGAAATCTGAATAATATTGTTTGATGCAAAACTAACAAGAATAAGAAAAATGACAAAAAACAATGTTGTTGTTGTCATGACTTGTACCTAGGACACTCTCATTTTTCCTTGACGTCCAACACGCATCTTCCGATTTCACCACTAATTTTGGCTCGTATGTAGCAGGAATTCATGAAAACTCATAACACGAACATTATAGGCCTATGTATTGGCTTTTCAGAGAACTTTGAATCACCCTAATTGGTCTTTGGATGAGTGAGATATGCTCGAAATGCCTCAGCCTTGCAAATCTGTCCAACAGGTCACAACTAAAAAACAAGTCCTTACACAGTTTGCAAATTCAAACCATATAGAAAAAAGGGTACCATTTCTCTTGCCATCTAGATGAAGTAATAAACGGATGTTAGCTCTCTACTTGTATATCCTTGCCATCTAGATGAAGTAATAAACGGATGTTAGCTCTCTACTTGTATATCCAGACCATGGTCAGAAATGTATGCCTACAAAAACATATGGTTTTGTTTGTTGCCTACAAAGATGGATAGACACGCAACCTCAATAAGAGGTCATTTTTTCACTTATGATTACAGAGCACGGTAAGAGGTTACAAACTCTTATCTGGAAGGAAAAAACACACTTATTTCTCAAACCACTTATTCACTTAGGTGGCGTTTGTTTTTTAAGAGGTGTTGAAGTCTGAAGTCTGATTTCAGTTCTGAAATGGTTATGAAACGTCTAAACGAATCAGACATAAGTGGTGATTAAGATCTTAAAATGAAAAAAACAAACAAGGCCTTAGACTTGAGAGCATTTTAAGAGGGTTTTTGAAAAACAAACAAGCCCAAAATTTGACATACAATTTTCAGTATGGATTTTTTTTTTCCTCAAAATAAGAGAGAGACCTTGGAAAGAAGAAATAAGGCTAAAAGATATTAAGCAACAACCTTAAAACATAAACAGATACGAAACAAGTATAAGGAATAGAGCAAAGGTTTGAAAAACAACTCAACCCTTTTATTTTAAGGGCGGAGAGCTTTTCCAACAACTATTTTATTTTAAGCAACTTGAAAAAAGTTTGTTCCTAAATTCTCCTCTAAAACATGGATATGGATAGAAAAAAGAGAAAAATTATTACCTCCCTATTTGTGTCCTCCAATCATACATCTCTTCAACTCCCTTCCTCCCTCCCGGCTATGGTAGTAGTTGCGGGTCCCGTCCCATCCCATCCCATCCCACACCAAATCAACTATTCTTATCATCTTTCTTTCTTTCAACCACAAGGTTGTGGCGTAGTGGTTGAGACCCATCCGTTCAAGGTTCTATTACAGGCATAGACAACAATTGTGACCATTATGAATGCGATCACAATTTGCCAGGATTGGTCTAGACTCTATGTCTAAGACAATGACCATCAAGCTTTGGGTTCAATTGGTCGAGTTAAGGTCCAGATACAAGAACTCGTGTGTGGGATCATGCCCTCTAAGGTCCTTGTGTTGTGTCCCTCCTCAATTGTCAATTGCTCATCTCATGTCCTCCTTACTTACTTGTCCAAACCACCACAATCGACCCTTTGGCTATTTATTATTCTCCACTCGGAATGTAACCAATTTATCAACAAATCTTTTTTCAAACATGTAACTATAAACCACCAAAATACGATTTACATTTTTAGTTCATCAACACAAATTCAACTATTTCCTAGATAACATGAGCCCACAAGATTTAAACAATAATTTGTTCTACTTCTAATTGCTAATCACAAATTAGAAAGCAAGTGTAAGATTTAGATGATATAAATTTGAGATCATATATGCAAAAATGGCATATAATTTACAATATATATTTGTAAAGTTACATACCATACCAATCATGAACTCAAAAAATAGCTTGTTCACCTAGTTCTTGCCCAGCCATCCCTTCCTCAATAACCTTTTTGAAGAATTCTTCCAATGTATCCTTCCCATAACTCGGCGTCTTCTCCGCACTGTATTCCTTAGTTTCGGGATCATAAATCAACATACTTTCCGCTGCATAATACCTCCCGATCTTCCCAAATTCCGCTGCATCTTCCAAAGAAGGAAATATACTGACAAGAAAATCAAGAACCCCTATCGCAAAATCCATCACCTCAATCGGAACTTTGATGAAAAATGGTTTCTTTCCCACAAGTTTAAACAACATCTCCCCTTGTTCCAATGGTGTCAGTGCCTTCCCAGGTCCACCGATGGGTAAAATCTGGTTAATCTTTTCGGTATTCACCACGCAATCTGCGATAAAAGAAGCCAAATCAGGCTCGCTAATCGGCTTACAAGCACACAATTTCCCATCTCCAAACATAACATATGGCTTCCCATCTTTCACCAGCTCAACTTGACCTCCTAAACTTTTGAAAAAAGCTGTTGGCCTAACAATGCTGTAGCTAAAACTATCATCTTCTTCGGCTTCTTTCATCAATTCAGCTTCGAATTTCAATTTGGCTCGTTGGAATTCAAGAAGGGGTTTTTGCACACAGATTGCAGATAACAGAACGAAATGTTTAGCCCCAAAATTCCTACCAGCTAAAAGACTGTTCTTGGTGGCTTCGTAATCAATTTTCCAAGAATCTTTAACACCTCCAGATCGGCTAGCAAGACAAGATACAACAACATCAATGGAAACCCCCAACTTTTGCAAACTTTTCTGTAAAAGATCCAATTGGGTGACATCTGAGAAGCAAACATTGGCTCCATTGAGCTTGTTCAAGGTTTCTTGTTTGCTGTTTTTACCTCTGATTCCACTATTTTCTCTACAAACTGCAATTACATTAAACCCTCTATTAACGAGTTCTTTAACCACAAAATTTCCAATGTAGCCAGTTGAACCCACAACTAAAACGTTGATTTCGTTAGGGGTTTTGTCTCTAAATGAAGATTTAGAAGGCGATTCAGGGGTTGTGGGAGCTGAAGCAGTTATAAGATTGTGTTGTTTTTTTCGATTGAAGATGGAGGTTTTAGATAGATGTAAAGGAAGAAAAGGAAATGGTTGAATTTGATTTGGATAATGAGAAGAAAGGAGATTCTTCAAGGTTGGAGTTGAAGAACCGAGTGTGATGCCGTTGAAGGTGAAGGTGGAAGAAGTGGACATGGTTTAATTTTGAGATTGAAGATGAAATGAAACTGAACATATTTTTTTATCTCTTTTTTCTATCAAAGACGAATCCAAATGATTGGTTGGTGTTTCATCCTACTCTTCCCACAAGGGTGTAGTATTCAAACCCCATTTCATATTCTCTATTTAAATGATTTTATCTCTTGTATTAAATTAGGATTTGGTTTCCGTGATAATACAAGTTATGAATGAAAATGTAAGATTTTTTTTTTTTCTAATTCTTTGATTCATCGTAATTGAAGATTAATATTAACAAGATGTATTAATGATGAAAATGAGATTAAGAGTGTGTATCGTTCTTACACTTCTCACTTTTAACTATTATTCTCTACTAAATTAAACTTTAAACAGTAAAATACAAGTGTAAAGTTTAGCTATGAAGATGTTTTTTCTAAACCAAATATTTATGATGATTATATCGTGAATGTCCAAGACATGTGACATGTTTTTATTTGTTCATTTGATTTGTAATTGAGCCTACCCTAATTCAAGTAATATTCATAAATAATTAATATGAAAATGATTAATTTATTAGAAGTTATTGTTTGTTAAAAAATGACCGGTAGATAATGAAATAAGTTCCATAGCTATAAAAAAGACTTGAGCTTCAAAATGCACAAATCCAATTTACTTTAAATTTGCTGGTTGTTTTTTTATTGTTATCTTGCTATAAATTTTAGAAATGTGAGTTAAATGGTATCAGTATAATTAGAGTGAAGACTACTGCAAGCAATTGTAATAATTTTTCACATAATAAAAGATCCATGTTTAAAGAAATTAAATCAAAACAATTTCCTAAATTTAACCATTTAAGTTTAAACATATTTTTCTTAATAAATTTTCATTTTTGATTTACAGTAAAATTAGAATGTTCAAATATAATTGTTTTGAAACAAATAAGATTATGTTCTTAAAAAATCAAATTAATGTCCTTTAAAAAAAAACAAATTAATGATGGTCTTAGCCAAGGCTCGGACCTGCCTAAAATAAAGATAGTCAAAACTACTCTATGATCATCATCACCAAGGGTTTTAACGAGTTACTGACCTCGAATTCGGTAATTCTTAAGCTAGAGTTGATAAATAAAACTTATTTAACTTAATGAGAAACAAATGTTTGCTTTAGCTCGTATGAAAGCTCAATTCAATTAAATAAAAACATATATTTTTCAAATCAAACATGTTCATACTTGTTAAAATGTAAAACTTATCAAACCCAAACCAATAAATGAGATAATTGTTGGAACCCAAATACCAACGTATAAAGCTTGAGTGCTATAGGATTAACCTACCCATAACATAACACAAAATCAAATCCAAACCCTCCTCCTGTTGTTGGTCTGCCATTGCCATTGCCATTGCCATTGCCATTGGGTTCTAGTAGTTGTATGCATACCATACACATATGAAGAGAAGTAAAAGCAGTGAACTTAGTCCACACACAAGTGGAGAAAGAATTATATCAAAAATATATATAAGCTTAGGAAGAATGTATATATAATATAGTTGCAACCGTTAACTTGACTGAGTCTGATTATTGAGGAAGAACAGGAACAGGTGGGGCGATGGTGCGGGTGTTGTAAGAATTGCAGTGGCAACATTTCTGCCCCATTATATGGAACAAAACTTCACTAGTGTCATTGCAGTCGTTACACAGGATCCAAACCTGCAATTTTTCCAATATCACTTGTCACTCTGCCCCATTAAATCTTATCTTCTTCTTACTAAAAAGCTACTTCAAAAGGGTTAATTTAATACCTTCTTGTGCCTGTAATCTTCAGGCATCACAGTAGCTTCAATCTGACAAATAAAACTTGTTTAAAACTAATAAGAAAAAGGCCTCCATCACATAAAAAACTTGTTTGCATTTGATGCTAAATGCCTGGTATACTACCATATGCAAAGCCTTCCATGGAAGTAGCTTAATCAGCATAATGTGACTCGCAGCTTATTCAGTTAGCCGCACATGACTGTTTGGTGGTGGCTTAATGATATATATAGAAAGTAGCTTATTCAGTAAGCTTTTAGGGGGGTGCTTTATTCAGAAAGCAAAAGGTTTTTCTGATCCTGCTCCTTCCATCTATGAACAAAAACCTTCCCAATCCACACAGACAGCCTTATCCATACAAGACTTAATGGAAAATCAAACAAGCATTGATTTTATAGACAAACCTCCTCATCCAGTCTCTTCCAAATCAAGGTCATATCCATTGCTGACTTTGAGCATATAGGGCAGGAGAATCTGTTAAAAAAGCATCAAATTTTAGCAAAAACTTCAAATATACAAGATACAAAAATGAACCAAGAGAATCAATCCTACAAATGCTTACTTCTGACGCTTAATCATCTCCTGAAAACATTCATGGTGCATCGTATGCCCACATTTCATGACATTAGTTTCTTTCAGTGAGTCAAATAGGTACTGTAAATATTAGAATTCTCATGTTACTCATAAACCAATGAAGGATCATAAATAAATAAATAAGAAAACGAACAAACCTCATAACATATAGGACAGTGATGCCGCATAGAGTTTTCAACACATGAATGTTTGCCACGTAAACTTAGAGAATAGCAAGATCCTGAATTGAATAGCATACAGACAAGGATTCTAACATAAACTTTTAAGCATATATAAAAACATGCCTGAGTGATGTAACATGATGGCAATATGTAGAAGTCAAATCTGGACTCTTTTTCATGAGATGGGGTTATGGGGGTATTATGGGACAACTAACTAGTTACTACAAATGCAATAAGACTTGACATTTGGATGTCACATATTGCTAGTTCGAACAGTATATGTGGGGAAGGTACTTAAAGACTAAACACCATGGTACAAAAATACTAAATTGATTGAAGAAATTGATGCATACCACACTTCTTGCAATGGAAAAATTTATCACGACCGCCAACTCTGAAAAATAAAACGGTTTGGAACTTGGATTAAAAAAATGAAAAGATCCAATTAATTCAATAAGCATCTTAATAAAACAGACCAACAAAGTAATAAACAGATAGGATACAATTTTCTTGAAAATAAGCCCACTGACCTGCAGATACCACAATCATCACAGTGGAACTGCCCCTTGTCGCTCTGCAATGTGAAAGTTAGAATCAATGAAATAGAAACCAAATCAATGGGTATGTATGTTAAATGATTTGGTTCATACATCATCATCGAAGAATTTACAAATGTCACAAAAATAGTCTCCCATGTTGACACCACAATTTGTGCAGACATGAGCAACCTAGACAAGGACAAAATACTTGTAAATCCAGGGAGAAAGCGAAGAAAACTAAAGAAATCAATTCTAGTTTGAGTCACAGAAATATACCGGCTGTTCAGTGTCACAAACTAAACAAATAACCTGCAACAAACATATGAATATAGTCATAACCGGAACTTGATGTTAGCAATGCAACCAGAAAACGATTCAAGCAATGTATGGTTTTACAGAACAGTTGTATCAAATGAGGTAGAAAAACAAAACCAACAAAGTGTCCTTATAACAGACCCCTTCTGTTTCCCTGGATGCAACTGCTTATGGCATTCAAAAAGAGTTATGAGATGGGAAGTAGCAAAACTTTCTGGTTGATCTTGGTGCAGGGACCCCAAGCCAATTGTGGTCCAAGATTTGTGGAGAGAGCATTCTAGCCAATGGTAGATTAAGACTACTCCTCTCCAACAAATTAGGAATTCATGTATTAATTTCAATTCATCCATCCCCTTTCTGACATAACTTGGCACAACATCACCCAATGTTGTCTTGACTTTGACGATCAGTTTTTCATCCCCCATATGTAATAGTAATATATGAAAAAGTAACAACATATTCCCAAATGTGGCTTGGAATACATATGATATCTGGGTTCAATTTCAAGTACGGATTGAACATCAAATAATCTGGGTTCAATTTCAAGTACGGATTGAACATCAAATAATCTGGGTTCAATTTCAAGTACAGATTGAACATCAAATAATCTGGGTTCAATTTTAAGTAAAGATTGAACATTAAATAAAAGGGAATTTGATGTCTGGAACTTACTTGCTTTACATCACATCGAACAAGATCATGCCGATCGGATGGGTTGTTCAACATGTTCTGAAGGAAAAAAAGAGCATAAGGAGAACGATCAAACAAGCTAAAATAGATCTAAAAGTAGGTCAGATCAATTTATACATAAGTTAATAATACTAGTAGTTACAAGATGAAGAAATAGTAGATTAGTACCGTAGCCTCATTGTGACAATGGCGACAACCAAATATCTCGTTGCAACAGGGAGCACGAATCATGCATCTTCTTCGATAGTGCTTGCATCTAAACAAATCAACAGGTTCAGAAAACAAAATGAATTGAAAGAAAGAAGAATATTGAAATCAGAATCGAAAGCATAAGCAGCAAGAAAGAAAGAAGAATACCCATAACCCATCTTCCCGAAATCCGAACGTTCCATTGGATTGGAAGTAGGCTCAGTTTGCGAAGATGACGATTTATCGCAATCGGTCAAATCTTTACTCAATCACACAACCCTTCCTTTTTATTTATTTAGATAAAACTACAATTTTCGTCCCTAAGGTTTACATATATTAACAAACAATATTCTTTAAAGAGTAAACTACGATTTTTCTCCTTGTAGTTTGCTATTTATAATGATTTTCGTCCCTGTGGTTTCATTTTACTTTCATTTTTTCCTTATAACTAACACCGTTAAAAAGTTTGAAAAGTTACATATTTAGTCCCTATTTTATGTAAAGTTTTACCATTCAATTTTATTTGTTATATTAATAAACTATAAATGTAACATTTATACATATATAGGGGCGAGTTCAAATGAGAACTCAAATTTGGTTGTAAACGTGAGAACAAATTAGAGTGCGACATGTGTCCTATTCAAAGATATATGATAGTATATATTCAGTCTGAATATTACTTTGTATATTCAGACTGAATATATACTAGACTAAATATTTCTTTGTATATTCAGACTGAATATAATATATATTCAATCTGAATATTCTTTTGTATATTCAGTTTGAATATTGCTTATTTTGACAAGTGGCATGCTCTCATTTGTTTTCACGTTCACAATCAAATTTGAGTTCGCATTTGAACTTTCATCTCTCTCTCTCTATATATATATATATATTATTTTTAAAATTATTATTTTTTATTATCTTTTAATACGCATATCTCTCTCTCTCTCTCTCTCTCTCTCTCACACACACACACATATATACATATATATTATATATATATATTGGTTTTAATTTAAATAACAAAATTGTATTAATTAATAAAAGAAAACATTTAAATGAAAATATGGAATAGTGAAAGTAAAATGAATTTAATAAAAACAAACGGTTGAATATAAATAATACTATTTTTTTTTTCAAATCCTATTAAACTCTTTTCAGATGATAATTTAAAATAAATATAAAACTTTAAAAAAATTTATTTGTCAATAATTTTAATGATTCATAATTTTTCCTATTTTAAATCAATCGGTTTTTAAAAGAAATTTAACAAAAAAAAACAACTAGTTTAAAATAAATAAATAAAAAGTTATTAATTAAAATATCAAAAAAAAAATTAAATTATTATCCAAATATATTAATAGGATTCGAGAGAAAAAAATAGTTTTATTTTATACCAAACAGTTGTCTTTATTAAATTAATTAAAAATTATTAATTAATTTTAGTTATACATTATTAATTAATTTTAACTGCACAATATATATTAATAATAACTGGTAATTGTTTATAAATGTTGTTAACCATATCAACAATTTCTTTAATTATTATTTAATATTTTATAATGTATGCTAAATAATTTTAGTTAATTATAATTTCAAAAAATATTAATTAATTAGTATATGTAAGGTTGACCAATTTCATTGTTATTAATTGTTATTTATAATTATACATTAATATATATTTTTTATTAAATTTGTTTTAATAAATTCAAAATTTATAATATATATACAAAAATTAATTTTAAATTATTTCAATTAACATATAAACAAAAGTATGTTTATTATATGAGATACATTTAACGATATTAGTGAGATGGTGTAACACCTTTACCACGACACAATATTGTCCGCTTTATCCTTTCGAAGAGGTGTGCGTACGGATTTGTTTCTGGCGACCTGGCGAGGACTTCCCAAGGTGTCACCCATCCTGGTACTACTCCCACACAAACACGCTTAACCACAGAGTTTCAAGAATCTGCCTTGCGTGTGGCCCCAAAACACGTTGTGTTTAGGAAGACCAATGTTTACTTATGAACTCAGCATCACTTCTGTCCACGATCGATATGAGATCTGCCTAAGGTATTACAGATGGTCAATATCCGACCGTAACCATTATCATATGTAGTAAAATTTAAGAAATATGATTCGTTAGCTTTATATAAACCGAAGGAACTAAAATTGTAGTTTACTCATTTTTTAATTACTTATTTATTGCGAGTATTTATTAATAATTATTTATATGTGACTTACTATAAACGGAAAGGTGTGATACTCATTAGAAAAAAATGGATAAGGTAACTGAATCGGGAACATTGGACCCACCCACCGCCCTGTCAGCCAATAAGAGAAAAGGTACAATGGGCATTTTGGCTTTTTGTTATCTGCTTTTTTATTTAAAATTATCGCGTATTTATTAAATTTAAATGTATATAAAAAAATATTAAAGTGTTAATTATTAAATAATAATATTCGAGATCGTTCCAAGTGGGCAACCAAAAAACTGAAAATTTCCAATCAATCCATTTGCTATCATATGATATGAGTGATTGTTTTTTATAAATTGAAAAATGTATCAGATATGATGTCATATATATTAATCATCAAACCTTTCTATATCATCAAATTATCAACCATAAACAAAATTTAAAAGCCGTATATTAAATGTTTGCTTATCTTATAGTTCATATCATTTTATCTTATCACATAAACATTCAGGATTTTACCCGATAAAAAACTAAAAGTCTTGTATGGTAATTAAATAAGTGAAATGATTTTTATCTGATAAATGTTTTATTAGATAAATTGTTGCATACGAAATCATTTTAATGTATTAGAATTTTATCCGGTAAGGTAACGGGAATATTGACTATTATCAGTAAGCACTTACCGGATATTTATTTGGGTAAACAACCCCTTAATTAGTAACATAAAAGTTGTTGGTAATATATTATCACATATTTGGACGAAAAGTAATAATTAAGGTGTTTAAAATATATAAAGTACAAACCACATATCATAATATTATTCTACACGACAAATAGACTTATGATTTGGGTAAATCTAATTGAGTGGCCAAATATCATATTATGATGTTCAAAGTTTTTCTTTTTTCATTTTAACGATTAGAGGACAGGATGAATGTTAACATGCATGCATAAGTCTAAACTCATAATTGGTTCATGTGCAACTTAGTAAAAATGGATATTTAGAAACAAAGCACCGTAAATATCGGTATTTGAACAAATTAAGCGGCAAACATTAATCATTAAACAAAATTATGTGTCACGAGACATAATGGAATCAATGACCTTAGTTGAGGACTGATCTTTATTCAAAACCGAGACTTAAAAGCAATATCCAGGTCCAATTTATGAGTATTGTTGAAAAGATCAACTGGAGATAAATTTGCCACTACTAAAACCATAAGTGTGTTTTGCCAACGTGTTTATACATTTTATAGTATTATATGATAACAATAACTTTGATAAATATTTTAATATTGTCCCAAAACTACAGTTAAATCCGTCCAAATAAACTATCATTAGATACAAGTACAACATAAGATCAACTCATAGTCAAACTACAGATAAATAAAAACGATTACAATAACCGAATAGGTATATGTTACACAAAAAAGTTTGTGATGAAATTTGAGTGTACAAACTCGATCAATCTATAGATCGATACATATACAAATACATAAATACGTATAATTTTAATTTGCATGTATCAGTTTTAGCCTTTATTTATTTATTTATTCATCCCTATAAAAGTACGCACTAATTAATTAAGTATATATTTGGTTTAATTTCTTTTTGTTAAGCAACTTATTCTTCTCTTGAAGAAAGGCAAGGCATAGCCTTAATTAATTTCTTCTTCCTCTTCACCTCTGATATATCTTTTCCTAACCCTAATTAACCTACCCAATTAAATTAAACAAATTAATTAATTAAGTTTCACAGACGAAAATATACTGGTGCTGCTATGATCACCTTGATCTTTGTGGTCGCCAAAGATGCGTTGCCGGAAATCCGATACCATAAGAGGAAGTCCTTCACGGAGGGGAACCACCGGCTGCCACCCCAGAAGCTCCGTGGCTCTTGAAATATCTGGCTTCCTCTTGTGTGGGTCGTCTTCTGTGTTTGGTCTGAACTCGATCTTTGCATTTGGATCTATTGTATCTTGCACCACCTGACATATGTATAATGTATATATATATATATATAACCCACAACATGTACAAATTAATTTAGATTATAAATAATTTATTCAATCTTGAGTTTATAAAATTAATTACCTTGGCGAGTTCAAGCATGGTGAATTCAGCAGGGTTTCCGAGATTAAAAGGTCCAACATGCTCTCCTTCCATCAACCTCATTAATCCTTCTACCTGTTATTTCATCATGCATCAATTTCTAAGTTTATAAAGAAGATTAATTAAAAGATATATAAATTTTTTAATTACCAGGTCGGAAACATATTGGAAGCTCCTGGTTTGCTTTCCATCTCCATAAACAGTCATTGGTTCCTTCCTCAATGCCTAACAAAGCCATCACATCAATTAACACATATGAATATACATTATACTATATATATATATATATGTGTGTGTGTGTGTGAAGAAATGTGAAAACCCCTTTAAATATCTGTTTAGATATATACTGGTTTTTTATATATATGGACTTGGGACAGTAACAATTATGCTTACCTGAGCAACAAAATTGCTAACCACACGTCCATCATCAAGGCACATTCGTGGTCCGTAAGTGTTAAAAATCCGAGCAATTCTAACCTGCAAAAGATATATCATGAAAAAGATGACATCTTTTTCATATATATGTAAAGCAACAAGATTGAAAAGATGTTAATATATATATATATATAACCTCAATGTTAAGGCCTCTATGGTAGTCCATGGTGAGGGTCTCGGCAACACGCTTTCCTTCATCGTAACAGCTTCTAACACCTGCCAATATATAATATGTAACTGACATAGAAAATTAAAAGAAAGTAAATTATGAAATGAACTTACCAATGGGGTTGACATTGCCCCAATAGGTTTCAACCTGAGGGTGTTCAAGAGGATCACCATACACCTCACTCGTACTCGTTAACAAGAATCGTGCGTTTATCCTCTTTGCCAGTCCTAACATGTTCAAGGTTCCCACCACGTTCGTCTTGTGATCGATCACCATAACCGTCAAGGCTTTTTTCAAATTAATTTAACCCCAAATTATATATATAATATCTTCTTAGCTTGTTATATTATCAAGTAATGTTGAATAAATTAAATTAAAGCCGGCCAATTTGATAAATCAATCAAAGATTGTATATATAATTAGAGAAAAAAAAGGATATGATGGTTTTGACGGGATTGTATTTATAATGAACGGGAGAAGCAGGGCAAGCAAGATGATAGATTTGATCGACTTCTAACAAGATGGGTTCAACGACGTCGTGTCGGATGAGCTCGAACCTAGGGTTCCTGAGATGGTGAAGTACGTTTTCTTTCCGACCTGTAAAAAAGTTATCCACTACGATCACATTATCGCCACGAGCCATCAGACGGTCCACCAGATGGCTTCCCACGAACCCGGATCCACCCGTTACTAACACCCTCATACTCTTCGCTTTCACCCCAAGAGGGATCCTCCCACCTGCATATATATATATATATATATCCCATGGATATAATTTTTTAATACAAGTAAAACCATTAATTACAAGTTTTGTATAACCTCGCCACATACCATAACTAAAACCCTAGAAATGATGTATATATATGTATGTACCAGCATGGACGTGATCGGAGTGGAGCTCGTAGGCTCTCCGGCGTGGTATGGAAATGGAAGTGGAAGTGGATTCGGCAATGTGAATGGAGTCAGAGATCTGTTGGGGGGGAATGACGACGACATTGGATATGAGAGCTGCAATGGCGATTCCGACGACGACAAACAGCAGGCGTTGTTCTTGAAACATGTAACGGATGGAGAATCTTTTAGGTGAGGATGAGATCTGGGGATCGGTTTGAATGGTTTCGGAAGCCATTAATTCTAAAAACCTATGTGACGATTAAGAGGTAGAATAGAATCTGGGATATGGGAGAAATTAGTTGCTGTTGAATGGGGAGAGACCCACAAAGAGAGAATGGAGGATGTTATTGCTTTATGTGAGACAAACTCAAACGAAAGGAAGTTCGAAATACCCGGTGCAGTGCATTTATACATATTTTTATATACCGTTCCTTATATATATATATATATACACACACACACATTCATTCACCTCGTTTTTTCTTTAAGTTATTTCATTCAACTTTGTTAGTGTTTGCTGGCTGGGTATCATAAATTTGCTGGCTGGGTATCATAATATATTTTGCATGAACCCTGGCTGGGTATCATAAATTTTTGGCATCTGCTGCCTTTACTTTCAAATGGTGCAACTTCACTTTTACGAAATGTTCTGTTGCTTTACCAAGAGTTGCAACAACATTCAGAAAATATATTTTTTATTTTGATTTTTTTTTTCAATTTGTAGGATTTGATAGGATTTAAAGAAAAAAATCTAAATTAAATTAAATTTCATTTGTTTTTCGATTTGAAGGAAAGTTTGGATTTTATATTTGGAGATTTCAATTATGAGTAATCCATAATAACATAAGCATGTGGCAAGTTTGCTCACTACTTATTGCATTAGACATCAATAATTATGAAAATTTATTTATTTTATTTTTTCACGTTTATATTTATAAACTTGATTTCAATCTCTTTAATATTTCCAAAACAAATTTTAAAACATAAAAAAAAATCAAGACTTAAAAATTAAATTTTACAAAGAAACGATCACGTTTGAACTTTATTGTCTAATAAAATAAGAAATATATTTGCATTACACAAAGCATATGAACAGAAAACATAATTATCCCAATTTTTTTTGAACGAAAGCTATATAGAGTGTTCATAATACCATGGTAAATTGGTGCTATCTTTCCTTAAGAAAAGTTGCCATTGCTTTCCTTCATTTTCACGAAGGTATTAAAAAATAAAAACCAACAGGTGAAAAATTAGATATTTGGTTTTAAAACATTTCATGTAAATTAAACAGATACACACCTTTAAGACCCTACCTTCATAGTAGGGGCCGCCAGTGTTTAAAAGATTCGTAATTTCCGAACCTCAAACACAAAATAAAGCTCATTTAACTCGTTTAAAATAAAGCTTATACATTTTGCTGAATGAGCAAAACATGTTCATATGTTGAATACATAAAATATGCTACCAACACCAAAATTCAAGCTCAAGCCTATAAAAGAGTTGATTGATCTCAAGTTCAACCACAAAAACGAACCTATGAAGATACTTTCATCTTAAATTTTAACGCAAAGCTCAAAATTATTAAACAAGCATCGAACCATAGCTCCAACATTGAAAAAAAGATTCCCAAACGGTTCTACTCGTTTGAGTTGTTGGTTCAACGAAACACACATTTCTCATACATTAACATTAGGTATGAGTGAATAATAACATAAGGGAAGGGAAGGGAAGGGAAGAAAAAAAGGTTGTTTTCTCTTATTCCAGTATGTCTACCCAGAGCAGAGCTGATTTGTATTGATGGGTAAAATTACCTTTGTAATCAAATATCAAATATGGAAATGAAGATATGCCAACTAACTCAGATTGGATGAAAGAAAAATCCCTTAATTTTCGATTTGTTTGTCCAAATCAATGTCTCCCATACCTGTATCTTCTTCCTCTTCACTGTCATCATCTCCTTCCACTTCTTCATTGGCTTGACTTAGCTTCGCCATACGTTCCGCAAGTAATATATCCTCACGTTCACTCACCTGTGCATATATGCAAAACCCGTTACTAGATTCACATAATCATTACTCTTAGAACAAGTTAGAAGACAACATATTGAAAATAAATTGTCTAATAGGAATTCTTGGGAGATGTAAGACTAGGGTAGCATACTATGTGTAGGGAGTAGTACAAGTATACGTGATTGGGAAGAAGAGTATCTAAATGGTATAAGATGAGTTGGGGCCGGGGGTGGTTAGGATATTAGAGTCTTGAGTTAAGAGGGAGGGTCATTTGGTTTGTGTATTCAGTAAGCTTCTTTATGCAGAAAGCCAAGTTTGTTCCAAACCTGCCCCTCCCAATTAATAACACGCTCCTTCCATGCATTAAAAATCCCTCCCAAACAAAAGTTCCCCAATCTATAAAGACAGATCAATCAACCCACACAGGTTTATCCATACAGGACTTGATGGAAAACCAAGCAAATACATGTTTTCTAGTATTGGTTCTGCTTTTAACTTTCTTCAATTATTACTCAATTACATTAGCTCCCAATGACCTCAGCATCTCAGGAACTCGTAACTCTTATTGTAATTAAAGGTGGCCATATAAAACTTAGTTGAAGTTTGAGGTATATGGGGAATTTAAATGAAAAGCCAATATTGCAAGCAAAATGACACTTACTGCTCTGGGAGCTTCCTTCACTGTAAGTTTTCCCTTGTGATGCTCTATTTCTTGGGTACAAGCAGCAATTGCTTTAGTAAGAACCGAAATTCCTTGTTCCTGCCATGTACAACCAAACCATATAAACAAAGGAAAGAAAATTATATATATAATAAACCAAAATCTGGCATCTAATGACTTGCAAAGATTAATGCCACCTATGCACTGTATAAGAAAACGCATCTGGACTAGCTCAATGTACGTGAATTATTTTCTATTAAATGGAACAGTTAAGGGGGCTCAGCACCAGCCAGCCCCCTACTGCCACTGCTCTTGGGAACGGCGATAACTAAAGTTTTCAGCTCATCCTTGCTAAGTTACACTTACACATCATGGCTGATGAAGTCAAAGAGGCACCACAAACTGTGAGCTGCAATAGTCTACTGGCTAAGTGCACACTGCCTTCTGCCTGAACCTATTAATTCCTGTTTCCCTGAGACATCTTTATGAAGTATTGGACAAAGATAATACAAAGAAACTATCGGATATGTCCCCCGCTCCAATACCAGATCCCCTGCCATAACTCAAAACACCCCATGCTATAAGATATCCTCCTGTTTTACATATTTAATTAAAATGGGACTTTCACACCTTGAGGGAGATCGATCATACACTAGTAAGCATATACGAGCAAGTGGGATAAATCTGAATAGTCCAAAAGCTATCCAAAAGCATAGATCAGAACATGTCTAACGTTGCCTCACAAACAGAGGATTAAACTTGACACAAAACACCCTACAGGCTTGTTTACCATCATGAAAGGAATGACCGCCCCATTAAACAATGAGATCATGCCTAAGACTGCAGTTATAATAGCTGTGCTAAACTGGAATCACAGTCAGGGTACTCGACATGATAGTCTCAAAATCAAAACTAAAGTCACACATCAAATAAAAAATATCAATTTTCACACAGCTATGTGAAACCAAATCGCACCGCAGATAGCATTTCAACGATCTTGAGCCTTGATATTGAAATTTTGTAGTGGTCGATGACCTTGAACCGAGATATCACCGATATCCCACTGCGATGGATAGCCCAATTAAGACAGACTACTAGAACTTAAATGGGTTGCCACTAGATCCCACAATGACTTGGCGATCGAATATGGCATCACAATATGATAGATATTTGATCCCATCGACACGTCAAGTGCACATAAGATAAGATGTCACTTCCAAGTTCCAATTGTATGTCAATTATGTGTGATCAACACCAAAGGGGTCCCTTCGTCAAGTGATTCTCTTCTTTAAGTGGTCATGCACAATGATTAGCCAATTAATCCAGTTCTCGTCATTTAACCAGTTTGGTATCTTTACTACTTTCAAACCGCACATCCAATCTGGCATCACTAGATGCTTTGTGCCTTCCTTTGATTTACCCTCACATGAAACGAGAGGTCAACAAATAAAGTCAAACGCCCAGTAAAATCTAATCCAACCAATACCAACTTTACAAACATCGAACGCCTAAGGTAAAGCAAAAGAAAAAACCAACTAATCAATATGACACTAACCTATACCAGCCAATCAATAGGAGACTCGTAAGACTGCCCTCATGATCACTCACAAAGAAGCTCCAATTCCACTCACCAAAACAACCGACTCAAGCAACAAGGCGACAAATGAAACGCATCATCTCATTCTCATCCACAAATTGAATGGATGCCTCCATCAAACTAATCAAACCCTAAAACAAGGAGACCAATTCCTGTCAAACTCACCAGTTCGGTCAAGAAATACCTGTCTTTAGGGCAGAAGTTATATCTTTGTCCAACTACCAAACAAAAACAGGGCCATGGCCATCTAACTGGTGGAGGTTAATTTTTTTGTGTTTAGGATCTTCAAAACTTCTGCTGATACCACACAATATGAACCAATGAAACAAAGCAATAAACCCTAAATATTATAGAAATATAAATTCATATACGCATGTAACAAAAACACATTGAGAAATCTCTCTACATAAAACATATAATAGCCATATGTTGTAAAACAAAAATAGAAAAATATAAATGCAGACAAATAAAAGATGCACACTTTTCAAGGCTAACATTTAAAGTTTAACAGGTAATCCTTCCATCATTCATTCTACAATCCAGGTATTGTAATAAGCTGTTAGGGGTCAATCCAGAATTAAGAAGCTTTGAATTATCAGAGTTTTAACTTCAGTAGTTCTGGGCGTGAACAAAAAAGTTACACAAAACCTACCAAGAAACATGTAAGGTACAGGACATCCCAATTGGATAAGGATTAAATGGGATGATAGTTTATATAGCTTAGCATGTATTGAGAACTGAAAAGAAGACCACAAGCAACTAGAACCTCTCAGCTTTCTTCATCGTCTTCAGAAACTACCCCTTGATGCTTCTTTTCCCAACATCACTTCCACCTCTAACCCTTAGTTTTCACTAAACCATCAACCACAGTGCATATCAGAACTACCCCAATACCAACAAACCATGTGCACTGCTAGTAGTCCTACCCAATAATAATGAATGCTCGTGTGCTCGGTCTGCAGTTCGCATTTTCACCAAAGTCCAAACCGCCACAATGGTTAGGTCCCAATAATATCCCAAAACCAACTTAACCAAATCATGTGCAGCACTAGTGGTTCTAATCAGTAATACGCACTCAAAAGCCCAAGTAGTCACGGAATCTATTAAATTCTGATACCAGAAAATAGTTTAATAAATCTAATTACATTTTATCATTACATAAAAGACAAATTATGTTGACAATACACTACCTATATGCCTATTTTCATCATTTTTACTGTTATTGTTTCAGTCCACAAGTTTCACCTACTTTATCATTATTGAAGGAATTCCTCGCATTTAATAAATAGTTGAAACAGTTTGTTAAACTAACAATGGAAAGGATAATAAACCATGTTAGAAATGGACATACCAATTAACTTGAGAAAATCACACCCTTCAACCACCCAACCCCCAAGCAGGGGGATGTATAAATACAAAGTCATAAAAACCAACCAGAATATTTCATTTACCTTATCAAGAGTTTGAGTGATAAGAACATAAGATGGAGGAGCAACCAACTTAATTTTAACAGGGCAGTCCTGATTCCCAGCAGCTTCAGCCTTCCGCATGGCATCCTAAGGAATAGGAAATGACAAAAAGTTCAGCGACTATTTCACTTGCAACTGCCTTTCAAAATCAAAATTTGTTGAAGGCAAATCTTTAAATGAATGGGTAAGAGGAGTAGAATAGGAACCTTAATATGAAGAACTCCATCAAACTCAAAGCATTTCATTTCAATATCTGCCCTGATCTTCAAAGGCTGTGGAGTCATCCTCCTTCTAATGTTCTTTACTAATACATCTTTGACATCCTCTGACAAAGCAGGGACCACTTTTACCACCTACATTACAAGTACTTCTGATATGATGGTCATTGAAGCATACTAGCAGAAGGCAGGCTAAATGATATAAAGCATGCATAAGTTACCTCTTTTCCATCAGAGTCAGTTTCTTTAACTTCACGAGTGAGTGAATTGAGAATGGTGTCAGGATCGCTAACAATTAATTTGAATGCCTACAAGAAAATAGCAGAAGAATGAGATATGTATCTTTCCACTGTGCGACAATGAGTGTTGAAGTATCCTCCATCTATTTCACAACCCTCACCTCAAAGGCATGCCCATACTTCCGGTACAAAGGCCAACCAACATGAATATACAGATCCTGTCATTACACAAATTACAAAACAACACAAGGTTAACATTAAAAAAGCAAAAAAGCATATATGTAAACCTAGTGCCATCAAAACCCATGAACGAAATCTGTCTTTTTCTTAATTATGATAATAGCAAATGCTATTGTGTGGTAACATCACATGCATGGATAGCATTGGTTCTTATATCATCTACAATTCTACATCATTGTGCATCAAGAACCCATATCATATATGGTGCATCTCAAAAGGTACACAAAGTTACAAACAGCATACCCGGGGGAGGGGGTAGCAAACAAAAGAACAATTCCCTACGAGGTCTATCGTCTTTGTTACTACATTCTTTTTTTCAACCTTAAAGCTGATTTAACTTGTGTATCATATATTCATATCATCGCCACTATATTTGTAATCAAGTGATATTGTAAGCTATACAATCACCAATAGTAAAGCTGTGACAATAGCCCAAGAAGCTATTAAGTACTGACATGCAATGCACAATCAGAGTGGATAGCATTTTCAATAATGATTGTGACAATGATGAATATGATTACATTCTAATGTGTGCCAACACTATATGTTGTGTGGCTTGGTGTATCAAAGCAGTTGAGTGGGAAAAAATATATGCAGAAGTCATCATGGTGTAAGCTCCAAAAGTATCATATGACACTCTAAGAGAAGACCTCACATAGTACAGAACAGATTAGGGTTGAGGCCCCTACGAATGATACATTCATATGCCTAGTATAGATTTTCATTTGTTAAAGAAATTAATTCAAGAAACAAGGGACTATCACCAATTTAAATTTCTCAACTACGAGCTTGCAAATGCAATTTTAGAAACACAGAACTGAAAAAATAACCATGCCGCTTATAACCCCAAGCTAGTGTAGTTGTAAAATTGGTGATAGATTCCTATAACAACATGTTAGCAATAAATGCACCTCATTCCATAGCCCCGAACTATAGAAAAACAAGTGTTCCCTCTTACAACATGACCAAGATTCTTGAGTAAAAACTGCATGATGTTCAACGAATTCAGATATCTATCGTATATCTAATTCTACGTACAAGTTAGTTTGTTAATTGATTGAAGCAATATCATAAACCAACTGTATATCCTGATAGTCAAACATGATTGAAAAATGAACTCTTTATTTTTCAAAACCCTAAAGGAAAAGAAAGAACCTAAGCTTAAGATATAATGAACCAAAGTGTTGAGTGCAGCAGGACTGAAGAACCCCGCTCCTTCATATGTTATTCTTGGAGGAGAGATAACTCTATCTGTTAACATCTAAACTCTAAAGAATAGAAAAATGCAAATACAAATTATTATTTACGATAATTTATATTCAAAGAACAAGAATAAAGAAACGGTTGTGGTTTTCCTCACCTCGGGATAGTTGGATAGTTGGATAGTTGGATACTGAAAGCAGCTGACAGTGCAAAGAAAAGCTTGAAAATATAATGGAGCAGAAAGCAAGTTATTTAAACCCTTATAACTCCTAGAGTTATGGGTTTATTTTTTAGCTTGATCTCAATATGATTGATTGCACTGTATATTATGCCCAATGCTTTTCTTGAATGTCATCCATTACTAAAATAAGAAATATTTAATATAATAACCCTTTGATAAATTTCCTATAAGTGTTGTTTTATTAAGTTTATAAAGGCTACATAAACTACATTCTATTAAGCACTGCTGCACATTCATATATTATGCACGACGTGATCTTGAACTTCTTCCATCTCTAGAATAAAAAAATCTAGTATAATACCCCTTTGGTTAACATCCTATAAGTGTTCTTTTATTAAACTTCCAAGTCCTACTTAGACTAGATTTTCATGAAGTGAAAAGAATCCCAAAAGGTTAACAAATTAATTGAACAACTCTACCACCTATTTGACATCTTGTGGATTGCTTGCAATGCTGCATTGCTGCTGAATTCAGGTCGACAACAAACAACCAAATTTCTGATGCACAAACTTGGTCGCCTCCATTACCAATGCTCAACCTCGGAATGCAAAAAAAGGGCATAATAACGCATTAACCCTTGGGGTAACTCAACTGGTAAACCTTGGGTTAGCTCACATAGGTCCGGATTCAAGTCCCTTCAGGTCCACCTGATGGCTTCCAGCTTACTATAAATATAACACTCATTGGACATATATGTTCATTTACGCTCCAAAGCTAGAATCCCTGTAGGGCCCCTAACTTTTTGTGTCAACTAGAGAACACCATGAAAGGGGCAACTAGTGCACTTACAAGTATCCATCTACCATGGTTAGGGCTTATGTCCTTATATGATGTGATTAAATGCACTGTTAAAGCAAAATGCAAAAATATATATATCCATCCAAATCCAACAACATAAAGTAACCCGTAGTTACCTCAAGATCAAGCTCCATAGTTTCGGCAACATGGCGCATAATAGAGTGAACAAGCTTACTCTTATTATACCTATCTTCACAAATCTGAATGTCCTCTTCAGAAACTCTCCTTTTGCTAAGATTAACATAGCCCTTATCTTCGTCTACGTGAAGCACCATAACAGGTTCAATGCGGCCCACTTTAATCAAACTATTGATACTACGAATTCGACGTCGCGACAACTCGGACAAAAGAATCATGCCCTCAATGTTGTTGTACTCGAGAAGCGAAACGTAGGCACACATCTCGCCAATGCTTTTGACTTGAATCATGACGGCCATGTCAACTTCAGGAAAACGGACTTCGTACATGCGACACTCAAGATTGGGGGAATTGGAAGCCATGATTGTGAAAGGATTTTGGTTGGGAGTTGCTAGGGTTTTGAGTGAGATTGGCCCGGAATCCTGTGAATCTGATGAGAAATTGCACAGACCAGAAAGAATTTCAGAGCTGGCTGTGCCTAGGGTTTTATCAAGGGTTTGGAAACGCAATGTTGATACCACGACAGGAATATGCATGGTCACCACCACCCTAGGCCCAACCGCTTTCAAAATCTTTTCTTTTTTTTCTTAAATTTTTAAGCCTATTTCATCGTGGGTTGGATTCAGGTAAAATGCAAAGTTATGGTGAGAATTAGAATGAGACACACCAAACATAAGATGCACCAGATTAATTTACTTTTCATATGAAGCACAATTCAATTCATTGGTGGGTATGAGATTAAAAGTTAACTTCACTTCTCACTCGATCCTATGCCATTTGATGGTTCCTTCCGGCTAGCCCTTAACTATTAAGCGAGTAAAAAAAATGGTCCAATATTGATGTCTTTAGATGCGGTTTCCGAGTTGAAATTACAAGTAATCAACTTTTGCCGAACAAGTGATCCTTGTTGAATTGGAACAATTGTCATAATTCAACATCCAATAAAAGATTCATTTGGATCAATTTCACTCTAAAATAAAAGCTGAAAGCATATATGTTGGGATTTATAAGGAGGGTTTTCGTTCACATGATGAAATTTGGTGGAATTAGAGTTTGTTAAAGGAATTGGAATGGAATGTGATCACACATTAGGTTGGTAGGAATTGGAATATTATATATATATATATGTGTGTGTGTGTGTGTTTGGGTGGCGGTTGTGATGACGACAAATTGACAATGATGGTGTGGAGGTGTCGAGAGTTGGGGTGGTGGGTGGGTTTTGTGACGACAATAATAGTAGGTTGGGCTTAGTGACGACAGTAACAACAGGGTGGGCCAGTGGGGTGTGGCTAAAGTAGTGGCACACGATAGTGAGTATGGGTAGGAATGGCAACGAGGCGGGTTTGGTCCGGTTATTGGTATCCCCGTGCCCGAAATCGATAAGGAAAATCGTCCCGATTCCGTCGGGTCCTCGCGTTTTCCCCAATCCCGATTGGGGAATCCATTAAGCAAAAAATCACTGTTACCCGTTGTTTTACCATAAATCAAAACCAAATGCAAAACTAAACAGAAAAGACGCAATATTTTCAAACAAATTTTGAAGCAACAACAGTTTGAGAATAAATTATGACAAAATTAATACTTAACCAATTTTATGTTTTTGAATATTATTTATATTATATATATATCACTATCCGCCCGGGCTGATGAATTCTCATTGAGATGTCGCCGAACCCGGCCCAAGTTGTTCGGTTTTCGGTTTTTACTATCGGTTTTAGGGTTTTTTTTGCCACCCCTGAGTATGGGATGGATGGTGGGGTGGAATAAGAATATTAATTGACAGTGGTGACGTAGATGTTGGTGGCCGAAACAATGGGTCGTATGAGAACATGGGTATAATAGCCACAAAATTCAGTAACTTAAAAAAGTAGTAGCATCAAAAAATCATCCGTTTCTTGTTTTTAAGCTATAATTTACCAATAAACTTTATGACAAATAAGAAAAATAGTAAATGTAGTACTTGAATTTTGTGTTTTTTTAATTGTGATATACTAATAAATTTTCTTATATAGGTCTCTTAATTCTAACTACCATATAGAACCACAGAGAAAAACACAACTCATGGTGTTCCACCACTGGCAATGGGAGAGTGGGGTGTTTTCTTAAAGCAAATTATAAAGTGTATTACATCATGGAATAAAATTCAATAAATTTACTTGTCAAATTCCTCAATTATGGTTTGATAAAATTTAATTAATTCAATTCATAAACCAATCTGATCAAATAATTTCCATACCATTAAATTATTTCAAATTTAGTAAACCAAACATCCTCTAATCTAAGATAAATTATTTATAAAATTTTAAGTTTCAAGTAATTATTAGCGCTTGGCCCAAATCCAGCGGCACATGGTCTTAAGGCCCAAATACAAAGATAGGCCCATTAGAATTCAGTGGTCAATTGCCACCATCCTTCTCAAATCTAAACATTGGTTCGTTCAGTTCAATTCAGGGTTATAGTTGAGTTCAGAAGGAGATCGTGAGGTCAAAATCAGAATCAATGGCGTCCGGATGGGGGATAACAGGGAACAAAGGGAGGTGCTATGATTTCTGGATGGATTTCAGTGAGTGTATGTCTCGTTGCAGAGAACCCAAAGACTGCTCTCTTCTCCGTGAAGACTATCTCGAGTGTCTTCACCACTCCAAAGAGGTACAATCGAATCGAATCGGAACCCCTCCTCTCTATGTTTCTATATTTTGAAAATGTATTTGCGTATTGGATTGAATGATATTGAGATCGGCATATCATCGACGCTGATGCAGGTGTAATGTTTCACCATCCTAAACCCTAATTGATGATTTGCACTTTCCGTTGCGAATAATCTGCAATTGGTTTGGGTTTATTGGTGGGTAGTACCACTTTACTAAATGTGTGTACCAGTCGATCACTCTAATTTATTACCAGAACCTATTTCGATATTTGAAATCAAATATGTTACATCTGAAATTAAAATTTGGTATAATTGTCAGGAATGAATCCATCATTATTCTATTTGTTGTAGTTACAAGGTTTTTTTTGAAGCTGGGTAGTACCAAATTTGGCTTTGAAAGTTAAAATGTATCCCTGCTTTATTCTGGGAAAGGAGGGTTTTTTTTGTAGGTTGATGGGTTTGGATGATTACTTGAGTTATCAAATCCTCTTTTGGATATAGGGCACTGAAACCCGTTTTCCAATCCCAACTATTTTCGGACTCCAGTTTTGGGTAAAGGGTCAAGAAGACACATGGCCAATCTTTGAGCTCGGTTGCATCATTTTTTTTGTTTATGGGGCTTTAAATTTTTTGCTGAATTTGATGGCTTATTGACTAGGCATAAACTCTAAATATTGCAATAGCTGGAGAAAAGACAGACTAATTATACATGATATGATGAATATTAGGATGATATTCAATGTTATTCGTCCTCTAGGGGATAGATGAGAGTTCTAAAGTTCAATTATCTATTGCTATGTTGATGTAGGTGCCTTCAATTATTGATGCTCCCTCCTCTTTTTAGGAAAATCGTAGTTTGTTTTGAAATGGTTTGGGTTTCGAACCATATGGCTCTTGTCTAGATCATGGGTTTGATTTTAGTATAAAATTTCATAGAAAAACCAAAGTTCATCAAATATCCAATAGATTAATAATGCTAGTATCTACCCTTGATGCATTACTGTCAATATATATAAGAAAAGGCAAAGAGCATTTGATACTATTCATATGTTAAAGTGTAAATTACATGTCAAAACTTAAAGCATCTCAACAATTCTAGGAAGCTCCTCAAGTTATATGACGGATATGGAATTAACTTAGTTGGACCAGGCTTCACATGATCTCTTGGGATAGAATCTCTTAAAGACAGAAATAATGGAATAAAAAATTAGGCATGTAATTAATTTTTGATATGTACATAGTTCAAATTTGACCATCCTGCACATATTATAAGTCATATAGGGTATTTATATTTAATTTTGGAGTTGTATTTCTTGCTTCTAGGCCTAGTAACTAGTCTATATATTGTTTCTTTTTTCTCTACAGGTGTAATAACTTGGTTTCGTGTTTTTTACATGTTATGAGAGAAAAAAAGTAGAAGGAACCATAGCCGTATATTGCTTATTCTTTATCATCACGTGACTCTCCTTGGCTCTTTATTGTCTTGTTGGTGATCTGTAGCGTGGACTGTGGACATGCATCTGTTTCACATGAGACTGAGTCTCTCACCTCCACATCTGTTGTTGGTCCTTGCTCATCGTGCGGTTTTATCATAACTGTCAACCTACATGTAAGCTTTAAAGCATCAGAAAGTTTAGGTGTGAGATATGAAGCTACACTGTATCAGTGTCTCTAGTGTTTTTATGGGTAAAGTCAGTGTCTTTAGTGTTCTCTGCAGGTTTAGATGTTAATCTTGCCTGAGTTTGAATTAAGTTTTTCTAAGAATTCAAGGTTTGATAAATTATAGATGTTTACTACAATCAACTGATCAAGTGGAGGGCTTTGCCTTGGGTTGTAAGTCTATGTTTCTTATCCAACAGGACTTTCTTGTTCACCTCCATTGGTTGTTCTTCTGTGGGGTAGGGTGTAGGTGCATTGATTTTTGGCCAAAGGTGATCCTTTGAGTCTTTATTGGTTATATGTCTTATTCTCCTCCTCTTGGACCTTCAACATTTTAGATTGGTTAAGGTTTTGAAAGATGTGCTAGGTGTTTTCTCTTAGAACCATGAGGTGTACATCTCAATAATAAAATAAAAGCAATTCGTAGAATTCATAACAATACATACTTTCATATCAGACTAATCAAGTCATAAAAGTGTTGAAATTACTAGCTATAAGTCTTAAAACATAAACCAAATTCATTTAATCTATATGTTTGGATGTGTTTATTAAGTCTAATCATGGTTAATGAAGGTGGTGTATGTTTTTGCTTTTAAAGAGCTGAATGCTCTGGTCAGATGTGTGCGTTGTTTGTTTTTATAAATTAGTTTTAACTACCTGCTGATCTATTGTAATCTTGTTTGTAAGTTGTACCCTCTCCATTCCACAAGAATTACCCAAACTAGTAAAAGTACTTGTCATTACTATGGGCCCAAAATACCCTGTCAGTGAAAACTATAATGTGGTTGATATGTCCTTATGATTGGGTTCCTTTTCTCCTGCTTTCCTTCTATGAGATATCTGCATGTCTAACAAACTTTATTGCAATGTTTATGGACTTGTCCAAATGGTTAAGAATTTCTACCGAGTTTGAATCCCACACTTTGTTTCAATGGAAAGGCGAGACCTCATTATAAAAAGGGAACACTAGTATTCGGATTTCTGATTTAGTCTGTAAAGAATGTTAGGGAGTGAGTGAGGTGCACATCAGAATGTCAACTTGCTAGCATTATCTTGAATCTCTACTTGTTAAGTTACAACTTTAAATATCTTTATGGTCAATTGGTCATTCAGTTTGTGAACATATAGTAATGTCTGTCTGTGAGTTGAAATTTGGAATTTAAACTGGCAGTTCCAACGAAGAAATCGGATATACAAAGAGGAGCAGCGTCAGATAAGAGCTGCTGCACACAAGGCCAAAGGTGGAGTCGGAGATGGAGATGGAGTTCCTCATCACTAGCGAGCGTACAATTTTCTATTTTCTGCTTTATAATAATGACTCAAGTGTGCAATCTATTTCTTTCCCATGGGAATTTCGTGCACCTCTTTGTTGTTTTGAGTACATGTTTGTTATCAGCAACATGCTCATGATATCGTTGAATTGAACCTTTTAAGCACATTATTGTCTCATAATGTTAATCGCACTTTTTGTTTGCTTGTCCCTGACCCTGTGGGTGTATTTTGTTTTCATCAAGTATTACTTTGCTGTTTAATTATGGGTAACCAAGAGAATGGATATGTCAATTGGTTATATAGTTTGAATATGGAAAATACAACATTACATATATATCATATATGTACACATACCACTCATGTGGGTTGGGTTCCGGTAAGAAAGGAAGTTATGGTGAAATCCACCATGGATCAATTCTAATTGAATGTCAACACTAATGAGATGAACCAGATCAATTCTCTTTCTAAAGGACAATTTTTTGAACTACAATCCCTACAATTTCTTATGTGTTTCAGTCAATATATGTTTTTTTTTTAAATTACGTGAACGAAATAAATAAGACTGCATTTCATTTTTTAGTTTATTTTATTTTTCATATGGATATGTCTGCATTTTTTCCAAACCAACCAGTAACATTAATATCAATCATATTAATTAATTTGGTATCAACATTTTCAGTTGGTATATAATAACAAGCGTGCAAAACTACTTTATACACTGTACAAGAAAATAATTACTATGATACAAAGAATTATGTATTTATATATGTCTTTAATTATTTACTATTTACACGGTGTCTCGTATTACTTAAAGTTTGAGCTTTTCATTTAAAAGTTTGCTACAACAATTGTAATTTAAATTCAACATAAGGTAAAATATGTTTTTACCTTCTAAATGAAATTAAAAACATCTCCAGCCTTAACATTATATATAATGGGTCTATCAATATAAAAAGAAAAATAACTCAATTCAATCACGTTCTAAAAAATATCAAATTTAAGGTTTGAAGATAATTTTCTATGAAAAATGATGGACCTAAAGCTTTTGACATTTGAGAACACCAGACATTATTGTTTATATATTAATTAAACATGTTAATTAGGTGGACGACTGCATGCGTAATCATGAGATTAATTTCTAAATGTTAATTAGTTTCCATGCTTAATTGCTCTCTGCATATAGGTTATTATTCTAAACTGATTGCTCTCTGCATATAGTTTCCAACGACATAAATTATGCCATCTTTTATCTCTTATTAGGCATGATATCTGGAATCGAAACTCCTTCTGCTTCTAGTGTTCCAACACACTCCAACTTTTTTTGAGTTGTGTATACGTATAGGGGAAGACAACGAGTTTTATGGTGTGGAAACGACCCCGACTTCTGTTGGAATAATCTTTTTTTATACTAAATTCGTTTGATTTGGCTGTGTATTCCCATGCCTCCATCCTCCAATATCTTCATCATTGTTATGGTTGGTAAGAGAACTACATAATGTTTGTGTTGTTATTTACTGCCTAATTATAGACAAGTAAATTTTCTCCGTCTCATAACTAACAATAATAATAAATAAAAGACTTTTACTTTTAAATGTTACACTTATTTTAAAACAAAGTTATAATATATATATATATATAGTGTATACACTTGGTAAAAGAAGTAACTCTTTGCTATTATGATATGGGATTCTTTTTTGTTGTTAGGGAAGGTATAATCTTTGTTGTTGTGGCGCGGTAGTACTGGTGGTAGCGCATGACAATCAACATTTTTGTGACCAATCTTAGAGTCTTAGTTAGTGGGAGTAGTTGTCCACAACTTAATGAATTTAATGGTATTCATTGCTTATTTATTTAATCAGTTATGAATAGCTTTTTGTAATTGCATGATGATATAGAAAAGGACGTTTTCAGTAAGGCTTTAGAGGGAGCTTTATATAGAAAGCCACGTTTTTCTTAAACATGTCCCTCCTAGGTAAAAGACGTACACTACTTTCATCTATGAAAAAAACCTCTCAAATAAAAACTTTCCCAATCTATACAGAGAGCTTAATCCACATAGACAACTTTATTCATACACGATTTAATGAAAAACCAATCAAGCAACCCCTATTTAATTGGTAAACAACCTTCGATTGATATGGATAGTTGGCTCATCATAATTCACATGGTAATTTGATTTATATAGAGTGAAAAATGATATTGTACAAATGACCTACCGTGCCATTGGAACAAACAAAACGAAGCCTATCCAAGAAAGACATGACTTGATCAGAATTATGGGCATTGATGGGTGGCGACATTTATATTTCCTAACCATGAGTGTTCAGACAATTTATGCACACCTCAATTAATTTGATTGAATCGAAAAATAGCAATCTTCGGGAAGAAAAAAATTAGCCACTCTTAGGAGTCTTAAGGGTTGTGACGTGTGAATCCATGTTAGGGACCAATTCTGATGAAAGTGATTAAAAGGTGTGATCAAATGGTTCAACAATGAAGGTGTGAAACGATGATAGAAAAAACAACAAAATCTACAAAGCGGGTCCACGATGACAATGACAAATCATTACTAGATGTGGCCCTCCAGATCGTCGACATGAAGCCAACAACTAGAATTGAAGTTTTAGAATTGATGTTTCCAGGTACAAGGGAGGCTCTCAATTGGGATGTTTCGATCATAATCTTGACATCTGGTACAATATAATTCTATAATCGACGTTAATTTTTTTCATTTTTAAAATTCATGTTGCTATTTCATGACTTTAAATAGTTCATATTTGAAGCTTGATAGTTTATCTTATAATTTTGAAGCTTCTTTTGTATTTAATAAATTAAATGTCATGGATATTTATTTTACTAGTGATATATACACACACGTAGATAAATCTACTTGCCACGTTAACAGCTTTCCACTGGTCCTTTTTATTGGGTTCCCTATAAATCTACTCATCACACTGGTCTGGTCCATGCAAATTATAACATATATCAAGAATCGTCGACATCATATATTTACCATATATGCAACTTCTTCATCTATGTGAGGACTTCATAAATCTAAAATTGACTTGTCCATCTTAAGCCCTATTACATATGTTTTATTAATTGAAGGCAACCGTTGTCCGTTTACTTGCTAAAAAGGCACCCTAGACCTTAAATTGTTTTTTAAAGTTTGTTTTTAGACCCTGAAAGAGAAGTTCTGAAAACCAGTTCTTAAAAATAGAAAGAAAAAATATTAGTTTTATTTTAACATAATTTAACTCTTACAAAATATAAATTGTCGTCTAACAATTTGCAGTTATATTCAATAATGAGTAAATTTATAAATTAATATATGAAAAAAGACGTTGTAATTTAGACAACTTTATGTGTAAAATATTTTATATCTATAAATACTTGTATCTAAAAAATAAACAAACTTTTATTGGGTTGCAAAAAATGCAAACATTTTAACATGAAAAGATTCTCATCTATATTTATCAAGTCGCTCCTTTGACAACCACTAGATTGATTATCGACTTACTTTTATTAAAGTTATTTATTTATCTAATTATCAATTCTTTTTATTATATCAAATAATTTGCTGTGAATTGGAGGTGTAGAAAACAAATTTGCAATGAGAGTGACACCCCAATTCTTTCTTGCAATATAAGTGGCCCAACCAACGCATTTATTTTAAAGTATCATTTGCATATGTAATTATGTAAAAACTGAATCATACATGTTATTTTATTAATCTATTGAGTGGTTAGATCAAATACATGGTTCAAAGGTAAAACATAACAACAAATCGATTAAAATCGGATAAAAAGCCTATTCGTCGGAGTCTCCATTGAAGATGGAGAACTTGTTGTAGAGGAGAAAGAGAACAAGGAGGAGTAGGAGTGCCATACCTACAGGGGTACCACTAGCTTCGTGGATGGAGGCACGTTCAGTGGTGGAGAATAAAGAAGATGATCCCGATTTAGATGAGAGATATTGAATGATTAAAATAAGAACAATTGGTAAGAGAAAGAAGCCTAATGAGCTGAAAAGCTTCGCCATGATCTCCGACAAGATTTCTCCTCCACCTGCTAGGAATATCAGAATCACCACCACCATGGTGCCCGTTGCCGCTAGTACTATTGCTCCTCCCCTTTCTTGTATCATTGTTGTTTCTTGTATGGTAGAGGGTTAATTGGGAGTGTTTTGTTCTCTTGGCATTCTCTTTATATGGGAACGGGGATGTCTATGATAAATACAAGGGGTGAATGAGTGGGGTTGTGATTGAAAGGGATGTATTTTGTGAGATAAAATATCTATTGTCACATATGATTATGAGAAGGGAAATTAAAAGAATTCATGTATTTTAATAAATATAAGATATTTTCTATCTAATTCTTTTGGAGGATATCTATATTATCTTATAGAACATTTAGGTAAAATCTTTAAAGTTTACAAATATAACATTCATGTAACATTAAATGCTCTTATTTTTTGTTGAGTAATAGTTCGAGTAAGTCTTGAATGCTAAGTTTCATTGTAAACATTGTCAACAACGTAAAATAGGTTTTCCTTCGAATACCTTACTTAGACTTAGTCTTTTTTTAGGGTGGTTCTAAATATTAGTCTATGTGATGATAATAAAATTTTATTTAATTAATTTTCAAGGAAAAATCAAAATATATTAGCTAGCTATTTATGTTCAAGCATAATTTTTTAATGAATAACTGAATTGATTTTACACTATGGTTTTACGATTAAATTTTACATTTGTTGATCATTGACATTATATTGTTTATCAACACATTCTCAAAAGTTAAAACTAATATAATCATTGTCCAACTTTGCACATCTTAGTGCATATTTTGCCATAAAATTGCTAGACTCATGGTCCAGTTTTTAGGTATTTCTTTTGTTATTTCAAACCCGACTATGAGGACAAACAAAAGAAATAACTCATTGTGTTATACAACCGACAACTGGTTCAGTTATAACTCAAACCGGACCATGAGAAGTGGTTGTATAGCAAAAAAAAATAACTGAAACAGACCTCAACTTTGACTTACAACACAGAAGAAATAACCCAACACTTTGAAGATAAAAACTGAAAATAAATCTCAGTTATGCAACAATCCAAAAATGAGTCCAAACATTAAAGCAACAAAACATCCACCATATTTAATCTCTAATAATAATAATAATAGAACAAACGTAAAAGCAACAACTGCATGAATCGAACGCTTAATTTGTTTCTCAACACTTGACCTCCTTCAACCCCACACCAATGTACAAAAATGTTGGGTCAGCAGATCCATCTTTGTAGTAAGCAAACACTGTTGTACTGTCATCATGCATGCTCTCCCCAACAAAACTGCATAACCCATGGTTCCACATAATTACTACATCAACATTACCATTCAAAGGGTTCTAACTGAAAAGTGTAAGTGACCATATAGATGTTATATAATTAAAAATAAATAAACCTTTCCTCCCCCCTTCAAACTAAAAGTCTAACCAAAATAGAGATGACCAAAGCCCTTAATTTAAGTCAAGAATCTTGTGGATGGTAGAGAAATAAAAACAATGTCGTTCTTTGCGTAACCACTTCCAATCATTGCTCTGCACTCTCAACTTCACAAAGAATAGTTTCTATGTTTCTGTTTCTCAAGTAATATGATAATTAGAACTAATCCTGATTTTCCAATTCAAAGGTTAACACATGTTATTCATTATGTGATGGCTCAGAATATAAGAACAGGTGACTAAAAATTTGAATCACCAAGATCTAGCCTTTTCATCTAACATGATTGACCCACAGAATGTTAACCAAAAAAGCCTTCATAATTCATACATATGCAAAGGAATGGAATGGATGAACAAGGGACTTACAACTGGAGGTCACTGAGCTTTGAGAGGAGGTACTTGGTTGCTGCCTCAATGTTTTTCTTAAAGAACTCTTGCTTCTCTGCATCAAGCTTGGGAGTAAGTTGTTTGATGTACCTCTTGATGTAAGTAACAAACTGCTTCTTGTCAAAAGGAGGTTGCTCCTAAACATGTGGCATTGTCAAATAGTTAAATCAATGAAATTCAAAAATAATAACGGAATTCCATAATTAGTTACTAGTTTTTACCTGGAGTCTGAAGGTGTCAACAATGTCAACGACCTTCACTGCTTGATCATCAACACCCTCATCTTCATCACCTCCTTCAGCAGAAGGGTTTGCACCAATGTTAACATCAACTGCTCCTTGTACTACCCACTGCAGACACAAGTTTTCATATTGCAGGTTATTAACATACTAGAGATTAATCTATTGTTTACTTACAGGATCCTGCATCAAAGATTTAAAAAATGAATGATGGTATAAGACCAACCTTTCCTTCAACTTCCCATAGGATTCCATTCAAGATTTCGTTGTAAGGAAATGAGTCCGAGAGAAGCTCATCACCTATGATTACAAATACAATTTGAATTAGATATGCAAGCTCCACTGTATAATAATCAAGGCATTCAAAATAAGAAATCATGCAAGGTTGATAAAAGGCAATGGGTACCAATAATAACAAATTAAGGCTGCCTATGTGGCCACCTAGCATTTAACTAGTAACTAAATGCCCTAGCCCTAGTTAGTCGAAACTGCACCATCATGATTAGCAATTAACCATCGAATTAAGTATTTGAAAAGGTTATGAAGGATTTTTCAACTAATTTTTCCATATTCAGATGGATTGTTTCCGGTCCATTCTTGAGTAAATGTGAAGGGGGTTGTAGAAACAATACTTTAAAAAAGTAATTGAATTGTATTGTTAAATGCATAGCATACACTTAATAGAGTCTATTAAGTATATAAAAGCTGCAAGGACACTTAAAAGCTATAAAATTACAATCGAAATTCAGTACTCGTTTGGGGGATAAGTTAAAAAACATATACCTTAAAACACAAAATGAAATCAGAAGAAAATAGTTGTTTTACGAACGATTTTTTATCAACAAAAGTAAAAAACTAGAAACATGATATTGATATGCAAGCAGATGAAAAACATGAACAAAAAACAAAAAAGAATAAATCTTGAAAGAAGCTGATGAAAAATCCAACAGAAACCAATCATCAGATCTAATACACAACAAATCTAAGCATCAAATAAATAGCAAGCATAGGGAATTATATGTATTAAATTATGACTAGATCTACAGAAAGACAGACTAATCAATGACCAGAAAACCCTAAAAGTTTAAATCTAAAAGGTGCTTAGTTGAAAACAGATGAAAACTCAAGCATAAACAATCAATCAAATCAAATAAAACAGTATATAGAAGAGATCTATACCAGTAAGCAAATCCTGATAGACCAACATGATGGATGGATGGCTTCTGGGATCGGTGAAAAGAGGGGAAGCGGAGAGAAAGCAAGAAGGGAGAGCAGCGGAGGGTTTGTTGCGCGTATATACGGCGATTATATATAGGCCAAGGGTTTTAGGGGAAGCAGAGCCAGACCATGACTCTAATCTCAATTTACGAAAATAGGTCCATCTTTTTCTCTAAATTCCATCTTTGCCCTTTCTAATCATTGCACTTGCACATCTGGGTCGCACCCGATTCTCTCCCTATATTTTCTTTCAACTTTTGACTTTACAGGGATCTTTATCTTTTATACCTTACGAATCTTTTTCAATTCCTTTTTTCCAATGGTTGTGTGTATATATATATATATATATAGGAAAGTTCAAATGTGAACTCATTTTTGGTTGTGAATGTGAGGACGAATCTCAGCCACTTATCCGGTCAATAAAGGCGGCTTTGACCTGGTTCTCCTCCTTTAATAATCTCCACCCTCCCATGAATCGCGTCAATCCTCCGTAATCGCGTCCACCATAACCAAAGACGTGTGGCTGAGATTCGTCCTCACGTTCACAACCAAAAATGAGTTCACATTTGAACCTAACCCTATATATATATATATATATATATATATATATAATGGGCACTCCCTTTAATAGGAATATGTATGGAATTTCTTGTGCTATAGTAAGTTTTGATTTAGATATGTGTGAAAATAAATTCATTCGTAGGTGTGTGTCATTAGTAATATGTATGGATGTCATTAGCCTCTCCTATATATAATATGACCTTTTTAAATTATGAGATCTTTGAGCAATAAAATTAAATTGACATGCGTTTTATTTATTTACTTATTATCTGGATGCTTATATAAATTTATTGTTTATTTACTTATAGATAGTTACAACATATTCAAAAGCTATGTTATATTTTTTTGAAGTATAGTATGAAAAGTTAAAAAAATTACTTTCAATTTCAAGAATTATGCTATTTTAGAGATTTTAATATCTATTATATTATTAAAATAATTAATATATTAATAAAAAATTGTTTTTGACTCCTAAACCTTTTATTTCAAAATCTTTTATTGGTGAAAATGATTAAAATTTTATTTTTCTTTCTCAAAAAATGATTTTTAAAAATTTCTTTAAATTTAAAGATTTTTATTTTCTCCCTTCTTTTTTTCTATTTTAGTATATAAGATACTATAGTTATTGAAACAAAAAAATTATTAAAATAATATTTTTGTCTATTTTAATATAGCTCTTCGTCATGCTTTTATATATTATTGTTGGTGTGTGTAAATTGTAATGTACGGGGGATTGAGAATTCAAGGCTTGACTTGAAAAAACAATGTCATTTTTTATTTAAAAATTCAAAAGTATGAATAAAATAGATATTATAAATGAAATCACGAATAAAATAGATATTATAAATGATGATTATGATTAATTTCTTAAAACCCAAAAAGTGTATCATTGTGTGCAATTAAAATTTATAAAATTCTTGTTTTTCATAATTTATTTAATTTAAAATTTAGAGTGAATTAAACCGGTGGTTCATGTGGTTTGCTTAAATTTTGGATTTGGTCCCTAAATCAAATTATCTATATTGGTGGTTCCTAACTTTTCATTTTCATTGCACCCATGATTCCTCTACTTAACAAAATTAGTTAGTAACCGTTAAGAATAACTAACCGGTCTTTAGACATACTATAGGGACCAAAAGCGTAAACTACTCTAAAATTTAATTTTATTCACCATTTTTAACTTTTTATTAACAAATATTTTATATATCTAATTATAAATTAGATATGAACACATATAGTACCGTAGGTCAAGTGATTTAGGTAACAGTTTGGCTCAAATGTGTCCATAGTCAAAATAAGAGAACACAAAAATGAGCAAGCATACAATTACGTAATACAATCAACACAATGGTTTGTTGGCGACTTGACCCGTGACCTAGGTCGCAGCAAAAATCGTGTCGTAATCACACTTGAATTTTCATTCTCGTGTTATTTTATTTTCACATTGTGATTATATATATGTTACGGGTCAAGTCCTTCCAGTTTTTTACGGATTCGTTACCTATGCTTTCTTTTTTCGTTATGGATCAGGACCATTTGTCATAACTCCATCAGAAAAGTCATTTAACTCATGGGTATTTAGTAGGGGTGTTCAAAAAAACCGTTGAACCGCTCAAACCGGTCAAATCAAGTCAAATATGACCGTTTTTGGCGGTTTGAGCAGCTTGGCGGTCCAGTTTGGTCTGTAAAATAGTCAAACCGCTTGGTTAGGTCTGATATGTGGTTTGGACGTTTTTTGAACGGTCTGTATCAAACCGACCACCAACCATACACATGTATTACATATGTTTAGTTTGTGTTGTAGGATCAACTTTTATGACACAATTAAAAAAAGTTCGTCAAAGATATATGCTTTTAGGTTTTTCATTTCGCAATTGACTAAGTTATCTAAAATAGTAAAATGGAAACATTTTGAAATCCGTCAAATATCAGATCCAAAATTCCAAATCGTCATTAACTTGCTCAATGTTTGTCCGAAGTTTTGGTGGGTTTGTTTGACAAAATTTCAACTTTATCGATGTTTGTTTTTAAATTTTAAAGATGGACAACTTTTATAATTTTGTATACTATTTTTCAACTAAAAAGGTACTCGCACAATGCAGCAAGATACATTTCGATTTTAGTATTTATTTTGTTATATGTATCTATTAGTGTTATAATATGGTGTTATGTGGTTTTGGGAAAAAAACAATAATATTTTTATTTTTGAATAAAATATAAACTTGAAAATATCATAATTTTTTTAAAAATATATCGATTTTAGTATCAAATTAACTGTTTAAAAGTTCTATTTTTAATGTAATTTATTTAATTCGATTTTTGTTATAATTTGATTTAGATTCGGTTAGAAGCTAATGATTATCTTAATTATATTTAAGATTTTTATATTTAAAATATGAATTGTTTATCATGTATTTGATTATGTTTATCTGACGTTAGTTACACAAATTCGTAGCTTTAATAAATTGTATTTATGCACAATTTAATTGTAATCTTGAATTTTAAGTAATATGCATTAATAAACAGTACTTAATGCATAAAAAGTGGTTTTTAAGAGTTTTTGCCAAATGATTTATAATATAGTATAGATAAAGTTCTGTTGGTGGAAATTTTATTTTGAATATAGATATTACGTTTTTTTAAATTAAAGCCCATAAGAAGTACAAACCGCCTAAACCGGTCAGACCAGATCGTATTTTTGTGGTCCGGTTTGATCACTTGCTATCAAGCCGCTCGGTTTGAAAAATAAAATAAACCGCCATTATGGTTTGGTTTGTTGTTTGAGGGGTTAAACTGCCCAAACCGGACTACAAACACCACCTAGTATTTAGTCTTTTTGTTAGAAAATAAATTTCACTGTATATTACTATGTTATATGTATCATATATTAGTATATTAGAGATATATCCAAGTTTAGTTGAATAAGTTCCCTTCTCCTTTGCGACCATCATTTGTCTCCAATAAACTTTGGCGCAAGCACCATCTCATTCTCAAGCGAACTCCAACTCTCCAACATACAAGATCCCATCTTCATCTATGGTGAACCAATGAATCGCTTTCTTGAAACTACATCCAATGAAAAAGTAAATTGCATAAACCAAGCATATAATTCACTCTATGAACTACGATTATGATTATAAATTGTAAGTATTTAATAAGGATATATAAATGAATATAATGTTAATAACAAATTACAAAGGTTTTAAGCATCATGAGTTAAGGAAACTATGCTTCTATAATCAAACCGTGGTTGTTTATCATCAAAATTAATAAAATATAGATTCGAAGTTATTTTTTATTATAAAATAAATTTATAATATATTTTTTATACGGAAATTGGAAAACAATAAGAGATAGAAGAAATTTCCCACATAAAAAATATCTTCAAAATTAAACATGGTATCTTAATTATTTTATTTATTTATTGAGAAAAGAGAATATTAAATTACCATTTCATACAAAGTTTATTAAAATGCTTAAAAATATTTATGTTATATTTAAAAATAAATCTTCAAAATAAATAAACTATTGTAAATTTTGATTTTTGTACGTTTGTTTATCTATTTTGAAAATAAAAGCATCTTTAACAAAATCTTTAAAATAAAAAAATAAAATTTCATGTTTTTCTTTATTTTAATGAATTTCTAAAACATTTTTTAAGTCCAAGAAAAGAAAGTGAGAACAAAAATTCTTTCATATTTGGAGGAGAGAAAGAAAAACATTCATTTTTTTATAAAAATTATACATTAATTATCTTGTACTTATTTTAAAAGGAATAAAACACAAGTTTATCATTTTATAAAATGTTTTTCTTTGGGATTTAAACGTATTAATATACTTACAAAATTTTCAAAATATGGGAACTATTAGAGTTGAATGTATTTTATAAGATTTTGAGTTCTTTTATCTACTTTAGACGAATTTTGAAATATTATTAGTAGTGACTGAGACTTAGGGGATGTTATAAAACCATCTTTAACAACAAATCAAACCAAACGATTTTTGCAAACGGTTTGCCTATGCAAACCAAGATTGGGTTTATATTTTATTGATAAAACTTCATTTTGTAGATAAACATATAATGAGGTGGCAATTCTAATTGGTTGGTTTAGATTTTATTAGAATAAAACTTATCTGAATAAAAAAATAACTTTAATAAAAAATAAAAAATATATCAAAATTTATATTTTTCAATTCCCTACAAATAGAGACCAATTTTGACATATTTTCAACACACCAATCTTGACATGTTTTTATATTTATAATTATGTTTTAAAATATAAAATTAATTTTATTTATTTTTTATTTAAAGTTAAAAGATATATATGTATATACATAGGGGTGGTATCCGTTGCAAACTAATCGATTTTTGCAAACTGTGCAAACTCGTAGTGAACATAATGATAAAGCACCAATTGGATATTCATGAATGCTGAAAGTGTTCACGAATGGTAAAAGTGTATTCACGAATGGCGAAAGTATATTCATGAATGGAGAAACTTGCCGGAAAACTCGCCGGAGAAGACGAAGTCGTCGGAAAGTGTGTTCATGGCAGAAATTAGTAAATATTAATTAAAAATGGTTATATTATAAAATGATGATGATATCCTCAATGAATTAATAAACTATAAAAAAATTAATAAAATATTAAAACAACATTATCCACATGGCTTATTTCTATTGGATAATGGTGAGTTTGCAAGTTTGCAAATATTGAATAGTTTGCAACGGATACCATCCCTATATATATATATATATATATATATTTTTTTTTTTCTAAAATATTAAATATATAATTTTTACGATTGGTTTGGATTGTGAATAAAGTATAAAAAAAGTGAAATTACTTTTTTAATAAAAATTGGTTTGGTTTGGTTTGTTGTTAAAGATGGTCTAAAATATCTCATATGTCATTGATTTAATTATAGGTGGTGATTGAGTTTATCAAGACTGATGTCTGGCAATTATAATTTGTCAAAGTTAGGTGGCGTTTGTTTTTTAAGAGGTGCTGAAGTCTGAAGTCTGATTTCACTTCTGATTTATAAGAGGTGGTGCTGAAGTCTAAAATCTAAATAAGTAAGACTGTTTGTTTTTATGTCTGAAGTCTGAATCAGTCACATTATTTTCTTATTAACTATAACTTGTTTTTAAAACCAACCTTTTAAAATATTGGATTTAGAACCTAAACCCATCTCACATTTTGATTGAATTCAAAAACCCATTTCAACTATGCAAAAAATATGAACAGTATTGCAGGTAGTGGTGGTACTGCAACTACAAAGACTCCCTTCCAACATTGCTCTTTAATGGTGTTCCATAGAAAACCCACTTTCTCCCTAAAAAAGAAGACCCTGAGAACAATTTGTCTTCTTTTTTCTTTAATGGTTTTCCATGGAATGAAGCCATTGGAATAAACAAAAACATAAAAGAGCCATAAAAACCCATCACTGCAGAAACACAAACACGAGTCCAGATCTTCCTCATAAGCATAAACAAAAAACAAACTCTCTGAAATATGAGATTGAGGGCTTGAAGAGATAAAGAAGATCTACATACTATAGAGATCGAGAGCTTGAAGAGATAAACAAAAAACAAACCGCAAAAAACCCCCATAAACGCAGAAACATAAAGGAGAGAGCGAGATCGGGTGGCGGAGAGGAGAGAGTGAGATCTGGAGCAGGACATAATAGATTAAGAGGTGTTTAAGAGGTTTTGTTTCCACTTAATATTTCAGACGACAATGGAGCTTTTAAGCTCTTATTTTGAAGAAAAAAACAAATACCCTGAAAAGAAGAATGTCTAAGCGAATCAGACTTCAGGGGACTTTAAGAGCCAATTTTACAAAAACAAACAGGGCCTTAGTCTTGACATAATTTAAGACTTCCTTTTAAAAAATAAAAATAAAAATAATTAAGTATGTTACTCCAATAGAATTGTAAAATGGCGAAAATATAAGAGAATTAATAAATTCTCCATACTTGGTGCCTAGTAGAAGATTTAAAAAATATTCAAATTTTTATTTTTAAAGATGAAAAATATATTCATTATTTTTTCCAACATAAATCAAATTATCATTTATAAATAAAGTGTTAAATGTATCAAAAAAATTAATGATAACTAATTATATAATCTTTAATTATACGGCAGTTATAATTTTTTTACCTTTGTACTCGTCTTTCTCTATTGATAAAACTTTGGAGATAAAACTATTTAAGACATTCTCATTATGTAACAAAATAAAGAAAAAAAATTGGAATGTTTTCTTTAAATTTAAAATAGAGAAAATATAAGAAAGAAAAAAATCTTTGTGTGTAAAAGTTTATTAAATGTATTAAATACTTTAATAATATAATTGATATGTAATATATAATATTTAACATAAAAAAATTGCTTGAATTGTTTTTAGTGATTTTATTTTTCATCTCTATATTCGAAAAACTTGTTGGATATGACTTTACCCTATAAATTGTAAAAGTTTTTGCGAAGGTCGTCTAAAATTTGAAACAAACAATTCCCAATTGTATTTCCTGTATTTGCATCTTAAAAGAAAAAAAAACTTTCATAAGTTACAAATTTTGAGAACAACAAAATACACATTTTTACGACACATAATTTTATGCATCTTTAATTGAATTGAAATCATGACTTTTTTGTAAATTGGTTGAAATCTTTTATGATCAGTTTTCTACTGACACATAAATGATTTGTACATGTAATCTTTGTATTATTTTGAACATATCCTAATACCTGTATTTTCGTTCAATTGACACTCATATCTTAAATTTATTTATAAATCTGACATTAAAACAAATAAAATTAAGCAACAACTTTTATTTCAATGATCCAAGATTAAACAACTTAAATGATAGTAACTAGTCATGACAATTGTCTCTACAATTATAATCTTCAAAGTAACATTTTACGGTCTTCGTGCAACACCAACACCAAAATCCATTTTGACATTTTCTTTCTAGACATGTTGTAATATTAATCTTCTCGTCTCCAATGGTGCTATTATCAAAACTTTGATTTTCCGAATATGGAATACATTCACAATCTCTTCCGCTACCTGAAAAACATTATACATATGTCATTTACGATAACTAATAAAATTTAAATATGTCATTTAGATCGTACAATTATCGATAATGCAATAACAATACATATACAATACAGTATACATGTATGAATATACACACAAGATGCATATTACACATATAATACACAAACAAGATGCATATGCACGTACATTCAGTTATCATAGTGGCTGAAAGGATGAGACCGAATAACAGAAAGTGATGAATGTTATTGACAATAGCCATTGAGTCGAGAGTTGAATTGTTTAGATTGGTGTATGATACTTGTATTTATATGCATAATAAAGATTCTATTTCTCACCCATTTTATAAAAAAAGAGTTTGTTTGAGGGGGTTTTTGTGAAGATATTAAATGCATTTATTATGTTAGTGCATTTAACCTACAGATGGTGAAACGGCCACAATTGATTTTTTTAGATTTGCAATTTCCTTTTATATTGTGGTGGCAGATGATTTTGAAAACATTGTCCAACATGGAAGAATGATGAAAGGATAGAAAAAATAATAAAATATTTAAAATTAATTTTCTAGAGGAAAGAAATAATTTAAATTACTATTTTTATAAAAATTAAATCAAATTTTCCTATTTAAATTACCACTAAACAGGGTATCATAAAAGTCCGACAAATCCAACCAACTCAATATGATACCATTGATATCTAATCGAGTTGTGAAATTATACAACCATATTTATTATGTTGGAATTGGCAGGGACGAAGTCAGAAAATTTATACAAGATGTATCTAGAAATAGTGTAAGAAAGTTCACAATTTTAAAATTGAGAAAACCCCTTTTAAGTATATATATGTTGACTACACATGGATTTTTATGATGAATCTGGTGAAATAATATATGTTTTATAAAGAATAATCAACTGTATTTGAATTTCATGTGGTGAATCTGCGTGTTTCGTATGGTAAGTGAATATGTATGTTTTATCTGATGAATATTGTTACCAAAATGACGATTATGCTCTTTTTTAATTAAAAATAGTTTTCAATTAAAGCCATATGATCAAAATTAAATTAAAACTTAGATCGGTCCTTACAGTTTTCAATATTTTTTTGGTTTTTTATTTAATTTAACACACACACATATATTTAACACACTAATACTTAATATTTATATTTTGTATTTGGTTTAGTAATTTTTATATACCTTGCATTTTTAAATTGTAAATTACATTAAATAGTTTAAATATTATTAAAAAAATAAAAACAGCATAAACAAAAACGTGATAATTTTTTTAATATTTTCGAGCAATGAAACATGAGATTCACATATAAAAAATTTATATAATAATAAAAATATTTAATAAAATAAGTTTCCATTACCAAAATATTATAATACATAATATTAGCTGTTTTAATGTAATATTTATCAATTAAAAGATTTATCACTTTTAATATAGAAATAATAACACAATATAATTATTGAAATATGGTTTTTAGTATGTGGACATTGTTTGGCAAAAATAAGTTAATTTATAAGTTGTTTTATAAGCTACCTTAATTGGGCATTGTTTGATAAAAATAAGCTGACTTATAAGCTAGCTTATTGATAGGCTACATGGAGTAGTTTATGAGGAGTTTTTTGACACTGTTTTCAATTATACATTTGATTAATATTATTTATTTATTTATTATTATTATTGATAAATATTAATTACTAATAAATATTAATTATAAATAAATGTTAATTTTAAATAAATATTAATTATTCATAAACATTAATTTATAGAAATTAAAATTAACTATAATTTTTTTTAATTACATATTATTAATTAATTTTAATTATACAATAGATACTAATAATAAATAGTAATTATTTATAAACTTTATTAACTATCATATAAATTCTTTTTTAATTATTATTCAATATATTTATATATCAAAAAACAAATATAACAATTCTAAAAATATTTATGTAAGATACATAAATATTAAAATCATACTTATTTTATTTTATAAATAATGAAAAAAATGCTAAATAATTGTAAGAAAATATGTAATTTAATTATATTTTTATGAAAAGCATTAATTAATTATGATACGTGGGTTTGAACAATTTTATTGTTATTCATATTATATATAATTGTTATTTAAAATCATAGATTAATATATATTTGTTCTAAAATTTGTTTTAGCTAATTCAAAATTTATATTATGTATATATAATAATCAATTTTAAATTCTTTTCATCAACATATTATATTATTTAGTTTTTTACTATTTTGTTTGTATTGATTAATATATTATATTACCTTAAATTTATTTTAATTATATATAAAAAGTAAACTATATTTTCCACTTTAAAGATCCAAAGTAACACAATATGGGAAAAGTTCAAAAAAGCCTAACGAACTATCATGTTTTGAATGGTTAAGGGGCTGTTTATTAGGTGCTGACCGAGCTGACTCAGTCAGTAAATCTGACTCGGTCAGCAGTCAGTGTGTTTACCAAACCACATATCTGACCGAGAAGCTGACCGAGATCTTACCGAGCCAGCACCAAAATGATGTTTATTCGGGTCAGATTTCGGTTTTCCAATGCACTCCCTTCCCTTGCTATTAGGTTTTCAACCATAGAGCACCCACTAATGGAGGAGGGTTGTAATTTTATCCAGAATCAGGTGCCGGAGGGCGGTTGTCGTCTTGCCGCCGGTGGGGGAGGGCGCTACAACATGTGTAGTGAGAGTACCGTAGATTGATGAAGGTGTAGGAGGGGGAGGAGGACTGCTCGAAGGCTCACTATCATCTCCGGTGGGTGGTGGCGGTGGGTGGTGGCAGACGAATTGATGTAGGTGGCTTTTGAGTTTTGTCCATAGTGATGATGATGACAAGAAGACCTACTTTTTTAAACAAGGAGTCAAGAACTACCTAGGGATGGACACCCATTTTGTTTGGACCATTTGGACTGTCTGATTATGTAAAGTAACTTCAAAAAAAATAAAATAAAGGAAAAACTCATTAAATTATCTCAAAAGATAAATAAAAAACTAATTAAATAAATAAAAACCAGGAAACAAGATAAAAAAATGTAGACACGAATTAAATAATGAACTTTATAAGTGAAAATAAAAATTAAAAGTTTTATGTATTTCCAAACATCAATAAAAAAGATTATTTATTTGTTAAAAATATTTTTTTTGACCTTTTAGGGTTATAATAGTCATCTTATTGTTGGTAAGTACTTGTCAAAAACATTTGGTAAACATTCTTACCTAGAAAAGCACTTACCCGAAATAGCACTAACCCGGTAAGAGTTGGTAAACGGCCCCTAAGTCTCCAAACTATTTTTTGAATGAAAAAAAATTAAACTTTTTCATTTTGAGTGATTAAGTCCTTGAACTATTATTTTGATTGAAAAAACCATTAAGTTTTATCATTTTGAATGGAAAAACCATTAAACTTTCTTGTTTTGAGTGAATAAGTCCCTAAACATTTTTTGAAAAAAATAAACCATCGAATTTTTAAACATTGGTTACCTGCATTCTTTTAACAAAAAAAACTACTTGTAATCGACTATAAATGTTTAAAGTAAAAAGATAAGAAAAAAAACATATCAAAAAGAGTAGATCGATGACATGAGTCAACAACGTGATAGACAATATGGAAAACATACAACGATGAGACGGCGAGGAATGGTGAGGGGGAGTGATATCGATGTTTGCACGAGGTTTGACTGGCGTAGGGTTTAGGAACGGTAAAACTGATTTAAGTTTTGTTTTTCACTTTAAAATTTTCCAAGTTGGTTACCAATATTTTTTTTGGGTTAAAAGAATGTAAGTAACTAATTTTAAAGTTTGATAGTTTATTTTATTGAAAAAAATGTTTAAGGACATTAGTTCAAAATGAAAAAGTTTAATGGTTTTTTCATTCAAAACAATAATTCATGGATTTAATAATTCAAAATAAGAAAGTTTAATGGTGTTTTCATTCAAGAAAATAGTTTAGAGACTTAGGTATTGTTTGGAAAAAATAAGCTAGCTTATAAGCTGTCTTATAAGGTAGCTTATTTTCTGAGTAATCGTTTAATGCGCATAAGCTAGCTTATAAGTCAGCTTATTGATAAGCTATTTGGAGTAGCTTATGATAAGCTTTTTTAGATTTTTTCCAATTTTAACCCTTATTCATATTATTACTTATTATTAATGAATATTAATTATAAATAAATATTAACTATTAATTATAAATAAATCTATTCAATATAATTTATACTAATTAAAATTAATTAAAAATCATCAATTAATTTTAGTTACATATTATTAATTAATTTTAACTAAATATTATTAATTAAATTTAATTAAACAATAAATATTAATTATACTATACCATTTATTATTTTTAATTATTATTCAATATATTAAGATATCAAAAGGCCAATATAACAATTTTAAAAATGTTATGAGGATACATAAAAATTAAAGTCATACTTATTTTATTTTAAAATATGCTAAATAATTTTAATAAAATATTTAGTTTAATTATTAGTTATATTTTTTTTAAAGTATTAATTAATTATAATATGTGAAGTTGATTAATTTTATTGATATTCATACGCAATGGTTATTGAAAATCTTCGATAATGTATATTTTTCCTAAAATTTGTTTTAACAAATTTAAAATTTATAGTATATATATAATAATTAAATTTAAATTCATTCAATTAACATTTTTTTTATTTAATTTCTTTTTATTTTGTTTTGTAATAATTTATTATTAGAAATTAATTTGAGTTATATCATGAAATATTTATAATTGTTTATTTCTCTCAAGATGCCCTTTTTGGTAATTTTACATGGTCATAAGCTAGTTTTTGCTAAACATGACTTATTCATCAGCTAGCTTATAAGTCATCAGCTAGCTTATAAGTCATCAGCTAGCTTATAAGTCATAAGCTAGCTTATCAGTTAGTTTGCCAAACATATCCTTAACCATTCAAAACAAGATAGTTCGTTGGGTTTTTTTAAAATTTTCCCTTAAAATAATATAATAGTAATTAGTGGCAACCATTGTTATTAACATCGTATTTAATGCAATATTTATTATCTTTCAGACAACACCAACATTGCCACGATTTACGATCCCTTTTTAGACATTTTCAAAAATCCATCTTCTCGTTTTCAACCACATTATCAACAAAACTCCATTTTTTTACCCCAATTCATAATAATACAATCATCACAAAACATTCACGTACTTGAAAAGCATGATACATATGTCATTTATAACAAATAACTAAGATTAAAAACGACATTTTAAGAATATGCATAATTATCAATTGCTACAATTAAGATACATATCTATACTATATTAACAAACACGAATAACGGTTAATGTTGAAATTAAAAGATACAAAAAATAAGCATCACGTAGAAGTTTGAAAGTTGCATAACTTCCCATGTCTAACATGATGATAAAAATCAAATTATTTTTTATTTTTAAATTTTATTTTACACTCTTATGATTAGTTATTAATTTATTTTATATCTCTTACTTTGTCTTCGATTGACGCATTATATGTGGTATGGAGGTTCAAAAATAAAGTTGTTTTTTTTCCAAGCACTCCCTTTCGCATATGGAGCTCGTGTTCAAAACTATTGTTGTCCTTCACTTAGGTTGAATATTAAGGTCTCGTGGTCAGAGTGGTGCTGTGATCTTGGTGATATTATAACTTTCACTTGGTTGGTATCGAGCAGTCGCAACAATGTGTCAATGTTTGATGAATTTTTATATTGTATGCACCATCAAACTTATCAATTTGTTTTAAGCTTTTGATTAACATATGCAATGCAATTTATTTTATATTTTAATATGTGCCAGGTACAAACCATACCATATTTTAGGTACAATTTTTTGTGGTTTGAAGCATATGCGTTTTCAAAGGAAATGCTCAAATCATATATATATATACTTTGGTTTGCACTTGTTACTCTAAATTGCACCACACTACAAACCCCCTTGGTATTCTTAACTTGTTCCAAACGTCGTACATGTGCGTTGCATTTTACCATTCAAGAGCATGGAGTTGTTTTCATCACTCAGAAGGTACATTGTTCCTCCTTTATCATCCTTTATTGCCGACAAAAAATGTCCCATTTTCCTATCTTTTAACTTTTGCTCCATTTCGATCACCACACTTTTACATTTTATGTGAGTTATTGCTTGTATCATCACAATCATATCAATTATATTTGGTTACTACTTTATTCAATAAAATGATTTAGCGCCAATATATTAGACGTGTTAAAATTTTTAAACGTCATGTAAGTTTGATTACAAGAAAATTGATGGTAAGGTTTAAAAGTGAGAAAACCAATGTTTGGAAGTTAAATAAGAAAACACACTATGTTTACCAAATGCTTGCTGAGTAAGCACTTATCGATAAAGGGTCATCAACTTTCTTACCTTGTTTGTAAGTGTCTCTTACCTGATAAGCATTAACCGGGTAAGAGTCTTCTCCCTCATGTATCTTACTCGATAAGATTTTTAGTCTTTGTCATACTCATTCGATAAAGTAAGTGACCCGATAAATATGAATCAAACAAACGTTTGATAAACAATCTGTAATTCTTATATAAAAACTAGTTAAATAAAGAATCATAATCATTTCAAGGGATATTGATAGTTATTTCAAGTAAATTGATTAAAATTAGACAAAAGTTAAGATTATAAAAATATAAATATATGAATAACACTTATATATATATATATATCATAATAAGTAATTAAATTATATATAAAAACAGAGTAATTAATCATTTTTTTGAAAAAGTGTTTCATGTGCTTTGTAATTTGTATGTGAGAAAAAACAAGACCATGTCTCATGTTGAATGAAACATAATTTAGTGGGATACTTTCTATAAATTTAATAAACTTTAGTGGCTAAATTGAAAGAAGTTTCAAATCTCTGCCCTCCCTTTTATTAACCCCCGATGCCGCAGGCCGAGGACGGAAATCATACGCGACTGAGCACGGTAGACCCTTTCGTCTCCACCCATCCGACCACCGGCTACGGCGGTTCTGTCTCCTCAATCGAATCAATCCTGGTAATGTTCATCTACCGGTAATATTGAAAATATCAATTCATTTTGAACTCTATTCTTCAGAAAGTGAGATGCTAATTTCATGTTGCAACCAGTAGAAATCTTGTATGCAACTTCAAATCGTGGACTAATGAGGTTGAAATTACTTATCAACGTTTAGATGCAGGGGTGGGGTTTTTCTTTTATCAGAAACCCTAATTTTAAAGTAGAATTTATTTTTCCCTCTATAGCTGCATTGGTGATTTGTGTTCAAATGTGTGTTTTCTATAATAATTTGTGTTTGTGATATGGTTTTAGTTTTGATGACAAGGACACAATTTGTTGAACACATCCTGAAATACTCTAAAGTCTTGATCATTATGCGTGACTTTCAAGCGAGGATTACTGGTAGATCATTTTTCTTTTTATAAAAACCAAACTAAGCAAGTAAATTCCACCCGGAGATGGGGTATTGGGTTAAGATTTTTGCAGACCCTACCTCTACCCTAAAAAATGAGCGGCTGATTTCGTTAACACCACTCCAGCCAGTGCAAAGTGTAAGAAAGAGAGAAAAACAGATGCACTAAACGGTTGAAAAGTTAGATATGATGAGTAAGCAACACTGATGATATAAATAGAGGCAAGTACAGGAGAAACATAACCAACACTGATATAATCACACTATAGCCTAACCCACCCTATCCAACTTTCTTCCTCTCATTTAGATCCTCTAACCAAACACCCCATTATATTATTTTATTGTAATCTATCAGTTCAATAAAGGATTTATGGACTCTTCACTCATTGACAAAAAACCAGAAAGACAGGATATTTTGGATTTTATTTCGTTTTCCCTGCTGTGCCATCTTTACATGGTGAGGCATCACCTTCAAAATGCTCCATGCCATGGCTCATAATCGATACCTATGTTTCTACCGCTTCAATTCAAATACCATTCAACAATATGATGTTGTGTATATATATATCTTTTATGAAGCATGTGATAAAGAAGATGAAAAAGGATATCCACCACTAACCTCAAATTTTACCCATCACAAGCTGCGTTCGAGCTACACAACTAAATTATAAAAAATGGACAAATATCTCTTGCAAAATCCAACAAAGAAACTAACAAATAAGAATGAGAGGTGAATTATATTATAGACTTCCTTGAAAGAGTGATGTTTATGGCATAAGTTTTTATATGATTTGTTAGAAGCTTGTAAATCTTAGAAAGCAAGTGTCTGAGAGATGACTGTCAGAACACTACATAGTTTGCTTATATTTATGCTCAACTTGTGGAGATCCTTGTGCACTTCAGAACGGACTAAACATGTCCACTTATATCTTTTGCAATGGTAATACTTGTGGTTGTAAGCCATATCTTACAACTTTGTTTCATAGACGACAGATAGGACGAGTTATCAGTCCCCCCAAATTCTGTTTGGGATGTTTATATTCATTGCAAGTATAAAACTATGCTGTTACTTGTTAATCGAGCTGCTACAGCGGTTTGCTGTCTTGGTAAAATAGCGGTTTCGCTATTATCGCTGCTAAATACCGCTATTTAGCCGTTATTTGGTCTCAAAGAAGCGGAAATAGTGATTCTATAGCCGCTATTTGCTAAAACCGGCAGTTTTTTCACTTTTAGTTATATATATTTTTCTTTTTGCATCAAACTGGCCCAGATATTTTCTTGTTGAACCAGATATTGACTTCTAACTAGTCGACAAGTTACTACAACTTTGAGTTCTGAAATCGTATACTGATTCTTGTCGACACATACAGTGATAATTGCATGCCTCCATATTATGCACCACATAGACACATGTAAAAGACTTGTTTTAATGTCAAAGGAAGGCTAGAGGGCTGTCTTTTTTTCTTTTCGAAAATCTTTTTTGAGGGTGCCAGTGCCACAACATTCTGTCTAATATTGTACAGTTTGATGACGATATAAGAATATGGCTATAAGCTGCCTTGACCAAGATTTTGAAAGACGACAATGCGAGACGAAGCATTTTTTCTTAGTACCTTGAGGTGTATGCCTCAACAATAAATATAAAGAAATTCATAGAAGTCTTAAAATTATTAGTTATGTCTTAAAAACATAAACTATATTAATAGGTCTGTGTTTGGATGTGTTTATGTTCGTCTAACCATGGTTAGCGAAGGTGATGTTTATTTTGCTTTTAATGAGCTAAATGCTTTGGTCGGATGGGAGTGTTGTTTTTTTTTATAAACAGGTATCTAAATTAGTAAGTGGCTCTTAGCAAGGTACCAACATTAACTCATTAAGGGGCTGTTTACCAAACGCTTACCGGCAAGAGTCATTGCTTTCACTTACTAATGTGGTAACATATCTTACCATCAAAATAGATTGATGAGAAATGTGTATAACTCGGTAAGCACTTACCTGGTAAAACTCATTACCCTCACTTACCGGATAAGACCCTCGATCCTTGCCTCCCCTCTTACCAGGTAAGATTCTTGGTCCTTGTTATGATCGCCCCGTATAAGGTAACTGAACCGGTAAGCCATCTCTTCCCGTTCTAGGCTCATTTCTCTTTCCTTCCTTCTTCTTCTTTCTTTATTACTGACACCTCCAATCATTTCTCTGCTTCCAGTTTGGGGAGGCAATTTTTGTTGCTTCTGGACAATTTATGGGTTCATTGTCTTTGCTAAAAGCCTATTCACACACATTCCCCTACTTATCTGTGTTTAAAAAGACAAATTCCTGGCTTGAAAGTTGCCAAATTTATCACATACACCTCAATCCCAGCAGCAGAGGCGACCACCTGCCTCGAGGCATACCCCTTAACTGTTTTTTAAAAACTATGGCCTTGACATAGAGTGGTCTATGACATGATAACATAGGGACTAAAGAGTGAACATATACCTGTTAAAAGACAAGAAAAAGGAGATACAGAGTTCAATAAGATGCCGGGAGGTCTATCTCTAATTGCTAGTTTGCCACCAATGCTAGGAATTTTTTCTCTATTTCCTATACTACACATCATTCCTTACATAGTACTGAAATCTACATTTCACCAAAAGCCTTGGTGTTGCATGTAACTATCAAGAATCATACGATTCAGACCACCTTTTTGTTTGGATTTATAACTTCTCTGTCAGCTGGGGTAATATAATTTAAACTCTCACCATTTACATAGTTGCAGTATGCTAGAACTCTATAAAGTGCACCAGTGGAGCGGGTATGCTATAGATATTATGCTTTTCTACCCCTTTGATTCATCAGACAATCATTCAAGAGGCAGAGACATTAACCTGATTGCTGACTGGCCTCTCTGAAGCTAATCAAACCAAACCAAACCAAACAAAACCAGGACGTGGGGTGGGTGGGATAAATATAGACCTAACTTCTACTCCAAAGAGTAGAGCAGCTGTCCGTGAAGACCCTGGCCTGTGTGCGAAAAGAAAGGATAACACTTGCTAGAAATAACATACAAAGAACTTGAAAATAAGAAAGGCAATGCTAAAAATTTGAAAATGAGTTGGAAGTAAGCAACATCCAAACAACAATCAAAACATAGCAGTTACAACTTACAAGAACACCAAGGTAGGAATAACTACACCCGTAGCCTAACCTATGACTGAGGAAATCTAATTGGTGCCTAACTAACCCTATAACTCCCCAGATCCTTTCTCTCCATCTATATCTGAGGTTGCAGGGTCCTATCTCAACATCCTCCTATGACTGATTACTCAAAACTCTTCCATTGTGTTAAAAGTTATACTAAAAATAGAAGAATGGAGCAAAAAAAATTTTGTTTGTGCCAAATTGTGACCCACCATGAGAATTGGGGATATATACTTTAATTGTTCAGTTTTTAAATCTCAGAAAGGAGTGAAACTATTCTTTCAGTTTGAGCACATTGTGATCTTATTAACATTTCTATGTTTGCTCTTTAACTTGTCAACATATAATAGAATTATAACTGAATATAGACCGTCCATTTATGTTGTTTTTTTTACATTTGCATCTAGGTAACCTTTAGTGCCATGTCCTCAATTACCTTGTATTTACCCAAATCTACTGAAGTAGTTGGAATATGCTAAGATACTGAAGTGGGTTGCAAGGGGAATGGTGTTGAACCTTTTTCTATATATTTAACAACTATTTCCTCCTCAAATTTGGACTATGTCATCATAGGTTAAGATAAAAACCTCACCTAAGGTGAAGAGTGTGCTTGGTTATTTGCCGTTTATAAATATTTTATATTTAAAAAAAAGATAGGTATTACAACAGGTACTCGGGAAATACAGTAGGTAGAATAACGATTCAATGGTGTGTGCATGATTTAATATTGTGCGAGCAGACAATGTAACGGAACCTTTTCTATATATTTATAGTGAATGTTGGCAAGTGGTTTCTCTCTCATAAGCTTTGTTTCTAGGTTTGAGTTGCAATGACTAAAGTGAACAAGGTACCAGAAAGATCCGGATCGAGGCATCGTAGGGCAAGCCCATATTCTTTGCGATCATTTCATTCGAAGATTATGAAAGATAGCCATCACAAGAAACAACGGAAGACATCTGTTAAGGATTGGAAAGATGCAAAATGTTCAGTTTGTATGGAGTATCCTCACAATGCGGTTCTCCTGCTTTGTTCCTCGTATCATAAAGGCTGTCGCCCATACATGTGTGCAACTAGTTATCGGTATTCCAATTGTTTAGACCAGTACCAGAAAGCCTACACCAAAGTGGACTCATGGGAAGGGTCAATCGATGACCCAAACTTTAGTTTAGGATCAGATTCAGAGAAATCTGGAGCACCCGAGCTTTTATGCCCGCTTTGCCGTGGTCAAGTTAAAGGGTGGACTGTGGTGGAACGTGCACGCAAGTTCCTGAATTCCAAAAAGAGGAGCTGCATGCAAGACAAGTGCTCGTTTGTTGGATCATACGGAGATCTAAGGAAGCATGTACGAGCTGATCACCCGTTGGCCCGTCCTCGAGAAGTGGACCCGTCCCTTGCCGAGAAATGGAAGAAACTTGAAAACGATCGAGAACTAAATGATGTGATGAGCACGATTAACTCGACAATGCCGGGGTCAATCATAATGGGGGATTATGTGATTGAAGGGAATTTCCGTGGGTTTCCTAGAGACGATAATTATTTGGACAATGTTCTTTTCCGATTAGGATCATATGATGGGAGAAGAAATGCAATCGGTCGTCGATCATTGGATGATCAAGACGACATTGGCGATGGTGCATCGGGACGTGTTCGTAACTATATTCCTCGCATCGCCCGCCGCCAAGCCAGGCTGTTTTTGAGTACTAGTGGTTCAAGGCGGCGTCGGGATGCACCAGCAGGTATTATATTCTAGTAAGGTCTTGGGTTTTATTATTATATCTATATCTATATCTATATCTATATCTATATCTATATCTAAACCGATGCCAATGCCAATGCCAATGGTTTTCTTGTCTTTGTGAGTTATGACAGATACATCATTATGGGATTTATTTAGTCATTTTATGAGTTTAGACATTAAACCCAATAATAAATGAGAGCCCTCTGCACAGTCTTTGAATTTATATCTCTATTTTCTTGTTGCAATGCCAATGTTATAAAAAGGATGATATAGTCGCAGTGTGGAAATTACAATTTATTTATTTGAAGATTAGCTCATTGTGGGTATTATTGGGCTTTTAAGTTAGCACATTGTTATGTATCTTATTTGCCTATCATATCATGTTATTGGATGGGCTTTGTGTCTGTTTTGCTTCACGTGTACTTTTTTTCCCACTATTTAAAAAAGTATCGTTGAAATAAAATGCAAATAGAGACAGGTTTAGTTTAGGATAAAGAAATGAAACTTGGCAAGTGTTTATTTGGAAGTAAATTTGTTCGGGCAACATGTATATAACATGCATAAAAACCAAAAAACAACTTCAATTACACTTGTATGCACGTCTGTATATTGTCTAGGTGAATATATTATTCAATTTTTCATTTTTTAAAGGTTTTCCCTTTAGCCTCCCTCGATACAAATTTTTAAGAATTAATTTGAACATGAATATGTTTGTAATTTTCAAAAATTTGAGATTATTTATCTCGTAAGTAGGTTTGAATTTTTTTAGTATGATTAGCTCCTTGATCCACCCAAATACAAGGTAGTTAGAAACATGTCGAGATTGAGAGCAGTTGACTAACGATTGCATAACACGCTACTAGCATTTCTTTTTTCCATCATACCATCCAAACCAAAAAAGAACATTATGATCGAGTTAATCTTGCTCATCACATCAACGTTTCCTTAGACCTTTGTATAATGCAACAAAATGAGCAATTGGAATCGAGTAACTTGTCTACACGTTCCACCAAAATCCACACAACAAAGCAGGCGGCATAAAGACTCCATATTTCACTGAGGCTATGTTTGACAAACTAGCTGATAAGTTAGCTTATGCCTTATAAGCTAGCTGGTAGCTGATAAGTTAGCTGATGAACACGTCATGTTTGGCAAAAACTAGCTTATAAGATTGTTAAATAACTAAAAAGGACATCTTGAAAAAATAGTCAATTACAAACATTTCATATTACAATTCAAATAATTTTTCAATAATATAATTAAAAATAAATTTCTGATAATATAATATGTTAATTAATACAAACAAAATAGTCAAAAACTAAATAATATAATATGTTAATGAAAAAAATTAAAAAATTGATTACTATATATACATAATATAAATTTTGAATTAGTTAAAACAAATTTTAGAAAAATATACATTAATCTATGATTTTAAATAACCATTACATATAATACGAATAACAATAAAATTGGTCAAACTCACATACCATAATTAATTAATGTTTAAGAAAATATAATTAATAATTAAATTACATATTTTCTTACAATTATTTAGCATATTTTTATTATTTATAAAATAAAATAAGTATGACTTTAATATTTATGTATCTTACATAAATATTTTTAGAATTGTTATATTTGTTTTATGATATCTAAATATATTGAATAATAATTAAAAAATAATTTATATGATAGTTAATAAAGTTTATAAATAGTTACTATTTTTATTAGTATCTATTGTATAATTAAAATTAATTAATAATGTGTAATTAAAAATAATTTACAATTTATAATTAATTTTAATTTCTATAAATTAATGTTTACGAATAATTAATATTTATTTAAAATTAACATTTATTTATAATAAATAACAATAGTAAATGAATAAATAATATTAATCAGGGGTATAATCGAAAAAAATGTCAAAAAACTCTTCATAAGCTACTCCAAGTAGCTTATCGATAAGTTAGCTTTATAAGCTGACTTATGTGCATCCAAACGACTACTTAAAAAATAAGCTAGTTTATAAGTCAGCTTATAGGCTAGCTTATTTTCGCCAAACAGTGCCTAAATGGCTAAATCTGAAGTCTAAACCTAAACTAAAGTTCGGGTTACCTGTCCCATAGTCGTCCATTTTGGCTCGAGCACACTTTGGTATATGCTCTCTTGTACTGGTCTAAACAATTGGAACAGTCTAAGATTAAGCAAGAAATTTTCACTTTCGTGAAAACGTCAAAAACAAGTAAAGATATCTTTATATTGTTTGAAGATTGTAACTTTCACATCACCTTTAGTCACGGGCGGAACACAATAGGGGCCTATAGGAGCCATGGCCACCCCGCTTTTTGAGCTAAATACCATATATGAACTTTTTCAACACATATGAAGGCTAGCTCAATATTGGTTCTCATTCCTGGCCCCTGTCCTTGAGGTCATGCTTTCGAATCATTCAGCTTTAGTTTTTCTTTTCCTACTACTACATGTTGATTTATTAATATCATTGTGTATAAAAATAAATAATGTTTAAGTTGCTAATCCAAAGGTTTTCTTTTTATTAGTTAAAAAATATAACAAATTTATATTACTATTTTCCGGTTTATGGTTTGAAAGTTATGGGTTTTAGTCTTATATTAACCAATTTTTTTCCTAAAATTTTATAGTAGATCGTAGAAAAAATATATACAACTTACGCATGTATTGAGGGGTTTGCGATTTTATATCAACCTAAACCAACCAACATGTGTATCAACTGTATCAACTAAATAGGTACCAACTTAATCGCTACCAATTACAACGGTTGGTAGAACTTTGAACATAATGACAAATTTTTATATATGTAAACTTAAAGTTCGTACAAAACCAATACCAACCGATTTTTTTTGTATCACAGTCGGTTGATACACGGTATAAGATTTTACATACCAATAATAAATGGTTGGTACATCGGTATTGGAGAATTTTTTTCTTGGTACTGTACTAAGTCCATCCTAGTATGTATTATTTGGATATCTGAATGTTTATAATATTATATTTCGGGCCCCAAGACTACAATGGTCGTGTTCCGCCCCTGCCTTTAGTTGTGTATTGAAATGTTACATTATAATGTGTGAATGTGACACAACAATATGAAGGTATTTTCCCAGTTCTCACTACAAACTTTCACACTATTCTCACCCTATACAGCACAAGTGTCCATCAATTAGGGTCCAGAATTGATATTACACAAAACCTAATAAAACCAATGATTGCTAAATAAACAAACTTTTTTTTTTCCATAATAAACTTATAAACACAACATGTACAACAACTACAATATGCAGCAAGAAAGAACAGGGTACAAAAGACAAGCCTATATATGTATTAGGAAGATGGATACAAAAAACTATATGTATTACTGACTATATATATACATGTACATGCTTACAGATAATTTAGTCCGCTTTCAATCTCAATATCTCCTTGGCAGTCCTGTGTCTAAAATATGGCATGTGTTCCTACATGATCACATCAGTCGCATTTAGGGTGTGTTTGGTACAGAGACAGGACAGGACAAAACAGAACTGGTTTTAGGGTTTTAATTTGGCATGAATAGTTTAGTAATTTACCAATCTTGACTCACCTCCTGTGATTTTTGTCCACCTATTTTAGTGGGACAAAAAAACTTTCCCCTGTCTAATATTGCACCAAATGGGACAAGAAGTCTTTGTTCTGTCCCGCGTACGAAATGTAGTCTTAACGTCTAAAATCGTCATAAACTTGCAAATTCCGTGTAAATAGAGTTGTTTAAGACACCATTTATGTATGTAATGTAATAACTCACCTGCTTGAAGCAGAGGCCAATGTCCCTGCTATAAAAGTCTGCATACTTGATCATAAACACACCACAGTCATTTCTGCCCAAAAACAAAATCATGATCGTAAGAGAACACATATAACACTTGAAGAAACTAAAAAACATCATAGGTGGCACAAAACCAATCGGGTTTTTTTTTTCTTCTCATTTCTTTCTGAAACGCCAAAGAAACTCACACACAACATATCAAAAGAGGCTCAAATTCACAACCTAATAGTTGTAGAGACTCGATTGGTACCATTAGGCCAAAGATCACTTGGCCTCATTTCTCGACTTGATTAGAATATATGCATTTGGCTTCCAGTTATATTATTATCATTATTTTCTCTATTATGAAAGAAGTTGGCAAAAATCCTATCTTATTTTGTTTAGTAAGGCTTTTAATCATACACACCCGTTCTTCTGTTTAGGAAGGTCCTTGACGTATTCTTGCTTCCAAGAAGTAACATCAATGTCTTTCCCATTTTTATCTTTCACCTCATCCACAATGTACTTGGCCTGGCAAAGATGAGCAATAATAAGTAAAAAACATCATGTATAATACTTTGTTTTGATTACCTATTTTGGATAATGTACTTCCAAAACCTTCGTTTTGGTACCTAGAATGTGACAGACATTTAAGTATCTGATGTTGATGTAGCAAATGACATGGCATACAACTCACTATTATTTTTGATGTGGAATTCAACGTACCAATACCCTCATTACTTGTTCATCAGTTCCTCCAAGTGAGTCGAGATACTGGAACTTTGCTTCTTTTTTGTTGATAACAGCCAAGCACCAATGTATTTCTTTGTGGACAGGAACAAATATCTGCTTAAAATAAAAGGTATGAGATTTAGCATACGGAAAGTAATCATAAACTGTTAATCTTTACTTTGTCACACTCGAGGAGACTGTATCCCAACTTCTTCTGCGTGGTCCATCTTCTAACTGACTTGTAATCATACCCAATCCTTCCACTTGTTAACTGGGCAGCAACAAACAGATACAATATATGATAGTTATAAACCAAGGTTAACTAAGGGGCTGTTTGGTTGGTTTTCCATCAATTCCTGTTTGGATTAATTTGTCTGTATACACTGGGAAGGTTTTTTCATAGATGAAAGGAGCGTTTTTTTAATTGGGAGGGGCATGTTTGGAAAAAAAACTAGACTTTCTGCATAAAGCTCCCCCCTTAGAAGCTTACTGAATGAGCCGCTTTCTATATCATTAAGCCACTACCAAACAATCATGTGTATTAAGCTCATTAAGCTGCTAACAAACAGACCCTAATATATACTGTATACATGCCAAATGTGATTATTCACCATTCATCACCGTAAACCAATAGAAGGTACCTAGGGTTCCAAAGATGTTTTTATGTATGCCAAAGAAGTTTCGATCTAGACTGGTCCCCTTTAGAATTCTTAAAAGTTAAAGTAATTGTGTATTAGAAACTTTTGCCATAGAAAAAGAATCCAGTGGCGGGTTGCATCTTAAGAAAACAAAACAAAATGCAATTCTTAGATTTGTTCATTATGAGTCCCAATCATTTGCAAAACCTCCTATAACACATACAAACCAAATAATTGAGATATTTGCTGAAAATGATGAGGTTCATTCATTATGGTCAATGCTTTAGATTAGGAAACAAATCAAAGATATTCATTGGTTTGAATGCATTAGAGATGATTGGGATTTGGGACTCTTGTTCATTATAATTATGATATCAGTTAATGATTCTATAATTTATTAATTCTCAGCTCTTTCATTTAATACACAAAGGAGCTGGCAGTTGCTGGCATTGAGACACTAGAAAGGGTGACAAAGATGCACCCCTAGATTGGTGTTTCAAGACTTGGATGACTTTTGGGCAAGTTGGCAATTTAACTTATGAAATTTCCCAGATAGAGAATTGCATCCTAAAACCGAAAAAGTTGCAATTTTTTATATAAATAAAGCCAACAAGAAAAAAATGATTAAACAATAGATGGCAAAAGATGAGATCAACCAACCTTCTTGTAGAAAAACGTACTGAAGAAATGACATTTCAGAAACTTATGGGGCTGCTTCTTTTCCCTCTCTTTCAGCAACTCAAGATATACGTTAATAACCTTTAACAATATGAAATTAGCAAGCAGCACATTTAACAAGTTATGTTGCTTCCATTTATAACTTCAAAAATAACAAGTTACCTCATCATTTAACCATTGCCCACGTCTCAAACAACTTAAAACTTCTCCTGTGATTATAATATTCGACTTCTCATGGGTGACCAAAACCTTCCTTCTGCAAATAGACATAAAGAAGCAGTTTGTATATATACATACATCAAGGGAAGTTTCGTTAGAACCTTCGAATATTCATCATGAATCACAAATTAGTGATGAATATGTTACAACGTTCATGATGAAGAACACATCCATATTTATGATGAATATGCGACATATCGTGCTGTGTGCAGTTCTTGGGTTCCTAATCAATTTTAGGTTTCTAACGGAACCTAACCCTGCATCCATTTAATACATATATATCCATCAAACCATATATATATATATATATATCCATCAAACCATACCGATTAGGATTAGCGAATGCATTATCAACCATTTTCCTCTCCTCTTCAGTAAGTGACCTGAAAGGCTCAATCAGTATATCCTGAAAAACACATGAATTAAAACATAAGAAACCAATCACTAATGTACGTAAAGTTCCATTTCCAATATGAATAGATTCCGAACATAAACGGTTCACCTCCTCTTTGTTTGGAGGCCCAAATTGTTTAAAGAAAACTCTGTTTTTGTGTTGCAGTTTGATATGAAACCCCAATCTCCTTATGAATGAATCTGTTTTTTCAGCTACATAATGCAGCAACTTTATGTAAAGAGGCAAACCATCATCTGGCCTATGGTTGGATGATACAACACTAGTGCTAGAAGAAGAAGAAGTTTTCCCATCCAATTCCATATATTTTGAAATGACATTTTGTAGTTCCCCTGATTTGTTAATGTCTTGTATTTCACCTTCCGAAGGAGCATCGTCATCATCAACATGATCAGTTTGGAAGCTGCAACTGGTAATTGGTGGTTCCCTCAAAAGGTTCCCCATCCAGTATAAAATATTTTGGAGTTTGTAGTAATTAGTAATTAGTAAATCGGAGCATGGATTTGTCTTGTGATCGGGGTCAGCTGCTGTGGATATAATCTAAGCCTTGAAACCCAACTATCGATTGATGATGATCTCATCTGGGCTTCTTCGAAATACAGATTAAGAAAACAATCTAGGGTTTCCGTTACGAAAGAAAGAAAACAATCTAGTAGCTTTCAAGATTGAAGCAGATTTGTTTGGGGTTTTTGACGGTAAAAGTTGTCAGTCTTGAATGCTTGTGTGTGGAGAGGTTTTTGGATTACAAACATCAACTACTTTTCTCAAATAAACCACTATCTATAATAATAATAACTTTAATAAGGAGTAAACTAAGATTTTCAATCCGCTTAAAAATAAAATTTGAATTATTGATCATTTTTAATTTCATCCCAATATCATGAATCGTGTTTATGATATGAATTGATTCGGTGTACGGTATTAGTATTGATTTTCAATTAGAATCGATCTAAAGATGAAAACCCCTTATTTTCCATCCTGACCATTATGATCATAACCCAACCCTATAATAGATGCTATAAATGTAAATAATTGATACATTTGAGGAATAACAAGTTTGGTGTAGTATTTGTAAAGCATAAACAATAAGGATCTATTTAGAAAATAGTGGATAGTTTGAGGACCTTTTTAGGTTAAAAAGTAAAAACCCAATACGGCATGTTTGGTTCCTCTTCTGGAAGGAATGGCGGCATGTTTCAGTTGTATTTATGGCATGTTTGTTTCGATCATCTCCGTGGGCTAATCCTTCCGACCGCAATTCATATCTGATCGGAAATGGCAATGGCAATCAAGTGCAAGGCCACACCTATTATCAATAACAACAACAACAACCATGTGCTTGACGCCTCATATGTGAAACGCGCCGCTAAGTTGTCTGATAAGTCTTTCGGCTTCACCTCGCCACATCCTAACTTTGGTTGCGTCATAGCAACAACTGGGAAAGTTGTCGGAGAAGGTTACCTTTACGGGCAAGGGACGAAGCCGGCTGAGGTTCAGGCGGTGGAGGCCGCTGGAGAGTATTGCCGAGGCGCCACTGCTTATGTCAACATGGAACCTGGAGACTGCCATGGGGATCACACCGCCCTATCTGCTTTTATCAAGGTTATTTCATTTTCATCATCAAGATTTCTATTTAATTGCAGCTTTTATCAAAGTTATGTGCTTTTTATTTCATTTTCATCATCAAGATTTCTATTTAATTGCAGCTTTTATCAAGGTTATTTTGCTTTTAAACCTGAATTTTATACTCAACAAGATGATGAAATATAATTATCATCATCATCATCATCATCATCATCATCTTGATTAAGAAGGTGATCGATGAGAGCAAGTTAGCAAGTCCAAGGTGAATGGAACTTAGATAAGACAAGGTTAAACCGACTTTAGTTTCTTAATAGAAATTTGATGATTAGTGATGTTTGCTTTGCTGTCTTCCTTTTCTTTCCGTTATCATCATATATAAATATAGTACAACTAGAGGAATTTGTACTCATATTTAATGCAAAGTATTACTTCAAATTTACATGCATCTAAGGCTTAATCTTTAGTCAGGAATTACTAGAGTTGTTATCGGCATGAGGCATCCATTGCAACATCTTCGGGGGAAAGCAGTTCAGGCATTGAGAAGTGAAGGGCTGCAGGTTGATGTTTTTGGAGAGGATATTCAAAGTGCCTCCATTGAGGTATAGCATATTCATAGTCCTTAGTATTCTCTATGTGCTTAACTCTGTTTTTGCCATGGTTAGCCCTTCTCCCCACCAGGGAAGTTTTATTTTGCAGATTTTCCCCACTTAAAGGTAGTCTAGTTATCCTAATATGATGATGATGATGATTAGTAGCAGCATGTAAAGATAAAGAAACTGATAGGAGGATTTATTATCTTTGCTGATCAACATAATGACCTCTTGCAATAGGAGCATATCATCGCTAATTGATCAAGAAATTAGAGAAAATTGTCATCATAGCCAACTTTCTTGTGACATCACTCATCAATATTATTAGATAAACTTGAAGAAACAGATAGTTTAACACCGATTTATGTTCTTAGGGTGTAAGGGTAGAAGCATAACTGAGCAGGTAAGTTGGATGAAGTGCAACAGAATGGTTGTGGACAAAAACCTCACTCCAAAGTCCTTGCTAAGCGCAGGAGTATTAAAGCATGAGGCACTTTTATTTTCATTTTTTGTTGATAGTGAGTTAGACATTTGTGGTATTGTGTTAATTTTCTGGATGTATGCCTATGTTCTTTTCCTTGTAAAATATTAATGTATATTGCAAATTTCTAGGACGCTCTAAAATCCTGTCTCCTTGTCAATGCTCCTTTGCTATATAGATCAGCTTCTCGAGTTCCATTCTCGGTTCTCAAGTATGCAATGACCCTTGACGGTGAGATTCCAAAAATATTTAATTTCACTTTGGATCGGGCAAACCAGCTAAGTTGTTCAAGTCACTGATTCTGACAGGAAAAATTGCTGCTAGTAGCGGACATGCATCATGGATAAGTAGTGAACTGTCAAGATCTCGAGTTCTTGAATTACGTGCTAGAAGTGATGCAATTATTGTAGGAGGAAATACTGTACGCAATGATAGTATGGAACTTTATGCTACTTACAGTTTCTGCATATTTTGAAAATTTACTAGTTTCTCATTACATTTTTTAAATGTAGATCCACGTTTAACTCCAAGACTTGGAGGTGATCATGTGCCTATGCGAATTGTTATGTCGCAAACTCTTGATCTTCCGGAGGTTGCAAATCTTTGGGACGTCAGAGATGTGCCAACAATAGTTGTCACTCAGAGAGGTGCAAGAAGGAGTTTCCAAAAGTTTCTTGCATCTAAAGGTGTTGAAGTAGTGGAGTTTGATATCTTGAACCCCAAGGATGTTGTGGACTATCTTTATGATCGTGATTATCTTTCCCTCTTGTGGGAGTGTGGAGGGACATTATCTGCATCAGCTATTTCCTCTGGTGTCATACACAAGGTATGTCATCCAAGTTTAACGATGAAGTTCCACCTATTTTAAATGCGCTAAAGGGAGTCGAGGCGTTATTGATACCAATGAACTTATATATTATTTGGAAATGCAGGTGCATGCATTTGTTGCTCCAAAGATAATCGGTGGAAAGAATGCACCTTCTCCAGTTGGGGAACTTGGGATGGTTGAAATGACACAGGCTCTGGAACTAATTGATGTTTGTTATGAGCAGGTTGGTATGATTACGATCAAAATTTTGACTCTTTATTTGTGAGAGAAAGGTCCATGCCTGTTGGTACTATATGATTATGTTATAGCGTTGCATTCCCATGGCCCAAAAATAGCAGGGGGCTAGGGGCCCAATTTTTTTTATGAGTATATAGTAGTATAAAAGATTACTACGTTAAAGAGACCAAAAAAATTGTAGCATATAATAACAGTCAAAAAGAATATAGTAGATAATAAGGGCCCAAAAATATATTACCTAATTACATTGGAGAAGAAAATAAAAAAAAGTTAGTTGGTCATTCGTTATATTCCGTTGCTTATTGCTTTTCTAATTTTCTTTATTTGGTACCAAGGTTCAATGCTATTGACTATTTCTGTGCTTCAACAATTCAATGAATAACAACTTTAAGCTCATGCGTTTACTATTGCTATATGTTTTTGTTGGATATTTGTATCTATTTATGCTTCTATTGACTATTGTTATTTGCTTATTTTGGTTGCGTAATTGCTTTTGTTGGCAATTGCTATCTATTTTTGCTTCTACAAATGATATCATACTATTGTTTGGCGATCTTTTTATTGTTCTTATGAGTTATGACAAGTTTCATGGTTTTGTGATTAATCAATAAGTTTTCCTTATTTAATGTATCCGCTGATGACTCTTATATTATATATGTTATTTTCCATAAACCTTTAATCCTAACATATTATTTTTATATTTTAGTTGTACAAGAAAATAAGGAAAAACAAATTCAAATATCATCATTAGTTGTTTGATTTCTTCATCTTTAATTGAGATTCTACTACACACCACAAGATTCTATTCAAGTGTTCTGGTCACGCAACCATTCCTTGAGCTTGCAGATTATGTCTCATTCGTTATTTATTCTTATTGGAGATTATGTCTCATTCATTATTTATTCTTATTGGATCTCAATGAATCATTTTTTCTTTCACATTCTTATTGATTCTCATTTGTCTACTTGTCCATTAACCTTAATAATCTTCTCTACCATTGATCTCTTATTGACTCTCTAGATTACTTCCGTCACATTAGTTCTGGTTTTGTACGCATATTGTTGTTATGAACTTAGAAAATTCTTACCTTTTAAAAAACTTACCAACCATAGTATATAGTAGATGGTCAAACTCATATCTATATTTTAGGACTTCAAAACCACCCTTTTTTTTTTAATACACTATACTCTTGGTTGCTAACTACCTAATAAGGAGTACGTAAATCACAAGTACATTATCTTATCTATAATAAATAAGGACAGGATTTCTTTCATCCATGAATTATTAGCATTTCTTGTATTCAATTTTTATTAATAAAAAACATTTATTGAATTTTTTTTTCGTACTTATCGTGGGCCCCTGATTTTACATAACCCAGGGGCCTATGAAATGTCAGGAATGGGCCGGTGGAACTAAGCCCAAACATTGCTCTATGTGGTCAAATACTGGGCAAACAAATTCCTGGAAACAAAATCAAAAAGTAAAAGCACAGTGAATAAGGGTAGGAGCTCATAAGCCAAAAAGCCAATGGAAGTATTTCAACATGTAGATATGAACTTCATTTTAGATTTGCAAATTATTGCACCTTTCATAAAACTGAATTTGAGTAATACAGGAAATAGCTACTGCAACAGTTTCTCATTCTTGACTTGTCTTCCAGTTCTAATTTAAGTTAGCAGGACCTATAAATTGACAGCTGCTCTCTTATAGCTATGATTGACACATTCTTATGTGTATGCTCTGATAATCCAATATTGTAATCATGGAATGATGTAATATTTGCTGCATGAAGGTAGCATACATAGAGAGTGCGTTTGTAGCAATTATTTTAGTTCATAAGAAAACCAATCTGATCATCATATGAATCCTTGAATGTTGATCCAAGAGAATGGAATATTAGTGAAGACCAAATGATGCATCTTGGTGGTGGCCAAAACTCAGTGCAAGACCCACAAGAATGAGAATGAGCATTAAGACCCCCATCTCACGAGAATACTTGTTTGCCATAGTTGGTAGTATGTTTCAAAAATGCGTAGTTGGTAATATGTTTAAAAGATGGATTTCTTTATACTGCGTGGCCTTAATTGTTATGGAAAAAGAGCTCCAAGCCTCATAGAATAAGGTGGTGTGTGGGCTTTCAGTTAAACTTTTATCCCAACTCTTCATTGTTCATCAGATTTGACATTTGTTGCTTACTTGACATTTTGACCCCCATCTGATAAGACAAGAAATCACCTCGACCAGTAGGGACATGTTCAATGTGGTGCTTCCACTTTGGACTGAACGAATTTCTAACATCTTGCAATACATTTGCTAAGCTCCAACACAAAACTAAAATGGAAAACGAAACCCAGGAAATGGAATTTAAACCAAAAGCTTCATTGAATGATTGGAACAAAATCTAGCATTCAAGAGCCTAGTCTCTCTAATTTTGTGATTTCCCTTTTTGTTCTCCTTCACTCTATTTATTTCCAGGCCTAACAAACTTTCTGAGCAAATTCCTGTCTTGACCTCACTCCTAACAAACTCCCCACTTCCCCATAATTGCCCTTAAACAATCCCCAACTTAGGGCCTGTTTGTTAGCAGCTTAATGAGACTCGCAGCTTATTCAGTCAGTTATACATGACTATTTGGTAGTGGCTTATATAGAAAGTAGTTTATTCAGTAAGCTAATAGGGGAAGCTTTATGCAGAATGCCAAGTTTTTTTTTCTTCCAAATCTGCCCCTTGCAATTAAAAAACATGTACCTTCCTCTATGAAAAAACCCTCCCTTCTCGATCTATACAAACAGATTAATCCATACAGACAGCTTTATCTATACAGAACTTAATGGAAAACCACCAAACGGTCCCTTATCCTTTCCTCTCCTTCTAGAACTTGTGAAATACACAGGGGGTGTAGCATACATGTTCATAAGGCCCACTCGCCACCATTGTCCACTTTCCCCATTTATTGGTTTTCCTTGTTTCTAGCATTTAGTCAATGACAACACCCCTTGGGGTTTTCTAGTTTTAGTATTTATGTTTCGTGACATTTGAATCTGTTGCAATAATCCAATGGTTTTGTATTACCTTATGTGTATCTTTATCTACATGCTAATCCTTGTACGTTTTTCTTGTACCTATTTAGAAGGGACTTTCTCCCTCATTAATAGTTTCATTTTTGCCTATGAATTACATGGAATCAGTCTTCCAGAGCCACCCCCCCCCCCCTCTTGAGGCTGGCTTGTTCTTGTGTTATTGTCTTAATAAACTCATAGCAGAGACATCTTTAAGCTTACTGCCTCTCTAGGTATCTGCCGGAACATCTCGCAGCTTCTATCTCATGGTTCTAAGCTAGAAGATTCTAGAATTTTGGGTGTGGAAGATCTAGGACAGTCCATGCCCCATGGGCATTGACAGCGATTAGTCTCCCTCATAGTCATAGGTGGCAAGCGTGGTTAGCAACCCAGAGAAAAAGCTATATCACATAACATGTATTATGTTCTTGCTAAATACTTAATGTTAATTTGTTTACAGTCTATGTTCTGATAAACTTTTCACTAATATTGCAGATCGGACCTGATGTGCTTATTAGTGGATATCTGCATCCCATTCCTGATCTGACACCTATTATTCCATCAGCAATTGATCCACCCTTATCTCCTTATGATTCAGTTTCACCAATCATATTCTTCAATAAGACATGGGACCCATATGGTAGTTTCTCCAACTTTTCTCCTCATCCGATTCAGCTGCCTGATGGAAGTGGTGATTATGTCACCTGGCCAAGTGTAGAGCACTATTATCAGGTGATTTTCTGCACCAGTTGCTGCTCACTCACTGTATGACCCATATGATATGATGCTATCTGAGCTTTTCCCCCTAAATGTAAATGTAGGCACACAAGTTTGTGGGATCGAGTAATCCGAATGCAACAAGTTATGTTGAAGCTATATATTTGGCAAAAAGTCCTGAAGAAGCAGCACGGAAGGGAAGGAAAATACAAAGAGAGCACCCAGATATGGTATGTCTGTTTCCAAATTCAATTCAACAAAAGGAAGGTAAAAGATTGTGAGAAATTTGGGTTTGAGTGATGCATCAATCTAAAAAAAACTTGGCTAGAAATATGCATCGTGTACGGAAAGTAATATTTCATTGCCTTGAGTTTCACGAAATTCACTTCCCAAATTCACACTCTAGTTTCGAGGCAGAAGACACTGTTTTCTGACTTGGGGGATCATGTGAAACCACTCAGTTTTCATGAGACCCATGAAACCATATTTGATCCCTTGGATGAGTTCTCTCTTCAAATCTTCACTTGAAAAACACAACAAACCACCTTCATAGGAAAACACATATGAAACCTTTACAATGGTCTCATGGGTCTAGTGAAAACTGGATGGTCTCTTTAATGGAACCCAATCCTATTATATTCCTTATGTTGTTGTATATTGAGATTGAATCTTCTAAAAGTTAAAAGTTAATAGACTGTTGTTTTTGGTGCTAAACCAATTACCAAATATTATTATGCTTGGAGGGACTGTTATTATTTTTGAACTTGATATAATATTTTTAGCTGGAAGGTAGTTATTTTGGATTTTTGGCGCTAAAACGGTTACCAAATAACTAATGGATAAGAACGGTTTATCAGTGACTCACTGAGACAACTCACTTATCAGTTATGAGTGCCACTGATTATCTTTAGTGCCTCAACAATTAAGGGGTTGTTTACCAAATGCTTACTGGGTAAGCACTTACCCGACAAGAGTCACCACTTTTACTTACCTTGTCGAGTTGTTGAATAATAAAAATGGATTATTGGTAAGCGTCGGTAAGTGTCTTCTCCATCACTTATCAGGTAAGATTTTTTGGTCCTTGCTATGTGGAAAGATTCTCGGTCATTGTCATGGTACCTGGTATTCTGGTAAGGTAAGTGACACTCATTAAACGCTTACAAGAGTTTGGTAAACGGCTAAACGACCCCTAAGACACGCTGAAAGCATCAATCTCAGTATCAGCTATCCATCAGACTGTTTCTGAGTGATAAACACCTGCTAAAGACATGTTCATTAGAAGGTTAATGGGACTCACAGCTTATTTGGTCTGCTATACATGACACTCTGGTAGTGGCTTAATGATATAGAAAGTGGCTTATTCAATAAGGTTTCAAAGGGGAGCTTTATGCAGAAAGCCAAGTTTTTCCGAACCTGCCCCTCTCAATAAAAAAACATGCTCCGGTCATCTGTGTAAAAACCCTCTCAAACAAAAACTAATCCCAATCTCTACCTATAGATTAATCCACACAGACAACTTTGTCCATACAAGGCTTGATGGAAAACCAACAAAACAGCCCCCAAGTGTAGTCCTTTTAATTTGGCAGGATGATGTTAATTTGAAATGAAAAGTCAGGTAAGATGGTTGAAGAAATCAATTATTGGTGATGTTGATCAAAGACGTTGGTTGGTTTTGCAGGTAAGATCCGACTGGGAGAAGGTGAAGACTGAGGTGATGTACAAGGCACTGAAATGCAAGTTCTCAATTTACCCACACTTGAATTCAATGCTTCTATCAACAGCCGGTTGTGTACTCGTTCAAGCTTCTAATAATTATTTAGGACAGCTACTCATGAAGTTAAGATCCCAGTTTCTAGAGCATAAATCCCAAATATCTGCCAGTTACCGTCAACCTTGATCATATATAAACATTGTGCTGACCGCCTGAACCAGAGGATTCATGGCTGAAGCGGAGGGTTAACTTAAGCTATAATAATAATAATCAGATTGCGTGATGTCAAACAGTTTTGTTTAGATAATAATGATTATTGTAGTTTCGTATGCCTTGAAAGGATCTTGTTTGAAGGTATTGATATTGAATAACATTCATCATCATTCTCTCTCAAAGCTTGTAAACCTTGTGTTTTTGTAATGTTTTATGCACAAATCAATCCACATGCATGCTTGACTAATTGGATTTGGTGACCTTAATAATTCTTTTGTTTGGAGGTTTTTTATTTCCAAAAACCTGTTTAAGTTATGTGATTTTCATTGCTCCGTTGCATATACTTCCTTAATCTTGTGTTCTTGAATTTCTCTTATATTTATCAAGAAAATACAAGAAAGTGAGGCTCAAGGAAAAGGAAAAGGAAAGAAAGAAATATTGCTATTTAAAATCAAGCAAGAAGTGACCATGATTTTTCTTTTAGTTGTTGTCATAGGACTATTTAAAATCCATATTATCCCTAAGCAAGCACAATACAAATCAAGTCAATCCCAAATATATTAATAACTAAAGCATAACTATTGCTCAAGTGAAATAAAGCCAATCCATATTATTTGCATAATTCTCTTTTGTCCATATATATATATATGTGTGTGTGTGTTTATGGTAATTGGTAAAATATAATTGGAAGGACTAAAGGAGTTTCTTGGTTTTTGTATGTGTAGATAAAGTCATATTTGAAATTTTCTTATTTAATATGGTAAAGTATACTGGCATGATTCATGGGTTTTGGTTTTGCACATAAACTCTTTGCTTCCATACAATCACATTTTTAATCAACACTTTGACAAGCTCATTGTTCTCGTTTTCCATGAATAGATTTCATTTTTATATGAATTTCTTTGGAATAGATATAGAATTTGTTGGTCACCTTCAATCTACCAAGAATGGTTTATACAAATCTCAGTCTTTTTTTAATGTGGTTATATTTGCAAAGTAATTATTTTATTCATATTTTTACTAAACAACTATATTTTATTCAAAATTAAATCATACGGGGGGTTAAAATAGTAATTTGTTGTCATTCAGATAACCATATTTTGTTCTGCACTATATCATAGAAAGTCTCTTTAACCATTCTGCATCAAATCATTCAGTAACTACCAAACAGCCCCTAAAGTGTCGTAATTGCAAAACATAAAACAAGAGAGGGTAGTTTTATCAAATTGTGGATAGTTTGAGGACCGTTTTGCTCAAAAAGTAAAATCCCAATTAGGATGGACTAATCCCTCCGACCGCCACAGAACAGATCTCTGATCTGCCATGGCCATGGCGATGGCGATGGCAATGGGGTTTGCTACCACCCCAATCAAGTGCAAGGCAATGGCAATCAATAGCAACAACAATTACTATTATGTGCTTGATGCATCATATGTGAAACGCGCCGCCGAGTTGGCTGATAAGTCCGCTGGCTTCACCTCGCCGCATCCTAACTTTGGTTGCGTCATAGCAACAAGTGGGAAAGTTGTCGGAGAAGGTTACCTTTACGGGCAAGGAACGAAGCCGGCTGAGGTTCAGGCGGTTGAGGCCGCTGGAGAGTATTGCAGAGGCGCCACTGCTTATGTCAACATGGAACCTGGAGACTGCGATGGGGACCTCACCGCTCTATCTGCTTTTCTCAAGGTATTCTTGCATTTGCCTTTGATTTCATCATGAAAATTTGAAGTCTATAGATATTTGTTAATTGCTTTCATCGTTGTTCCAGAATTTAAAGGAGTGGACATAAAACTCAAGATATTGAGGATTTATTACTTCTATAATTCAAAAGGTTTATTTACTTATATATATATATATCATCTTTTCAATAAAAACTTTCCAATGCCTTTGTTTGATTCTGAGCAAGCAATCTTTCCATTTGGAAGTGTTGAATTCGGATTTTGGATGTGAGGTAGTTTTGAGGACCTGGATATACACAGAAAGAAAGGATAATTCAACAAGATAATGAAATCTAATTGTGCCGATACCTCTTTCCTAACCAATTTCTAGTTTTGGTAGTAGTATGAGATATGGTTTCAATAACTGAATTTGAATGGTAAAATGACATTTCAATTGAAATTGAAAGTAAAAGCAGCACATAAAGAAGTGATTTTACACAAATTGTTACAGTTCCTAACAGGGTCATTACTTGAATTGCATTATCATTCTAGATGAATTAACCTTCTGTTGGGAAATGCGAACTAATAACTGAGTTCAGTTTCTCAATAGAAATATGATGATATTGATGTTTGCTATCTTCCTTTTCTTTCTGTTATCATCATATACAGCTACAGGAATTTGGTCACAAGACATGGTACTCATATTTAATGCAAAGTATTACTTCAAATTTACATGCATCTGAGGCTTAATCCTTAGGCAGGAGTTGCTAGAGTTGTTATCGGCATCAGGCATCCATTGCAACATCTCCGGGGAAAAGCTGTTCAAGTGTTGAGAAGTGAAGGACTGCAGGTTGATGTTCTTGGGGAGGATATTCGAAGTGTCTCCATTGAGGCACGTACATTATAATCATTACTATTCCCTATGTGATTAACTCTGTTTTTGCCAGATGGCAAACTTACAGTAGTCTAGTTATCCTAAGATGATTACTACTTAGTAGCAACATGTGAAGATAAAGAAACTGATAGGACAATTGCTATAAGATTTATTATCTTTGCTTATTAAGAGAATGACCTTCCAATAGGACACTCCATATTGGTTTTAACGTACCAGCGTACCAACACTGTATTTGTCAACTAATAAGAACATAGAGAAAGAAAAATCTGTCATAATAGCCAACTTTCTTGTGACATTACTCATCAATGTTATTAAATAGATATTGGGAAATAGATAAAGTTGACCTGAAATAGATAGTTTATCTCCGACTTATGCTTCTTAGGGTGAAAGGGTAGACCGCTCTAAAGCATAACTAATAAAGCAAGTTGGATGAAATGCAACAGGAAAGGATGTGGACAAAAACCTCAGTCTCACTCCAAAAACCCTTGTCATGCGGAGGAGCATTAAAGCATTAGGCCACTTTTATTTTTTGTTTTTGTTTTGTCGTACATTGATGGTATTGCGGATGTTTCTGAAACTTTCAATCTGTTAATTTCCAGGATGTATCAATCCCTATGTTCTTTCCTTTGTAATATATTAATGTATATTGTATTTTTCTAGGATGCTCTAAAATCCTGTCTCGTTGTCAATGCTCCTTTGCTATATAGATCAGCATCTCGAGTTCCATTCTCGGTTCTCAAGTATGCAATGACCCTTGACGGTGAATATATACTTCCAAAAACGTTGAATTTCACTCTCTAACAAGGTTTATCTCTTTGCTGGTATGCACAAATGTCACTGATTCCCCATATTCTGACAGGAAAAATTGCTGCCAGTAGCGGACATGCATCATGGATAAGTAGCAAAAAGTCAAGATCTCGAGTTTTTGAATTACGTGGTAGAAGTGATGCAGTTATTGTAGGAGGAAATACTGTACGCAATGATAGTATGGAACTTTGTGCTACTTACAATTTCTACCGTGTTGTGAAAGTCTCCTTGATAGTTTCTCATTCTCATTACATTTTTTTTAATATAGACCCGCGTTTAACTCCAAGACATGGAGGTGGACATTTGCCTATGCGAATTGTTATGTCGCAAACACTTGATCTTCCGGAGGTTGCGAATCTTTGGGATGTCAGAGATGTGCCCACAATAGTCGTCACTCAGAGAGGTGCAAGGAGGAGTTTCCAAAAATATCTTGCATCTAAAGGTGTTGAAGTAGTGGAGTTTGATATCTTGAACCCCAAAGATGTTGTGGACTACCTTTATGATCGTGGTTATCTTTCCCTCTTGTGGGAGTGTGGAGGGACATTATCTGCATCAGCTATTTCCTCTGGTGTCATACACAAGGTGTGTGTGTCAGTGAAGTGATGTACTTTTTAATCATCCTGTTTTAAATGCACTAAGGGAGTCCAATAAATGTATATATATATTATTAGGTGCATGCATTTGTTGCTCCAAAGATAATCGGTGGAAAGAATGCACCTTCTCCAGTTGGGGAACTTGGGATGGTTGAAATGACACAGGCTTTGGAATTAATTGATGTTTGTTATGAGCAGGTTGGTTGGTATACAAGTCTTTATTAATGATTATGATTTATTTAGAAAAATGTATTGATCAACTCCTAACTAAAATTGCAGATAGGACCTGATGTGCTTATTAGTGGATATCTGCATCCTATTCCTGATCTGACACCCGTTATCCCATCGGTTGATGAAACCTCGGCAATTGATCCATCCTTATCTCCTTATGATTCACCAATCATATTCTTCTATAAGACATGGGACCCATATGGTAGTTTTTCCAACTTTTCTCCTCATTCAATTCGACTGCCTGATCTAAGTGGTGATTATGTCACTTGGCCAAGTGTAGAGCACTATTATCAGGTGATTGTTGCTGCTCACTGTATGAATATGATCCATATGATGTTATTTGAGTTTTTTTTTCCTTCCTAAATGCAATGCAGGCACACAAGTTTGTGGGGTCTAGCAATCCTAATGCAACCAGTTATGTTGAAGAAATCTGTTTGGCAAAAAGTCCCGAAGAAGCAGCACGAATGGGAAGGAAAATACAAAGGGAGCACCCAGATATGGTATGCCTTCCACTTCCATACACTTGTTTCCAAATTCAACTCAATAAAAGGGAAGGCACTAGAAATATGCATGCAATCAAGAAATCCGTATCCCTAAAAATTGAATCAATAACTCGATTATGCAGGTAAGATCGGACTGGGAAAACGTGAAAACGGAGGTGATGTACAAGGCATTGAAATGCAAGTTCTCAATTTACCCACACTTGACTTCGATGCTTCTACTGACAGCTGGTTGTGTACTCGTTGAAGCCTCTCCGCACGATCTCTTCTGGGGTGGAGGCCGAGATGGCGAAGGCCTCAATTATTTAGGACGACTACTCATGAAGTTAAGATCTGAGTTTCTAGATAAGTCTGAAATCTCTGCTGAATCCTAATCATATATACACATCATTGCTGGCCGGATGGTTAATTGATGCACACATGTCTACCATCTTAATCTTTGCAAGCTACCACCAGTTTCTGCTCATTTAAAATGGTGTTCTTGCTTGTGTTTTTAGCATAATTAATACCTTTATTTGCATTGTATCATTTATAATGTATATGGTGTTAATTATGTTCATAATATTTGAATATATTATGGGATTTGGGATCATATGAGACTAGTCTGTTTTTATTTGACCCGTGAGACCACAAAAAAAACACTGAATATTCACAGCAGCACAAGAATGGGAAGGTACATAAAAATTGAACCTTGACAATAAAAACACTGTAAAGGTTTTGTACCTTCACGTTGTTCTCGCCGTAAAAGTTAAGTTGCTTTTGTGCCACAACTGCTGGTCTCACGGGTTCCATGAAAATGGTTGAATAGTTGCTGGTTTGCAGTTCTTATAGAAGATGATATGCCGGTTCTCATGGTTAGTTGTTATAGAAGATGATATGCCGGTTTTCATGGTTAGTTGTTATAGAAGATGATATGCCGGTTAGTCTGACATGAAATGTTACAAAATGCAAAGAGAGCCACCAATTACATAATTAAATAAGGCTTTGGATGTAAATTCCTCTAATCTTTGAGATTCTGACATAAACGTCTGTCTTTCTTCAATATCATATATCAACAGCAGATATTCTCATCTAAAAACATTAATTGGTTCAAGTTCAACCATGGATTCCCCTACCCTACCCTACCCTACCCCATATAAATATAAATATAAATATAAATATAAATATAAATATAAATATAAATATAAATATAAATATACCTTCCATGAAAATAGCAATCAAGAAGAAGCAATTTTTAGCAATCCAATGAAGACAAAAACACCTGACACAGAAGAAACCCTCCAAGTATTGCTATCAGATACATACTGATTATGAAAGTAATCATCACTCAAGGAATCATACCCAAATCCATACACTATTTTTGGATATCCTATTCCTATATAGACTACTTTTTTGTTAAATAATAAATTTCTTGTATATAGGTATAAATCAATCAGTGTGTATAAATTTTAACTTTTACTTCTTATTTTTTTTTTGAACGACATGATTTTATTAAAACTAGCAAATAACTAACTACTAACACCTCTCGTTGGGGCCAATTAGGATTTGAACCTAAACTCGACTGCGCTTGTCCCTTGTTTGTTATTGCATCAATTTTACATTTCGTAGAGTAGATTTTGTAAAGGATCGATCTTTAATCGGAGAGAAAGGGTAAAACCAAAATAAGGATAGCTGGAGGGAAGGCCACCCATACTATACTCATCCCCAAAAACAAAGGATTGAAATTAGAGCATATTTAGTAACAAGAGATCTGTTTATATATATATATATGTATGTATAATTAATTTTCTTTAGTTTTCTTGTTACTAACTTATTATTTATGTTATATATACACTTCAACTAATCATTAATTTTCTTGTTACTAACTTATTATTTATGTTATATATACACTTCAACTAATCATTCTCTCCTTTGCTTAGATGTATACTTCATTTAGTTTTTCCATCTTTCAACATGATGGCTCCTATAAGATAATATTTTTTGTTCTGCATTAACATATTCATCAAATTAAATTGATGTTAAACCTAGAAGGGTATATTTTAAGTGCTCTTTTTTGTACTCTTGGATAACTGTAAAATGATTGGTCTAGCAAAAGCAAAAAACAAAGGAGAAAATGAAATACCGAAATGATACGAAAACATAGACCCAAAAATAGCTCACGAACTCTAGAGATCAATCTCCATTAGAATAATGGCCAGTGTGGTTAATTGTTTGTATATTTTTATTTCTTCGTTCAATTTCTTTATACACCTCTCTTGTACACGTTATCCTTTTATTATATTGGCTTTGGGGCATGTTCAAATAAGAAGGCTAAATATTGTAAGAAGGTAATAAGAGAATGCTCATATATGTGATAATTGAAAAACATTCTTTTTGAAAATACATATGTTTTTTTTAAACGACATCAAATTTTATTAAAAACTAACAAGATGCTATGTGAATCGAGGATATTTGCTAAGTGGATCAATGTTCGCCTGTCAAGTTGTCCTATGTGTTTTTAGCCGAATTCCACAGTCTCAAGGGATTTTTAAACTTTTATTTGGTTGATTTCAAAGGGTTTTTTTTCTTTCTAATTTTTCTTTTTATTTCTCGAGAGATTTTATTTTTCTTCCGGGGTTTTTGGTTGATTTCAAAAGACTTTTTCTGTTTTTAGGTTAGTGTTCCTTACATATTCTAATATTTTGGAGATTTTATTTTTCTTCCGGGTTTTTTGGTTGATTTCGAGACACTTTTTCTGTTTTTTAGGTTAATGTTCCTTACATATTATAATATTTTGGACCACCGCTCAAAGTTTAGCCTGTGCACATTTTATATATATATATATATATAAATTATTTGCGAAATTCAGTTGAGTGTGTGGATGGACCCCACCCAAGCATGAATAGGTCCACCTTTGTTTCTGTTACAGATTATTCATATCGGTTCATATATGCATCTTCAAGTGAAATTTTTTTATGATTCACATACGAATCTTCTCTTAACCTTTAATTCTTTCTTATCTTCTCCCGATCTTTAGCCTTCTTATTTAAGCATCCCACCCTTTCAAAGAAAATTGTAGAAAGAGGTTCTCTAGACTTGTGGGTTGACTGAAGTTATTATCAGCTTAGAAGCAACCAACTAAAACTAGCTTGACTGCTTTACCTGTTATCCATTAATTTTAATGTGTCACCCCATCCAACCTAACCAATATGTTATCAAAGATTACCAATAACCAACACACCTAAAAACCATTAGCAGTGAATTAAAGCTAATGAAACACAATCTGGATGTTTTCCCCTTTTCTGGAAACCAAATACTAATTAGCACCTTAACTGTATACTAACCAGTGTCAAAACCATATACTGATGGTCTAGCTAGAATTTCTAGGATTAATACATCAAACACAATCTGGTATGTATATATATGTATATATATGCATAATGCATCTACACCTATATAATTTTTTTTGGCTTAAATTATGTTTCACTTTTACAATCATTGATCCATGATAAGACTGCCTAGCATTTGATAATTAATTAGTTGAGTAGTTTTTATATGTGAAGTATTTGACAAGTATATGGAAGAATTCATTTTTAATTACCAGGTAGCTAGCCCATGGTTCTTGGGTGTTTTTTTTATAAGAGAGAAAGAGAGGGTCTTGGTGAGAAGTTCCTTTCAGCTACAACCATGATTATCTACAAAGTCGTTGGTAAACGATTACCAGTGAGATCGATGTTTTCATGAAAGCGCGTCGCTCATGGTTGTGCACGTGTACACTTTTTGCCCAACCAAGCAAGCAACATAGTTTTTTAGGTACACAACTAGATGATGATTTGAACATTAGTTGTTTTTAATGGTTTCGTCTATGACTAAAACGTATGCATGAGCAAATGAACCTTGTGATACGTGGGTTGCTCGAGATAATATTATATACTTGAGACCAACCGTCTTCAAAATCAATTTCTCATACAAATTAATCTTGGTTCTATCCATTGGTCTTCTGTCAATTGCCTGTCTTTTTTAATGTGAACAATGAGACCGTTGTTTTGAATATTCCATCACATCTATATAAAAAAAAGACTAGTATGTACGTTCTCAAATTCGTTCAACTTCAACCGGTAGTACACAATGGCACGACATTAATAAGAAAGTGTACAATTTTAATTAAATAAAATATAAGACTGAAATCTGGCTTTAAGTTCAAACAAGAGATGCTGATACTTCTTTCCCTTTTACCAAATTTATTTTATATTTACGATAACAAATTAAGTTACGAGTCAGGTACGAGCTAGTGAATCAAGATCTATAAACTTTCGAAGTGTAGGACAAGTAAAGAGAAGATTAAGATGTGTCGAAGCAGATATGTGTCCCTGTTAATGCTCAATAATGCAAAGCTTGATTATGCCCATAAATCTTTCCATGATCATAATTAATTTATTCACTTCGATCTAGAAGGAATTACATTACTAATATGACAAGGCCCTATGAACAGTCCATATATGTTTATTTATTTCACTAGACGCATAATTATTTATAAATCCAATAAAGCATACAAACTTACAAACCAGTTGTCAAGTGTTCTTTTACGTATGAAACAATACGTGAAAATACAGTATTGTTTCATATATGAATGTTAATCAAAACTTTTTTGTTTGTGGAAAAAGAACAAATCTCTGCGTCTCACATATGAAACAACATATTGTATAAACATTGGTTTGTACATGTGTACGGATATTGGGTTTGTAAAAGAAGGAGAATCTATATCGCTGTGCTGTGCAAAGTAATCAGTTATAACATCCTATAAGAAAAAAAAAGATGCTATTTCATTTAATTTATTAAATTCTCCAAATCTCCAATATATAACTTATTATTAATGAAGTTGGTGTAACAAATTTGCCACAGTATGTACAACTATGAGATTAAAAATATTATCAAACTTGTGCTATAAAATACCTCCTTTTTTCTTTTTTTGGCATGTGTAGGTAGTCAACGATAGGTCACTTCCCTTGTTCATTTGTTTTTTTTGTGTGCATATTATATACTCCATAACTGTATAAGGTGACTGAAAAAACAAGCTCTTTCACTATAGTTTAGTTTTGCAAGTCTTGATCGATGCATATTACCAAAAGGAACTCATTTAACTCCATGATTTCATCGATCAATTTTTCCTATTTGTGTACGTACCAAACGTTTCGGATTTGGAATTGATTGCATCATAATTGATTAGAATGGAAATGCATGCATGATGTCCAAATTCCAATTAGTGGTTGGCTATATTTCTTTTAGTGAAAAAACAATTTGTTGTGATCCATTGATGCATCTTGATCGAGTTCCTGAAATTTATTCGGCAATATCAGAAAGTACAATAATTTGGATTTAAAACTTTTGAGTTATCCCAAAAGAATAATTAAATTATGTGGCCTCTTGGCCTACTAAAGAAAAAGTGGCTTCAAGGCTTCATTGCTTGTTTGTTATTAGACATTTATAATACGATCTTCCTTAATTCTTTTTGTCCTATCTATTTTGTTCACTGATTTTTAATGGTTTTGGCTTTAATCCACAATTAGGGGCTGGTGAAATTATTTGTAAATCGAAAAATTTGATATAAAGGAAAGAAAAAACATTATGAAACTCCAAGACATGAGATGGAGGCAAATACCAAAAAAACAAAAATTCTAATGTGTTACACAAATACATTAATAGTTAAAATTTTATTTTGATTATCTTTGAATTTTGCAAATGCTATACTCTTTAATTAGAAATTCGTTGGTGAATTGACCATATACAGATCTCAAGGCCTGAAGACTAAGATGGTGTTTGGTTTGTTGGAGTTCTATGAAATTATGAAAACTGAAGGAATTCTTTTGGTTAATTTCATTCACCAAATTTCATTTATGCGTTTGGTTCATTTGTTGAGCTTTGGTAATTAAAGAATGCGAATTCCATATATCGTGGTACGCAAATTTCATTGGTTTTAGCAAGAAATTCTAATTCCTTCATCTTATCTTTTAAGAAAAACTATTTACTCCATTCCATTACAGCATGATGGTTGTCACCGCAGCGGCTGCCGCCATCAACATTGCTGCATCCACCGTCGCCACCACTGTTACCACTGTCACCTTCAGATGTAGGGAGAATTCAAGAGTTAATGATGTTTTTCACTAATAATTGGAAAAGAAGAAAACGGGCTCAAAATAAACTCATAAATCTGTATCGGAAACTGTAAAACAGTTTTTTTGCGCAACTTGGGTCGTGTGCCGGGTCGTGGACGCGTTCTGACGGGTCCCGAGCGGATTGCGTTTATTTGTTTGTTTAATTATTTTGTTACTTAATTAGTCTAGGATAATTATTTTTGATAAACCTTATTAGTTTCCTTATTTCTTTAGTTTCCTAGTTTAACTTAGTTTCCTTATTATAGGTTTGCTTATTATTAGGCTTCTTAGTCCTATTTAAATGACCCTAGCCTAGCCTTATATATTATTCACGTTTTTTATAATAATATTTCGTTCTCTTTTGAGATTATTTCGAGTTTTATCTCGTTATTCTTTAGTTCTTACGCTTGTAAGTTCTACCCCTTTTGGATTTAGACGTTTGTCGATCCGTTCCGCGTTTTCCTACTGCGTCAGTTGGTATCAGAGCACAGACTTCCTGTCTCTTCACCTTCGCGATGGGAGGACCGCAACCCCTCACCCATGCAGATCTCAATAGGGTCACAACGGCTTTTACCGCAACCCTCGCCACCATATCAACCAACTTCAACAACCAGATCAATGCTCGCAACACTAAACGACGAAGACGAGATAGGCAAGAAGATCGAAATCGACCACGTGATGGTCGACACCACCGGACCACTAGTTCAAGTTTCAACTCGGAATTCGATCCACCCCGATTACCGAATGAAGGCCGATATTCCATACTTCTATGGAACCATGGACATGGAAGAATTCTTAAACTGGCAAATCGAGGTCGATTGTTTTTTCGATATCATAGAGATCCGGAAAGACAAACAAACAAATATGGTTGTTTTGCGGTTAAAGAGCGTCGATCCGTATGGTGGGCAAACTAGTAGCCCAACGACAAAGGCAACAAAAGGGCTCGGTACGTTCATGGAGGAAGATGAAACAACTAATGACGGAACGATTCCTATCGGTCAAGGTTCCACATGACGATATCTACAACAATGCCATGGATTCGATTTCTCTCACAAGCACACGACCATCCATTCATGAGGAGGCACTGGAAAAAGACGACATCTTATCCCACGAAATTGAAGAAAAGGTTGTTCCCTTCGTAATGGAATTACAACAAGAAATTTGTAACAAGCCTAAAAAGTCAACAACGGCTTTCGAGCCAACAATAAAAGTAACCGAAATCGAAGAGCCCGAAATCAATGCACCTGAAGGCAAACCACTTGAGGACATTCACGAGCCAATGAAACCGTTATCACAAGAAATCACAAAGGAAGAACTCAAAGAAGATGCTTCCATTATTTCAACAACCGAGACTCCGGAACAAATGGAGACAATTCCCGGTAAAGTTTTTGTAACCTTTTACCCTTTCGAGTTTGATAGAATCTCGCTTGAATGGAGGCGATCACGACTACAAGCTTTGGAACTTGAAACCTTTTCAAGTTTTGAAATTTGTGTTGTGGATCCAAACCTTTTGAAGAAAAAAATACTTAGCGAGCCGGGTAAAACTATTTTTCAAGTGAACTCGAGGTCGAGTTCTTTTTAAGTGAGGGTGTCTGATGTAAGGATAATTCAAAAGTTAATGATGTTTTTCACTAATCATTGGAAAATAAGAAAACGGGCTCGAAATAAACTCATAAATCTGTATCGAAAACTGAAAAACAGTTATTTGCGCAACTTGGGTCGTGTGCCGGGTCGTGGACGCGTTCTGACGGGTCCCGAACGGACTGCGTTTATTTTTTGTTTAATTATTTTATTACTTAATTAGTTTAGGATAATTATTTCTGACAAGTCTTATTAGTTTCGTTATTTCTTTAGTTTCATTTTCTCTTAATCTTTCCTAGTTTAACTTAGTTTCCTTATTATAGGTTTGGTTATTATTAGGTTTCTTAGTCCTATTTAAAGGACCCTAGCCTAGCCTTATTCACGTTTTTAATAATAATATTTCGTTCTCTTTTGAGATTATTTCGAGTTTTATCTCGTTATTCTTTAGTTTTTACGCTTGTAAGTTCTACCTATTTTGAATTTAGACGTTTGTTGATCCGTTCCGCGTTTTCCTACTGCGTCACCTTCACCCCTACCGCCACCATTGCTTCCATCGCCGCCACCACTGTCATCGACATGACTACCACCTCCTCCTGATCACCACTACTATTATATTCAACAAATCAAACAAACATTCAAGTTCTTTTGATATTACAATCCAATTCTTGTCAACTAAACGTATAGTCAAACATAATTAAATTATATTCCATTAATTCCTTCATATTCCAATGAAAAAAACACTTCAATAGAAAAGGTTTCCAACAAATACGTACATATTGCTGTAGGATTCTACAAACCCTTATTCTTCGGTGTAATAAACAAACATTGAGCCGAAAACGATATATGATTCTATCATATCAAACTTATTTCTTTTAGTATACTAGAACGATGTTCTACATGACTTATTAAACCAATAGATAAAATTTATAGGTAGTATATGACTTAAAATCACATGACACAACTTGAATATTGAACATTTCAATTCACTTGCAACGTCTATCGGTTTTTA